>CP053154.1:7343854-8703698 GCA_014607495.2 Carposina sasakii
GGCTGTTTGTAATTATTTTGTGTTGATTCTTACTGTAAACTACCTTCATTATACGTGAACAATTAATACAAGATTTATTTCTTCAAAATACCATGGATCGGCGTCCGGAAAGTGATGGGTCTACACCCACACGCTCGACCCTCCGTCAATAAACTTGTCACTGATTATTTACATCTGTCTCTGCCATACTAAGCGTCGCTGTAGGATTTTTTTTATGATTTTGCAGTTCTGGCTACCCCATATCGAAACCACAGCCGTGTGTACAAGCACTAATGTAATAACTTTGTATATATGTACCCAAATGGTTAACGATAAGCCTGTTACTTCAAAAGAGCTAGAACTTCTTAACCCTTAAGATAGCTGGTTCAAATATTCTCTAACCCACTCACCTTAAAAGTTCTTTTTCCAGTAGGTACCGCATTATCCTAGTGTGATCTACAAAAAAACTTTTACCTTGAATAAAGGAAAAAAAAACAGTTGATCAACCTGCTTTAAGACCTAGTGATAGAGTGGAGATTCGCTATTCACCCATGAGCCCATATTTACGACCGGTAGGGGATGTTCCGGCGTCGACAAGCGGAACGTTTCTTCCAAACAACCTGGAGATACGAACACTAGCACTTTACACGATTGGATTTCGGATAGCTTTCTCTACAAATCGATTTAGAATCGATACGTAAAGGAACGTGATGAGGCCCAAGTTTGTTGTATGTTAGTTTAACAAAATCTATGAGCCTTCATAAATACATAGAATCTTAATACCCGGAATGGGGTAGCCATAACCGCAGGATCTAAAAGGACGTCCCACAGTCACGTATATCATAATATGAATATAAGTATTCAGTTAGGTATGGTTATCTTATCGACAGTCAAGCGTATAAGGGGTATAAGAGATCAGATTACATTTCGAAGAAGTCTACCAAAAAATAACATGAAAGCATAAAAATTTTATGCATTAAAAAATAAGCCATAAAATTATTTGAGGAATTCTAATTTACGATTGAAGTTTAAATTTCTTATATTTCTAGGTACAAACAAGTTTAACACTGTTGGCACCCCGTTGTGCTAAAAACAGTTCCTTCGAACAGAAGTGGGTCAAAGAAAGTAATGTTCCTCTTAAGTTTATTTACGGAATATTCGCTTTTCAAATCTTGCGTTAGGATAAGAAACTGATCCCATGTATACTCGTATTTGATTTGATCTTGATTCGTATGTTTGCGTAAATCACCACAGATAGAAAATCAACATAATCAAAAGCGACGAGACGTTTTGTAATAAGATACCTGTATTTACATACCTACTTTTATTGGATTTTGTGACCCAATACTCGTTAACAATATGGGATTATAATATTAATCTTACGGTGAGCCAGTTTATATTTTCTGTTTTTTTCCAAACCTTGGCTCAGCTAAGATAGTTTGTGAATTTATTTTCTATGATATTTTTAAAATGATTTATTTATCAACGTTTATTTTTTCAAGGACTCTAAGCTATTTAATTAATTTAAGACTTAGATTGATCTACATTATAATTTTATCTTAATATTTTTCAAAGTTTCTAGGCATATAAAATTCACTTTATCCGTACACACCTAAATAATAAAAGCCGCTATATAAGCCAGAACTTGTATAAAACTGATGTATATGTCGCAGTAAGATAGATAAAGCCGTAATATAGTTATATCCCTAGGGATATAACTATATACCGTAACATAGTTATACGAAAGCGATTCATTCCTATCTTACTATCTCACTAACTCACTTTTCGGCGGATCCGAATCTGGCAATATATTTCTTCGGTGTTAGGCTACATGTTTAAGTTTAAGACTATAACTATATTCCTAGTGAGATAGTAATGAATAATTATGTTACCGTAATATAGTTATATTACTAGCCGTAATATAGTTATATCCCTAGGGATTTAACTATATTACGGCTTTATCCATCTTACTGCGACATATACATTACAATCGTAAGGAGTTCTAGCGAGAAAATACATTTACCATATTAATTTTGAACGAGCAGTATCGCTAGAGAGCAATACAGTAACGCAATAAAACGTATGAAACGGGTATTATTCGCATGATCTCATCTCCTAATAAGTTGGTTCCCGCAACGTGTTCAATGTGCCGAAGACTAATACGATGAACGAAGGATCAAGAGGAGAAGCAATAGTTAGTGCAGACGTGTAGAGGATCTACACAGTTTAGTATTAACCTGTGGGTGGCTAATTTGCTTCCCATCTAGAGCGACTAAATGTTAAATAAGATATTAAATAGAGATATTCCGTTAATTTACGTTCCCATGGGAATTTCGAAATATCATTTCATATTACATGCCTACATCAAAAATAACACACCTACCAAATTTTTGGTGTCTACCAGCGGTTTATGACGAACGTTGATTCTCAGTTATTCAGGACATAGTATTTAGAAGGTACAATATATAAATTATAATTTTGAAGGTAGGTAAAAAGATTTTTCTGTGTTCAGTTCAGTAAGGTTCAGAAATTTATTTCAATATGATTTATTTGTCTAATTAATTAGTAGGCGGATAATCGGATGCAAATTTACCTGAACTGAAATTAAGGTGTTGGCTTTCACTTTTGTATCGATTTTCTTTATAAATTCCAACCCCATGGCAATAATGTCGTTACCGTGCTTTCTCGAATTTTATGGGATTCCGGGATATAGGATTAACGAAATTAAATTTAAGTAAATATGCATCCGATTAGCCATTCCCTGCCACTTACTAATAGTAGGTTGGAATACTAATATGGTATTTATAACATCTAAATGCTTGTTTTCATCTATTTATTTTCTTTTTTATTATTACATAGTTTGGTTGTTTTTTACGCAGTCAGGTTTTGTATTTTTTAAATTATGTTTTTATGCAGTGCAATATATTGTGACAGGTCCCACTTAACATATAGGCTACTTTTTATCCCAGATAATTTCGCCATTTGTTTTTTCTGTAGTCCACACGGACGGAGTCGCGGGCGTCCACTAGTGATAGATATATTACATACTTAAATGTGTGAAAATACCTATACTTTGTAATTCCTACCAGCAAAGAGTACCTACCTATCCTGCTACTTGTATGATCCATATGAATACAAACTAAATACCTTCTATATCGATTTCCACTAACCCTCCGAGCTCTCAACATTACGACAATTTTTATTATGCAAAACATGCAAAGCAACTTCTCGTGAAAACAGAAAGCAGCAGTGAAACAATGACCTGCTAACTTATAGAGGGGTATATTTCAGTAATACCACAACAGTTATTACGTAGGTACTGTGTATTCATTCCGATGATGAAGTCCCACGGATTTTAATGGAACTAAATGAAACAAATGTAATTGTGTCAGGTTAACAATAACATTAGCGCCTGTCGGAGGACTTCGCAACTGGAAACCAAGTGTACCTACGTTCTTTTACTGTGCTTTACGGAATAATAACGTTTCTGAGAATTCCCTATAAATAAAAATTACAGTTTGTTTACTGCAGTAATACCTTTGTGAATTGCGTTTAATGACATGAAAATTGTAAAGAAAAGGGATATCACTTTTTGAATAAGTTATAAGTACATAAATAATCATTCATTAAAACATTTAAATATTAAAAATAGAATCGTCCATGGTCTTTTTTTTCATAGAGGTAGCTTGGGGATGTGTCACACAGCAATTAGGAGAGCATCGTTACGTGCTACCACCATATTTTTACCCGACTCTGCGCGACGAAAAGTAGTGGTAATGTGTTTAACAGCCTATGTACTTATGTATGTAAGTAATTAAGTATTGTATGTATGTTTGTATGTTCCTTTGAAGCACTACACAGACCAAACACCAGGGCCGATTTTTATGATTCATACGTCAATCGAATTCTCTTAGTCCGGCGAGTGTCACTAAAGACATGACGTTAGTGAAAATTCAATATGGCGACTACTGGACGCCATATTATGAAAAAAAAAAAAAATTAAAGTCAACAAACTATATCAAGTGGGGTATCGTTGGTATAGGTATTTAAAAATCATTATCAGTTTTCTCTCAACATTTTTCGATCCGACTGACCGTTTAGGATCTATGTCGATTTAAATTTGCGTAACAACCACTCTCGCATATAAGTTTTTAGATAGCAGCAAGACGAAACTTCTTGCTGCCGAGCATGTCGAGCATGTTTCTTGAAGGCTACCTATTAGAAGCTATACTAACTAAAAAGTATAAAATAAAAAAAAACATAATTTAAAAAATACAAAAACCCGACTGCGTAAAAAACAACCAAACTATGTAATGACATTATCCGTCAGCCAAGCTAATATTTCAATAGATCCTGGCTTTTCAGTTGTTATGTTACATCATTAGAAAATATTTTATTTTCTTCAATAGTATTTATTCCATAATAATATTGTGTTTATTTTCATCTTTTCAGTTTTTTTTATTATTACGTAGCTTGGTTAATTTTTACGCAGTCAGGTTTTTGAATTGTTTAAATTATTTTTGTTTAGCTAGCACAAATAAAAAAATTGAGCATACTAATTTTTACATACGCACAACCTTATTTACCTATGAATATTTTATCATAACTTGTTTACAATTGAATTTGCATAGCTTTCATATAAGTACATTATCAAAGATAACCCAGACACATAGGACACCTTTCGCTCTATTGCCCTTAACCAACCTTCATCTCTAATTTTGCGCCGAAATTTTGTAATAAATTTCAGCTTTGAAATTTTTAATATATTAGTGTGTGGGTACACCGAATTGAATATCTTTTAACATAAATTATTTACCCATATTTTGATATTTACTTTATTTGATTTCTAAAGAGAAGAAAGTTACAAATATAAATAACATAATTGCAATACTATCATTGAAAAAAATGAGAATCCCTGTTTGAGCTAGCACTTACCTACATTTAAAAAAGTAGTAGCATAATAGTCTTGTTGTTATCTATGCGGCACGGAATTCTTATTACATGAGAAGATTAAAATAATCAGAAAAAACAACTAAATTAGAATAAAAATATTTAACCCAATTGACCCTTTATTTTATGCCATTTTATAGCACCAAATCTTCAGTTAATTCACGTTTCAATTTTCCAACACAGAAAATTTGAAAGCATTATTTTATTGAGTAGGATCCTGATGGATACCAAATTATTTATTTAAAGGAGCCGTGAGTAGGTACTTGTTTTGAAATCTGAATAATTCAGTTGTTATTTTATTAATGACATACAACAGGACAGTTTGTATGGCTTGCTGTTATTCCCCGATGTGGCCACGATGTTTGTTTCCGGCACGCAAACGTCGCATTAGGCGTTTCAAGTATGGACACATGATGGACATATGATGAGCACACTTAGTGACACTAGCATGGAAGAAGCTATGAATGCTTCGAGTGAAAATATAAATAGATAAAAGTGAGGACATGATGAAAGATAAATGCTGTCCTGGAAACCATGTCCGTAGGTAGCAGTTTAGATACATAAAATTATGGCTGTTTCCCGGACAAGATTTTTTTATTTAACTGTCTCGCTGATGTCCATTTAACATTTAATGTTAAAGAGAAATTTTTATACGGTCTAAGTATGTGTATAATAGGTATAAAGTTTTGGCAAGATAAATAAATAAATATGGGGAAAATTTAATTAATAACGGTGAAATTTTTATGCAAAATGGTATTAAGTACGTAATTTTTAATACATATGTATAAAGGTGCATAGTGTTGTAGTTTTCAACAAAAAATAATCGCATTGTCTCCATAGGTACCAACCATTCAGGCTAATAACCGTTCTTGTGACACTAAACACGAAAAAAGCTTCCCCATTCAGTAGACCGTAAATGTGTACTTCATGTTACCGCCACCCTTAAACAGACATTATTAGAAAAGGGGGTGTTTCGAGGAGAACGTAACATTTTGTAGCGATTTTTCCCTAATACTGTTAAGCTATTACACTGTTGGGTCACGTTGACTGTATAACTTGTGGAATAAAAGCTCGGAGATGGGAAGGTATGCGATTTTCATCGTCTACTCGTACATGTTAAGTTACAAATCCTTAACTGTGTTTCAACTTCCTCCTTTGAAATACAGTACTCATATAAATTATTAAAATATTTTTAAGATAACAATTGAGTGCATACATTATATAAAATGTCAAATCTTACTTAATATAATATTATAAACGCGATAGTTTGTGAGTATGGATGGATGGATGTTTGTTACTCTTTCACGTAAAAACGGCTGGAGCTATTTTAATGCAATTTGGTATGGAGTTAACTGACACTATGGATTAACACGTAGGCTACTTTTTATCCTGGGAAGATATTTTTATCCCGGGAAAATATTTCTATACCGGATAATTTCGATATTTTGTTTTTTTCTACAGTCCACGCGGACGAAGTCGCGGGCGTCCACTATTATTAACAAATTCTGATAGTTATTGTTAAGTTTATGACGAGTAACAAGAACCAGGTATAGTGATTAAAAAAAAAAACAATGAAGTGGTAAAGTAAAACTATATTAAAAGTAGATGGACTATAAGTACCTGATCATAAAATAGCGGAATAAGGAAAATTTAATTACGACTTAAAATTCCTCAATTATTAATCCTTAAATTGGACTAGCCTGGGGGAGTTATGGAAGGTTCTTTTTAATAGTAATTAGCAATATTTGCGAGCAGCACAAAAGGAGTGTTGGCTCGGGTTGGCCGGCTTTTTGACAAAGCGAGCTCGACGACGCACTACAAAGGACGAAGGCTTAGATGTCGCCACCCTGAAAATTTGTTTCATTAAGCGAGCCGGCCCAAATTTTCTTTTTCTTTCACGCCAAAGTGAAATTCCAGTAACTGAATTTTAAAAGTCAAATATTCCATCACTATCCGTTTACGGACGGTACTTTGAGAACAACAAAAAGGTGTCAAATGACTACAGTATTATTTTTCAAACGCATTTTATTGGCCTATTAAAATTGTGGGTTCAAACAAAATGGGATTGGGAAACCGAAGCTTTTGTATTGTAATTCTATTCTACAGGTTTCGTATCGGGTTAACTTTTTCGTTTTTATTTTATACCAGCTTTAACTACCTCGTGATTCTGCCTGGACTTTACATAATCCTAAAATTATTAACATAAGATTTTTAACATGATAATCATACTGTATATATCCCAATAGATATTATATAGATACACGAAATCTATTAAGATCCTTTCCGTTGTTTAATGGTAAAAACTTAACAGCAGTTAGATGAAACATCAGTCAGAGATAAATAGTGCATTAACCGACCAACCAAAAATACCCATCATACGCAATTTTAGATAATTCAAAATCCAAATAAAAAAACTGCAAATCATAAATAAATACCCTCATAATCTAGATCTACATGATAAACTAGATCTACAAAATAAAGCACATCCGACACGAAAATTTTCATTTACAATATTAATAATCCCACATCTCCGCGCATCTAAGGACAAAAGGTTAGCGGATTACACTCATCAAAAGCACACAAGTGTTGTTCTTGATATAACAACGTTAAATAAAAAAGCCGCTCTCTCCGAACAAAGAGCTACGTGAGGCAAATTATTTATGTATTGCCGCGGTCGGACTAATTACGTAGCCTTTTGTTCCTCAGGCTCCGGCACTTTACCTTTCATATAGAGGAAACGCTCAGATAACAATAACGCCCTGCTGCGGTCTTGTAAGAATCAAGCCACTTCGCCAGCCCCACGTTGAATACTGTTCCTGATTTGCCCACTTTTTAATTTGGATGTGAACGCCAACTGAACGCTGAGAACTATTCAATTTTGGAAGGCTCTCGTGTTTATTGGAGCGAGAATTGAAGTATAACAAGATGATAGTCGTTTTCAGAGTGGATTTCGGTAACTATGTAAGGACGAAAATCTTTTTCTTGATACTTTATTTTGTACAATGATACTAATGAATATACCTAGGTTTTATTTTACACATAAACTCGTATTTACTACTTTGATAAAGTGTGATAATATTAAGGAAAGAAATGCTTATTTTATGTTAAAAGGGAGAGTCTGCAATCAGAGGGGAAAGAAGTAGCATATGATATTCACACGTAATAAATATTAGAATAGGTGCAGTGATTGCCGCGCCAGGTGTGGCGCCGCCGGCGGGCAATGAACATAAACTCCAGCATTTACTTTTTATTCCAAAGGCCGTATAGGCAAATTTTCGCACATTTTGCTGATCTTTGCAATATGTGACGTGACAACAGACTCGTGACGGCCTTCTTTGTTCTGTAATGCTATTATTTATTCGGCATACAGACGTCTCATTATAAAACTTACCATTATAAACATTATTTCAGCACAAAATGTGTAAAAGAGAATTAGTACACGTAATTCTTGGCACGTCTTGTGTGAGTTAAGTCCTTGGAAAATAGTTAGTGTGAAACTTTACAGTGAGAAAGTTTAATGTTATTGTTTTAAATTTTACCTAGCATCAAGTAGAATTCTGAAAAGGAATTATTTATTTCTATTTTCGTAAATGCCGGTGAGATCAACGGTAATACTATTGTTAGTGTGTTTTCGTGCAAACATAAATACATCGGATGACGAGAGCATGTGACGGCGGGTGTCACGTGAGCGCGAGTGATGCTCGCAGTGAGCGCGATCCCCCTCGAGCCCCGCGCCGTATCGATTGCCCCAGTTGGGAGCCGCGCGGAAGTAACGATAGAGCAGGATGCAACCACTGCCCGATATGGTGCCCACATAATAACTGTACTGCACAAATATTGTCTCAAATAACATTTATCTTCCCTTTCGTTCTAATGTAATTGCCTTCAATAACACAGCAATCGTAGATCAATCTATATTTTAATTAAAACGCTCCAATGATCGCGCACTCGGGGGATTTCGATTAAAAAGTCTTTTCTAAAGTTTCTCGGTAATACGTCTCTTCAGATAAATTAGGCGAAAGTTTGAACCATCAAAGTAAACAACTTCACAAAGTCGAGCGTGGAAGTGACATCCTGCTTATATCTATCGGAACTGAACGGATCCCGTAATAGCTTCCTCAATCTCAGCGTCAAAGTTCTCATAAGGCGCTTCTTAACTAAGGCGTTAAGGAAGATAGTTAGTAAGAGGCCTTCGGCAGGGTCTTAAAACTTGGCCAAAACTTGCGTAACTCGATCTCCACGATCCGGCTTCGAGCGTCAATAACTCACAATACGTTATTAGCATAATAATATAATTGCCTCTAACTTGAGCAGATGTCAATGTTCAATAGTTCAAGCTGTCCAATATTAGTTCGGTCTCAGCGGTATTGAACTAGCTATTGCTAAATTAATTAGGATGTGTCAAGTGAAAGTGAAAACGTACGAGACATTGATTAGTTGTACTCTATTAGCTCCCAAAAGTTTACTATCGAATCCTTTATTTTATGGAGAAATGGCAATTCGATTTGTTCGTCGTAAGACAGAGTTAATAAACTATGACGTTCGGACCTCGAATCTTCATTGATTTTACTATAAAAGCGACTGACAAGCGCGCGTCTTTGCAGAGTGGTAAATTGTGCCTGAATCTGAGCCGGCGTTCACATCCAATGATAATAAAGTGTAAAAAGAGTCGTCGTTTTAACGTTCACTTTATGGGCACTTCCGAGGTACGTAGGATTCTGTATGTGTAGATATATGGCAGCTGTTAAATTCACTGCCAATCGGCTTACCCTTTGTGAACCAAACGCGCGGCATGAAAGCGATCTATAAAATCGGTTCAGAGCAGTTTTTACATCGCAATCGCTCAGGTGCTTGCTATTGACTCTCACCGCTGTGTAACATCATAAGACTGGTAACAACAAAATTAATAGGCACCTACTATAAGTAAAAAAATACTTGCTCCATACAATAAGTCTACTAAGTTTCCGAACATCAAAGTGATGTCCAGATTTGTTTCCCTTTCTCCTGAATTCAGGACATGGTGTTCTACGAGCATAATACACTATTAGTCTAGTACTTACTTAATTTCATAGCTACATATAAATTATATTTGATTTGAATCTATGAACTTAAGACTTTGACTCTAGCATAAAGATCTATGTATAAATAAAATTGAGAATCCAATTAAGAAATAAGCGAGCAACGGATTTATTTCAGTCCCAGTTTATCAACGTACATGGCTATAAACCGGGATATTTCGTACCTACCTTCGTAAAAACAGAGCAAATTAAAATAAACATTGTTTCATAGTCTTAGATTACAATGGGTGATAAAATGTACTTCTGCTGCAATATAACTCCCATTAAAAGTAGGTACAGCTTTATATCTTGTTCGGTCATAATTTTCATGACTTTCTATATCTATAGTAACTATAAGTACCCAGAGTTCGTTTGTATATGTTTGGAATAAGCAATACTATCTAAAAATAGATTTAAACTCATATAACTGAGATGATTCAAACCCCATATAATTTTTTTTTTCAACTAAACTCCACCTAAAACTTTTTTAGCATCTAAGTTTGCCTGTTTACCATTTTTCTTGTACAAGTTCATGATTTATGACCATTATCGCAAGTTAATGGTCGTTTTATTCAAGGTGATCGACTAAACCCTTCCCACTTTTTTCATTCCAACATTTCCGGCGGTCATTAAAATTTTACGAGTGAACTGGCGAAATAGAAGTCGGAATTAGGTTAAGGAGAAGCCTGGGCTTGGTTCGCGTGACGTTCGTCCCATTCAATTGGATTTAAAAGAGAATATAACCATTTGTTCCAAAATACACAAATAAAGTTGGAAACACATTTTCGTCGCGCCTGGCGGACGTGACGAGCCGCGACAAATGATCCTTTTGACACTCGTGCATATTTTAGTACTTAGGTGCGATGTAGTATTATCATTAGCAATGCATAGAGATAAAGCAGTCTGTACCTACAAGTTTGTATGTTGTAAATCTGTTAATTACAACTTCAGGTACCTAATAAAATAAAGAAATTAGTAACTAATACTATGTCAATGTGGATGCCTGATTATTGAATACTTTGACTTACTTACTTTAATAGTTCGTGTTTTGCCGAAAATAATTTGGATTCCAGGTCTTAACTGTTTATTTTTATTCCGTGGATCATCCCACGCCGCCGTCTTCTTTTTTCATATGTACTTAGGGGACATCCCTGGGCATAAATTGTAGGATAGACTTATTTCTAGGTATTCGTCCTGATAAGTTAAAATTATAAGATTTACTCTTAATTGCATCTCAATTAGAACATTCTAAAGGTATAGAAAGACGCATATCGACACCTTTATAATGGTTATTCAGTGTAGCTGTAAAACTTAAAAATATGTACCATAGAATTTAAATTAACATAAGAGGAATAATAAATTATGAAGTGGAACCAAAAACTCTTTCAGAAAAGCATAGTTAAATATTAGGTACCTATGTGTGCTTTTTGCTATATAACTGTCTATCAAAACTAAAATATATATTTTAACTTGATCTGGTTATGTTAACAAGGATATTAAATTATATATATAGGTAGTTATTGATTAGAAACTTGGATTCGATTCTAAAGTTAGTACAAATTATAGCAATTAAAGCTATATTATCGAGTTAACGCTTTGAATTTAATTATTTGGTTCGCTACTTATTGGTTTAATATATAATAAGTTATAATAGAAGCGAAATGGAGCATACTAATTAACTAGTCTAATCCTGGATATTATGGAGAAATAGAGCAGCTATTTTTCTTTACGCTCATCATCTTCAAGTAGACTGAACATTCATGTATCTACCTATATGTACTAACTATACGAAATCTTATTATTAGACATCCTGGATTAACACATAGGCTACTTTTTATCCCAGGAAAATATTTATATCTTGAATAATTTTTATCCCGGACATTCTGTTTATTTTGCAGTCTACCCGGACAGAGTCGCAGACGTCTACTAGTAGACAATACAGGGTGTAAAAAAGGGTATGTTAATCGAAAAGCTACGTAAATAGCCCATTATAGAAAACCTATCCACAAAATTTGAGACTCGAAATCACATGTTTATTTTTCCCAATAATGTGGAGAAATTTTAAATATCTCAGAAATTTTCATACAATCTTGAAAAATAAAAATGTGATTTCAAATCTCAAATTTTGTAGATAGGTTCTCTATAGTGGGCTATTTACATAGCTTTTCGCTTAACATACCCTTTTTGTTACACCCTGTATAAATATGAAAAATAAAAATTTCTTATTGCTAATGCAAAAGGTTAAAGGCTTAAAGGTTTTTATTAAATTAGGTTTTTTTAAATTTCTAAACAGAGTTCAAAGATATACCGACTTTACAAAAGTTCTGATTGCAGAAGTGTTTCTACCTTCTAACACATGCGTACAAATATTACAATACATAAAATTCTGTGGTGTCGTTAAAACCGGTGGCGGTGGGTTTTCACAGTTTTTTTTTGACACTGGTAAGCGGCCTTAATAACCTAGTCGATTTACCGTTGGCAGTCCGATCACGCGCCATTTTCTTTGTTTCTCCGCTTATAACGAGATATTGTGATTCCGCGCCATTACGACAACACATACACATATGATGCGAATATCAAACACGGTATTAGATACGCGTTTTCTTATTAAGAAGAGGTAGACGCGGAATAACAAAAAGCTGTTGAATTCATTCTGTCATCGAAGGTGTACAGGTTATTTGCACTGAAATAGAGAATTTTTATATCAGGTTAATTTTTTATGCTAAAGTTGAAATTTATATTCGCAAACGAGTCCAAACTTTGGTAACATAAACTTACCTACCTAAATAATATATTTAAATTCTTATTATAATTTTAAATGTGAAAGTATCTCTGCATGTCTGATGTTAACGATCAGTGACAAGTTGCTTGCTTATCGCTTGAGAGAATGCCCGAGTTCCTTGGTCGACTCTTACGACATATACGGAAGGAGATGCAGAAGAAGAAAATAAAATAATAACAAGAATGCGTAAACGGATACGAATTCATTTTTCGGATTAATTTTTGGTTTAGAGCGCACCGCGAGCTCCGTGGCACGAGTCATATAAAATCAACATGAAAAATTCTTTTAGAATGTTTGCAATTTGCACAGGCGTGCACGTCAATAATATGCCGACATTTAATATCCGTCAGTGTTTGATCCTTAAAATCGGCCACAAACCCGCGCTTAGAGCACTGAGCGTTCACCTCTGTGGTATATTATTCAACGGGAGAACCTTTACATGTAAGATATAAGACACCGAAGCGTTCAAGCTCTCTGATTACCCGCTACAAACTCGAGGCTGCGAATGAGGGTAAACCTTAACTTGGACTTTATGATATTATGTTTATATGGAGCACCTAAAACATGCATAAATCTAATAGAATGCTAACATGTTTGTATGTAGAAATTGTTCTCCAAAATTTAAAAGGTTAGCTCGGTTCTTTAAGCTAATTGTATAACTGGTGGACGTCTGAGATTTTGTCTGCATGAACTATAGGTATATAGCCTATGTGTTAACGTTATAACTGATATATGAGCCATATAACTGCTAAAGCCTATCAATATTCGTTAGGTAGCTATTGGTTTGGTAGTTATTTGGTAGTAAACATTCAGTGTTCTTCACATTCTTATATAAACTGTCACGCCAATACTTACAATATCAGTAGAATAGATTTCCTTCTAAAGTTATATGAGCTAACGCAGGTAGTATCCAAGAGTTCCACTTACAGTGTCGCGCCACCCAGTCTACAATCATAATACCATTCTCTTTATCGGGTTCCCATTGGTGGTGAAAACAAGTTATTTACTACATTGTCTTGAAAAGAGCTTGTAGAAGAGTATTGAGTGTTGCCAGCATCTTTTACGATATTAGGATGACGCTGTAATAAACTGAACTATGTCCTAAATGTAACGTCTCTCTTAACATTTTCTGTAAGTGTACAACGGAATGTACAACGTAATGTTTTTTTTTATCAATGAGCCATATCCTTCTATTATTCCTATGTTAGAAATGTGAAAGTGGGTAAGAATGTGTGTCTTATTTATACTAAAAACAATGCAGTTATTTTAGGTAAACAACTAGAAATTACAATCAGTATCATTGGTATGAACATGTCAAATATAACCAAAGATTACTTACATAATATCAAGCAAGCATAGTCACAAAAAATATCTGGATTAATAAAAGATAATATGGCATTGTAAAAGATTTTAAGAGGATGTTTTTTGTAAAAAGGTTTCTCATTTTATGAGCGGTTACTTGGTGCTCATTACGTTACGTAGCCCAGATAAGCAAGGGTGGAGACCATGAAGCAGTCAATGGGGAGAAGGCTACGTATATTCATAAGAGACACGTGTATTCAGAGAAGGCTCGTATATTCTGTGTCGCAGCATTACACGCTTTACGCGGGTAGAGGCTGACGGGCGGCACAGGTTAATTTTAGCCAGTGAATTACATTACAACTGGGAGATAATACTGGTATTTTTTTCTGCCGAAACACATCCAACAAAACTCCGCTCCGCCCGCCCCACCACTTGCGCGTGACCTCACTGTACGTCCATGTCGTTGTATGCATCGGCATTGATCGCCATCGCGTCGTCGCCCAGTCATTGCGCTGCCATGGCCTTTTAGTGCTCACAACCTGTCCGTTTATGATTTCGCATCTCCTTTAACAGTTGCCTCCGTGGTGAAAACCTATCTTATTTGTGTACCAGGATTAAAATTAATTTTATAATGCTTCAGCAACTCGCATTCGCTTATTGTTTGAACCTTAATTTAATTTGATGTGACTTCGTAAATATGAACTTCGTTTGTGTTTGTTATTAATATTTCTATATGTCGTTGTCCTTGTGCAAAGATTTTAATAAGCGATTTCGGAGATTTATACATTACTTAAAATCGAACACAATGTGTTTTTTCAGATAATTAGTTAATTTTATAACATTAAGGTTATGCTTTGTATAACTTTATAGTGAAATAAAGAATTTTCTATCTATCTTGCCAGCAATTTCTCTCAGGGTTGGTTTTAAAATGTCCTAAGTATGATTTCGTAGTAGTTTCGTAGTCGTGCTACGATTACCAGCGCGATAATTTTCCACTGTATCACACCGAAAATAATGTGATAGCTGCGTAGGTTTTATATCATGTATATATTTTACTTATTATGGAATTAATTGAACTGAAAAAAAATAATATTTTATTCATTATAATTCACCCAATAAATGTTAACGAAATACGAGACAGAATAAAACCTGTTTCGAATAATAATACGGAATAAGAATAAGCTAAGGCAATCAAATTGTAACCCACATGAGGAATACATGAGAGTAATTTTCTTGTAAAGATATTCCATTATTAATGTCACATACTTAAATATGTATGTATTTCATGCGATTATGGTAGATCGTGCCTCCATTTCTAACTTCTGAATCCTTTTGTGTGTGGACTAATTAACAACAAGACTGTTTTAGAATGATTTCAATTTATAAAGAGAGATTGTACACATATAGATACCAAAAATACCCATATTTTTAAATATATGATATAAATGTGTAAGTACAAGAATTTTTAAGAAGCCATATCCTAACTATTAATATTATAGGGAATTTTTTGTGATAATGGGTATTTTTAGCCTCTTACGCAAAAACTAAAAAACAGATTTAGGCAAAACTAGCAGTTATATGGTTTATAGATATACTTCAAAATTACTCATAGATTAGTTCACACAGACAAAATCACGGACGCCTGCAAGTATTTAATTTAATAATAATATACTCAATTTTCTAAAATTTTAAGTGGCGGCGCTAGTCGAGGTATACAATATTGTTCAAATATTTTCCGCCACTATCTAGTGTAGCCGGCAACAAAGGAATCTCTAGTTCGTGAATGTTTCGCCTATTACAGTCCTGGTCGCTGTTATTGCCGCAGTTATAGGATAAAAGATAAAAGCAGGGATCACGCGATTCATTTCTCTAATTGCATCCGCGGGCTGTATCCAGGATCCTAACTACTTGTCTTTGTAAGGAGGGACAATATTAAAATTGTTTTTTCAGTTGCCGTTGCGATGAGATATGAGATATGGTTTGTTTTGCTGTTTGTGTCAATTCAAGGTATTATAAAATCAAGATATTATGAAATATTTCGATTTAGTGCCTGAACTATGGTAATAAAAACATCATATAGTCACGCCCATTATCCCCCAAAGATGTTGATTGATAATGAACAAATAGCATACCCACTTTTTACCAGCTAGCCTAGACATTAGTCAAAATAACACCTATCTACATACTCATAATAAAATTTTAAAATATCTAAAAAGCCCAAAAATCACCAAATATTACGATCTCCAAAACAAATAGGTACCTTTTATGGTGCTCTTACTCGTACTGATATTCTTAAAGAGGTGACAAAATGCCGGGTAAAGGCTCAGTTTGGCCTTACAAGTGTCCATTAGGCGGAGACTGATGTGTAACCCTATACGTTTGACTTTGCCGGGGCCCGAATGGCTCTGATAACGATGCGTCATTTACGGTTATATAAGTATTTATTTTCAGGTTGTATGCTCACGGCTACTGTTACCGGCTAAAAGGGGGCATTTTAAGGTGATCAAATGAGTAAGTAATGGACGTATCAAATAGGTTACATTATGTAGTTGTTCTCCTTTTACCTCCTCTATGTTATCTGATATTATTATGTAGATATCTAATAGATCAAATTGTTGACATTATTTCGCATTTAATGTATGTCAATGTAGGTAATTCTTTTGATTATTTAATACTTATAGTTCTTTTATCGTGTAAAATCAAATTAACCATCATAACGTTCTATCATAATATTATTAGATCAATTCTATTAGCTCAATATTGTTGAGGACGTAGAACAAAACACAACTTTCTCTTTATTACTAAGTTACCAAAATTTACAAAAGTCACAAAGTTAACAAGATTCTACAAACGCAAATAAAAAATAGAATAAAAACATCCAAATGAACAGTAAACTAGCACTTTTGGCGGACAGCTCCATAACAGCGGAATGGAACACTCGGTACGGCAGATATGGGGCTATTCAGAAAACCCACTGGATTCTGCTCGAGCAGAGCTTTAAACTCGTAGATATGACAGTTTTCGCTCATAATGATCTGTCGAGTAGCGCCAAAATTACTATGCCACTGGCGCTTTATGCATGCAATACACGACTTTAGTACTTTCATAAATATTATGACATAAAAATTATGAGTACCTACAAGTTTGTCGGGTATTAGTTAAGAGTATAGTGATATAATTATCATGTGTGAGTGGTATTTAATATGGTACGTCAATTTTGATTAGATGCAGATCATTTTAGTTATGTAACTACTTAATTTTATGGATGAGGATTTTTACTTGATTTTCTATCTATTCAAGTGTAATTGTATATGACCTTAGGATAATATTTTAATTTCAACATCATTACCATCACTAAAATCGCGATAAAACACAAACTACTTCTTCATAGATATTTACAATAGACGTAAATTATGACTCACTGAGGCAACAGTTTCTATCTAACTTTCATCGTGTAAACAGGCTTTATCAAATCGGCGGATTCGTCTGAAATGACGATATGTCATAATATGTCACTGCCACTTTATTCTGGAAGCGCAGCCTGATGCACTGACGGCAACGGGATACTGACATGTAGGCGGTTAATTACTATATTCGGTAATACGAGTGTTTTACCAGACGTAAATTATTACAAGTTCCTACTATTGCTCTGTTTATATTACCCTTTGTTACCATTGAAAATGATGGAAGGTTGATCGAGGAGCCTTATTAGTAAGAGTCTTAACCAATCATCATAATATGTTAAGGTGTGGACGATAATAACATACTGGTTATAACCACGTCATTTACTTCCATTCAAAACAACATTTCTATATATTATTGACCCATCATAAAAGTCTATAAAGTACGGACGTGGATTATGGACTATTTCGTACAATGACCCTTCACTATTTATATCTGGCGCTCGCACATAAATTCAATATAGGTATAAACATGTGAATATTTAATCGCACATACCACACAGCCAGCGATAACTAGTCCAAGCTCAACAGATAACAAATACATCGGTTTATTTCTATCGGCGCTTATCGGATCTGCATTATAAAGAGTGCTATCAATTTGCTTATCCAGACGGTTTGCAACAAATTACCGACATCGCACACGATGGATTATGTAAAACGATGGCCATTTGTATGGTAACTAATGGTGGAGCGGTGTATGCAAGCGGAGACACGGCGACGGTAAGGTCTAGTTCCTTTTCGAACATTTGTTACGGAAACTGGAGCCAAGTTAGCTTATCGGAGGAAATCCTTTGGATGTGGAAAAGATTTGATTTTATGTGTATTGATTTACATGTTATTTTTGTATATGAATATTAATTGTGGTCAGTGCCAGGGTATTAAAATGTAAAGGATAATTATAGAATTGGCTAAAGGCTCTATTTCTAATCTTACAAAATAAAAACCTTAATAACATACATACATATAGGTATAATCACTTCCCTGTTATCCCTTACGGGGTAGGTAAACCTTAATAACATACATACATATAATCAGCTTTAACCCCTTACGGGGTAGGCAGAGCACCAATAGCCGATAAAACCACATGGTGCCACTTCTGACCAATTTCGAGGGTATAGTTGAGATGTACGAGTTCGGTTAGTAGTGACAGGTGGTCAGCTCATCGCCTAAAAAACATCCTCTTGTCCCTCTACTGACTTGTACAGTATGCCCGGGAAGAGAAGTAGCTGTAGTTATACGTTTTTTAACTTAGAAGCTTATTAAAATACAGAGAAATACAGATATCTATGTACAAAATATGTTAATTTTCTACTTAATTCTTTCATGGCAAGACTAATAAATTGGTATACCTATTTGTACCATAATATGGTACAATATACCTAGTACAAGAGTCTCTCCAATGCAGACAGTCCGATAAATATAGAATAAACACGTGTTTATTTCATCTACAGAACCATAACAATACCTATTAATGTACCGCAAACATCTATAAAATCTATAGTACTTACTTACCTATGAGCAAAGCTTACAAACAGGTCGCAAAGAGTGGAATTGAGTTAATTGTACTTTAACCAATGCTATTAGACCAATTTACTTCATATAAAAAAACTACAATTGCATCAGTTGAACAATCTCGCTTACTTAACTAGTGGTTCACCTGCATTAAAGATTCATTCTGTCCTGAACACCTGAGTTTAAATGGTAGATAAGTAGATAACAAACATTTGTATCATTATTGTTTCGTTTATCTTTGGGCTTTGAATGGTTTTCGCTATAACCTCGCATGGGTATGTAGGTAGATATCTTAAGTAGGTATGTGTAGTTATTTCATAAACAAATAAATATGTCATGTGATGATGATTGGGCATTTAGGACAGTATAATAACCTTAATGAAATATTTACTTCAAACTTTGACTTATTATATTATGTTTGTAGCTGCAGACGCACAGTATAACTATAAACTTGGCTCTTGAGATAAAAAAAATAATAGCTTAGTATTATTTATTTAGGTTGGTACTAAGCGATTACGCGTATCGGTCCCCGTATTACCTACCTAGCAATGCGATAGCCAATAGACAGTACCTACAATATTCGCTGATGTAAAAGTAATATTACATAACAGCAATCTCAAAGCAATATTAAAATAGTGTAGAACATTAAGGAAAGTAGATATAGTACAAAAAAAGTTAATCGATACCCAGTCATCACTCTCCAAGAAGTGGCAAAGAAAAACGTGAATCCCAAGTGCCTCGTCCGGCCTCGCAATAATTGGTATAGTTCGCGATATTCATGGACCACTGGCTACGTGTCACATGAGAGAGAGCTTGTTTATCATGCCCCCCCCATTATGCGGGATTATCTTTATGTTTATCCGATCTTTAAAAAGTCTCACACGTAAAAGGTTGGATATAGGCGTTTAGAAAGCTTTAAGCAGGTATTTCTCCTTTTTAGGGTTCCGTACGTCTGAATACAAAAACGGAACCCTTATAGGATCATTCGTGTGTCTGTCCGTCCGTCGCTTACAGTCAATTATTTCCGAATCTATTAGACCGATTAAGTTGAAATTTGGTACACATATCAATTTCTGTGACCCAAACACAGAGGTGTGACGTGAGCAGATGAAATCTGTATATGGGGGGTCATTTTTGGGGGGGAAGGGGAAAATAAAATAAAAAAATTCTGAAAACTGCATCGTGTGGCATATCAAATGAAAGGTCTTGTTGAGAAGATCTTAAATGTATTTTTTTGTAATTTTAAAATAAATAGTTTCCAAGTTATTCAAGAAAATAGACGAAAATTGACCATCCCCCCCCCCTTATCTCCGAAACTACTGAACCTAAAATTTTGAAAAAAATACAGAAATTAGTTTTCTCCTTATAGATTATAGGAAAACCTATAAGAAGTCCATGATATTAAAATAACATGGTAAATCACTCAATATTGTGCGTACCAACTTTTTGTCAGATTTAAAAAAACATGATAGGTAACATCGTACGGAACCCTCTTCACGCGAGTTCAACTCGCACTTGTCGGCTTTTTCATCCAAGGATGTGTAATAACACAAACGTAATATTACAAATTATTAATTTATTATTTTATTATTTCTATAAAAACAAATAAGCTAACACCTATGAAGGTACATATTATGATTGTAGCATTACCTTAAATTTCATTTAAATACATTTCAATTAATCGAACCAGTTGAGTGTGAATTCTGTTTACAATTTATTATTGCATTGAAACGTTAATATGAATTGATTAATTTACTATTATTGTAGTTAGTTAATAATAATTAATTAGCGACAAGCTTTTGGTTACAGTAATATTTAATTTTATTTAAGAAGTTCTTATTTCAGTTGATTGTAATATGGGTATTGATTAGAGTTAATTAAAATTTTAGCTATGTAACTTGGAGCAAACTAAAAAAGGGCTTTAATATTAATAAATGAAAAGTAAAAGTGTAAGGTAATATATGATCGAGCTTGGGAGCACACAGAGTACAACTTTATTAAGTAAGTAACCCTAACCAGCATAAGTCAGAGACTTTACTGAGAAGCTTGTAATGTGTGTTACTTAACTACTTATTGAATATTTTTAGCCATTGATATGTTTATAAAAACAAGTGTATTTTATGGTCCTTAGTTACCTAGTAACATATATTACCGCAATTTGGCAGGGCTATATGAGATATATCAACATATAGAGGGAGTCACAACAATTTTAAATCAAGCGGCAGGTATTATAAAGATAAATTCTTTGCCGTTTTGTCTATGCAATAAAATGTTACAGTCGGATGCGCCGGTGGACGCAAAATGCGACGCCTGCAAATGGCGGTATTCCACCAGGGCCTGCTGGCAAAGTTTATTCATGACGACAACTTAGACTGGAAGCAGACATTGATGAAGCGTATAATGGTGTAAATATCGAATGTCTATAGGAATAAAGATTCTATTGATACGACTTTATAAAAAACGATGTGTCTGAAGATTACTATAATAGGTATAAGCGGCGGCCCACGACTTCTTTCATGTAAAGGGCAATTTCGTATCAGACTTGCACCCGTGCAAATTCGACCCCTTTCTTTCAGATGTTTCAATTTCTTTTTGCAATATTTACATACTTCCATTATTTAGTTTAATATCCTAGGTATGTATAGGTATGGTTTTATTTCAATAAAGCAGTCTATCAACTTTGAGTCTAGTCGTCTCATTTATACGTATTATACACTTGGAAAAGTTACAAGATTTAGCACCTGGCGAAAATGTTGCAAACATCTGGCTAAGTATCTGTACCTAAATAGCAACGTTGTATATTATTGTAACTTACTCTATTTTATTTAAGGCGAAAATACATGAAAAGTTATTGAAATGTAACTAATAGAAAAAAAGAGAAAAAGTTTGTGTTATTAGGTTTATCCAAATCAAATAAGTAGTTATGTTATGTATTCATAACGTACTCTCTATTTCTTCCAGAGAACTTTCATCCACGATATGTATATTATTAAACTTACCTGTATTTTTAGACGCATAGTAACTAACCGATCATTAAATTGAATTTTGTCGACATGAACATCAATTTATTTCATGTGTTTATTTATTATTTTTTTATTAACAGCGTTCTCACAAACAAGCATTAAATTCACTGAATATCACCAAAGATCAAAGAGTCAAATACATATTTCGTATAGAACTTATAAGGAACTAGTGGACGCCCGCGACTCCGTCCGCGTGGACTACAAAAAAAAAAAATGTCGAAATTATCCGGGATAAAAACATTTTCCCGGGATAAAAAGTAGCCTATATGTTAAGTGGGACCTGTCACAATATATTCCTGAAAACTGCACCGAAATCGGTTAAGCCGTTCCTGAGATTAGCGTGCACAAACGCACAGACAGTCCCTTCCCGTGGGAATTTCGGGAAATCAATTCTTAGTGCTTCCCCGCAGTCTCCGATTTTAGCTTCACATGTACAGCGGTTTTTGTAAAAAAATTGAATTCCCGTTAGTCCCCTTCCCGTGGGAATTTCGGGAAATTCGTTCTTAGCGCTCCCTCGCAGTCCCTAATGAACGTACAGGTCTAATTTCGAATTCATATGTATCGCGCTTGTCGTAAAAAAATGAATTCCCGTTTGTCCCCTTCCCGTGGGAGTTTCGAGAAATCCGTTCCTAGTGCTTCCTCGGGGTCCCAAATAAACAAATATGCCCAACTTAAGATTCATATGTGTAACCGTTTTCATAAAAAATAATTAATTCCCGTTGGCCCCCTTCCCGTGGGAATTTCGGGAAATTCGTCCTTAGTGCTTACTTGCAGTCCCTAATGAACATCTATGCCCAATTTCAGCTTAATATGTATAGCGGTTTTCGTAAAAATTATGAATTCCCGTTTGTCCCCTTCCCGTGGGAATTTCGGGAAATCCGTTTTTAGTCCTCCCTTGCTCTCCCCAATGAACATATATGCCCGATTTCAGCTTCATATGTATAGTGGTTTTCGTAAAAAATATAGAATTCCCGTTTGTCGCCTTCCCGTGGGAATATCGGGAAATTCTTATAGCCTATGTTCATCCAGGTCCTATAAGGATTCTAACGGTGAAAGAATTTTTAAAATCGGTCCAGTAGTTTTTGAGCCTATTCATTACAACCAAACAAACAAAGTTTTCCTCTTTATAATATTAGTGTAGATGAGCCGTAATCGTTTATAATTCCGTTTCAAAGAGGATTGGTATTTGTCAATCCTCTTTCATTCGACGTCTACTACGAAGTTATATAATAGGTAAAAGTGAAGTGCACATTCTCAATAACTATACAGGTATTTTTTGGTCACCAACGTTTCCGAAAACTACGGAATCTCCGAAACATCACGATCATTTTTCTTCAAGAAAGCATATCTGGAAAGTTGAGTAAATAGACTGCGTTTTTCTACATAAATGTACGTAGACGCGCGTAGCAAGATTTTTTCACGAGAAATAATTAATATCTGTCTATGAAAAAACTAGCATAAACACTGGACACTATAAATTTTGCTGGATCAAGTAATAAAAAAAAATCATCGTTTCCCAGCATTTTTTGGCGTAAACTAAACTTTATTAGATGTATAGAGTACGTACCCTTCGTTAATTGTGGCAACGAAAAAACACCCTGTATATACGAAGCAGATATGCCATGGAGAATATACATATAAATTCCCCATGAGATAATAAAATGCCTATGATAGGCACTTATTTGCATCATATTCTTAACTAGTGGGCGCCCGCGACTCTGTTCGCGTGGACTACAGAAAAAAAACAAAATATCGAAATTATCCGGGATAAAAACATTTTCCCGGGATAAAAAGTAGCCTATATGTTAAGTAGGCCCAGTCACAATATATTCCTGAAAACTGCATCGAAATCGGGTCAGCCGTTTTTGAGATTAGCGTGCACAAACGCACAGACAAACAGACAAACCGACAAGCAGACAAACAGACAAAAATTCCAAAAATCATCGTTTTGGGTACTATTGCGTTGATAAAGGTATTCTATAATATTTTTTCTTATATATCTTCCATGTACAGATAGCAATCCGTTACATTTTTATTATATGTATAGATTATGTCATTATTTGACACTAGAAATCTTTTATACTCATTTCATACTAATTAAGGGCTGAAACACATACTCGTATCCGCGTTGCCTTGTCGATTCTAGCGGCGCGGCGCCGCAACACGACGCGAATTCCAGCGTTGTGACGCAATACTTGGTGACAATGATTCACTAAATCTAAAAAAACTCTTGATTTACAGAAAATGTTGGAAATCCGATGGCCTTAATCTAACTTAATCTAACGAGAGATGAAACAACACGCGTCAACCCGGCAGCAGTTTTAAAATCAAAACGTCTGACGTTGATGTCGATATATTAATATCTTTCATTCAAGAACGCTTGTTTGTGGGATTCTAGTGACGAAACTTATAAAGACAAACCTATAAGACAAGAGGCATGGAAAAGCATTTGTGAAATCATTTATGATACTCGTAATCAATCATCATTCATCAAACAATTATCTTTACAAAGGAAGAGAGACGTCTATCCACACTCAAAAATCATGGTTACCCTAACGTACAACAGTAAAACGCTCTTTTTCGCGGCGCCGCAACCTAAACTGCCGATTTCAGCGTTGCGGCGCCGCAACACGTTTTTGTGTTTCGGCCCTAACCGACTGAAAAAAATAAATTTGGAGGTTTCTAAATTCGACAGTATATATATTTTTTATTCGACAGTAGTTGAATACACTGAGAGATTCAACCCGTTACGGGCTACAAATAGCTGTATGTATATTGGTGTTGACTCCACATTCACCGACATCTGTGTGCACCTACACAAGTTTGTTCAATATTGATTGCTTTTGGATTCAGGGGTACGCAAATTGTCAGTCATTGGCGTTCGGTGGGCGTCTCCGTCAGCAGCCACGTGCATGCCTCCGATCGCGGCTCACTATTTTACATATAAATGGACGCCGCCGTTCCATAATCCCTCTAACACAATGGCTTTAATTTGTTCCGTCGATGTGTGCGTATACAAATGAGACCTGAAATTGGTGCCAGATAGACAGATACGAAATTTAAATTCGATGCCACTTTATAAACATGCAAATTTTAATACTCTAGTAAAATGTAGACGGAGAGTGAGATGTGAACTTGCCCGGCATTGTTGTTTAGTTTGACTTAGCTAACTGTGAAGTTAAATTAGCAGGAGTATTTCCAAATGCAAATCCAGCAGAGATGTAGAGCGCAGCACCTGTGCTGACAGTTTGTGTAATAGCTCGGAACTACCGAATTAATTTACAAAACTCTGACCCGTCTCGGAACAAAATAGTTTTTGATGCCGGTAGTTTGTTTGCGCGCTTGTAGCTGCAGCATAATATGGTTAGTATTGTATTGTTTGTTTATATTATTTATATTAACGACGAAGTTTGCTTAATTTTCGACCAAGGTAACATAATTATGGCGAACTATCAATAAACACATGTAAGGAATACGCTAAAATTGCATAAATGTAACGTGGAAATTTATTTTCGGTAGCGAATGCTATTTCGGTACCCTTATTTTTAGCTATAAAAAGGCAAGTTAAATTTTTGCGTGTCCATGACAGGTGGCTAGTTAGAAACAAAATTCATTTTAGTTTGTCGTGTATCGCCCTTTGAGCCGGTATTTTGACGGGCGGTGCTTGTGACGTCCACTGCGCACCACAGAGGGCGCTTGGCTTTTTATTGCAAAACAAATATTTTCATTTAAGGGTAACGTTTTAAAATGGTAGTGAATACTGTTGTGATATAAGTCTTAACGTTTAAAGAAATGATAGTATAAAATAGGTGGGAATTGAAGCAACTATTTGGGATACATAATATTATTACGTAATTTTTAATAACGCAAGATAATAATATGTAAGAGATGTGAATAAATGGCACATCAATTAGTTTTTTATTAAGTAAAAAATATATTATATTGATATATTATTTCTAGAAGATCATTTGTCTTGGAAAATAATTCAGAGAAATTGCTCGGCCAATTCTAATCACGCCAAATTATATTTCGCAACTTAATTAACTAATTTTGTTTGGAGTTTGCTAACGTACTCAGGCAATCACATTAAAAAGTTCTCTCTATAATCTTTCCTCGGAGCCTGATATTATCCGCTCATACTCCGGAAAACAGAAGTGGATTTCTGATTCTATCCAATTAAAACTCATATTTCTCATTCCATTATCCCGAGTCAGGTGAGCCGGGATAAACATCAGCATGTATAATAAGCCCGCTATCCAGCGGTGCCGCAAACAACTTTGAAACTGGCCCCGCAGATGGGGACGACATCTCTTTGAAGATAAAGATGCGAGATAATTTTGCAATTTTCGTGCCAAGAGGTTAACAGGAGTATACCTGCTACCTGTCATGTTCCCTAAATTAACTTCGGATAGCAACGAGCGACTTTTATGTTGTGGTGACGAAATTACGCAGGCATTTCGTTGACGTCGATGTGACGGGCGCAATTTCCAATTTGAAACTTTGATTGGAGTCGGATAAAAGTCGAAAAGTTTATTGGTTACGTGGAATCGAATCGTGCTTTTTGTAACTATTTATTCGCGATATTTATACAATATTTTGGAAGTCAATCAACATTGCGGTTGTGTGAGGGAGATGGGTACACGTTTGTCATCTCCTCTCGGTCGTCGTTAGAGAGGCATTGTGTATGTGCGGTCACTCGCGCGTACCTTCATACATCATTCAATGAGATGATCCTCAGTAACAGAGTACTTCGGATGTGCTCAAACACATAGAGGCAGAACAGCTGTGAGCTTACATTGTCGCTCATGATTCTGCAGAAATGTATTGTTTGCTGGTCTCTATATATCTATGTTCGAGATGATGTATCGCTATTGGGTAATATTTGAACATACTTGTTATAATCAACGTAGTTTATAAGTATCTAGGAATATTCCTTTGTTTCGAACATAAAAATATAAATGTTTAATGTTGTAAACATTAGCTGACTTTTCTATCAAAGGCCCTAAAAATAATCTACACATAACTTGCAAAAATACAGATAATAAATTTATTAAACACTGTGCGTGACTGTATGTATAAAAACATATTTTACATTTAAAAACAATATTCATAATGCGAATGCGAAAAAAAAAAGATTTTCATACTTACTAGGTATTATAAAAATAAATTTGTATTTTGCAATTGTCAGAAATGCTAAAACTGTAGGCATGAATACACACACCGTTTAGCGAATAAAAACAGAGTCGTCAACAAAATAAATAACATATGCTCCTAGGGGCGCAAATCAAACGTTCAAATATCAAAAGTGACAGCCCTAAATACAAATTTGTCACTACGATTATGTCAAACACAAAAATAATCCCGTCATCTTTCTGGCGTGCACACCCTACAGAGCTTGCAAATTCGGAGGGTTCTATAGAGTAGCACAAAAACGTCGCTGAGGAAGATTATAGACTTGTACTGTGTATTGACAAGGTGAAGTTTGAGAAACATAGCGGCGCCACTGTGTACGCTAACTTGGGTAACTATTGATGAAGAAATTTAGTTCTTATATTATTCGTAATCAGAATTAAACTTGTAAAAGTGTAGGTGATCAAACGTCAACAGGATCTGCGACATTGACGTCAGAGGGCGAGGGTTGATAGCGGTTACCATGGTTTGTAATACCTTCTATGGTTACCATATTTTCTAGGTACATTATTGTGTATAATAACGCTCGTAATTTTAGTGGTGGTTTAGGAATGATAGTAGATACATAGTTTTTTTTTTTTGAAATAAGAGCAATTTTATAAAGAGTATTTAGTACAGTTTCACAGTACAATCCTTTCTATTTGTCTATATTTTAGTAATAGGTAATATTAATTCGTAGAACGTGTTAAATGTTTACCCTATCAATTCGCATTTTAATGGCAACTATAAAGATGCTATGATGTTTCAAAGCTTCTAATAAAATTGTTAACTTAATGATAATTTTCTCGGACCTTAGTAATTGGAATTTTCTTTTGCACAAAAGTTCTTAATTAAAACTTTAAATAGAAACCGGCTCATGTCTACGCAATTAAAAATAATAACAGAAATTGTAGTGTAGCCTAAATAACAGGCCAACAAACGTACAAGTAATTTTGATTTTATATTTTAATATGAATTTAGTCAAATCTGTGGAAGATACAGGATGATTTTTGGTCGTCAACGTTTCCGAAAACTACGGAATCTCCTCGTCTTCACGATCATTTTTTTCCATGGAAGCATACCTGGGAAGTGTCTGGTTTCCAAGATATTAGGGTCCAAAGTTGAGTAAATAGACTGCGTTTTTCTGCATAAATGCACATTAACGCATGTAGCAAGATTTTTTTCACGAGAAATAATTAATATCTGTTTATGAAAAAACTAGCATAAACACTGGACATTATAAATTTTGCCCGATCAACATAAAAAAAAATTTTTTCAAAAAAATTTACATCGTTTCCCACCATTTTTTTTGGCATAAACTTACTTTATTTGATGTATAGAGTACGTACCCTTCGTTAAGGGTGGCAAGCAAAACACACCCTGTATATGTTGTGTCGTGCTTTTTCACGTAAAAATACACAAAACTATACTCGTACAATATCTTTTTTGGGACAAAATATGGGTGTTACGTCGATAGATAAAGATAACATTTTAGGAAAAAATCAAAATTTATTAATAATTTCGTCTATTTTTTTAAAAGAATTGTATGTTATCAACTTTTTATTATACATACCTACATACTTCTATATAAGGTCTATTTAAAATTAGTGATTATCTTTTGACACGAAGCTAGGTAGGTAAAAAGAAACAACTTTCACTATGGGACCAACTCCAAAATATTGAAAAAAAAAATCTGCTGTTCCATACATTTCAGTGCAGTAATTATTCGAGATTGTATGGAACAGTTGATTTCGTTTTTCACTATTTCGGAGTAGGTCCCATAGTGAAAGTTGTTTCTTTTTACCTACCTAGTTTCGTATCAAAAGATAATCACTAATTTTGGATAGGCCTTTTAAAACTATTCGATTACTCACACTCCAATCCTTGTCAATTTCTGACAATATAGCCATATATCCAAACGTCCAGGCAGTTTGGCTTTTTGTCATTATGTTATGTGGAAAAAAATATGCACTAACAATTCGTGTTTTAAGAGAGTGCTCTACTCATAATGCGGTAGTCACTATGCTATTTTCTGGTAGCTTAGGTAATAGGTTAATATCAAATGTAATCAATTTGTGTTGTAGAAAGCCCAAGATCAACACACTAGCGCTATGTGTATAGGTATATATAGTAGGTAGTCGTCCGTCACAGGAGGTCTACTCTGAAGTGACAATAAACGAAGTATCGGCCGAATATCGAGGTGTTTCCTACTACGAACTTCCTTCGATCTGATCAGTCGCGCCGTTTTTTCATTCGGTCCGATCGAACTCTATTTGACAGGTATAAGGCTAGATAATAGAAAGCTTATAATATTAGTCAATGTGAATTATTTTCTATGGTTCCGAATGAGTTGTCAACTCAGATGAACGAATCCGAAGCAATTTCGTAGTAGGGTCAAAGGCTGTCAAAGGCTTCGAATCGGTCGGGCTTCGGTCGGAGCGTAAGATTCGAAAGCGGCATTTCATAGACGCCCTGATCATATGTTTTCGTCAGTCACTTGTTTTCTCAGGCCTAACCACTAGATATGTAAGAAAAAGTATATAGGTAGATGAATTACAAAAAGCTGCTTATGCCAAAATGGGAAACAAAATTAAAACGTCAGCATTTTGCAAACAAAGAGGGCGCTGCAATAATTGATTGAAGGCGTTGGGTGAACGAACTTCAATCAGTTTTAAAAGGTTGACTGAGACTTGGCTCATAGACCAACCCCATGGAATGAAGTGCGCACTTTTTGCACAATATTGTGCAATCAAGGTTTTTGTGCATGATTTACGAAGCAATCGCATTTTCCTTTTTTTACCAGCATTAATCATTCATTGTTTTCACGATTTACATTCGCGTTGCAGTTTCATATAAACTGTGTCTGCTCAATATGCCCAGACTAAAAAAATGTTTTTTTAATTGCAAGCATATTTCGTTTTATCAAATTGCGTTCATTCATTTTGAACTCATATTTCCCTTTCAACAAAACAAACACAGGAAAGATAACATACCTAAAATTAATGTGTACAATATTGTGCCACCTAAATCATACAGTCCAGTCTAATGAAAAGTAAAAGCATTGCCTTTTGCCTTTGAGTCCCACATTTTAATCAAGCAATGACCACACCCAGGACGCATCTATTTATGAGTCGCAAGGCCTTCCCGGGCTCACTTTGTATATGGTAATGACGTTGATATGGTGTGCTATGGCCGATGTTGTAGAGTAAGAGCTGTTTAAAGTTTTTATTATGTTTTATAATATTTTTTATTATTTTCATTACGATGAGGGATCTCAATTGTTTAAATAAATGAACTTAATTACAAGTATCTACAAATAGTAGTTTCCGAATCCGAAAAACCTATACGTATTTTATAGATTTCAGTCACTCAATATTATGATTCAAGTCAATTAAGTTGGGCTGAGCTTACAACTTTGTACGTCACTATTCTTATGTTTGTTCCATTACAGAGTACTCGAAGATTTTAGGTTTCAAAAAATGCTAGATTACGATTAATGACATAGCTACAAAAAATTGTATGTTGAATATTATTCATACGAATGAAATCAGGTTAATAAGCTACTAATATATATACTGAACAGCTCTTACTAAACATTTATTTCAAATACACGATGCCTCTCGGGACAAAGTGTGCGACGGGTGACATGTGTCGCCTCCAAAATGAACCGGGAAAGGGCGAATGTTTGCGCGTAATATCGTGCGTGAACTTTCACAAGGATGATGCGTTATTATGCCTTTTAGTGGGCGATTATGACGTGTTGCCGAGTCAGCCTGTCAGGCTGGGCATTGGAACTTTTTTTATGACACTTCTAAAGATGGCGCACGATTATATGGCATATATTTTTAATTTATGTACCTCATTTTTATTTCAGTTTGGAGTTATTAAAAAAATATTTTCTAGGATATTTTGATAACGCGAAAACACTTAAATGCAACTATTATAGGTAGGTTAATTTTTTTAAAGCAATAAACAAAATATAAATTTGAGTTTACTCTTTCTTATGTTATATAGAAATTTTAATCTTACCAAATCTTGTATACGAGTATATCTATAAAGTAAAGCGTATCCCACGTGCGTGGTACTTAACCGTATCATTTCAAACATAACTACAGCCTATTAAGGCAATAACACTTCATGCCTTCACGTATCTAATAATAATAAAATGTAGGTATGTTTTAACTATGCATATCACAACGATATTATAGTCGTGGAGCCATTTCATTTATGTTAGAGGCAATTTTACGACGGTACCATATCATTATCCCAAATATGACGTAATATAGAGTTGTAACGTGTCAGAGGGGTATACCCTTAAAGGGAGTCGCCCACTGCTGTAGTGTATATTGGTACAATACACGGACATATTGTATTGGAAGTTTTGAGTCATTACTTCACAATAAATCATTTGAAAAGTGCAATTTATAGACTTATTTAAACTTTTGTTTATACTTTTTAAGCCCGGTTTTTTCTATGGTCACATAGCCCATCTGAAGGGTTAATTTGCTGTTGTGTTCCTCTAAAACTTGATTATTATAGAGACCTCATCAACTTAATCCTTCAAATAGGTTATCTGACCACCATAAAAATAATTACCAGACAAAATATACTTGCATATCAGGGATAACTTTTAATGTCTTTATGACTAGGTAAGGAGTTGACTGTTCTTGTTTAACCACAGATACGAGGCATTAGCACGTTAGGCAATGACTTCAAAAAGGTATTAGAAAGATAATGTTATAGTCCAATATCGCTATTTATATCTACGGATGTTGCCAGCTATACTGAAGTCACAATGTGCAGCATCCCTTATTCTTGTAACAGGAAAAACGGCATGTTTGCTGGTAAATAAATAACTGCTAATAACATTACAGGATGTCTTTTATTTTCTCTACGCCTGGAGTTTCTTCCGACATAAGGCCCTTTATCTCACAAAATAAATAAGTCATTATTCTTTGGCCTGTACAAATACTCATTACAAAATATCAAAGGTATTTCTTTTTCATAACGTCGACTTCTCTTTCCTTTATCCAAACGAGGTTGAATAAAAAAAATTTTTCCCCTCATAATTACCACTGTGAATTTAGATTATGATTGTTAATTGGTTAAAATATGGGATTTTATACAATTACTTGGATGATATCAAGTTAAATTTTTCATCGGAAATATGAACATCATTTTGGTTTAGATGTGCCCCAAAGTAAAATAACCGTAGTCAGTTACCTCGCGGATGAGATTCGTAGCGCATGCTACGAACGAGCTACGTGCCTACTACGAAAGAGTTAGTAGTTTATGTATTGCCGAATATGAAGGATGTAGTAGAATAGCACCACCCTTTATCTGCCCGCTGGTATCGTAAGAGGCGATTAAGGGTTTCCGGGAGGTGGGAAGCAGCACCTCCCGGGTTGTAATATAATATGAATAGTATACAGCGCTCACCAACTGCCTGCCCAGTGTGGTTGTCTGAAAAAAAAAACCTCCTCTGTGGCTGCAATTCACTATTCATACAGAGCAACAGTTAGGATTAGATTTCATCATATAGCTACATCAACACAATGCATATTGGACGCCCGCGACTACATCCGCATGGTCTGCAGAAAAAACAAAATGTCAAAATTATCCGGGATTAAAATATTTTCCCGGGATAAAAAGTAGCCTACGTGTAATCCAGGGTGTCAGCTAACTTCATACCAAATTTTATTAAAATCGCTACAGATTTTTACGTGAAAGAGTTACAAACATTCATCCACCCATCTATACTTACAAACTTTCGCGTTTATAATATTAGTAGGATTGTACACATAATATTTAGTATGTTGAACCAGAAATAGTACAAATATATAATTCATGTGTATATTTTTAATATGTACGATAAAGAATAAGAGTAAGACGAAAAACTACCCATCCATGAGTTCATATCTTCTTCTCAACACATAGTCTTAAGGCGATATCCAGCCGAATTATGCGCAAAGAGGTTAATAGCGCGGCTCATTGCCTTTTCACTTGGTTACTCAAATGTAGACAAATGACGGGGCGACGGGTACAGTGTCGCACACAATCGTCAGCCATCGCTCACTGTCTGCGCTAATTGGAAATTCTTGTCAGATTCATTTAAATCTCCATTGCATCGGCTGGAGACAAAATTAAACCCGATTTCAGCTTAATTGTCCCCACCGCGTTATCATAAATCGAGATTGCGTGACCGTTTCAATAATGCGAAGGAAGTGAGGTTTCCGAAGCGAAATTGTTAAGCGATAGAATTCCGTTTCGCCGTGTAGGTTCTTGTTTAACAATCAGATGTGGGGTTCGTGTAAATTTCGAGTAATTTTATGCTTCTTATCGGTTAAGCTGATTGAAATAGTAGGGGTTACTTTTAAGTGTGACTTACCAAATTGTAGCAGTTTTACGAGATTGTATGCCATAGAAAAAGTAAACATTTTAGCTATTCGAAATCGAAAACACTACGTTTTCAATAACAAATATAGGTAGTGCTATTTGGAGTATGGTAGAAGGGAAAAGTTAAAATACTATTCCTATTCTTTATGATACAGTTTTAATGTTACGCTAAACGTTGCTATAGGATCTCCTTCATAGTCATGCAGTTCTGATTACTTTATTTCGGGAACACAGACATATGTATATAATATGTACGAATGTACAATTTCAATTAGATTTCTGCAAACTCTAGAATCTAATATTTTTTATATATAAAACTAAACATACACGACACATAAAAATATAACATAGGTACATACATATAATCACGCCTTTATCCTTTACGGGGTAGGCAGAGCACCAAGGGTCGATAGATCCACATGGTGCCACTTCTGACCAATTTTGAGGGTATAGTTGAGATGTACAAGTTCGGTTAGTAGTGACAGGTGGTCAGCCCATCGCCTACAAAACACCAAGACCCTCTTGTCCATCTACTGACTTGTACAGAGTATGCCCGGGAAGAGAAGCACTTTTAGTATTATACTTTTTTTTTCACACCCAGAGCAGCATAGAAGACATAACTAAATAATTATAGCTGTAGATATAATAACGTTTAATTATTTAAATTATTGCCTAGTAAAATACCTCCATAAGCTATACACGAGTCGTACTAAAGCTTTACGCACGACCCTTCCAATAAAACTTGGGTCCTACTAGCGAATTCTGAACTGGCTCGCTTGAAATTGTGAATGAAATAAATTCTTGCCTACCAATTAAGGTGCCTATAACATGAAGGAAGGATAAAAAGGAGATCAGTTGTCCGACCGACGGCGAGAAAACGACAAACTATCGGTGTTAATCGCTAGTTCCTTTAGTTATTTCTCTTCAGTGCGATCGCTTACTCGTTTCTATGTTATAGTTTACGGTAAACTATAACATAGAAACAACTAGCGAGTAAACTGTTTACTCGCTTTCGCTCATCGTTTCCAGTGAGGGAACTGCTATACTCGTTGTCCGTGCAGACTAAGCTCGTGTTCGTACAAGCGAAGGACGAATCGCGCTCTAGGTCGATGCCCACCGTTGTATCACATCTTGGAAAATACACACAAGTTCAAAGCTTTGCTTAGTCTGCGCGGAATATAATAGACTAAGATGAAACAAATACTCGTAGTTAGCCAATGCATTTGCGTTGGAGGCCTTTATTATCACAACTCCTGTACATCCTTCCTTTATGGGCTATAACTAAATACCTCTTAAAGCGGATCTATGGAAGGAAGAGGGAACGGGAGGAAGGATCCTCGATAACAAGGAGTAAAGAGTGGAAAATTATGAAACGTTCGAGCATCGCCCACCCGGCTCGAGAGGATATAACGTAATCGCCCAATTCAGTAACAGTAAACTGGGAGTTCCACACTAAATGCTATTTTATTTAAAGTAACAAGTTTTATTGGAACAGGGTTTTTGGTGTTATTTCAGAAGAGTACAACATGAGTTTTTATTTTTTTTATTTTGCCAATACGCCATCATCTTATTAGTCGGTGTATCACAAATAACATATATTCCTTGTTTTATTTACACAAATTAATAAAACATTCTTACATCAAAGACATCGCGAGATTGACACAAAAAATCTAAATATAACCTATCAAATTTTGTGTTCCCGCGAAATTATTCAATTCAAGTTAAAGCTAGGCAGATGAAAAACAAACAGTAATACATATTTATTTATCATTTCGAAAACATGATTGGACTGGGATTGATTATTTAGTGTCAGGTAAAATATGGTATTAGTAGATAGGGACAATTTTGTTCGTAAAAATGCCAATTTATTTGAGATTCGACATTAGTAGAAAGAGGAGGATGTGGGCGGGGAGGGTAGGTATTAAATATTTTAAGTAGGCTATGAATATGCATGGCCACGGTGCGCTACGGCGGCGTTTAGCGATTTGCACGTTTTTCGACCGACCGCTAATTGCAAATGTGAACGAACACTTACGGCAATTGTAATTGGTTTCACTGACACTAGATAAATTTCTGGTTTCAAAATTTCCTACTTGATAGATGTCTATTAGGGGATACTTTTCATAAAAGTGTTGCTTTGTCTTACTTTTAACTTATTGCCGCGTTTATTTATTTGAAGATCGATATACTTGATTCATAATGTATGTACCAGTACATACCTACCCACATAGTACACACGGCTGTAAACTGCAGGATCATAAAGGAAATCCTACAGCCAGCGGGGAAAAGTTGCTTGCTCACCGCCTGAGGTAATTCCTATGTTCCTTGGTCGACTTTTACGACAAGATTTAATTGATTCATATAATTCAATAGCACGCTAATAAAATCCTACTAATATTATAAAGGCGAAAGTTTATATAGGTAAGTATGGATGGATGGATGTTTGTTACACTTTTACGTAAAAACGGCTGGAGCGATTTTAATAAAATTTGGTATGGAGTTAGCTGACATCCTGGATTAACACATAAACTACTTTTTATACCGGGAAAATATTTTTATCCCGGATAATTTTGACAATTTGTTTTTTCTGCAGTCCACGCAGACGAAGTCTCGGGCGCCACTAATAACGGAAATAAGTTAATTTTCTGGTTGAGAAAAAATCTGGCACTCTGACACTATCTATCTATCTCACTATGACACTATCTATATCTGAATTATCATATTTGAAATTCATAATCATTGCAACATATTTAACTAAGGACCGATTTTTCCAAACGTCAGATAGCCTACGAGTATCAGAAGAATACTGGTCACCAACCTGCTTGCCCAGCGTGGTGACTATGGGCAAATACCCCCCATGGCAGTCTTGTGGCGTGCCCTGGGGGAGGCCTACGTCCAGCAGTGGACTGCAATAGGCTGATGATGATGATGATCAGAAGAATAAAGTCGATGCTGGTCTTTCTCTAAAACTTGATAGACTATCTGACGTTTGGAAAAAATTGGGTGATGTATGAAGGTGTCAGTATAGATATCTCGAAGTTCTATTATCGGCGTGTTATACCTGGTACAGTAGGTAGGTATATGAAGAACAAGACTAAAAAGTAGATACTTTTCACTTGGTCATTAAGATAGACACGGCCAAGATTCAGCTAACGAGATGAAACTGAGTGCGATATGCTGTTCTGTATTAGCCAGGAAGGTTCCCGGCCTTTTCAAGTGTGATTAAGGTTGGATTGAGGCGAGTAGCGGACGTATCTATTCAATTAATGCCCGACTCCCAAGCCAGGTCCGCCGTACCACAATTTATATTGCAACTCCCCGTAAATTGGCCCCTATTTGTACCTGCATAACTGTATGCCTCGGCCAAGAAACTGCGGGTCGTGACTGAAGTGCTGCAAATAGAAATACAATTTGAGCCGTCTATTGCACAAATTGTACGAATCAGCGTCGGCTTTCACAAGTTTTGAATGTACAATTTCATAAGTAACACTTGCGCTATAAAGTTACTACGCATAAAATATTGCTATTTTATTTTTAAACTATGTTACTATATAATTCAAGTATAAAAGGATTCTCAGTTCAGAATTGACTTTAGATACATACGCGGACAGAATTTGTAGCATTAGCAAGATAAATGGAAAATATTGACAGAGTCGTTTCGATTGGATTCATTTCTGCAAATGGTACTCTACGAGTAAATCACTTATTAAGTCATGTAAAACTTCATATCGTTTAGTGAGAAACAGATAAAACAGTTAACTAATCTAGATAAGGTCTAGGGCACCATTTGTATTGAATAGGCCTAGGCGTTGAAGGCAACCCTATGTAAGTGCGACTACTAGCGGAGCTGTCTATGATATATATAGACAATTTTGACTTTAGCAATTATTGATGTTTATGTCTCCCATTAATTCTTTACAGCACTTTTTTATTGTATTAATTATAAAGAAGTGGTAATGGAACAAATGGTGACTATGGGCAAAACCCCCCTGTGGCAGTAGCCTTGTGGCGTGCCCTGGGGGAGGCCTACGTCCAGCAGTCGACTGCAATAGGCTACTGCAAGAAGAAGAAGAAGAATGGAACAAAGACCCATGTAGGGTTAAACCACGCACCTTCCAGTGAAACTGTGAAATTAATCCCAGTGTAAAATTTTAGAACGACGATTATACATCGTACAGAAGCCACAAACAAAATTTGTTGTCATTTAATGACAACATTACTTTCAAAATAAATTACATAAAACTATGGACTGGTAGATAATGACTTATAAGTAGTTCATTTTTGATTCTACCGCTCTTCTCGCATCCGTTGGCCTGTGTTTGTGAGATTACCGGATTACAGGCCGCTGCAGGGGATTCATCAGGCGACCAATAACGTCTTCCCACTGCTATCTAGCGAGCTAACTAGCAATTATGTACGTAACTGCTGCAGACGTATACGATCTTAGTGAAGGACGGAAATATTAAAATTTTATCAGGTCTTATAGAAAAGGTGTTCTTCGCTTACCTTATATTGCTTTGTTATAAAAGAGGGGAAAAATATTATATTCGTCCGCGTGGACTGCAAAAAAACTAAATGTCGAAATTATCCGAGATAAAAATATATTCCCGGGGTAAAAAGTAGCCTGTGTGTTAATCCAGGGTATCAGCTAACTCCATACCACATTTTATTAAAATCTCTCCAGCCGTTTTTACGTGAAACAGTAACAAACATCCATCCATCCATCCATACTTACAAACTTTCGTCTTTATAATATTAGTAGGATTAATGCTAAGTGCACCACCATGACAGGTAGGGGATTCTGTATTTCTAGAGCCAAACGCAATATCAATACCTACTTAAGGTTAATTTCAATTATTTAAAGTCATATTATGAACACAGCTAGAAATAAAAACTAATGGTATCTTTTTTTCACAAAGTAATAAAAATATGTGGTAGCATTACATAAATACATTTAAAAATGAGGTGTCGAAAGTTAAAGTTAAATAAGTACATTAATAATTTTTTTAAAACGAAAAACCGACTTCCTCCCAAAACTCGAGCTTACTAAAGTAAAATTTAACTAAAGGTCAAATATATATTGCGTTAAGCCGTGTACGAAGTTTAGGAGGCATAATATTGTCAGATTTATATAATTTTTATGTAAAATAGGCCACATGACAAAAGAGAAAAAGGACTAGGCTTCGAAACTTTACGTCTGACAATATGATGATTATGATGATAACGATGACCTCCGACCAATTTCGGTCATGGCGACCACTTCTACTCTAGATATTACTAAGTTGGCGTTCATGCGCTCGGAGATGGCTTACATTTACATAGCCAATCTTCGCCCTGAACGCCCGCGCACACAGAGGACAGGTTAGTGCGCCATTATTGTATTATAGATAATGGCAGCAGGAGGACGAGTCTTTAGTTCATCACGTTTAGCGTCAAGGTCAGCTTGACGCTGCTCCTCGAACTCGTGTACTTGCTTTATCACCGTCCTGCGCCACTCTGGTCGTTGTGCTGACAAAACTTCCCATTTAGATGGATCTATATTGCATCTCTTCATGTCTTTTCTGAACATCTTTGTATCTGAGGAGTTGCCCGCCGCGTTTCCGCTTGCCCTCCTCTAGTTCAGAAAAGAAGATGCTCTTAGCCAATCTCTCCGCCGCCATACGAGACACATGACCGCACCACCGAAGCTGCCGACGCATTAAGTAGGCCTCAATGGCACTTACATTGGCTCTTCGCAATACTTCGCACTCGGTTGAACCATCTGATTCTCATGATGGATCGGAGGCACTTGAGGTGGAATCGATCCAGAGTGCGTATGTGGCGACGGTACATGCACCACGCCTCGGAGGAATATAAGAGATTTGGCAGCACAACAGCCATGTACACACTTATTTAAGCAACATATAATTACACTCCTTCTTCCTGCCCTGTTCCCAATCATTTGGGGTCGGTGCAATATGTAGGTACTCTTTTTTCATTCATCCCTATTATCCGTCATCTCGTTATTCTCATGTCTACCTCTTGCTCTATAACCATCTTACTTCGGACACGGCTTAACGCAACATATAATTTAATGACTTAACACAATTATCTTCATCTTCATAAGCCTATTGCAGTCCATTACTGGACGTAGGCCCCCCCCTGCCATAGGGGAATTTAATTACTAAAAAGTTCCACCATCTGTTTTTCATCATCAGACCCTCGTTTCCTTTATATTATGTGTAGCTGACCAAAATTCTCTATAAAAATCTAAAAACGGACTACTCGTGCCTTTTATATTTGAGGATATCCCTAGATTCCTTAGAGATTCCATCATCAGATGTTATGTTTTATATGTAGGTGATCAAAACGCTCAGTAAAAGTATATAATTTTTTTTAAACGAAAAACCGACTTCCTCCCAAAACTCGAGCTTACTAAAGTAAAATTTTACTAAAGGGCAAATATATATTGCGTTAAGCCGTGTACGAAGTTTAAGAGGCATAATATTGTCAGATTTATATAATTTTTATATATATTATATAATGTAAAATAGGCCACATGACAAAAGAGAAAAAGGACTAGGCTTCGAAACTTTACGTCTGACAATATGATGATTATGATGATAATGATGACCTCCGACCAATTTCGGTCATGGCGACCACTTCTACTCCTAGATATTACTAATTTGGCGTTCATGCGTTCGGAGATGGCTTACATTTACATAGCCAATCTTCGCCCTGAACGCCCGCGCACACAGAGGACAGGTTAGTGCGCCATTATTGTATTATAGATAATGGCAGCAGGAGGACGAGTCTTTAGTTCATCACGTTTAGCGTCAAGGTCAGCTTGACGCTGCTCCTCGAACTCGTGTACTTGCTTTATCACCGTCCTGCGCCACTCTGGTCGTTGTGCTGACAAAACTTCCCATTTAGATGGATCTATATTGCATCTCTTCATATGTCTTTTCTGAACATTTTTGTCTCTGAGGAGTTGCCCGCCGCGTTTCCACTTGCTCTCCTCCAGTTCAGAAAAGAAGATGCGCTTAGCCAATCTCTCCTCCGTCATACGAGACACATGACCGCACCACCGAAGCTGCCGACGCATTAAGTAGGCCTCAATGCCACTTACATTGGCTCTTCGCAATACTTCGGTATTACGCACTCGGTTGGACCATCTGATTCTCATGATGGATCGGAGGCACTTGAGGTGGAATCGATCCAGAGTGCGTATGTGGCGACGGTACATGCACCACGCCTCGGAGGAATATAAGAGATTTGGCAGCACAACAGCCATGTACACACTTATTTGAGCAACATATAATTACACTCCTTCTTCCTGCCCTGTTCCCAATCATTTGGGGTCGGTGCAATATGTACTCGTAGGTACTCTTTTTTCATTCATCCCTATTATCCGTCATCTCGTTATTCTCATGTCTACCTGTTCCTCTATAACCATCTTACTTCGGACACGGCTTAACGCAACATATAATTTCATGACTTAACACAATTATCTTCATCTTCATAAGCCTATTGCAGTCTATTACTGGACGTAGGCCCCCCCTGCCATAGGGGGATTTTGTTACTAAAAAGTTCCACTATCTGTTTTTCGGCGGCTCCATCATCAGACCCTCGTTTCCTTTATATTATGTGTAGCTGACCAAAATTCTCTATAAAAATCTAAAAACGGACTACTCGTGCCTTTTATATTTGAGGATATCCCTAGATTCTTTAGAGATTCCATCATCAGATGTTATGTTTTATATGTAGGTGACCAAAACGCTCAGTAAAAGTATAAAAACAGACTACATGTGCCTACAATATTCGAGGATTGCCCTCGATTTCTCCAAGATCCCATCATCAGATCCTGATATGGTGAATATGGTACCAACCTGGAAGTATACCATGACCAACTATAAAAAAAAATTTGAAATCGGTTCATAAATGACGGAGTTCTGAGGTAACACACATAAAAAAAAAAAAAAAATAAAAAATAAAAAATAAAAATAAAAAAAAAAACATACAGACGAATTGATAACCTCTCTTTTTGAAGTCGGTTAAAAAACAGACTACATGTGCCTATAATATTCGAGGATTGCCCTCGATTTCTCCAAGATCCCATCATCAGACCCTGATATGGTGAATATGGGACCAACCTGGAAGTATACCATGACCAACTATAAAAAAAAATTTGAAATCGGTTCATAAATGACGGAGTTCTGAGGTAACACACATAAAAAAAAATAAAAAAAAAATAAAAATAAAAAAACATACAGACGAATTGATAACCTCTCTTTTTGAAGTCGGTTAAAAACAAAGTTTGTATTGTAGTTACTTACATTGCAAGAAGTATTATTATAAATTCATGTTAAAAGTTTTACACTACATTCTGTGCGAGATACTGTTGGTTCGCCTTATTTATTAACCGACTTCAAAAAGAGAGGTTATCAATTCGTCTGTATGTTTTTTTTTTTTTTTTTTTATTTATTTTTTTTTTATGTGTGTTACCTCAGAACTCCGTCATTTATGAACCGATTTCAATTTTTTTTTTATAGTTGGTCATGGTATACTTCCAGGTTGGTCCCATATTCACCATATCAGGATCTGATGATGGGATCTTGGAGAAATCGAGGGCAATCCTCGAATATTATAGGCACATGTAGTCTGTTTTTATACTTTTACTGAGCGTTTTGATCACCTACATATAAAACATAACATCTGATGATGGAATCTCTAAGGAATCTAGGGATATCCTCAAATATAAAAGGCACGAGTAGTCCGTTTTTAGATTTTTATAGAGAATTTTGGTCAGCTACACATAATATAAAGGAAACGAGGGTCTGATGATGGAGCCGCCGAAAAACAGATAGTGGAACTTTTTAGTAACAAAATCCCCCTATGGCAGGGGGGGGGGCCTACGTCCAGTAATGGACTGCAATAGGCTTATGAAGATGAAGATAATTGTGTTAAGTCATTGAATTATATGTTGCGTTAAGCCGTGTCCGAAGTAAGATGGTTATAGAGGAAGAGGTAGACATGAGAATAACGAGATGACGGATAATAGGGATGAATACAAAAAGAGTACCTACATATTGCACCGACCCCAAATGATTGGGAACAGGGCAGGAAGAAGGAGTGTAATTATATGTTGCCTAAATAAGTGTGTACATGACTGTTGTGCTGCCAAATCTCTTATATTCCTCCTAGTCGCGGTGCGTGTACCGTCGCCACATACGCACTCTGGATCGATTCCACCTCAAGTGCCTCCGATCCATCATGAGAATCAGATGGTCCAACCGAGTGCGTAATACCGAAGTATTGCGAAGAGCCAATGTAAGTGCCATTGAGGCCTACTTAATGCGTCGGCAGCTTCGGTGGTGCGGTCATGTGTCTCGTATGGCGGAGGAGAGATTGGCTAAGAGCATCTTCTTTTCTGAACTGGAGGAGGGCAAGCGGAAACGCGGCGGGCAATTCCTCAGATACAAAGATGTTCAGAAAAGACATGAAGAGATGCAATATAGATCCATCTAAATGGGAAGTTTTGTCAGCACAACGACCAGAGTGGCGCAGGACGGTGATAAAGCAAGTACACGAGTTCGAGGAGCAGCGTCAAGCTGACCTTGACGCTAAACGTGATGAACTAAAGACTCGTCCTCCTGCTGCCATTATCTATAATATAATAATGGCGCACTAACCTGTCCTCTGTGTGCGCGGGCGTTCAGGGCGAAGATTGGCTATGTAAATGTAAGCCATCTCCGAGCGCATGAACGCCAACTTAGTAATATCTAGGAGTAGAAGTGGTCGCCATGACCGAAATTGGTCGGAGGTCATCATTATCATCATATTGTCAGACGTAAAGTTTCGAAGCCTAGTCCTTTTTCTCTTTTGTCATGTGGCCTATTTTATATAAAAATTATATAAATCTGACAATATTATGCCTCCTAATCTTCGTACACGGCTTAACGCAATATATATTTGCCCTTTAGTTAAATTTTACTTTAGTAAGCTCGAGTTTTGGGAGGAAGTCGGTTTTTCGTTTAAAAAAAATTATTGAGCATAAATTTTTACGACTATTATCAGGCAATATAAAAAAACTTTTTACTCTAGATTATGGATTTATAGCGAGTGGAGCCGCAAGCAATGCGGTTTATCAAAAATCGTTTATTCCGGAATTATTTTTAGAATGTTTCACAGAAATTTGTAGTTTATCAACATTACTTATGTAATGATGTTATTGGTCTATTTTGAAATCTAAATTTGTAAATAAAAGTCGGTGCTCATACATGTTGGTAATATTATTTTCCTTGCGTATACGATAATATTAAATCCAAGACGTTATGTATATAGGCAATGATACCATGGCGGTGTTTATGTTATGTGATATTCACAAGTAATGGTGGTAAATAATAATTTATAGGTCGGAATTGAGTTATCAAAATACTTAGCCCAGTTTAACGTTGAATAATTCTGAAATATCATAGAAAATAATAGCTCTAGCACCCATTTCTACAAATAAGGGGCGCTTAGCGGCCATTTTGACATTTGGATGCATTTCCGAATGGAAATTGTCATCATTTGCTGAAAGGGGAGGAAAACATCTATAAAAATCCAATGAGGAATTTCTAATGAATATATATTATGTGTTTTTTCATATTTTGTTATGAAAATACATATGTATCTTATTAAAATTTATACTTATGTAAGACGTAAGTGTATAGTCGTAGCTGAAACCCAAGCATTTTATAAAGCTGTAGTAATGTGTGTTTGGCTACAATACCTACCTATATTGATCATACAAGTTATTTTGGAAATGTCATACAAAAATACTGGCCGCGTGGTGCCGGCAGAGTAGAATTCGTACCACCCCATATCTGCCCGTGGGTATCGTACGAGGCGATTAAGGGTTTCCGGGAGGTGGGCAGCAGCGCCTCCCGTGTTGACAACATAGTCCTAAATACAAACTGCGGTCACCAACCCGCCTGCCCAGCGTGGTGACTATGGGCAAATATCCCCCATGGCAGTCCTGTGGCGTGCCCTGGGGGAGGCCTACATCCAGCAGTGGACTGCAATAGGCTGATGATGATGATCATACAAAAATAGTCTTATTTTAAAATCTCTATCAAAATTTAGGAACAATGTATCTACAATTCCGTTTTAAAAACGGCCGCTATGATTTAGTCTAGCAACAAATCTCGTTGAGACCGTCTATAAAGCTGACCATAAAAGTAAATCCCTGCAATCTAATCGCGAACGCCGAAAAACGTAAGGTTGTTTGTTGCTATCTTAGAAAAACATACACGAGAATAGCTGAGAAACTATTTTGTAGCGGGATAAAAAGGTTCTCAGACCATGAATATAAATATGTAGATACAAGCGGGACCCAATGTCGCTTAACTGCTGCTAAGGGTTGTCGACACTCAGTTTAAATTAGTTTTTATCCGAAATATGTGGAATATACCACGATTTTTTTTTATCAAAGCTGATTGAACTTTGTCATTGTTTCATTGAATGGGTAAAGGATATCATACTATATTAATTTCACTTCATTTTCATTCAGTATATTAATCTAGCAAAAATATATACGTGAACGTTTTGTTAAAAGACAGAAGACCTCTAAAAGGTATTCTACATAAAAATATCAATTCAGTATTGATTGAACAAATAAAGTGTACGTAGTTACGTTTGTGACAGAATATTTTAATTAATAATTTTTAACTTTTTAATTATACCCTAACTTTACCCTGGTCTGGAATTTTAAAAAGGATTAGCTGAGTACGAACTTTATATCTATTAGCGTGATTTAGATGCCTCATGTTTAGTAATTACAAGTTTGGGTCTGCTTTCAGGAATATTATATTTCTTTAGAATTTCCCAAATATATGAATTTCTACTCTTAATTTAAATCTACGCAATTGTATCTCAACCCTAGATCTAACGGCAATAGCAACAGTATAAGGTTATAAAAATGCAAGAATCCGGAAATGAATACGCCCCAGTGCAATATATGGAGGGATACCTAGTATTCCCCCTCGTATCACTTATGTTGTATTTCTTATATTTATTGAAAACAAAAAGATTATATAATGTTTATACGTAAAGAATAGGTAGGTACATACAACCTATACATTGATCTGGGTATTTGATATACGTACTGTTATCTACATTGAAACAGATTTCTTAATACAATAAAAATATTTTATCAAGGATTTTGTAAGATAGATTTATCCTGGACAAAAAATCAATTTCTAGGAATAAGTCTATGTCCTTTTCCGGGGAAATGTAGATCGGAATATATCTTTTTGCATTAATTTAACAGAGTATTTTGATATTTAAGACAACATATAAGATACTAGCGGCTTCGTCCGTATAAACATAATATTTCTATGTGTTATTTCGTATATTATAGGTAACAAAATTGTCTTGTATCAATTTGACTCATGACATGACGTAGCAGAGCTTGACTACTTACTCATTATCACTATTCTGAACTGAGATTCTATACAAATTACATAAAGAATGACATTTTATTTGATTGTATACCTAATATACTTATTACATACGATGTGCCTATTGTTATATTAATTTATAATAATATGTTTTTTAGTATTTGGAATACCAATTGTATTTTTAGTTTGTAAGCACTGACAATTTACAATGTAATGCTAATATGGGATTTTTTCCTGAAATAAACAATTTTATTTTTTATTTATTTATTGTATCATAAAAACTCGTTCGGTAGTTTTTGCGGGGAACAAACACTCAAACATCCAATTTATAATATTAGAAGGATAACGTAACGGAACCTTTTTACCTCACTTACATTCCTAATCTATTCATAAAAAAACACCAATCGAGTATTCGTATTGCACAGTTTTTGAGTTATTCCCGGAAATGCCTCGACAAAAATAGGTGTTTACTAGATTTATTAGCTACAATTTCGATTTGTTTACTCGGTTGCTCAGATCCAATTACTTGGCACTGTTTCTGTACTTAATTAAAGGGACGCTTGATTACTCGCCTGCTGTGGGGCTTTGTATAATTGCTATTGTTTAGCAAATGAAGACAAATGAAACTTTAATTTAATGACAGTGTCTCATTCAAGCGCACGGGAGATGTCCTCTGTCGATCGTTGTTATCTGTGCATCAGAGAGGGTTGGTTGCGGTTGTGAGTTTTTGCGCGTTATATTCACGTTTTACGCAGTTATCCGATAATAGTGGATTTGGGTAATGTTATCAGATAAGAGCATTCATATTATAGGTTTTTTAATTTCATGTTGTCACTAAGATATTTTATAATTTGTACTACCTAGGTACTACAATACCTTTGATTCTATGAATCTATAAATGACACAATAAAGTTTTTGTCAACATCTGTTAGTGTAAAACTGTTTATATATTTCATCTCGAAAACAACAATTAATAAAACGTTTTATTTTAGAGGCCAACATCTAAACACAAGTAGCAAATCGGCAATTGAATCAAAGGAGCAAATAAGATGCCTACAATTTATTTGAAATCACAACACGAGACATTAAACGGGTCGTCCCAACACACCCCAGTATCTTGAAACCACAATCCCCTAAACGAACTATAATTATATGGTGTTCTTCTATATTTGTTTGCGCTCCTCAAGGTATTCCGGAGAGGTAACTCGATTCCACTACGGGGCTGGCTGGCATACTTTTAATTGGCCGTAACTGCGTTTGCCTGCAAGCATTATTGAGTTACACTGTGCCGCTTGGGGTTCGTGGAGCCATAAAATGTCGTTCGGCGAATGCTAAGTTATTTTTTGTATGATAATACTATTAACTATGTACGTATATACGACTGATATGATTTAAGAACTACATATAACACGAGTGTACTTTGACTTTTTTACTTGATTGAATCCGTTCTGCGATCTGATCATAGCGAAGGTATCTATATCCAATCAACCGGTCCTAGTAGAGTCCTTTGGGGGAGGTCCATGCCGTAGACTTCTCATAGCTGACATGATGATCTAGAGCTAGATCAATAGGCTGCGAGCATGGTACCCTTGAATGCCCTTAATATTTTAGATGCTAAATATTTATCACAATTATTTACTTATGGGTACTATATACATACTCGTACATGTACGTACATATGAACACATGGATGTGTTTCGAAACTGGGGTGACAAACCTGCAGTATCACGTAGGAGATTTTACAGCTACGTTTAGATATAAAAGATCAGTGAAAAGCTACTAGCTTGCCTGAGAGAATGCCTGGCTGACTGACTCTAACAACATGTAGGTACGGAAGAAGATGCAGCTGATGTATTTTAGTCAAACCACGCACTATATGATATAAAATAATTAACATTCTTCATAACAATATATAATATATATTCAACAAAACATCGAACAAGATATCTTACATATACGTGTTGCATTATTCGTCAAGAAGTAAAGTCGCCACAAAAGCTAGTCAAGGATAGTTTTTCATCATCTAGTTTCTAGCTCAGATCAGGTAATTGGATTGCACATCATATGCCCCACTAGGTTACTCGTGCGCTCGTTTTTGCGCCGTGCAGAGATAAACCGGTTAGGCTAACTAGGTGCCGACTGACCTCGTATACAGCGTCGGGAGAACACTCGTAGCTAACATAGCGTGTAAATAGCTTATAGACTAAGAGCTAGAGCTAGAGCTGTCTCTAGGCTGATAACAGATTTGGCGGCCTAGACAATGTCTTTCACGAGCGACAGTTACTACTTCTCCAATTCAGCGAAATCTACTAGGATTTTAGTAAGAGTTTCTGTTGATGTTTCATTTGTATAAACCTGTTCTTTCATTGATCCAATTTCTTCTAGTAAATATCCATTGAACTGCATATTTTCATCACAATCCATGTAAATCTTCTGTTAATGTAATCCATACTTGTCTTTTTTCATGTCTTTTATGCAGTATAGTTTTTATTTTGAGAAAAGTTTGAGTTTTCATTAATTCATTATCATGTTTTACCGGTTGTAATTCTTCCGGCATTAAAAACTTTTGATTATCTACGTTCATTATTGAGGTTATGCAGATTATATTGGTCTTAGTCTTCGCCGGATTTAACGACAAATTAAAATTTAAGTTTTTCCATTGTTTACAAAAGCTTGAAATAATGTTGTTTTGTAATAATGTAATTTATTGAAGCAAAAAGTTTTGTTGTTGCTCTGTAAAGAGAAATTTATTTTATGAATTTTACAACCATTTTACACAAGTTATTTTTATCAAAGATTTATACACTTATCTACTAAGTTATTTATTAATCACTAACCTGTAAAGAGAAACAACATTAAAAGCTATTGCTTCAAAAATTATGAAATTGTTTCCTTTAAAATCCACGTTAATGTTTTACTGTAAAAAAGGCCAGTCACCATTTTGCATTTCTAGCAAAGACATAGGCCATGCAAACTGCCAACATAGAATTTCGATGTAAAACGTCTACGCGAGTAATTCAAATTAAATGAAGAGTACAATAGCTTAATTTACATTTTGTTTACTTAAACAATATTTCTCTACAGGATACTAAGAGTACAGCTATCTCCTACACTATTATTCCATTGAGTAGATCATACTCATGAATGTGGAGAGCTGTTTATCACTGAGACCTCTCCAATGTCTTTAGGTAAAATCTTTGTAGAAAAGACTTCACTTCCTTTTTAGAGACACTCTATTATAGACAGGTGTAACACAAAATACAGTCAGTTCCATAATTTGACGATGATAAATAGTTATGTACTTATATTATATATTGAATGCATAACTTTGGCTTTAATTATTGATTGTATGTTTTGATTATTTTATAAATTAATAATGTGATTATGTATTAGAGTAAGTGGCTACTTCAGCCGTTCTAATAATAATATATAATATATAAATATTTTATAATTATTATTTTATAATATATAATATCTTGACTAAGATAAAGTTATAAAAATACTTCTCCATTAATATAATCCGTTAGGATATGGTTGCTCGTTTCACCTCAAACATTGTGCTGAGGGATTCAGCTTTGTTTGCCGAGATTTGGCTAGTGTATAGCTATCGGGATGAAAAATAACGTTGCCAATATGTAATTTAGAAAAGAGATGGTAAAATTCGTCATCCGAGTAATTGACCCGGTGGCTTAGTGGTTATAGCGGCTAGCACGGTTTGCGGTGGTCGTGGGTTCGATTCCCACTCGGGTGAAGAATTTTTCAATTTTCTTTATTAATAATTTTATAAATAAATATTAGCCCGCCTGGGCGTCGCCATTTTTATATTTTTAGTTTTGATAATATTTTACCGTATATCGTACCTGCATTACCATAAGAAAATAAAAGTTTTTGTAATAACACGGTGAGCGTTTATAGATAGAAGTCGTTATTGGAGACACTTGAGAAATATTAACCTTAGGAGATTCTAAAAGTGCATAAAAATAATACGGTTATTGGTGCAAACAAGTGCTCGAAACTTCAACTCAGATACCATTTCAGGTCGTCGTAGCAAAAACTTGGATAATTGGAGAGGTATTCGACATAGGTATTTCGGTGTTAAGAGAAAAAAATAACTTGCTAAACCCGGAAAAAATGTTTTACCAGTACCCAGGTAAAATCTGATAAAAAATATCGGTTGAGAAAAACATATGGAATAAAATTCCAGGAATTGATACTAAAAACGAATACCTTACTAAATACGTACTCCATGCAAAATTCGTAAAGAATCCATAAATGAAATAGAGATAATGTTAACATTGGGACCTGAAAAAATATTTTAACTGAGTCTAAAATTAGATATACTAAAAAATATAGAGACATTTACCAAATGTACTTACGTCTACATCGGCATACGGCAGGTACTTAATCAAGCACATGCTAAAAGCAATTAAGGTATCGCTCCAATGCACTTCATATTGATTTCATTACTGGCTATAGATTGATAATCAAATTTGAAAACAGGCTCAACCCCTCTAGACTTACCTCACTAGGCAACCTTAATCTATCTCTATAAATATAATTGACATGGAACAGACTTTACATAGGATAAGTACCTAGATAGGGGTAATTTTATCACTGGGAGAGTTTCTAGCTAAGTACCACGTGATATAGACTTAGACTCAAATATATGGTTGCGTCAAAAAGGAAACTCAGTGAATCAACGTCAAATCGATGCGCAATCACTGACCAGCAGTCTGATTGTTGATGTGTCCCAATGAAATAGCACCCTTTGTATAATAGTATAGTCATAAGCGGTAGCGGGCGCTGAAGCGGGTACGGCAGCGGTCATTGTGTTAGTAGACCCAGTTCGGAGTAATTACATCAGGGAATACGGGCCGGCCGGCCGACTGTTTTTACCCTTCACGAAAATGCTATCAATGCGCCCCCAAACTGCTAGTAACAAGAAACCGGTCATGAAAATCGGAACACTACCCTCTCGAAGGTATTGGATCGATTAATATTTATCTGTTAATCGTAAGAGCTTGGGATTGTACCTCACTAAATCTGAATAGTTGATGCGATTTCGTTTTTACTATGATTGTGATATGATTTCTTGATATTATAAAACTAATGAAAGTACTGCCATTTCAAATCCATATCCTACCGATTCTACATAATCAGATTGTAGCTTCTATCACTTAACTCACTATTTTATAAAAATAGTTTTTCAACCTTCTACGGGAAAAGTGTCAAAATAAAACATTGCTCACGATAATTTGGCCCCTGATAAAAAGCAAAGGTGTAACAAAAAGAAAGACTAAAGTAGGCAATAAAAACTGAAATTAGTGGGGCGCGGACAGGCAACGTTTTCCGGCACTATGAGATCGGCACATAATTCAGGCAAGATTAAATGCCTCCTGCCCTCTCCCTCCCTCCCGGAAGGCCTCCGCTCCATTAGACAGGGACATGTACAGTTGGATTTTATACACACAGTTTTTGTGTATAAATTTTAGTATTAAATTATATAATGTATTTTAGTTTGTGTGGTTAATTATAAGCATTTATTACACACACACATACTTTTAAACAAACCTAGTCTCAAACTATGTTATAATGTCTTGTGTCATAGGCTAAGCAATGGTACATAACTACATTAATAGTTTTAAGGAACATCCATGACTTGGAAACAAATATTGGTATATACTTCGGCATCGGAATTGAGAAGATTTTTCCTACTACAGCATTGTGTTGGTGTTTTTTCAAAGAAAATCAAGAAACTCCTATAAATAGACGGTTTTCGCGTAACTCCCTTTTCAGATAGAAAAGTTTAATCCCAAAATAAATTAATAGAAGAAACAATAGAAGCAATACCGTGAAATCAAACGGATTTTACAGGGGCTCTCAATAACATTATTAAAATTATTCCTGGATTCAATCTCTGTGAAAAATATGAAAACTACGACAGGTAGAGAGAACACCTTTAAATAAATTATTCTGATGATATCTAGTATCTCTTTAGTACAAATAGGTACGTATTCTAGCAAGATAAAACTAATAGATTTATTACAATAATATTCTATTTTAATTTCTTACCTAATTATTTACATGAAAGGAATTGGCTATAACGTTACTAATACAGACAGACGGATATTGTCTGCTTGTCCCCATTCACCATTTAAGTTGATGGGGTGCCACAGTTGTGGCATTTCCTTGCCTCCATAGTAACCGTATAGTTCGAGAGGCGTATCAAGTACGTTCTAAATTGTAATGCGAGGTACTTTAATCTACTCAAATATAATTTATAACAAATAGTATCCCCATTAGGCAAACAGTGAGCGGCCGACTGTTCGCTGACGGACTCTGAGTGGTATATCGGTCGTTAGCTCAATATCAACTGAGCGACGAACTAGAGTGTATTAGCCGTAAAGCGCTTGCGAATTATTGTGAGGGAAGGTAAACTAGTGTACATTAGCAAACGGAGCGCCGTCGGAGTAGTGAACAAACTGCGTCGGTGACTGCGCGCATCACTCTATGCTAATCAAAATGAGTTGGAAAGCGAAACGTCGCAAACTGCGTACATTTCGCGCTGTATGGACATTAGACAATCCTTTTAAAATGTATAGGGAGGCAAACTAGAAGCAAACTGTCAGCCGCTCACTGTTCGCCTAATGGGGACGCGGCCTAAATCGTTAGTCCAGGTCTCATGAACAAGGTCTTTATAGATAAAATGAATTATAATTAAAGATATAATATACATACATACATAAAACATTTAGCATATCGGGAACAGATGTAAATAATCCATGATAAGTTCATCGCCTAAGAGGAGTCCGAATTCCTAGTCAACTCTTAGGTCTTTATTCCTCAATAAAAATATAAATACAGGGTATAAATAAAATTTGAGACTCGAGACTTTGAGAGTCTCAAATTTTGGAAATGGGTTCTCTATAATGGGCTATTTACATAACTTTTCGCTTAATATACCCTTTTTGTTACATCCTGTATATACTACACGTTTACGTCATGACTTTCATGTTTTTAATTTATGTTGTGTATACATAGATATTAGCATAAAATAGCATTATATTATAATTTATGTATTGCAAATGCTGATGCTTTTTCCTATCAGATTAGTTACAAGTAAATGAGCATATAATTTTTGGCCTCTATTATTTCACAGTGAAATGACAACATGTTTTACGTATGTAAACCATTTATGTAAACAAATATTGACTGTATGCTAACGTCAATTTATTAATTTATGTTCGCTTAATAAACTCAGTAAAATAATTTATCTCATTTGTTTGCGTACTGTTTTGTACACACATTATGAATTCAATGGTCATTTGAAATCTAAATACAATGATGTAAAAAAATAAACAATTCCACTTTGCTATTTAAAATATACAATTTCAGTTTTAATTTTAATTCTTAACCTTTGATGCATTTATGGTATCATTTAAAAATCAAATAAAATATTTAAACTAAGATTTATATATTGCTCCGACGATCCCCAATGGGATAAGTGCAGGGAGATAACGTTCGAGTACTTACACTCACCATAATATAAATAAAACAGTTTATATAAGTGAGCACTTGGTCTACCATCAATGATTTTCCGACACCGGACAAGCTGTGCACTCAAATTGTCCCCCACTTTGTACCTACACACGTGTTCTGATAATACCCATCCGTATAGATACGAGTATACAAAATGTGGTTGCGTCCAACTGTACAGAATGTGTCCGCCGGTGTGTGTTTATTTTAATTAGGGACTCTATGGCTATAAATAGGGGCGTTATATTTATTATTAAATGTTGATCGTAAAAGAATATCGTGAAAGTATATTATTTACATACACAAAGAAACTACTGTATTTCCAAAATGGGGGGAAAGATGTTGATGATCAGTGATAAGTTGCTAGATTATCGCCTGAGAATACCAGAGAACTTTAGTTGACTCTTGTGACATTCACATGCGACGTGAAATGTAGCTGATGTATGTTGTCCCGCATCAGTACAGGAATGAAAGTATCTTTATAGAGTGATAAATAAAAATATGTTAATTGAAATCATATCTAGCGTAAAAATTTAGTTTTCCTTTTTTTAACGTGCTTCTTTGCACTACTGCTATTATAATAGCTAGTGTATAATAATAAAATTTATTTCAATATCGCACTACTATAACTTAAGCTACCCATCACTTCATACCTCTAGATATATAAACTCATGAACTCCCTCATTGTAGGTAACCGCTAAAGTTGCCTGTTCACCGTCAGCATGACAAAGACGTTGTTACATACATTTAGCGCAAGTTTGCTCATCCAAGTTGTCGGGGAGCCAATCTAATCCGACCTGATCTCAGACGGGAACGGACATTGTGAAATTGACACTAAATTTGTTCAATATTGCTTAGGTACATTGCTTTATATGAGAATATGGTGGCTATTTTTATACCTTCAGTTCTTCATCAAGAGGATGCTATTATTTAATAAAATCCACTTGGAAAACGACATTAATCTATCGATAAAATATTACTGGTATCTGTCATAACACATGTTACGTATTATTATGTTACAAGGACGGGTTTACGGATTTTTGCGGATAGGCCACCTGAGTGAAACTTTTTTGAAATACAAATTTTTCTCACCCTTACCTCCCCCTTCATTATACTCGTACACGACGTCTCTATAAATTTATATAAAAAGCTAATCGCCATGGTGTACTAAGTAATTGTATGTATGTGCCACGTATTCACGAAATGATTTAAATCTACAATTACGTATTAGGTGCATCAACAGCCATGTTTGACTGTTGATGAAAATAATTTAGCTACAATTATTTTCATCAACAGTCAAAAACACTCGTTTTGCTATAAACTCGTTATTAGTTTCCATCAGAATAATATTTTTTTCTTAAATTCTAACCAACACAATAAATTAGAAAACTTGTCGAACAATGCGGTGAGAAAGTTTTATTTGAAAAAGCTAGCGGTATCAGCTAGAATTAAAAAATATACAAGGTTGAATCAACCCATTCTTCGTTGAAGCCATTCCCCTATTGATTTGTTTGAGTTAATTTGTATGCGAGGCACACCGTTTAATATTTTAGGGTTGAGATATAATTGGATGGGCAGCGGATGCATCCGAATGCAGCCTTTCAGTCTTTCCGTTGGCACCCGGCCATGACTTTGCATAATTTAGTGTTTAATTATCAGATACAAACTACAAAGGAATATGAGATATATTAAGCAATGCACGTTTCAAATAATGTAATAAATTCTTTGAATTAAGAAATGATTGTCAATAAATACTTAATCGCAAAAGGCTTAGTAAAAAATTTTTTTTTTAAGTTTGGAATATACGAATAACATGAATATCTACTAAGAATATTCACACAAATCTTGTGCACAAATGCAAAATTTATTTTAAATATAAATAATGGTGGGTAATTATTTATATAATTTTTAATACTTAGTAAAGGGTAGTTAATTCTGTGTAGGTAATGTGTTAAGTTTTAGAGTTTCATAATAATTTGTGGTTTACTAATTTACTAATTTCTATAATCCTGAGGATGCCACGGTTGTTGGCGAAACATATGTAGATTATTAATCTAGTTTTTGATTTCGGAAATAGTGTGATGTATTATCTTGCATGCTGGGTGCTCGGGTCTGGTTTCTCGTGGCGATTGTAGGTAGTGCAAGTGCTTGTTTTCGCAGTTATGAGTTATCAGATCGGAGGATGAGTGGAGGGTGTAGGGCCCGGTGGTGGGCGCACCCGTAGTGAATGTTTGAACTTCCGAATCGTAACGCCTAATACAATTTCATTTAGAATTTATCATGAATATATTTCCCCAAAACAAAAAAATCAGACTTTATTGTTTTGCCTATACTATTAGAATTGACTATAAACCAATGTGTATTTTTAGGTAAGGTCTTTTGTTTACATCGTATCATTAAAATGGCGTATACCTGCCAACACACACATTTACGCGTGTAAATTCACCTTGTAAACACAGTGCATAAAGTATTTAGCCCCATGAAAATGGAAAGGCATTTGCGAGAAATTACCTATGTAAATGTTGCTTACAAACGAATAAAACGCTCGGCATGTTTACCTGAAACAAAAGACAAATAAAATTAATTAGTTGAAACACAAAATATTTGTTCGGCACAAGGGCACAAGCAGGCGGAACAGTTCCTTGAAAATTTAACGTAATTACCACAATAAAAGGTCTGGTTAGAGCACTCTTAATAACACATAGGTACAAGGGTTCTAATTGTTGCTGACGGCTTTCTTGCATTTAAAGTGAAGTTAGGTATGCAGGCATAGATATCACGACTACTAGTCACGCATAGAATATACTATATCTAGAGAGGTAGATTATGACTAAAGAGACGTCCACCAAGATAGGATGGCCTGAAATTCCGCGGACCAAATTTTGGACGGCGTAAGTTTAATAGGTTTTTATACGTGCAATCATATGATAACCAAAGTTAATATCAAGACTAGAGAAACATTGACTTCTTCATAATATGCTTTCTTGACCACATGAATATAACTTGCTACGTACCTATACATAAGCGTAGTTCATTAATATGTCGTGTTTACTGGGTCACGTTTATCGTACAACGTACATTTCCTCGTTACGACTGAGACGTTAGTATTCTTTTCTACGGCTTCAGCAAGTACCTACGCTATTATAAACCATTCATTCTTTATGATTTTTGTTTACGACGTCTAGACTTAAGTTGAATTGTATTCTTCGTCTCTAGGTGATTATTAAAAATATCATGTTGTAAATAATTTTGTAGAGATACTTTTCCGAAATAAAAAGAAGGTAGTCTATGCTATTATGTACTTCTTCTTCTTCTTCAGCCTATTGCAGTCCACTGCTGGACGTAAGCCTCCCCCAGGGCACGCCACAAGGCTACTGCCACAGAGGGGTTTTGCCCATAGTTACCACGCTGGGCAGGCGGGTTGGTGACCGCAGTGTGATTTTCGGACTATGTTGTCAACACGGGAGGCGCTGCTGCCCGCCTCCCGGAAACCCTTAATCGCCTCGTACGATACCCATGGGCAGGCAGGGGTGGTACAAACTCTACTCTGCCGGCACCACGCGGATAATATGTACTAATTCTGATATACTACCCATGTATGATCTGATCTGATGATGTGATATATGCACAGAGTTTTGGCTTAAAGACGAAGCTTGCAAAACGCAATTTCATGCAATACGTATATAAGCAAATATAATATAAGTAAGCTCTTCTTTCAATACCTATTAACAAGATTTTTATGCTTGCTAGAGTCACTGTTCAACTCTTTTTTATTTTTCAACGTGAAAAGGTATTCCGCATTCTGTCCCAATAATTCAATTTTGCTTACAAAGTAAGAGTAACAGACGAAACTGAATTGATTCCAATATTCCCTCTACACTTTTCCTGAGATATTTTCGTCCTATTCTACATTTTACATAAACTAATTTCCTTGGCAATATTGGTCTTGCGTCAAGTTCTGTAGGCACGGTGGCTCCCTCAAAAAGAAACTCGTCGGCTCCGGCCTTCGTCGGCCAAATCAAATCACTCGACCTTATCGAGAGAACTTACAACTAAATTTGTTTGCGTACCTAAGTATAGAATAGTTTATCATCGTACTCTCGGAATAAATTTATAGGAAATTCTGCAGAATATTGCGTTTAGAGATGGACTAAATTGGACTACTAGGTACGATTAGCTACTGTTATTTTGCTGTTTTCTATCTATTAGAGAAAATATTCCGCTACCATCAATCATATGTATAGAAATATTAGTTCAAATATCATTATATGTATAGAAAGGCTAGTTTTTACTCAGATACTTAGGTGCTATTTACGAATGATGGAGATAACCTTAAAAACTTGATGAAAACTTTAAAATTGTGTTCACAAAGATAAAAAAAGCTAACTACAATTCAACGAATCTAAATAAATAAAATAAATAAATAAAATTTTATTCAATAACAAACATTTTCTATACATAGGTACATTAAAAATCTTACTTTTTAAATAGGTAGGATATACAGGTTACCTAAACTAGACTGGGCCTGTGCTTTAGGTTTGCAAAACCTCATATCTTAAGAAAAATAAATTAATAAACACATGTATAATAATAATAAAAGATTCTTTACATTTCGATATATACTTATATAACTATATCTTTACATAAAAATAAATTTAAAATACAAGTATTAGTACTATTTATCTACCGTAAGCAAGCATCTATTTTCAACCCAATTTCTTTTACTTCAAAACCTGCTTAGATACTTGTTATAGGGTATAGACATTCATCACTCGAGACTAAGTACCTATAAGCTATTAAAAGCACTTCAAAAATGATATATACTAACACATTTAATGCAATAGGTAGTACTGATTTAACGCAATTGCGGAGGTTGCATCCCCTTTCCGACAGCACTCACCCTTCGGTAGGGGAAACGCTAATATGACGATATGAGAATTTACTGTTTAATCCAGCTGCAGGCCAATTTGTTAATATTTTCATTCAATCCATTTAAAAGCTTGCTTGCATTTAAATTTCGCAACTATCCTGCCGATATTTTCCATACCAAAATTAATCAATACAAATTTATATATCAAAAGGTTCAACTACAAAATGGGTACCAGTTAAACCTGCACTAAAATAAATTGGAGTTAAAGAAGGATAGTAAATACCGTAATAGAAATTATGATGGCTTATTAACGACATTGGGTAGGGCGGGTAAACACGAGAAGCCAGGGCGCACCACCAAGCGTCCGAAGTGGTCGCCCTTTATCAATTACGCCTAAACAAGAAAAATGACCGTCGGTAAGCCTACACAAGCCTAATTAAAGCAAGTAGGTAAATTTAGCCAAGAGCCTTCCTTGTGTCCCCGCCGCCACCCCAGGCTTATCCCTCCACGGAACAGGTGGTTAAACTTTTCGGTAATTTCATTAAAAGAAGCGTATATTTTGATCAACAGCAATTCTCCTTTTTTAGTATCCTTTAGTGATTAATTTCATGATTGATATCGCCTAACATAATTTGTCTTTTACAACCGCCAGCCGACTCAAGTACTTGGCTTTAGTATAGGTACACGTGTTTTCGATGGATTGGAAAACTTTACACCAGAGGAACAAGTATAAGGATTTTAAGTTGATTAGGATCGCGTAAATAGAAAGCAGGTAGGTATGTGTATAGGTAGTTTCATTACTTTTTGGTTGTATACTAAAACATCAATAGTATTATATTAGTGTAGCCAGCGACAGTTAAGTTAGTTGTTAATTACTTTTTGAATCTTTAACATTTGACGTTAGTACGAGATCTTTTAATCAATAAAACAATTCTATATAAAGTTATGTACCTATAAACATAAATGCAGCTTTTGCTTTTTTACATGACTATTATATAGGCGTGAATTGCAATCTCAGATATTTAAAATATTTCAAGGCATCAATAAATCATTCACGCTAGATTAAATACTAGTTGACCTCTCCCTGCCAGTAAATACTATTACTGATGGTTAAAGGGCGTTTACGGGAAAAAATCACACTCACTGAGATTGATAGATGTACCGGGAATGAACTTTAAACACAACATACAACTTACATTTCACACCCCACGCGAAGGGTGTTTATTGAACGAAAACGAAATTTGAAACGCAATTTTTGTAACAAAATTCAGTAATTGAGATTAGGCGATACCTGCCAGCGGATATGTTTTCTGCATAATGTTGAGAGTGTTTGAGACTGTGCGGCTATCGCTCTAGGAAATGTTAAAAAAAAACAGTAAAGAAGTATCTTTATTGGTTGGTGAAAGAAATCAATTCATAAACAGTACATAGGTATGACGAATACCGCTAATGTCTTGCGTGAAAAACTGTCAACAATTTTCGTAAACATGCATGATCTTCCATCCACAAAAATGCTGTAATGTTTATAAAAACACCCTTAAAATTCAATGAAACCAACATAAAGGATATTGTACAGCATACCTATAGCAGCCTACAGCATACAGTATGAGGTGAGCATAAAACCCGAGCTAACGAGTAGGTATGAAGCCGCTTGAACGGGATTAAAACTTTCTCATTATGATGGATTTAGCACCAAAATTTAATACTTCCCGGAAAGCTATGACTCTGATTTAGAATGAGGGTTAACTTGTTTTTTTAAACCTATCTAGCTGTTTTCTGCGACCCCGTCCATAAAAGCTCTAGTATAATACCAGTTCCTGACATTTTTCGGTAAAGAGCTATTTTTTAGGATCTAATATTTCTTGGATAATAGCTAGATTAATACTAATAAAAGTTTCACAAAGATCTAACTAAATATAAATGCCGCTGGGGCCTACTATACCTTAAAAACTTCCTTACTTATACTCAAAGACAAGAAAATCTCGTCAAAAGAACTTTTTAGAATTTTAGCGAGACCAAACAGCTAAGAGAAATCCAATCTTATACAGGGTGGAACAAAAAGGGTATGTTAAGCGAAAAGCTATATGAACAGCCCACTGTAGAGAACCTATCCACAAAATTTGAGACCCGAAATCACATGTTTATTTTTCCGGATAGTATGGAGAATTTTTAAATATCTCAGGAATTATCATACAATCTTGAAAAATAAAAATGTGATTTCGCGTCTTAAATTTTGTAGATAGGTTTTCTATAGTGGGCTATTTACATAGCTTTTCGCTTAACATACCCTTTTTGTTACATCCTGTATAAAAAATTCTTCACCCGAGTGGGAATTGAACCCACTACCACTGCATACCGTGCTAGTTGCTCTAACCACTGATCTATTGACCTTCGACGTTCGTTTGTATGACCCGTGTCAATTACTCGGATGACGAATTCTACCATCTCTTTTTCATATACAGCTATGTTATAACCTAAAAATATATTTTCCTTAACCTTATTTATCTCCATTACAAGCCCTATATCTGACATAATCACGAATAAAGAGTCTGGAATTAAATAAGATTAACAGCAGGCGGTGTGACGTCTTCGTGCGACTTTGATATGCCTTTCAGACATCATTGGCTAGACTTGACAGCTACCTTATCAATGTGATATTTTAGAGATAAACAAACTGGGGTAGAGTATTTTTTTAACACTTGACAACTTAGGGCAGATTTTTCTAAAGGTCATATAGCCTGTCTTGAGAATACCGTCGATGGTATCTTTTTCTAAAACTTGATGAAAAACAGGATCAACTTTATCTTTCAGATAGGCTATCTTTAGGGTAAGCATGAATCTATTCATACGTCGTAGGTAACTAGCGACTCGAAAGGAAAATCTATGAGATAAGACAGTTGGATGATAGCGTTACACACTATCGCGAGGTTCGTGGTTGCCCCACTGATCGTTGGAAAAATCGGCCCGTAGCACTGAAAAGGCAGTGATTACCTCGTCTTCAGTCTATTGCAGTTCACTGCTGGACGTGGGCCTCCCCCAGGGCACGCCACAAGGCTACTGCCACAAGGGGGTTTTGACCATAGTCACCACGCTGGCCAGGCGGGTTGGTGACCGCAGTGTGATTTTCGGACTATGTTGTCAGCACGGGAGGCGCTGCTGCCCGCCTCCCGGAAACCCTTAATCGCCTCGTACGATACCCATGGGCAGGCATGGGGTGGTACAAACTCTACTCTGCCGACACCACGCGGCTAGTGATTACCTTCTATACGGTAAAAGAGCATCGAAACTAATCTTGTTTACTATATTTTTCTAATAAATATCTAAATATCTATCTTAATGTATCGTCATCATAATTTTCAGCCTTAAAATTATGTACTTAAAAATATAATTTACTGAACTTTACTATTTGGCTGAGACATATTATTATGTGCGAATGAATATTTTATCTAAATGTTTTCCAATTGTCAATTTTTATTGGTCCATAAAAATACTAGATAGCAATAGTGTGAAAAATTCTTTTTCGCTGTTTTTAATATGAAAGAAATACTCGTATTGTTTGTATAAATATTTACTCATACAAAATTGAAACAAAAACCCTAACTAACCAGTTAATACACACGATCCAATCAACTTAAAGCTCCAGCGCAAATCCAAAATCCAATAAACAGAATATCAAGCGGGCTTCTAACAAAGACAGCATTTTAATTACGCGTCACTTTAATAACATTTTCGTACCAGTCCAATGGCGCTATGTAAAGTCACACACGTCAACGTCACGGTAGCTACTTTGCATCATAATCGACTTTGCACAAAGTAAAACAAAATCTCCCCGACACCATTAATATTCAGCGATAGGGCCTAACGCATCGGCGGGCGATCGACGCTTAACATGCAAATTGCAATCTGAAAATCTAGTAATATTGTGTATGGCTAAATATTTCCGACATTATTAATTCAGCGCACAGTTGTTTGAATCAGTTGCCAGAACATAATTTAAATGCTAAACGAATTTGTGCCACTAACGTTAAATTAGACTGGGGTCGGTGGCCGTCGGGAATTTAATCGGACAGGGTACACCTGTATGCCGGACGGTCATTTATTCATAAGGATAACTTCAAATTAAAATAAACTCTCACTTCGCGGATTATAATGAATCCCGTTTCTTTATTTCGATTAATTTACCTTTCCATCGTTGATATATCACGACGATATGGCTCGTAATGTATTATATTAATAGTATTAAAGAGTATTCAGGCGTACCTTCTTTCTTCTCCTCAGAAACACTGTCACTCGAGGAGATAATGTTTTGTGTCCTTAGCTTAGCTGAGATAACTTTTAAGTTAGGTACCGTGCATACCAGAGGGGTTACCATGTACACTTTCATTGTGGAAGTGAAACACCACTACATGCTGTGAAGAGCGATACCTCGCTTCCACGATGGTCTCTGGAATAAGACCTCTGATTAAATTATTGGAACATCACAATAGTTTCAGCAGTGTTTGAGGTTTAACTGAATACAGTAATTTACATAGAAAATACATTATATAAATGATCTTTTATAAGGATAAACTCAGGCCAGATATTTCCAGCAATTCATACTTTCGAAAGCTCCTATTCAGGTATTATTTTCTTGATAATTAACAATTAGATTATAATTTAACTTTAAAATCATTGGCAATCATTGCATGCATGAAAACTACGCACAAGTTTTAAACTCTCTAAAATAAGTATAGTAAGTTAAAAATAAACTTAAATCTCAAAGTATACAAAGTTCGCGTGCGTTTCACATTTAATTTAATACTCCAATACCCGCATGAAATACGAAGCATGAAATTGAGTACTCAGTTAAAAGTCTGAAACCGCACACGGTTCACTAGTGGAGTTCAAATAAATCGTGCTGTCATTAACATACTGGATAAAAAATGACCGCATCGACCCAAACTGAGTGTTGTGGTGAGAGTCTGTTTAATTGGTCATCCCAAAAGTGCAGGGCGATTAAAGGGAGATGGGAGACAAGAGATCTCATCTGAGCCACGGCGTGATGGATACAGGAGATAAATCAGTTGGCAGCAGTCGTCCGGCCTGGCCAGCTGCGCCCGCTAGTAATGTATTACACAGGTCATTGGGTTCTTTCAACTTATTTGGTGGGGTAGACGAAACCAAAAGCGGCTCTTACGTGATTTGAGGTTTCAGCAGTGAAATAAATTATTTCAGCCGTTTTCTATTTGTAATTTTATTTTATAGCTCTAATTTTAGTACGTACGTGTAGATTATTTAATCTCTATTGAGGGATCGCCCGCCACCGGGCCCTATACCCTCCGCTGACCCTCGGATCTGCCTACTCATGATCACGAACACAAGATACTACAGTCGCAACGAGAAGCCAGATCCAAGCACCTAGCATGCAACCATAAATACATAGCTGCTAATCCGAAAACCAATTAAAATTTTAATCGACATATGTTTCGCCAACACCCGTGGCATCATCAGGATTAGTTTTCCATGTTAGTTCTATCTACCGACCCAACTAACTACATATTATTTAATATATAAATTAAGATATCTAGTACAAACTATTGTAATTATTTGTCTAACTTAAAAGTAAGTTTTATTTTATTTTAAAATAATAAAGGGAAAGATGTTTTTCTTGCTTTGACTACCCGACCTTGTTATGTTTTTCATAATACTTACCTACACGAGCTACATATTTTATAAGTCATATACAGTTACAGATTTCCTATAGATTTTTTTATTTTTATTTATATCACACATCATTTTTAACACATAATTATATCTTTCACTTAGGTATAATATAAACTTCTATAAGTTTTTCTATATACCTATCTATTAGTAAAAAACACATAAACATCATGATAACTACTACAACCGTAATCATTTTGCCTATAGTGCACTTCATCGAATATTTCGTATACACCATGGCGCTTTATCAGTTCTTGGAAGTGACATTCAAACGTTCGAGGTACACCGTACACATAGTAATGGAAATTTCAACTGGCTAAGTGATTAACCATCAACTCTCGTAGATAAATAACTATAAAGAGTCGAGAGATTGATGAACAAGTAAGTTTTTACCGTTTGTACTCGTAATGTTATATTATTTTGCTGCTAATTCTTCCCGTACAATGAATATGCACAATTTAATCATCACCAATTAGCAGATGTGTTTTATTAATTCAATTAATCTGCAATTTTGCCACGCTTACGGTTTACCCTAAAATTAATTTGGGCAGCGACATTCCCATCTGTGAATAATAAGACGTCACCCTAATGACAGAATCACGTGCCAAACTAAAGTTGTTTCTAGTCAAATGTGTCGTAGGTCTGGCTTTAATGCGAAATCTGAGATTATATTTTGTAAAGATGCTGTTAGGTTTGAGATAAGAAAGATATGTTTTATAAAAGTAATATATTTATTATTTATATAAATGTAATAAATATTGTGAGAAAATATTATAGAATCATCTACAAATTAGACTATATTTACAAAATAAAGTAAGTACATATTTAATTGAATACCACCCGTATAAAGATTTTTATGTTTTGTTTGATTTTTCAAAAGAAAATACATTTCATATTTATTTTTGTGACAGTAATAATAAACTTCAATCTCTCGTACACAAAACAAAAGAAAAAATAGAAACATTATTGTGTCGTATAAACGTTAAGTTTAAAAATTTCTTTTAGAACTTTCAGCCTACTAATTATAACAATTGTTTTGTCAACTACGCCGTCAGCTATTCAACATTTTAAATATGAATTAAATATAGGAATTAGGGTGTAAATAAAGTTGAAAAATATTTAAATCAATTTTACATTAACTAACGTAAACAAAAATATAAGTACGATAGTGAAAAAAAATCATTTAATTGAATGATATTGGATGCGGTTTTCATAATTGTATAGTAGGAGGTGTAACTTAAAAACGGTGTAGGTACTTATCTATCCTATCTTAATACGACACTTTGTTGCGTTCGTAGTAACATAATGAAAAACGTACACTATTATTACTTTTCAAATAAAGTTTACTTTATGAAATTCATAAGAAATATGACTATAATCGAGTGGCAAAAAATAGAATTCACAGGAATTTTACGTATAAATATAACCAACGAGAAATGATTCGTTCTGAATTTCGACATAATACTTCAATTGAAAGGTCAGGCTGGAAGTGACGTATTTTTAATTACGTTCGATGGTGTCCCATGAGCGAGTCCATATTCAATTTCTATAGTGGACAGTATTGGGAGACACACACAGCCCGACAAAACGCTGCGGCAGCACTGATACGCGAAGTTTATAAAGGCTAGTGTATATTGTCTATCTGGAGTCATAATTATATATAATAATAATCAAAGTCAAAGTTAAATAAAAAAGAAACGGATGATATAATTAATGATCGAGTTATAAATGTAATATTTATTTTAAACCGTAATGAATATTTAACATTATTCATAATTATAGTTGTTGAACTGTAATAAAATTAAAATAAATAAAATGCACAATTATTTCAGACACAAAACTGGTCTATAAATATAACACGGCTGTGCTCACGATATTGTGGTAGCCAGAACTGCAAGATCACGGATAAGATCTTACTGCCATGTTTAGCTTAGCGGGGTCAGACGTAGTCCATATACTCCTAGTCACAAAAACCCTTACGAAACGAGGTTTAGTTGGAGTTATACATTGAATTATTTTTAATATATTATCTATCGATATCTATTGATATTTGTTTTTCTCGGACATATTAATTTACCTACATTATTTATTATGATACCTCAATATGTACAAAAAACAACAAAAATAAGTTTACAAACGCGCCGTATTTTGTTAGCATGTGTGACGTAGAAGTCTGCCCGTCTAGCTAACTACTACTAGCCCAATAGAAGGTAATTAAAATGTCCTGTCTAGTCCTGTGAATATCATATTTGATTAAATATCTCGCCAATAACTATTGGAATATGAATGAGTTGAGATTAAATATTTTAATTCTTGCTTCGATGTTTAATACGACACGTACTGGTTATTCCAGTTAGAATCAAAAAATGATTATGAGTATTGATAGAGTTAATGACCAATTTAGGAATATAAAAATATCTTTCTTGGAAATATATCATCACTAGGAGTGCTTTTCTGAATAAAACAGACAAAAAAAAAAACAAACTGTATATTTGAGTTGCGGTGTATTTAGGCAAAAAGTTAGGTATTTTAATTACCCCAATCTTGATCGAATCTCGGGACGGGCTTGATTGAATTTCCGCCAGGCTATCTGGCAGTATTTGCGGAGCGCCGCGCCTGCCGGCTCACTGGGCTGTGACGTCACGCCGTTCGATTACATTTTTTTATTATCTCCCTGTTAACAGCCCCTCATAAAGCCTAGCCTCTTTTTTGCTTTGCACTCTAAAATAAAATTAACTTTCAATATTGTGTGGTTATTTTGCAACGTTGTTTTATTTTAATATCTGTTTCGATTTCAATTTTTTTTGAGGGGTTATGCGCTATATTATATGTAAATATATATAACTTTTTTACGTAATCAGTCTTACTTGTTGACGTATCTAATAAAATCTGCAATAGGTTTAGGTACGGAGCGATTGAGGCGCCCGGTAACCGTACACGGTGGGGTTCTATGATTGATGTGACGGGTAATAAGGCCCACAAGTATTGCAATTTGTTTACCCTTATCGTCTTAATATACCATCGGAGCCGTACAAAGACAAGTTTTCGTATCGTATTTTATACCGATCAACAATGCCAGCCCCCACGTTCGACGATAATTGGAGAAAAACTCCCGAAGGAGCCAATTTTGCTGACGTTGCTCGGGACCGCAACGTATAAATAAATTATTAACGATCCATCACTAGTATTCATCTAAGACTAGTATAGCTTCTATTGACAAATATAACGACGTGTCACCGGTCAAGGAGAGGTTATTTTTAGATAGGCGCCAAACTGTGGGCGCAAGTTTTTCTCTCATAAGTTGAGACCTCTTAGCAAATTGTTTTGTCCTGCCCTTGTTTAATCAGAGGGATTGAGGCCAGTGTTGATTTATTGAATGAAAATTAATTATATTTAGCGACCATTTTAATTGCTGTGTTAATTCACTGATACAGCTGTCACTGTGACAACATGTCGTACAAGTATTTCCCGTCCTTGGCTGTCGGTAGCGGAGAATATTAAAATATTAAAAAGATAATATTAAAATTAATACATAAACAAGAACTATTGATATAGTTTTTTGTTTTCATGGTCGATACTGGACACAATGTGTACAGCACTATTATATACAGGTGTCACTATATATATCATAGAAAAACAACGCAATCTCAGAATATCACTAACTTTAAATTTGACAGATTACAGCTCTAATTCTAGTCACAGATAAACAAAATGGGTACTAAGAAAAAGGAAAACAATTTCAGCGTAGAAAATAATAAAAGAAACATTTACCCCGATACGAGTCGCAGACCCCATCGTTGCAGTTAATGAAGTGTGCACAAGTGTCAATTAGATCCGAGTCTGCTATAAAAATAGTAGTTCTCTATTAAGGAAGGACTGCAAGGAGATGTCATAACCAATGTAGATGTGCAACCGCTACTTTACTTTATATATTTCTACTAGCGGACGCCTACGATGTCATGCGCGTAGATTATACAATTCTCATTCTACCGTTTTCGTAGGAATTTCGGGAATCTTTCTTATCGGATGTCTACGACACGCTCCAAATTTCAATCAACGGTTTAGGTTGTGCGGTTATCCGTCAGTTAGTTGTTCGGGACGATATATAATTATGTCTAACATTTATTTCACACCATAAGATACCTTTCGCTAGGAACCCAGAAATACTATACTATACTACTGTACTAGGTATTCTCTATGAGCATTCGTTATTAGGCCACCTCTTCTCCACACTTCCCTCATGAAGCTCATCGTCCATAGACGTGGCCTCAAGCGTTATAAAATAGTCTAGGAGGTGCAATGATCGCATGAACTCTCTTGGGCTAGATAAAAAGCATTGTTGAAAATCTTTTAGGTAACTAGATTACCTGGGTTATCTTGTATGATTTCAGGTTGCCAAATATGGGCAACGGGACCGATTTGGGTATTATATTGAAGGTATAATAACCTACTAAATAACTAACATACGTTTCATCGAAAATAACTTTCACTGAATGATTCGTAAATCATCGATTTGAATTTTAGATTCAACTTCATAGTTTACATTTGGTTATAAATGTATTCACCAATTCACACCAAATATTTTTCTGACAGTAGAGTTTACTAACATTTAAATATTACAATATTACTTTTAATAACAGCCTATACCTATATATTGATATGATATTAAAAAAACATTTTTCACTCTAAATGCCTATGTACACATTTTCACTTAACAACAATGATTGAATGTATTCAATGTGTATTCCAGACTATATGGGTATATCTGAGAGGCTCATAATATGTTTTTATGACACATCTTTTCTCTGCCGCGTTTAATTAGACTGTCTATAATAAAGTGAAAATAAAACAGAGTCGGAATCTTGTAGGGGTGGCACGTGGCCGCCATAAACCTGCTTTTACTGGGCCGCCTACCCCGCCCTATATGAGAGGGGAATGGTAACCTATACCTATGGGCAGTAAAAACCAACTGTCAGGGCGTTTTTTACATTTATTGCCTTTTTATCTAAGATAAGGTGAAAATGTTGTATTATTGTCTTAAAAACTGTACCCTATAAAAATACAGTAGGGAAGCTTTTTACGGCCACAAAATTAGCTGTAAAACAGAATTTTGATGGCACATATAAGGAAGTAGCGCGCCACTATTTTCCTCCCTGCATGATATCGCAAGCTTAAGCTCAAGCTTCCTCGTAAGATAACATTGATATACCAAGAATTTTCATCGCCTCCTGCAGCCTCTGCAATATAATCGTGACAGAGACAACACTGTACACTTAAGCGTCGCCTGACCTTGGTTAGAAAGAAATAGCAGACTTTAACCGCACGTCTTAAATTTCTAAAGGTTTTATTGCATTCCCCGCAAGCTCGGCGCTTAAACTTTATTGCTGTGGGATTAAAGTAATATTTGCAGCGACTAAATGATGCCGAGGCAATTTTGTTATATTAAGGTTGTCTTGCAAAGGCTCAGGTCAATAGTTTGGTTCAGTGGATGTTTGCATGCTAAAAACGCAGAGGAACTTTCGTCGGCATTCTTGAGCGACGACGCGACGTGCGATAACAGTGCGTTCCTTTTCAACTATTCGCAACTGAATAGTTTGGCGCCTCGAAGTTACCTAACGAAATACTTTAAAACATTAACAGTAGTCGTGGAATGTAAAATATTTATTATGATGGTTAACTGGAAATGATTTTGTGCTAATTTTGTACAGAATAGAACTAACACGTAATTTTTAGTTAAACTATCTGTCAACCTAAATATCATATAACTACGAGTAGTTTTTGAGGTATTTTCATATAATATGTATTTTCATTTAGAACTATCGTAGAAGCCGCAATTGCATAATATAATGTTGATAGTCTAGTATCTAGTTCTATGTAATAGAAGGTAAATCACAAAAATAGAGTTTCCGTAGGTTAGGTACACCTACGGAAACACCTACAGAAAGTTCTATCAATGGCAGTGCAGGAATTCACAGTCGAATGACTTGGAAAAATCCTCACTGAAGCAGCGACAGGAGCTTACATACTGTCATATACTTTCGCAATAGTACTACATGGTTGGCAATCTTTATACATAGGTATAAATCTACTGTTCGTGTGTTTGTAATTGAACTCCTTCTAAACGGCTGAACCGATTTTGATGACATTTTTTGTGTGTTTTTATGTGAGTTCGAGAATGGTTGAAATTTACAATTCAGTGAACTAGAATAAGTTTTTCTGCAGTCCACGCAGATAAAATCGCGGGCGTCCACCAAAATAAAAAAAAATATTTAAAAAGGAATTTAACTGTATGAATGCATATGGTTGTATGTACTGTTGTGTGTAACAAATAATGTTAATCTTAAGAACTTATCGATATACTTTATGGTCATAGTTTTTTTTTTTTTTTTTCGATATTCATCACATCAATGTTTGCACCTACCGGGATTCGAACCCAGGACCTATGGCGTCGCAGGCAGGGTCACTACCTACTACACTAATCGGCCGTCAAGTTAAATTGAAGCTTCGGTAACAATTTTGTTTTATTTTCTTGTAACTATTATTGATGATTCTTAAAACATGCCAAAGCGAAACGTCCAAGAGAGGGATCCGTAAGTATGATATAGACTGCAATAGTTTTTGGTGTATCCGAAACGTCCAACCGAGCACAGGCTTATATTGACTAGATCAAGCTAAGATACCAAGTAAGTATTCATAATATGTGATATTGTATTTACTCTTTGTGTAAAGAGGCATTAAAGTTAACATTCTTTAACCTTGTTTTTACGTCTAACAAAAACAAAAAAAAATCGCCCTATCATGACGTACGACTAATATACATTGATAGTAATTATTATGATTTTACACAATTTAATCGCCGGCTGAGAACTCCCATTTGTCATGATTTTGGAAAAATGTTTATTAGATTTATATTTTTAAAACTACCGCCAACGTTACAGTACTCTACGTCACTATTACTACACTACCTCTGGTGGGGCAGACTTTATAAAAACCCAACTGTCACTGGCAGAAGGGCATTCTTTTGTAAACATCAGCGAAGTGTATACTACTGTAAAGTTGTGTAATATAAAGTATTGATTCAACAAGTCTGGTTTTATTATATATTGCTAACAGCCAATTCTAGAAATCGAATAAACCCGCAGATTATTTGAAACTAAATTAATTTTCTTGTATAAAAACAATTGAAGGTTTAATCTACGATTATCTCGATTTTTTTGTAGTTAGTGCTATTGGCCCTAAATTGTGAATAAGACATCATAAAACGATAAAATATAGCAGCATTCTTAGCTTCTTTCTATACAAGCAATATCTATTATAAATCCGTGCAGCCGAAACTAGTCGCATCTCATGGACGCGATTTCCATACGTTTTATTTGACACTACCTTCACGTATTTTCAATGTATTTCGTTTTGAGCGTTTCGCTCTGATTTACAAGGGTTGTAAAGTTGACTTATGAATGTGAATGGTTTGGGTTTTGTATTTGTATATATTTTATTGTACCTATTAGACTCGTGACATATTTGTGGGAATTATTAAACAAAATTCAAACTAATACCAAACATGCGAGAGTAGCCTTTAGAAGACTTTAATTATTTAATTAATCTTTATTAATAATTTTATAATATATAATATCTTGACTAAGATAAATTTATAAAAACACTTCTCCATTAATATAATCCGTTAGGATATGGTTGATCGTTTCATCTTTAAACATTGTGCTGAGGGATTCAGCTTTGTTTGCCGAGATTTGGCTAGTGTATAGCTATGGGGATGAAAAATAACATTGCCAATATGTAATTTAGAAAAAAGAGATGGTAAAATTCGTCATCCGAGTAATTGACCCGGTGGCTCAGTGGTGAGAGCGCTGGCACGCGGAATGCAGAGGTCGTGGGTTCGATTCCCACCCGAGTGAGGAATTTTTTCCATTTCTTTATTAATAATTTTATAAGACTTTAATTATTTTTCAGTTGCCTCTTCACAATAAAATGACTAATTGGATCTTAAATTCAGTAAACAAGCAGATAGATACCTATAGATAGATTACATGTACCCGAAAATAAATAACGTCAATTTGATTTCACGATCACGCAGAAGATTTCAACAACTAGTATTTTCCATAAAACATACATCGTATTCGTTTCTTTGCGAGATGCAAACGTATGACCTCAATCTTTTCCAATGTAAAACAATGTCATAGCCTTGTTCTTTTTCTCACAGGTTAAGCTTTCAGCGCGTTGACCCGATAAACTTTATGGAGAAACATCAAAAGCAAATCTCTTAAGACAGTTAAGGAAAGGCAATCTAATAAAATTATGGCTAGTAACTAACACGGTAACATTAAGATTCACAGAATGAAGGGTGGGAACGGATCGATAAACTCACACCCTCCAGATATGATTAGGAGCTAATTGAATCCCGGGGTGAGATCCGTACAGTTTAGTTTTCCAATTTACGAGACTTTCCTTTGCTCCGGAGAGTAAAAGGGTTGAATTTAATTATCTTCACGTCGACGAACCCTCAACTAAAACTCACAAAAAATAGATGAAATTGCATCTCAATTTGAGAAAAAGCTCTGTTTTCCTTCGCTCCCATTATAACGAATTTATACTTTCGCCGACATCGCTGCTTCGCTTTTAGGGCTTGCATTTGTTATTACAAATTGATATTCGATATTCCTAAATTAAAGTAGATGTTTTTAATGAAAACATTTATTTAAATTTTGTCTCAGTTAAAGAAATTTCAAAGAAGTTTACTTTATCTTTTTGATTATTATTTTTGTAAGTATATATTTTATTAAATTGAAAGCATAATTTAAAAGGGCTTAGAAAGTTTTAACAAAGTTTACAGTGTATATTAGACTAAATTCGACTAGTCTTTTTATGAACATATAAATTAGATTTTTATATTGCGTTTTAATTAATTAGGTACATTTAGTGACATAGTTTCACGATAAAATATAAGTTTATCGAACTAATATTGCATTGATCACACAATAAAAGCAATAACAAAACCTATGGAAGACTTTCTTTCGTTTTCGTTACCTACAGAGGGGAGTATCGAACCCACCCCATAGTTTCATTACTTCGTTAATCACGCCACTCTTTCCGCAGTATCTGCTGATAATCACTTTCAACGCAGAGTTTTGTATTCGTCTGGCGTTTTGCCCCTCTCTTGTGTTACGAATTTGATAATGAAAGGCCCCCACTTGTGTGCTGCAGAGATAATGTAAATAAGTATGCAAATTATACACCAAGTTCCATTCAAATGAACCTTTGCGGCTCTTTAAAGTTTTGCTCAAAGCCAACTCGGAGCATGAGGTGCGAGTACCCTCCGCGTGTATTAGAATAACGAACGCATTTGAATATTTTGAAAATACACATAATGTACAAACAACCTCGGGAATCAAGGCGGGAAAGTTTTTAGCCGAACTCTTTTTATGATGTTACGAGTTTGCTCTGGCTTTCAGTAACATTCACGTGTTCAAAACCGAGAGTAGTATCGAATAAAACCAATCACTATATTATGATAATGTTCTCGTACCTGCGTTGAGTTTGTAAAGTTGGATTGTATATTGCTATAATGTGCGTTCTATTCTTGAAAACAAGCAACAATGTAGTGTATTATTGTTGTCGCGCTAAGTATGCTCTCTCATTTGGTGCGGTTACGAGGGAGGTGTAAAATATTTTCGATGTAAGTGAAAGACTCGCGGCGGCAGCGCGCCGCCACGTCCCATCAATCATTTATCCGCGAGTCGTTTCCAACGGTACCGTGAAATGCTCTAAGGCGACGCCACTTTGATAATGTATCACGTTTAAAACCGACTTTAAAAGGCCCCCATCCCTGCTTTCATTGTGGAACGAAAGGAAGCGAGCAAACAAAAATAGATTGATACCGGATCATGATAAGCGCATATTGAGTTTTATTTTCGCAAACGTTTTCACCGCGAAAAAGACCGCGTTATCATTCGCCGGAATGAAGTCACTTTCAATTTGAATAGGTCTTTTTGCGGGTGCTTTTCATTTAGCTGGGAAAATATTTATGAAAGTTGAAAGGTTGCTTTATCTTTATTTTTTCTATTGATATAAACACCAAGAAATATTTTTTTTTACCTCAATATTTCATCGTTACACATTTATTACCTAGTTGGGTATGTGGTAGGGATTCATTTTATTTTCTAAGTGCTCTTGAGGTTATTATTGACTGCGTGATACTCGATCTAACAATACTCACTCAAACAAAAATGTACCTTATTGATTATTGTATGTCGACCTAAATAAAAATACGTATAAAGTTGCGGTTTATCATTTTCATACATACATATAATCACGCCTTTATCCCTTACGGGGTAGGCAGAGCATTAAGGGCCGATAGAACCACATGGTGCCACTTCTGACCAATTTTGAGGGTATAGTTGAGATGTACAAGTTCGGTTAGTAGTGACAGTCCATCGCCTACAAAACACCAAGACCCTCATGTCCCTCTACTGAATTGTACAGTATGCCCGGGAAGAGAAGCAGCTCTCGTATTATACGTTTTTTTTTGCACTCCCAGAGCAGCATAGAAGAATAAAAATAAACCAATTTTTAATATACATGGAGTTATGGCAGACTAACTTTACACATAGGTAGGTAATAAATATCTGAATATGCTCGAACTAGAGTAACTGTTTTTTTTTTGAGAATCATGAACTTCAAAAATATTATCAAGATTTACTTTTTGTTATAATAATAATATTTTCCACAAGCAGTTTTTGTAAATTGGGTCAGCGAACAATATCGCTTCTTGTCTTCATATTCACTATTTTTCGCCAAAACAAAAGCGTTGAAGGCTCAAATATGGCGATGAAAAAGGGTTTATTTATGCGCCATTTTCCACACAAATGATATTCTAGGAAGAGGGCAGAACGGCAGATTGGGAAGGAGCAAGACAAATACACATTACGTCGAAATTCCGGCATGTAAACAAATTCACCGCGTGTTTTTGCTGATACCTATATAGGTACTCCAAGAGTCTGGGTCGATGTTATAAGTGAAAAATACAATTATATTAAGATATATATATATACACACTAGTGGATGCTCGCGACTCCGTCCGCGTGGACTACAGAAAAAAAAACAAAGTAGCCTATATGTTAAGTGGGACCTTTCACAATATATTCCTGAAAACTGCATCGAAATCGGTTCAGCCGTTTCTGAGATTAGCATGCACAAACGCACAGACAAATTCCAAAAGTCATTGTTTTGGGTACTATTGCGTTGATAAAGATATTCTATGATATTTTTTCTTATATATCTACCATGTACATGACAGCGATCCGTTACATTTTTATTATATGTATAGATATACAAACAGTCACTACATATTCCATTTAGAAAGCTGATCGGATGATAAATAACTAAAAAATTTATTGCTATATTTTTAAAAAATAGAATGACAACCCTAATTTCGATTTCTATCTAAACTCTAAATTCTAAAACTATTAACCCCATTTCCTTTAAGAGTTAAAAGGCTTCACCTACCCAAATTAAACTTAATAACCAATCTAATAAGTTCCAAGTTATATCGTTGCAAAGTACCAGACACCAGTATGATACTCATTTCCAGTTAACCTCATTTGATGTATTGGCCCATTAGAGCGGTGTCGGACACAAGAAATACAGAGTAACGAGCGCGATACACCTCCATAGACACTTCACAACAAATTAGTTTTTAACAACCTTTACCGAGAATAAACCTATGTGGGGAATAGGTATAGCAGGATTCCGAGAACGGTTATTTCATGTTTTTATATTGTAATGAACAAGAATTGTAAATTATTGTTTTTATTCAGCTAACAAACGATGTATTGATTGAATATACATGCTAATTGTATTGTACAATAACAACCTATAAATTATTAGTGAATAAACATTTCTTAAAGTACAATATAAAACTTCTGGGCGTATTTTACTCATTTAGAAAAATATCGTAGCCGTGCTACGATAAATGCTACGGCACGTAGATAGCTACGATTCTACTCATTGCTACGGTAAACCCTGATAAAACTGAAACATAGCAATATTTTTGGGGGAGATTTGTTCAGGAAAAGCATGATAGACTTTTATTCTGGACTCATCTATACTACTACATTTTATTCTTTATCCAAATACTAATGTGTTAACGAGTATAAATAGGTTTCCATCGATACAGGATGAGAGCTATATCTTAACACGACAAAATGGAGTCTGCTCATGATTATTCCGCCTCTGTGGGCAGGCGGCTATCAAAGAAAACTGCTTGTATGCGATTGCTGGGTATTAGTAGTAGTACAAGCGGATTTTTAAAAGCCTTGTATACTTGTATTGTCATATAGGTAAACGGATGAATAAAGAATATTATGAAATAGCTTTCGATATTTTCAAATAAAATAACCAAAGACATTATTTATTTATTACGAATATATCTTTAAATCGTGTTTTTTGTGTATAAGTGTAGTTATTAATAAGTTGATAATGTCCTTCCCCGCTTGTTATTCTTCAACATAGAAAATAATGTACCAGTAAAAAGTTAGATATTAGGAAGGTAAGTATTTTTATGTTACATTTAGGTAGACAGGTATTTTACTTTTCATTTAGATGGGTAGGTAGGTACATTTCGTTTTTCGGGTAAGTAGGTTCTTTAATTTTACTTTTTTCCTTTTGTTTAGGTAGGTAACTACTTTTACAACCACTTATATCATTACTTCAATACTTACTTCGTAACAGTACTTGCTTACTTGAGTAAAGTAATCCAGATCGTAAAAATCTTTTTGCATGATAATACGTACGAGGGCGGATCCAGCAGAATGGTAGGACGCCTACCAGGCCTAATGGGCCCAACACCAGAGGGACAGTCTGACGACTTGATTAAAACTGGCTATAATAAACTGCGAAACAATTCGACGTCGTCTCGCCTCGACGCCTCTGTTTTAATATCGAAGTCTGTGAAAGAGCGAGGACCTTTTGTCAGCGCAAATCGTGATACAGGGCTATTTGTATATAAGTCTAGGTAACTTTCCTGGATTTACACCCATTGGACACTATTAAGTTATGTTCCATTACTATGTACCTGCGTCATATTAAGACTACCTATAATTCATCCATTAAGATACCTAATATTGCAAATAATAAAAGGTATCTTGTATGTAACTCTAATTTAATATAGATACGACACTTCATAAAAGGAATAGCTATAACATCATCAACTGTCATCATAACATTACAAAGTTATTATAAGTTTCGATCTCAAATATTCAGAGTAAACAGGTATATTAGGTATGTTCACAATATTCCACTGCTTCTTCAATAATTACACTCGTAAAAGAAAAATCTCATCAAAAATGCTCTTTCACTTTGGAAACTCGGCCATTGATATTCAACTCAAATATGACTGTCACGAGTCGATATTTTTTCCTCGCAAACTTTCAGATAATCCTGATCCATCGTAACGTAAAACTTGTAAGTTGTTCGCGTCTCAGCGGATAATCGAGTTTATTCTTGGAAGGCAGCCATCAATCATTTATACTCTTTGGGATACGATGCCTACGTTCCGTTCTACGCGGGAAAAGTTTAAAGTACTATGTAACTGTGATGTATCGCGCGGTCGTTCATTTCCCACACTTTATAGTCTAGTTTCGCGAATCACTTTTATAACTTTGTTTAATCGGGACTTTCGCTCTAACGGAATTACTTGCACCATAAAGAAGATGTGTTTTTAATGGGTTATTAAATCATTCAAAAACTTTTTGCAATAGCTTTTGTCTTCTGAGATATTTTAATAGATATTCTAACATATTTTATGACAGCCTTATGAGTAGATACAGTGTACACAAATACTATGTGATAGTATTCGTATTCCTCGTAAGTTTATAATCTAGAATCACACTCAATCGATAGATCACATACAACTTCTTTATGTACCGGTAAATTTTTATAATAGTATTTAGAGTCCGAAAACACATTCGTTACTTGATATATATATATATACATGATATTTAAAACTTCGCAGTCATAAAAAACGAGCTATAGAAAATAATTTTAATAACCCGCCTTTCAGATTGATTGACAATCGAACAAGAGTAGAAAGGACGTCGCGTTCCGGAGTCAAATATCACAAAAGATAGGGCTGTATGAGCGTAGGTAGATCGCACGAGTGTTTTCTGAGCACTCGACTGGATTCCGGTTTGAGGATGTTTAAAACTGCTATGCTGCTGGTACCATGATGTAAAATAATGAGGAGGTGGCTTATCAACGTTTGAAATAATGTTGATTTTACACAAGTGGGCGAAAGAGTAGATTTGTTAATATACAGCAAATTTTAGGCAGTTCATTTGTAAAGTAAATATAAGGGTTCCGGTTGCTCCTTTTCCCGTGGTGATTTCAGAGAATCCTTAATTTTTGGATACCTACCTACGTCACACAAAGAACTCCAAATGTCAGGTCTCTAAGATTCAGGCTGAACCTTAATCTGTAACTCATTTGACGGAAGATTGGTGTAGTTAGCACTGACCCTGCCCACCACGCCATATGTCCTGGGTTCGAATCCCGTCAGTTGTACACATTGATATGATGAATATCGATGTTTGTTACCGAATCATGGATGTTTTAATACTTAGATACTCGTATTTATATGATGTTGCTTAATACCCACGACACAAGCCCTCAGGGAACTTATTTATTCTGGACAAAGCATTTTACATATATTTTTTATATATATGGATTGGCAGTTGCAGGTCTACATTGACTGTGATAGCTCCTCTATGACTTTCCTTAGTAGTCGGTACAGCGACTTCAAGTGCGTTCCGTTCCACTCAAATCATGACATTGTTGGATTTGATTGCGCTTGAGGGCACTTTATGAGTTGTAAGCTCATACTCATGAATACGTTACGTAATTTTATTCAGGAAGTTTTTTAAGCGGAGTTCTTTCTGCGATTATTGTTTATGCAAAATGAAAATATGTCGGTTAATAAATAAGGAAACATGTACGTACATCATATCCGGATTAATCCAAAATATGTAAATACATAAAATTCTTACAAATAACTACATGTTATAAAACAAAGTCACTTCCCGCAGTCTGTCTGTCCCTTTGTATCCTTAAATTATTTAAAACTACGTCGTTACGTAATGTGTTTTTTTAATAGATAAATTTATTCATGATAAAGGTTTATATGAATAACTAAGGACTTCACACAGGTGAAATATCCCCTCCCGCGAATGAAGTAGTGGGCGGCCGCTATATGCGAATATAACAATATGGTACTATATCGCTCTTTAGGCGCCCGTTCATTAGGACTTACTCGTATTTATATTGTATAAAATATAATATAAAGATATCTAATATAACCCAATCAATTTGCTGTTCCATCTTAAATCAACAAAACCGAGATAATTATTCGTATTTTTAAAGAATTTCGGTGGTAGCATTTTGATCACACTAACCCAGAGTATGACATGATACTTAACTTTTAAGAGCGATATACTTTGAAGCAATTATTTGAGTTTGTACAGAGTGTAACAGAAGGGGTATGTTAAACGAAAGCTCGGAAAATTACCTCCTATCAATAACCTATCAGTAAAATATGAGACTCAAAGTCACACGTTTAGAATAGGTTCTTTATAGTGAGCAATTATATAACATTTCGCTTAATATACCCCTTTTGTTACACCCTATATAACAGCAGAACAAAGTGGACTAAAGATTTAACAAATGCGAGTTGGAAAAGTCGCGTTATGTCCTGAAAATACATAAAATGAAGCATAAGGCGAAGTGCGGACAAAGAGTGAGGTATTGTAACAATTTCACCGCAATGTTAAACGAAGTAATAACATTTTTATTCCACCATCTAACTGCTGGAAATAAAAGTAGGTATCTGCAGAAATACGCACGTACAAATGTAGATGGAATTGTAAAAATTTTATACTTATCTAAAACTGATGTTTTACTTTGCGAGAATTATGGACTTCATTTTATGAGGTACCTACGTTTGTCATAAAATAACTCTTTATTGTCATGGAAATAAGCGCTTGAATTCATGAGTAATTCATACTTGAAATGACAATGTCCTATACCTACACATAAGGTTTGTCAGTGCTTAATTTAACATTAAACCTATCTTGATATTTCATATTCTGCTATTTTTTATAGTTTTTGCAGTCGCTTGCTAGGGCGCCTCGGGATGTACTAAGCGTCAATTGCACTTTTCTGGTCACCACTGTTGATCCTTATAGGATATGGCTATAGGAGTTGCAGTGACGGAATTGGAATAAATAATCGATTTATTACTTAAAATAATATCCAGTATTGAAGTAAATTTATCACTGAAAAGCCTATTATTATGAAAAATATAAATAGAACTTTACGAATTCATAATTACCAGATCCACGTGTATCACTTACACAAGCCTTCATTTCATTGAATTTCCTTTTATATAAACGAGCAATTGAAAAACTTTGGTTCTTTGAAAATAAACACAGTCGAAGAAAGCTCTAACAGTACAAGGCCGTAAAAATTAAATTACGTCCAATCTCTAGAGAGGTTTCCATTTCCAGGATAGTGGTTTGTCCCTAAAGTACCGCAGTACATGAAGTGGATACTTTAGGATGGACTCTCGGAATTTATTTTATGAAATAATATGAAATAGTAAATTGTCAGCGTCAGGACCGCGAGACCATTGCACGAAATATCGACCCAGATGGGAAATTAGTACATTATTAGTACTAATTGCTACTTTTACTTTGAAAATTGGTACCAAAATTCTTTTAAAATTATTACATTTTAAAAGTGATCCGCTGATCCGTGAGTGATGCCATGTTTTATCAATTTGGGTTTAATTTAAGATAAGTACTTATTATATTTTAGAACTCAACAAACAATTATAATTAGAATATATTTATATTTCACAAATGTAAAACAGTCATGACAGACATACAGAATAATTTAACAGCAATTTAAACCCACCTGAACTTTATTTTATCCAGATTTCTAGCAACGAACAGTACAAAATTTACTCCCAGGAGTTTCTAAACGAATTCAAGGAATGTTTTGAAACTTGCAAACTTAAATAAGACTTGTTAATTTAGTGCTGCAAAAAGTGTCGCAGCGGTACACAAGCAGAACAAATTAGAGGGAATAGAATATAGTTTACTTTAAGTTAAACTTATTACGGTCCTCGAGGAGTACTCGCGGACGGCGCGCGGGTCAAGTGCCCAATTTGTCACCCGCGCAAACTTCCAACTCCGGCCCTGGCCGATTCCATTAAACTTTCAAGACCTTTTGAAGCTATTTTCTTGTTCGATCTCTGATTTGCCTAATTTATTTCCATGCCTACCTTAACCCGAAGTAAATGTGTAATCTTAATAAGGGATTGAGATGTTTCGAAGTCAGTCATGGCAGGTATGAATAACTGAGATCTTTTTAACACAAGTTTTATAAGTTATAATTCGCACTTTAAGAGCATACAAGCACTACAAGCCGCCATAGACGCTGCCTGCGCATGCGACAGCTGTATTTTTAGTCCTAGCACAGAAACGAAGATGAACAACCTTACTACGAGATCAGAAAAGTACAGCTCAAGATGATTACTCGTATTACTTCATAAACAATTGACACACTAATCTACTAGGTACTTACTCAAATATTTACCAATCCAAATATAGGTCATGCATATCGAAGTCAACTCGGGTATTTCAATGGATTTAACTCCATTTGTCAGGTCGGTTCATCAATTTTTCAACACCCTTTCGGAGCGTTAGTTACTAATTCATAAAGTCCATGATTTAGTAAACTCTAAGGTTACTTTATTGCTTTTGCCTTATAATTTTAGTTCAATTATGGAATCATAACTACTGTACACTGTCCCTACCCATTAGTGTTACTAAGCATATGCTTGGAGGACTGTAACGCAACAGAAATGAATCTTTTTTTATATGAAGAAATGCGTTACGACCTCAAGGCAAGCTTGCGGAATATGTAGTAGACGGTAGACCCCGCGGCTGACAATAATAGAGGAAAAAAAATACCTATACAATCATGTCCTGTTCGTTCATCGCTTTCGACGAGGATGCTTTGGTGGGATGCCTGACTTCGTCTATGTCTAATTAAAGATGCCAGCAACCTAACCATAATGTAGACCAGCAACCAGAGACGTCAATTTTAGTTATTCAGAATTACAATTCATATTATTCGCATTAATAAAAATGCTGAGTGAAATAACAAATTCTAATAAAACTCACTCCAGGGCACTTACAATGCGCTATCATAAAAATTAAATTACGGTGAGAGTTTCTGTGTAAGTGTGCGCCATTTGGGAAGGCTAGAGGGGGGCGCGGCCACATCTAAGGGACTACGCAGAAAAAATTAGAAGGAGATGTGATAATCTGTGTAGTGTAGACCTACGTCTCCTAATATAGCTCCTAAGTCCTAGCTCCTAACTTGGAGGGCAATCGCGCTAAATGACAACGGATTTTAACAGAAAGGTTTTGGTTAAGGTTTAGTTCGAGTTTAGATGTATTCATTTATGTTTCAGACATTTTTAACGTCTTTCTTTTGCTTTGAACGTTTTCAAAATTTTGCGCGGTACAAAATGTGCTTAACATAATGCTTTTGATTGTGGTTTTAGTAAATTGTTCAACATTAGCGCGATTGTCCTCCTGAGCAGTAAGATGATATTTGCCATAAGTACCTTTTAGCCACCATCATGTGACATTGTTTCCATGAACAAACATCACCTCCTCTTTGTCCGTACTACATGTAAAGGACACATCCTGTGTTGAGCTCTCGGCCAAATCAAATTTACTTGCTATTTTCTTTTGAAAATGCGTCTGAGTAGCTGTGCGTGGTTTGTTTAACACCCATTTTTTACGGTGGCCGGCTTTAGGCAATTAGTTGCCTTTGAGCATATAATGAACCATCAGCTAAAACACATGATACAATAAGATTTTCTAGCAAACCAGCAAGAAGTCAAACAACCTTTAGTACGTGCATAGGATAAGTTAAAGATGAAAGAATATCGGAATATTAAACATGTACTTATTGCACCTAAATTATAAGGTGAAGATAACAAGACGGAATCTATATCTACTTGATCAGTCTTTTAAAAGAAAGATACCCACGTAAGATATTAAAATCACATTATGTACCTATAAATCCTAGATACAAGACTAATAAATATTTTTTTATAAAATTATTAATAAAGAAATGGATAAAATTCCTCACCCGGGTGGGAATTGAACCCACGACCTCTGCATTCCGCGTGCCAGCGCTCTCACCACTAAGCCACCGGGTGAATTACTCGGATGACGAATTTTACCATCTCTTTTCTAAATTACATATTGGCAACGTTATTTTTCTAATTTTTTTATGTTATTTTATAAACGAAAAACCGACTTCTTCCCAAAACTCGAGCTTACTAAAGTAAAATTTTACTAAATATAGCGTTAAGCCATGAACGAAGTTTAGTAGGCATAATATTGTCAGATTTATATGCCAGCAAAATATGATTAAATAGGCCACATGACAAAAGAGAGAAATGACTAGGCTTTGAAACTTTACGTCTGACAATATAATGATGATCATGATAATGATGACCTCCGACCGATTTCGGTCATGGCGACCACTTTTACTCCTAGATCCCAGAACTTACTAAGTTGGCGTTCATGCGCTCGGAGATGGCTTTATATTATTTTATTATTGTAATTATAGATAATGGCAGCAGGAGGACGAGTCTTTAGTTCATCACGTTTAGCGTCAAGGTCAGCTTGACTATATGCTCCTCGAACTCGTGAACTTGCTTCATCACCGTCCTGCGCCACTCTGGTCGTTGTGCTGCCAGAACTTCCCATTTAGATGGATCTACATATATTGCATCTCTTCATATGTCTTTTCGGAACATCTTTGTATCTGATGAGTTGCCCGCCGCGTTTCTGCTTGCCCTCCTTCAGTTCAAAAAGAAGATGCGCTTAGCCAATCTCTCCTCCGCCATACGAGACACATGACCGCACCACCGAAGCTGCCGACGCATTAAGTAGGCCTCAATGCCACTTACATTGGCTCTTCGCAATACTTCGGTATTACGCACTCGGTCGGACCATCTGATTCTCATAATGGATCGGAGGCACTTGAGGTGGAATCGATCCAGAGTGCGTATGTGGCGACGGTACATGCACCACGCCTCGGAGGAATATAAGAGATTTGGCAGCACAACAGCCATGTACACTCTTATTTAAGCAACATATAATTGCACTCCTTCTTCCTGCCCTGTTCCCAATCATTTTGGGTCGGTGCAATATGTAGGTACTCTTCTTTCATTCATCCCTATTATCCGTCATCTCGTTATTCTCATATCTACCTCTTCCTCTATAACCATCTTACTTCGGACCCGGCTTAACGCAACATATAATTTCACGACTTAACACAATTATCTTCATCTTCATAAGCCTATTACAGTCCACTACTGGACGTAGGCCTCCCCCTGCCATAGGGGGATTTTGTTACTAAAAAGTTCCACTATCTGTTTTTCGGCGGCTCCATCATCAGACCCACGTTTCCTTTATATTATGTGTAGCTGAGCAAAATTCTCTATAGTAATCTAAAAACTCGTGCCTTTTATATTTGAGGATAACCCTAGATTCCTTAGAGATTCCATCATCAGATGTTATGTTTTATATGTATACGATCAAAACGCTCAGTAAAGTATAAAAACAGACTACAGGAGGATTGCCCTAGATTTCTCGAAGATTAAATCATCAGATCCTGATGTGGTGAATATGGGGACCAACCTGGAAGTATACCATGACCAAATATAAAAAAAATTAAATCGGTTCATAAATGACGGAGTTCTGAGGTAACACATGCAGACGAATTGATAACCTCTCTTTTTGAAGTCGGTTAAAAACTGGGACAGGCCCAAAATTATGTCTATTGGATCAACTATAAAACAGACACAAGTAGTTCTTTATGTACAGTCGAGTACAAGATCAATTGGCTAATTTGTCAGCCAGAGCAAACTTGGTGCCAGCGGACCGCGCGGTGTTGTCGGTGCGATTCGATTAAACTTTAAGTAAAGTACCGCACAAGAGTGAGGCCTTAACGCGACTCAACTGTGCACTTACTAGCAAATTTAATTAGTTCCCATCAGACGGTGGGCAATGGTTTTGTACTTAATGCTTGGACTGAACATTAGATATAATGAACCAACTTGGTCTACAATAGGGATGTTTACTATGGTTGAATTTTATTGTCATTTTATGCTTATCAGTAAATCTGTACCGCATAAGCAGTCAGATAGCGTTTATTCTACAGGTAGCAAAATAGAATTTTTCAAAAGAGATAGTACCTATTACAGGAATAACTCCGACTACCATCTATCTGCCGCTGTGTATATTCTTTGATCTGCCGCTATGACCGAATACTCAAACGTCACTCAAATTTAATTAAGCAATTGCGACCAATTGTCCGTTATGGTTTGATGGCACTTGACTGACGCAATTGACTTTACTTGAGAATGAGCAATGTGTAAGTTCAATGCTGCAACTTCAATAGGCTAACGATGATAAAGACATTATTTTAATGCTTGATCACAGATTTAGGAGAGATGTAAGCGATGCTCAAATCAGTTTGACAGTTCAAGCTAAATACAACTGAGTGGGTATACGATATTTTACACTGAAGTAGGGATGCTTATTTGACTTTTGAGAATACGGTATTTAAGAACTCAAACATTTAGCATAGAGTATCAGATAAGTTTATGCTCTAACGAGAGATTCAGTACTACTGTATTAACGTCATTACAAAATCTTCTGAAATATAACGTGAACCTACCTAACAAAGTAGTTACAAAGTAGCGCAGTTCTTTGCGGCTGATTTGAAAGACATGGTGGTACTAAATATTATACACGTGGCTGTGTTTCAAAGTGGGGTACTCAGAACTGCAGTACTACGAAGATCTAAAAGGCACGTTATATCAGATGATTTGTCTTCATGTATGGAAGAGATGCACGTTATCACATGATAACAAATATTAAATGGTCTTGTAATGAATAGGCTCAAAAACTACTGGACCGATTTCAAAAATTCTTTCACCGGTCTGGATGATAGGTAAGAAATATTCCTATATTTACGAAAACCGCTATACATATTTGATGTTCGACAGCACTGATTTATTGGAAGAATTCATATCTATACATATGAAGCTGATGTATGTTATTTACGGGAAATTATCACAATACAATAATAACAAATATTAAACTTTGGTTTTTATTTCGGTAATAAAATAAAACTGTAGGTAGGTACCTACTTAATTCTACGAGCTAGGTACCACGCACTGCCACTACCTGCCGTAGTTACGTTTTTTCTTCGTGAAGTATGGAACCTCTTGGCTGGACGTGCGCTTATGTTTCTGTGCCCCCTAGATGAGGCAGAGGGCCTCCACAGTTCTCCACTATCCCACTCGGTTTTGAGATTGGTGTGCTAATTCGCTCCAGGTCTACTTTCTTCGCCTTTGCGCGAGATTTGCTTCGGTGACGACATTTAGGTTTTCCTTTGTGAATACCGAGAATATGACAGTGGCTGACTATGACCTGGTGCCGGTCCTTAGTAATCTTTCACACTCACGCAGAAACACGGTATATTCTTCTCTTTCCGCAATTGTCAAACAGGGCGCAACGAAGGTTGTTCTTGCCTTGGCGATCGTTAATGCACGTTTTCTACGGTCCCTCAAGTTTCCGACACTACACAACCGACGTTAGGACAATTTCCACATCCTCAATATGTAATATAAGGGTCACTGTGACAAATTTATGTTTTCAATCATATTTCCTAGTAATTGAACCTGAGCAACCTAAAATTAGAGGATTGCTCTCTCTATTTAAATTCCATTGCTATTTAAATATGCCTAGCCAAATCTAAAACAAATGTAACGGAATAACCTATAAAATATATTATGATGTTTGCTGACATTAACTGAGGAATGAATGAATGAAAATATCCTGTCCTTATTTAACGCTTAGCATGCGATATTTGTTTCACCTCTCTGAATTTCGAGTTGCTAGTGTTAAAATAAAACGGTCAGATAGTTACCCATAGAATAAATGATGATTGTAAAATTGGTGACGGTTTATCAGAGAGGTAAACAGCATAATAAATTTATTCCATAGGTAGCTATTCGACCATTTATTTGGGGATTGAAAAATAAGCCCTAAGTATCCAAATGAGGTAGTAATAAGCCTTCAAAGTTAAGTGGGCAAGTCCATTTTTCAAGTGTGAAATTAATTGAAAATTACTACATCACATGACCACCTGCATCATTTATAGCAACTTTTGTTTAGTGACAATACTAGTATTTATAAACGCAACATTAAATATAGCTGTAGAACAAAAGTTCTTTTATGCGCGTACAAATTACTAATAGAGTTACGTCATAATTGTGGTAGCCATTTGTATGGAGCGTTTTTGGCAAGTCTAAATTATGATTTTGAAATCGTTATATCCCGGAAAGTTTTCACGCCAGCGAAGTTATTGTTTTGCAAATGTTTCTTCTATTAACCGACTTCAAAATAGGAGGAGGTTCTCAATTCGTCTGTATGTATAATATATTTTTTTTTATGTATGTTCACCGGTATTTCCATCAATTATGGACGGATTTCAAATTTTTTTTTGTTGGATAGAGTTCACTTCTGAGGTGGTCCCATTTTCACCAGGTCAGGATCTGATGATGGGATCCAGGAGAAATCTAGAGCAACCACCGAAAATTGTATGCTCGTATGGTGCTTTTGTTACGTACCAGCCAAACAAATAAATGTAATTGAGAAAACTGACCGACACTAAAATTTAAAGTAAAACTAAGAAAAGTAAATTGCATAAACGCGTGCCCTGCCTACAGGACTACACCGTCTACGCGGTGTAGTCTACACCGTATTATATTTTGCCGTGTGTGTGACTTTGCCAGCCGAGCGCGTCCATCAACACAACAGACTACGTTACCTGGGCTGGCACCGACTCCAAAAAATAAGTGATAATTATAAATATTAAAATAGTTAAAGATGTCTTTGTTAAAGTATTAGGCATTAAGTTGTAAATATTTCAATAATTTTAGATATTTAATATGTATTAAGTAGATAAATTAGTTACGTTATTTATCGCTTTTTAGTTAAAGTTTTTGTCGGTTTTTTTTTAAGTCAGTTTATTTTATGATCTTTCGATATAAATACAAATAAAAAACAGTTAACATCCCTATTTTATTATAGGTTACAAGTTTTCATTCTTACATTAGATTTACATTCAAACTTACACCTACACATGGCTCTGCTTCCAAAAATGGGGTAGCCATAGCTGCTAAATGGACTGTACTATCTCCTTCGCGATCCTCCTGTCATTACCTTACATTAGACTTCATGTAAACGGTTAAAGTATATTTTATTATCTAAGGTAAATTGTAAACTATGAAAAATTTCTCTAAGTCTAGAATCTTAAGTAACAAAACATGTTATACTAATGCTCTTAGGGCACATCAATGTAGGTGTGTCTGTCAAAATAAACAGAATTAAGGTAAGTTACATTTTTAATAATTTACTTTTAGTTTGACTCTCTAAAGACTACCTACAGTAATGCTTTCAAAGTATTATCAGCTCAGTATTAACTAAGCAGCGAATAGTAATCGTGTTTACTAAGATATCTTACTAAAGTTAATCTCAAGTGAATTACTAAACAATGTACATGCGATCTTTATTATCTTACAAAGACATTTAATACAAACAAGTAAAGCCTGTGCTGATGCGGGGCTTTACTAGAAAATATCAGCTGCATCTCCTTCCATGCATGCCATAAGAGTCGACTAAGTAACTCAGGGGCCTTCCCTCAGATGATGAGCTAGCAACTTGCCACTGATCATTAGCCTCCTGCCACCGCTATATGAAACGTAGCTAAAAAGATCACCTTCGTGGTCCTGAAGCTCTGGTTATCCTGTTTTGGGAACACAGCCGTGTAAACAATAGAGAAAAGAATCAAACTTACCTTCAGACAAGTACAAGCGGTCTGGCTCAGCATTCGCCTCACACGGCACGGGACGATGACGTAACGTGACGTGCAGTGATGGCCCGCGCGGCGGGACCTCGGGCGGCGCAGGCTCCGGTGGCGAGTCGCAGTCACGTTCACTTGTCTGCCCCGTCGTGGGACCGCCTGAAATTACTGGGTCTTGAGTATACCTTGTAACTCTGAAGCTGATACCTATACATACAAACCTATTTAATATTTTGTTGCTTTTTAGCCTTTTGGCAACAAATATATATTTGGCAACAAAAATGTTCGTGATGATGGAGAGAATGTGTGGTATTCAGAAACGTTGACGACCAAAAAATATCCTGTATAACCAATAAAGTTAATTTCGTATTTGTGTTCTTAATATGTATTAGTTTACCATTCACTCTACATTAATGCAGCAGCATTATTCGACCAATGCATACGTATAATTAATTGAATTCTAATTTTCGTAATGCCATGAATGAAGCATTGCGTACATAGCATTCCAGTTATTTAAGGCATTCTGTACACTGGCGATATGGAGTACATAACGTAAGGTGGGTGCATGCCTTCGACGAGGATGCTCGGCATAGTTCTGCTCCGAATGACGCACGTGGTTCGCTGGCAAATTGTGCTTATTACTAAGTAGGTACTTAGATATGTGGCGAATTGTTAACGTGTTTACTTGTGAATACCGAATTGCATTCTGTAACCGATTAGCGGCAACGCATAGGAAGGAGGTAACAAATGCTCGTTATAAGTAGTTAGAAATTTCAAATAAAAAAAAACTACACATGCAAACATAAAAGAATAATATCAATCACATAAGTATCATACTCGTAATCCCGGAAGAAACTGTTTTCTTGGGATAAATATTGTCCCGCTATCTTTAGGAAATTACTAAAGAACTGCCAATTTTAATAACCGATTTTATTTAATTTCTTACATTTTATCTTCAATTGATTTCATACAAATCTTCTAATTCGGAATTAAAAAATCCGGGCTTCTTTTTAATCTCTAGTAAGTAGTAGCATGTAGACGAACACACGCAGATATAACATTTGCATTTTTACAAGATTTTCCAAACTACAAAAAAGAGCTTTTTCATAAAATAATAAATACATACATATAATCACGCCTATATCCGTAGGTAGAGCACCAAGGGCCGATAGTGGTGCTACTTCTAACCAATTTTGGGGGTATAGTTGAGATGTACAGGTTAATAGTGACAGGTGGTTAGCCCATCGTCTACAAAACACCAAGACCCTCTTGTCCCTCTACTGACTTGTATAGTATGCCCGGGAAGAGAAGCAGCTGTAGTATTATACGTTTTTTTCACTCCCAGAGCGGCGTAGATTAAGCAGCACAAAATAATAAATAAATAAAAAGGTTAAAACTCGAATTATTCGTACTTTTGAAGACAAGAAAAGAATTTAAAGTGTTATAACTGCATAGTTACCATTGTTGAGGCAGAGGCGAGCATTGCGCGAGTTGTTCTCGAGGGTGAAATCGTCGGCGCGTCGCGGCCGTCGCGTCAGCGTACCGGTAGCGTCGCCACTGCCGTTGAATATCTCTTCACCTGTTCAAACATTTTTTTGTATCAAAAAAACTAAATAGGTACTCAATTTATCTAACGTTTTAAAATTACGAGTATAATATATCTTAATAAATTTTATAAAACAAGTTGCAGAGTTGACTTACGGCCAATTTCTACTAGAGATCATAAAGAATCTCGATTTTTTTTCATTTTAAATATCTTGAAAAACTGTGATTAAAAAACATTAAATCAATAGGTTTTAAAATCAAATTAACCTTTAGAGTTCCTGTTCCTCCTGTAGTATCTTCTGTTGGTACTTTCTACGGGGAAGGGCGACGCTTGTCTTTGAGGACTGCTAACGTATCGGGGAACTTCCTCCGCAGTTTGAGAGCCATAGATGCGCCTTTGTTCATCTGTAAAAAAGGATATTTTAAGTTTGTATTTAAAACTACAAATCTCCGATTTTTCGACTATTCATACGCAATTTTTTGATAATTTTAGTGAAGACACTAAACAACTTTCAAATGGTAATTTTACATTATTATTGGAAAGATCTTATTGTATACAATACAGGGTGTGTGTGACAGCCAGGAAAATACTGAACAAGTACCATTGTTTTAAGTTATACGACAGTGTTATTACTCGTAGTAAATGCATTTTTAATTTTATTATTCGCAATATTTGCTTTCCACGCCAATAGGGTCGTTGACAGCTTTTTTATTTGTATTTATATCGAAAGATCATAAAATAAAATATATATTTGCGAAAGAAAAACTTCACCAGGGTGAAAAATTTCCGGGATATAACGATTTGAAAATCACAATTTCAGACTTGCCAAAAAACGCTCCATACAAACGGCTACCACAACGTGACGTCACTTATATGCGCGTAAAAGAACTTTTGTTCTACAGCTATTTTAAATATTGTGTTTATAAATATGGCCACAAAACAAAAGTTGCTGTAAATGATGCAGGTAAATGATGTTATGTTGTAATTTTCAATTAATTTCAAATTTGAAAAATTGACTTACCCATTCAACTTTGAAGGCTTATTACTACTTCATTTGGACACATAATCAAATTGTAATTTTACAGATAGGTATGATTTTGATTATTTATTCTTATAAGAATAAGATATTATTAAGATTCAACCATAGGAAACTACCCCATTGTATCGGGTGATCCTGTGACTATTTAAATGGGCTTATTGGTTATTGTGTGATACATTACTATTTTTTGGACCACTTGTGACTTTCCATTGGGGTTGATCAGTATTTTGAACTGTTATAGGACCAACATTTCATTTTTTTTTAATCATCTAAAGTTAAAAAATTTGTTTTAAGTCAGTTTATCTAAGGCCTACTTAATCGAAATACACAATTTTTTTCTTGAAAAAATGAAAAAGAAAGTCGAATTTTCCTGCGAAAATTTCCAGTGGTTTTCGCCTCAGAATCATGGTCTGAAGTATTTTCCTGGCTGTCACTTCCACCCTGTATAGAATAAATAAGACTCCAGTTTTTAATGATAATAGCCTTTGTTCTTTCTAATCTCCATATCTAAAATTAAAAAAATACACTAATGCATTACTTGAGCAATCCAACAAAACTATTTTACTAAAACAACGTAACGTAATAACATTTAGGAAACTAAACTCAAATTTGAATACCAAAAGTTCTTGTTTTAATTTCCTCTCAATGTTCACGTAACCGCTTCTAAAACACAAACACTTCAAGTTACTTTCGGAGTTCAGAAAAACAAACTTGACTAAAGCCACATTTGTACCTAATGTGTAATTTTCACGCTGGGTGGGAATTTATGAAGCTTCCGTAGGTAACTCTTAACAATAACAAACAAAATATGCCGCGGTAGCCCCAGGTTTGTATGCCAGGGAGCCCCGGAGCAATCAGTACTATTTATCAAACATCCTATTTAAATGTTAACTGGGCGGCCAAATAAAATACACAACTGCCTCGAAATCTAAACTGCTTTATTTAGTTTCATTGTTAAACTTTTAAAACTGCACGAGTAATTAATTTAAGAGTTGATTTATTCGACAGTCGGATAAGTTTAGTCAAGATGGAGACAACATCAATTTTATCCCTTCAAATAGGCCATCTGCAAAGAAGAACAAAGATTTTCAGGAGTGGCGCACATATAGGAAAAAAATTATGGGCAAAACCCAAGTCTTGTCATTTTCTCTCTGCAGTAAAATGCTAAAATAAGCAAAATCTATAGAAAGCGCTAAACAAAGTTAGCTCATTAGAATATTATTGTGACTCCAAACCAAAAATGACCCTTTATAACGAAAGGTACTTTGTTTTAGTTCGCCCGCTGATTCAGTAAACTTAATTAACGTAGGACCTCAGAAAGGCATTAGGGAGTAATGGTTTGAAGTAAATCGGGAAAATACCGTGCTAAAAGCCTGTAAACCGCATACATTCTGGTCTAGTTAAATTAGGACGTAATTCGATCGACCTTAACATTGTTAGGTGTTGTATTTTTGTTTAAAAGTGAAATTTCGAATAAATATTTTAGTTATTTTAGCATTTCTAGCCGTCATTCGTAGCCGACTTCGTCCGATTTTTATAATTCCTGATTTTCCCATTTCCGTGGGAATATCGGGAAATTCTTTCTTGTCAAGTGCCTACGTCGTAGCTCATATGCTTCGTACCAACTATGTTTAACCGTAGGTAATCCTATTTTACAAGTATTCTACTTTGGATGGTATATCGTTAAGAAAATTATCATAAGTTTTTTCTTCAACGTCTAGCCAAACAGAAGTTTCAATCAAAACATAGTTTTCTCGGAACAGGGTCCATTTGCACTTTGTTACTTTTTCTTTGCGTAAATAGACAGTCTGAATATTTAACGCCTTATATCCAACTCGTAAGTCATGAGAATATGGTATATAATCGAACGGCGCAATCTAGTACGGTGTCTCCCTCTGGTAAACAAGTCAAGATTGAATATGAAAATTTAATCGAGTAATTTAATCGAAGAGAGATACGTATTCCCGCGATGGAAATGCCGAATTTCTTTAAATAACTTAGATGTCATATCTTTCGAATGATGATAAACTCCGACCGTATTTCGGTCAAAGCGACCAATCTCTACAGAGATTGGCCAGGTACGCAGGAGATATTATAGTGCACAAGTGTGTGCGCAAACACAGATGCACTCTCTATTCCCTCACTCTCATAGTCCGATGGGACGGAAAGCCGACACGACCGGAGAGAGATCAGGCGCAGGACCAACGGTTTTACGTGCTTTCCGAAGCACGAGCTAAGTGACAATTTTACAACATTAAAATCTGTACATGAAATAAATTCATTGGTACAGGCCCGTGACTGGGAATGAACTTACGCCTCCCGCTTGGAAGGTGCACGTCTTAACCACTGGGCTATCACCGCTATAATATAATCGCTTTCGAATGATTCGTCTGATTACACATAAGTATCCACATTTTATTTATGTATAAATCTTGTATATCAAATCAAATCAAATCAAATCAAAAATCGTTTATTAAAATCATACACTTGGTAAACTTAGTAAACTCGCTGCCTTCCACACTAGGATACCCTGTGCTGTGGAATTCAGCGTCTTCCTCTCATGCTAATAACAGTTTGTTACATTCATTTGTATACTATGCCAACAGTAAAATTACATACATATAACAAACACGTGAACCTGGTATAGTTAATTGTTGTACTAAATTGTGCAGTAGATTAAATTTAGTAGGGAAAATAACACACATTGTCAACCCGTTTTATGAATACACACACCCTAACTCATACTCAAGTTGCATAAAATAGTTTCAGTTTTGTCATAATTATGATCCAAAAGCCATCGCAAGACCTTAATTTTGGAAGCACTATAAGTGAGCCCGTATATGTCAATTTTCTTATTAATGAAGTTATATAGATAAGGGCCTAGGTAACAGTGAAACTTGTGAATAAAAAACGTTCGATATTTTTCAGTTTCACAAACGCGGTTCTCTCTCCTTGTTACCGCTTTGTAGGGAAAATAGGACAACACAGCATGTTGCCTTGCTACCGATCCTCTGATAAACAGCTGGCGCACTGAAAGCACTGCGCTTTCGGCATAAAGATCGTCCGTCGGGAACTGAAAAGGTTTATGCAGCATCACCTTAAGCACCGCCTTTTGCGCACGTTCAAGATGGATGAGGAAGGTCTTGCATGCACCCCCCATGCTGAGATACAGTACATAAGTAAAGACTGACATAAAGATAGGTAAATGGTCTTCAAGAGATTTCGGTCTACTACGCAGCGTAATGTTTTAAATACGTATATGAGATGACGTGTTCGTCCACATACTGCATCAATATGTGGCTTCCATGATAGATGTGCATCGAGTATGACACCCAGATTGATCTGAGATGTCCGAGATAGATCCTGGCAAGAACAATCAGAATAAACACCACAAGGACATCCATCTAGAGTGTGGGCCTTAACTGAAAATTGCTCCTTCGCTGGTTGCGTATCTTCTCTGATCTCTCAGCATTGGTCCGAACCTCATCCTATTTTGAACCATTGAAGATAATAGCGGTGTCATCGGCAAAGGTGTATATTTTTCCATTTTTTAGATGTAGGTTGCATAAATCATTAATATAGATAAGGAAGAGTGTTGGACCGAGTACACTGCCCTGAGGGGACACCATAAAGAACTGGTTCAGGTGAACTCAGATAAATCTCCTATTTTCACTCTTTGTGTTCTATTTAAAAGATAGTCAGTGAAAAGTTTCAGTGCTACGCCACGAATACCTATCGATTCCATCTTATGTAAGAGATTCGGAATGGAAAACCGTGTCGAAAGCCTTAGCCATATCGAGGAATACGCTAATGCACTTTTTACCCTCATCGAGATATGACTGTATAAAATAAACTGTACTTTAGATCTTTAAACATTGTGCTGAGGGATCCAGCTTTGTTTGCCGAGATTTGGCTAGTGTATAGCTATCGGGATGAAAAATAACGTTGCCAATATGTAATTTAGAAAAGAGATGGTAAAATTCATCATCCGGTGGCTCAGTGGTGAGAGCGCTGGCACGCGGAATGCAGAGGTCGTGGGTTCGATTCCCACCCGGGTGAGGAATTTTTTCCATTTCTTTATTAATAATTTTATAATGTACTTTAGATGGTTATCCTACCATCATTTCTGTGTACAAAAAAAAACTCCATAAAAAGTATTATCGATCATCTTCACCATAGCTTTACGTGATCTACACAAATCATTATTCACACTTAAATAATTCAAGACATATAACCCTAACCCAACTTTTGATTGCCTCATTCGAACAAAGAAAGACGAAGCCCCCGGATCTCCAGTATAAACGTACTGAGAGCTAGCATTCATTTGCAAAGCGCCAAACTTTGACAAGTTGGGTTGCATTTAAATGTCAGTTCGGGGAGCCGCCGCCCGACGCCGCCCTCGCCGAAAATTTGCATTTTTCAAAGTCTTTTGTGCCCGCAATTCAACCTGACTGCACTTCCGTAACCTGTAACTACCTTTACAGAGCCAGCACCTACCGACGTAAAGTCGGAATTTTATTCAGCAAAAACAAGTGAGAATTCTCCGCGCTAAGATTATCAGAGTTAAACTTTTACCTCGTTGTCCATAACAATAAGCTTAACTAGTTGTTATAGGGGGAATACGTAAGCAGCTGCACAATTTTACAGTCTTAAATGTTTATAGCGTATATATATTTTTTACGAATTCACATGTATAAAAAGAAACATTTTCACATAACATCAATTTAAACAACGAATTTTGTAAATATAAACAAAATAAAATGAATATTTGGTATGTACATACATAAACCAAAAAAGATACCACATTAACACAGAAAACACACAGTAAAAATAAACATAGAATGCATTAGTAGATATTACAATAACTTTTATATAGCCTGTCTGCGGTGAAAACATCAAATTCTTTTTGCATGAAAATGACCTGAATTAAAATTTCACATTCAATCGTGGGTTGTTTACCCCAGAGAGCGATCGCTGCCCGCTTCAACTCCCGACGCGGGCGAATTTACGTCAAAATATATATTTTTATCTTTCTTACAAAAAATATGATTAAATTGCAATTTCGTTCTTGTTTTTCTCGATGTCAATATTCTTATACAAACAACAAGCTCTGCTCCCGTAATAAATAAACTATAGCATTGTTAATTGGATAACTTGTCTTTGTACAATGAAATGCACTACGAATTTAACAGTTGAAGGAAAATTCATGTGTCCATTCATTTATACGTTAACAGTTTACTCAGATCAATGTAAATTATAATTCAAAAATAGTTACATAGATATCATCATTATCTTCCTATCCTTATCACATTTTATGGGGTCGGCGCAATATGTTTCTCTCCAAATTTTTATCACTTAATTCACAAGGATCTGGCTACCTGCTTAATGCCAACTCTTCTCGGTTATAGCTAAGTAAGTACAATTAATAAAATCAGTGGTACAGGCTCGTAACTGGTATAGAATAGAACCTACGCCTTCCGAAGGAAAGGCGCACGTCTTCAATGGGCTATCATCGCTAGATAGTATAGGTAAAGGTAGTCGTTAATAAATACTTTGGCTTATTCACAGCCTGAAACTTAGCCGTGGAAACCGCGCACAATTTTATTACGATCATTTCCTAAAACGTTGTCATTAAGTCAAGCCTGATAAAATAGTAGATTCGTACAGCAAACCACTTAGAGCTATTTCCCTGGTATTGCGTGATAGCAACACTTAATTCACAAGCTCCATTTAATTTCAACTATTTTGAGCCTTAGACTGGAATTTAAATATCAGGAGATAAGAAGCTCACGCGAAGGCGCAGCGGGCCGCTCGGCGAAATTACTCTCTCAAATAAATACTAAGGATTTTCTTGAGATTTTTCACGACTTTTTCGTTTGAGTTCACAAATGTTGCATACGTAATTGTATAATAGTAATCTTCTCGTGGCCGTCGAGTAGATGATTTTGCTATTCAGATTTATAGTGTGACCACAACAGAGTTAGGTAGGTACTTATGACTGTTTAGATCTATCTATGTACTTACCTTAATAGTTTTCGCCGTTTGTTTTTGGGCAGATTTTTCAAACGTTAGATAGCGTACCTGAAGAGAATAAAGTTGATGCTGCCTTTCTCTAAAATTTGATCTTAATAGAGACAACATCAACTTTAGTCTTCTGATATCTGACGTTTCGAAAATTCGGCCCTCAATAATATAAAAACTGTTATTAAATGCCTAGAAAATTGCAATTAACATGTCACAGTGATTGTTTTATACGAATGTCATATGTAACGATCCGGATATATTATAACGTGGGTAGTGAGACTTTGAGAGCAAACAGCACAGATTAGACACGGAGCCCATCAATTACGAGTAATCCGGGGCACGTGCACGAGCTCTTCACAAGCCTATGGGGATTATTGAAATTTTCTCCTCACTACTTTATATCTTGTGTGCGCATCCATTTATTTGAATATGTACTTACGTGCCTTCAATTAAAATAAAAGTATCTACGTTAAATATTTATGCAACAACGTGGAAACAACTGTTATGTGTTATTTTTTTAATCTTTCGTATTATTGTTCTAATAATGTTCGTCTATATGACTATATAACTTATGTGGTATTCTATTGTATCCCTTTTTTAATAATTTTAATAACAATAAATGTTACTACCAATTATGATGGTGATGATATTTCGGGTGTCAAACACATAATGTATCTTCCAACCGACTGCACCAAATTAAATAATTTCATTTTTTTCTTCGTCGTCGGCTATTCTATTGATAAGGAACAAGTTTTCTTATAAACCATATAACTAGCAAGTGTCATAACAAACTGTTAGCATAGTATAAATCATGATGAAAACTGCTAGGTAGTTTTATGTGCGAAAAGAATAAGTAACATACAAATATCTTTCTCACAAACTTTTACATTTGTAATTACAATAGAAAAGGTAGGTATATGTACGAGTAAGTAGAGCGTGAATGATACTATTCTAGATCAAGTGTTTAAAAAATAAAATAAGATTTCCTCTCAGAGTGAATCTCGATAAAAGCAAACGAGAATTAAATATGTAGTTCTTGAAGCCAGCTCGGCCGGCGCAAGGCAATCTTCTCAAATATTCAATAATCCTGTTTGGTAGATGAACCGAATCGCCAATTAGGCACTTGGCATAACATTCAGTGGGTACTTTTCATTAATGTAATAATATAATTTGACTGTGTAAACCGTAATGAACTATTTTGTTAGGCTAACTAAAAGGTCTCGCTAAAGGTTAATTAAGTTTCAAGAGGTATGTACACTCACCGAGTTTATTAGATATTACAAGTTATTGTGTGTAAAACCACCACGAGCTCGTTATAAAGCGACCTTAGTTATATCATGTCTATAAAACCTATTAGAATTTAACTTTTTATTTTGTCTGGAAATAAATTACATGAATGTGACTATTCTTTGTCTATATCGAAGGCATATTGTAGATCACGCCGTATTACAAAACGGCTAGGTACTTTGAATAATAAGATAGAAAAAATCCTTCTAGCTTCTTCGTTGTTATTTTAACATAACCTAACCTGATTAATTATGCAGACAAGGTGCTAGAAACCAAATTATCTCCCTCCAAAACCCTTACTATTCAAAATGCCTAGCCGTTTTGAAATACGGCATATTCTACAATATGCTTTCGACATCTATATGATAAGAAATTAATATTAGAACAAGATAAGTTCCAATAAATAAACTATTTCAAAAGACCTTTGGAAAGGTTTTATTTTATTCAGATCATGAAAATAGATTAGACATTCTATATTGAATGGTTTGGTCTGAAAAAAACTCAAATAACTAAATATTATTCCAGCAGGCTTTATAAAATATTTATTACCAGCATAATATATAGATAGATGAACAGAAAGTTTGACAAATAACCCGGCGAAATGTTAACGACCGGCAAAAGTTACCTGTTACTTGTGGTACGAGTCAACTGTGTGGGTCCGACATAGGTAAATACTTTCTAGTACCTTAACTAAAATGAGCTATCTAAACTTTTATATGACCTACCATTAGGTATAAAAAATACTCTATACAATTAAATACATAAAGTGATTTTTAAAGTAGTTCTTTTACTGTTTTATGAATTCACTGGGTCGAAGTCAAGTGAGCTTTTAATTCGAGGGTCGTGACTCGTAGCGCCCTCTCGCGGGCTCGTAGCGAACAATGAAACAAAACAGCGTTTACTAAGAAAACCGCCAGAGGGCAGCACCGACCCTCACCCTTTGTTTTCATAAAGTCGCACCGGCGACCGCCAAAACTCGACCGTAGCAGATTTTAGTTAACTTACCTTGCCCATGGCTACATATTATTATCTTGGATTCTATCAATATTGAGTATAGCGTTTTATTCGAAAAAAAAACATAAAAAATTGTTAATTTTATTTTTACATCGCGTTGCACATGCACAGATAACCCAGAAAAGTTGGGCAAGAACTTCCCGACAAAGCCATTTATAAAGTGAAAATGTAACTAAAAAGAAAGTTAAATCGTATCTGATTTTCGCGTCGATTAGCGCTGGGGAATTATTATTCTTTTCAGTTACACCCATTTATTAAAAGCATATAAAAAGACGTGGCATTTCTCCCCCGGTACGGCATCCGTTGTTCCGCGCGACTCGCACACCGCAAGAATTTGTAAATCTTCATAAGATAATGGATCCGCGGTAGGAAAGGACCTCTCCCGCTCGGAACTTTGTTGGATTCCTGACTTGTAATTAATAAAATTACTTTTTGGGAGCTTTCCTCAACTTGAAAGAATTTTAGCATAAAAGAAAAAAGTTAAGTAGATGAATTATTTTTGAATGATAAAGGGAATCATTTTAGATATTTATACACTTATAAGGTAAATTATTTCAAAGAAATGTTCTTTGTCGCTTTGAGGGAAGGAAGTTTGATTTTGCCGTTTTCGGAGGTATGTTTTGCGGTTCGTTATTTTGCTTGGTAAAGTTAGGAGCGTTTTTATATTGCAAGTGTATACTGTTTGTGCCTGAGGTATATTTGTAGGGAAGTAAGAAGCAGAGTGCTGTCGACAGTAAATTGCATTTAACGTGGACTATCGGAAAAGTATTTACTCTGCAATTGAACTGGAGAGATTTATGGGATTGTTCTCGACGCATATTGTCGAGAGCACTTTCTTTTAATTCCTATTACTTCGCTGTCTGCTCTCACTGATTTTATTATTTTTAGAATCTTGCCATTATAATACTTGAAGTAAGTATTTTGTTAGTAATAAATTATATAGGTATGAAGAGATGCCAGCCAACTCATTCCAGGTAGAGTGACTTATGTTTCAGTAGTCTAGTTACAGTAATTAGGTATGTTAAATGTACCAAAGAATGCCCAGCTTGTTATAACAACACAATAAACCAATAAAAACCGAAGATCTACTTCATAATAATCTGACCAAGAATGAAACTTAGTAATGGACGACATAGTCGATTTCGCTAGATACGACTACCACACACTATACTACCTATACATACTCGACAATCACTTTTATTTGCATTTACTGTATCAACAATGCAGTATTGTAGTGTCTGCATTTATATTATTCTGGGCAATTAAAGTGAGCTGTGATGGTCCCTTATCTGAAGCCGATAGGACCCGCATGTCGTGACACGGTGCATGGCCGCAACTAGCAGTTTAATTTGGATCCACTAAATCCCTGTTTGATGAGGGTAAGTTTTGATTAGATAATGAATACAATGTCCAACAGGCTGGCCGAAATAAGACAATTGAAACTAGATAAGTTAGCAAGGACATTCGCTGAGATAAGGGGATTTGTTGCCTTAACTTAGCTAGAGTTCGAAATAAAAGCAAAGACCAAGCATGTATCAAAATTTATTCAGAAGGTACATAGAAGAAACAAAAGCAAAAACAAAACTACCCCAAGATAATACAATATTGACAGTCGGGTAAAAAAACACAAACTATTTAAACATAGCAGAATCGACGCAATAACATCCTGCATAGCCCTAATTGAACCCTGTTTCTGAGAATTCAGATCGTGCAATATTGGACGCTTTTGAAAAACAATAACAATCCCCGCAGTACCTTTACACAAAGACTCGAAGAAGTTGCACAGATCTCTTTGCAATAACTGTGCTTCCAGGTATCTTGGGCTTGAAGATATTGCCCTCAACGCGGCGTAGTCTCCAATAACGCCGTTTATGTAAGAAAAATATGAAATGAAAAGGAAACTACCCCGCCTTATCGTTTCCAATCTCGGTTACACGAGCTTATTTGCGGTTTTTAATATTTAAAGCAGTCGACATCTGTTACGGAAAGATGTCATTGGTGAAAATTCTGATTGTTCTATCAACAGTTGGTAAATTGCGGAATATTTATAAAAATTATGTAGGTGTGACGAATATGACAGTTGCAAAAGGCTGATCTATGCCATCACAATATCTGTAATCTGTAATTATCTCTGTGAGAATTTATACGAGTATAGTTTTAAAATTTGCATATGTAACGTGTGCATGAAAATTTGGATAACTGTGACACCTGATCAGCTTTAGTATTTAAACATAAAAATAATTAACCAAATATATACGAGTAAGAAAGCCAATTTGGCGCTACGACGTCTTCGAAATTAGGGTTTAAAAAGACAGACTGCACCGAATTGGCACTTGCTCCTTGCACGTGATGAAAGTGCATGCCAGTTTTCGTTTTCCATACTGCGCTGCAAGTTGGCCTATAAGTGAAGTGGAGTGTAATTTGCGGGAGCCGGAGCCCAAGCTTCCGGCACGTATTTACTGAACTGCTTTCTCTTCGGCAATATACTCATACCTTATACATACCTACCTACATTTGTCTCACATTATGTATGAATTTATAATTGTCTATTTATTCCGATGTATAATAACTTACTCATTGTGTCTTGGGCTCTTGGCCTATGAAAAAATACATATCGGTTAAAATTTAGCTGGTGCTGGTATTGAAAGTTTTTTTTTCGTAGAAATAAGTATTGGAAAATACTATTTTAAGTTAGGTATGCTATTTTAACAAGAACAACATACCGAAATAAAAGCAACCTATATTGCTCATGTATGTCCAACTTGTATCTTAACGGAACTGTTATGTATTATGTTGGCTCTCTAATTTAATAAATAAATGTAGTATAATTTGAAATTACAATTACAAATTGGTTAGTATTGTGCTCAAAAGTTTCAGCTTCCCGTATCGCAATGCAAGCGGTGACACAAGTTAGCCTATAAGTGAAGTGGAGTGTACTTTCTTGGAACCGGTGCCTCGACTTCCACACGTATCAACCGAACTTTCAACTGTTTAAGAATTCCCGAATATGTGTGACTGTAGCTACCAAACTAATTTAATTAGCATTAGACATTTAGTTCCGTGCCTGTACTCAAACTTGAGTGAGACTTTGCATGTCTTTATACAATACGTTTTCACTTCTAGCTGTTGGTTATAATTCGGGGTGCTACTACGAACTCTAAAAATTGGATTATCTCTATCGTGGAATTGAGATCTCGCACTGCTTATAATGGCATCTCGTTTCCGTAATAAAATACGTAATAAAAGCTTGGTAGAATATACTTAACAATCACCAGATTCTAGTATCTGTCTAGGTATAAAAATCGAATCGACTTTTTTGATTTAATGTGTAAATAATACTTTATATTTCAGAGCTGTGCACAGTTTTATTAGTTTGTAAAACCATTGCATAGTCAATTAACAGTCCACACACTAACAAACCTATAGGTACCTTGTCATGTCAGCAGCTGATATAATATGCTAACAACTCTAATAGTAAACACACATTAGTACTGATCAATCAATACCACTCTCACCATGAACCAGCGGTAGTTATCCCATAACCGATAGCCAGACCTGTCTCGGAAACACATTTATAGCCCGAGTCTGCATCAGGGCCATCAATGAAGTACTTAGAGGAAGTTGCCCAACACTATTTGTTCATAGAAAATTGTGTCGCTCGCGGATGATGGGGGAAATGTTATGTGTAGACTGTGGCAAAAGGAAAATCTTTGCCAGGGATTAAAATTGTAGCGTAGGTGTTGGCGGTGATAGGTGTATATTGGCAGTCGCATGTCTTTCTTGTACTTCCTTTGTGATCATAGCTCATGCAATACCATTACCAGGCCTAATCACATTAGTGGCCATCGTCAAAGGTACCCAAAAACCGCTATTTGCATACCGGAACGAACGTACCTACTACGGTGCCGCTATGATCATGCAATGTTGCCATAAATTATTCCTTCGTAAGTAATGTTAGCTTATATGTAAATATGAAAGCACATATTATGAAGATAAGCAAGGGTGTAAGCTCAAGTCTCGATTTTTCAAGGATTTTCAGAAACTCACATAGAGTTTCGGAAATAGTGTTTCAGATTCTATATTTTATCTATCACTCTAGTAAAATATATCTCTTTCTAAACATTATAATATCTGAAATATATATTTATAGATATTTTACAGTTAAATAATCTCCGAACCTTTCGATTCTCTGAATGCAGTTCAATTTAAATAAAATTACCCTGTTTTCGCAAATAGAAGATTGGCAACACAAAAAAATCTAATATACTCGTACCTATCATAACATGTAAGCAAAACACAATTTAATATACTTCGTTAGAGTAACATCACATAAAACCTCCATCAATAAGGATTAGGGAGCACAAAACAAATCAACCAAATAATAAAATGTTAATAATCGCATCGTGACTTGGATTTTATTCGTTGCCGTTAGTCAATATTTCTTTCATTAAATCATTTCCAATAATATCTACTTGGCTGAAGTTTAATAAATTCTTTTATTCAATAATGGATACCTCTTCGAAGGCTTTAAGGGTTTTTTTATTGAATAAGTACGTAGGTATTTGCGTTTCTATGGGTTTACAAATGGTTTACAACGACAAGACGCTCATTGCTGCACGTGATTATTTGTTTAACTTGTCTGCTTTTTAAAAATAATATAAAATTATAAGGTACTCTACAATAACTTTTAAAGTTAAAGGTATCTATTAAAAATATGTAAAAAATGACTATTAAGCCATGTTGTAAAAAGAGCATGTCTATTAAATCTTTTGATACTCGTATCAAATTTCTTAAATAGTTTTTTTATATTTAAGTACAAAAGTTTGGTCTAATAATAAAATTTTCAGTAATAAGAACTGATAATATAACATTCAAGCTTATCTTCTTCCACCTTTCAACAAATACAAAGCTTAAACCTGAAAGTGATATATCGGGTGTGCTCTAAAATCCTTTTCAAAACTATACGATGCTGTTTAGAAAACAGTAATATTGAGCTGCAGTAAACATGCTCCAGTTACCTGTATGTATATACTACATGGAGCAAGAATAGAGACGAAGAACGACTAACTCGGTGACGACGTCTAGACAGAAGAAGGCTCTTGATTGCGCCTACACGTCGTTATACGTCTGCAGAGCCAAATAGTTATAAAGCTCTTTTTGTCCCATACTTTAACCCTTTTTGTGTATGACCTATGAAGGTAACCTAAATTGCTTCTTTTCTGTACGTCGCTTGGGGAACTAAATAAAATTCAGCCTTTACATGATGGCTGGTACTTAGATACTTTATCCCGACTCGGTGTGGCCATTGTATGAATATTATATTCACACACTACACAACACATTAACTTAGTCCCACATTAAGATCCCTAAGGTCTTGTGTCGTGGGTACTAAGCAACGGTATATAAATACATAGATAAGTATAGAAACATCCATAACTCGGAAACAAACATCGATATTCATCATATCAATGTTTGCACCTAGCGGGATTCGAACCCAGGACCTATGGCGTTGCAGGCAGGATCACTACCTACTAGACCAATCGGCCGTCAAAGTCGCTATATATATATATATTAGTCGCTGCTCATCATACCTGCTCCATGATACACCGGTATTGCGCCTCGAGGGCGAACTGCAATATCGCGCAATACATGAACCTTTATGATAACGTCTCAGGTTATTCCGCCTAATGCTAAATATACTGCTTAAGGGGGACATTATGAAACTCCGAGGAGGTTGATGTTGCACATTATATTTTTCTAACGAAAGATTATGTTATTTGCCTTTATTATATACCGTGTATAAGCGTAGCGTTGGGCGCCCTCCGGCCAGATGGACCGATGACTTAAAGAGGACGGCTGATAGTGACTGGATGGCAAAAACGGGAGATCGAGCGATGTGGCGTACACTGGGGGAGGCCTACGTCCAGCAGTGGACTGCAATAGGTTGACGACGTGTATATGCAAAAAAATCTTACTTGTTATATTTATTATATCTACCTACTTATAAAAATAAAATAAAGATAGACAAAGGTAAGAAAATACAACTTGTTATACTTCTAATGATGACACAGACATATCCGCATGATTATGCTTAGCAGACATAAAACTGTGGTACTTTTCTTAACAATTCAAAGCATGATAGAAAAAAATGCACAGATTACTTTTTGTGAATTTATATATTACTAGTGGACGCCCGCGACTCCGTCCGCGTGGACTACAGAAAAAAACAAAATATCGAAATTATTCGGGATAAAAACCTATATGTTAAGTGGGACCTGACACATTATATTCCTGAAAACTGCATCGAAATCGGTTCAGCCGTTTCTGAGATTAGCGTGCACAAACGCACAGACAAACCGACAAACACAAAAATTCAAAAAATGATCGTTTTGGGTTCTATTGCGTTGATAAAGGGTATCTTCCTATCCGTTCATTATATTCTAGCATTTTTGGTCGTCAATAACTAGGTCCTCATCATATCTTTGGAAGCATACCTGGGAAGTGTCTGGTTTCCTCCAGCATAAATGTAGACGCGCGTAGCTTCACGAAAAATAATTAATATCTGTCTATAAAAAAAACTAACATAAACACGATAAATTTCGCACGATCAAGGTTACGCATAAACTTACTTTTTTCATGTATGTATAGATATAGATTAATTTATTACAATATTTTCGTCTGAAATAGTTTAGATTACTTATATCTAGGTAGGTAGGTATATCCGAAATAGCCCCCAAAACTCATGCACCTAAGTTTGTTGTTTTGTAGGTCCTATCATCCTAATGCTTGCATATCTAAGCGAGATCGTACTATCGTTCTGATAAAGGTAAATCCTCTGGGCCCAGAGTCCGGCCCAGCATTTGTTCTCATCGACATACAAATTCCCATCATAAGCCCAAACCAGAACTTTATTTACATTGCCCCTTAACTGTATTCTAGACTCTGAAACCTACAGGTTAAGCATCAAATTCAGTTGAACATAACGAAGCTGCGCTATTTGAAAACGGTATGCGAAATTGTAGTTCCCATTCATTAATGTCTCTTGGAATTTGATACAATGACCGTAAATTGTAATTCTGAAACCTAACTCAATGAATGAAAATGCATGACAAAATTACTCGACAGGTACTAAAACATGTAATAGATGTTCTACTTCCTACTAATATTATGTAAAAGTTCGCGATAATGGACGTTGGGATGTTTGTTACTCTTACACGCAAAAACTGCTGAATGCATTTTAGTAAAACTTTGCCATTCAGAATAACACATACGAGTAGGTTATGGAATACATACGGACGATGTCACGCGCGTGTATCCCATAGTTAGTAAACTGCCATATAAAAAATAAAGTCTGCACCATAATGCATAGCGTACCTAATAGAGATGTAAGCCACACATGTGTCAGTAATACAAATCTACAAGAATCATCATCATTTTCAAAACTCATATTCCCAAAGATTCGGAGTTTGTTTTACGGCCGACTGTCTGCCTGACGCCAACCCTCCTCGGGTATAGCTATTCGAACGTCATTTGTATAAACGAGTCACAGTACCGTTCATGTGTACTGTGTAGCGGCATACTTAGACAGTAATGAAATAAAGGAGTAAGTATACAAAACAATCCAGCAGAAGACTGAGTTGTTTCGTCCCAAAATAGCAGCATACGAGCAGTACAACGGAACGTTTACACAGTCATTTGCATTTTACAAGGTGGGAATAGACGTCAGCGAAGGCCTGTTGACATTTAATATGGGCCCGTTACAGGCGCGTGCGAAACAAATTGGACGGAAGCGTGAGATATTACCAATCCGGTAAGTGTTGACTCGATTTTTTACATTCTTTTTCACGTTTTTATTCTTGATCTGCGACAATTTGTAGGTTTGTTATGTAGCTGTGAAATTGGCAGAATATTCTTTTGACTATCATTATTTTTTATGCAATTTCCTTGAATACACTTCGACTCGATAACAAAGATGCATTAAGTAGGTACTAATATATCTTGAACAGCCTGAATGATTATTAGATGAGATAGCAAATAATTAAGTGTAGAATTATTCGTTGTAATTTTGCTTTCCGTCCCCTGCAGGGTATATTTCACGTTTGTATGACTTCATCAACATCGGCGGATGGCAGGCTATAGTTTACGTGTAAAGTTTTCCTCATAACCTCTCGGCAGGGTGCTCCCCTATCAATTGCCGAGGGCCCTGCCCCCTCCCCCGCCCCGCACCACCCCGGGCCCCACTAATGATGCCACTTGTTAGGGCTCACCGCGGACCTTCGACCGTGTCACTCGGTGAATAACAAATCTCAGATGAACCCGCAACCGAAATATTAAAGACTATAAGATTGTCATCTTTTCTAGCAACAAACTGTTTCCCCTTTCGCTTTATTCGCATACACGCGAAGGGGAACGGTTTAATGTCTCAATTAGTGCAAGGATTTGGAGAATCGTTAAACACCGACTGTTTACGGTGGTAAAGTGATTTTGTAGATAGAGATGTTACAAATTCAATTTAAACAGGTTTCGTTCTATTTTCATTTAAACGGCTAACATCCGAATGATCACTACCACCTCAATAAAAATATATATATATATATTATGAAGACTACCTAAATACATATAGGACACAATTATGGCACGTCCGATACAACACTTACTACAACCAACTCCTATAACCGTTACCTCAACCATAGAACCTAAAGTTATATACTTCAACTTTTACACGATACAATAATTCACGTACAACAAAAACACTTACTATCAAACTGCTGAGTGGCATGCGCCAGTAACGAAGCGAAGACCCGATCGGCGAGCGGCGGCGGCTGCGGCGGGCGGTCGTCATCGCTGCTGCTGTAGCGATCGCCGCCCCACTCTAGCGACCTCTGCCGCCGGACGGCCGGGGCAGCGGCGCCGGATGCGCCGGGCACGCCGGTCAGCCCGCTCAGCGATCCGGCCTTGGCGCGCCGCCCCGCCCGCTCCATCCGCGACGTGCTCATCTCATCTTGTCAGCGCATCTGGTGACAAATACATATTTATATGAATCATTGACATAAGTGGGTATTGTTATTACGATCGCTAATAAATACAGAATAATTAACACGAGTGTCACGTCACCGCGTTATGTCAATCTATATGCTCCCTAGACCCTGTACCGGAGATAATGTGAAATTTTGGACAGCCCAAATATAACTTAAGTTCCCCACACTCGTACAATATAACTTCATAAGCTAATAAACATCGAATCGAACCCAACTTTACCTTCGACCAAATCATATTTATGTAACCCACTAACACATTTTTCAGAACTTTGTTACAAAACCGATTCTTCCATAACCGGCATCTAAAATACAAAAGTCAAACAAACTCAACAAACAGTGAACATTCGTTTAACCTAATACCGGTCCGACCCAAAAGTAAGTATGAGGGAATCGACGCGATATATTATCGAAGCGGTAACGACATTGTGAGTAGAAAAGAACAACTGTAATAAAGAGCCTACAAGTTGTTTGGTTAGGGACCCGACATAAATAGGAAGTTGGCGTGCGTGTTAGAGGCCTAATCCGGCGGATCCGGCGGCGGAGTCGCTCGCTACGAACGCCGATTTCTTGTATTTACCCTCAAGTGTAGTGTCTGCAGGCCCCTTAATAAACTAGCTTAGTTGCGTTTGCTTAGTTTATTGAAAATTGAACTTTCTCATTGAATTTGTCATTTAGAAAATGCCTAGTGTGCCTACACAATTCAATACGACTTTATAAATGAAATTGTATTAGGCGTTACAATTCGGAAGTTCAAACCTTCACTATGGGTGCGCCCACCACTGGGCACTACACCCTCCACTGACCCTCGGATCTGATAACTCATAACTGCGAAAACAGGCACTTGCACTAACTACAATCGCCACGAGAAACCAGACCCGAGCACCTAGCATGCAAGACAATACATTGCACTATTCCGAAATCAAAAACTAGATTAATAATCTACATATGTTTGTTATGTATATGCAACAACCGTGGCATCCTCAGGATTATAGAAATTAGTAAATTACTAAACCACAAATTATTATGAAACTCTAAAACCCCTGGTAGGTAATGTGTTGGGTTTTAGAGTGAAGGTTCAATACGACTTATTTATAATTGTATTTTACGCAACGCCAACTAGTGTAAGGCCTCTCTAACGTTGTTTTTATTGGTTTGGAAAAACTAGTTATTGATTTAATTTTCTACTGATTATGACAGTTTTTGTGTTCGCTACCACAAATCAGAATCAAGTAGACTCAACAAGTTTACCTTACTGTTACGAGCTATCGAAATATGTAATTTAAATCCTTGTAGTACTTGTCCATGTGCCGCCCACTCCTGTACTGGTTGGGAGCTCGATGCTTGAAGTTGTTGACGAGTATGTTTACATGGGACAGACGGTCAAACTAGGTAAGTCCAACTTTGAGAAGGAGGTAACTCGGCGAATCCAACTCGGCTGGGCAGCGTTCGGGAAACTACGAAGCTTATTTGTGTCCAAGATACCCCAGTCCTTAAAGACGAAGGTATTCAACCAGTGCGTGCTACCGGTGATGACCTACGGTGCCGAGACGTGGTCTCTAACTATGTGCCTCATAAAAAAAGTTCAGGATCGTACAGCGAGCGATGGAGAGAGCTATGCTTGGGATCTCTCTGCGTGATCGAATCAGAAATGAGGAGATCCGCAGACGTACAAAGATCACCGACATAGCTCAACGGTCCAGCAAGCTGAAGTGGCAATGGGCAGGGCACATAGCTCGAAGAACTGATGGCCGATGGAGTCGGAAAGTTCTAGAGTGGATACCACGTATCGGCAAGCGCAGCGTGGGAAGGCCACCCGCGAGGTGGACGGATGATGCAGGCTGCTTCCAACCGGTCGGAATGGAGGTTGTTGGGGGAGGCCTATGTCCAACAGTGGACTTCTCAGGGCTGTAAATGATAGAACTTGTAAATGTGTATAATTATGACGCTGTATGTGGGTTTGTACACGCAACGAACAATTTGCAATAGCGAAGCCGAAGCAAAGCGATAGCAAAAATTGTACAATATTCGCCTTGAAATGTCAAAGTTCCTTTGAAATACATTTTACATAATACGAATTTGACAAGCAGTCAGAGATTTTTGTTCAATTTTCGCTATCACTTTGCTTTTGCTAGTTAGGTAATAAGGGGGCCGTTCACGTCTACAAGCGCTCATAGTGCGCGATACATACACCACCGTGAATCCGTCATAAAGTACGGTCCGTTATCCGTTCACGTCTACAAACAGCCATACTAACCTGTCATAATTACTCCAGACAGAACGCAGCGAATAAATGAAACAAAAATGTTTATGCATTTAAAAATTAATTACTTGGAACGCAAAGCCGGGTATCGGACGCCGGTGCCGACAACAATTGTTAAGGCTTGCTGCACTCGTTTCTCATTTCGTATCGGCAGAATAAACAGAGGCGGTTTCATTAGAGATTCACCGACAACCCATAGAGCTTATGTTCTCGTAGACACGGAAATTTATATTTCCTGAGGCTGTTGAATTTGGTGTTTGTGAGGATGATTGGCTGGCTAGAGTTGGCATGGAAATAGGTTTAATGAACATTGTCTTAATTTATAACAGTATCAACTTAGGCATTTAAAAAAATAGTTAATACTTAACCGACGAAAATGAAGGAAATCAATATGTAGGTTATATTCATACGTAGGTAGGTATTTCCAAAATCGTAGTATAGAGGTACATTTATATGTCTATCCAAAGGGCCCAAATGTATTACCTACATATTTTAATAGCCTTCATAGTCTTAGAAAACTCGAAAAAGTTGTTGTCCCTGTTAAATATGGTTTGGTTGTCTTGTTATTTTTTAATTAAAAAACAGTATGCTGAGCGTTAGTAGCAAAGGTAAATGGGCATTATGTTCGGACCTGCGTGTGACACACCAACGACCACTAACGAAACTAGTCGGAGTATGTAAACGACCATGAATACTACTCAATGAGATGAGTCGCATTCCTCAAAAGCATGGGATTTTTTTAGCAATTCAACAATTAATATAAAAAACTAATTTTCGTATATCCATTTACTTCTAAATGTAATAAATGCTTACAAAAATGCACAATATCTTCCTAAAAAGGGATACACGACCGTACGTCACGCTACACACCGTACGTTAGTACGAACGACTCTAAACTCTGCACTGTAATGTAGATTGCGGCTGACGTACGTCAGAGAGCGTATCACAGTAAGTAATAATTATTGAAAATCAATCATTAGAAAAAATGTACGTTTTGCGCTGAAGCGCATAACTTTCCCCCCCCGTTTATACGAATCAAAATAAGAACATTCCGTGAAATGTTAATCATAAACCTTATAAAAAAAAAAAACATATTTTAACTTTGAGGTGCCGGGTCAGAAATGCCCAATTACCTTTGTTTGATATATAGGTTGTTAATACAAGTGAGCCTTAATGATTTTCAACTTATATTATTCTTCATTTATTTCTTATATTATTCATTATTCTTATATTATTCATTTACCTAACATATTCTAGCTATAAGCGATTGCTAGTTCAAGGTTTTGTACTGTACCTATTGTAATTTCGGTTTAATCCACTTTAGATAACCATTTATTATCTTCTTCTTCAGCCTATTGCAGTCCACTGCTAGACGTAGGCCTCCCCCAGGGCACTCCACAAGGCTACTGCCAGGGCAGGCGGGTTGGTGACCGCAATGTGATTTTCGGACTATGTTGTCAACGCGGGAGGTGCTGCTGCCCGCCCTCCGCAGGTATATAATTTTTTTTTAAATAATTGTTGTTCGTTTCGATAAAAGTCAAAAAAATAAATATAAATCATGATAACAAATTATTAATATTGAATCATGCTCTGTCTAAATATATATTAGTTGCGAGGTCTACGTTCGCAGGCTAATAGCACGTCTGATGGACCACTCGGTTTAATATAAAGTAGATTCTGTTTGCCCGCCTGTGTCGCGACACTCATAAATACGCTTCCTTTACACCCGCTCGCGCTGTATTTATTCGCATTATTTGTATATTGTAAATTGTATTTCGGTTTATGTTTGTTTTTTGTCATCCTTCTCGTATAAGACTCAGTTTTAGTTGTACGGAGCGCGTTATCATAGATTTCATTTCCTACTTTTATAAACTACTTATATTATAAACGCGAAAGTTTGTGAGTATGGATGGAAGTTTGTTACTATTTCACGTAAAAACGGCTGAAGCAATTTAAAATTAATAAAAATGGTATGGAGTTAGTTCACACTCTAGATTAACACACAGGCTACTTTTTATCCCGGGAAAATACTCGTATTTTTATTCCGGATAATTTCGACATTTTGTTTTTTCTGCAGTCCACGCAGACGAAGTCGCGGGCGTCCACTAGTTGTCTATAAAATAAACACATTTATGCCATTGCATCAGGGTTCAAAGTTCAACAACAATATTATATACATCTTATTACTCATGGTACACATGCTGTATTACTTTTAGGGTAGATTTTTCCACTAGTCAGATAGCCTATCTAGAGGAGAATGATTCTGTCTCTATTTTGAGAGAGAGAAAGGTATCAATTTTATTCTTTAGATAGAGGCTATCTGACCGTTAGGAAAATTTGCCTTTAACGACATAAACGGACATCTAGTTTTTTTTTATAATGAATATTTTATTGACTGATTAAAGTAAATCCGATTTAAACAAATAATAGTATTTACTACTATATTGATAAAAATATGTAAGTATCATATTGGTGGTTATTCGTTTTCACTATGCATATATATATATATTTGTATTTTTTTTATAATAACGCCATCTTTTAGCGTTATCAATTATTATTATCATCTAGTCGCCCAGTTAGTATTAATTAATTCCACAAGTTGCAAATTGAGGTACACCAGGCAAAGAAACCTAGCAAACTAGTTTGAAATATTAATTTTAACTACAATAATTACGGCTTCATGTAGCAAAATGTATAACGCAAAGTTTCAGCACAACATTTAACTTGTAAGTTACAGTTTGAGAAAGTTAACATGAGCTCCTTCATAGTTTATTCCCCTTTTGCCCTTTCTCTTTACTGTGGTGCATTCTTTATTTGTATCTTCAAATCCCCGAAGCTAAAGTTATACTTAGGGCAATGCACTCAGACACCGAAGATTTAAAAATCCCGCATCGCATGTCACGTTCGAAATGAAGTAAAAGCGTTAAGAGCCCTACTCACTGAGATGTTATGGTATCGTCGCCAGCTATGAAAGGTACCTTAGGACCTGGCTTCGAATCCTGGTAGGAGAAAACATTGATTGGATATAGATGTTTTTGATCCGGAGTCACAGATAGCACTGATAGCATGTAAAACGCTCTGTAATGTACCTATAATGTGTCATAATATAATAAAATAACTATAAAATCAAAGACAGAAAAACTAACATCACCGTTCTGTGTATAACTTTGACTATGGCTTTAAACTATAACTATACATAATATAATATAATTTGGGTAGCCAAAGACGTTGCCTCGTCGCCATAGCGTCTCAGTGAGATAGAGCCTTAAAGAGCGAGCGAGACAACACGAGATATATGAGCTCTACGCGACCGGTTCCATATTAAAAGTACATCGGATAAACTTCACCGTCCATGTAGTTTGCATATGAGTTCGTACAGAATACAATATTGAGGGTAAGCTTGAAAATCATATGAATACGAGAGTTGGAAAGAAAATTTTGCTTTACAACTAGTGAAATTAGAAAGATGGCATATAAAATTATAGGAGGACTACTAGAATTGAAATAACTTATTCTATGATTACGGAATTTGTATGGTTTTGCGTCTTGATTTGAATTCAATCCTGGCAAGGGCAGTAAAAGTCTTTACTCACAGATACAACAAGCAATACAGCTTATTTTGAAGGACTAATAGGGTACCATTTTATAAAAAAGAAATTTCGCTAATATGGCATAATAATGTTCGTAGTTGTTTCGTAGTCAGCGTAGCATTCGTAGCAATGACTACGAACGGATAACACAGTGATTTGAATTCAGATTTTTGCAATCATGTGACCTTTATTACCATTATACTTGTAACAAAATAATTATATTCTATTAAGTAGTCAGTCAACTAATAAAAGTGCTGTCTAACCCACACAAACGTTTTCCGAAAAACATTTGACAAAAACTAAACTGTAATAGAAAAAAATCACAACAGATCCCTAAGCTTACGTTTTGTCAGGCTTAAGTAAGACATCATACGTCGCAGGCAGTGTTCCCAACTATAACAGGTTTATCTCGGTCGGGCAGCGGTCACGGCTCGTGGAAAAACTCCCACGTGCCACGTGCGTGACGTGAGCGTAACGCATACGTGACACGAGCTTGTGTTACGTCACGTTTTAAATTGAATTGTAGTTTTGGGTTTCTGTGTGTTTTCATAATAAATATAGCGTGTATTGATTAAACGCAAACTGAAATAGGTCTAGTTTTTTGTCAAGGCAAATGTAAAAAATGTAGTGATTGTCCCTAATTTTAGACTTCTTATTTTGCAATTTCTTCATGGAAAAAAACCAATGATTTTGACTGTATGTAATTTAACTGCAGGTGAGACTTAAGTCAACTAAATGCAATTTTAACATAAACTAAGAGCAGACGCTGAGTAATATATGAGATTCGGCGGGAAAAGCTAGAAGGAAGCGGGTATAATTTTCTTGTGAAAATCAAAATTTATTTGTAAATGGCTTGCATGTTTTTTTTTTACAATTAGCTAGGCAAACATTTGACCGCCATCGTGCCTGATGTTAAGCAAGATGCGGCCTAGGGTGGTACATGTTTGCCTAGAAAGTGCCTATTTACTCTAGCTTTGAAGAGACCAATGTTGTAGTGCTCGGGAAATACACCGGCAGGAAGTACATTCCACTCCTTAGCCGTTCGCATTACAAACGATGTGTCCGTAAAATTATGTTTTCTGGTAGATAAGTTATATTTTGTTTACTTGTGATGTGAATCTAGTGCGTATGCATGGTTTTATATGCAGGTAAGCTGAGTAACACTTTAATCGGAATACGATCTCTTCATGGGCTCATGTAAGTTGTTTCTGCAAATCTTTTTGATTTTCACAAATTTCACATTCGTTTTTGGGGATTACCCGGCGTTTCCATTCATCATCATCATTTATCATCCATCGTGAAATCAGAAATCATTTACTAAAGACAATGGCTGTATGGACTTAGTTACCCTTGTCTTTCCTTCGGGATAAACTAAATAAAAAAAAGCTGAGTAATATAATATTGTAAAAAAATATACATAATACATACAGACGAATTGAGAACCTCCTCCTTTATTTGAAGTCGGTTAAAAAGTACTATACTCTTTGTTCTTTTATGTACCTACGTATGCGACCTCCGTGACCTTTGTCGTAAACTTTTATTCGCTGGTTCTTCATACTATGCTTTTATTTTAGGTGGTTGTATTATATTATCTAAAACTTATAAATGTAATTATATAGAAAAACTAATTTAAAAACAAAAAATATGAGAGTGGTTCCATGTTTAAATACGAGTATAACCTAAAATAAAACCTATTTTTAACAATAGTGTCAATAAATCAGACGAAGGATGGGGATTTTGATAATAATTTAATACTGATCGTTTTTCTGTTAGACCTGCTGCATTTTATATTAATAACTTTATATTAATTTATGTGACTTTATGCTAGTTTACTTGAATTTGAATATAAACACTCTATGTTAGTAGTCATACGTTTTATTTATATTTTAAACGTTATCATAAGTTATTATAAACTATTTGGTTTCGGCCTATAAGCGGACATAAATTAACGTAATAACTCAAACAATGGCGAGCTGCCAGTACCTAATCACAAACGTAATCACGTGATACTTTATGGTTGACCGCACGCATAAATTAATAGCCTAATATGTCGTAATACATCTATATCACACTATTCCAGTATGCTGTAGGTATTATAGACTTCGATATAATTTAAAAAATATACAGGGTGTTTTTTCGTTGCCACCCTTAACGAAGGGTACGTACTCTATACATCAAATAAACTAAGTTTATGCCAGAAAAAATGCTGGGAAACGATGTAAATAAAAAAAAATCATTACTTGATCGGGCGAAATTTATAGTGTCCAATGTTTATGCAAATTTTTTCATAGACAGATATTAATTATTTCTCGTGAAAAAATCTTCCTACGTGCGTCTATGTGCATTTATGTAGAAAAACGCAGTCTATTTACTCAAATTTGGACCCTAAAATCTTGGGAACAAGACACTTCCCAGATTCCGTAGCTTTCGGGAATGTTGACGACCAAAATACACCTATGTATATATGCACACCTACCTACATTTTAATCCCAAAAGGAAATATGTTTTACCGTGTATCTGGTTAAAAATATTAAGTATATGTATCTACTACATTTTTATGCCTAACTAAGATAAATAAGCAATGTTTATAAATACAAATTCATATTTAACTATATTAAAAATTAAGTAACCGCTAAGTTACACCCTCGCTAAACACGACCTTTGGTATCAAAATCTATGAAATAACTGAAATTGAAGTGTGTAGCTTTCACCACGTTCACTGTGTATTATGTAGATACACATATCAAATGCTTGGTCCAGTATAACTGACAAATTAACGCACAGCCTAAACCGCATCTCAGAACCTGAAACTTGGAGGGAGTGTTCTTAGTATGACGAAGGCATCCGATTAGAATATCCATGCAAGGTCGACATGAGGTTGCAGGTATTTTCGCTATCCTAAATTGTATCTACAAAAACCATTATGTACAAAAGTGGTTTGGAAACTAACGGTGTGAAATGGAGTACATGTTTGTGCTTTTCTTTTGTGCTAGTTCACTTTTATATGTTTAAAGATTTGCATTGCCAGACTTTTGGCAAAATATGTTGGATCAATTTTTGCATAATTATCTTCAATATAATACCCATATTTTGAGCAAATAAAGGTTATTGTATTGTATTGTATTGTACATTTACCAGTCAATCAATCCATTTGTATGCAATAAATATGAGTAAAAGAACATTACTAATTACAAATTAAGACAGGTGCTTATATGACGACACAGATTATACCTATAAATCAACATCTCATCGATCGCTCCTCCGAATTAGGAGTTAATTAATAAACAGCACTCCTATAATTAGATGTCCAGCTGCATATCCTGAAATGCATTACTAGATGACTTGCATATTATGTTAGCAATCGAGAAGCTATTTAAATTATAGGTATATTATATTATGCTGTAGGTACTGGAGATCTGAAGATTGGTTTGTAATTTCATATACTCGTATTGAGGATATTATTAACTTTTTTGCGTATAATTTTCTATTTTTTATAGATTCGCGTGTGGCAGGCTATAACTTATGGAAGATCGCGAAAATTTGTTGTAATTTTATAAAAGTAATTGGAATAATCTTAAAAAGATACGTAATGTCTGTAGAACTATTAGAAAATGGGATCGAACAGATTAAAAAACAAACGTGTGTTTGTAATGGAATCTGCATTTCGCAATCTATCAAACGCAAGATGGTCGCACATTGGGTGACTGATTGAATGAATGATTAATGTGAATGAACGATGATGGAATTAAAGACTGAGACATTTTGATACCCCAATATAAACTATAAAATATTACTAATTATATCGACACGATATAATTACTAACATATACGAGTATCGCAAGTTATTAGGTAATGCTGGTAATAATGTAACTAATTTGAGCTCTAAGTAGGTGTAGCAGATCAGATTCAGTGCTAATACGGTGACAGATCCAATCTGCATGCCTATTGAATATCATGTCCGTGTAATTGGATATGCTGACGTACTTAGCGACACTATTTGCATGTTAATAATTTTGCTGTGCAACTAGAATTTCGCGGTAGTTTGTACTAAACGTGGCTGTGGGATCTCCTTCTCTGCATTCTTGATTATTCTGTTCATACTATGCCATTTCGGGAACGCACCCGTGTCTATATACCCACTGCTGGACGTAGGACTCCCCCAGAGCACGCCACAAGGCTACTGCCACAGGGGGTTTTATCCATAGTCACCACGCTGGGCAGGCGGGTTGGTGACTATATGTTCAAATATAATCACCTAGGCCAGGCTCAATGAAATATGGACAATGCATTTAGTAACATAACAAATTTCAAGTTCAGCTAACTACAAAATGACGTCCACCATATAATCCCATGAGGAGTTAATCTAATAGCAAATGGAGCAGGCAGACGTAGACTGCGCAGGGATAACTCGGTTATAACATTCCCATGGTGAGGCTCTCATAAGCCGTTAGACCTTTTAACGTGACAGCTTGGCATAAACCACCAAAAGTTTAGATATCCATCTATTATAAATCTTCTATCAAATATTTCACAATTGGTTAGGTTCTATTGTTTTTTTTCTTGCTTTAAGGCTTATTGATATAAGTATAGCTCAGTATAATAAGCCAATTTATTATAACAAATGCAATGTAGCCTTTTCGTAAACCACATAATCAAAAAAAGTGGCTGACTATATTTATAAAATAAGTATACATTTCAATTTTTCAATTGTATTCTTCTTACAACGTATCTGAGGTTATTCTGTAATATAAATAGTATTGTCGCGGGAATTTTGAACAACGCGACATTGAAGAAGGGGACAGTGTTTCAGTATGTACCTACTAATTTAAGGCATATTATGTTGAATCAATAGAATGATTATAGTATTCTAGCCCAAATAACGCCAATCTTACCTGTACCATCTAATAGCTTTCAAACAATCGAGTACTCAAACAGCCCGGGATAATTAAATTGAGTTTGAAATAATTCACAGGTCCACAGTATCCGCTGTTACTTGAAGCATTATAATTTGGACCGTAATTAATTAAATGATTGACGCTCAAATTCCCAAGCCCAATAATTGTAAAATTATGCCTACAAAGTTCAACTAAATTAATTAATGAACATCACGCCCGGTAATTATGTTTAAATATGTTTTTACGTTAATGCTAAATAGATAAAGTACCAATGTCATAAGTAGGTATCTATTTTTTACTGACTGAATTGACTAAAGAGTAAACAACAGAAACCAATTATATATAGGTATACTCCGGTGGTACGTGTATCATCATCATCATCATTATTTACAGCCCAGAGAAGTCCACGGTTGGACATAGGCCTCCCCCAACAACCTCCATTCCGACCGGTCGGAAGCAGCCTGCATCCAACCGTCGCCCGCGACTTTGGCCAGGTGGTCCGTCCATAATGGTATATATGTTTCAACAATCTGTTTAATATACAAACGGCTGTGTTCCCGATATGGTGTAGGCAGAACTGCAGGATCATAAAGGGGATCCCTCAGTTACGTTTGGCATAGCGGCGGCAAATGTAATGATCAGCGACAAGTTGCTAGCTGCCTGAAAAAATGTCCGAATTCGTTAGTCGACTCTTACGACATGCACGAAAGGCGATGCAGCTGTAGCTTTAGTGAAGCATCGCATCAGCATATACTGTACCATCTTTCTTAAAACTAAGTTTAGACCATACAGTTAAGTAAGTATTTGAGCACTTTTGGTACTTGTCTAACTGAAATCAGCGATCAGTAGAGACAAAATTGTGTAGTTGGCACCTACAGTTGTGGTACGAAACTGAAATGACACAGATGAACCCTAGTTATCCACATAAGGCTCTGTAAATGCCATCAACGACACCGTAGGTATAAACATAATTCGATTTCGTGTAAAACATGCTCGATTGGCCATTCTCCTTTGAAAGATGGAGCGTGCGACTCACGATCGGCACGTCACTGAGGAATTTCAATTTGGAAAAGTTTTACAACATCCCCATATGTATAAAGCCTTAGAAGGTGTTCTATTGACGTAGATGTAGTTATATAAAGTATATTATACAAGACAATCTTTAAAATTTTGGTCCTAATAGATCGCCTGCGGTAACAGCAAAACTGTTAAAACATCTACAATTTGGGGTCTAAAAAACCCACGTTTGTGATATTTCTAAAATAAACCAAATTTATTTGGGAACCCGCTCATTATATTTTACTATAAATGAATTTATTACTAAAATGAAACATTTATTTTGGACGTAAAAAATATTGGAATATTTTTGTATTACCTACCCTACTTCAGTAGCGGCGGCACCACTTATAAAGATCAGTAAGCGCCATCTAGTTGGCTGTATTTGAACTCGGACGTAGATTTTGTATCGCCATCTAACGGGAGTATCTTGAACTGCGATATAAACTACCCTTACCTCGGGTTTCAGTTTTCAGTAGGGGTGCGTTCTTTGGGTACCTACATTACTTTGTTTCGTTTTAACTACAAAGGGGTGCAGGGTTGTAATTTAGGAAGCTAGGTACCGCCACATAGTACTTCGTGGATTTATTTGTTGTTTATTCTACTCATATTAACATTTTCTTAGTCTATGCTGATACGGGACTTCACTAGAATACCTACATCTCTTTCCGTGCATATGTGAGGCATGAGATGCCGTGAGGCAATAAGCTAACAACTTCTCACATATGATTAACATCTGTCCCGGCAATGCTAATCTTGGCTGTGGGATATCCTTTATGATCCTGTTGTCCTGGCTTCCTCATTTCAGTAACACAAACGTATGCATATCATCATCATCATCATTAGCCTATTACAGACCACTGCTGGACGCAGGCCTCCCCCGGGGCACGCCACAAGACTGCCATGGGGGGTATTTGCCCATAGTCACCACGCTGGGCAGGCGGGTTGGTGACCGCAGTTTGTGTTTTGGACTATGTTGTCAACACGGGAGGCGCTGCTGCCCACCTTCCGGAAACCCTTAATCGCCTCGTACGATACCCACGGGCAGACATGGGGTGGTACGAATTCTACTCTGCCAGCACCACGCGGCCAATGCATATGTGTGTATTAAAAACTTTCAACAGTTAGTACAGAGGGTGATGATTATGTAGCATTAAGCAAATCGGTGAAAACATGTTTGGATCGGGAGAGTCACGCATTTAAGTAGGTAGGATGGGTTAGTAGTCGTTTCGCACGAAAACATCACTTCTATTTCAATAAGTTATTGATGGGTGGTAGTATAGTGTATACTGTACGGACAAATATTAAAGTAATTCGGCAATAAAACCCAACCACAAGAACTTGCAAATGCTTACAGCATACTACACATTGTACTCCGAAACAAAGCCTTTTACCGGAAATTGGAAAGCTACATACACACTAATGCCGTCAGAGGTTTCAAATTGATTGATAGCCGAAAGCTAAATCAGCTGTGAAGGCTGTAATAAAGACCGCAGTCCGTTCGCGATTAATTAAGATAGAGCTTTCCATAGCCCAGTGGCGTTTCCCTTGCCACGCCTTCTACTTCGTCTGTACTGGGCCTTTCCGATTAGTCTATTTGGGCCTCAGTGGGTGAGTAGACTGGACACTGATATTATGCTAGAATCGCACAAATAAAATTTGTTTTCCAAATTATTGTACCTATGTTCAAAATCTGCAATCATTTGCCTATTCGTGATACATAGTACCCGTATCTCGTCTATATACAAAACAATATAGTTATATGGTAGTAGGGTAGGTTATTCGAAGACCACTTAGATATTAGTAAGTAAGTAAGTATAGTATTTATGTATCATACATATCTCTTTCTTGGGCATACAATATTTTTGGTATGTATGAAATTAAGATTTTGTGATATTGATGTCCGTGACACCATCACGTAGATTTTAACCATGCTAAAATTGAGCTTTAGATACTAAAACTGTAACAAGTTACTGCAAGGCATTGCAATATTTATTGCAAAGGTATATCAACTCGTCTGCTCAGATAAATAACGTAGACAGAACGCTCTGCAGATGGCGTTAGCGTAGCCCTGTGGGAGTAATTATTTTACCTTTGTCTATTTAGCACAAAAACACATTTTAATACAGTGTGCTCAGCAAAGTGGTAGCTAATTTCCTTTGGCAGGAAACACCTTTGTGCCTGCTATCGCACTGACCGCGTGTCTAATCTAAGCACATTAATAGTTGGAATTTGAATTAAGTATAACAAGAGCCGGATAAGATTGCTTTGCATGTGTAGTCTCTGTCCTGAATGAAATAAGGAAGAATGAAGTATTTGAATAGTCTATTTTGATCGAAATGTATATAATTTTTAGATTCTTTAACATAACCGTTTCCACTGCCACCTTCCAAGATTAACGTAATTTTATAAATAAAATCCCTTTCTTAGAATATGAAGAATGTCTTATACAAAATGAAAAAATTGTATTACCTGCCTATGTTATGCAAAAGCAGCACTTTTGATTGTACTCGTACTTAGCCAAATAGACGTGTTAGGTTATCGACTTATCACATAATATTATCAATAATATCTGTTATCTACACATCTTACTACTCACTAGACTTACTACTTTTGGCCCTCATGTTAACTTTATGTTGTTCCATATCTACTCTAAGTTTATCAACATTGGGGATAGAGATCTTAGAATCCTATGGTAGGCCTACAACTGTAGTATAGGTATCCGACAATTAGTTTCACCAGTAACCACTGAAGTTGGTTTAATTATAGAATTGAAGAGATTCCCTTTGATAACTCATTGCGAAGGAAGATAAGCAGGGATCGGCATTGGCAAGACGATCCTTAAAATAACTTCGGCTATATCATTGAACATTTGCTCATGTAATATTTAATCGAATTGCCTATGCCTCCAGAATAAAATCAAATCATATCGTGCCAACCGTAAACTAATAGATTTCTCTTGTATTTTTCATATATTTGTAAATAAATTATAACAAATAATGTTCTTTCTTTGGAATGGTAAAAATAACGTAATGCAGCGATTTAGTAAACATTGAAACGTTGAAATGTACACCCTGTGTATTTACATAAGATCACGTTCCAAACCGTTCTATTTTACGGTAACGTTGAAAAAATATTCTCGTTTGTACCGATAATATTTTTTTTTTGTAAAATAACAAAAAAGTATTTGACAATACACTCACGTTGCTGCATCAAGAGAACTAGATTCCACAAAATCCGTTAAGCTTCTTGCGAACGTGCTTATTCACTAAATTTTTATAACTGATCCTGTCTAACTCTAAGCTGTTTTGATTTGGTTAGTATTTTTGTTTATTTTTCCTGAAACTCGAGGATACAATACGTAGGTCTGTGTATAAATGTTAGTTTAATACGGAGTGGAGTTTGCTGGGGGGAGAGCCATCTTCAGCAATGGACTTCTCATGGCTGATAACAAATCATCATCATCATCATCATTTACAGCCCTGAGAAGTCCACTGTTGGACATAGGCCTCCCCCAACAACCTCTACTCCGACCGGTCGGAAGCAGCCTGCATCCAACCGACACCCGCAACCTTGGCCAGGTCATCCGTCCACCTCGCGGGTGGCCCCACGCTGCGCTTGCCGATACGTGGTATCCACTCTAGAACTTTCCGACTCCATCGGCCATCAGTTCTTCGAGCTATGTGCCCTGCCCATTGCCACTTCAGCTTGCTTGACCGTTGAGCTATGTCGGTGATCTTTGTACATTAATTGTATAATAAATACATAATTATTATTGTTACAACATATTCATCAACGACATAAAGATTCATTATAACTTTGATCGCATGTTTAGCCATAATAATTTTCGTTATGTCTAACCACCATCTTTTTTACAATATGATAGTCCTTTCGAGCAACAAATGTGTCACAAAAGAAGTGCTAAAGAGTGTGACATCTCAAAAAGATTTGGGTGAGCAAAGCTTATTTTTGCCAGAGCTGACAGCGCGATAGTGTAAGGCCCATTACAGGCAAATTATAGCGGCCATTATAGTCCGCGTGTCCCGCGCCCGGCGTGAGTTACGCCCGGCCTGGGTCAATGGGTTTTATATAAGAAATCCTTCCAACAATTTAGTCCACGTAACACCGTTTACAATACAAATATGTTCTGATAAACATTTGTGCTAAAAAAGCCATGCTCCTTATCCTCTCGTGCCACTTCTTCTCTGTGACAGTGATTGAGCAGATATGATTTATCGGTGATAAAAAATATTTTACGCTATAATTCACACGCTTCAGCACTGATGGATTTTCCAAATTTGGAATCCTTTTTGTGTAACTATTCTCTGGTGACAGCATGATTGAGCATTCACTAGTCGGAGGCGCCATGATGTATCCGCCGGCGAGCCGGGCGTGGGTATCCCACAGCGAGGGCCTAAGTTCCACGAAGTTAGTCCATTAAACACAGTCACTAAATCATACGCGTCACTACAAACTTCGCCATGTCGCACCAAATTATTTTAATTGCTACTCGGCAACTGGAGGATAAACCGTTTCGGGTTACGTAACTGCAGGTGAATGCAGACATATAAAACGCTGTGATTGGTAGTTTATTGCGATCCTCGATTAGGCTAACGGCGTAGCAGTAGTAATTATGCTCGCTGATTTAGATAGTTTTCCAGTGATGCGCAAAATGGAGAGTCGAGCTTAAAATCCGACTTGGTTCCCCTGGCGACTACAAAGTGGCGTTCGGCCGATTAGGGTCAAATTATTGCTGTCATTACGGCGGACTCCGAGTCCAATACGAGGGTAATCAGGAGCTCTGTCGCAATGCTGATTATATTCATAGTACGAGGTAGATTAAATTTTATATTCATCAATGTTATTAGAGTTTGCCAGTATATTATTTAGCAAATCTACGTATGTTTGATAAATTTTGGGATATATTGATTCGGTTGAAGTTATTTAATACCTATCCATATCCAGCAATTAATATTATCTTCGTTTTACTATGAAATGGTACTACATTTCATAGTAAAAAGTTATTATATTATATAGGGTATAGTCTTTCTAAAATTCATATGGGTATGTTAAGGGTTTGGTACAATATCGCCTTGGGTGATACTCGTAGCTTAAAGTATGTCATAGTATTGTAAGTAACTATTAAAAACTATAAGACAGGGCGACAACAACTAAAGGCCCCACTAAAGATTATGTTATTTAATATAAAATTAACCCATTATTCAAAACTGTAACAGCACATTCTATAATGCAGCTTCTACGATATAGTTCAGTTGTATTTAGTTAGATTAAATTGTATACCATAGAGAACTATAATTCTCTCTACCTTATTTCGCGAATATAGCCGTGTATATTAATGTTTGATAGTCCTAGGCGTGTTGCAGATATTTTATTTATGTCAAATCTTATTTGCACCGACACACAGTTTGAAAAGGCGCTCTGCCGTCTCCAAATCAACTGGAACAAACACAGCCTTGCGCCACGAGATTCGTTCTTTAAACTCAAAGGATTTAAAAATATACGTTTTCAGCTTCGGAATTGGGTTCGAGCCAATGAACACGCTGGGATTGTCGTCGCTAATCAAAGAGGTATTATTACTCGTGGTGTTTGGAATCGTTTTCGGTCAGCGAAAGAAAATTACACCTCGTCGGAGTAACGAGCGCAGCTGATTGACGCCTCGGCTTGATTAAACTGATCGGTTTTTGTGCCCTGAGAAAGGAACTGTCTGTCTGAGAGATGATTGAGTTGGCGAATAAAGTAACAATTTTGCTGGCCAGAGTGGGATTGCATTTTGTAGGTTCCCATTTATACCTTTGTAACAGTAGGTACAATTGATTTTACGATACTTAAAGAAGAAAATAAGTGGTACAATTTCTGAATAAGAAAATGTAAATAATACAGTACCAAATGGCCAAGATATAACATTGGGTATCGCATAACCAGGCGAGATAAATAAGAAACTATTATAACAATCAAAGTAATATTAATGGAAGTTCTAATTCTGTTGCGTAATTGGATCTGTCAGTGGCAGGTAATACAATTGCAAGCCGAAATAAGCTATACCCTATACCAGTCCACTTTTAGGCATAAATTTGATATTCATTTGTACAGCAGAATTATTACTGTGGTAAGTATCCATTATTAATTTCAAAGAAAAACTCGTATGTTCCTGTAATATTTATATTTTTTTTTCCGTTGATATAATTACATAAATCTGGAAAACTACAAGTAAGATTTTTTGCAGTGAATTCATAGAAAACGAGAACTCGACAATCAGTCAGTAAAGAAATGACTTACGTCTTACATGAGGTATTCTGCGTGCTATACTGAAGCTTGAGAGTTAATTCTTCCGATTTTATGGCTTTACTTAGCTATACTTGCATTAAAACAATATAACAATTTAAAATAAATAAATACAGATTTTACATTGTTCGGTAACCAATGTAAAATCTGTATTTATTTATTTTAAAGAATAATACCGAATATTAAGTAAAACAATTAAAATTGAAAAATCGAAGCTACTATGTTAATTTAAAATATATAGACAGAACAACTGAAGCAAAGAAAACAGAAAGAGGTACACTCTCTATCCAGTTAAATAACAATGAACGAAGTTACATTAATGGAGCTTCTAATTGTGTTGTGAAATGGAATCTGTCAGTAGCAGGTAATTACAATTGCAGGCCAAAATAAGCTAGCTCTCTGAAGAAACTCGATGCTCTCTTGGGTAATTTAAAACAAAGCGGTACATGCAGATAAATAAATGTTGTATATCGCCTGCAGCGTCATATGGTTCGGGTATCTATTCACCTCAAATTTTAGTTACAATTTACCACCAGAATGAAAAAGACCTGAGGGGTAAGCACGAACCTCTCGATAGTCCGTAACGCTATCGTCCAACTGTCAAATCACATAGATTTTGCTAGCGAGTCGCTAGCGTTACGTCGCGTAAAAAGGTTCGTGCTTACCCCACAGTAAATATCTTTGGGATTTGTATAGTTAGCTTCGTTGATTAAGTTAACACATAAGTAAGTAATCTAATTAAAATAGATTAATTACATTACATAATCATAGTTTATTCTGGTAATACGTACCGGATTACTTAATATTCGTAAGCAGTTTCAATCGACAGTTGTTAAATTAATTACTAGTCACATCTCTAAGTTTCGTGATACCGTCGATTTAGATAACCCACGTTCAGCACGACTGGGGAGTAATAATTTCTAGTGCCTAGTGATAGGATTCATAGTTGAGGTATCAAGAGGAATATCAGGATTGTGGGTAATGATGGCAACAACCCACAGTTCGCTATCATTAATTCCGAGAACCTTTCGAATTGTTACCGTTCACGTTGTTTATTTGAAATTTTAGTGATATATCTTCTTAGTCTTCACCATCTTATTCAAAACTGTTATTTTTTCTTGTCCCAACCTGAGGTCCCAACTAATATTATAAATATGCGTGGTCTACAAAATTAAATATTTAAATGTATCAGGCGTTACCATTCAGAAGTTCAAATTTCCATCGAATTAAGCCTATCTTCGTTCTCTCAATCATATATAAAATTTCAAGAAGATTGGTTCATATATAAAGCGTGAAGAGGTAACAAACAAACAAACTGACTTTCGCATTTATAATATTATGAGTAGGTAAGTTTTTATTATTTAAGTTCAATCAACTATACACTAAAATTAAAATATACTATTAACTAAAAATATTTACAGATAGAATATGGCCTTCATATCCTCCACCGAAGGCAGCGTGCCCAAAATATAATACTCGTATTAGTTAAAAAAAATTCATCATCATCATTTACAGCTCTGAGAAGTTCACTGTTGGACATAGGCCTCCCCCAACAACCTCCACTCCGACCGGTCGGAAGCAGCCTGCATCCAACTGACGCCCGCGACCTTTGCCAGGTCATCCGTCCACCTCGCGGGTGGCCTTCCCATGCTGCGCTTGCCGATACGTGGTATCCACTCTAGAACTTTCCGACTCCATCGCTCGCTATGCGATCCTGAGCTTCTTTATGAGGCACATAGTTAGAGACCACGTCTCGGCACCGTAGGTCATCACTGGCAGCACGCACTGCTTGAATACCTTCGTCTTTAAGGACTGAGGTATCTTGGACACAAATAAGCTTCGTAGTTTCCCGAACGCTGCCCAGCCGAGTTGGATTCCTCCTTCTCAAAGTTGGACTTACCTAGTTTGACCGTCTGTCCCAGGTAAACATACTCGTCAACAACTTCAAGCATCGAGTTCCCAACCAGTACAAGAGTGGGCGGCACATGGACGTTCGACATATGGATTTTTTTTAAATTTATATTACCTAAAATATTTTAAAGCGCATTTTCTCAAAAATAAAGCTTTTTAATACCATAACGCCATCTAAAGGCTATTACTCAACCAAAACATATTACATGGTCCCGATGCTCTGTACTTAGTTAATCAAACACGTCTATACCATTAGTCCAGCAGAGAGGGTTGGATGTCCAAGCCAATAAAATACTTAACCCTCTACCCGATGCCGTCGCGAGCAAATACCTCTAGTTATTGGCTTATAAGCTACACATGACCTGGCCGTGCCTTTATTTGTCTCAAAGGGAACGTTTGTCAGGAATTTATTTTTATTCATGGACCTTGTATTGCTTGAGGTTGCAATATTTACAAAGGATTTATAAAGTGGGTTGCTAAAAGAAGTCTTTGTTAGGGACAATCACACATTTGTACCTCTACATTATACTTTCCCTTATAAAATGTCTCTTTACATAAGAATGAAATTACATGAAATGCGATGATTAATATTATTATAGAAACTATGTCCTTACATTATATTGTAATTTCTACAGTGTCATTGCTCGAAAAAAACGACCATATAGTAAACACCTAAACCCATAAAGTGCATAAGAAACAGTACGAATATTTCACAAATATTTGTCCTCGCCGGGAGTCAATTTAAATCCATCGATATATAGGAAACCAGTTAAGTGTCAGTCTAAATTATAGGAATCGTTTACAATTTTTGGTTAAATCCATCAGATCGTGTCGACACGTCCGACGCCATGTGCAGCGTATCAATACGGCCATTACAAAACAAATTAGTGCCGAGCGCTGCTGCTGAAAACAATTCGTTTTTCATTATTGGAATTCAAAGCGAATTTTATTCATGTATAGATATTATGATGAATTAATACCTATAGTAACTGATACAGCGTAAAATGAGACTATTTTCCAATACTTCTGCATAATAAATAGGTAGGTACTGCACTATTATGTTTTCTTTTGTGTTTTTCCATGCGATATTAATTTATGGATTAAATTAAATGATCTACTGGCAAAGGGACTTATAATTTAACTAGCGGACGTCTAGCAAATATTTAGGTAGTTCGAACTTCATTACTATACATAAATAATCAGCAAGGGCTCGAGATACAATCTTGAGTTTCCCGTAAATTTTACTCGTAAAAACTGAAATAGTAATAACTGTCCTGTCCATTTCCGATAATTTTTAACCGACTTCAAAAAGAGAGGTTATCAATTAGTATGTATGTTTTTTTTTTTGTGTTACCTCAGCACTCCGTCATTTATGAACCGATTTCATTTTTTTTTTTAGTTTCTCATGGTATACTTCCAGGTTCGTCCCATATTCACCACATCAGGATCTGATGATGGGATCTTGGAGAAATCGAGGGCAATCCTCGAATATTGTAGGCACATGTAGTCTGTTTTTACACTTTTACTGAGAGTTTTGGTCACCTACATATAAAACATAACATCTGATGATGGAATCTCTAAGGAATATCCTCAAATATTATAGGCACGAGTAGTCCGTTTTTAGATTTTTATAGAGAATTTTGGTCAGCTACACATAATATAAAGGAAACGAGGGTCTGATGATGGAGCCGCCGAAAAACAGATAGCGGAACTTTTTAGTAACAAAATCCCCCTATGGCAGGGGGAAGCCTACGACCAGTAGTAGACTGCAATAGACTTATGAAGATGAACATAATTGTGTTAAGTCGTGTAATTATATGTTGCGTTAATCCGTGTCCGAAGTAAGATGGTTATAGAGGAAGAGGTAGACATGAGAATAACGAGATGACGGATAATAGGGATGAATGAAAGAAGAGTACCTACATATTGCACCGACCGCAAATGATTGGGAACAGGGCGGGAAGAAGGAGTGTAATTATATGTTGCTTATATTGTCAGACGTAAAGTTTCGAAGCCTAGTCATTTCTCTCTTTTGTCGTGTGGCCTATTTAATCATTTGCTGGCATTTAAATCTGACAATATTATGCCTTCTAAACGTCGTACACGGCTTAACGCAATATATATTTTCCCTTCAGTAAAATTTTACTTTAGTAAGCTCGAGTTTTGGAAGGAAGTCGGTTTTCCGGTTTAAAAAAATTATATCTATATTATATACCCATTTTAATATGTAACTATGTAGCTTGGGGAAAAGCAACATCTCTTTGACATATTACGTAATTATTCCTATACTTAGTTTTAGTACATAAAATTTAGAGCGTGCTGTAAATCACACAATACGCGCATAATCCATATTGACGGAATATCGCATTGACCCTATTCACATGCAAAATAAATCAGATAGGAACACAAAACGAAGTGTTTACCATAAAATCGCACACGGACCTAAATCATAGCACAATAAAATTTATAGCAGGCGGAAGGTCCGGCCTCAAGTGCTTATAAATCAAGCATTTTCTTCGTGTGACTCCAACGGGATATCTTTCCGGCAAGCGCTGGCCTAGTTTGGATTATAGTTGTGCGTTCTGTAAACTAGTTCAAAACATATATTTCTTCTAGGTAACTACTTGAAGTTATTGCGTCCCGTTTGTATTTAATAATATGTACCAAGTTTGCGCTATAAATTGTTATGAACGTTCCTAACCAAATCAACTCAAAAATCTACATTTTTTACGTAATACTGGTATTAAATCTGTATTAATGTCTATTGAGGGATCGCCCACCACCAGGCCCTATATCCTCCGCGGACCCTCGGATCTGCCGACTCATGATCACGAACACAAGACACTACAGTCGCAACGAGAAGCCAGATCCAAGCACCTAGCATGCAACCATAAATACATAGCTGCTAATTCTTATTTATTATTGATTATTTCTGTATTAATGATTAATCGCGTAGTTGGTAGTAATAGGAATGCGTACTCATATTATTTGTCAATACTTTTCATATTATTAAGATCTGGCTTTATATTATTTTTAGCTTTCCTTTGCATTACAATTAGAACGTGTCTTCTATCTATGACAACTAACGCACAGCCTCAACCGCTGCTTTTTGTATGCCATAAATTAAATTCCCATGGGAACGGAAATCAACGGGATTTCTTACGCTTGTATACTTATTCGTACATACATAAAATCAAGCCTCTTTCCTGTAAGGGTAGGAGATCACGGACCTTCATTTGCTCCATTTACCTCACATAGTAAACAAATTAATTTCCACTCGAACAATTTCCTTGCAACCACCTAACAAAATTACTTAACCGTTACAACAATTGGACAATTTCTATCATAATAAGTAAAGCGGGTCATTAATATTCTTAAGGGCGTCTATAATAATTCCCTTTGTTCCTAAATTTTTGGTACAAATAATTTGATAGCTCCCGCGGAGACCATTTAATTTTGTTGGGTCTACCTGGAAGAAGCTTATTTTTGGACTTTATTATAACCAGACTGTGCATTAGTAGACGCCTTTTGTATATTTAATTATTTTCATTGTTTTTATTGTAATTATTTGATGTGGGAACTTTTGGAGAACCAAAAAACGATGGGTAGAAAAGCAACCTCAGTTCGGAATGATGATTTAAATACTTGTTTGTATCATTCAATGCAACTAATTAATATTAGTAACTTGTATACTGTTCATTAGTGTTTACTGTAATACTTTACGTTACTGTAATAAACATATTTATTTATTATTATTATGTTTCTACTTCAACCGATTGTTCGAGAATATCGCTTATTAATAATTGCAGCTCTATAGTTTACTTGGACGAAGTCGCGAGCGTTCACTAGTAAGAAGCTAATATTTATAAAATGACATGCATAGGTAAATGCATGTTGAGTACTTTTTTCTGTTCGGAATGTAAGTTGCAATAAATATTTTCTTTCGAATCTACATATGCATAAATACACGTTACAAACACTTTTCCTTGTTCCAGTAAAACGCAAACGGCCGAAGTATAGTTAAAAAGGAAATAAATCTCGCGTAAACCAGCGTCGCCATAAAAACTTATTTAGGAATACATAATAAATAAGCAAAATTAACAAAAACTGGCTCACGGCAGGCGCCGTTTTCCAAACAAGATGTACCGAAATAAATAATTTATTAAGGACAAGTTAACAAGGGTCTCATAAAGAAGGCAAAAGGTCGGCTATTTGTTTTCTACTGGGATAGCTCTCTCCACTTCGTTATTTAGAGTTTGAGAGTTGCAGAGACTGCCAGCTCGCCCGCAAAACATCCCGAATACGTACCCGGACAAGTTTGCCCACATTGCTCGTAACGCGAACATGTTAGCGGTCATAATTTTCAACTATTTCCAGTCCATGTACAGGTTTTTAAGTGCTTATGATAAATTAATAAACATGTATTTAAATTTTCATATCATTTAAGATACTAATTAACAATAGTATTGATAAAACATATGACTCGGAAGAATAGATACCTATCTACATACTTATAATTATATCATATAACGTTTTCCCCTAACAACTGCACCAATAAAGTCGTGAAATAAGCATAGAACTAGATATCATCTTTATAGCATCATCAACTTTCTGCCCTCATCCCATTATTTATGAAACTCATGTTGCCATTTTTTTCTTTGTTTTACTGCCGGTTGCCTGCCTGACGACAACCTTCCTCGGATAGATATAACGAATAGCTAGTAGTACATAATATAACTTAATGTACGAGTATAGGCATGATATGTACTTAAAAATTTATATTAAAAATTAAATAAGTACTAATAGTGCAACAGCACACCAATTTTATTATACTGCAGCGACAGGTGGTCTTATAATAGTGCAAGTAATTTTATCTTTTTATCAACTGAAATAAGCATAAATTTTCAGACTAATTACAGCAAGGCAAACAATTTTCTTTGCGATACTAGGTATACACGATAGAAGAGTTTTTAACAGTGAAATTCACTTTTCATGCTGCTCTTGGCAAGAATAGCTTACTAATTATAATGGCTATCGATTTCATCAAATGGGTACTAAGCTTAAGTTTATAGCATTGTTTTAAGTTCTGTTGTACTGTCTTAAAATAAATTGGATAATCATTGTCATTCAGCGTATTATAGTTCACACTTTATCCCGGGAAAATGATAATCACGTTAATTCGGCATATATGTACACATTTCATTCCGGGAAAATGCATTTACCCACCATGTTTTCTTTTATAACATGCGTACTGTTTAGGTACTGGGTATATAACTACTTACCTGTACATACAGCTCAGCTTATCTGCATTCTAATATTACTACTGAGCTAACAGAGGCGGAGTGTGTGCTAAGCGAGGAGATAACAAGTTAACCCAGATTAAGGCATTTGGTGCATGTGGGTATACTGAATGTTTAGTATACAATAACATAATTCAAAAATCATTAGGCTTTAGGTTTTACCGTTATCGAGTAAAAAATGTTAGCTCTGATAGATATAAACGTAAATACACGACGATTTTTATTCAACAAATTATAAACAGAAACTGCACCTGCAAAAAAGGTAAGCACGACAAACCCTTGCAAAAGATTTAATACTCGTACTGCGGGTGTTAAAACAATTTTCAAGCAAGATAAACACCGCAACGATTTTACTAAAACTATTATGTAGATTTGTTGAAAAATATCAAGAACAGCGAGTTAGATAAACTTAATTTGTATTATAAACATTTTATGTAGGTGGATACGAACTCTCATTTTCGTCGAAATAAAATCGTAAACTTTTATTTTGCATGAAATAACTAAGATTAGTTTATACAGGTTTTTTCTTTTATAGTAGATACTTTAATGAAGTCCAGTTTTTTTGGTAGATCTAATATTCTTTTTAATGTATGCTAAAAGTAGGTCAAGTTTCTGTTCATAATATGTGCCTACATGTAATATCACAGCCCAGGGGCGTATTCATTGTCGCCTCTACTGAGTTATGGGTAGAGCTGGGACGTATCCGACCGGGGACCCGATAAAAAAAACTTTGTGCCTCTACGTTTCATGCAAAAACAATACACAAAATTTTAGTTTACATTGTAAGCCAATTTTTAAGAAAAATGCAGAGTGAAATAAAGAGTGACGTAATTGTCTGGATTTTTAATAAGACGCGTGATGTTTTTTTGCAATGTCCCCACATATTGAATTTAATTATGGTTTTATTAAATTAGACATTAATTTCTTGAAACTTGCATAGGTAACCAATGGATTTTAAACGAGTTAAACAATGCTCTTACTTTTTAATTCCTTTTTTCAAACCACTATTACGTGCAAATAGTAAACCGAAACCGACAATAATCTTCATTGATGTCAGTTGCCCGAAAAGTTAAATTAAAACTGTTTTATTTAACATTTTGCTAACCAACATAATACAGGCGAGTTTATACTCCGACAAGCCAATGTCAATGACCCCACAGTATTTACTCATATTCGTGAAAAGAACCGCAAATTAATGTACTCTGAAAACATTAAATTGACAATTTATAGTTCAGCTCTTTATTCTGACCACAATTGAAATATATAATATTCTTATGAAAAGTGTTAAATAGGTATTTCACACATGTAGTCCTTAAAAAACTTTGGTCCAGTTTCTTTTTCGTAAGTCTTTTAATAATCACAAAGAAAACACATCTTGGTAACAAAATTTTTCTTTAAGTACCTTTATATAATTTCGATTATGCATGATCGCCTCAAATACTGATAGCCCCAATCAATATGGATTTCCATATTGATTGGGGCATGGAATTCCATAGTCGGTTTGTTTGCAAGTATATTCCATAATTTATTAGACACCACAAACAATCAATTTACAAACCACTATTTCAATTAATTAGGTTCGGCATCCAAAAGCTTTTACTCGATCCGGCCTAAATTACGCAAATTGTTATTTGAAAATTGATGTTTAATTTCATAAAACCGGCGGTGGTCATAGTCCAAGCAATATTAAATAGAATAATTATAAATTTACTAAGTAATTTACCTACAGATAGGTAACTTGAAATATGTAGTTTAGTAAATTTCGTAGGTTAGTTAGTTGGGCTACATAGTTTAGGTATCTATACAATTTTTATGTGAATTTTTGGCCTTTTATTAATAAGTTTTAATTTAATTTTCAATTGGTAGGTACGACGAATAATAATGACCAATAGTGGACAATGCACTAAGGATTCCTATTATATACCAACTCAGTAGGTACTCAACTGTGTTCACCAAAAATGTTATATTAATGTAAGCAGAACCACTGAATACAAAACAGTATAAGACCTCTCTAGTAACCTAGACAAAATGGTAACCACAAGCGTACTTATATCCCAAAGCCCGGGATACGTTTAACTTACAAATGTCTGGAAGGCGGTGTGTTTTCGCATCTCATTACAAGCCACCGCGGCTCCGTAAATTCCTTGGCTCTCGTTTGCGTAATGCCATCCATTGTAACAGCGCACCTTTGAAGATAAAGAGCAATTCGAGTTATAACCTTTTCTCGGTCTGGAAAAGCATAATTGAAGCCCTTGGTATAGCCCTTCGGCTTATAAACTAGCTTCGTACGATATAAATTAATATTAGCTCTTTGGTTTTTATATTGCAACTACAATTATTGAATTGTAAACTATGATAATATGGGCGATTTCGGCAGTCACACTTAAACCTAAACGTAAATTTAGTCCTACCTGTCCTTTTCTCTTTCAGCCATTTATGTTAAGAACGGAGAGAGATAGAGCTGACTAAGATTAGGTTTAGGTTTAAGTGTGACTGCCGGAATCGACCCTAATGTCTTTCATATTTGATTGAAGCTTTCATGTCATAAATATTCGTAAGACGTACAGTAGTGCTATTTTGAAATAAATCTTTATTTGAATTAATGTTGTCACAATTTTTAGAAACTAACAGTGCTGACATATCACATCAAAAAAAAATTAATGCCCAACATAGGTAAATGTATGATGAATGTAGTGCAGATGTAGTGTTGTCAGAGACCGACTATATGCTTTGTACAATACAATGAACCCAACAATGCTTGTCATATGAGTGTTATCTGTCTCGGTGTTTTCAACGTTTTCGCTTTATCGCACAGTAAGGAGATTCTAGTTTTAGATACCAACTTTACTCCATTTATTTAATTATATCATAGTTTCTAGTGAAACTGTTCGACAACTGTTTATTAGAGAAAGTCGAGTGATACACAGATAAAAAATTTATGTTCTTTGCGTCCAAAAAAATAACTTTTGAAGTTGTATGTGCGTACTCGTATTGTAGGGATTCTTCTTTATTGTTTTTTCTTTATTGTACACAAAACTTAACAATGAATAGAAAGAAATTTACAGAAGGAATGCATACAAAGGCGTGCTTATCTCTGCAAGAGATTTCTTCCAGCATACCAGAAAGCAAAGTGAGACCCAAAAGTTATGGAGGTACTGATGTGTACAGAATTAAACTAAGTAACTATAATAAACAAAAATAAAATATTCAAACATAAATAGATACATACAAAAAATCAAATAATAAAAGTAATGTTAGACATAATAACATATAAACATAATAGGAAAAAAATATATAAAACAATATGACAACAATTCAGCAGATAATTGAGACCGATGATCAGTCAGCCAGTGCATGAAAGTGATCCTTTAACTTATTTTTAACCTACTTTAAAAAAAGGAGGAGGTTCTCAATTCTGATGTGAGATGCTGCTGTGCTGATGATGAAGCTACAAAACTCTTTAACGGTTAGGAGTTGGGAGACAGTACTGCAATTGGTCGATGGAAACTATATAAGTAGTATGTACGGCTAACTTGTTGCTTGTGAGGTATACTTGAATCAACATCTGATGCTGCTGTGCTGATGGTCAATCTACAGAACTCCTTAACGGTTAGGAGTTAGGGGACAGTACTGCAATTGGTCGATGGAAACTATATATGTAGGGCTATTAACGTGATACTTATACGGGTAGGTACTACTCCTGAGATGGTAACGATGAAATCCTTAAGTATACAGAATGTTTTTTCGTTTCCACCCTTAACTAAGGGTACGTACTCTATACATGAAATAAAGTAAGTTTATGCCAAAAAAAATGCTAAGAAACGATGTAAATTTTTTTGAAACAATTTTTTTATTACTTGATAGGCAAAATTTATAGTGTCCAGTGTTTATGCTAGTTTTTTTTTCATAACAGAATTATTTCTCGTGAAAAATCTTGTTACGCGCATCTATGTGCATTGTGCATTTATGCAGAAAAACGCAGTCTATTTACTCAACTTTGGACCCTAATATTTTGGAAACCAGACACTTCCCAGGTATGCTTCCAAGGAGAAAAATTATCGTGATGATGAGGAGATTACGTAGTTTTCGGGAACGTTGACGACCAAAAATCAGCCTGTATAAACTAGCATCTATTTAAGTCCACAGCGCATTAACACAACTAAAAATCGAGAAATAAACTGACTTAAAAAAAAATAACCGACTTTAAACTTTAACTAAAAAGCGATAAATAACCTAACTAATTTATCTACTTAATACATATTAAATATCTAAAATTATTTAAATATTTACAACTTAATACCTAATACTTTAACAAAGTCATCTTTAACTATTTAAATATTTATAATTATCACTTATTTTTTGGAGTCGGTGCCAACCAAACAAATAAATGTAATTAAGAAAACTGACCCACACTAAAATTCATAGTAAAACCAAGAATAGGAAATTGCATTACCGCGTGCCCTGCCTACTACACCGTATTGTATTTTGCCGTGTGTGGCGTTGCCAGCCGCGCGCGGCCATCAACACAACAGACTACGTTACCTAGGCTGGCACCGACTCCAAAAAATAAGTGATAATTATAAATATTTAAATAGCTAAAGATGACTTTGTTAAAGTATTAGGTATTAAGTTGTAAATATTTAAATAATTTTAGATATTTAATATGTATTAAGTAGATAAATTTGTTAGGTTATTTATCGCTTTTAAGTTAAAGTTTGAAGTTGGTTAAATTTTTTTTTAAGTCAGTTTATTGAATGTCTCAACCGTCCTGCAGTCTCTTATCGAGTGAGGCAAATCGTTCCATAGTTTGACTGCATGCACCGAAAAGGAATAGAATATAGGAATAGGAATAGGAAGGGAAAAACAGGTAAATAAGCCAATTGCCACATTTTAGTTAATTATTTACTTAGGGCAGATTTTTCTAATGGTCAGATAGCCTATCTAAAGGATAAATTTGATGCGATCACTATCTTTAAAAGACAGCATCAACTTTATCCATTGGAAAAATCCTTAGTTAAAAGTTATACGCGGAGGTGAAGCTTTATTTAAAAATCTTGTATAATTTTAATTTAATTGCACAACATTCCCACCATGGATATAATATCCATTAATAATCTCAGCAGAATGTATATTGTATTTGACTTACTAATAACAACACAAAATTAGCACTCATATAATAACTAAGAACTACATTCGCATCCATGATCCAAGTTATTTGACTTCTCAGTCAAAGTTCTCACTGGGAGTGCTGTCAGTAATTCGTTTGTCGAACAAAAGCAAATACACCAAATTAGTCGAGAAATATATCAGACCTCAAGCACACCGACGACGCGACGACGACGACACCAAGTCTCAATCACGGAGGTGGGACTTTATCTGCCAATCAACAAAAATATTTAAAAAAGGGAATGGATTTGCAATGTCTAGATTTAGGAATAAAAACTTTCATAAAGTTAATTAATATCTAACTATATATAGGTATCTCTGTTCCCCGGACTACAGTTGCTAAAATGTAGACTTTATCGAGGAATTGTATATATGTCGTGGCCATATCGTAGAATTGATCATTTCATGAAATGGTCGAGCATTTCATGAAATGGTCGCATTTCATGAAAAGTTCAACTGTCTATTGGCCACATCATGATATGGTTTGGGCAGATCGATGATTAAAAATCGTTTCTCGATATGGGCAACTAAACGCCCGATCATTTCATGAAGTGGTCAAGATTATTGATCATATCGTAAAATAGTTACATGAATCACCGGTAGAGGCGCTGCGCGCGTTTTATTTATGTGTGAAGATGGCGGATTTTTCTTTTTAGGTTATAAAACAAATTAAAGAGAGTAGGGTGACTATGCAGAAGAAGTTCACGGATAGTGTGTTATATTGTATAATGTATATTAGACTTAATGGTGGTTTATAATAATATTGTTAAACAAAAACCTTAGATTACGATAGGTTAGGTTAGGTTAGACTATGACAAATGACGCACGAGCCGAGCGAGCGGAGCGAGCGTGCCCAGGCAGCGTCCGGCGATGTGCCAGATGCGAATCGCTTTTGTAAAGTCTTTTATGTTTTTAAATATTATATTGTGAAAATATCACATAAATAATAGCAAAAAAAATCATACCATCATACCTTATGGTATACTTATATATGGTGTACGGTATATATTATTTATATAAGCTCTTACCACATTCGGATTTTATGGACACCCTGTTAATACGATTTGGCCAAACGTGGATGACAAAATCGTGAAATGTAGACGATTTAACGATGTAGACTTTACTTCATGAAATGCTCGACCATTTCATGAAATGATCAATTTAACAATATGGCCACGACATATACATATTTTCTTGCAGTTTTCCTGTTCCATATATTCTGCTATCTGTTAGCTAGATAGATTTTACAAGTCAAATAATTTATTCAAATTGTGTAGTACCTACCCACAAGTGTATTTTAAACAATCATTTTCGGGAAAACTTCTTCAAATCAGTTTGGGTTTCACGCTCAAATCTGCATTTGGAAATAAAAACTTTATATTTACATAACCTTTCGGTGTACTAGCAGCTGAAGACATGTCGGCACGTCACGCGCGTCGGCGTGCGTGGTCTACGGAAGTATACGTATTCGCGCCGCGGACGGCATACGTAACTAACATGGGTCACACGTCACTCAGATATTACATGTTATATTTTATCCTTCGAAACGAAGGGTAAAAGTTGCAGAATAAGGCTGTCGTATATCTAGTTATGTAAAGGGAACGGGAAATGTGATTTTATCAATGTATAAATCTTATTGTGTCTTGTGAAGGAAGGTGGATACCATACGAATCTAATCATACTCGTAGGTACATATTGATCAGGCTAACTATGAAGTGCTGACCATAGATTAAATTTTAAGACAAGGAAGTACCAGCTAAAACTACATGAAATGTTCTTACGATTATTAATAGTGCCACCTATTGTGCAATAATAACACTTTTGGAAGATATATTTTTTTTGTTTTTTGTTTAACATGTTACCCTAGTATTAATTAATAGAAAATCAAAGTCCACATATAAATAAGATTCTGTTACATACCAACCTACAAAGGTGCAATTGCCCTTTCGAATACTAGTCAATAATAGAGACAAATTCAAACAAAACAACATACATCCTCTTACTTGCACATTATTGGCTACAGTTCCTATGTCCCATTATCCTTTCATACACCCGGCAAATGCAACAGGTACACCAATAAATGTAGCAAACCACGAAGAAAGAACGAAGAGCAGATGCGAAAAGAAGGCCAATTCTTAAAAAGTCTCGAGTTGGAACGAAGCCGAAACATAACAATAATTACTTTACTGTGACGTAATTAGATACATTTCAGCACGAGACAGATATTTATTATCTCATACTCGCGATCACTGCATGCTAAAATATACCTTAATACTCCAGCGGTAAGTAAATATTGCTGTTCATCGCGTTTCGTTAACGGTGCGTTGGTGGTTGCGTTTTGGCTCAAATTTTTTGGGGAATGCCCCCAGGGTACTTAGACAATGTAATATCGTTGCACTTTGACGTTCGTTGTCGTAACACTCCCACTAATAACGGTTAGACTTCATCACGAGAGTGTCAGCGTTCATCAGAACGCGGGTAAATGATAGCGCGATAGATAGTAGCGCAAACTATTACTAGCTAACATTTTGCCTTTCTCTAGGTATAATCTGGAGTCACGCCAAGGTGAACCAAGCGCAAGGACATTACATACCTTTTCTCAAAGCGTAGTTTTCTTCTGTCCGTTACTTGCGCAAGTACCACACTATGTTCTACAACGTTATCAAGCCTCCTCTCCTCAGTTCATCATCCATGTTGCCAACAGGCAATCGACCTGTTTTACACAGTTCCGAACTGTAAAACGGATTCTGAGTGTATTCAAAGATAGTTCGCGTCGGCATTTCTTTCACTCGAGATAACGTCCGCCAGTGAATCTTCCTACGCGGAAAGACGCTTATCCGATGTTCGGCAGCTTTCTTTTGTTTTTAATAAATGTTCCACTGAAATCACACTATAGAAATTGTACCAGATTGTACTAGAGTACCAGGGGGTCTACTCTGAAATGCCGCTTTCGAATCTTTCGGTCCGACCGAAGCCCGACCGAATCGAAACCTTTGACCCTACTACGAAATTGCTTGGATGTTTACAACATTCAGTTCACAACTCATTTGGAACCATGGAGAATAATTCACATTGACTAATATTATAAGCCTGTTAAATAGAGTTCGATCGGACCGAATGAAAAAACGGCGCGAAACACCTCGATATTCGGCCGATACTTCGTTTATCGTCACTTCAGAGTAGACTCCCTGGCTTTTAGTTACTTGGGTATATAATATCCTACTGCGAATCGCTCTCTACATATTTGCCTACTAAACATATATAGGTTAGATATACACATACACGGCTATGTTCCCATAAGGTGAAGCCAGATTTTCACGATCACCTACCTACTAAAGTTTATGATAATCAATTTATCTTTCCCACTAATATTATACATTGCAATGAATGCGCAACCTATCCTACTATTATAAGAAACGCAAATATAACTCTTAACTTAAAAGATAATCAAGTTTGAAATAAAAATATCGTATCATCGCACGTATAGAGCTTGCTAAATAATTCCACCTAGTTGCCAACAAGCGCCCTGCTTGAAAAAGGTAAAACCCCGACCCCACCGCCTAATGAGTGGTACCCTCACCTTTTCAAAATACGATTGCCGATCTTTATCTGTGAAGATTGCAATCTATTTGGTCTCACGTTCTCACGTTTGGTCTTTACGAGAAACCGTTTTGCCATTTTCTTTCGCATATGAATTTTCAAAGGCGCTTTCTGCTTTAAATGTTGTTGGGTAGCCAGAAATGCTGGATTATAAAGGAGAAGATGACAAGTTGCTATCTTATTGCCTGAGAGAATGTCCAATATATAGTATTAAAAAAAACCAATCATTTAGAGTGAGTCATTTACGAAGTCATTCATAAATCTTTAGGTAATCAACAGTATACGTACCCTAGTTAATGAATGACCATCAACTGGAGGACGCTAATGTCAGACATTGTAAGCATGTAAGCTCCATCAAACAAGCCAATGTGTACACTTCCACACCTCGCAGGCACTCCACTAATAGATTACGAAATAAATTACCCGCGGTAATGGCTGCGTCCCAATTTATTTAACGTCAAGAGTATCGGTTGACACTAATTTAATTGTATGTGAATTAAGGCAACCTCAGACTAACTCAGCGAGTAGGCTGAGCAAGCAATAAATACATCATGTACGCATACGTGGCAAACGCTTCCGTGTAATATATTTGCGAGAAACACTTGACAAAGCAATTAAATTTATGAGCAAGGAGTAAATATGAGTAGATAAACATTGGATGTGAAACACTGAAATTCGTATCAACGGATACGTCTCAAAGAATTGAAGTGCAGAATTATAGTCATAAATCCTCCAGAAGAACTCGTGTGGAATGCGGGAGGATAAATTTATAGTTATTTGAAAATATTTCAATAATAACATTTCGTGAATTTTATTTAGTACCTAGTATTTTTGTTTATTTTTCATTGTGTACAAACTCTGAAAACCCGTTGCGTCGACTCTGGCCGAAGTCCAGTTCGACCGCAACCGATTCACTCTGCAGTAACAACTAACCGAGGCTTTGTAAAATATGTTCCTTACAAAAAATTCAACACTATCCTCGTACACAAGTCATATACTCGTAAGTACATATTTCCCCACACAGCCAAGCTCATTAAAAATACACAAGAAAACAACACGGAAACAAGACGTAGAGCATTTGACGATGGACGTAGCTGAAAGCGTGTTATACGTGGAAGTTTTCCTTTCAGTGGAAACTACTAAATACATCTAGTATCTGATTTATTCTATCTACCTACGCTATTGTCAATGGTCAATAAGCATGGTACCTATAGCCACGAGTACATAGAAATTGAAAAAAAAAAAAAGAAGAAATTATTAGATCCCTCTAATGATTTCTTTTTTCCCTCATATCTAACACACAATATCTTTTTCAAGACAGTCAACTAGTGAAATTTTTCATAACACTGTGAGCTCTCAATATTGAAGGCCTATTCCACTCTAATCCATTGGTCAAATCCATTAATGCATTAGATTCCACATATTAAGTGATCACATAAAGTTTGAACAGATATCAACATTTTGAGGGTATAGGTAATATGGTTAAGCAGCAGTACTGGACCAGTCATTAGCGATTCGATCCACGTCTCCGAACGGAATTACCGCAGTCGGAATCGTGCCAAGTCTTGTCAAGTTACAGGACGGTAATTAATGTTGCCAGTATGTGGAAGGATGTGTGATCATGGTTTCTTATGAATTGCCTCATGCTTATAAATAGACCCTTTTAAGGTAAACAATGTTTTAAATAGTAAAATGGTGAGTCACATCACAAAATTAGGTTAAATAAGTTTAGGGGCTTTTGCGACTCTGTTCGAGTGGACTTGTTACAGTGAAAGGAATCATGAATAATATATTTTACCGGAAACTACATCGAAACTAAATCTACCTACAAACATGCATATATTTATACACACGTCTGTGCCTTAAATTAGATTAGCAAGAACTGCAAGTTTATAAAGGATATCCTACAGCTACATTTAGCATAATGGAGCCAGATGTAAATGGTCAGTGCCGCTAGACAAGTTGCCGCCTCTGAGATCCTTGGTCTATTCTTACGACATGGTACAAGAAGAGATGCAGCTGATGTATTCTAGTAAAGCTCCGCATCGGTACAGAAATTATATCTATCTTATGTGTTATGGTAAAATTATGTTATTGTTGTAATTTCTGCCTGATCTTGTAACGTAAGCGGAAAGGAATAACAATAATCCAAACACATTGCGTCAATATTCGCGGGATATGATCTTAATTGAGAGATGTTTATTGGCTTTATACAAACTTCATTTGTTACTGAATTTTAGTAAATTACAAGTTAAAAAAGTGTAAGTTAGATTTCCTACCACATTACCACATCTCGAAAGGAATTAATAACAATATGTGACGCAATAATATAAAACATCGAAAAATCCGATTTCTTTGTGGATAATAATGCAATATATTAGACGAATCCATTTCGAATATTGGTAGCACATAGTATGAGCAATGTAAAATGAAACGTCAATTTTATGGATACAACTAGCATTGGAGTAACAGGGTCTGACCCGACCTAAAATATTGAATCCTACTGATATTTTATCCAATACCGTAAGTAGGCAACTTTGTCAAATTAATTTTCTGAATTTCTTTCCGTAGAATTTCAGTCAATAACTTTGGTTTACAATATTTGATGTTAAACCATGTCCGTAATGGTAGAAATGTTACTCTAAGTCTTATTTACCAAAATGTCTAGACAGGGTGTGACAGAAGGGATATGTTAAATGAAATAGGAAGATATTTTATGTTTTTATTTTTCAAGATTATATCAACATTCTTGGGTTGCTTAGAAATTTCCCATACTATCTTTGAGTCTCAAATTGTGTACCTACATAGGTTCTCTACAGCGGGCTATTTTCATAGCATTCGTTTACTTCTGTTAGACTCTGCGTAATCTCAAATTACCACATTACCGTATTCACTGAACATGTTTATATCTTTATGTTCATAACTTTGATATTATAAACATTTCGTGAAATTAGTTTTTCAGAAGTAACTAAGTAAGATCAGTAATATTAAGATTGCATAAGTAAATAAAGTGCATATTGAAACCAAAGTTAAAGGACTTTCTTGCAAATGACCATTGTTGCCGTAATAGGCCAGTTTCCTCCAAGTTAAATTACTTCGGTCAGTCGTTTACTTAGTCTGAATAAAACATAAGAGTTCTTAATGAGGTGGCATTGTTTTGGTTGGTGGCTGGAAAAAGTTTGGTCGGAGTAGTTGATGAACCTATTATATAACGATGTCTATCGCAATCCCAACTAATATTATAAATGCGTTTGTTTGTTTCCTCGTCACGCCAAACTAATACTACTGAATAAACTAAGGATAGTCTAGAGTCTGAGAAAGGATATAGAGGCTTTTTATCCCCTTAAAAAATTGACAACCAAAAAATTTCGACATATCAATTTATTCCTAAGTCCACGCAGACAGCCATGCGAGTCGTAGTATCAAATAAAACTCTTGATTTATCTAAGCATATAAGCAGGTTCTAAATAACATCGAATAGTTATGATCTACATATCTCGCCTTTGGTAGATCCTTTGTAAACACATAACACTGCACTACTGGCATGATTGGGTAGCAAACATAATCTCCCTTAGCTTTTCGCGCAAGTGTAACTCAAGCAAGAACCATTTTGTTCGTGCTTTTTGCTATGGAATAATGTCGAGGTTGTTTGTGAATCAAATTGCAGTTCATTTGTCCGCGCCATACGCCTCGCCTGTTTGATGGATGACAGGCGACTGCTGTGGTTTTAGCCCAAGGTTATCTGTAGCAGTGTCAATAACGCTAGGATCTACGCTGCAATTGACATGACGACTACTAGATGGATAGAGTTTCCGTGTTCTTCCGCTAGACCTGAAAAGCAACCTAATGTCCACATTTTTAGTATTTGATTACCAATTCTAGAGTTTTTTTATAGGCATTTTGATTTTCATCATGAATACTCGTATCCACAATCCACATAATTAGCAAATTATCACTGATCTTTTACATCTACTGCAGTTCTGGCCAACTCGTGTGTGTATCTTACTAATATTATAAACGCGAAAGTTTGTAAGTATGGATGGATGGATGGATATTTGTTACTCTTTCACGTAAAAATGGCTGGAACGATTTTATGGAGTTAGCTGACACCCTGGATTAACACATAGGCTACTTTTTATCCCGGGAAAATATTTTTATGCCGGATAATTTCAACATTTTGTTTTTTCTGCAGTCCACGCGGACGATGTCGCGGGCGTCCACTAGTATTAAATATATATGGAGTAGAGAGAGATTTTATAAAGCTCCGTGGTGTAAAGTGACTGTTTTAAGAAAAATATCGTGTGAGTTGAAGTTCGGAGTGTGCTCTGACGTAGATGACAGATTTTGTAAATAAGATTATGAGTGTGGGCCAGTTTTATTTTACAGTCAACAGTCTTTATCCCATAGAATGGATAGAGATAAAAATGCGTTTGTTTTTTAACCGAATTTCTTTTCTCTTTCGACATTAATTAATCGTTTTATTTACCGCCATATACTATAACTGATCTTGAGAGATTTTTTGCATATCTCAGATTAAAGGCTCGAGCACACCGGATGCGTATGCGTGCACATAAGCGAAGACGTACACGTACCTCTGAGTTTAATGTATACAACTGTCACCGCTTGACGTCTATGCTTACGTCTACGCATGCGCATCCGGTCTGCCCGTGCCTATACAGTTCCATACATTACAACTCAGAAGAACGTATACGTCTACGCTTACGTGCACGCACACGCATCCGGTGTGCTCGAGCCTTAACCGTTTTCATACAAAATTTCAAATTAGGAATAAAAGAATCCAAGATTTCTTTTTGATCTCTCATATTGAAATTGGCCGTTAGTCTCGTTAGTTAGCGGTAACAAGAAACTTTAAGCAAAACAAAAGACAACTTTCTTCCTTCACAAATATTCAAGGTAAAAATCTAATAAAATAGTAATAATTGAAGAAACAGTTATTATTGTGAAGATAAATTTCACGAAGGGCATACTTTTCCAGTGGTTAGATAGCGTATCTGAAGGATAATTTTGACGCTGTGTTTCTCTAAAACTTTTCGATTCTTCTGATGATGGACCTTAAGTAACTTTTCTACTCATGTATCGGTTATTATTTTGGCCATTAAACTGAAGACAGCTAACAAGCAAGTTATTATTTTCGATATATTTGTAGTCTTATTTCTTTCTTGACGAAGGGTCATTTCTCTGGAAACCTTGATAGATTAACTTTAATCGTATTCTATAAAATAAAAATAATGATATTATTTTACCACAGAGACATAAATGGTTTACCATTTCTGAAATGTCCGTTATGATTTTTTTGAGTAGGTATATATTTTTTAATAATTTTATTTCATTGTATTTGAGAAGGATAAGTTAAGGAACATAGGGGATTGTAAACTGTTTTCGAACTGTATTCAATAGGATCATGCGCTAGGTACTATTTGGTAATTACAATTTACATGTACGTAGGATTTGCCCACCAGCAGGACCTGTACCGTGACCCTCAAACAATTGTACCTATCTGTGATCGCTATCTTGAGTTGTCAGGTTCGAGAATCATGGTATAGGTCCTGCTGGTGGGCAATTAACTGCAATTATTGCAATTAGTAATGTTGTTGGCGAGCAAAAGAGCCTGTCCGTCCGCTTGTCACCGATTCAATTTGCTCCGAATCTAGGTACCAAATCAGATTTGATAGATTAGTTACTTTTGTGTCATTAAATGTCTTGCATAAATGAAATTTAAATTTTTGTGAGAAAATAATTATTTTTAAACCAGATTAGTGTGATCCCGTGACCCAATTATTATTAGCGGATTTACCTAGTAATTATTTGGAATTACCTATGAAAAATCAACTTATCTAGTAAAACACGTGGAATATTAAAGAACATTGAAACCGAATGAAACCATTTATACACCTCCTCAAGAACAATAAGCTTCTCAGTAATCTGATTTCAACAAAGTCTTATCTAATATACAAACATTACGGCATTAATAATCTCCCTTAAAAGGATTACGAGTTATTAGCACAACGTTAACATAAAATTGCTTTCAATTTTGATTATCTGTATTACGAAGCTACAAGCGCCATGACCTTTACGACCCAAGATGGCGCTATTTTGTGACCCAAAGGTCTGTAAGTACAATGCATATACCGCTTTATATGTTTATATTAGGGTTGCCAACCGTCCTGTTTTCCCAGGACATGTCCTGATTTTTGGGGTGTCCTGGGCTCACCTGGATAGCTTTTAGGCATCGTTCTGAGTTTTAGAGTCGCTGTCGGCAGGTTTTATAAGGGTGCCGACATCGGGACAATGCCTAGTGCCATGACGCAAATAAGCGTAAGCGGCACCTCTTGAAAGCCTAAAGAAGCAAATATATAGTCGCCGGCACTGAATGTGTCAAAGACCTTTGTTTTGAAATTAGCACTCCACTAACTCTGTCCAATCGTAATTATTGTCACTGGGCTCGCAAATGGCTTTCTGGCTTTGAATTGAAATGTCCTGCTATTTCTTCTTCAAATCCTGGTTTTCAAAGTTTTGAGACGGCAACCCTAGTTAGTTTATATGGAGCATAAAGTACGTTACCGAAGACTACCGTTAAACAAAAACAATCACGAAATGATATAACGATACAATTTCCTTTCAAGTCTAACAAGAATCCTCTGTTATATTAAGAAGCCACAAATATGTATCGAGGGCTCACCCACCACCGGGCCTTACACCCTCCGCTGACCCTTTAGTTGGTTTGGTAGTTAGAAGTTAGAACTAACTAAAAAAAACTAATCCTGAGGATGCCACGGGTGTTGGAGAAACATATGTCGATTAATATTTTTAAATTGGTTTTCGGATTAGCAGCTATGTTCTTATGTGCTTGGATCTGGCTTCTCGTTGCGAATATAGTGCCATGTGTTCGTGACTATAAGTCGGCAGATCCGAGGGTCAGTGGAGGGTGTCGACCATGTAGTGAGCGAGCCCTAGATGGCAATTTGAACTTCCGAATAGTGACGCCTGATACAATTAAATATATGACACAAATATTCATAAAACATTTTAAAAATGTTACAAAAAAATATTGGACCTAAAATTCCCAGAGCACGATGTTTTAAATCACAGTTATAAAGCCGCCGGCGGTCATTGTAAACGCATAGATGTGCGCTGACTGCAGAACGGTACTCGACCTACATATCCAATAATGCCAGAAAAAATGCGAACAATTATCCGCAATGGAAGGTTCTCGACTGCGCTACGGATCGTACTCGTAGTTTGTAGTCCGTAGCTTTGGTAGCGCGTAGCTGCACTAGTGGAAACTGTAGCACGTACCAGGAAATGGAGTTACTCTCCTAGCAGGACTTTTGCCAAACCCGCTAAATGCTAATGAGTCCAATTTGTTTCGCGTTTCAACTCGGACTACGGCTTTTGATATTTCGGACCGAGTCGTCGTATCCAATTTGGCGTGCCTTTAATCTTCTATTAAATTTTGATGAAACAAATTACTTAATGGATTCTGTGATACAGTAATATTTGATAATCATTTGCCATTTTGCAGGCAAAATATGTTTTACTTTGAGATACTTGTACCCGTGAACGTATAAAGAATAACCGACATAGTGTCAATACACAGAGTAAGCCATTCATAGTAAGTTCGGTAACGATATTCCATGGAGTAGGGATGTGTAATGACGCGTTATCCACCCACACATACAAAATATATAGTAAGCTCGGCGCCTACTAGAAGATACGCACACATGAGCAATGTGCCGCCATTTCGGTGCTTCAATCTGTGCATTGACAGCATTACGTTCGTTGTTCTTTATAAGTTCATACGTGTACCTATACAAAGAATTATTTTACGTATGTTTCTATGCAAAACATGATCGATTGAGTATGGACTCAAACTCTACACTGACCGCTAATCCTCACATTGGATCTTATTATATTTTCTCTCCTAGGTTATAACGTAGAAAAGCAAATATAAATAGTTAGATAAATAAATACGAGTGGAGGTTTGGTAACCCGACCACTATATGAAATTGAGTCTTTGCTAATTTATTTTATAGAGAAGAATTTGTGAATGTTTAGAAGGTTAAGAAATGGGTAGAATTTTAAGATGAGAACCTTCTTGTATCTTGTTTTTTTGGATTAGTCTTCAAATACTATGTATACAGGATGTAACAAAAAGGGTATGTTAATCGAAAAGCGAGTATATAAATAGCCCACTAAAAGGAACCAACCCACAAAATTTCAGACTCGAAATCGAATGTTTGTATGGAGAATTCCTAAACAACTCAGGAATGTTCATAAAATCTTGAAAAATAAACATGTGATTTCGAGTCTTAAATTTTGGAAATAGATTCTCTATAGTGGGCTATTTACATAGCTCTTCGCTTAACATACCCTTTCTGTTACACCCTGTATATCTGTCAAATTAAAAATGTATTATTTAAATTATACAATGTTTAAATTTTTATAATTATTGTGTTTATTTCGAGTTTACCTATAAAATTGGTACCTATACTTTAAATAATTTACAAGATTGACATCTAATACTCGCATGATTGATTACCCTAATTTAGATTGATATTCCACTTTGTGTATGCTTTTATTGTAATCTGTATTGTAAATACATACAATAATATTCAAATCGAAGTTCTGTTGATATAATATTAGGCAATCTGTATGGCATTGAATAAAAAAATATGATTTAAGCATGACCCATGAAGTTTAAAGAGATAATGTGACGTAGCTCTGCGACCGCTAATATGGCCTTTACAGTACAGTACAGACCAATCACTTGTTCTTGTTAATCACCTTCCCATGTTAATATTTCTTCCTCTCTTTGTCGTGCCGTCATGGGCGGGATGTTACTATTTGTTGTTCATAAAAATTGTTAAGACAAGAATTGTTAAACTGCGTTAAATAGACTGTGATTTTTTCTAAATTGAGACCCAGCTTGACATTGACATATAATTGCAGGGGTAAGACGATCTTCATGAAGTAAGGGACATTTGTCGGGATCACGACCCTATCCCGAACCACCGTAAATTCTGAGGCTCTCATTTGCGTAATGTGATTACAAAAGCACATCTCTCGAGATAAAAGCCGAAGCTTTCTACGTAAGTAATGAATTTCGCACTCCAGTCCGCAATGCTTAGTCCCGTAATTGTACGACTGGTGTAAATCTAAAAACTCCTGCTACCCAATAACGTGGAAAGTAATTTCAAGCAAAATGACAGGGCGAAAACTCGTGCATTAATATTTAGGCCTACTTACATCAACTGCCTATATTTCGGATCAGTAGAACCAAAGACTCCTGCCAAGACAAGCCAATACTTTGTTTTCTCACACATATTTTTGAGATGTTTAACAATCGATATATCTTATACCTAAGTGAGATTATAAGTTAAGAAGACAGTATGGGAACACGTCTAATAGCCAATTTCTAAAACTAATCTTGAGAGAGTTTTTGCATATCTCAGATTTAATCTTCAATTGTTTTCATACCAAATTTCAAATTAGGAATAAAAAATCCGAGATTCTCTTTAATCTTTGTAATGTACTTCTTGAAATTAGTATACATATGATATGTTGCAAGATAGAAGATATTGACATAGAGTTAGCAGCAAGATGTTTGCAATATCTTACTTCTTACTTATATTATAAACGCGAAAGTTTGTATGTATGGATGGATTGATGTTTGTTACTCTTTCACGTAAAAACGGCTGAAGCGATTTTAATAAAATTTTATATGGAGTTAGCTGACACTCTGGATTAACACATAGACTACATTTTATCCCAGGAAAATATTATGCCGGATAATTTCGACTTCTTGTTTTTTCTGCAATCCACGCGGACGAAGTCGCGGTCGCTAACTAGTTGTCTCATAAATTATACATTGAAGGTGCGGTGCATATGACAAGAGAATACTTATAATACAGGGTAGGTACAGTATGACGTACTCGTACACAAAAAGCTGGTTTACCGAGTGTCGCTCGATAACATGGCCGCGTTGACGTTATTCTTTTGCCCTGTTACACCATGCACAAAAGCACTGTCGGAATTTGTAACGCAGAGAAATATGTACTGGTAGCTTGAAACTTATACATGTACATGTAGTATGTATACTAAAAGTAGTATGTGTATTAATGGTATCTTTAAGGGCCAATTTTCTCAATGGACAGTAAGCCTATCTGAAGAATAGTTATTGCTGTCATTCTCTAAAACTTAATCAAGATAAACAGCATTAACTTTATCCTTCAGATAGGTTATCTGACCATTAAAAAAATTGGCCCTATATTAAAAATAGAAATCATAGTTCAAAATTGAAATTATTTTAGATGCATATTTAAACGAGGGAATATTTTTGTATTTACATTTGGACTAATTGAACTATTAATACTTATTTTCGTTTTAGAAATATTTTAGTCATTTTAACCCCAGGTAATAGATACCTACTATGGTTACTCAACTCACTGAACCCAAAACTTTATTAATTTCGTAACTAAAGTTACTTCTTATTAAATTTTCGTTTTAGGAATATTTTAGTTATTTTAACCGCAGGTAATAAATGCCTACTATGGTTACTCAACTAACTGAACTCAAAACTATAATAATTTTGTAAGTAATATTACTTCTTACTAAATGTTATTTTACTTTACTTATTCCTCTTTATTTTATTTTATTTTTCAATAAATATTTAAAAAGTCTACTAATTACGTGCGTGGGAAGGGAAAACGACTCATAAATAAATAAGAAGCACATTTGCTATTTCGTATTAAATCTGATAAAACCCGTCTGTCGCTCGTTGTCGATCGGTAGTGAAAGGCAACAAATTTATTGGCATTCCTTTAATAAGAACCTTCTCATCGCCAGACAGCTTTTGATAGATAAAAAACCAATAAGTTAAAAATAACAATATTTTCGTTTAAGTTATTTAGTATATACGTTCAGTGTATAACTTCATATTGAGCAGACGTCATTTAAAAATCAATTCGTTTATAAATCAGATACCTCAATACAGCCACGTAGTCTAACTTAAAATGACGTCGTATTAATCGCGAACTAATGGGAACCTGATAAATTTTCACCGTCTGTCGCTGCAAGCAGTCTACAAAATTATTCACACTCCATTAATAAGTGTCGACGGACAGTCCCGTGATAGATTGGAGCGTTCTCGCCGCACAAATGAATCGGGGGAAAAACACGATTCCAAGGACCAAGAAAACGTACAGGTTTTTTGCGTGAACTTAGATTTAGTTGGATATTCGCTTTGAACGTAGTTTAGAACGTTCGTCTATCGGGATAAAACTGAACTTTAAATGTGGTTAGATAGATTAGTATTAAAGTAACTTGCTTAGATACGAGTAGTTTATTATTCTGTAGCAGTAAAAGAGGCTGAACCTACACTAATTACTAATTTTACTGCTTCATTATAAAAAAAAATGTCACAAAGATCACTCATCATTCTCGAATCCTCAAACTATTGTGGGTACCCACTAAACATGAGAAAAGGCACTTTTACGTTTTCCTATGATGTTTCCCAAATGCATTTCCCAGGTAAATATTTTTACAGGACTACATTCTCATAAAAAACAATCTTGACATATTCTTGTCTATTACAATATTTTCTTCACGCCGCTCGTCGCCCCCAAAGTAAAATGGCACATAACAAAAGTTGCTTGTTTTGATGTGTAGAGTTAAAAGGGTGTAGGGATTTTTTCAGCAGCCCTTTATGTGTTTCTCCCTTTGTGGTAGAGACTCGTTACCAGCTGGGTTACTTAAGTTTTTGTTAATATTTGTTTGAAAAAGTAATGTTTTTTTGTCTTAGAAAGTGGCAGGAAAATTAATCATAAACATTATATACGTGGTAGTGATGTTCTTTTACTATTAACCAACAAGATAAAAAAATATGTTAATTTATTATAATTGTAATAAAAATGATTAACAATGGGAACACCTGTGCAATAGGTAAATATAGTATTTAAACTTATATTATAGACACAGCTGTGCTCCCGAAATGGGGTAGTCTGAACTACTAGATCCCACAGCCATGTTTAGCCTAGCAGGACAGATGTTAATGTTCGGTGATAAGTCGCTAGCCTATCACCTAAGAGAATGCCAGAGTTCCTTAGTCGACTCTTAAGATACAACAACAGTCAACACGAAATTATGAATTAACGAAGTTTCTAGGGATGAAGAAATTCACAAAAAGTGATATTTATTCGTAGGTGATTATAGGATACCAAAATACTTAAATACTTTTTTTTATTTGAGTCGCCTCTGATCACCCAGGTGATTATATTCGCCGGTGATCATTGGACTCTAATCTATTCCACTTTGATCACCCGGGTGATATCACCAGGTGATATCACATGTTACATCCTATGCGGATGAACTAGTATGTTATAAAAAAAAGCGAAAGAGGAGCGGAATCCGCTATTTAAAAAGCTATCTAAATATAGCTTGGTTCCCTGAAGTATTCTGCAGTTGTCAGCCAGTAGGTAGGTGTTCGTATTTTTTCCTGAGCTATCAGATTGATGGAGCCGAGCTGCGAGCGGAAGTTAAATCATAAATCTAGAGATAAGGAAAATTTAAAATGTGCTCAATTATTGCGTAGGTATATAAATAAAAATTATTATTTTTCCGTAAAATATATTTTCCATTTAAAGAATGTTAAGAAAACGTAAAACGTGTTCAGAGGATTATTTATATTTAAATTAGCATTATTTTCATTATGGAATAGAATTTAAAGTAGATTGGACCAAGGAATCATTTATCTCATACAAAATTTTCCACCTTCTTTACCCACTTAGACATAGAATTTCGAAAAATCCCTTCTTATCGGATGCCTACATCATATAAAGAGCACACCCATTAAGTTTCAGGGCTCTTCAAACGGTTAAGGCTGTGCGTTGATCCGTCAGTGAGTCATTCAGAACAAAGCATTTTATACAAATAGATAGAAGATAGAATATGTATTTGTTATATATTAAGTACCATACCTATATGCCTAACCCCTCCGGGAAAGAGGCGTGATTTTTATGTGTGTACTAGCGGACCCGACAGACGTTGTCCTATCCCACGCCTTAAATGCAAACTTTCTGAAATAAGCTGTAAAAATATGGACCTTAATAAAAACATTGTCTAATTGACCGAATTGTGAATCTAAACCATTTTCGAACCCACTTGAACACACACTAAAAAAATCATCAAAATCGGTTTAGCCGTTTTAAGAAAACTTCAATTACAAACACACGAACAGAAGATTTAATTAATTATATAAAGATAAAGGAAACATTTCCGAGATATAATAACCATCTACCGGGCGTAATTGAAACTATTATCCTTGTGAGTAATCGACACAGCGACTACAGCGCAGTCTGCCGGATCTTACGTAAAAGGTTCTCTAACATCAAGAACAATACAAATATTCTGTTAGTGTGTTTTTCATTGAACTCCTTCTAAACGGCTAGACCGATTTTAATGAAAGTTTTCCTGTATGTTCAAATAGGTTCGAGAATTGTTTAGATTTACAATTCGGTCAACGACATTTTGTTATTTCTGCAGTCCACGCGGACGGAGTTCAAAAACATTATTCGGTTGACCGAATTGTGAATTTAAACCATCCTCGAACCTACTTGAACACACACAAACAATTTCATCAAAATATGTCCAGCCGTTTAGAAGGAAATCCATTACAAATGCAAGAATAGAAGATTTATTTATGTAAGGAAAAGGAAACTTTTCCGAGATATAACAACCATCTACCGGGCGTATGAAACTAAAGTATATTTTTAAATATTCGACACGGCGACTGCACCGCAGTCTGCCGGATCCCATGTAAAAAGTTCTGACATAAACAACAATATAAATCTTCTTTAAGTGTGGTTTTAATTGAACTCCTTCTAAACAGCAGGACCAATTTTGATGAAATTTTGTGTGTATGTTTAAGTTAATTCGAGGATGGTTGAGCTTCACAATTCGGTCAACTTAATAATGTTTTTGGACTCCGTCTGCGTGGACTGCAGAGAAAACAAAATGTCGTTGACCGAACCATTCTCGAACCCACTTGAACACACACATAAAATTTCATCAAAATAGGTTGAGCCGTTTAGAGGGAAATCCATTACATACACACGAACAGAAGATTTTTATATATCAAGATATAAGTACCATAATACATTAGAGAACAGAACTAAGGGTATATTAACTGCGTATTCGACATCCTGGATGGGTTAACAGTCGTAAACTGTTTTCTCCTGCCTCCGACTAATGACTACAACAACAGCTGCAAAATCCAAAGTGTTCGCACAATAAACTATCTTCTCACTAAAACGGGATACAATTAGAACGTAGAATATTTAAATCCGTTCTCGTAGGTATAAAAAAATCCAATTCTGTTACGGAATGTGTTCTTCGTGGCAGATGTTACATGTTGGGGCATTAGTAGGTCGCGACTGCAATATCGTGGCATGAATTAATTTTAACTTGCATCTGGCAATGCATGCATGACGGCGTCTAATTAGGAATTTTGATAACATCGTCTTTTTGCTGGTCTAGTTTAGTTAAAATATAGAATGTGGATGGAATTTATGACTTAAATACTGGAATTTAGAAATAATTTTTGAGATTCAAAAGAGTTTGCATGCAACTTTTGCTTGTGATTGATAATACTGTTTTCATGTTATTCTTAGAATAATGATTCGGATGTTATTATCTTAATAATCGAAAATAGGTCTACTTATAATAAGTTTTGGGAAACTTATTTAATAGCTTTAATTAGTACCTAATACTTACTACTAAATATTAGATCCTCATCTTCCTGCACTTATCCCATTATTTATACTGCTGAATATTAGCTAATCGACGTAATACGGTTACCTACTGTTCCCCTCAAACATTTTCCTAACATCCTAATTATCACATGTAGGCCAATCAGAACCGAATGCTATGGTCAATAATACCCAATTATATCGTGAAAGGGTGGTAAGACCTAGTAATATATGAGAAAAGTAACTATTAGTAAAATATTAATAAGAAAATGAAAAAATTCTTCACCCGAGTGAGATTTAACTCACGACCACTCGCAAACCGTGCTTTCGCTCTAACCAACTGATCTATCTGGCCAATTTACTCGGATGACGAACTTTACCATCTCTTTTAAATTACATTATTGGCAACGTTATTTTTTCATCCCGATAGCTATACACTAGCCAAATCTCGGTAAACAAAGCTGAATCCCTTCTAATGAATGAAAGTAATTCTATGATAATGGTATGATAAATCTTTTGAGACGTTATACAAATTAAGATCAATTAGTTAACTTTTCTCTGTTCAAGTATGGTTCAAACCAAACAACAATGTTTGACCTTGTCATATATATACATACATAAAATGGCGTCTCTTTCCCGGAGGGATAGGCAGAGATCACGGATCTCAACTTTCTATGGTCCTCCTGACACACCTCTATCGCTTCATCTATAGATAATTTCATGATAATCCTTCATATAGGCTCGTCGATTCTTCATACAGGATCGTACTTTGACCTGACCTTCCTCTAGATTTTCACCTTGTCATTCAATAAATAAGTGTGCCTTCACACTAGCGTTAATCCAGCGTAGACGTTCGATAAACGTATGCACAGCGCGAGGTTAAATCGCCGGTATTGCTTAAGTAACAAATGAAGGACGGTTATCAGAAATTATTTAAGTGCAACACTCGGCACGCGGTCAGGCGCTGTTCGTCGAATTTCACTAAACTATTCAGGTCGGGAAAACCGCACTAGCTCAGTCGTTCACAGCTTTAAGTTCAAACTTTTACCAAATGAGAAACTTTTGCTACCTACCCCTGATCTTGTGGAACTCGCAGCGTTCTGTAACAATTTCGCAAGAGATTTGCTTGCGATCGATAAATCTGTTTCGAATTCAATAAGATCGAGTACGCGGAATTTATGTTTTGATAAATTCTCTATTTTGGCTGTGTATTATGTATGTATGGATGTATGTAAATTCTCTTATATATTTCTAGATGGTAATGAGTTTATTTGTGAGGCTGGAGTCTCTGTCTAAAGGTAATATATAATATAATATAATATTATCTATTTTCTTCTTCTTCTATCTATATCTATACATATAATAAAAATGTAATGGATCGCTGTCTGTACATGGAAGATATATGAGAAAAAATATTATAGGAGACCTATATCAACGCAATAGTACCCAAAAGAAATTTTTCTCGGTTTGTCTGTTTGTGCGCTTGTGCACGCTAATCTCAGAAACGGCTGAACCTATTTCGATACAGTTTTCAGGATTATATTGTGATAGGTTCCATTTAACATATAGGATACTTTTATCCCGGGAACATGACTTTATCCCGGACAACTTCGACATTTTATTTTTTCTGTAGCCCACGCGGACGGCGTCGCAGCGTCCACTAGTATTTATACCTTTGTGCAATATTCTATAAATTTTATTTATACACACAGGTTGATTTTTACGATACTAAATTACGATGTGTACCTAATTACCTATACTTATAAATAAAATAGGTGACGTATACGTGCCCCAATAACAATGACCTTATCCTTATAGACTACAGGCCCATGTTGAAAAAATTGTGGGTCATTTGAACCACCAGGTGACCTATCTAGAACGATATAAGAGCATAAAATAATAAGATTCAGCACTATGCCGTCACTTGTAAGCTGTCCAACTGAGTGCAGGTGAAAATTGGAAAGTACAGGTAGAGTGAGTACATTTTGATCACATATTTTTGTACGGCATTCTTACCACCGATAGATCCATTAAAAATAATAAGAAAACGCGCAGTGCCGTAAAAAAATGGTGCGCCACAAAGTCGGAATTTTTTTTATTTTCCGACAATTACCGGGGTAAATTTGGTCATTTTATTTTGTACGGCATCTGTGTCATACTATTTCAATACTGCTTCTAATCCATTATTCCGCAACGCCGTACAAAAATCATGCGATAAGGGGAAAAAATCGAGGGTTGCAATCCCCTCTCTTTCCGTAGTCCAGGGGGTGATTTGAAAAAGTACGGCTTCGGTTCCAAAACATTATGTAGCACTCAAAAGTACTATTAAAAGTAATGCCGTCAAAAAATGATTGTTCCTTTGAATGTATATCAATAATTATCTTCATTTCATCGTATCCTTGATTTATAGAGCTGTAAAGTCATTTGATCCTGTACGGGAACTTTTTTTTTAACATGATATTGTAAAATACAATTGTTATATAGTATTGCCGTTCAAAAGAAACCGTTCTAAAAAAATTATAGAGAAATGCAAAAACTGAAATTTTGCAAATTATTCTAAAAGTTTAAATATCATAGATTAATGAAATATAGCAGTTTTCTACATTTTATCCCTTGTTTTAAATAGTATTAACATAGATAAATTAGGAAAAAATGATGCCGTACATTTTTATGCAGACCATATCTTTTAGGCTGATGAAAGTGACGCTACAATTTTAAGGGTACTTTATGGCCATCTGATACAGTATGGTATTAACATATTTTTGAAGAGAACAATTGATAATATGATAAAATCACTATGACGTCTAACTGAACTGAAACGGTGTGTATATTATGTCCAAGAATTGAAACTGTCAATCCCAGTATCAACAGTTTTATATACTTTTTGGTTTAATATGTATATTGTAATGATGTTTCATTGTAATGATGTGAATAAATAAAACAATCATTTTTTAGAAAAATTCGATATACTCGTATTTAATGATAATAATAAAAAAATTGTCATTTTTTAGAAAAATTCGATAAATTTTATCCGGTTATCAATAGGATCACCTGGCAAATTACAAATAAAACACTCACATTCTTGGAACATTTCTTTCACTTTTACTAGAGTTTTCATTCTCCACGAGGTCAGACATGATCGGAGTGCTCGCAACACGTAAACAATAGCTGTTTTCAATCTCCGCGTCGACTCCGAAACGAACAGTACACACATACTATTCGAACTATGTGTGAGCGAGCGCAAACACCTTACTCGGGTCCAAGCCGAGTACATCCGAATAAAATACGATATTCCCTACAAATGCTAAACGTCGTAACAGAACGTCGCTCCAAAAATGTGCGAGTACTTATGATACTGAAATTAGCAGATATGTAACAATTTTTGTGTGTACACACATTTCACCTTACATTTCGTTATATGGATTTTTTCTTTTTGATTTTTTCTTTTTCAGTTTTTTTTCCCCTTTTGTACGGCACATGAAAAAATATTATCTATGCATAAAATACTTTCAAAATAAATTTATTTCATGTTGTGTCAAATCACCCCCTGGACTACGGAAAGAGAGGGGATTGCAACCCTCGATTTTTTTCCCCTTATCGCATGATTTTTGTACGGCGTTGCGGAATAATGGATTAGAAGCAGTATTAATAGTATGACACAGATGCCGTGACCAAATTTACCCCTAATCGGAAAATAAAAAAAATTCCGACTTTGTATTTTTTTACGGCACTGCGCGTTTTCTTATTATTTTTAATGGATCTATAGAATGCCGTACAAAAATATGTGATCAAAATGTACTCACTCTACCTGTACTTTCCAATTTTCACCTGCACTCAGTTGGACAGCTTACAAGTGCTCTGAATCTTATTATTTTATAATCGTTCTAGATAGGTCACCTGGTGGTTCAAATGACCCACAATTTTTTCAACATGGGCCTGTAGTCTATTATTTTGGTTCTCGTGATTATAATTCTTAAGTAAGAACTTACACACTTTTAAAGTTTATAGGTACTACACAAAATGCTTTCCGTACCAACGGCTCGACTGGTTGTGCATGATATATTTTGTAATATAACTTATATAAATACACTAGTGCGCAACGGGCAATAAGTGTAAAACTTTATGCTTATAACAGGAAACAAACTTTACAATAGGCACACGCAATAGCACTTTTACCGCAATATATTTTTTTAAATGTGTAAAAAATGAAAAGTCCGAACCTGCCCAACCATCACATCTATAGGTACAACTCGTTATTTCACAAGCCTCGAGCGATTGTTGCACCAGTGCGGAACACAATAGCTTTACAACGAATTTATGTACCTACAGTAACAAATACGTCGTAGAAGTTACAAAACAACTGCTATCCTCGTGCCGGGACCCTGCATGTTATGAAGCCATAACATACAACTAATTATGAATTTCCACTCATACCTCCGACTCTTGCTAAACCCTCTCTGTTTACTGCCGCCCTATAGGGCACCGAACATAATTTATTTTAAATCTTATTGCTCACGTTTCAGCTCACGTAAAGCTGCCGACATAAAAGTTCTCCTCGTCCAAATTGGAAACAGTTCTTGTCGCTTTACACTAACGGATTTTGTAAAAGTAAAAAAAGCATTTATTTCTCAGAGTCATTTTTCGCATTGAAATCGCTTTAGAAGTTGTCCTGAAAGGAGAACACTACCTCAAGCTTAGAAAAATTCTCACGATTCACGAAAATAACTCTGTACACTCACTCATGGTGAAAAGATTTGACAAACAAGAGCAGCTAGCTTAACGAAAGAAAACAAAATATATAACAAATTTTACCGTGTATTATTTATTAGAAGCAAGAATTTTTTATGACACTGTGTAACGAAATTTCAGCGAAATCTATCGATACCATTCAAAGAATATACTTACTCTCATACTATTAGTCGTAGAATCATAATAACAGAGTTAGGTACTTTAGCATCTAACATAATGAAGAGCTGTAGTTGTTAGCCTTCGCTCTTGTAAAATTATTTATTGTATTTTTTTACGAAATCCTTCAAGTATTCAAAATAATTTTGAAACCGAGGAAACAGGAACATGCGATAAGACAAAATAAATTAACCATTGGGTGAACAATTCAAAACCGCCTTGTATTTAGTAAAAGATCTCACTAGTAGCTAGGTATACATTATGTTTATTATCTACTTATTCCTCTTAGATTAATGATTGGTCTGCGAATCATTATTCTAAGTTATTCCTATAGATATTATATAAATGTCCTGACTGATTCACTACTGTGACGTATAGGCCCACGAAGTGATTTCCCGAAACGAAAACGGGAAATAAATCCTATTGTTTACGCTTAATATAGATTTCCATGTAGAGTCTATGAAAATTGAAAGCAAATTTCTTAACTGTCAATATATGTCTTTAAAATTGGAAACATTACATTTTCTTAACATTTATATCTGTCAGAACTTCTCATACATGTAATAAATAAGGAACATAACGCATTCTTTGTTTACAGGTAACTTTAGACGCTGAGACGAGGCGGCTTCTATTCGTTTGCCTTCGGCGAGATACTTTTGTACAAGTTGAACAACTTTTCGCAAGTTGGCATTGAGTTATAGATTCCGAACTGCCATCCAAATGTTTATTTGTTTTGTTCTCTTTGACCGTAAACAAAGATATATCCTTTTTGATCTCTCTTTCACGTATTCCAATATTTCGTTTATGATTCCTCCTAAATGTGTTTATTCTATTTTCGTGGAAACGTGTTCTTTACACAGAATTATTGTAGTGAATCAACTCACTGACAATTGTTAAAACCGCACAAATAGAATTTTAAGCCTTATTATGGGGAGCTTAAGCAATACAGAAATACTTAATAAAATAATAACCAGTGATGCAGCCTCACTTTGCTAGAATTTTCTTTATACTCATTCCTTTCATGTAGGTATCATGAATGGTCTCCAATTATATCTCGCGTGAAAATCTATGTGATTTTTTGTATAAGTGTCTATTAATATTCGCCATCGTATTTGTCTTATGGCCAGCTACCAGTCTGACGACAAATCTCCTCGAAAATAATGCCATCCGACCGGAAAGCATATATCCGACTTATTGAGTTATATCACCAGTTACTAAAAGCACGTAAAGAGTAATAACTATTAGGAATTATCTATAATGAAACATCCTTATCGACGACGTCATTACCGTTTCCAAAGGCAAGACGACTGTTCAATTCAGTTGCACTATCTATAAGTATATGTCGCCGAAGTGGGTCAAGTTTTTGTATAGGAGACTCTTCATACGTGCGTGATCCACTATCTAAGGTCTCGAGTAGATGAGAGGGCCGATAGCGTCCTGACATAAAAAAGAGGATCTAGGGCGCGGCCGCATCACCTTCCGCCCTACTTTTCAGACGTATGTCTCGTAAACTGCAATTTATGTTCTCTGCTTACGCAATCTCATTAATAATACCCCCCTTTAATAATATAATGCTCAACTTTATTGATGCCATTTTAATTTCAGGCTGCCCTTGCTGCTCGTTAAAAATAGATTGAAAGGAGAATTTAAAATTTAATCATTTGGCTGGGGGTCGTGAGGACAAACCTTGTAACTGGAAGGCCGAAAGTTCAAATTAATGTTCTATAAATCAGGTGAAGTAGTGTCATAAACAATAACGAGTAGAACGCCAGAAGACTTTATTAATAAATTCTCTGATAAGTGTTATGAAGGTGAAGTTTTTCCATCAATAATAATAGCCTACTTTTTCCTATAGACACAGAACGTTTAAAAAATAATTATAGTCTTCATCTAGGTATGAAGTGTTCAATTGCTACTACTTGTTGAATAATTAACTAATGGGAAATAGTGGAATGTCATTATCACGAATATTTTTCTTCACCAAAAATGTTACCCGGCTATCTTGGTAGTAATGATTTCCGACTTTTAAAATTTTGCAAGACCAAAATAGTAGGTATACCTATTATAATTCCTCTAAGAAGTACATTAAAAAAAATATTTACAACAATCCAACATTATTTTAAAAAAGGCAGCACAGAAATAATATAAGTAATATACGGATTCACATGTGTTCCAAGGAAACAAAAAAGTATTACGTGATTATCAAATTAAAAATGCATACCCCGCAAGTGAAAACACAGTCATATACTCAACATTATGGTACTTGTTCAGCATTTCAATATTTGCCTGGCTGTCACTGTACATAAATAATCTCGCCCCTTAACCCCGAAGGGGTTGAGCAAAAATGTGCATATTAGATACCTACTTTTTACCAGTTATCCTATTAAACCCCATAATATGATAACGGTAGCCTCATACGCAAGAAATTTTGGCCAAATGTATAGGTCACACTGGAATTCTTCTACTTTAAACACCTTTGAGAAAGAGGTCCGTGTCAGTTTTACTTTAGGGTGTGCTATTTCCAACACTTCCCAGGTACAAGGCAGCCTCAAAGTTTCGAGACACGTAAACTCATAAACATAAAAGAACGCTTTGCCAAAATTGTCAGGTCCTAATCACGGAAAATTGGTCTCTTATCGCCCGAGTGAAGCATTAACTTAACAACTTGTTGCCTGCAGTTCTGCTTAGATGTTTAGATACGTTTTAATATGTAAGTATAAAAAAGTTTTGCGATAATATTTATATGGTCATTTATATATGATTAGAGTGCCGCAAAGTGTAGATAAAGTCTAATATCTTTTGACGCATCCAAGTAGTTATATTTTTCTCGCGCGATTAATAAAAGACACATCCTTTTTTTCTATCGAAGAGTTGCAATTATTTAATCATCATTAAATTAGCTTCGCTGAAATACCTAAATGAAAATATAACTAAACTTAATTCATAGTTGATAACAGTTTGAAAGTATAAAATTCTTTAGCATTACCTAAATGTTGAATTGTATCAGGCGTCACTATTCGGAAGTTCAAAGGGTCAGCGGAGGGTATAGGGCCCGGTGGTGGGCGATCCCTCAATAGAGATTACCTAAATGGCCCATGCATCTCGTTTGTTTTCCATTGTTGTATTCTGCTGGGTACAGGTAATTCGTTTTTCTCGTCAGCGCGAGGTTTAGGGGCTCTCCAGGTCAACTGGCACCGACAGGAGGGCGCAGCACGTAGTCTCCACGAAATTATCTGCCCCGAGAGATGGCGCCTCGGGCGACTTCAGGAAAATATAAAACGAAAATAACTTAAGCCTGCCTAAGCCGTGCCTGAAGTTTTTTTGTACATTAACACAAAAGGGCTGCCAAATAAAATGTTTATTTTAAACAAACGCTTGCTCAGGTATTCTTCGAATGTTTTTTGTATGTCGGTCTTTGTAGATGAAAAGTAATTTTCGCAGCTGGCATCCCCAGCTTAATTGTTTGTTTCTAGCGCAACACGGCTGTGTTCGCATCCGATATTGAAACCATAACAGGAAACGCGTGGTTAGTATTATTAGCTGACATAAGTTTGGTTCGTCCGTTGTGCACACGTGCTTCCCTGGAGTAAGCACTGTTTGTAGGAGAACCGTGTTCGCTCTATAACTTGTCGAACTCAACCGCACAATATTAAAACTATAAAGTGTGGTGTACGACCGATTTGCCATTCGACCCAACCCTCGCATTAGTGTGAGAGTTTTATAGTGTTAACTATTAGTAAGCCGACAGTTTTACGTTAATAGCCTTGCCAAGCTATACATATTTTTTTTGTTTTGGCGTATTAGGGAAGTTTAATTAGAAAATATAGTATATGTATACAAGATAAAAAAAAGGATACGCGTGTTTATAGCCCTCCAGTGGGAGTCTCACGTAGAAGTTCTCCGGTAAGTACGAGAACGTCGAAGCAAGAAGGGTGAACATAAAATGACTAAGTTATCGCTCTCAGAAGACATATACAGTCGTAAAAGTCTGAAACAGAGCAACTCATATGAAAATAATCAAGTTGGAATCGATGTGTTCAGTCCTTGCTGGAGTGTTATCTTGAAAAGTCAATACTATGCAAATGTAAATATCAATATGAAATGTGTTTTTGGGCTTATAGGATTATTTGAATACGTACGTGCACGTTTTACAAAGCCAAACTTTCCTGAGTTTTTTTTTAAATATTTCTATATAATATATCATTTGATTGTAAAAGTTGAAATTATGTTGGTGGTATGCAAAAAATGTGACAAATCTGATTTTGCGTTTGTACTCAGTTGTAGATTCGGAATTCGCCGAAAAATGTGGAAAATTGAAAGACAGTCTTAAAGTCTGTCTTCATCTTTATCTCCATATTACAAAGTTAAGAGAAAAATGGTACAGCAACCTTATATAGGCCATACCTAATATAATTCTGTATGTATTTCCTATTTATAACAGTTTGATGGTAGTTGCAAGTTCTCAAAAGGATTAACCTCAAATTAGTAACAAGCGACTGCTCTTTATAATCGACCCTACCCGAGGCTGTAACAAAAATGAATCTCATTTAAATCTTTTGTTGCGATATCAACGGCTCACGAACTTTGAGAATTCTTAAGTCAGTTATAATTTAATTGTTAATTCCGAAGTCAATACAATAATAAGTTGGGGTATTATTCTTTTGAACAATGAAGATGGAGGCTGTCTTGAGTTGATAAATTTTAATGAAAATTAACTATAAAGGTATTATTATTAATTAAATCATTAAACACTAGTATCAATTTTGGTAGATCAAGCTTTTAAAAATAGTAATAATTCGCTAATAGGAAAGGAAGGATTTATATGTTTCCCAAATTTAGTAAATATTTAATGATATATTATTAATGTAATTGAAGATTGAGAAAGGTTTGTTGAGATGGTTTGGGCATGTGGAGAGGATGGATGAAAGTAGATTGACAAAGAAAGTGTAAAACCGAAGAGTGAATGGGAGGGTTGGAAGCGGAAGGCCTCGCCGGACTTTCACCGATCACATAGGTGAAAATCTAGACAAAGGTCAGGTCTAGAGTCCCCTAAATCGACGAACGTGTATGAGGAATATTATGAAAGTAGATGAAGCGAAAGAGTTGTATCAGGATCGTAGCAAATGGAGATTCGTGATCTCTGCCTTCCCCTCCGGGAAAAAGGCGTGATTTTTATGTATGTATGTATTAATTTACTTCACTTATATGTTCACGACCGATCCGAGTTTATTTAACACCGACGTAAGTAAACATTGATGAACAATGTTCTTAATGACCGCCCAGCATGCTATTTGTTTAAAATATAAGCATAATATTTACTTAAATGCCATAAAACTCCGATAATACGTGGTTTATATCATAATAAATCACACGTAAACCGACCGAGAACTGTTTGTTTAAAAGTTCCATTAATATCGACGGCGTCGCAAACTTGTTTACTTTACTTGTTAAAGTATAAATATGATTATGTTGCTCTAAAACGGATATAAATAGCAGTTAAATTCTGTTTTTAGTGGGTTAGTCCATTCTGATCATATGATCTGTTATAAGTGGAAATTGATCATGCTTTTGGGTACACTCTGATTACGATATCAGTTTCGCCTCAAATACTACACTTCAAAGTTAATGTGATCAATGTGGACATTATTATTTACGTTGTCTCGGTGAAATCTGATAACATGATCGGATTCTACTTTTCATTCGGTTCATTTGAGTCGAAACTGATATTGTGATCAGAGTGTACCCAAAAGCATGATCAGGTTCCACTTACAACAGATCATAATATGATCAGAGTGGACTAACCCTAAAATTATTTTATACGCATCTCTTGTGACGTTGTCGCCATATCTGTACCGAGCATCTTAAAAATTATGATTTCGAAAATATTTTTGTTCTATGCCTATAGTCGGCGACATATTTTATCATTTAACAGAAGCACGAACTTTCCTGTTCAACAAATTATTCAATGGCTCTAACATAGAACAATTTGTGACATAGAAAGCTTAAATCCCCTGAGCTTGGCATGGAAGTAGAGCTACAATCGGTTTCTTTTCATGTCATGTCAAACAGCCATGGCAGTGAATGTCGTTGACCGCGGTACCTACCTACCTATGTTTTGCAAACAATTTTTATAGGTCGGGAGCCAATGTACTTCTTTTAGCCTGGTTATACTGTATACCAAATGTTGTGAGAGACAAAAATTCAAATAAAGTGAGATATTAAAGTTTGCTTTAGTAAAATTATTCTTAGTTTAGGAAAATGGCGCTTTAGGTGTCACATAGTAATAAATCTACATTAAAAATATTGACCTATAAAAAATCATTAATATAAATAACATCTGACTATATTCTACACGTGAACTAGTTATAGATTCTGTACATAGAGAAACTTCAATGTTTCGACATCAAGCTTCAATCCAATGAATATTTAAATTAAACACTGAATTGTACTACACCTCATAGTCTATAACACACACAGTGGCACACAGTTCACACACAAATAAACTCCAATATTACCTGGCCCGCAATTCCCTTAAAGCTTCGAGCCAGAACGAAGCCGAAACGGAAACGTAGTACTCGTAGATTGGTAAGAAGCAATAATTTCTTTACGGTAACGTATCAGCACGAGCCAGATATTTGTTTATATTCTGCCATACTCGCGACTCCATCGTGCTAAAATATATCATATTACTCAAGCTGTGAGTAAAATTTCTTCGCACCGCGTTTCGTTAACAAAGGAGCAAGCACGAACCTCTGGATAGTCCGTATAGTAACGCTATCGTCACATTGTCATATCTCAAAGATTTTGCTTGCGAGTCGATAGCGATACGGCGCGTAAAAAGGTTAATGCTTACCCCCTACGGTCTGATAGTGGTATCGTTTCGGCTCAAAATGTTTGCGGAATCGTCCCCCTGGTTCAGGGGAAGTTCGCAATAACCCATGACTTCTGAATACAGACGACTTCAAGCGAACCGCTCCGTTAAACTTTGCATAAGACATAAAAGTCCAACAAGAAGTTGCGAGAAAAATTATTCTAATCAACTGTGAATCTACTAATTAACACACCTATAAAAACGAAGTTAGGAATAATAATAGTCTCTTGTTTTCGAGCCAGAACTGAATGAATTTGAGCTGAAAGAAATGCTTTGCAATCTCTCGTCTAAGTACACGCCAAGTACCATAGGTACACTTAGGACTTTGTCCAATTATTACATAGCTCTGTGGATTTGTCGCATTAATGTGAGATATATCGCTCTATCATGTTCATACTATACAAGTATAATATATGAACCCAACCAAGATATCATGGTGTATCCGTCTTGAACTTTGGGGAAATTATTATACTCGTTACAATAGGGAATATAATTAACGAATCTTTATCGATATAAGGCAAAATTTATAATAAACTTAACTTTAAAGTCCGTACTTGCAATGAAACATAGATAGATTATTATAGAGTAGGAGCCTCATTAATACAGGTACTTTGCGTCTAGTTACTTCTTCCAGATAATAGGTTACGATAGCGCTACGCGACCGCAAACTTTAAACTTTTCCTTTAGTTTAGGTATGCTTTATTATTTATTACTTTGTGATACCAACTAGAATACGTAGTAAGTACCTAATATACCAATCAATATCCAAAAATAGATAAATAATTTTTATATTTAATTTCCTATGGGTTTACTTCTTTTAGGTTACATATAGGCTTTTTGGACTAACTATCTATTAAGAGTAAAAAAATCGTCGTCAAATCATTAATAAGATTAATCGAAGAATAAATAATTTTCCTTCTGTGGTGCATCTTGCAATACCTTTAACCAGGGTCTTGTACTTTTATATTTATTTATTTAATTACTTATTTATTTATTTCTTGTAAATGGCATTGTATAGATTTATTGCGGTTAGGTTAAGTTGTTAAAAGATAATTAAATTATTCACCTCTTAAACTTTTCACGTCCAACAAATTGCAATGCACTGTAATTCAGTTTGGGCATTCGTTAAATTATTACCGGTGGTTTTTCGAGCCATGAGAAAGTCCCACGGCCAGGCGTCGCGCACCTAATTCTCCGGTGCGCTGATAATAAATTAGTGCCGAGGACGAAATGTTTATAAACGTCACGTAACCTTCCCAAATCCCTCCATTAGACGCTGTTTACCTACTCCGTGCAAATCTTGAGAGGTCGACTCACGAAAATGCCCCATGAATATGCGATGACAGATACCGTACACAGTTTTTCCATTAGGTACTATAATGAAAACTCACGTACACGCTATTTGTTTTCTAATCACAAAACGCACAAATTGTTTTTGCCGCTACATACAATTTTACATACATATTTTTATTGTTTTTTTTTTATTGTATTTATAGCTAACTACGTGTACCAGTATTAATGTACCTAAGTACAACGATGGTATGGAGAGGAATAAAATAAATTATTTTAATTGGATACTTAATATGTTATTTCGTACAGTATAAAAATACATATACTTGTATCAATGTTTTTTGCGTAAAACACTTGCAAACTTGCAGGAAAGTCAGCTGTTCAATAAATGTGGTGAAATAAGTATTTTTTATCACTTATAATGGAGTTGGTCCCACAATAAGTTTTTTTAATGATGTTAGTTATTTCATCATGCGAAGTTGCAGGTTTTTTAATAATAATTGTATGAATGTAAAATATATGAAAGTATCGTCAAAAATCAGCGTAAAAATTATAATGTATCCTATATATGTACATTATTATTAAACGAGTCACATTGAATGCGTTCTACTGTATTATAAAAGTACTTATCTATTTTTAAGTGTTCAGCTAACTTCACTTAAATTAACTATACCTACTTGTATATGTATAGAGATTTTCAAGGAAAGAACGTCTTCATTTCCCATGCAGTACCTACCTTTATTTCGAAGCAACAGCACAATTGCGCATTTAAATAAGTAATGCGCCATGTAGTGGAGCAGCAAATGAGATTGGGTTTTGTACGAAATAACTTAAGCGAAGTAAAAAAATAATAATGTAAGTATATTTATCTCGTGCCCTACAAGTTATAACACCTGAATTAATTGCAATGATGGTTTGCTAAAAACAAATTTAGGTACGACGTGTTTTTATAATGATTATTATAAATATGAGATGTTGTAATACTTTATACGTACACGTACCTATCAGTGCATGTCATTCGAGTTAGCTACACTATACAATTAATTAGCCTGATCGCCTTTTTCGTTTTCGCAGCTCTCGCCAAAGAGAAACTCGATCAAATTCCCGCTAGATATTCGATTTTTGACGATCTATACTCATAGTAGTTTCACCACTATATTTATGCAGCTCTGGTGCTGTTGGAACCCTATCAAAACTTCAAATTCAAAATCATTTATTCGACATGAAAGCATTAACAACTTTTTGTCGATTGTCTTTTTATATGTTACTTTCTATGTTCGACTCCAAAATGAAACCGCTACCAAACAAAAGAAGTTGCTTTAGCAATGGTCACCACCCCAAGGTGCGATTTGTGACGGTCTGTCAGGCATAAGTTGGCAATTCGGGGCTTAATAGCCACCAACATGGAGCTAATAAAGACCTAATCCAGGAAAGCTGCTAGACAGTTCTCTCCTATCGTTCTACGATCATAAAACATATACGTAAAATTCCACATAAGTTTATTATGAACTCCTACAACAGGAACACTGCTTATAGCGGCGTCTCACTTCCACAATAGAAGCAATCTGTCAGTATACATGTGGGTAGGTATAGAAATCGACTTATTTAATCCAGTACCTGCTATTGTTTAAAAATCATTGGTATGGGTACCTAACATGTAATGCTTTCTTCACATGCCAATGTATACAGGGTGTTTGTGACAGCCAGGCAAATATTGATGCCATGACTTCAGACCATGATTATGAGGCAGAAAACACTGAAAATTTTCTCAGGAAAATTCAAAAATTTTCCGACATTTTTGTCATATTTTCAGGAAAAAAATAGTTTAGTTCGTTTATTTAGGCCTTAGATAATTACTTAAAAATTAAATTTTAACCAAAAGATGATTTACAAAAAAAAATTGCCGTCAAGAAAGTTGAAATAACTGATCAACTCTAATGGAGAGTCACAAGTAATCCAAAAAACAGCAATGTGTCACACAATAAGCAATAAGCCCATTTAATTAGTCACAGGATCGCTCAATACAATTGGCGCGCAGAGCAAAGATTACTGATAATTAAATCAAAAATACATTTCCTGCGAGTAATAACACTGTGGTATAACTCAACACAATGGTACTTGTTCAGCATTTCAGTATTTGCCTGGCTGTCACCCACGCCCTGTATAGTTACGTATGTGTAAGTGATCATTACACTAATGATCACTAACAGACCAGCTTATATCTAGTTTCTGTCTAATAATAAAAAATACGTAGGTTTGATCCTATAGGTATATGTTCAAAACCAATTAACTTGATGTTGTATTAAGTAATCAAGATTCGAATTCACCTATTACCGTTCATGGCTATCTTTTCCAATACTCATTTTGTGAAGTAGGCCAGGGATATAAACAGGGATTGAAATGATTTCCATAAATATATAAAAACCTCAGATAATAAAAAAAAACTCCAAGCTAGCAAGCTATAAACCACTATCTCGAGTTATCTCGGCACCTAGCATCACCGAAGACGTTCCTATCTCATTCTGTCGACAACTGTTCCACAGATTTCACACCAGAATTCTGGAGCTAAATCTTTTTAGTGACTTGCTATATTTTTAAATGCGAAATACTGCTGCAACTCGTAAATACGTGTAAGATGGGTAGTGCATTTACAAGAGTTAAATTTTAGCTAATATAAAATTTAATTGAACATATTAGATAGGTATACAACATCTACAAGAGTCTGTACACCGTACTCGATAAATATTTACATACATACAGTTAAATCATTGAATATTAATTACGTTGGTAAACTTTTTATCCGCACATTTTATTATAATTATTATAGTATAACGTCTAACTATAACATAGACTTAAATATGAGATGGTAATAAAATTATTGTATAAATGGCGTCACATAAAATAATGTGAAATAACTCTATTATTTTTCAAAGTTGCACCTAAGTGGTATATAATCACTCTGTGCTGATATAGTAGCTGTGTTATTAATCTTTGTGTAGCAAACATATAAAACGACTTGCATTCAAGTGCAGTGGCAAGTAATGGTACGTGTGGATAATAGTGTAGTGAAGGCTTTATTCAGTGTCCGGCGCGGCGCTGGGACTGACTATAAATTGTGGTGAACAGAATTTACCACGCGCCATATATTTTTATGTATAGAATTCAATTAAAATTTATCTATTAATTTCCAAGTATATTATGTTATGGATATATCAAGTAATATTCGTAAAATTATAAGGTATGTACATTATAGCCGTAGATGCCCTTTACCCTTTCTGCGCCTATAACGTCTTTTAATTGCAATATTTTACAGTGATTCAAAAGTAAGTGTTCATCCTTTTTAAGCGTTCAACCTAAACATAGAAAAACGTAAGTTTAAATTAAATAGAGATGTGTAATTATAGAAATACCTATATAGATAAAATCACAGAATCGCAGCTTACATCTTCCATTTACATAAAGTCAACACAGGAGTGAGATTAGAAAGAATGTTAAATACAGCCTTTTTTGGTCTGGGAGCTTGACTCACTATCTGCCTTTTCACAGGAGAACTCCATCACAAAACTCATTTGGCTTTCAGCCACCTACAATGGCCCGCGCGAGGCAGTTTTAAAATACCTGTTTTTCCCAAAAAAAAACGAGCCAACTTGCTGCGTCCAAATTCCAGCGAAAGACACAGGATATTAACTTTATAAATAGCTTTTATGATTAGAGAGGCGATGTAAATAGCGGAGCGTAATAAGTTACTGAAACGTGGATTATGTTACTTAGCAGTTTTTTCGGCGACATTCTGACGGAGGAAAAATGTCTGTTACATGTTTAGCGAATAATTTACGACATAACTCAGAAAGTTGTAAATGGTATTAAAAGTTGCGCTTTGAAAAAGAAATATTTGTTTCGTTTCCCGGGGCGACTTGATCAAGTTTCTGTTAAGTAGATGTCTAGTGGTATTTCGATGATTTAGGGACCGTTATTTTGAACTTAAGATACTAACGCAAATTTATTTGTGTTTTCTTATTATTTAAACTGATAAAATCTGTCGGATATTTGCGATTATTTTTAAATTACTAATCTTAAGTGCCACGTGGTGCCGCCAGAGTAGAATTCGTACCACCCTATTTCTGCCCGTGGATATCGTACGAGGCGATTAAGGGTTTCCGGGAGGTGGGCAGTAGCGCCTCCCGTGTTAACAACATAGTCCAAAATACAAACTGCAGTCACCAACCCGCCTGCCCAGCGTGGTGATTATGGGCAAATACCCCCCATGGCAGTCTTGTGGCGTGCCCCGGGGGAAGCCTACGTCCAGCAGTGGACTGCAATAGGCTGATGATGATGATGATCTAAGTACCTACTGTATAAATATTTCATCTACCAAAACCAGCATATATGTACCTATTTATTGTATTACTCAGTTATGTATTAGACTGCTGATGATGAAAAAATGCAATGACAACTTTATACTGTTAAAGCTTATATGATTAAAAGCATTCCGTTCAATAATCTAATATAACAAAATTATTTTCAGTAAAACAACTACAATGTCATATACGATTTAATGGTGCGAATTAAAATAGCTGTTGCTTTGCACAGACGATCAATGCAAACATTCGATCGGATGAGTCGCGTGTCGGTTCGTTAGCTCCCGTACTAGTAGTGTCGCTGGAAAAACTGACGACAAATACAAATCACGCTTGCTCGCGATACCGGCCCGATGGAGAATTCAAAAAGTTTGTTTACATAATGTCCGTATTACGTGCAATGAAATTAGTTAAAAGAGTGGGGACGGATATCAATGATCAGTGACAAGTTGCTAGATTAACGCCTGAGAGAATGTTTTGTATGGTCGACATGCATGGAAGGAGATGCAGCTGATGTATTCTAGTGAATCCCCTCATTGGCACAGGAATATGCTGTGCTAAACGTGGCAGTGAGATCTCTTTTATGATCCTACAGTTTTGGCTACCCCATTCCGTGAACACAGTCGTATGTATGTATATAAATTAGTTAATATTATTCGAGACCAAGTATGAAGTAAGAAGCTTATGAGTTAAAAAAATAGATTAGATTTTAAAAAATATGAAACAAAAAATTTAGGTGTTTGGTTTTTTGCAGGTATAGAGGGTTAAAATTTTTGCAACTTCTCAAAATTTCGATACTAATTCTAGATATAACATAGATATTAAATTGTTTATAAAGTACGTAAGCTACAGTTAGGTAATTGACCTATAAATATCATAATAGATTTTACAGTCGAAAAACACAGTGTTAACATTCAATAAATCATCTTTAACGCCAAATTGAAACAAATGTAGTGTAGCAGGCACTTATTTCGACATCGTGCATCGTGCTCCGATGAAAGGAAACAAAACAAGAAACATGTTGAATAATTTACCCTTTTTGATAAATCACTACATATTTTAAAACAAAGTCGCTTGCCGCTGTTTGTCCGTCCCTATGTATGCTTAGGTCTTTCAAACTAGGGAACGGACTTTGATGCGGTTTTTTTAAATAGATAGAGTGATTCACGAGGAAAGTTTATATGTATATAATCAGCACTGCAACCGTGCGTAGCCGGGGCGGATTGCTAGTATATGTATAAATATAATCATATTTTTATGGAATAAGGTAGCATGGTTTATATTAAAATAATTACTTAATGTAAAATCATAACTCGTCATGATTTACTTAATTGATAATAATAAGGTATTTTGTAAACTATAATAAGAAATACTCCTGTGATTAGAAATGATCATCGATACGTACGAGTATGTACCTATCACAAAATGCCACAAGCATATCATATCCAGCTGTAAAATAAGCCAACATAATATCGTTTTGCAAAATGGGATTACGTTGATAATAAAAATAAAGATAAATTCAACAAGCTCGAGGAGAAATTACATCTTTTTAAATTAGGGCGGTAATAGGTAACCCGCGACCTCAATTTACCATGCAATGACAGGTGGTTTCATATTTTTATATTTAGTATTCAAATGAAAAACTTATGATGAGTTTTAATTATTAAATGAATTAATCATACGAGCATAAGTTTGGCCCATAATTATGTAGGTATATTGTGAGGTTATGACGTTTAGCGATTCTGATTAACAGTCAATTTCAATAATCGATCTTGAGAAATTTTTGACATAGGTATATCAGATTAAATCTTCATAGTTTTCATCATAGTTTTCTTCATTCATCAGTTATTTTCATACAAAATTTCAAATTTGAAAAAAAATCTGAGTTTCTTTTTTATTTATAAGCTTTTATTTAGTTTCACCTGTCCTGCTATCTGTCACCAAATCTTGCAAGTTAAATATGATATACTTCCCGATTTCCGACTAAGCCAAAATTTTGCATGCATGAATAAATCGGATGACAATGCAATATTATTATGACATAGAGCTGATCTGATGGATGATGGAGCTGGAAGGTGGCCATAGGAAGGCCGCAATTAAACGACGTAATCTCATCGAGTTTGGGCTCATTTGATTAGATCAGTTCATATAGAGTTTATAGAAATTAACACAAGCAATTAAATTAACAATAAACTTACCTTAAGAACAACCGCTCGCGCCTGCAAGATCCTTTGTAACACTAATTGCACTGACACCAATGAACTAACTACACTACTGGACTATTTCTGAAACACTTAACTAAAAGTACTTTGCTAAGTCTAAGGGTACACACACTTCGCCTATTTCAGAACTAAAAGTACTTTGTACTAAGAGTACAAGTCACACAGTTCTCCTATTTTAGTCACTTAAATCTATTTCAGTAATTTAATCGTAATTGACAGCTATTCCCAGTCCGGTCACGTAAGTGTCATGTGTGTTAGCTAGTTCCTTGTGCCTCGTACTACCTGTAAACAAAATAGTATTGGTTACTATCTCATTACGACACGGTACTAAAAAATAGATAAATGTCACTATTAAAGTTTTAGTTTTAAGTTATCATTATAGCACCAATGTGATTTTAACACACCATGTAGTATATGTTTAAGGTAAACAACTTAAGGTAGTAGTGGAATAAGACAGACGCAGTATTTTTCTAAATACCTTCACCTAGTAATAAACATAATAATAATAAGCCCGCAGGGCAGCTTGTGGCGAGCTGTTGGGAGGTAGCGTTTCCACGGACCTGAAGTACTCCCGGGGGAAGACTCTGTTCCTCATCTCCGGTGCCGGAGTGAGGTCTGACGAGGAACAGTTCCCCAGCCTATGCCTTGCCTTCGCCGGCCGGGCAGAGTGGAGTCGTGAGAGCTATGACAGCTCGAGGGTGGACGTGCCCGTCAGTAAGTGGCAAGTTGGCTTCGGTTTAAAGTCCAGGGGCACTCCTCCACCCTAGCCGCTCACCAAATGTTGCCCCCTTTGTCGCTCCATGCGTGCGGCCGTTTCAGGGGGCCCATGAAATGAGTCGGCGAGTCACCGCCTGCCACCAAACAAATATGAGACTTGGTTGTAATGGCAGGCGTCCATTAGTCTCCTTCAATAGCCCAGTTACCCAAGCCCACCCAAAATTCAGCCCCATAGCCCATGACCTTGTTTCCCATCGCATGACAGAGCTCTGCACTCCAATAGTATTGCACATGGCGGGGACCATCGTTGGGTGTATCATATTGTGCGCTCGGTGATGATATCCGCCATGTGTATCCCACACCATATTAAAGCTCTCTAAAAATGGCCTCTACATCTTGGCTACTGCCCGATGCACGCCTCCCAAAGGACCGGGACTCTGTAGTCCCGAGAATTTCTAAAGAGATACAAAATAATAATAATAATAATAGTAATGACGGCTGATTGGTGTAGTAGGTAGTGGCCCTGCCTGCAGCGCCATAGGTCCTGGGTGCGAATCCCGGTAGGTGCAAACATTGATATGATGAATATTGATGTTTGTTTCTGAGTCATGGATGTTTCTATACTTATCTATGTATTTATATACCGTTGCTTAGTACCCACGACACAAGACCTTACGGATCTTAATGTGGGACTAAGTTAATGTGTTGTGAAGTGTGTGAATATTATTATTATTATCTCTTTTGAAATTCTCGGGACTACAGAGTCCCGGTCCTTTGAGAGGCGTGCATCGGGCCGTAGCCAAGATGTAGAGGCCCTTTTAAGAGAACTTTAATATGGTGTTGGATACACATGACGGATACCATCGCCGAACGCACAATATGATACACCCGGCGATGGTCTCCGCCATGTGCAAGACTATTGGAGTGCAGAGCTCTGTCATGCGATGGGAAACAAGGTCATGGGCTATGGGGCTGAATTTTGGGTGGGGTTGGAAAATCGGGCTATTGAAGCAGACTAACGGACACCTGCCATTACAACCAAGTCTCATAATTCTTAGGTGGCAGGCGGTGACTCGCCAACTCATTTCATTGAAACGGCCGCACGCACGGAGCGACAAAGGGGGCAACATTTGGTGAGCGGCTAGGGTGGAGGGGTGCCCCTGGACTTTAAACCGAAGCCAACTCGCCACTTACTGACGGGCACGTCCACCCTCGAGCTGTCATAGCTCTCGCGACTCCACTCTGCCCGGCCGGCAAAGGCAAGGCAGAGGTGGGGGAACTGTTCCTCGTCAGATCTCACTCCGGCGCCGGAGATGAGGAACAGGGTCTTCCCCCGGAAGCACTTCAGGTCCGTGGGAACGCTACCTCCCAACAGCTCGCCACAAGCTGCCCTGCGGGCTTATTATTATTATTATTATAATGACGGTAGGTAGATACTTTGGAGTTAGATTAGTCCATGTTTTATTAATCTTATTTACCTAATATATACCTTTCTTAAGACATAATATACATTATAAATATTCATTAAAATTTACCTAAATACGAACAATTAAAGAAATAGGATCGATTAATAACTTAGCTCAATCATATTTTGAATCGGAACTCGTTAAGATGACATAATGTTATGAAAATTGTATGGAATATCCATGAATATCCAAAGATATTTGTATTATTAACTCAGTCAGAATGTATAGGTATTTGTCAATACGAAGCAAGATAATCCTATAGCAAATTTAAAAATTCTCGAAACATCGAACAGTTGCATGTTTGCTAAACATTTGTGTAGACACAGTTTGTAATTGTTGAAATGGCGAATCATAAATCCGTGGCTAAGATGCACAAAGCAATTTCACTAAACAAGGTTAGAGTTAGAGCTACGACACAAGAGCAATGCTGGCTCCATTTATTACTCTATACGACTTCCTGAACTACCATTTGTGTAGAAGATTCAAAGAAAGGTCATTATTTTTCGAATAAACAATTACGATAACGCATAAGTACTTCGAATACTAGCAAAGTTAATGCCATAGCGAAGTTTGCTCATCGTATTCTGCCAGTGCATAACAAAGAACAAAACAAACTTGCAGTGCACAATAATCTCGGTAGGTACAACAGGAGCATTTCCATTACTAAAGCGGCTCGAAGACAAATGAATTGGACAATAAAGGGACGAACATTCGTCAACTTTTCCCGCAAATGAAACTTTTTGATAATAAAACTGAATGAGCAATGGAAACTTGTAAGCTCAGTCGTTGATCAGCTTCTTTTTACCGACTTCAAAAAAAGGAGGAGGTTCTCAATTCGTCTGTATGTATAATATTTTTATTACTAGATTTGACCTCAAACAATGGCGATGGTTACGACCCTACAAGTTATAATTCTCCGGCGTTTGAAATTGGAGTTCCGATGTACTGTTGACTTTTTTGCAAATACGGGCAAGAAGAATTGGCCAGAAAGTGTAGTAAGTGGCGCTGCCGTGTTTTCTAGCGTAGACTTGCTGTATATGACAATGCCGACTTAGCTTTGTTCCACGAGCCTGGGGGTCTACTCTGAAATGCCGCTTTCGAATCTTTCGGTCCGACCGAAGCCCGACCAAATCGAAGCCTTTGACAGCCTTTGACCCTACTACGAAATTTGAGTTCACAACTCATTCGGAACCATAGAGAATAATTCACATTCACTAATATTATAAGCTTTCTATTATCTAGCCTTATACCTGTCAAATAGTGTTCGATCGGACCGAATGAAGAAACGGCGCGACTGATCCGATCGAAGGAAGTTCGTAGTAGGAAACACCTCGATATTCGGCCGATACTTCGTTTATCGTCACTTCAGAGTAGACCACCTGCCTCCACTATAAGGAATGTATGCAATGCAAGCCATACGATCTCCTTGGTTCCCGTTGTCGAAGAACCAATAGACTATTTCTAATTTTCCCTTTTTCAGTTGAAATCTCAAGATGAATAAACTAGTTATAATTTTATTTATATTGACAACCCTACTTTTAATTTCCAGATAATAATATTATTTTGAATAGTCTCAGCTATTACTACTCATATTATTGGGTTGTTCGGAAAGTCATTTCGTTTTTTTTGGGGAACATGAAAGACAGTTTTCGTATAATGAATAAATATTTTATTAAATTATATATTGGCCATTCTGGTCCAACATGCCATCTTTCTGGCAGTAACATAATTCCCCTCTCATAAAAGTTTTGGTCCTTGCTGGCAAAAAACGTCCAGGTGGTTTTTCATCTTCATTTGAGGTAAAGGTTTTGTTGCAGGGACCGGAACAAATAGTAGTCGGCATTTTTCGTCCCCAGTAATAATCCGCTTCAAAAATGGATCATTTTCTAGACGTTTGAGGAGCGAATCACACGCGTCAACACGACGACACAAATTTCGCTCGGTAAGGACATGGGGCACCCACACATCGAGCTTCGAGGTTAAGTCCATGCCTTTCAAATGGCCATCAGTTGAATTCGACAAATTTAACCTCTCACCGATCTCTCGTGTGGTGATTCGCCGATGCATCAACTAAATCGCATCTTTGTCAGCTTCGACCGGCCTTCCAGACCGTGGTGCATCTTCGACATCAAAATTGCCGGATCGAAATTTTGCAAACCAGTTCTGGCACTGGCGTACTGTTAACACGCCTTCTCCATACACATCCGTCTCTCGCTTGGACAGCATTTTTACCTTTTCTGAAGTTAAAAAGTAAAATATGACGAAAATGCTGCTTATTGCTCTCCATATAAAAGGGCACCAACCAAAAACTACTGGGTAGAATAATAGAACTTTTCACACACAAGCCTTGCAATATCAGCTCTCAAGACATATAATGGTTATGGGGCTTAAGTGTGAAGTTAGTTTACGTAATTAAGTCCTCTCGAAATGACTTTCCGAACAACCCAATATATGCATGAAGGTAGGTAAGTGCCTACATAAAACATTCTCAACAAAACAAAACAACTAGTAGGTATCAACCTATATCACAACACAAAACTTCACATCCGGAGAATCAAGCTCTGAAATCCTATACTTAGAATTCCAATGTTCCTTCGCTTACACAGTGTTTCCATTTTGCGATTATCCGGGCTTTCATCCCAGTATATCCAGGTAAAAAGGGATCACCATGGAAACTTGTAGTAATAAACCGGTGAAGTGTGTATGAGATACGCGTGTAGGACTCTGAACACAGGTTCTGATCTTCAAAGAACCAATGAGATGCTTCGAAATATTAGATGTACCTTAGAAATTGGAACATTTTAAAGATCGATTTTAGTCCTAACAAAACCTATGTTTTGTGCCAATTTGGGCATTGAAGTGACGATCTATGTATCTTCTGATTTGAATTATTGTTGATGTAATGATTTAAACTGAAAATTGTTTGCATGGTACTTAATAAATTTCCATTTATAATATGTATTGTGACAGAGCAGATTTTATACATAATGTGTTTGAGAGGGCGGATCCGGATGTCCTGATGTACAGGCATTTCTATGCCTAGTTTAGGCATCAGTCTCCCACAAAGCCAGTTCTAGTTCCAAACCTCTGTAGAAGATCTCTGCTTATTTTATAAATTTTGTGGTAAGAAATATAGAATAAAGAATTCATACATATACATATAATCACGCCTTTATCCCTTATGGGGTAGGCAGAGCACCAAGGGCCGATAGAACCACATGGTGCCTAATTTTGAGAACTTCTGACTAATTTTGAGGGTATAGTTGAGATGTACAAGTACAATAAAGAATTCATTATATTTAACATTCATTTAACATTTCAGTATATTTAACAATTTTAATGGAGGACTGCATGACTTTTAATGCAATGTTTTGTGTGCGCCAGTCATAGTTGCATGTATCAGTATTGTGCTACAATGTACTATAATCATTATTCTACCTTTTTAATACATGTGATGTTGGTGTGCCTAATCTTAATTAATAATAATAAAAGACTATTTAGATGCAATGACAAAGCAGTTACATTGACGGAGGGGTATATTTAAAAAGCTTGTAAGTATAAAGTAGGTTTACAGCCATCATAAAATGTTCATGAGTGCCGGTAAAATGGCGAAATAAAAAAAGCCTTATTTCATCCTCCATTTCTCAAATGTTGAAATATTAATTCTGTTGGGGAGACTTATTTTTAACTAACAGATACAATATTAAACAAGTGTAATGAAATTAGTTAACTTCCTTTTAACACGAGAATAGGTAGGTTACTAGAAGTGGCTAAGTAGGTACTACTATATTAAGCAAGAATTTCTTTCACAAGTTAAAAGAATAGTATTCAGACTTAAAAACTAACGGTATTATTACAAAACCGCGTCTAAACTTGAATACTATTATAAATGAAATATCTGTCAAAAAAGGTATTAGGCTTTGCCATGGCTTTGTTCAGATTCTTTTAACACGGTAATTAGTCCAAAAATATACTAATTACTTCAAAAGCTTTGGAAAAAAATATTTGTTTAGAACCGCTATTTCAATGATCTGATAGCCGATGTGAAGGATTGAAGTTTATGCTGTCACTATCTTGGTCAAGTTTTAAAGAGAAACTGCATCAACTTTATTCTTCAGAGAGAATAGGCCCTGACCACTGGTAAAATGGTTTCTAATTGACTCCTCGTGCTGTGACCTACTTAGTTAAAAGGAAGTCAACCAATTTAATAGCACCTTAACTAACCATGTAGACTCAGTCGGTTCAAATTAGGTGATCAATGTTCACCAGTTTCTGCATTATAGGTATACAGTAATCTATCGACCGAGTAGCTCTCTATCTGAAATCGATCGAACCAAATAAATTAGAATGCCTCATGAAATGTATTTTATATGTCTAGAACAGGGGTTCCCAAACTTTTTTTTACTCATAGACCCCTTTTAAAATTTAACTGGTCCTGGTGGACCCCCTACAGGCCTACACCACACACAAATTAGTTGTAAACCCCCATTTTTTCACGCCAACGTAGACCCATATCGAGTCTCTTATGGACCCCTGGGGGTCCACCTGGACGACTTTGGGAACCACTGGTCTAGAAGTTCAATTATAGTGTCCGGCTAAGCAGAATAATTAGTCTAACAAAGGAAATACGTTTTGTATAAAATTTTTATCTTTTATTTATGTTTAATAAAGTTGCCCGTTGAGACTTTTTATATTGATTTTTATCAATAGTGACTATTCGGAAGTTATAAATATCAACTCGTCTATAGTTTGTTTCCGTGAACATATGTTGTCATTCGAGGGTTAGTGGAGCGGTGGACGAATACCAATTGACAACTATTTACTTTATTTTCTAAATTCTATGTCGACGGAGTCCAAACCACACCATATCGAGTACACAAATTTGACCCAGTTGAGTACCAGGCGAAATAATAATTAGGTTCTAATTTTTTTTAAATCTCATTATATTTTTATATTTATCTTTATCTAAATAAGTTATGTACTGTATCTACCATGTTATGTATAAGTATCTACCAATGTTATGTACAAGTATCTACCATAACACAGTCCACATTAAGCCCAATCGCATTAATCCGTGAGGCAATATCGCCGATAATTGAATGACCAACACAGATACGCATTAAAATCCATTTTGTAAGGGTGATCGAGCGGTTTGAGAGAGTATGAGATATTGGCAAGTGCAAGAGATATATTTCCGAATCACGAGCAAGGCCGGACGTGACCGAACGCGCCGTTCTATCCATCAAACTCTATGGAAACTATATTGCCTGACCAGTAACTCGTGAAAATCGTGTCACTTTTTACCCAGTCTGGAAATTATAGTAGTAAATCCGGATGCCAGCGTGGTGACTATGGGCAAAACCCCTGTGGCATTAGCCTTTTAGCGTGCCCTGGGGGAGTTCAGCGGTGAACTTCAATAGGCTGAAGAAGAAGAAGATATAATTAAACATCGAAATGTAGCGTTATATTTTTTGCTTATCAATAATTAATCTCATATAATTATACATTATTCACGATAATAATATAAAAGATAGTTTATTTGCATATGAGAAACTGGCGGCTACTATATAGGTATACAATTAAGGCTCGAGCAGACCGGATGCGTGTGCGTGCACGTAAGAGTAAACGTGCACGTACCTCTGAGTTGTAATGTATGGAACTGTATAGGCACGGGCAGACCGGATGCGTATGCGTAGACGTAAGCATAGACGTCAAGCGGTGACAGTTCTATACATTAAACTCAGAGGTGCGTGTACGTCTACGCTTACTACAAAACAATAGAAAGGAATTTCTTCCCATTTTCACGAGTTCCCGGCAAACCCACACGTACGTGATAGGACAAGCGATGAAACTTTAACCCGATAGAACTTAAAATCTAAGAACCATTTCGTCCCTAATACAAGATGTTGGCGCTTTCCTATTTGAGGCGAGTTGGGAGTGATTGACCGTGTCATAGCTTGTTTGCCCCGAAAAACATTTTGCTCGAGGCTCTTAAACGTATTAATGGATTGATAACGAAGTAGGTAGTAGATTATTATACGTTGTTACGAGTACCAATTAATTGTAGTGAACAATCAGAAAAGTTTTTAGTTGTCATTGAAACTATCTTACGGATGCCATCTTGCGTGCGATCCTATCACATTACTTGTTACTTCATTAGATTATATACCTTCTAAATATTGTATGCAGTATATTCTTTTGACGATATTATCCAGAAATAATATATTTATATACATCGTATGTCGTTTGAAGATCGCAAATTAATTCACTGGAAAAAAAATGTTATTGCTAAAAGCCCACCACCGGGCCCTACACCCTCCACTGACCCTCGGATCTGATAACTCATATTTTATGTATAATTTCGCCTGCTTTGTTACGCATAACTGTTTTATAAATGAAATTGTATTAGGCGTTACAACGGAAGTTCAAACATTCACTATGGGTGCGCCCACCACCTACACCTATTCTCCACTGACCCTCGGAGGATCTCGGATATGAGTTATCAGATCCGAGGGTCAGTGGAGGGTGTAGGGCCCGGTGGTGGGCGCACCCATAGTGAATGTTTGAACTTCCGAATTGTAACGCCTAATACAATTTCATTCGCAAATTAATTGCTGGAAAAAAAATGTTATTGCTAAAACCACGGCAACAAGACAACTTGCCAGTTAGAGCCTGTAAATCTTAATCAGGGTAATCTATGCTCAAATTATCGCAAATTCGCCGCAGCAGAGATTTGATGCAGTTTGCATAGATTTATACAATGCATGAAGTCGACAACAAAGCTCCAACTGCACAGCAGATGTTGTCAACTCTCCACACCACCTTCAACTATTCTCACAGTGAGTTACAAACCGGAGATGCATCTATTAAACTTGAAAACTTGTAAAAATATAACGGACTAGCAGCCGCCCGTTACTTCGTCCGCGTGAACTTTAGCCTGTGTGTTTTTTTTTTTACAATTAGCTAGGCAAACATTTGACCGCCATCGTGCCTGATGTTAAGCAAGATGCGGCCTAGGGTGGTACATGTTTGCCTAGAAAGTGCCCATTCACTCTAGCTTTGAAGAGACCAATGTTGTGGTGCTCGGGAAATACATCGGCAGGAAGTGCATTCCACTCCTTAGCCGTTCGCATTACAAACGAGTTAGCATAACGTTTGGTGCGGATGGGTGGGATATCAACAACATAAGGGTGATACGCTAGTCTCTAGCATTTGCAACATTAGAACTTTACTTACCATCCAAAAAAACAAGAAAAAGAAATAAATTTAAGCGGACATAATTTTTTACTATAATCATTGCTTCATCAACTAATAAATATTGCCATACACCGTTACAATGATGAAACAAAAAATAATTATAAATAAATAAATAATAAGAATAGAATAGTTTTTTATTTGAAAATTACACATACACGGACAGAAGTAACATAGAATATTTTTTTTTAACGAAAAACCGACTTCCTCCCAAAACTCGAGCTTACTAAAGTAAAATTTTACTAAAGGGCAAATATATATTGCGTTAAGCCGTGTACGAAGTTTAGAAGGGATAATATTGTCAGATTTATATGCCAGCAAAATGATTAAATAGGCCACATGACAAAAGAGAGAAATGACTAGGCTTCGAAACTTTACGTCTGACAATATGATGATGATAATGATGACCTCCGACCGATTTCGGTCATGGCCACCACTTCTACTCCTAGATATTACTAAGTTGGCGTTCATGCACTCGGAGATGGCTTACATAGCCAATCTTCACCCTGAACGCCCGCGCACACAGAGGACAGGTTAGTGCGCCATTATTGTACCTAATTATAGATAATGGCAGCAGGAGGACAAGTCTTTAGTTCATCACGTTTAGCGTCAAGGTCAGCTTGACGCTGCTCCTCGAATTCGTGAACTTGCCTTATCACCATCCTACGCCACTCTGGTCGTTGTGCTGCCAAAACTTCCCATTTAGATGGATCTATATTACATCTCTTCATATGTCTTTTCTGAACATCTTTGTATCTGAGGAGTTGTCCGCCGCGTTTCCGCTTGCCCTTCTCCAGTTCAGAAAAGAAGATGCGCTTAGCCAATCTCTCCTCCGCCATACGAGACACATGACCGCACCACCGAAGCTGCCGACGCATTAAGTAGGCCTCAAAGCCCCTTACATTGGCTCTTCGCAATACTTCGGTATTACGCACTCGGTCACTTGAGGTGGAATCGATCTATAGTGCGTATGTGGCGACGGTACATGCACCACGCCTCGGAGGAATATAAAAGATTTGGCAGCACAACAGCCATGTACACTGTTATTTAAGCAGCATATAATTACACTCCTTCTTCCTGCCCTGTTCCCAATCATTTGGGGTCGGTGCAATATGTAGGTACTTTTCTTTCATTCATCCCTATTATCCTTCATCTCGTTATTCTCATGTCTACCTCTTCCTCTATAACCATCTTACTTCAGACACCGCTTAATGCAATATATAATTTCACGACTTAACACAACTATCTTCATCTGCATAAGCCTGTTGCAGTCCACTACTGGATGTAGGCCTCCCCCTGCCATAGGATGATTTTGTTACTAAAAAGTTTCACTATCGTCCATATCGCGGCTCCATCATCAGACCCTCGTTTCCTTTATATTATGTGTAGCTGACCAAAACTCTCTATAAAAATCTAAAAACGGACCACTCGTGCCTATTATATTTGAGGATATCCCTAGATTCCTTAGAGATTCCATCATCAGATGTTATGTTTTATATGTAGGTGATCAAAACGCTCAGTAAAAGTTTAAAAACAGACTACATGTGCCTACAATATTTGAGGATTGCCCTCGATTTCTCCAAGATCCCATCATCAGATACTAATGTGGTGAATATGGGACCAACCTAGAAGCATAACAAACTATTTAAAAAAATTGAAATCGGTTCATAAATGACGGAGTTCTGAGGTAAGACAGATAAAAAATATTAAAAAAAACATACAGACGAATTGATAACCTTTTTGAAGTCGGTTAAAAAGACAATATAAATAGGATAGAAATACAGCTAATGTTATAATTAATATAATTAATAAGGAAATAAGCTATATACCTGGCAAGTTTATCAAAATCCGGTCAGTACTTTTTGCGTTTAGAGTAACAAACACACAAATACACACACACACACACACACATACATCCATCCTAACAAACTTTCGCCGCGTGGTACCGGCATAGTAGAATTCGTACCACCCCATCTCTGCCCGTGGGTATCGTACGAGGCGATTAAGGGTTTCCGGGACGCCTCCCGTGTTGACAACATAGTCCAAAATACAAACTGCGGTCACAAACCCGCTTGCCCAGCATGGTGACTAAGGGCAAATACCCCCCATTCTTGTGGCGTGCCCTGGGGAAAGCCTTCGTCCAGCGGTGGACTGCAATAGGCTGATGATGATGATGATGATCATGATATTTTTCTAAAGTTACTACTTAATCAGTTGAAGAAATAAACCAGATTTTATTTGAGTATAACTAATAATTTATATTTCTTTGAGAACATTACTATAATTGGATGCTCCGATACCGCCTTAAAATTAATTAGGTATTTATTGGAGCAATCAGAGGTTACTATTTGATTGCGTAGATACAAAGCATTGAAGCCCATAAACAGCTCTATCGAGTTATTAATCCGCTTATAGCAACGTAATAAGCCTTTTGAACCATAAAATACGTAGGTAACGAGATTTTTATTGGAAAAATATTGAAAATCTCTTTCCAATAAATTTTTCATTGTTTATTATTCTAGTTCCTACGTACATTCAACTTGAAAAGCAGTCAAGCACTCTTCTACAGCTATTTGCTAAGTAAGTTATGTAGGTACGAGTACAGTAGTCAGTAGTCACAGTATAATCTATTTAAGACCTTACATTGTATTTACCTATGAACCACAATAAATTATTTCTGATTCTGATTCTGATACTTTGGCATTATATACTCGTATATCGAATACCTACGAGTATATAAATTTAATCCACAAATAGATAATTATAATAGATAACAACAAGATAAGTTAATTTCATATACTTATGTGACTATAATACATACATATAATCACGCCTTTATCCCTTACGGGGTAGGCAGACCACCAAGGGCCAATAGAACCACATGGTGCCACTTCTGACCAATTTTGAGGGTATAGTTGAGAAGTACAAGTTCGATTAGTAGTAACAGGTGGTCAACCCATCGCCTACAAAACACCAAGTGTGTAACTACATATAATAAGATATGGTTTATTGCAATAGATTGAAATATCGTCATTTTGTATCAAATATCAAAATAATTTTAAAAAATCCTACTGACAGTATCAAAATTAATAATAATTTATCAAGTAAATAGGAATCACCCCCCAGGGCGGTATTATTTACCTACGTTTATGTAACAAGCTCCAAGAATACAAAACACCGCGTACTCGTGAAATTTTAGGCTTAAATTCAGATTAAAAGGTAAGTAGATGCCCGACAAAATAATCACAGTAAGCCTCTACAGTGCTTACTATTCATAATGCTTCTTTCAGAATAATCCCATTACTACTAGCCGGGTCAGTATCGCTTACATAATTTACCGATCCCGCCTGGCACATAATAACTCATTATAACATACATGCATGGTCCATGTTATGCAAATAATATTCCATCAGTGAGCCAAAAGCTTAATTTAAGCATCTCATTATACATTACGTATAGACGACCCCGAAAGGTTCTTTTAGGTTCTTTTAGAAAATTTAGATTCGTCTTTTGATAAATATTGCGAGGTTTGTGAAAATAGCTGTCTGAACAGGAGTAAATTTTAACTAAATGTGGAAGTACTATTTTTTTATTTATACTTTGAAATTTTATTGATAGTAAATCCATTGTTTCCGGAAAAGAGCAGTTATGTATGTATGTGTCTTTTGATAAATATTGCACGAGGTTTGTGTAGGGAATATAGCTGTCCATAAAATCGAATGTGGTGCTTATATAATAATATATATACCATATATAAGTATACCATAAGGTATGAGATTTTTTTGAGTAATCACAATATTATTATACCGCATCTAAATGTAGGATTTGTCATAGTCTAACCTAACCTAACCTATCGTGTAAGTTTTTGTTTAACAATATTATTATAAACCACCATTAGTCTAATATACATTTTAACACACTTTACTTCTTCTTTATACTCTCTTTAATTTGTTTTTAACCTAAAAAGAAAAATCCGCCATCTTCACACATAAATAAAAACGCGCAGCGCCTCTACCGGTGATTATTATTTTACGATTGATCAATAATCTTGACCACCATGTAATCGGGCGTTTATGCCCTTCGAGAGATTTTTAATCATCGATCTGCCCAAACCTATCATGAGGTGGCCTAGACAGTTGAACTTTTCATGAAATGCGAAAGAAATGCTCGACCATTTCAGAAATGATCAATTCTACGTATGGCCACGACATATGCATGATATCGTTAATTAAAGAATTGACTGGTGTTTTCTGTACCTGTTTCTACGAGCAGAATCTATTTTTCTATGATAACCATTAATCGCTGTTCTCTGCATATGCTATTTTCCAAAATTCTAAATCCATATTTCTGAAATTCAAATATATTGCACGATCCGAATAGTAAAGGTAGGTACATGGGTATTAGGTAATTTCTATATGGCCTGCTCCATGTCTTTGTTTCCACAGGATTAATTTTTGAGCAATATTTTCAAACACTAGCCGAACAATGTCCTGTCTTAAATGTTATGCCAATCAACTGATAGTTATGTAAAATTTCTGTTTTTGACAAGTTTTGTAAAATTTCAAGATATATATTTTTTTTTAAACGAAAAACCGACTTCCGCCCCTATGAGCCAAAACTAAAGTAAAATTTTGCTAAAATATATGTTACGTTATGCCGTGTACGAAGTTTAGAAGGCATAATATTGTCAGGTATTGATACCAGCAAATTATTAAATCGGCCACATGACGAAAGGGCACAGAGAGAAATGACTAGGCTTCGAAATTTGACGTCTGACAATTTAAGCAACATACTCGTATAATTACACTCCTTCTTCCTGCCCTGTTCCCAACCATTTTACCTCTTTCTCTTACCATAACCATCTTACTTAGGACACGGCTTAACGAGACATATAATTACACGACTTAATTTATTATCTTTATTATCTTATTATCTCTATCTTCATAAGCCTATTGCAGTCCACTACTCTGGACCTAGGCTTCCCCCTGCCAAAGGGGGATTTTGTTACTAAAAATTCCACTATCTGTTTTTCGGCGGCTCCATCATCAGACCCTCGTTTCCTTCATATTATGTGTAGCTGACCAAAATTTTCTATAAAAATCTAAAAACCGACTACTCGTGCCTATAATATTTGAGTAGATCCCTAGATTCCTTAGAGATTTCATCATCAGATGTTATGTTTTATATGTAGGTGATCAAAAAGCTATGATGGATGGAACTGATATGGTGAATATGGGACCAACTTGGAAGCATACCATAACCAACTATAAAAAAAATTAAATCGGTTCATACATGACGGAGTTCTGAGGTAACACACATAAAAAATAAAATAAAAAACATACAGACGTATTGATAACCTCTCCTTTTTGAAGTCGGTTAAAAATAATTAAGATTTAAGAATTAAAAATTTTGTAGAGTTTCATAATAATTAGAGGTTTACTAATTTCTATAATCCTGAGGATGCCACGGTTGTTGGCAAAACATATTATGTACATTATTAATCTAGTTTTTTATTTCGGAATAGTGCAATGTATTGTCTTGCATGCTAGGTGCTCGGATCTGGTTTCTCGTGACGATTGTAGTTAGTGCAAGTGCCTGTTTTCGCAGTTATGAGTCATCAGATCCGAGGGTCAGTGGAGGGTGTAGGGCCCGGTGGTGGGCGCACCCATAGTGAATTTTGTAAAATTTTATAGCGATCAACTAAATTTATAATAATTTTTCTTTCATAAGATTTCTACACTTCACACTAATAAACAATTAGAGAAATGGTTCCATCCGCTTACGCGTGATACGATGACCACGTAAGTAGTGGTTCATTGTTATCTAATATTTATCAATGTCTTTTTGAGTTGACAGCTTTTAGTAAACTTTATACTTCAATGGAATAGGTAGGTATTATAGGAATTTTACCAATCAGTTTTAAGAAATCCTAATTTGTAAAGCATTCAAGATCCTAAACTATAAAAGAAACAAATGCCGGCCTTTATAAATTTTCATTTTAGGGCCGATTTTTCCAACGATTAGATAGCCTATAAAAGGATTACGTTGATGATGTCTTTATCTTGATCAAATTTTGGAAAAAGGCAAGCATTAATTTTATCCTTCGAATAGGCTATCTGATCTTTTGGAAAATCGGCCCTTAAACAACATTTTGTCCCATTCAAACTACACCTAAGCCGAATTAATAACGTCGTATACTGTAGAACGTTACACATTTAGGCACATATATAGCCACAATATTCAACCTCAGATCATTGAGTAGCGACCATGCATGGCTCCGAGCTAATTCCAAACATGTGACAATCTACCGAAACTGTCTACAGGGAGCAATTCTTGAAAATTTTTGAGCCGAAACGCAACCACTAACGAACCGTTAACGAAACGCGGTGCGAAGCAATGTACGAGTATATACTTACCGCTTGAGTATTAAGGTATATTTTAGCACGCATCGGTCGCGAGTATGACAGAATAGAAACAAATATCTGTCTCGTACTGAAATGTGTCTAATTACATCACCATAAATTTTTTTAAAGTAATTATTGCTTTGTTCTGAGCGTCTACAACGGTTCCGTTTCGGCTTCATTCCAACTCGGGACTTTTTGAGAATTGGCCTTTTGGAGAATCACCGACAACTGCCAATACCTGCCGTTAGTAGTTGACATTTAATGGAGGGCATACATGTCAAACACCTACGATACGACTACCTTGCCATATAACGACAAGTCATTGTCTAAAAATAAATAAGGTTTCACAGTTTAACCTAGTCTCACACTATGATATCTAATGCATTACGGATACCTAGTAAATATGCAACAATAAATAAAAACACTAAAGTATTTCAAAATAAGGCCGCCGTCCTTACTAGTGCCACTGCCATTCCTGATGATGGTGTGTATGTAAAACCATATTTTACTATTACATATATAACATATATACATACATACATAAAAATCACGCCTCTTTCCCGGAGGGGTAGGCAGAGATCACGGATCTCCATTTGTTACGATCTTGACACACCTTTTTCGCTTCATCTACTTTCATGATATTCTTCATGCACGTTTGTCGGTTTAGGGTACTCTTGACCTGACCTAGGTATCTCTAAAATTTCACCAATTTGATCGGTGAAAGTCCGGCGAGGTCTTCCCCTTCCAACCCTTCTATCCACTTTTCCGTTGTACACTTTCTTTGTCAATTTACTTTCATCCATCCTCTCCGCATGCCCAAACCATCTCAACAAACCTTTCTCAATCTTAGCCACAACGTTCTCATTTATACCACACTTCTTACTGATCACCTCGTTTGTTCTCAATACTCTCATTTCCACTGAATTCACTTGACTTTGGTGTTATGGTTTCTGCCATACCCAACTTTCACTATCATACATAAGAGTCGGCACCAAAACACCTCTATGAACAACCAGACGTGCCGTTTGCGACACTTTCTGGCTACTCATAAAAGAATTAAGTGCCCCATTCACCCGATTCCCAGCATTCACTCTCCTTACAATATCTTTGTCATGTTTACCATCCCTTGTAATCAAAGTCTCCAGATACACAAACTCTGTCACTTGCTCCAATCTTTCTTCGCCAAACATTATTTTGCAATCCGCAATTACCTTATCCTTTTCAAAAACCATCACTTTCGTCTTACTTACATTCATCTTCATCCCTTTACTTTCAAATTCATTCATTTTTGTTAACATCTCCTGCAACTCCCCCTAAATCTCTAAATTTACAACTCCACTCTAAATTTGCTATTAGGTGCAAGTATATAGGAATAGAATCTAATAAATTTAGGTAGAATTTTCAATAAAGACTGATAAAGATTCGCTTCCGCAGTGGTAAGTTATTTATAAGTAAATACTCGTGGATGAAAATCAAATAAACCTGTATATACGTCACTAATGTCATTTATAAATCGAAACATGAGTTAATAAAGCTCGTAACACACGACGACAAATATAAAACTGACCTAAGTTTTATTTATTACAAGCCGTTAATTTTTACTGTGAATAATTGGAACTCTCTGCCGGTATCTATTTTTTCATATCGATATAATTTGGGAGTCATAAAAAAGTGAATTCTTAGATTAAGCATATTTACTACACTATAATAGAACCCACACAACTTAACTGCCACTTACCTTCACAGTTAAGTCAAAACGCGAGGTGCTATTTAAAGACAGAGACCTACTTATAGAATACTTTAACGTAGGATTCGTATTCCTCTACTCCATGGTTCTACTAAGTACTAAATTGCAGTCCAACTTCACATACCTATCGTATTCACAGTTTTATCACCATCGTGTGTAGCGCACCTTAATGACAAAGTTGTAACGTCACACGTCAACCGAATTACGACAGAACGTAAAGGTGAACGAAGTGTCCACTATCCATCACGTGAATAAGTGATGAATGTCCCTGAACACCGAACTCAAGCCCTCATACTCTGGTAAATACTAAACCTCATTCTGTTGACCTCGAGTTTTAATTTGGGAACGTGTACGAACTTTGTGACACCGTTCGTGTTTAAGAAGAAAAAGGTTGTTAGCTTCTACACTTTTTAAATTATGGTTTAATACTTGCTCAGTTTTCCAATATATTACACGGCTTTCCAAGTTAGGGGCGTGGACTGTTTTGTTAAAAATCTCTTTTGGTCCACGTCCGAAAAGAAATGAAATGCAACCTAAACCTCTTTTTTAACCGACTTCAAAAAGAGAGGTTATCAATTCGTGTGTATGTTTTTTTAATTTTTTTTATGTGTGTTACCTCAGAACTCCGTCATTTATGAACCGATAAATTTTTTTTTTATAGTTGGTCATGGTAAACTTCCAGGTTGGTCCCATATTCACCACATCAGGATCTGATGATGGGATCTTGGAGAAATCGAGGGCAATCCTCGAATATTGTAGGCACATGTAGTCTGTTTTTATACTTTTACTGAGCGTTTTGATCACCTACATATAAAACATAACATCTGATGATGGAATCTCTAAGGAATCTAGGGATATCCTCAAATATAAAAAGCACGAGTAGTCCGTTTTTAGATTTTTATAGAGAATTTTGGTCAGCTACACATAATATAAAGGAAACGAGGGTCTGATGATGGAGCCGCCGAAAAACAGATAGTGGAACTTTTTAGTAACAAAATCCCCCTATGGCAGAGGGAGGCCTACGTCCAGTAATGGACTGCAATAGGCTTATGAAGATGAAGATAATTGTGTTAAGTCGTGAAATTATATGTTGCGTTAAGCCGTGTCCGAAGTAAGATGGTTATAGAGGAAGAGGTAGACATGAGAATAACGAGATGACGGATAATAGGGATGAATGTAAAAAGAGTACCTACATATTGCACCGACCCCAAATGATTGGGAACAGGGCAGGAAGAAGGAGTGTAATTATATGTTGCTTAAATAAGTGTGTACATGGCTGTTGTGCGTCGAAATCTCTTATATTCCTCCGAGGCGTGGTGCATGTACCGTCGCCACATACGCATTTTGGATCGATTCCACCTCAAGTGCCTCCGATCCATCATGAGAATCAGATGGTCTGACCGAGTGCGTAATACCGAAGTATTGCGAAGAGCCAATGTAAGTGGCATTGAGGCCTATTTAATGCGTCGGCAGCTTCGGTGGTGCGGTCATGTGTCTCGTATGGTGGAGGAGAGATTGGCTAAGCGCATCTTCTGTTCTGAACTGGAGGAGGGCAAGCGGAAACGCGGCGGGCAACTCCTCAGATACAAAGATCAGAAAAGATCAGAAATCGGTCGGAGGTCATCATTATCATCATAATCATCATATTGTCAGATGTAGTTTCGAAGCCTAGTCCTTTTTCTCTTTTGTCATGTGGCCTATTTAATCATTTGCTGGCATATAAATCTGACAATATTATGCCTCCTAAACTTCGAACACGACTTAACGCAATATATATTTGCCCTTTAGTAAAATTTTACTTTAGTAAGCTCGAGTTTTGGGAGAAAGTCGGTTTTTCGTTTTAAAAAAATTATTCGAATATAAGTATGATAAAAGTTATAAAAATGCAGAATAACTAATATGAAAACGTGTAAATGTAAGTGATTAGCCACCGGCCGCTAAGAATAAATAATAAAAATGGAACGTATACCTATAGGTATATGCCTGTTATGTACTGCTGACGTTGTTGGCTAAAGCTCTTATGATACCGCGGATTGTGTTATTCGAAAAACCTATTGTAATATAGTTTAAAATACCGAATAGCTAAGAAAATACGACGCATTGTTACAACGCTAGAAAAATAATAATAGTAAGAACCGTTGCAAAGATTACTAATGGGTACCCTTTTTTACGTTTTAGCAAGCATTTCTCAAATAGTAATTGGAGGATTTATTATATTTTAGTGGTCCTTTCTGGCTTAGAAGGAGATATACAGGATGATTTTTGGTCGTCAACGTTTCCGAAAACTACGGAATCTCCTCATCATCACGATCATTTTTCTCCATGGAAGCATACCTGGAAAGTGTCTGATTTCCAAAATATTAGGGTCCAAAGTTGAGTAAATAGACTGCGTTTTTCTGCATAAATGCACATAGACGCGCGTAGCAGGATTTTTTCACTAAAAATAATTAATATCTGTTTATAAAAAAAACTAACATAAACACTAGACACTATAAATTTCGCACGATCAAGGAATTTAAAATTATTTAAAAAAAAAATTCCCAGCATTTTTTTTGGCATAAACTTACTTTATTTCATGTATAGAATACGTACCCTTCGTTAAAGGTGGCCACAAAAAAACACCCTGTATAGATAGGAGAGCTATATACCTATAGATTTACTCCATTAAAAGAAGGATGGAATTTTCCAAGAAATACTTATTTGTTTTATACAGAACAAAATATAAGGAAACATATCCAACCCACAGCTAAGTCCATTAACCTTTCGAATACACATGAGTATTTGCTCGAGAGCCAATAAAACGTCAAAACAGATTCTTTACGAGAACCAGGACTTTTTGATAACCTAATAACCTAAAACGCAGCAAGCTTATTTCATGACAAGACGCAATTTCCACGGAAAAGTCAAATGGAAAGCGTAACCAATCTTAATGTCTTTGGTGCATGCACGGGCCACGATTCATTGCAAATATTTTCACACGTTATAGTATTTTTTAACCCTACTGCAGCGTGGCGCAGCAAGTTACTGGCCACATAAAACGTTATGTCCTACATTGTGCTTGGAGTTACGAGAGTTTACACTGGATAGCACATTGACACTGTTGATGAAATCGTTAGGTGTGCGTGACTGAGCGGTATGTTGACAACTAATTAGTATGTGTAATCGTTGTTCAGGGGTCATTTATGAAAACAGTCAATTGGTACCCTTTTGTAATGAAAGTTTTTCTGCTAACCTACGCATGTACTTTCCGTTTTCCTTAGCAGAGTGGCCTGCTTATAGGATTTTTTTTTTATATTATCTCTCATAACTCTTGGTACATTGCCACCACACTCTCAATTTAAACAGCTTTAATCGAAATAGGTATGCCCAAATTGTTGAAAATTTCTGTAGTGAATTATTTAACGAAAACTTTAACTTAACGATGGTTTCGAATCCTTGATGCTTTTATAAATTTAACAAAGTTTCGACTCAAAATAACAAAACCCAAATAATTCGGCTGACACGTTCGTGGGTGTCAGGCTACATTCAATTATTTACTTATATCACAGGGTAGAGATTAGATAATGGATTCAATTTCTTATTGATAAAGCCCTTAATTGTATTATGGTCGGGTTGATTGATATTATGAAACATTAAAATTCCTTATCATGATTCTAACCAATTCTAACACAATTTTCTTTATTATTTCTTATATCCCATATGTTTCAAATAACCACTTATTGAAAAACAGGCAAAAAACCTGACTACGACAAATATTTTATGTACTTATAAGAAAGACTAAGACGAATCTAATAATAGGTATTTAAACTCAAAAAATATACCTAAATATACATACTTATTGATTACATTCTAGCGGTTAAAAATTCAATGTATTAAATGTAGTAAGTAATTGGTTCAATGCGTCTAGGCATGTAAAAGGCGTAGTAGGCGTAGCTTTTAGTCCTCGTAGCACGTGCTACGGGTTGCGCCCGGGCATGTTGTACGACTTTCACAAAAATTCTCCGTGCAACGTCCTGCGGAATGCAACCAGGGGCGTAACTACAGGGTGGCAAGTTGACTAAAAGCCACGGGCCCGGAAGGAGCCCCTGGTCATATATGAATGCCAGCTCCCAACATTATTTACGGGGCATCCAATGCCATGAGCCTCGAACGATATAGTTACGCTTCTGAATGCAACCACAGTCCGTTGAAAATCAGTTTACGTTACCCGCAGGCGATACGTGTCCATCCACGTTAACCGCACGTCATGCACAAGCTATTGTCATTCGATGCTTGATTGCGTCTTGGGTGGAAACAAAGGTATGAAGACTCACTTCGCGTTTGATTATCGCTTAGAGAAGCAACTAACCTTTGTCGATACGATACTACCCATTTTTAATCTGAAGGGGTAGTATAAAGACACATCTATCTCAGCTTCGCGTGTGAATTATTACTTGATGGTAGTAACTAGTATGTATATTACAATGCAATCTCATAACTCTATTGATTAACTTTCATCCGTGTTATATTACATCTATCGGCAGTGTGTAGCTACTAAATTCATATAGAGCCAAACACATAAAGCAATCTCGGGTGTTATTCCTTTTGTTAGAGTAAAGTAGCCTCTCGCACTTAAGCTACAGAGTCTGTAATCGTATAATGCAAGTTAAATAGTAGAGTTCTGTCTGTACTTACAGCAGTAGTTGACTTAATAAGAGTAATTAATATCATTTAGATTAAGTTTCACTTTGCTTTCAGATGCTGTTTTGAGGCTGCGAATTAAAAGCAGAAATTAAAATAGGATTCATTCTTATTACGTTTTAAGATGTTTTAATTTGTTCTGAGTGAATTTGTTTTAATTATATTATAACTTATTATTTTCTTTCTATCCTTATTTCTTGTCATGCCTACCGTAAGTTTTTTTATTAGTACGTTTATTGAAAGATACAAATGTATCTTTTACAGTAGTATATCAGTTTCTTAATATTCACAATGGCTAAGCGAACATCAAACCCCAGATATTAGGGTCCAAAGTTGAGTAAATAGATGGCGTTTTTCTGCATAAATGCACATAGACGCGAGTAGCAAAATTTTCTCACGAGAAATAATTAATTTATGTCTATGAAAAACCTAATAAGCACTGGGCTCCAGTGCTCCATCTCCAGAAACTCCAGCGGAATATATTTTTTTTTTTTTTAATTTACATCATTTCCCAGCAATTTTTTTGGCATAAGCATAAGAAAAAACATCCTGTATATACACTCGAAATAGATAACCTCCTGGCGCAGTGCAGACGGGAAAAACGGCTTAGGAAAACGTAGTGCAAACTTATCGTGAGCTTAGTTAATTTATTTAAATTTCAAACTAGCAGCTACCAACGGCTTGATCCGCGTAAACTTTTGGATTGCCGTTTTTGCCAGCCCCGTGGAAATTTCGGGAAATCCTTTCTTATTGGATGACTACGTCATAAAGAACATACCCCGCAATTTATTGTCAGGTCTCTAAAATAAGCGGTTTAGGCGTCAACGCAGTCAAGACAAGGCATTTTATATACGTATTAATTATAGCTTTCCGAAAATATGTATAATAAATCTATAAATATTCCATTAATGATCATAAAACAAACCGTCTTAACTTTTGAAGATAAGCGTTAAAAGTTGGGAGGTATTATAAATTATTTTAAATAAAACATCTTAAATATTTAAGAAAGTTTAGAAAAAAACTTTGTGGATCAGATTATCTGCCAAAACCAAGGGTTAGATTTTTTTCAAAATAACAAGACGAACCAAGACTTGTCAAAAAGTATACTATTATATTAAGCTGAATTGAAAAGAATTTTTTACGTATAGCGAAGTAAAAGTCTGACAAATCTGTTTTTCGTTGATATAAACTTATGGTTTTGGAGTAAAATAAAATAAAATATTTTGATAATAAATTGCCTTGCGAAAAGATTGTACTTAATAAGTATTTAAGACATTTAATTAATGTTATATTTTTAGTCGGGAATTCGACTAACGGCAAATTTCAATACACTCTAGAAATCATAACAAAGAACATCGGATTTTTTAAATTCCAAATTTGAAATTTTGTATGAAAACAATGTAACATTCAATCTGAAATATGCAAAAAATCTCTCAAGATCGGTTATTGAAATCGGCTGTAAGCAATGAGTTTTTATTTTAATCATAGGCTGTAAGTGAACAAAACAACTTATCTAATGAAAGAATCAAATTGTAATATGAAAGCCTCGAGAATACCTGTGCGTATGCGTACGAGTACATGTACGAGTAAGCATTGACGTGCACGTACCACGAGTTGTAATGTATGGAACTGTATAAGTTCAATAAAAATTAATACAAAAACTTACATTATAAGTCCACCGGATCATCACAAGCCACACACAAATAATAATATAATCTGTTTTGCACTGCTCAATAATTATTGTAATTATAACATTACATATATACATACATCTATAATTATTCAATAATCGTGGTAACATGCACTTTTTTTTGTTTATCCCGAAGGAAAGGCAAGAGGAACTATGCCCAAGATAAGATAAATGTGTAATGTGTGCCGGAACTCTTCGGTTTTCATAGTTCTATCTATGGCATTGTGACGATATCATTTTCGGCCTATAAGAGTACTTGCCACCAAGACTTGTACATAATAATTCTTTACTAACTTTGCTCACTAGTATCTTAATATAAGTAGTTAACTCTTTGTTATAGGAAATTTATTGATTCCCGGAATTTTATGACTTTTATTTATAAGTCCACAAGATCAGGGTAAGCATGAACCTTTTTACACGCGCGCCGTAACGCTATCGACTCACTGCGCGTGCTAAAACTATGGGATATAACAATATGACGACAAGCGTTACGGACTATCGAGGGGTTAATGGAGAGTAGTATATTCTTTGGGTTCATGCTTACCCCACTGGTCGGGATTGCTAGTAGGTAAATTTTTAGGCCTGCAGAATGTGACTGTAACATTTATTTATCACACAGATTTTTTTTCTGTAACATAATATGCTTTGTTACGTACAAGCGTAAATTTCCGATACTTAAGTAAGACTACTGTAACAAGCAAACACTTAGTTAATTGACTGGTACTAAGGCTCTACTGAAGTATTGACTGTTTGCTATCAACCTACTATTACAACAATATCCCTAGAGATCAATATACCAACATGAAATAAAACACTCGCACTTGCAATAACGGAATTAAAACTACAATAGTCAAACGTACAAATGAACGTGTATAATCGTAACATAAAAAATAATGTCTGTCATAAAACGTATTAAAATCATAGACAACGAAATGAGTTTTAAACATGCAATAAAGTTTCTACAAAACCGATAGTACCGATAATAATAATTATAGCTTTACATCCCATCTACTGGTATATCCTAGGTATGTATTGTGATAGCCTTCCAAGCGGGAGGCGCAAGTTCGATCCCAGTCACGGGCCTGTACCAATGAATTTATTTCATGTACAGATTTTAATGTTGCAAAATTGTCACTTAGCTCGTGCCTCGGAAAGTACGTAAAACCGTTGGTTTCGTACAAATTTTTAATTTAGACAATAACATCACTTTGTCAAAGCTTTGGCATTTGTTTGAGGCACGTCTTAACCATTGGGCTATTACCGCTTAGTTGGTCGTTAGTTTTCTACTCAAAACTGTCCTGTGGAAAACGTAAGCCTAGTGGACAATATCTCCGAAACAAGGATGTTCTAAAACGACAACTAACATCCTGCGGCTTGTCGCATGGTACGCGGGAGAGTGACGCTTTAACAAGATTAGAGTGGCGCAAGGCAATCAAGACAGGTACTGAAAAGTTTGAAGAAGCCCGACAGTGCAACTTATGCAGCCGCATGTTTAAGACCAAGTTCGGTTTCGCGAGTCATATCCGTGCACACGCCAGGAACTAACAAGGTGTCGCCGTCGACGGATATGTCGTGGAGGACATCATTATCATCATCGTCGTAAGCAGTGGATATACACTTCTCCAGCAATAGTAAGTTTTCAGTACCTATGATGGCTAGGTATACCTAGAACCGTCTGACAACCAAATTGGCACAGTGACTGTGCCTACTGGCCGGAGGTCCTGAGTTATAATCCCTGAATTCTCACCTCCCTGAATACCTACCTACATTGGCAGCATACATTGGTCTATTAATTGAAGTTTGTTTCCGATTCATATACCTATATTTATACAGGATGTGACGGGAGGGATATGTTAAGCCAAGTGCTATGAAACTAGCCCACAAGATAACCTATTCCCAAAATTTGAGACTCGAAATCACATATTACATACAATATTTTTACGAATTCTACATACCTGGAAAAATAAAAATGTTATTTCGAGTCTCAAATTTTGGTGATAAGTTCTATATAGAGGGCTATATTTATAGCTTTTCGCTTACGACTTTTGCTACATCCTGTATACATGAGTACAGGTTGCTTAGTACCCACAATGAGACCTTAAAGAACTTAACTTACTGCTGGATTGGGTAGTAAAGTACTTACATTATAAAAATTATTAATAAAGAAATGAAAAAATTCTTCACCCGAGTGGGACTCGAACCCACGACCTCGTGCATTCCGTGCAGAGCTCCCACCAACTGAGCTACCGGGTCAATTACTCGTTTGACGAATTTTACCATCTCTTTTTTAAATTACATTATTACTTACATTATCTGTAGACTAAGTTGATGTTTGTCTTTGTGCAGTAGATGCAATAATCTTAGTCGTAGATATCATCAATAGGTAATCAATTAGTTTGCAGGTTGAATGCCCTCACCTAGACCAAGCTGTACTTGTTTACCTTTACCTTCGGATTAAATTTTAAATGATTTATTATAAAAATCAAAAGGCTTTTCTTTTGTAGCTGTTGGCACAGTTGAAACTAACTAAAGAGATACGTACACCACTTCCGTAAACGTAGACAGACATGCGCATGCGTTTTGCTACGATCAACGCTACGGTCAAAACGATAGGGTCGAAGTATCCACAATTTAAGGGTTAGTTCACACCGTGACATAACACGATGCTGAATGCGCTTTGATTCCGCCCTGCGGAGGCGCATCGCATAGTCACGTAGTGCATCTAGCACGACGCCGCACTGCATCGTTGATAGTACTATGAAATGTATCTATCGGCGCCGGCCCGAGTGATTTCACACGATCCGATACGCAGATAGTGTCAGTATTTTTATTTCTTTTCATACTAATCTTGTCCATCAATTTCTCCATAGACCAGAGGCCATAAATACAATTTTAAACCTCTAACAAATAGATAGAGCAGTGCATTACATCATATTGGCATTACATACATTTCAGTAGTATAGGGTAATCCAATCTTTGTATGTAAATATGTTGTAATTCCCCCTGGACTCTCTGTGCTACCCGTAATCCATCTTATTTCCTGTGAGAACGAAGTTCTACCTTCGTACAACATACAATAATAGGTTACATTCTGTTTTTGGTGTCAGTCGATGCTACATCGCAATTATACTCGAATTGTGATATTATTAAAATAAAATTACTTCATGGATATCTAAAATTTGGTATATACCTATCTATACATACATACACGGACTGAAGTAACCAGAACTGCAGGACCATAAAGCAGATCCCACAGCCACGTTTAGGAGACAGATATAAATTATCAGTGACAAGTTGTTAGTATCATCTGACACAATGGCTTCTTGTCGACTCTTACGACATGCACGGAAGGAGATGCAGCTGACGCACTTTAGCCTCATATCACACAGGATTAAAATTATAAAACTTTTATTATTACCTGATATTCGTAAATGAATACACGTTCCAATAAATGTGCTCAGTAATTAATTATTTAAAAGTACGTTGTTTTAAAAAAAATATGTATTTACTACCCCGTCATAATTTAGATAGAATTAATAGTAAATGAATATACAATGTATGTGGAAACTACTTAAAATAAAAATACACCCAGAAACTAGTATTTTACGGTGTAAACATCTATAGGTATAAAAAGTAACTTAAAATGCGAACTCAACAAAAAACTTGACGACTACAAAGAAGCGAAGAGAAAGGATCTAAGAAAGTTGTAAGTTGAAATTCTTACGCTGAATAACGCATACAAAGGCTCAACGTGTCCCCACGGTTCCACGTGAGCAGCTGAAATCTGAGTTTATGTGGCACTTAATTGAATTAGTGCGCGAGTTGGGACACGAGCGTACAGAGGGCACGACACGTCCGCTCGCGTCGGCGGCGCGCGCTGCACTGACGCCCCCCGCCGCTTATCGCTGCCACTGCGATAACGTACAATGCCCACAATATTAAACTGGTCCCAAAAACTTGGCTCTACTATCTATGCCAAACATTCCAACTACTACCATAACACTCCAGTCTCGCGTAAACGCCACGGAGCCTCTTTGTAACGTACTTTAGCCCCTGAAACTGCTGACTGTTCTTCTGGTCGCAGATTAGCATAAAGTAAATTAGATGCAGCGAACCTCCTTATAGTTGAGGCTCCAAAAAGGCATTTGCATTTTCGCCACTTGCACTAGTGTAAGATTGTGTCCCACGGTCCTTTTCTGTTGGAATAAGATATTCATGTAAATATGCACGAAAAGTTTTTGATGTAGAGTCCTAAAATTTGCATAACAAATAGAGATTGAAGCGCAAATTGCATTTTATGAAGAAAAAAACTAGTCGTATAAAATTTAATATTTGCAAAGAAAATATTCTCTCAAAATAGCGGGAATGTTTCTAAATCCTGAAGAATTTTAATAAGTAGTAGATTTGAGCTTAGTGTCACGCGACGCAAGTTTGTAAAAATGCTGACTATCCGGCGGCCACGGTCTTAGCATAAATTATATATAGCCGAGCTCCGGCGTAGTTTCAAGGAACTTCCCAAATAATGCCCCTTTCGACATCCTCCGAGATCCAACCCGAGTGTTCTTCACGATCTCATAAATTCACAACATGAATAATATTATCTCTGATTTTTTGTATAAATATTTTAAGACATCAGTACATTAGTAGGTATACATAATTTAATGTGCTTAATCCGATTTAGGGACAGAGATTTACATGACATACATTTTTCACTTACACTAAAAGAAATATAATATGTCTACTTTGTACGGGCTCTGGGCCTGGATCTAATGACGACAGATGTCACAAAGAAGCGAATAATATGACTATATATAATTTATCTTTATAATTTTTCATGCTTATTTGTTAAAAAAAAGCTTTCACGATACTATGTATTTCATGTCTATTTTATTAAACTTATCTACTACGTACTTAGACTACGAAATCGTAGAACTGCTACGAATGCTACGACAAGCATAGGCTACTACGAAAAATGACCATAATATTTATTCGTTTGTATGTTATATATATTTCTCAGGATTCTGTAGTTTAAGGAAGCCTAATCTCGGCATCTTTGTATTAGTTGGGCTGTACCAAAAACGTTCAATTGTGGCTCTTTCAACACCTTTCATTCTGTTTAATCGTTACTAAATACAATAGAAATGACATTTATAAAATGTTTTTTTTCCTACACGACGTCAGATACAATGAAGCTTTACAGTAACAGTTACTGTAAAAGCAAACCATGCAGCGGCGTAATAAATAACAATTAGTGCAAAGTCGACTGCAAATTACAAAACCGGCTGCCCAGGAAAGTCTTACAGTAATTATATCTACGTAGAGTTTACCTTAATTGTGATGGAGATGACATCACCTCACAGTTGTTTGTTATAATTTAAATGCAAAAAATAACCAAATTATCTGAGAAGTTAAGCAGCAATACAGAAAAATATGACATTTTAAACTATGAAAACTAAATGCGGTGGTAGGCTCACTTCGTGGGACTTAATAAGCTAACTGGTAGAAAGTGGAAGTGTATTCTATATACTAAGGGCCGAGTTTTTCAATGGTCAGATAAGCTTTCTTAATAATAAAGTTAATGCTGTCTCTATCTTGATCAAGTTTTAGAGAAAGACAGTAACAACTTTATCCTTCAGGCTAACGATAAAGCCTAAGAAAAATTTCAACAAGTATTCGTTTATTGTACAATATTGTTTATATTACGAGTGTTATAATGATTGTTCTAAAAATCTATGGAATCGATAGTAAAATATTTAGCACGTCTTGCATTCTCTATCAAGAAAACAAACAATATTTCGTACCAACAAATTGAGTTAACAGTTTTTCAAAACCTATGTATTTGCTATTTCTGACTTTTTACACGCGATCTCTGCCCATCCGTCGTCGCTTCGGCCCCTAAATTGTTATGAAAACTTCACCCGTTAATTCTGCGCCTCGGCATAAATTAGTGTAATTAAAATATTGCTCCCCACCGCGTCTAAAAAATTATTTATGTGTTGACCTTTTAATTAAACGTCTTCTTGGTTTCGGATCATATATAAAAAAAACAATGAAGGTTTAGTTCTAAGATCGGGAAATTACAAAACGAAGCTAGAAATTTCAGTGATGATAACTATACTTTTTTGTCATCACTGAAAGTGTATAACTGTTATACATACGCATCTCGGTAAAAAGTACTTTGGTATTAGACACATATTCGTAAAACAGCTCCACACTAAGTCTTATAAATCGGACGCCTACGACTTCGTCTGCGTGAACTTTAAAATTCTCGATTTCACTGTTTCTGTGAGAATTTCGGGAAATCCTTTCTTATCAGATGCCTGCGTCATACAAAAATTATACCGTCCAAGGTTTAGGTCTCTAATAGCAGCTGTGCGTTGATCCGTCAGCATAAAGGACAAAGTATTTTATTTGTGTATTCTGTAATTTTTATTCGTTTAAAATCTTAAAAGTCACCTGTTACGTCCTCTAAAATAACCTCATCCTCATTTACTTAAAGAAAAATACCTGTCTGCGTAAAAATTTTCATGACAAAGTTATGATGCCTCGCAAGCTCAAATATAACAAGCCGTTTAGGTTCTACATCTAGAGCGTGCCAAAGACATATACATGCAAACATACACTCGACAACATAATCCTCCTTCTGGCGCCGTCGGGTAATAACAGATACATGTTCTTGCGATCTTATTCAATAGAAACGATGAATCAGTACACACATGCACTTTCACGTATTTAAATGTTACCATTGCACAATATTGTGCATTGTAAAGTCGTTGACCTACATCCAGCTCTCTAGACTACCTAGCGTCTCAAAGAATAACACCTGCGTTTGTATAAACAAGATTTATAGAATTGTCGCAGAGGTTTTTATACATCTTCAAGAGACTAGGCTATGAGTTTAATCTTATGTTATGGTAAATCAGGTAAGTACAATAATTTTAAAGCATATTTTACTCCTATTTAGTAAGTACAAATAATGAACTTCAGTTTAGTTTTGTAATTTAACTGCCATGACAACGCATAATTTTGTCTCTAGGTATAATATTGTTTCCGGATTTTTCAAAAGAACATGTGCATCCAATGTTAACCAGCTTTACAGTGATGACAACAGTATCAGCCAATTCCAATGTGTTTACGTACATCTTATCCGGGGACAATATTTTTAAGAGAGTTTACCCAAAAGACTAGGGTCTTATTGTTATTTGTAAATAATAATAAATGAGTCTGCCAGCTCTAAATGATTGTTAAATGTCTGACCTGACCGCCGCGGCACGTAGACGGTACGCGGGACGCCGGAACAGCGCGCAGACCGCCGCTATGCATCAACGAACTATAATTAGATAAGTATCACTGGTTCAATCAAAACAGGGCGTGCGATATTGCATCTATGAATTTCAGCGTCATGATAGCGCTGCGTGCACAATTGGTGAAACAAAATACTATAAGGTCACTTGTATACGTCACGTGTAACTGAGGAGATGAGTAATTTTATCAGCCTATTGCAGTCCACTGCTGGACGTAGGCCTCCTCCAGGGCACGCCACAAGACTGCCATGGGGGGTATTTGCCCATAGTCACCACGCTGGGCAGGCGGGTTGGTGACCGCAGTTTGTATTTTGGACTATGTTGTCAACACGGGAGGCGCTGCTGCCCACCTCCCGGAAACCCTTAATCGCCTCGTACGATACCCACGTGCAGACATGGGGTGGTACGAATTCTAATCTGCCGGAACCACGCGGCCAGTAATTTTATACTTAGGCATTAAATACTGAACCGGCCTTTCTTTCGAAAGATACCGGAACTAATAGAAATATTAGGAAGGCAGTTGAGTCCTTTATCAATAACCAAATCCTTTAAGTAAAGTAGAGAGTAGAGTCGGTAGATATTGTTATGTAGTATGACCTACTTGTAATTTGTCCCGATTACTAGTGATATAGTGCTATGAGTTTATAGTTAGTGACAATAACGAATTCCTACAGATTTTTATGTGACTAATTAAAATAATATGAAATGTGTTTGAATCATAAAGACACTAGCGCCTAAGTCAGGTGACTTCATTACTGTAACGAAGTATAGCTAAAGTCATGAGGAAGTGCAATTCACTGGCAGCGAGTGCTAATGAAAGAAACAGAACTTTACTTCCCGAACTCGAGGGTCACGCCAACTTGTATTCACTGTTCCATAAGCCAGAAGAACTTAGCTCCAACAGGAGGTTTTCATCTATTTCTGCCACGAAATGTGTTACTAATTTAGCATTGCTTATTGGAAGTTGCTTGGATTCAGAAATGTTATACATTAGATTTTTATATATTAGATAGATAAACTTCTATGCTGTTCTGTGAGTGAAAAAAACGTACAGCTGCTTTTCTTCCCGGGCACACTGTACAAGTCATTAGAGGGACAAGAGGGTCTTGGTGTTTTGTAGGTGATGGGCTGACCACCTGTCACTTACTAACCGAACTTGTACATCCCAACTATACCCTCAAAATTGATCAGAAGTGGCACCATGTGGTTCTATCGGCCCTTGGTGCTCTGACTACCCCGTAAAAGATAAAGGCGTGATTATATGTATTTATATGTAGATAGATATAGACATGGCTGTATTCCTGAAATGGGGTAGCCACAACTGCATGATAAAGATCCCCCAGACACATTTAACATAGTGGGGATGGGGTCAGATGTATAGCAAATTATCAGTAACGAGTTGCTAGCTTATCGCCTGCAAAATATTTCCGAGTTCCTTAATCGACGTTTACGACATCGCGACATCCATGGAAGGAGATGCAGCTGATGCATTCTAGTGAAGTCCTGCATTGAAATGTCATCAACAAATAAAACTCAAAGATGGCTTAACTTTATATGTATGTTTATATTTTTGTTTTCTTCTATGCTGCTCTGGCAGTGAAAAAAAACGTATAATACTACAGCTGCTTCTCTTCTCGGGCATACTGTACAAGTCAGTAGAGGGACAAGAGGGTCTTGGTGTATTGTAGGTGATGGGCTGACCACCTGTCACTTACCTACTAACCGAACTTGTACATCTCAACTATACCCTCAAAATTGATCAAAAGTGGCACCATGTGGTTCTATCGGCCCTTGGTGCTCTGACTACCCCATAAGGGATAAAGGCGTGATTATATGTATGTATGTTCGAGCAGGTATAGGGATGATTTGAGTACGCTGCCATCAGGCTGAATTAAACGCTGCTGTAAAGCCACTAGTAATAAATAAACGTTTTACAATCTTTGTTTATGGCATATTCCTGCACTAGGATACTTGTGTCGCAGGTGTCAATGGCACATGCAACACAAACACACCGTCCAAGACCCGGGAACAAACAAATATTTTCGACGAGGATTCGCACCCGATATCTCTTCGTGTTGAACGAGTAAAGTAATCCATAGTATCACAGAAGCTGTGTCATACTCGTATAACTAGCGGTCGTCCACTGTCCTGCGTATTCCATAGAATTTTGTTTTTTTTTTCATAGATCAATTCTTTACAAGGAACCAAAGAACATTCAGTAAGTATGTCTGTCACTCAAGAACAGAAGAGTTTTTTATATTTTGATTAGTAGAGAAATGTTAAGTAAGACCACACTGTCTCAGTAACAGAAATATCATGAAAATACATATATATTGAAAAGATATTATATAGCCTCCTTTATTATTATGTACCTGTTCTCAAAAAGGTTATGCAACTCAAAATGCACGTTTTTTTACTAAAAATCTAGCAGAATCCAGTCACCGTACGTGTCATAAGCTCACCTGATAGCTAATGAAAGAAACTGGTAAACTTCCTTTCAGAAATTCGGCCGGGTCGCACGGGTCGCAACTACTGCACAATAAGCCAAAACAGAATTAACAGGGAATAATGTATTTCGTAAACTGTAGACATGCTGTTCTAACACGCAAGTTGTGTTCTGCGGTTAGGATTTGCTTCCTATAATTTAAACGTGCTTAGAAATCTATCTTTAGGGTAAATTTTCTTATAATAATAATAATGCCCTCCAACCGTATTTTGACTATAGCGTCAGCTCTGACAGGTGCACACTCTATTCCGTCAGTCTCATAGTCCGATGGGACGGAAAGCTGATATGACCGAAGAGAGATCAGGCACAGACCAACGCGCAATTTAATATACGGGTATATTCAGTCCCTTTCAGCTTATGAAAATAAAAAGAAATAATTCAACATAAGTGCTATACCTATACATCGCGAGTTTATTTAATTTGCTGTAGAAAATAAAACTCTTAATAAAATTACGTAATCCAAAAATAATTTATACCGCATTTGAAATAATATTACAGCTCAGAAAATTCTAAGTGTACATTTTATTGAGTAGCTTTATAAATTTTTACGCGAATTTTTATAGCGTTTCGCTTGCGTTTCGCACAATGAAACATTACCTTGGAAGCGGCGAGAGCTGTAGCAGTTTTATGGCCGCCCTATACTTGTTTGTTTGGTTCCAGTTCACCACTTGTATCGATATGATTTGTTTTTACGTCCGTCCACCTCAGTGGCGCCACTCCGTGGAAACAACAACGTAAGTGCTGGGCATGACACCAGGAATTTATGAGGTCTCCTCGGGAACTGAAATATCAGAGACTATTTTCAATTTATATGCATAAACTCGGTTGAACCAGTTTAGGATCTACTGTGCATCTCGGTTAATCCATTTCTGAGATTAGCGTGCACAAAGATACAGACAAACAGACAAAATGGAAAAACATGTTTTGGGTTCTCTTGCGTGTATAAAGTGCCCCCACCATAAAAATATTTGCCATGTATAGAAATCGAGTCACAGTTGACGCAGGTCATGAGGTCCATAATAGTATCCTTGATACACACACACACACATGCGGCTTAGTTCCCGAAATGTAGTAGCCAGAACTGCAAGACCATATAGAAGGTCCCACAGTCACGTTTAGTATAATGGGGACAGATAAATAATCAAGTTGCTAGCTTATCGCCTAAGAGAATGAAAAGAGATGCGGTAGCGACCATCAATGTACCAGTATGCGCAGTATGAACAAATCACTGGCTAACATTTTTCGTACATCGTCACCTACGCATCGGCGACACTGTTTTCTACGAATAAAGGGTCCCTCTTTGTCTACTACGTGGAAGAAGAATTGGAAATATGTAAGTCGTAATTTTTTTCAATAGCATTTCCGCACAAAGAATCGACGACCAATACCTTCTTAATGTAATGATCTTTTATTCTCAATGGGTATTTGTTATTTTTCGTTCAATCCTTTACTGACAGGTTAACAATGAAGTCTTTGTCTGCTAAACAATGCTAGAATTCTATTAGATTTTATATATACTTAATTTACTTGAAATTTAATCATAACCTACAGTTAGTAGAAATAAATATAATTGATTTTTGGATTATATAGGTACATTGGAAATAAACAATCAAGCGGTTAAATAAATAATTATATCTGCTAAAATTACAATACTCCCCTCAACTCGTATTATGTAAATGAAACAGTACAAAATTTATAATAAATTATACATAATATCGAGTAGGTAACTCTACTACTCTACCTGGAGAGGTAATCTATGACCTTTTAAGCACCTTTTAAAATATTTCCGTATTCACTTTTCAGTCTTTTATGATAATTTATATATAATCCCTTGATTTCCATCACTGTTTCAAACATAGTCATAGCTTGTCAACTGTAACTTATCAAACAGCAGTCACAATAGATATAATAAAAATTTACGACTACTTCTCTGTGTAGGTGGATACTTATAGATTAAATATAAAAGTCATATAAAAGGTAAAATGCCTCATTAACGTTTATTACAGCAGGTAAAAACAAACATTAAAAACTTGGCGACAAAACAAAGCGATAAAACAAATACGCACAAAGTTGTCCGAAATTTCTTCACAAAAATTTTTAGCGCCAAAGCGCCGGTTTTCCGTACTTAAAACACTGTTGTTCTACAATATAAGGAAATGTTTGGAGCACTCATTCTAACCGAAAGGTCGGAAGGCACGATTAGCAGAATTTAGCTGCGTTTGAAGTCTTTATAGCCAGTCGTTTTGAGAGTAATGTGCTCCCCAATTGTAAGAGAAATACTAGAGAACGCTTTATTTTCTTATAATGAAGAACTGAGGTTAAATGATTTTCCCAATGTGCGTACTAATGGTTTGACGATAGAATAAGATTTTCAAGCCACGCTGCCGCCGCGAAATTGGCTATCGGTGCTCATATCTACTACCAACCACATAAATATATATGTAGGTATAGGTAGGATACCTTAAAAACATAACACTCTATTTAATAATAGGTGAATGTAAATTGTAATATGTACACTATTAGAATTTGGGCTTACGAATTTAACGCATCGGATATTTGGATAGCACTTCTCTGTCAACGAGCGTGCTACTAATAATAACGTCGGCATATGGAAGGGAAAGTAATAAAAAGTTCTTTTTATCGTGCGTATCCTACCCACGGAATAATTTTATTCATAGAGGAAAAGGTCCTAACCCGTTTTATATGGATGATATTTTAATAGACGATGATTAAACCGGAGAAACCGGATAGACCTTCGTATATTAATTTTAGCCATTTTCAACGTGTAAAGGTGTGCTGGTTTTTGATAATAATTTACATAGTTAAGTTATTACCTCTACAAATTCGCTCTTCATTTTCAGATCGGTTTTACATTTAAATAAATTCGTTAAAACGCGAGGATGTATGTTTATAACTTTTGGCATCGTATCACGCATAATTATTTCTGCGACCAAAACGTTGGGTCGGACGCACCTGTGCTCAATTTTCAATGTAAATATCACGAGCTTTGACACAAAATTTTAATGTTCGCAGACGACAGAACGGCCGAGCCACAAACGGCCGGGCCCGCCCGCTTCTGCCTGTATTTGATATTTTTATGGCCTTTCCATATTATCATGAGTTATTGCGGAGCAATTTAAATATGAATGGAGGTTTGACAGTTTCATATCTCCTGTAAGGAAGAAAAATGCGACAGCGTCAGTATTGAAAACCAAATCGCGTCTCAAATACGTTCTTACGCTAAATACGACGTTGGATTACTGTTGCTTACCTACGTCAGATACATACCTATAGGTACACTTGTAATATTGAGAGTAGGTACAGTTGTCAACACAATAGAATCTATTATCTAACTTAAAGATGTAATATACCAGATGATTATAAAACATTTGGAACTTGTCACGTGTTTTTTTTCTCAGAGTGAATGTCCTACCTTGTTTTCTTGCACTATCGCACATATACGGCGATACGATTATAATTTTGCTATGCCGGACTACAACATGATTTCCTTCGAGAGCTCTAAGAATATGATAATATTTATACACCTTCCAACATCTTTACATCTACTGAAATTGCAACTTTCTTAAATTTTTACAGTTAAGATATTAGCTGCTGTATCAAACTACCTATAATATCTACCTATAGATTACTTAGGCAAACCGTAACAACCCCAAAACTCAACACGCCAGCATGATAAAAATAACTTTATTAATTTTCCTCGACATTTTGCAATTTAGAAATAAGTCCATACTTAGTTACAATTTAAAGTACTTTAATATTTAGAACTACTTCTCTACTACTACTTTCTCAAATTGTGTGTTCAGGCTGTTATGCTATTATAAAAATTCCAGTGCATAACACACGGATGTCTTCCCTAAATGGAGAACTGTAAGATCATGGGGGAGATCCCACCGCCACGTTTAGCATAGCTCGTTCAGATGCTAAAGAATGTCCGCGTTCCTTAGTTGACTCTTACGACATGTACGGAAGGAGGTGCTGATGTATTCTAGTGAAGCCCCGCATCAGCACGGGAAATTTTCCCTAAATTTCCTTTTAAATAACGCGTTATAGTGTTAACATTTCGGCCGGTGCGCTGAGCCGCCCGACAGTTAAGCCGAAAGGGACCGTACATTATGATTGTTATAGCTAAAGGTCCACTTTATTGTTCTAATGTTGTACCTTTTACGTGATCATCATTTAAAGCCCAAAGCCCGGGGTAAATCAGTAGATTTATTGAATTGTTTCGTCTAAAGGTTTTTTGTTTTCTGATGAAGGGACAAGAGTGAGAAGATATTACTGTAAAGAAGTGATATTACTGCACTGTTTGTGGTGCTAAAGTTAACTAATAAAAATCGTCATTTAGCCGTGGTCCCAGATAGGAAACAAAATACACGGTCGAAAAGTGAGCATGTTTACCTAGAAAATTCACTATTTTCTAGATTAAATTGATCTGGAAATGCCGCTGGAATTTACCAAAATCAATTATACTTCAGGTCCTAAAAGTGGACGTGAAACGTTTTCAATTGTCATCAATTGTCATCAAAAATGTCATCAAAGAGCTCAACAAAACCAGCACTTTCCAAAAAAATCATTTACAGCTGGATATTAAAATTCATAGACCACTTCGTGCTCTCTATTAGAACATTAGTGAGCACGATATGCAACGTGAGTGCTGTACGGTCCGCCACCGCCATATCTGATGACACCTCCCCGGTGACCGTAAATATGCGCGATTAGACCAGCGGACATGTGTAAATGTCATATGCACTTAACATATGTACCCGGGAAACAATTTCAACTGTGTTTATACGCTACATTAATAAATGTAGCTGATGTTTTATATTGCGACACGTTGTGCAAATAACAAATAAATAGATAGTACCTACATACGAGTATAATTTTTATTAATTGGTTTGAAATATGTTCATTTACTTACACCCAGATTTCTGAATACGTCTTAACCCCGGAACTAATTTATACTTTAAATTTTTGCCTCGAAATATATAGGTAATATAACATATGGCATTTTTAGCAGCTATTGATATGGTAAAGCCACGATTCACAGTTACAAGGGTTTACAATGCGTAATTTTCCTCGATTTATAATAAATTACTTAAATATAAAGTTCCCGATGTAGATCTTTGATCTATTATTGCTAAACTTAGTTATCGGAATCAGACTACGGCTATACACTAGCTGTGATTTGTCTCAATTCAAAAGCGAGTCGCGTTCATTTATGTTAGCGAGCTAGCTACCTATTCCAAAGCCAAGGCAATACAAATATTATTTGTATTAATCACATCCAGATGATGAAGTTAATTGTTCATTTTGTATTAAAAGTTTCATTTCAATTTTAAGTAAGAAATAAGTAGTATTAAAATAATGCTTCATTGATTAATTTAAAACATTTCATTTCTGAATTCCAGACCGAATTTCCGTCACTGTTTTATAAGCACTGACACCTGCCAACTTGTACTTTAAATTCATCCCATTATTTAGTAACACAAAATACAAATTCAACTAGAACAAAAGCTTTAAGCCGTCCGAACAGAGAAATGAAACGCTATTTAATTCCCAAGTAGGTACCTACTCGCCGACAGTTCGCGAAATATTTTACAAAAGTTTGCTCTAGCAAATAATATATTACATCGTAACGAATAAACAGGCTGGAATTTGAAACCAATTTCTATAATACTCCCTTTGGACGGACGCTATCGAGAAACACAATGATTTTTCCATGTCCTACGGGGCAACAAGTTGATGAAATACGAGTATTTGCTCAATCGCGTGTGTAACATAGTTTCATTTATTTCACTTCACCCCACTCACTCGACTGAAATAACAACTGTACTGCGTCAGTCGTGAATCAGCAATAAATTTCAATGATGTTAATACGCTTTATTGTTAACAAAGGCCGATCTAGCACGTTCATTGCCGATAAGTGAGACCGCGGAGAACAAGTTCATTGTTACACGAAATGTATAATTCTAGAAATTAATCTTCAGTAAATGCTGACAAAAAATGCCAAATTACAGACTAAAATATATTGTATCTCTTAAATCTTTTATTCTACGTATAAATCAAACAAACCAAGTAAATAACCCTGCTTAGGTAATGACAAACTAGGTACATAATAAAAAAAACCTCCACGCTCTCCACTCAGGTATTAATAGATCAAATCCCAGTATTTTCACAAACAATAGGCTCGGTAAATCTATTTCTATTTGAAACAGGCCAAACTGGTAATCCCGGATAGATGGACATAACTACGACACGAACTCATTGTGAATCCGGGCCAGTAATTAGGAGCAGTCATCATAAATGGGAACGCGATAGAATAGGAAACTAAGTGTCACTCGTCCGTGGCGCATCGGCAGCGAAATTAGCATCAACAGAGTCGCTTCCATTCAGCGGAGTGGAACGAACCATTAATCATGTCCAATGTGATTGCGGTCCAAATTCCTCGTCATTATTCAATCAGCTAAGGATCTAAGCTTTTTACGTTTAATGGTCACATTACTGGATAATAGCGGAAAGTAATAGACGAGAAAAAACTAACAATCCCTCCTGAACAATGTTGCTTTCAGCGTTCAGGTTAATGTATTGAGTTTGAGTTTATTCTTTGCAAATGTTATTAACTACCTATACAAAATCTTCATTTATTTAGGTTACGTCGTCGTCTCAAAAATTACCGAACGTCTTTTCATAAAGTTTTAACAAACAAAAAATATTCATCTAAACAGTTTTAAATAGAAATAAGAACAATTTACAAAATCTAATTCGTAATGAGGAAAGAGTGTGTAAATCGCTAGTAACATACTTAATACTTATAATATTCTAACTTCCTTCCAACCATTTAAGTTTAAGGCTGTAATATCGTATGCTCATATGATAAAGGCGGCTGTTTGCTCTAAGAGTTCAAAGGTTTTATGCTAACCCCGTGCAAGTATCGGCCCCTGACGATCCATAATTCATAAACAGAGCACCTCTTGCAAGCCGAGTCTCTCACGTCTTGAGTGCCCTCACCCCGTGCATGCTACTGTCGGCATTTACTTAACAACGAACATAACAACGAACGTAACAACGAACGTAACAACGAACATTGTTACTTTGATAAATATTTAGAAAAATTACGACATGTCTGCATTAATTAATTTTGTAAGTCCGAATTTAGCCCAATGATATTATTGCGATATATTCGCATTCAATATTTAGGTATTCATGTTCATGAAATCTAAACAGGTCTTAAATAACCTAAACTTTTACTACACACACTAACCTAGACCCTTACTACGATTTTCGTTTAGTTTACACTAAATCATGTCATAATAAAAAAGCGCGTAGGAAAAAACATTCGTAATGAAATATTCAAACAACATTTCAAAACACATATCATAAAAAAGAAAAAAAATCTGAGTAAAGTCACTTTTTAAATTGATATACCTAGTGAACTTACATTTTATCAACTTCTCCAAATTCACGACAAACTGTACTTATAATAACAGGGTAAAAATTTAAGAAAACTGTAACTTGTGGAACATTTTTCATTCATATTCAACGTCTTTCAGACCGAGTACTGGAACAATGTGCATTAACGTGTAAAGTTTCATGATCGATATTTTAGTACTTTTTTTATATATATATATTAAATAGGCTTACGCTTGACCACAACGCGCCTGATGGTAAGCACCGTTGCAGTCATGGAGCGCGCTTGCCTAAAAGAAACCGGTTCACTCATTAAATAAAGCGCTACTATATAATTTTGGATAATCGTGCTATCACTTACAAAAGTAGCTCCATTGTTGATACGTCACAAAATACGTGCAGATATGTCTCATGCAAGGACCCTGCACCGCGTCTTTGCCACAAATGTAAACGGACTAATGTACCTCTATACATAGGATCCCATATACAGGTGATTTTTCGTAGCCACCCGTAACGAAGGGTACGTACTCTATACATCAAATAAAGTAAGTTTATGCCAAAAAATTGCTGCGAAACGATATTACTCTATAGTGTCCGGTATTTGTGTTAATTTCTTTATAGACAGATTTTAATTATTTTTTGTGAAAAATCTTGTTACACTCGTCTATATGTATTTATGCAAAAAAACGCAGTCTCTTTACTCAACTTTGGACCCTAATATCTTGGGAACCAGACACTTCCGAGGATATGCTTCCATGGAGAAAAATGATCGTGATGATGAAGAGATTCCGTAGTATTCGGGTTCGTTGACGACCAAAAAATCCTGTATAACTAAGAAAACCATTTTTGGTTTTAATAGGTATGTTTATAACTACAACAAACAACGTTTTGTGCTACAGATGTATATGTACCTATATGTATGGTGCATACTTTAACACTGAATTATGTTACTACAAGTACCTACAACACGATGCTTTTACTTAGTTAAAAACTTTTAAAATTTAAACATTCCTGACTACACGGTGAGTTTCTTCATATCAACGGATTGCGGTACAAAAGTTTACAAAACTTATTCAATATCTAGAGAGTTTGCACGGAACTGGGGCAGAAGAAGGGCGAGAAAAAAACTGCAGAAACGGTGACTGTGGAGGGCACTATACGCTTGAGGACGCACTCTGCTTTCACTAATTATCGTGTTAGACGAGCATGGTAAAAGTTGAGTGTATACTTAGGTACATGAAAATGAATCAACAGTTGTGTACTTTGTAAGGTTTAATTTATGTTGTAAGGGTTTATTTTAAAAAAAGGATGACACAAGTTACGTGCTTTTAATGTAGTTTTACCTAATAAAATATATAAGTGACTAAGAATTTCCTGAAATTCTCTCGGAAACGGAAAACTTGAGATTCTTACTGTGTTATTACAAAACCGCCTCAAAAATTAAACAATGTTTAAACACGACATTTGTCAATGTTTAGCACATAAAATGTTTAAATACCTTTGCTACGGCTCTATTTTATGCGGTCGAAGTCATGGGCGGCCAGTGGGTCTGGTAAATACTTATTCAAGGCGAATGTAGGTATAAGTAAGTAGAGCATAATCAGTGCGCAAAAGCGCTGCATTGGAGGACCCTCAGCCGGTGTTGAGTCGACAGGGCGCACTACTCTCTCACTTATTTTGTGCGGGAAAAAACTATTCGCTAGAACCTAGGTTTCATTGTGAGGTGAAGTCATGGCAAAATCCAGTATTGTAGGAGAATTTCTTAACTATAAGATGTATCCTGTATACTTTTATTACCGACTGCCTGCTTGTGTGAAAGCTCTCTTTAAAGTTTTAGTCATCGTTAAACTTGCCGTAAACGTAGTGAAATGGGGGGAAGATGTAGTAAGGTTTATAATTTCTCATACGCATTGTCATATTGTTCGACGTCGTTAACTATTTATATGATCTGGAATGCAAGGAAAAGTTTTTCAAGATTTTACGAATATTCCTAAAAAATAAACATGTAATTTCAAGTCTCAAATTTTTTGGTTAGGTTTTTCATAGTTCATAGCATTTCGCCTAAAATACCCCTTTGTTACATCGTGTATAAAGAGAAAGTAGATAAATGAAGTCAACTATAGTGCGGCGCGATGCGGTGCAATAAATAGCCTGAAGCTCTAATTTCATTACGTCCTAAACTAATGCCGCAATTATTCCGTTTAAACATTTCATTTTGCATACATTTTGAAATTAGTCTTTCACACCGTTGGTGGATTTTATCTGCATTTGCGTTGCTTTATTTTAACTCAGATCAATGGATGCCATAGACATAGGATGGATGCTGATTAGAAAAATGTTATAAAGATGTGTGAGAAAAATAATCTTTTTTATACAGGGTGTAACAAAAGGAGTATGTTAAGCGAAATTCTATGAAGATAGCCCACTGTATAGAACCTATCTGCAAAATTTGAGTTTCGAAATCACATGTTTATTTTTCGAGATAGTATGGAGAATTCTTAAACATCTCAGGAATTTTCATACAATCTTGAAAAATAAACATGTGATTTCGAGTCCCAAATTTTGTGAATATGTTCCCTATAGTGGGCTATTTATATAGCTTTTCGCTTAACATACCCTTTTTGTTACACCCTGAATACATATAACCCGCTACTAAAACCAAACCGCGTGTAAAGTTACAACCACGATACATACGTTATATCTATAATATAAAAGAAAGTTGTATCAGTTATCCTCTGTCCGTTTGTTTCCTGGTTCTAAACTACATCCCCACCAATTTTCAGTCAAATCGATATGAGTTATAAATAGTCTAACTTCTTTTTATTCCGGAAAATTTCGAAATTTTGTTTTTTCTGCGGTCCACGCGAAATGAAGTATCTGTCAAATTAAACTGTGAATAGCTTATACCTAGTTTAAAGCTTTTTATTAGTAAGGCCCATAGTTTTTTATTAAGTTGCTGGATAATAACCAAACGATACTCTGACTACTAAGTTTAGCACCTAATACTCAAATCTCGATATGGTAATAAGTACATATGTATGCTTTTTAAAAGCACAATTCTACTTGAATGAAACATGAGCTGGCCCCTCGAAGTTTTCATTACAATTCCACTGTATCCTTATTGCTACTTAACTCATTCCTCTATTAGACAGACATTGTATGCGCTGAGACAATACTAGGTCGTGTCTCCTGCGTAATTGGCCGTAGTGGGCGGATACACGGGATACAATACCGTATTCGCATCGCTATCACCGTACTAATCTAGTGACTATCGATTCAATTGTTTCTTCTGCCAGTTCTATAGGCATACTCTATTATTTGTCAGATACTGTTATTGCATTTATGTGTAATGTAATTTATGTCGGATCCGCTCCAGCTTTGCACGGGTGTAATGCCCTTTCACGTGAACCGCCGCTATATAAAAGTGGAAAAGGCAATTTTTTAAAATTTTTCTCTATATGAACCATCTTCGTACTTTAAGGAATTCGCTAAAAAAAGTATTAGCGAAGTCGGTTCAGCTGTTCTCGAGATTTGCGCTTAGCAACACATTTACCGATTCATTTTTATATTATAGAAGAAGATGGATATGTTACTTACTAAAAACCAAATAGTAACTAGCGCATGCCCGCGACTTCTTCTGTGTTATCCTATTTTGTCATCAATTCGCCATCCCTGAATAGGCTAATATGTTCGTATTAGCCTATTCAGGGATGGCGAATCAATGACACGCGACACTATCACATCAATGATTTTGAAAATTTATTTTTTACGTTATGACCTCATTAAATATTTTTTTAGAAAAATAGGCATGTTAGTGCATAAAGTTTTGTCTACCCTGGTCTATGTTTCCTACCGAGCGACTGTAGAGTGTTATTAAAATCCGTTCATTTGTTTCCGTTTATTAAAATCAGATTTTGCGTATAAGACGTACGAATAAATCCATTCTCACTTTTACATTTACTACGGGTGCCTAATACAATTTAATTACTTTTACATTTATTTGTAAGTAGTAAGATATTTTAAAAAGGCTAAGTTTATAAGTTTGAAATGAACTATTAAATATTCTGAGGAATATGGGTAATCTTCCAGTCTTTTAATCAGCTAAAACTACATTTTAAATTTTTCATCCCGGCATAAATTCGCAGTAAAATTGAAAATGCAAAAATTTTCATAGCTTTTTAATAGGGTTTTTAACAACCTATCACGTATCTACCGACACTTCTCTTGACGCCGAAATAGTTGCCCACTAATCGGCGACCGCGTGGTACCGGCACATAGCCGCGTGGTACCGGCAGAGTAGAATTCCTACCACCCATGTCTGCCCGTGGGCATCGTACGAAGCGATTAAGGGTTTCCGGGAGGTGGGCAACAGCACCTCCCGTGTTAACAACATAGTCCTAAATGCGGCCAAAATACAAACTGCGGGCACCAATCCTCCTGCCCAGCGTGGTGACTATGGACAAATACCCCCATGGCAGTATTGTGGCGTGCCCTGGGGGAGGCCTACGTCCAGCAGTGGACTGCAAAAGGCTGATGATGAATCGGCAACAGGACTGAAATTGGGCCATCCTCCTTTTGTTTTTTTTTTTTTAATGTCAACATACAAAGGTATACACACGGCTGTGTTCTCGAAACTGGGCAGCCAGAAGTACATAATCATAAAGCTGAGAGAATGCCTGAGTTCCTTAGTCGACTCTTGCACACGACTTGACGACTTGCACATGATCTTTATTTCAATAATACCAAAAATTTATAAAACCGTAACAAATACATTTTAATAAGCAATTGCAATTACTTATTCAGTATTTTTTATAAATATTTCAGCTTTATTCGAGATGAGTCTACTTGACCCGACGACACTGCTGGAAATCTCCGACAAAGCAGACTGCAGTGGGAGGATGAAACGTTTTATTAAAGTACCTATACTTACCTGAAGCCTGTTCTATCTATTCTTAATTATACTTACTTTAAGCTAGTTCTTTCTATTCTTAAATTATTTGTATCTTTATTTAATTGTTCATGAACTAGTTTACTTACTTTGAATTGATATACTCGTAGGTATGTGTATTTAAGAAGTTCCTATCTACCAAGGAATTGTAACCGAGTCATAAATTTTTCTTTTCCTATCACAAACAATCACAAAAATTGCCTTCTAATAATTATAAAAAGTCTCGTGTTGACAAAATAGTCCGGAAACCACACTGCGGTGACCAATCCGCCTGCCCAGAGCGTGATGACTATGTGTCAAAACGCCTCTATGGTAATAGCCTTGTGGCCTGCCTATGTCGATCAGTGGACTGCAAGAGGTATGCTGTTAGTATTATAGTGTACAAGTGTTTTTTTTTTTTATATATGAATGAGTTTTAAATCATGGCTATTACCTACCTACAGACATGATTAAAAACTTATTCACGTCGCTTAGGATATGTACGGCAAACCTATTGTTATTTTATTTTTATGCAATTTTTTCCATTTCTTTATTAATAATTTTATAAACCTATTGTTATAAATAAACCTATAGTTAGTACTAATCTATCCAAATAGCTTCTTACGTATTCAACACACTACTTAAATATTTTAATTGGTCTTACACCAGAGCACTATATCTACATTCATATAATTGCATGTACATAATATACTATACAGTCAAATTCGTGCAGATTCGACTGCGACCAGACTAACCTCCCTGGCGGACGACTTGATTAATATACGTAGGTCTAGCGGAATTACTTCGCATTTGAAAGCAAATATACAGGATGTTTTTTCGTTGCCACCCTTAACGAAGGGTACGTACTCTATATATGAAATAAAGTAAGTTTATGCCAAAAAAAAATGCTGAAAAAAGATGTAAATTTTTTGAATTTTTTTATTTTATTTCTTGTTCGGGAAAAATTTATAGTGTCCAGTGTTTATGCTAGTTTTTTCATCGACAGATATTAATTTTCTCTTGAAAAAATCTTGTTACGCGCCTGCCTAACGCCAACCTTCCTTTGGGATAGCTAAGTGAACGTACCCATGCATATTCTAGTATTTCAAGGTCTGTTAAATGTTTATTTCTAATCTTAAATATAAGCCTGTATTATATCAACAACCTTCCTTGTGAAAAATTTTACAAGCTTTAGCTTATCCAGTGAATTTCATATTCATATGTGCAGTATGAAGTCTGCGCTTGCCCTAAAAATGCAACTGTAAGGAAATGAACACTGAAGGGAAAAACGAAAGTCGAAAGAGCGCAAATATCTAGGTCATTTCACATTTGCCTCTTTTACTTCAATATCTGAACGTAATAGTTTACTATCGTAGCTTTAAGTGTTACCTATAAAGCTTTCTTGCATCTAGTACCTATTAGGTTTTTTTGATTGAGCTGTTTTGATTTCAAAAAGGTCAATATACAGGGTGTAGGTAACAGCCAGGCAAATACTGATATACTGAACAAGTACTACAGTGTTGAGTTATACGACAGTATTATAACTCGCAGGAAATGCATTTTTCATTAGATTATCCGTAATGTTTGTTTTCCGCGCCAATTGTATCAGGCGATCCTGTGACTATTTAAATAGGCTTATTGGTTATTCTGTGATACATTGCTGTTTTTTAGATCAATTGTGACTCTCCTTAAGGGTTGATCAGTTTTTCTGTACTTTTTTGAGCGTAATTTTTTTTTTATTATCTTTTGCTTAAATTTTTATTTTTAAGTCATTATCTAAGGCCTAATTAAACGAACAAAACAATTTTTTCCCCAAAGAATAAAAAAAAATGGAAAATTTTGGAATTTTCCTGAGAAAATTTTCACTATTTTTCGCCTCAGAATCATGGTCTGAAATCACCATATCAATATTTGCCTGGCTGTCACAAACACCCTGTATTGACACGAAAGTCATTAAATTTAGGCTAAAGCAACTGTTCTACCCATTCATCCTAGATGATATAAATGGGTACGTTTGTGTGAATACCTTTAAATTATATGTATGTCGAAGGCATATTATGGACAGTAATGTTCCAACCAATCGGCAAGCTCGCTTTGGTTTTGTTAAAGCTCGTCTAACCATTATTTCCATACATCTATGCCAAGTAAACTTGGTGCGGTTACACCCGAATTAAGCAAACTTAATTCAAACTTGAGATCACTGAATGTATGTTCGGATTCTAAGTTCATAATGGAAAACGCTTTATCGAACTTCAAATCTCCAATACTTCATTAGTTCTATAGAACTGTTATGAGCACAAAAGGATTCTATTAAGTATCTACAATTGAACTCCGTAAATTATTAATGTATTCGTACGGAGATTAATTACGATATATTTACTTTGAGGGTATTCATTAGTTTTCACTTGAAATATTTCATTGAATTTCATCTAAAAACTCGTCTGGCTTAATTCAGAGGGAATCCAATTAATTTTGCTCTTACACGTGTGTTTTAGTCATTTCACTCAATTTACTAATGGCTAATGTAATTAATACATCTAGACATATATACCATACCTACATCTTTTCTAATATTATTCAGGCCGATTCGTTCTACTGATAATAAGCCTTTTGTTTCCAAATTTCTGTCCCCATTTATGTAACCTTTTATATATTTTTTGTATTTTTGTGCGGTAGAAACTAGTAATTAAGCCCACATAACTTTTGTATAGATTACTAGAGAAATACTTTTCACCTACCTTTTAAGTAGGTTAATGACTTTATGTAGCTTTATTTCTATCTTGATTTTCTTATTTATCCGATAGAAAAAGTTTTGACAGAACAGGACTTCTAACTTCTTCTAACCAGAAGGAAAGTTTTAACAACAGTGTCAACGTATTTCACTGTTCTATTATGTTTTGTTCTCTTTAGGGAAGCTTTACGTCGCAAATGCTTTATTGTTATTTTTGCCTTTTGTCACTTTTAACATTTATAGCCAGAATGTTACAAGAAAGGCTACAAGACATGTAAGGATCATAGCCTTCCTCTTAACATCGCTGTAGTCGCAAATTGTTGTAAAATTAGAGTCGGTACACGCTGAGGGGCACATCCACAGCATCAATCATATTTGTTGTACATTTCATTACAATCATCAGATAAAACAACAAACAATGCCGGTAGCCTCCTATCGATCGCCAACCGCAGTCTTTCCCCTTTTGGGCATTCTCTAAAACGGTTTTATTTTTAAAATAGCTTTTAAAAACATTGAACCAACAAGTTGAGATAGCAAGGTAGCGTGCAATTTGATCAATACCTACGGATTGGATTGTTCTGCGGGGGAGACCCGAGTGCCGTAAACATCGCTTGCTGCATTGAAATGTTGTCTCTAAGGGGCATGTTTTATTGAAAAAGTTTTCGTTCCCGTCGCCCAGCGCGTTCACCCCGCCACGCCCGCCTTACAAAGTACTAACTAATGTAGCAAGTGTACTTATTTTAAAAGTATGTAGGTAGTTTATTACATAAAGAAACTAAACCGTGACTTCTTTGGGTATGTCTGTGTTATCTGATTATGAGCTTGTGTGGAATACTAATGCTCTATAAAGCTTTAATTCACTGGGTACTTTGTTCACTAGTACCTGTTACCTTTGAATACAGACATATATTTTAATTAAATCGTGTAGTGATTAATACAAAGTAATAATTCAAAATAAATATAGGTACCTTTTTTTGAATTTTTAAATTTCCAAAATTTTTCCATATGCGGGTCGGTTTTAAATATTAACTTAGACAAAAAGAAGCCTACTTGATAATACTTAACTACATACTTAGTATACCTTTTATCCTACCAAAACCATTCCCAGTTACCATAAGTTCCCCAATTAGGAGCGCTATTATGTCAACATAAAGATAATCTTAGATAAACGAATGCTTATCGCCAGTCAGGAATCAACTAAGACCTCGTCGTAAACAAGCAAGGCGAAATTAATTCCGTACCGTTATCTGCACAATTCACCATGTTACGACATGCCCATGTTACGGGAATATGTTACTGGATTACATACTTATACTTTTATTTGGCAGCTTGTTAGTTCTGCACCATATGAGGAAATTTACTAGTGCGAATTGAGCGTTAAAATCTTTTATTTATGGGATAGATACTGAAATGCGTGTTATTTATAGCATTGTATTAGTATTGTCCATTTTATAATGGTGATGTAGAATAATTGTAGATGTGGGTAAGCTGTTTGCTTCTCGCTTGTTTTCTCTCGAGCGTCTACACAAAATAACCTATTTTTAACCGACTTCAAAAAAGAGAGGTTATCAATTTCTGTGTTTTTTTTATGTGTGTTACCTCAGAACTCCGTAATTTAGGAAACGATTTCATTTATTTTTTTAATAGTTTGTCATGGTATGCTTCCAAGTTGATCCTATATTCACCATGTCAGGATCTGACGATGGGATTTTGGAGAAATCGAGGGCAATCCTAAAATATTGTAGGCATATATCTGTTTTTATTCTTTTACCGAGCGTTTTGATCACCTACATATAAAACATAACATCTGATGATGGAATCTCTAAGGAATCTAGGGATATCCTCAAATATAAAAGGCACGAGTAGTCCGTTTTTAGATTTTTATAGAGAATTTTGGTCAGCTACACACAATATAAAGGAAACGAGGGTCTGATGATGGAGCCGCCGAAAAACAGATAGGGGAACTTTTTTGTAACAAAATCCCCCTATGGCAGGGGGAGGCCTATGTCCAGTAGTGGACTGCAATAGGCTTATGAAGATGAAGATAATTGTGTTAAGTCGTGAAATTGTATGTTGCGTTAAGCCGTCTCCGAAGTAAGATTGTTATAGAGGAAGAGGTAGACATGAGAATAACGAGATGACGGATAATAGGGATAAATGAAAGAATTGTTGATGTTGCTTATATTGTCAGACGTAAAGTTTCAAAGTCTACTCATTTCTCTATTTTTCTCATGTGGCCTATTTAATAATTTGCTGGCATATAAATCTGACAATATTATGCCTTCTTAACTTCATACACGGCTTAACGCAATAAATATTTGCCTTTTATTCACTATGGGTGCGCCCACCACCGGGCCCTACACCCTCCACTGACCCTCGGATCTGATAACTCATAACTGCGAAAACAGGCACTTGCCCTACATTATGTATTGTCTTGCATGCTAGGTGCTCGGGACTGGTTTCTCGTGGCGATTGTAATTAGTTCAAGCGCCTGTTTTTGCAGTTATGAGTTATCAGATCCGAGGGTCAGTGGAGAGTGTAGGGCCCGGTGGTGGACACACCCATAGTGAATGTTTGAACTTCCGAATTGTAACGCCTAATACAATTTCTTTTATTTGCCTTTTAGTAAAATTTTACTTTAGTAAGCTTGAGTTTTGGTAGGAAGTCGGTTTTTCGTTTTAAAAAAATTATTACATAGTAAAATAAGAAATACTCAACATACCTTCATGGATTGCTAGATATGATTTTAAAGAATTACTACAACACACCTATCAAATAAATTAGCATCTACCAATAAAGCTGGCCCGTAAGCCGTCGTCCGAGTTTCTGAGCAAACCGCAGCACGGTATAAACCTACGTAAATAGTGAAGTAGGCGCAAGGTGGTCTGAGTAAATCGCCCCATTAAGCAGTTAAAAGCTCGTCGCTATCGCCGGGGCATAACTCACGCGCCCGTCTCCGCGCGCCCCGATAAATTACGTCTTTGTGCGAACAGGGCGTGCCCGCTTAAAATATGTACGACATTGTCTTCCCTCCCCTCATATCTCCCCTGAAGGTCACCGTACACTAAATTAGGTACCTATTCGTGGGCTTCGCCAACTTGAAGTCGTGAATGTCCAAAGTTTGGCGGGTAACAGCGGTGCGACCCGAACTGGGCTCAATCGGATATGTAATGAGTGTGATCTTACTTATTTAGCGATTCTCCTTTAACCTGAACATAGTTAACCTAGACTCTTTCGACAGATTACATTAGCGTATTTTACTAATATTTAACCTCATCTGGAAAACGACATAATCCAATAAGTAATACCGTACACGATATATAGTTGTGTAGATAGGTATATAGGACCTTTGCTGAACAAGCATCTCTCAACAATATAAAGGAAACCGAAACGGCTACATACAATCTTGGGCTAAAATGTAATAAGATGAGAATGGTGTGGATAAATAGCTTTAAACCTATTAATCTTCCACTGAAAATTCTGTAACATTTGACAATCTGAGAGCTGAGATAATAATAATCTTGTAAGCGGTGAAAAGTGAGGTTATGTTACAATCTATACCTACCTATTAACCTAACAGCTGATTTGTGCATAAATAAAACAAAAGAGGTGTACCTCACGAGTACCTCGCGAGGGGAATTGAGGTCCTCCCTCATCCTCGTTTTGATATGGCGAGTTACCCATCGCTACAAGACGCAACGGAAAATACGAAATGAATGAGCGAGCGATGAGAGGCGGAGCCATAGATAATAAATATACGGCAACGGTCAAGGAACAGCAGTAGACTAAAAATAAAAAATCGATTAATCGATATTCCATCGATATCGTTATATTGTTTTTTTTTGTTTCATTTATGTATTAATATGTCAAATACTAATAATGCATATTAAGGTGCACCCTTTTGAGTTCATTTCCTTATCTTGTGCATTGTGCGTAAGTCGTTTTTTTGTAATTATGTAAACTAACTATTAATCGATTAATCGATAATCTATGTAATATTTATCTTCATCTTAAGATATCTCAGCTCCCAGATTGAGAATCAGGCTGATTTTTCATATTTCAACATGAAAAAATATGACTATTTTTTTAGATCATACCTCGAGTTATTACATTTTGGCCCACGATTTTCTATCTCCTTTCCAAATAATATTATTCGAATGGAGGAAAATCCATTTATCAAAAAATACCTGATTCGGTGTATATGTAACATATTATCTGCACGTGTATGGCAAATACGGTAATACCACAGAGTACTTATTTTAAGATAAATATTTTGAGAAATTATAAGTAGTAAAATAGACTAATTTACACTGACTCTCTTTATGTATACATTTACGTTATACATAATTATAGAGACAGACAAGAATTATAATTATAATATAAGAAGAATAATTATAGAGACATATATCATTAATCTACTGTAGACTGGAAAGTATAATTTAGTGTATCGAAAATCGCATTACATCCCCATCAATGTACCTACATCTGGGGGGGCAATTCCCCAAAAAGTTTGAGCCGAAACGCAACCATTAACTAACCGTTAACGAAACGCGGTGCGAAGCAATATTTACTTACCACCGGAGTTTTAAGGTATATTTTTGCATGCAGTGGTCGCGCGTATAACAGAATAAAATCAAATATCTGTCTCGTGCTGAAATGTGTCTAATTACGTCACCATAAAGTGATTATTGCTTTGTTCTGAGCGTAACTTAGACATTAAGAAGAACCCCCTGCAACGCAATGAACAGATTTTTGGACACATAAGGACAGACAATCAATTTTACATACATACATACCTACATACGAGTATAATCACGCCTCTATCCCTTACGGGGTAGTCAGAGCACCAAGAGCCGCATGGTGCCACTTCTGACCAATTTTGAGGGTATAGTTGAGATGTACAAGTTCCAATCAATTTTGTATGAAAAGGCTTCATTTGCGGCCGCAAAAATATAACAGTTTAACTAATTTTTACGCTGTTGCCCCATATCCAAGTGGATTGGTAGATAGAAGAGTTGACTTTTTGTTTCTAGTGTAGTCTGTGGATAGGAGGAAGAGTTCATAATTTAGGCGACGTAACGCCTCCATTCAGAAGCAGAGGATTACAGGATACCATTGGGTGAGAGCACTTATCTACAAAAAAAATTTTTTTTTTTCATTTAAATAAATTCATTTTGTATTTTTGTTGGTGAGTAAGTATGTTCTTCCTACCTGCTTGAAACATATAAAATTCTACAGCATTTTCTTTTTGGTTTATTTATTTATACTTAGTCACTAATTCCGGTAACCTATTCTGATGCACGGCTTCAGTAGAATACATCAACTGCATTCTTCCGAGCATGTTGTAACAGTTGAGCAAGGAAATCAGGCATTCACTCAAGTGATAAGCTAGCAACGTCTTGTCACTGACCATTCACATGCCATATGTTAAACATGGCGTGAATCTCCTTTATGAGCCTACTCTTCTGGCTTTCCTATTTTGGAAACACAGCCAGCATATATCTAATGCATACCAGGGCAGGGCAACCCAAATATTATACCGATATAGCCTAATCCTATAATCATATTGTTAGACTCTGTGGTTAGACGTTAACAAGGGTACGTGTATCTATCTCCTCAAGGTAGCCCAAGTAGCACAGATAGCTGAATAAATACTCACTTTTAGATCTACACACAGCTCTGGGCGTATTAAGACTCATATAAGAATACACTCGTGGTCCCTTAGGTGCATAATAGCAGTCAGTGATATTTAAACAGCTTAAGGGTAAATAAGAGCTGCATTAAGGGTCACAAATATACCCTTAAAACGCAAAGAGTTATAGAAAGAGCCAAGAGCAATATAAGAAAGTACTTGTGAACAGTGGCGGCTGGTGGGTTATCGAACTGGTGGTGCACTTTACGACGTGAGATGCTCCTTCATGATTATATCCAACTCTGATACAAAGTCTATTAATCCACGAAACACCCCAGCACTCAATAGTTTCATCGTGACCTCGCAAAGCTAACTCAAATGCACCACAAAACTTGACACAATCGATAAGACGTCATAAAATATACCTATTTTTATCAACTTATTCATTATACTTTTGGATATTGCTTCTATACACAGAATCTAGCTGATTACGAATGTCGACAGTGCCTAACACAGACAAACTCATTACATTTTGTAGGTGTACTTGCGAAGAATCATGTTTTTTTATTTTTTCACTCAAATGCGTCAAATCCTTGATTCCAGTTTCTGTCCAAATCGATTCTCCGCCAAAAATAATGCAAGGAAAACAAAAGAATGCATTAAGACGCTCACATCCACACAACCATTTCTTTTTATTATACATAGCTGTTGCCCGCGACTTCGTCCGCGTCAACAAACAGAATAAAATATTTTAAAGTACTTCTGCGTAAATTATATTTTTTGTTTTATTTTCTTGTGGCAGAAGAACATACTGATTTTCTCCGCAACCCGATCTTGACAACGCGACATATAATTGGCCGTGTGAAAAGCAGTCTTGACGTAAATCAATTCCAACGTGTTTAAACGTTTGCCCCTGTGATTTATTAATTGTTACAGCAAAAGATAACTTAACAGGGAATTGAATTCTTTTAAAATGTTGAATAACTTTTCCTAAGACGGTATTTTCATATCTCTCAAAATTTAGCTGGGCTGTTAAGGGTTCTGCATCAGGTTATCTAGACCTTCAATTTTATTACGTTATTAGAAAGTGCTTATCATGCTGAGCAACTTTTCCTAAGACGGTATTTTCATATCTCTCAAAGTTTAGCTGGGCTGCTAAGGGTTCTGCATCAGGCAGTCTAGACCTTAAATTTTTTTCTTTCATATCATTTCTACGTCATTTTATTCTTTCATACATATTTTTTGGATAACTTGAACCGTTTACGCAGCGCACGCAACGGAAGTCTCCAAAGTTGAATAATTTTCCCCGTTTTTTTCACATTTTCCTCTTATTCTTCGTCCCTATTGGTCGCACTGTGATGATATATAGCCTAAAGCCTTCCTCGATAAATGGACTATCCAACACAAAAAGAATTTTTTAATTCGACCCAGTAGTTCCGGAGATTAGCGCGTTCAATCAAACAAACAAACAAACAAACAAACTCTTCAGCTTTATAATATTATAATAATATATATGTCGGAGATCAAGATGTCATATCCTACAGTCGGATCTCCAACGCCATCTATTTTCAATCGTTGAAGTTAGAAACGTCAAGTCGACAGCTATCACTGACTTGAGGACAGCTGTCACTTGGGTAAAGACAAGACAGAGTACTGAGAGGGCGCCACTGTAGATTTACAACGACCACCGGGTCGTTTGAATTGAGCCGGAGGGTATTCTGTTCTTGCTTGTTGCGTCTGTCGAGCGAAGGACGGGTGCTAATCAGCCTCTGTCTTGTACTTACCACGTTTTATGTTATCCGCTAGAATCCTAGTAATCTTGTGCGTAGATACAGTGAAAGTGTTTGTGATTCCTAATTAAGCTTGTTTACTACACGCCGCATTCTTTATTTCGGATTTTGGAAGATGTCGGACACACCTAACGGCACGCCACTCGACCCATCTACGTCATCAGGCGTGGGATGCAACCCGGATCACCCACATGAAACACGTGCTTCAAATAGTGACTCGAGCGAAGAAAAATGGCGTCTTCTCTTCGAGCAACAAAATCAAAATTTTCTGGCGTTGGTGCAAGCAATAAAACTACCTGCATCTTCGGACTCTATTCGCCTTCCTGATTTCGACCCAGAGAAAAGAGACATCGACGCCCGAGCTTGGATAACGACCGCGGACATGTGTATCACAGATCGACATCGCCATGGATCTTCTCTGATGATCGCGTTAAGCCACGCACTCAAGGGCGAAGCATCATCTTGGCTGTCTTCAATATCGTTTCCTAATATGACGTGGGCCGATTTTAAGGAGCTTTTCGTAGCAAGGTATGACTGTCCTGAAACTGCTGCTTCCTTTCTCATCAGTATGCACGACAAGAAACCGAGAGATAACGAGTGCCTGGCCTCATACGCCGCTACCCTCATAACATCCTTAATGGCAAGGTGGAATGGACTGACTACAGAACAGATAGCAATAGCCACTGTCTTAGCTCATATTTCAAAACAAGAGCCACGTGTTCAGAGGATTGCTATAACGACTGACATCAAGACGCGTAACCATTTACAAAAGGAACTGATCCAGCTAAGGAAAAGCGAGTAGACGTGTGCATTGTGAATGCGCCTTCGGGTTCTCTGCGTCACTCTGGTGAGTCATTTCCATTTACTTACGACTCAGGTTCAGAATGTTCCTTAGTTAAAGAATCGATTGCTTTGAAATTTAGTGGTAAGCGAATTTATGACAATGTTTCTATGACTGGTATAGGACAAACTTCTATAGCCTCGACCATGCAAATTTTAACGACAATTGACATTGACAATATTAACTTTGAGATACTCCTTCATGTTTTACCTGACCATTGTTTGCGATACAACATTATGATCGGACGTGAAATTCTAGCTATCGGTTTGACTGTACATATGTCGGTAGATAAAGTACGTTTCGAGAAAATTAACATAGTCGAATCATGTGATGTAGTTGCAAATAATGGTATAGACCTTGACTTGGTAGATACTGACGTTAGTAATGAATACAGACCTAGGTTGATTGAGATTATAGAACGGTTCAAGCTTAGTTTCATTACCGGTACACCTACTTCTCCTGCTGACACTGAACCTATGCAGATACGGCTCGTAGACCCGCACAAGACGGTAAATCGTCGCCCATACAGGCTGACCCCAGATGAACGTCAGATTGTGAGGGGCAAGATCAACGAGCTGCTTAATGCTAAGGTAATTAGACCTAGTTCTTCACCGTTCGCAAGCCCGATACTTTTGGTAAAAAAAAGACGGTTCAGATAGAATGTGTGTCGATTATAGGGAGTTGAACGATAACACCGTTGCTGACCGTTTTCCTTTACCACTCATATCTGAACAGATTGCTAGGTTGCATGGAGGACATTTTTTTACAATTTTAGATTTAGCATCGGGATTTCACCAGATCCCTATCGAGTCGGAGTCCATAGAGCGCACAGCATTCGTGACAACTGAAGGTCAGTATGAGTACCTTACTATGCCCTTCGGTTTGAAAAATGCTCCTGCAGTGTTTCAACGTGCTCTCATACATGCTCTAGGCGATCTCGTGAACGCTGTGAAACATTTCCGGCAGTATCTACATGGGCGCAAATTTGACGTTGTGACCGACTGCAGTTCACTCCAATCGACGCGTAAAAAGCTTGACCTAACCCCACGTGTACACCGATGGTGGGCTTTTCTGCAGGGGTTTGATTTCGACATAATCCATCGTAGTGGTAAGCGCATGTCACATGCTGATTTCTTCTCCAGGAACCCTTTACCAGCCGAGAGCGAGAAAAGTAGTCGGAGCGCAGTTACGAGAGTAGAGCCGAAACAGGTAAACTTGGCTGAGATTACTAGCAACTGGTTAATGGCTGAACAACAGAGGGATGGTGAACTTTCAAAACTGATATCCGATCTGAAAGAATGTAATATTCCAGCCGAGGTATCAAAGACGTACGAATTTCGATCTGGTGTACTTCATCGTAAAATTCAAAGAAACAATAAGACTCGTTGTCTGCCTATGATACCCAGGTCCTTCCGTTGGTCAATTATTAACAATGTGCACGAAGGATTGCTACATTTGGGATGGGAGAAGACACTAGAAAAGGTTTATGACTTGTATTGGTTCGACAATATGTTCAAATACGTTAGGAAATTTGTCGCGAACTGTGTAACATGCAATATCTCCAAATCTCATTCCGGTAAGGTGCAAGCTGAAATGCATCCAATCCCAAAAAAGCAATCCCGTGGCACACGATACATATAGACGCGACTGGCAAACTAAGCGGGAAGAATGACAAAAAGGAGTATGTCTTCGTGCTTATAGATGCCTTCACCAAGTTTGTCATGCTCCATCATACACTACACATTGACACGGCTAGCAGTATCAAAGCTCTTAAGGCTAGTGTTGCTCTATTTGGGGCACCAAGTCGTCTGATCGCTGACCAGGGCCGCTGTTTTGCCAGCAGAGATTTTAAGGACTACTGTGAGTCTGTCAATATCAAGTTACATTTAATCGCAACAGGTAGCTCACGAGCAAATGGCCAGGTAGAAAGGGTCATGAGCACATTGAAGAACATGCTGACAGCCGTTGAGACCAGTTCACGTTCATGGCAGGACGCTTTACCTGACGTACAGCTTGCTCTCAATTGTGCCACGAATAGGATTACCAAAGCCAGCCCACTGGAGTTACTTATTGGTAAGGTTGCACGACCTCTTGATATTTTATTAGCCGGAGATGAAGAACCTCAAGTTGACATCGACCAGGTACGAGCCCAAGCAGTAGAGAATATGGAGAAAAGCGCTTCATACGATAAGGTACGATTTGATAAAACTAAAGCTCACATAACACCTTTCTTAGTTGGAGACTTTGTTCTTCTACAAAATGAAGAGCGTAATCAAACCAAGCTTGATCCGAAGTATAGAGGTCCTTTTAGGGTATCGGAGGTACTTGAAGGTAATCGTTATGTTCTTAAAGCCCTTAATTCCAATAGAACCTATAAGTACGCACATGACAGACTTAGGCGAATGCCTGCGAATGACATTACCAATGACACGCTGACATGTGAACGTGATGATAATCTGTGCGAACTTGACGGGGATGGACCGTCATGTTCTAATTAATGTTGAGTTGACTGATTGAGAGTGGTTTACGGATACCGGATAGAGGTATTCAAGAGTCACTGGATGGAAGTGACTAGACTGGTATACGGAAGCTGGATGGAAGTTTCCAAGAGTCACTGGATGGAAGTGACTAGACTGGTATACGGAAGCTGGATGGAAGTTTCCAAGAGTCACTGGATGGAAGTGACTAGACTGGTATACGGAAGCTGGATGGAAGTTTCCAAGAGTCACTGGATGGAAGTGACTAGACTGGTTTACGGAAGCTGGATGGAAGTTTCCAAGAGTTGCTAGATTGAGGCAACTAGACTTACTTGACTGACGTTACTCTATATGGATTGTGTATACTGTAGCCTTGTTTTGGAATTATTTACCTTGTGTGTGACGATTATAGTCGATTTCTTTGTTTAATAGTATGCAAGTAAATTTGTAACAATTTGGTATAGTAAAATGATTTTCAATTTTGATTATGATGATATTGGTTCGTTTGAAATAAAGGTTTAGTAACGTTTAAATGAAGTTTTTACTGTCCCAATGGTCAGAAAGACCGAGCGTGATACATGTTACTTTGCAAAATCCTCTTTCTTTCCAGAAACCCCACGCGAGGACGCGTGAGTTGTCAAAATGGCCGTGTCGGAGATCAAGATGTCATATCCTACAGTCGGATCTCCAACGCCATCTATTTTCAATCGTTGAAGTTAGAAACGTCAAGTCGACAGCTATCACTGACTTGAGGACAGCTGTCACTTGGGTAAAGACAAGACAGAGTACTGAGAGGGCGCCACTGTAGATTTACAACGACCACCGGGTCGTTTGAATTGAGCCGGAGGGTATTCTGTTCTTGCTTGTTGCGTCTGTCGAGCGAAGGACGGGTGCTAATCAGCCTCTGTCTTGTACTTACCACGTTTCTACGTTATCCGCTAGAATCCTAGTAATCTTGTGCGTAGATACAGTGAAAGTGTTTGTGATTCCTAATTAAGCTTGTTTACTACACGCCGCATTCTTTATTTCGGATTTTGGAAGATGTCGGACACACCTAACGGCACGCCACTCGACCCATCTACGTCATATATATATATATATATTATTATATTATATTATATTATTAATATATATATTAGTATAGATTTCACTTTTAAAACTTCGCGTAAATGCTTTATTTCTAGATTTGCACTCTTGTTTTAAATTTAAAAAGGGCCGTAGCGGTCCGGCCAATTTTATGTTCACTTTATTTTCAAAAGTTCTGTTATTTTCTTTAATATAATCAATGTTTAAGCTTATTTTCACTAACACCACACACACACAGTATATAATAAAAGTTTTATTATAGAATCTAAACAAAAACTAAAAACAAATACAGTAATACATATAATCAAACACTAATTAACGCGTCACACATACAGTGAAACTATTCTGAAAACGAAATGTCAATCATAGCATAGCTGCCGTCGTCTCGCGACCATGTCGTCCGGCCCATTCGTCAATCATCGGGTGCTCTCGGCCATCTTCGGTTCGCACGTGCGGCGCTCGAGAGCTGACTCATTACTCGGTACATTTCTATGAACTATCTTTTGTTTCACGCGTCAGGCGTATTCACTCGTATCTCATGCAAGTTATATTAGCAGTCCTCGTGCACTGGCCGAAGCGCACGAGAATTTGTCTCTACGGGAAATTAAGTCTTAATAGTTTAGTATAGCGCTCAAACTGTTTCACCATAATTGTAAATTTAATTTTTTATACGTTTTTGTACGTTTAAATAAATATTAAAATGGTAATTTAAAAATAAAGATGAAGTAATATTTTGTATTTTTTTAATCTTTTGAATTGGTGGTTCAGCGCACGAGCGCACTTAAGGTACAGCCGCCACTGCTTGTGAACTGTTATTGAGCTGACTTATTAAAGGGGAACAAATTCTCATAATATTAAGCCAATAAACGCATAACGGGACACCTGTGGCCCATAATATATCTTAGCGCTGTACATATTTACCGCTAAGCAGCCTTTATTTATCCATTGACACTGTCTGCATATAGCGGCAGTTTAAACGTTCACAAGATGCCTCATGAATATTTAGAGGTTCACTAGTATATCAAAATAAATGGCTTTAACTTTAACTCGTGAAACGTTTTAACAGCTCTTTAATAAGTAATGGTTTACACGTGAAACGCTTAACAGCTCTGTAATAAGTAATGGTTCACGCGTGAAACGCTTTACAGCCCCTTTAATAAGTAATGGTTCACATGTGAAACACTAAGCAGTCCTTTGATAAATATAGGTTCACAAGTGAATCACTAAACAGCCATTTGATAAATAACGGTTCACATAGCTGTTTAACATCAACCAAGGCTGCATACGGAGTTACATGTTCAATTCTACTTTGCTCTTGAACTGTTTCACAGTGCACAGGTGAATCGCTCAACAGCCCTTTAATAAGTAATGGTCCACACGTGAAACGCTTAACAGCTCTTTAATAAGTAATGGTTCACGCGGGAAACGCTTAACAGCCCTTTAATGAGAAATGGTTCACATGTGAAACACTAAGCAGTCCTTTGATGAATATAGGTTCACAAGTGAATCACTAAACAGCCCTTTGATAAATAACGGTTCACATAGCTGTTTTACATCAACCACCATTTTAACCTGGAAATATTATAATTTACTTTACTTTTTTATATGTTTTGTGCATGAATTACGAACTTATTAAATTAGGTATTACTTCTTATATCGTAACATTCTCTATTTATTTAATAGTTCTGTCCAAACTATTGAAAATTGTTGGACCAAGATTTTAAAACACATAGCTTATTTACATCATTTATTACTATATTATTTAAAAACACAATATTTTCGTAGCGCACCAAAATTTTCTTAGACAATATACATATATAATGTCAGTAAACTTGCATTCCCAAACATTTTTCTTGCACTAATAAAGAAAACCGTTCCGTTTACTTAGGTACCAATAAATATATTATGAAACGACACCGCCATTAATATGGCGTTTACGTTTATGTTCTCACAAGTTACTACGGTCACTCTTCAATAATAAATAAAATGAATATACAAAAATATTATTTTTTTATAGTCACGCGTCACCAACAGGCCCATTGTGATACATTACTTAGGTATTCAGCTGAATAAAGAGTAACATGGTCTCTTAACCAGTTGATATTCAGCTCTTACAACACCTGTTACCCCTTATAACTCTCTTAAATATCTGATTCTGTGCTCTTAAGCAGCTTATGTGACATTAGAGCTGAATAATTTGTGCCCATTTAAGTGGTTTAAGGGCTGAATAAGCTCGGAATCAGCTTTTATGCAGCTTTCTTATACCACTTCAAGGTTAATTGTAGTCCAATATTCAGTTGCTATACAGCCTCTTGTGCTACTTGGGAGGTCCTCCTCGTATCCTCCTAGGTATCCTCCTCTATCTCCTCCACCTAGGTAATTCCAAAATTAATTCTTATCCGTTTTTTTCTAAGCCAAAACTCATCTTAGAAATCCAGCTTCTGACAGCAGAACGTGTCCGTGATCGCCATAAACAGCACATTGCCGCAATTTACGAGCATCTACAGTGGACCTGACTGTGAAGGAAGGACGAGAAGGAGATGGAATCGATGTAGAGCTGCGACCGCCAGCGCCAATGTAAAATATGCAGATTAGTATCAACCGCAGTCTTAGCTTTCATTTCCCCCCATAATAGATACATTTGCGCTCGCACAACAACAATAAGACCACCTATATCTCCTAAGACTTGTTTCTTTTTTTTTTAATAACTATAGAAGAAAGTCAACCATGGAAAAGGCCGTACAACGTTAATTCAAAGAACGATTACACGCCGTTGCCCGGGTGATGGCCTGACTAGCGGTAGAGTAAAAGTGAATGCTAATCGGTGATTGGTTCAGACTATGCACCGTAGCCTACGTTGACGGTTTCTGTACAATATTTATTGCATCTCCTCTTATGATTTCCTCCGTGGTTCCGACCGCAACTGACAACGCCACTAGAACCCATTCCATAGAATAATTCCCGTGCATAATTTCGGAACAAACTTTTTTTGTATGCAGCCAAACAGATAATGTTGTCCTACACAAAGCAACTAGCGCCATCGCTCAAAGGAACTATTTGGCGATACTCTACGCTATGAAGCTGTAACTCATGCTGGTGATGTATTACATAGGTTTATGTCTTGTGGTTTGTGATTTACTTTTGGATAATGTTATTAAAATATTGTAATTAGAAATGGTACAGTGATTTACCTGTTACCAGATATAATGACGATATTATTGAAAATAGTAAGTTTTCAGTAAGTAGTAAATTTCTATAACCCGCATTCAAATCATAAAATAAATCTCTCAAATCCAGCAATTACGTTCCTGTAATCTTTTTTGGAGGGCCATTACAGGAATATCGATACTTCAGAAAAGCTGAAAGGTAAATATGTAAGTGGAAATTTAGGCTGTTACCATATCATTAGGCCGTAACAAGGAGTCGACGGAGCTGATCGAAGTTCGGTCACCCGCGAGAGATAATACTACCCCCATTCAGCAGTTATATGAAAGAGATTCTTCTATGCTGCTCTGGGAGTGAAAAAAAACGTATAATACTACAGCTGCTTCTCTTCCCGGGCATACTGTACACGTCAGCAGAGGGACAAGAGGGTCTTGGTGTTTTGTAGGCGATGGGCTGACCACATGTCATTACCAACCGAACTTGTACATCTCAACTATACCCTCAAAATTGGTCAGAAGTGGTACCATATGGTTCTATCGGCCCTTGGTGCTCTGTCTACCCCATAAGAGATAAAGGCGTGATTATGTATGTATGTATGAAGAGATGTCATATTATTCAAAGCTATCATGCTACTTACAGGATGTAACAAAATGGGAATGTTAAGAGAAATGCTATAAAATCCTCTTCCCCTTGGACCGCCTTCGGGTGTGCACGTGCTTACAGTTCCGTAATAGTGTATTTTAGAAATTAAATAAATTTAAAGTGATTTTAAATCGTGTGTAAAAATAGCAGTGCATAAGTTTCGAGGAGTTATCTGAATTGTGTGTGAATCATCGTATGGCCACGCCCCTTTGTCTCTGCAAGGGTGGTCTCATCCTGCCTACTGACCATATGCGTAAGCGCATAGTCTAGCCACACCCACCTCAAGACTGGATTCGCACAGAGCTTATCTACAATCCCGCCCACTAATTAAGCGAATTGTCATCGAATATTACTCCTCACTACCCATGCAATCCTAGTACAATGTCTCTGGATAATAGCTGCATGGAGAAATCACTTTCTGATTCCGAACTGGCGTGTGTCATGGAAAAAGGAACGAAGACTCCTGAAAATCAGTATCCTCTACAGCGACAAAAAGGCTACAAACGACAACGAGAAAGCGAATTATCTCAGTTCAGAGAGGAAATGGCAAACATGATGTCTAGTATGCTTGCATCTCAAATGGCTGAAATAAAAAAGAACACAAAACTGTTAAACAACATACAACAAACTAATCGCAGCATAGAGGACGCCGTGACCTTCCTATCGGCCCAATACGAGGAATCAAGGCTTAAAATTGTACAGTTGGAGTCGGCCGCCCAGGAAGATAGAAAATATATAGCAACGCTAGAGAATAAGATAACGGACTTACTCCGGGATGGCCGGAAGGCTAATATTGAAATAAAAAATGTCCCGATTAAGAAAAGGGAATCTAAGGATGACCTGATTATCATGGTATCTAAATTGGGTGACATAATTAAATGCCCAATTAAAAAGTCCGATGTCAGAGATATATATAGAATTAGAAACAAGAAGGAAAACTTAACCACATCAACCATCATAATGGAAACAAACTCTCTGCTATTAAAAAACGAAGTGCTAAAAAAGTGTAAGGAATTTAATATTAAAAGCGCAGCTAATCTTCGCGCCAAACATCTAGGACTTAGCGATTGTCCCGACATGCCGATCTATGTCACGGAACAGCTGACGTCGCAGGCATCACGCCTTTATTTTTTAGCCCGTGAATTAAAAAAGCGAAACTTTTCAAATATTGCTGGACAAGCTACGGTAAGGTCTACCTTAGGCAATCTGACAACTCACCTATTGTACTCATCACAAATGAGGCCCAAATTCATCAACTTGGAAACCAACAACAACAAAGAAATGAATTGGACACATACTCAAATGCTCCCAGTGGCTCCCAGTTACGAATCTCGACCAATAAGTGACTACAGTATGTGGTGCGATATGTCGTGCTATCTCTGGTTTGCCTTTTCGCATGTTTTAGATATAGTTTATGTAGTAATACGAGTATTCTCTGTTTAAACAACCTACCGCGACCACTGAGGTCAAATCTAACATGTCTAGCGTGTATAACTAATGTACCTAACACTGTTTTATGCTACCCTAGTACCCTTGGCAGATGGTGTCTTCTATTTAAACTGGGATCATTAGCCAAACCTTTCAACATGGCCGAGAGTTTATATGGCAGCGTTTTGATATTGTATCCTTACTCGTGCGACCTTGGTACATTTTTCTCATATAGTTTGGGTGATTACGGCCCCATGGTTTGCATTCCATCTACACAACACATATATACACAATACATACATATTCTAAAAACTTATTACATATTTACATTACACAGGTACATACATTATAAAACACATCCTACACACAAAAAACACATAAAAAATACACACACACACAACACACGTACTAAATCATACAGTTTTTACCTTCACTTAGTCTTTATTTCAATTATGAACAATTATATACGCCCTGAACTATTTATAAAACTATGTTATCTTTATGCCATACAAAACCCATATCCGTTACCATTTATTATGAAGCTAATTATCACTACATCTAATGGATAGTCAGTTATCAACTTTAAATGACTTAGATTGTATAAACGTTGTAGCCTCGCATGAATGTGAAGCTCAGTCTCTCGTTGGGTGTCGGCGACGAAGACATGAAACCTACCCAAACTGAATGATTCGATGTTATGTACATATAGATAAGGTTGATATTTGAATAAAGAGTTTGCAATACATGTTAGGTATAGCGCTAACATTAAGTTTGTACTAGGTAGGGTTGTTTTGTGTCTGACTTATTTCTTATCCCTTTGAGTTTTATTAGGTGTAGGTAGCTATTCTGGGCACATTAAGAGTATTTTTAAGTAGATTGAATAATTACTTTAGTAGATATTTGCGATTTTATAGTTTATTAAGATTTTGAACTTGTGCTCACAGTAGCTTCGAGAATATTCCAACTAGAATGAATCTGATTATTTCTTATTAGAGTTCAGTTTATGCCCTTTCTAGTGATATATAATTCATGTATATAGATTGTATAAATTAGTTTTTATTAAGGGCTAAACTTAGCAAGTCGGTAAAATTGGTAAGATTTTTGACTTTTCTCCTTTGACAACTTTTTATTGTTTAAACTTAAAAATAAGATTCTTATATAATTAGATAGAGCTAATTAAGACCTTTTTAACAATGTATAACACATGTATGTAATGTTTATTTTGAAATAAATATAGGGCGCAAAAGAGGTCAGTCAAGGGACAAACTAGATAAAATGTTAGAAGAAATCGTAGAGAATTTCTACCGCGTTCCAGACGGTAAGGGTGAACCGTCGACATATTTGTAAGTCGCACGGATTTTGTGTGTTCAATCCGAGGCGAGTTCCTAAGAAGAAAAATAAGAAGAAAAGTGAAAAGGAAGCAAAATAGGAACAAGAGAAGCCACTGAAGACTGCCTGAAGACTGACCTCTTGCCCGCAGTTTGGAAGAAAAGTGTGTTTTGTCTCTCACTCCCGCGTACGACAACAACATACAGGGGTTTGACAACAACATACAATAGGGTGACCGGCGCGTATTTAGTACGCGACGACGCCGCGGCTGATATCGGAGCTGCGCACACGGGTGAAGGGTGCGCGAGGCGGACGCGACCAGCGCGGGTTTGGGAGTTACGCCCCGGGCCCACCGCGTTCGTCACCCCGGGGATCCTTTCCCCGGCCGGACCCGCTGAAACGGGAGCTGGCCGCAACAGATGGTCCTTCGAGCCGGATCCTTCGGACAAGAGAAGATATCAGCGCAGAAGATGCCGGTCACCAGATCGCAATACGGAAGGTCTTCGGCACAAGAAAAGGATAGAACATCATCAGAGATGACTTCGGGAACGACTTCTTCTGAAGCGACTTCGGGCACCACAGGAACGTCGACTATGGATTCCGCCGGGACGAAGACGACAGGCTCTGGCACGATGGCCAGTGCCGCTGGTACAGAAGAACACCCGAAGAAGAAGAGCTCTTCAGCACTCACCTTGGTTCCAGTGAAGGCACCCTCGCTCGCCAAGTCGAAGCGCTCCCGGAAGAAGGAGCTTGAGGCGCGCGAGGAACTGGCACGTCTAAAGTTAATGAAGATAGAAGCTGAAGCAAAATTGGCAGAAGCAAGACTGGCTCGTATCCAATATGAAGATGAAGAGAACGAGTCCAGATCAGAAGACGAGGAGCCTGAAGACAGAACGGCGCACGTGCAAGAATGGGTCCGAGCGACGATGGACGTAGAAGAAAAGGAGGGGGAGCCGATGAAGGAAGCTCTTCCAGCCATCGACGCGAGGCCGCACGAGTCTTCAGGGTACCGAGTCAGCGAGTTGGCTGGAGCTATCAAGATGGCGATGGAGTCCAGTCCAGTGAGAAGTCCAGCACCGCCACCCAGTTATATGCACGAGTTACCTGCCTTCGAGGGGAACAGTGCGGAATGGCTGGCCTTCAAGAGAGTATATGAAGATACTGCACCACTCTTCTCAAGCACTCAGAATATGGCGCGGCTGAGAAGAGCGCTGAAAGGGGCAGCAAGAGAGGCGATCAAGAATATTTTGTATTCTGATTCTGCACCTGAAGAAATCATCGATGCTTTGCGAAGAAGATTTGGAAGACCAGATGCTTTGGTGATGCATGAACTGGAAAGAATGAAGGCATTACCGAAGATCATGGATACTGCGAGGGATGTATGCTTATTCGCCAGCATCGTCAGTAATGGGGTCGCGACGATCAAGAATCTGAAGAAGATACATTTCCTGTATTCGCCAGAGATGAAGAAGGCCATCGAAGAGAAGATGGGTCCTATCATGAAGTTTAGATGGTACGACTTCGCCGCTGAACATGAAGACAGTGAAGAGCCGGACCTGGTGTTGATGTCCAGGTTCCTAGACCGAGAAGCTGATAGATGTGGAGCATATGCAGCACCTGAAACGCCGAGAAGATTTGGCCTGAAGCAACACTTAACGCATCAGACTACGGAGAAGCCAAGGCCGTCGGAGCAACGAGTAGAACCAACGCGGGCTGAGAAGATGGAGTGTCCAGCTTGCCGAGGGGAGCACCGGCTGTATGAATGTCGACGCTTCAAGGAGTCTTCGGTGCAAGAGAGATGGGATATTGTGAAGAAGTCCAGGCTATGCTTCAAGTGTCTGCATAGTCCTCATCGGAAGGAAACCTGCAAGAGACCTCCATGCAAGATCTGCAAGCGTCTTCATCATCAACTGCTGCACAATACAGAGAAGAGACAGCAGCAGCCGGAGAAAGAAGAAGAAGAAGACGTCCAAGAGGTCTCCAATCACGTCATGCTGCCGGTCAACACTGCGAGTACAGCAAGAGCCTTCCTGAAGATAATTCCTGTGGAGTTGTATGGTCCCAGGGGTTCGGAGAAGGTCCTGGCGCTACTGGATGAAGGGTCTACCGTATCACTGTTAGACTCAGCAGTGGCAGAGAAGATTGGAGCGTCAGGACCGGAAGAGACTTTGGCGATATCCACTGTCGGCGGGAAAACTATTATGAAGAAGAACTCTCAAAGGCTGTCTATGGAGATACGAGGAGTTCATCAAGAGGGCAAGAAGAGATTGAACGAGGTTCGAACAATTGACAAGATGGACCTCGCGCCTCAATACGTCAAGAAGTCTAGGATAGAAGAATGCTCACATCTGAAGAAGATGGCAGACCAGCTGCACTACAATGAAGATCCACCACAGTTGTTGATTGGGCAAGACAACTGGCACCTCATCGTGTCAAGAGCCATCAAGAAGGGAAAGAAGAACCAACCCATCGCCTCCCTCACTGAGTTAGGTTGGGTATTGCATGGCACCGATGGAGGAGGGTCGAAGCCAGTGCACTTCATCAACTGTGCGCAGCTGGCTGGAGAAGAAGATGACCACATGGAGAAGATTATCAAGGAGCATTTCAGTATTGAGTCGCTGGGGATACAGCCTCGTCGCCCGAGTATGGATATTGAAGCCAAGGCCCTGCAGACACTGGAGAAGACAAGTCGTCGCATTGAAGGAGGTCGCTTCGAAACAGGACTTCTATGGAAGACAGAAGATGAAAGGATGCCTGCTAGCTACAAATCTGCTGAGAACAGATTGAAGAATATTGAGAAGAAGCTAGACAAGGACATCGACATGAAGAAAGAATATGAGCGGCAAATCAATCATCTTCTCGAGAATGACTACGCGGAAGAAGCACCAGAAGAATGTACATCAGATAGAGAATGGTATCTCCCGCACTTCGCCGTAACGCATCCGACGAAGAAGAAGATGAGGATTGTCTTTGATGCTGCCGCCAAGGTCCAAGGAAAGAGTCTCAACGATGCACTGCTGCCGGGACCAGACTTGTTGCAGTCACTGTTTGGAGTTCTTTTGAGGTTTCGGCAGAGTCACATCGCAGTAGTAGCAGACATCAAGGAAATGTTCCTGCAAATAAGAATACGAGATGAAGATCGAGATAGCTTGAGATTCCTGTGGAGGGGCCAAGGACAAGAGGGATCTCCGAAGAAATACAGAATGAAGTCAGTCATCTTCGGTGCGGCATCCTCTCCCAGTACGGCTATCTATATTAAGAATCGGAATGCAGCAGAACATAAAGAAGAGTATCCTGAGGCAGCAAGAGCGATCGTGCGAAATCATTATATGGATGACTACTTGCAGAGTTTCGCCACGGTTGAAGCAGCAAAGAAGATTGCCAAAGAAGTGGATACCGTTCATCTGAAGGCTGGGTTTGAACTGCGCGGTTGGGCTTCAAACCATCCAGAAGTTCTTGCTGACATGAAGACCGAAGAAATGAAGACTGAAATCACGCTGGGTCATGAAGAGAAGACTCTGGGACTTCGTTGGTTCATCAAAGAAGATGCATTGGGGTTTAGAACGAGTCTGCGGAACACTCCAGAAGATGTTATTAACGAGGCCAGAACTCCGACGAAGAGAGAAATCACCAGCGCGATCATGTCAACATTCGACCCCATGGGATTAGTCTCTCCAGTACTGATACAAGGGAAGAAACTGATGCAAGATGTCTGGAGAAGCGGGGTTGGATGGGATGAAGAGATAACTGAAGAAGCCTGTGAAACCTGGAAGAAGTATATGAAGAACCTACAGCTGCTGCGAGATCTGCATATTCCAAGATGCATATCTCCGACCAACACTGAGGGGGAGCTGCACGTCTTCACAGATGCCAGCGAGACAGCATACGCCGCCGCCGTGTATTGGCGTACGAAGAATGAAGATGGCAAGATACTGGTGTCTCTGTTGGCTGGAAAGGCGAGGGTGACGCCGCTGAAGCCGATATCGATTCCTCGGCTGGAGCTGCAGGCGGCGTTACTGGGAAGCAGATTGGCTCACTCAGTCGAGAAGGAGTTAGACCTTAAGACGAAGAGGAAGATCTTCTGGACCAACTCCAGCACTGTACTGTCCTGGATTAAGTCGGACCCCAGGACATTCAAGCCTTACGTCGCACATCGCCTGGCGGAAATAGAAGAGACAACGAAGCCTCAAGAGTGGCGTTGGATTCCCACGGCACAAAATCCGGCAGATGATGCGACGCGAGAGATTCCTGAGAACTTCAACCAGGCGCACAGATGGTTCACAGGCCCCGAGTTTCTTCAGAGAAAAGAGGAAGAATGGCCAGCTCCCAGATCCTTCAAGACGAAGCCTACTGGGGAAGAAAAGAATGCAGTAGTTGCTGCAATCGCTGGCCCGAAGATGATGACTCCTGATCCACTGAGGTTCTCCAGCTGGACAAGATTATGGAGAGCAACTGCCAGAGTTTTGCAGTTCATTGACATGTGCAGAAAGAAGAATCGAGTCCACGCTGCGAGGAAGAGAGAAAAAGACGACACCTCGTGGAAAGTCAACAGGAAGAAGAATGTCCCTGCAAGACCAGTTACCGTGAAGAAGAGCAAAGAAGTACGTCGCTTCATACCTCTAGAAGCTACGTACTTAGAGCAAGCAGAAAAGCTTCTACTACAAAGAAGCCAGAGAGATTGTTTTGAAGAGGAGATGACCTGCCTGCGAAGATCGAAACCTCTAGACAGAAGTAGTAAATTGAAGAAGTTGGATGTCATAGAAGAGAATGGTCTACTACATCTACGAGGAAGAATCGACGCGGCACAGAACATTGATCGCAACTTCAAAAGACCAGTTGTATTGGATGGGAAGAATTACGTCACGAAGTTGCTGATCCAGCACTACCACGAGAGGTTCAACCATGGGAACCACGCGACGGTCATCAACGAGTTAAGACAGCGGTACTGGATTCTGGGACTACGATCTGCGGTTAAATGGACTCTGCATCACTGTCAATGGTGCAGGGTCAAGAAGACGATACCACAACCGGTGCCGACGGGAGATCTGCCAGAAGAACGACTGCGACATGGAGCACACCCCTTTACGTGTGCTGCGGTGGACTACTTCGGCCCAATGATTGTGACGATCGGAAGAAGATATGAGAAGAGGTGGGGGGCTCTATTCACATGCCTCACCACAAGAGCGGTACACATTGAGTTGGCTACCTCTCTATCAACCGACTCAATGATACTGGCTCTCCGACGAATGGCTGCACGAAGAGGAATGCCCAGCGTGTTGTTCAGCGACAACGGGACCAACTTCGTCGGGGCGAAGAGAGAACTGCAAGAGGCCATAGAAGAATTGAAGAAAGAAGACACTCTAGCGACCGAAGCAGAGAAGATTGGCGTCCGGTGGAAATTCATACCACCTGGCGCACCGAACATGGGCGGAGCCTGGGAAAGAATGGTCCGTTCCGTGAAAACAGCCCTTGCAGCGACCCTGAACGAGAAGACCCCAAGAGAAGAAGTACTGCACACGCTGCTGGTAGAAGCAGAACATATCGTCAACTCAAGACCCTTGACAGACTTGGACGAGAACGCCAGTGAAGAAGCTCTCACTCCCAATCATTTCCTGATTGGGAGATCCTGCGGAGCGCCTAGGGTGGGCGCCTTCACCGATCAAGATATGGCAGGACGGAGCACATGGAAGAGCACACAACGCATGGTCGACCACTTCTGGAGCAGGTGGATCAAGGAGTACCTGCCGACGTTGCTGCCCAGGAAGATTGATGGACGAGCAGCAACAAGGGACCTGCGTTGTGGAGACATCGTGCTGGTGGTGGATCACACACTACCACGCTGCACCTGGCCAAAAGGAAGAATCACCCAAGTCTACCCTGGACCTGATGGGAGAACGAGAGTCGTCGATGTCGCGACGCCCGGAGGAGTACTGCGTCGCCCGCATTCGAAAATCATCCTGGTGGTGCCGGTGGAGTCGTCGCCGGAGCCGGGAGTTGGTGCTCTGCACGAGGGGGAGAATGTCGGCGACGAAGACATGAAACCTACCCAAACTGAATGATTCGATGTTATGTACATATAGATAAGGTTGATATTTGAATAAAGAGTTTGCAATACATGTTAGGTATAGCGCTAACATTAAGTTTGTACTAGGTAGGGTTGTTTTGTGTCTGACTTATTTCTTATCCCTTTGAGTTTTATTAGGTGTAGGTAGCTATTCTGGGCACATTAAGAGTATTTTTAAGTAGATTGAATAATTACTTTAGTAGATATTTGCGATTTTATAGTTTATTAAGATTTTGAACTTGTGCTCACAGTAGCTTCGAGAATATTCCAACTAGAATGAATCTGATTATTTCTTATTAGAGTTCAGTTTATGCCCTTTCTAGTGATATATAATTCATGTATATAGATTGTATAAATTAGTTTTTATTAAGGGCTAAACTTAGCAAGTCGGTAAAATTGGTAAGATTTTTGACTTTTCTCCTTTGACAACTTTTTATTGTTTAAACTTAAAAATAAGATTCTTATATAATTAGATAGAGCTAATTAAGACCTTTTTAACAATGTATAACACATGTATGTAATGTTTATTTTGAAATAAATATAGGGCGCAAAAGAGGTCAGTCAAGGGACAAACTAGATAAAATGTTAGAAGAAATCGTAGAGAATTTCTACCGCGTTCCAGACGGTAAGGGTGAACCGTCGACATATTTGTAAGTCGCACGGATTTTGTGTGTTCAATCCGAGGCGAGTTCCTAAGAAGAAAAATAAGAAGAAAAGTGAAAAGGAAGCAAAATAGGAACAAGAGAAGCCACTGAAGACTGCCTGAAGACTGACCTCTTGCCCGCAGTTTGGAAGAAAAGTGTGTTTTGTCTCTCACTCCCGCGTACGACAACAACATACAGGGGTTTGACAACAACATACAATAGGGTGACCGGCGCGTATTTAGTACGCGACGACGCCGCGGCTGATATCGGAGCTGCGCACACGGGTGAAGGGTGCGCGAGGCGGACGCGACCAGCGCGGGTTTGGGAGTTACGCCCCGGGCCCACCGCGTTCGTCACCCCGGGGATCCTTTCCCCGGCCGGACCCGCTGAAACGGGAGCTGGCCGCAACATTGGGCTTTTTCCAGAGGTAAAAAACGATACTACGCTAAAAATAATATCGCAAAATATTTGCAGTATTTACAGTAATTTAGACAATCTTCAAGCAACATTATCTCAACTGAGCTTTAATATCGATATCATGGTGTTAACTGAATGCAGATTAAACTCCTCCAAACCCATCCCCACCCTACCTAACTACTCTTCTTTTGCTACTTTAAACAACTGCAACCAAAACGATGGTGTAGTTTGCTACACAAACTGTAGATTTAACTCCCTAGTATCTGAAATCAAACTCGACCAAGCGTCATGTCTACAAATAAAAACAGATAATGTAATAATAATTGGAATTTATCGCTCGCCGTCTAACATCAATGCCTCTAGATTTATAAATTCATTATGTTCTCATCTTGAAAAGGTGCATCTAACATAATTATAACAGGGGATCTAAATATAAACCTTATTCCGCGTCACAAAGAACCAGCTCATGAAAGAACAAATAGAAATAAATATTTAAATATGCTATCTTCCTTCGGATTTCTACCTGGACACACCTTGCCTACTAGGAAAGGTAATTGTTTAGATCACTTTATGTTAAAAATTAATATTGGGAAAACCTCTGCTCTTACTGCTGTTATAAACTCTGCAGTCACTGATCATCTGACTATATTCTTAGCTTTATCTAACTCTATTAGGGAGAAGAAATCTATGATAACCACACGTTATAACTACTCAGATGCCCTGATAAAACTAAACCAGAAAAATTTTGAGATTCTCGATCGTAGTGAAAACCCTCAATTTATTCTACAAAGCCTAACGAAATTTATTTCTGAATCCTTAGAGGAGAGCAAATGCGTTAAAAAAGTACCTCGTAATCAAAAAATCATTAAACCATGGATCACACCTGGTATACTCAGATGCATAAGAAACAGAGATCGAATGAAACTAAAATTACGTTCTGACCCATACAATGAGATACTGAATATAACATTCAGGCGTTATCGCAACTATTGTAACAACTTGATTAAGAAACTCAAAAGATTGCATGATAGGGATCTGTTAGCAAAATCAGAAAATAACCCGAAGGCCATGTGGAAAACGGTTAAAAAGATCACTAATTACAAAATAAAAGACAACAATGGTCTGGAATTGTTGAATGTAGGTAAATGTCCTACTAGTTCAGTAAATCATGTCAACGATTTTTTTGCTAATGTCGGTAGAAACCTAGCTCTAAGAATTTCCTCTGACATACCCTCAAATCACGCCATTGCGAATACCTCTATAAACATTAACAATTCCTCATCGCTAGTGTTATTTGAGACTGACGATAAAGAGGTGGATGGTGTTCTCGCTGGACTCAAAAATGACAGTGCTCCGGGATGGGATGGCATCCCGACGAAGTTTCTGAAACTGGCTAGACTTACTATTGTCCCGGTCATTAGAAGGATGGTCAATATCTGTTTCAGTCGGGCGTATTTCCTTCTGCACTTAAAATAGCTGTCGTAACTCCGGTATACAAGGGTGGTGAGAGAGATGATGTCAACAACTACAGACCCATATCTGTACTGTCTGTAATATCAAAAATTTTTGAAAAAATTATAAATAATAGATTAATTGGTTACCTTAATAAATTCAACATTCTCTCTAATAATCAATATGGCTTCAGACAAAACAGATCCACGGAGGACGCCATATTAGCCCTTACCCAAGAAATCACTCGCCACGTCGACAGCGGTCGTAAATGTCTGGCTGTATTCCTGGACCTCCGTAAAGCCTTTGATACCGTTTCTCTCCCCATACTTGTGAGTAAGTTGGAATGCATGGGCATTAGAGGCACCCCACTGAAGTTACTATCAGACTACCTTCATGAGCGGACTCAGAAGGTCAAAATTGGTGGCTTTGTAAGCAGTCAACAATATATCACATTTGGTGTTCCTCAGGGGAGTGTCCTGGGTCCAACACTCTTCTTAACCTACATTAATGACCTGACAAACCTCAACCTGGAAGGGGGCTGTGTGTTTTCATATGCTGATGACACAGTAGTAGTCTTTAATGAGAGTACTTGGGAAGCGGTCCACGTCAGGGCGGAACAGGGTCTTGCTAGGATTGCGAATTGGTTGCAATATAACTTTCTTACACTTAATTCTTCTAAGTCGAACTACATGTGTTTCTCCAAGTACGGTTGCACCCAGCCATCGAAAGCCCTCGGATTAAGATTGCATTATTGCAATCACAATAATCCTACTCCATGTAGTTGCGATACCCTTGACAAAGTATCCTCAACAAAATACCTTGGCATAATCCTAGATCAGAGGCTCTCATGGTTCCAGCATATAGAACACCTAAATGGCAGGATAAGAAAGCTTATATGGATCTTTAAAATGCTAAGACCAGTTGCATCACTACCACTTTTGAAAAAACTATATATTTCCCTTGCTCAATCGATTATGACTTATTGTATTCCGGTCTGGGGTGGGGCCTGCAAAACTAAATTCTTGGAAGTAGAGAGAGCACAGAGATGTCTGCTGAAGGTTGCATTCTCAAAGCCCTACAGATATCCTACATTCGATCTATATAAAGAGTGTGATCTTCTTTCTATGCGCAAATTATATATCACCAACTCAGTTATTAAATTGCATATGACCTTACCATATTATCCACAACAACCATCACGAAGGAGAAACTACGTGGTGGCTTCTATACCAATTACTAGATCTAAATTTGCTAAAATACAGTTCGGAGCGCAATCACCTTATCTTTATAACCGTATTAACAAGCTAATCAATATTTACCCATTACAAACTCGCTTCTGTAAAACAGAGATAACATCGTGGTTAAAAACCTTATCCTACGAGGATGTGGAAGCATTAATGGCTTATGTAACATAGTGTCCACCTAAACTATACTATACAGCCTTATATAGCTAATAAATAGTAATGTGCCAGGCTAACACTTTTGACTCATACACACAGAAGCACATATATATGAACAAATACGCACACACTTTATACACACACACACATACATAGACGCTCACGTATATACATACTTTATTTGAATATGATTGATTAGTACTTAATGTATACATTGCCTTAAAGTAAGTAGTTTTAAGTTTTAAGTTTTGAGTAGACTATGATCTACTATAGTTTATACCTGCACATGTAATGGAAGAGCGGGGTTTCCTGACACAAGCATAAATCTTGCTTAATAGGAAGCCCCAACCTTTTTAAATTGTAAACCACATGATTTTACCCAAATAAACTTTTTCATTTTCATTTTCATTTCATAAAAATAGCCCACTAGAAAACCTATCCACAAGAGACTCGAAATCAGATGGTTATTTTTCCAGATGTTATGTAGAATTATCTGCCTATTTATTTAAATAATGTGGGCTGTGCAGCTGCCAATGTGTCAGCTTAAGTAGGTAGCTTCCTCCCACCAAACCCTTCCCCGCATTAGAATAGCTAAGGTGTTGGCGGCGGTGACTCAAATTTTGAAGGGCTAACTAAACAACACCTCTTCTCAGTTCCTGCTCCATGACTACCTCCGATAACTGGCATTCACTCCGACAGGACAATGTAATAGATATGTTGTAACAAATTACTCGAGTTTGACCTAATTTTATAGAAAAAGATAATTGGTAAGATAGGAATCAGCTTTTAAGTAATGTACCTATTGTAATTTTGTCTTATGCCCTAGAGCAGGGTTTCTCAAAGTGGGGTTCGCGAACCCCTAGGGATACGCCGTTAGACGGTAGGGAGTTCGCGGAAAGCTTTACGTAATGGTGGCTGGTTGGCTGTCAAGCGTGTGCGATTCGCAAGGAGGCCCACTGTGAAGTACTCTGGTTATCAAGAGGCAGGATATTGGCACGGTTCGTTAAGCTTCGTCACGAAATTTATTTATTTTTGAAGGACTGTGATTTCAGCCTCAAGGTCCGATTCGAAAATGAAACCTGGTTAAAAAGAGTGACCTATTTAGCAGACAGTTTTTCTAGTCTGAACGAAACGAATGCTTCGATGCAAGGTTCCTCGTGCAGCGTATTCACCGTGCAAGACAAGATAAACTTGCTTATAAAAAAAATTGAATTTTGGAAAACTTGCTTGGGATCAAATATATTTGAATGTTTCCCTCTTCTGCACGATTTTGTCACGACGAATGCTCTATCCCTGGATGCCGAAATAAAGTGCGAAATTTTCCAAAACATCTGTCCCAGCTATCCGATGAACTGAAAAGGTATTTTCCAGATATTGACAAATCTGAAAGCTGGATTCGAAACCCATTTATGACAACTGAGAGTATAGATCCTAGTTTGACTATTAAGCAACAGGAGTCCATAATAGAAATGTGTGCTGATGATAGTCTTCAAACTGATTTCAAACGCATGTCCTTAATTGATTTTTGGGCAGGTAGACTGAATGAATATCCTGAACTTTCTCGTAAAGCGGTAAATTTCCTTTTGCCCTTTGCAACAACCTACTTATGTGAGAGTGGATTTTCAAATCAAATCAAATCAAAATTTCTTTATTTGCGACATTAGTTGTACATATAATAATAAAATCAAGTTAAGATTACAAGTATTAAAAGAGTAATATACAATTGGCAGTTTGTTATAAAATTATCCCAAACCAAAATCCATTATAGGTAGGTATATAAACTAAACAGATAGTAAAATACTAAAAATAAAAAATTTCAAATTAATATTAAATTGAATACAAGCAAATATTTATATATAAAACAATAAAGAGATACATAATAATAATATACATACACATAAATATAATACAAGTACAATAAAAATATATTACATAATCCCATTAAATTGCACTAGTATCGTATGCCAGAACTTCTTGCTCCTTTTGCCAGTTAAGTATTGTTTTAATTTTAATTTAAAAGTCTCAATAGATTTTAGATATTTTCACACCTTGTAATGTTAAAAACTAAATACAGTAATCGACTTGTTGCTGAATCAGAATTAAGATTAAAGCTGTCTAAAATTACTCCCCAAATTGATTCAATTTGCGCCGGGAAACAAGCCCACTCATCCCATTAATATATTTTTCCCTTTTGCTACTTACTGTATTTGTTAACTCTATTTGAAATTAAAAACGATATTTTCTTCTACGGGTAGTTTATTTTATTTTATTTTGAGTTAAGGGTTCGCGATCGTTTGAGAACTTTTACAAGGATATGTGGGGCAATAAGTTTGAGTAACCCTGTGCCCTAGAGAGATAAATTGTACCTATTATTATTGATTTATATTGTTATATGCAGGGTATAAGGGAAGGTGAGAGCACACTGGTGAGTGGGGTGCTTAGACAGCGCATTGCCAAAACTTTTGCGTAAAATTTACAGTTGCGCAGTTACATTCTATAGGAGTTGTCATCACAATAACATAAATAGTGGAAAGACTATTACCATTCCTAGGATTTACCAGAATACATCAGCCGATTTTTCTTCCGCGCATGACGTAAGAGTCGACTGATAAACTCAGTAGGCGTCATTTTAGGCGATGAGGACAATTCTTGAAAATTTTTGACTACTGCGAGCCACTAACGAACCGTTAACGAAACGCGGTGCGAAGCAATACATATATACTTACCGCTTGAGTGTTAAGGTATATTTTAGCACGCCACGGTCGCGTGTGTGACAGAATAAAAACAAATATCTGTCTCGTGCTGAAATGTGTCTAATTACGTCACCATAAAGTAATTATTGCTTTGTACTGAACTGAACGTCTACAATGGTTCCTTTTCGAGAATTGCCCCCGAGTTTCCATTTGTGTTCCTACAGTTCCTGCAGATCCTGGGTAGACACAACCCCATTTTAACAGCACGGCCTTGTGTACGTTCACCAATAAATATGTGTAATTAATTGCAGTGGTGTTTTTCGTGTATCTAGGTACATTTTGACCGGCATGGAACATGGTTGGAGTGACTAACTACATACACATTTTGTCAAGCATTTACCTATGTAGGGTAGCATATAACGTAGGTATACGAGTCATTTTAATCTATAAGATACCTAATCTGAGAAAAAAGACTCCCTTGAAAAAAGTAATATTAACTACATTATTGTTTAGTGGAATATTTATAGAGAAGCGTTTACTTCGAAATATTGATAAAACATGTTTTCCTCACAATAACAGAAAATATTATGTAGCCAGTAGCCCACATTCTGTCAAAATCCATACAATAAACCATTTGGCAGCGTAGCAGTTGAAGCAGTGACTACGGCTCGTAGCACGCGTAGCGAGGCGTAGCAAATTGTAATCCGTAGTAGGTACTCGTAGTTACAAGTACTACAGCTATAAAATAAACAAAGAACCAAATAGCATAGGTACATACGTTTTATATGAAAATTCATAGCATTCGTGTAAAATGTTTGTATGTTGGGGCCAGAAGCCAACATGGGCATCATTGAAGTATGTCATACGCCCAAATGACGAACTCGTAGACTTGCATTGACAACGTAGCACGCTTCTCGAGTCAAGGTGGCCTCAAGGGATAAAACTTGTATTGACATAGGCTTACCCTTTACTACGTGGGACTTGATAGGCTAAATGGTGAAATGTGGGTGTGAAGTTTGCACACTTCTGCCCAACCCCTTTGGTGACTATAATGTATGTATGTATGACAATGTAGCACGATTCTCAAGTTGATCAAATCAGGGTCAACTTGAGGGAAAAATACGACTGTAAATACCAAAGTTAGGGTTAAAAACATAATGTGAAAACGAACTAAATCTAAAGTCAAGTCAGCACTAAAAGGTTTTATCGAAATCCCATCACAGTCTCGATGTCTAAAGGCTGTTGTAGGAAGCTATTAAACACGCTTGCATCAATAATTTCCGGGGAAGGTTACCTGGAGGCTGCAATAATTTACGTGGTATATATTATAAATGTACATGTTAGAAACATAATGCCGTATCTGTATGTCTAAAATCCGGGTTTGCATATATTTACATTACCTACATCTGTGTATATTCGCTGCCGGCTTTACCCGCTTTGATTTCGATATTGGCGAATAAAGGTTTTAGACGACGTACCTATTATTATCTTATTTTGTATATGTAACATACATAAAGTGGTGGCTAGTCATTTTTTTGGCATAGAAATCCTATTTTCCAGTGAAATTGATAATGCCCACACACTGACTTTATGAAATAATTAAGTGATGATCCCCACTCACTACCTAACCTAGGTAGGTAGGTAGGTACCTATTATACGTAATGAACTAACGATGGGTAAGTATGTATAACATTACAAAGTACAGGTATTAGTAGTAGGAGAGTTACAATCCACTACAGTGGCAATCCAGCACAAGGCCCAGTATAGGTGCCTTGCCTACCCATACATAGTTAGTTTTGTAAGAAGACGCTGGGAAGTCCTAGACAATTTAGATACTTACGAGTACTTATATCAGTACCTAAACGTTGTACTTAGGTAAGTACGTAATGTAATCAATTAGCAAACTCAACTTTTTGAAACGAACACTTTCCTATAAGTAGCTATATAGATTTATTCGCGTCCATTACGCAGGTGTTGTCGACTGTACGTGGCATAAACGGTAAGGCGACATGTCCTCAGTATCGCAGTAGTGCTAATGCTAATGGAATAGAACCGCAGGCTCAGCTCTGCGGCTGACGGCGCTTCTCCACCGCATCCTGGTTAACGGTGACGTCTAACATCATGGCTTACGTACGATATGACTATTAATTTTGCATTTTTGTATTATGGAACTGTTTAGTTAAGTAGGTACCTAGTTACGAAGCGATATTCAGTACTGATAATCATCCAGAATCGAATTTTAAGGTAAGAAGGAAGAATAAGGAGGTTATACCGTCGAAATGTTGATCATTTGCGAGACTTAAAAATATGTCGAATAAAGTAAAATCGACCAGTTTCCTAGTTTCGTATTTGTCTCATAATTCTATTTACAAAATAATATGAATGTTGCAAAGAGAATCCAGTCAGCAATATCACTTACCTACCTACGGCCCTTTTAGGCTCTGATTGAAACGTGGAAACTTCATTTCCTTTCGTGAAAAGTCCCTCCCGAACCGTCCCATATTTACTTTCGATGTTATCTGACGGAGTTAGATTAGATTCTAGATGAGCTACTTACATCTCATTTAACGTAAATCAGACAGGATCGAACTGGCTCCATGTCCAATAATTGGATCTGTTTTATTTCGATTAACTATAGAATAGTTCGCTATAGAACTCACTCAAAAACTAATATCTATGTAGGTATGTAAATCTTTTGTTTATATTTGTATGAAGATGTAGAAATTGAAAACAGGCAATTTGGGACTGACCCTAAAATACAAATAGGAGAGTTAACAAAAGACGCAAATACGTATGTAGCGGCACCTTTAAAAGCGAAGTCAAATTTGTATGGACGCCAATACGCGTCACAGGCACCTCTAGAAAGCCAAGAAAACGCACATAGGTACTCGCCGGCAGGGAATGCGTTAATGTCTCTAAAACCTACTGTATCATTATTTTTTGTGTTAATGCCACAAAACTAGATACCTATACATAATCTATATTTTCTATACATGTACATATAATAAAATTGTAACGGATCGATGTTCGTGCACGCTAATCTCAGAAACGGCTGGACCGATTTCGATGCAGTTTTCAGGAATATATTGTGACAGGTCCCACTTAACATACTTCCTATCCCAGGAAAAGGTTTTTATCCCGGATAATTTTGACATTTTGTTTTTTCTGCAGCCCACGCGGACGGAGTCGCGGGCGTCCACTAGTAGTTACATACTATTTCATCATCATCAGCCTATTGCAGTCCATCGCTGGACGTAGGCCTTCCCCAGGGCACGCCACAATACTATTTATACTTACCATAATTTCACTTACCAAAACTCGTAGATAAACTAGGACAGTATAGGTAAAGTAGCTAGCTACTTATTTAGGTTAGATAGAAAAAATTTGTTTGAAAATTCTATCTTATTTAGGTAAGTACCTAGGCCGTCTGGTAAAATTATTTATTTCCTCTCTTATGGGAAGACAGAAGCCACCATAATTTTGGGCGCCAGAGTCCGCCAGACTCCGTTCGAGATTTACGGTAGCGAACTTCAATGTGAGACGTTTAGTAGAAAATTCTACAACATAGTGACTTATAAAGTTCTCTATTGAGGGATCGCCCGACACCGGGCCCTATACCCTCCGCTGACCCTCGGATCTGCCTACTCATGATCACGAACACAAGACACTACAGTCGCAACGAGAAGCCAGATCCAAGCACCTAGCATGCAACCATAAATACATAGCTGCTAATCCCTAATGCTAATAGAGATTTGAACTTCCGAATAGTGACGCCTGATACAATTCAATACTTATAAAGTTACTTCACATGAAATATGCTGGCTATCTTTGACTATGAATCTCTGGCTATACTATAACAGAGATCACCGCATTGGTTGTATTGTGCGTTTCGCCGTATAGTTCCGCTAGATGATGGCGCTAGTTACTATATGTTAGTCAGACCACATTTTCTGATTCGCTGCATACAAAAATTTTAGTTCCGAAATCAGGCCATAGGCATTCTATGAAACGGACTCTTGCGCTTTATTGCAGTAGAACATCATCTGAGTGAGGGGTGGTTTTCTTCAAAATAAATGAATCTATGGGGTAATCATAAACCCTTTTACGGGCCGTAACGCTAAAAAAGGGTTTATGCTTATCCCACAGCTCATTACGGCAAATTGAACTTACATTGCAACCAAGATCAAATTGGCAGACCATGGATCAAATCTTGATATCATTAAAAAAGTTTAAAATGGAATTAAATAATTTGTGCACTTACCTACCTCAATGACGTCGATTTTCGCAGTACCTAACGCATAACAAACCTAAACAAAGTGTAGATTCATTTATTTTGAACAATTTCGAGAAAACCACCCCTCACTCAGATGATGTTCTACTGCAATAAACCGTAAGATGTAGTGTAGGTGACGCGCACGAAACGAAACGGGAGCGATACTAATTTCTCATTACCCCGATTCGCCATCACTCGGCCGTCACTACTTTCGTGCCCGCAGGCTTAGGCATTTGGTGCAAGGGGCCCTAGACCTTGGAATTTTTACTGACACTCCGCTGAGTGCAGGGTAAGCACGAACCTTTTTACGCGCCGAAACGCTATCGACTAGCAAGCAAAATCTATGAGATTTGACGATATTATTATGGACTATCTGGAGAGGTTTGTGTTTGCCCCACTGCTCAACTATTGAAGAACTTTTTTAAAAATTTGATGATTGATAATATATTGCAATTGTTGTGCATTCACATAACCAAATACTGGTTACTTTAACTTCATCTAATATGAAAGAAAACAAGTTAGTTAGGTTAGACTTATTGTTTATTCTGCACTAGCGTCAACATTCTCCGTCTGCAAGCCCTTAATAGAGGCAACTGGGACATATGTGACAAGTGTGAACAGTTTGTGTGCAGAGTCCTCATCGTCATTACGTCTACGAGATAGCCTTACACGGACACGGAATGGGACATTTCTGAAACGAGACAAAATGCACTTTATTTTCAAAAAGAAATGCAAATTTAATTGGATCCTCAAAGAATCTCTGGTTATAATGTCACACCTCAGTCCTTGGCATTCATAAAGCCCTACATGCATGGCATGGTATTACATCTGCAATGGTACTTCCATATCTTCCGTGCCATATTAAACACATTTAACAGGCCTACAGTGGACAGTAAATCACTTTGAATATTGTGTATTCAGGGGCATAGTTTGAATTATAAAAAATATTACTTAAAACACTACACACCTACACTTCTGCAATGCAAAGTATAATAGTTAAAGTGCTAATAATAAGGAGTAAATTCTCTTTACTAAATTGTTTTTTTTTATTGGTCAAAAATCTTTAGAATGAGCTTGATGTTGTAATTCTCTAAAACTTAGACTATGACAAGAGACAGTGTCAAATTAATTCTACATATACCTAGATAATATTCACCACATAATGTGAAACCAAGGGTAATTAATAGTTTTTCAGTAAAACATTTACATGTGCAGATAATGCCAACTTCATTAGTACCAGAGGTTAAAAAAACACAGTAACCAAGTACTGAACAAAGTTACTAGGGACCCAATGTGAAATTCACAATATCTAGTAGAAGAATACTAGCCTATAGAACAGTATATGTCATAAATACCTGATACCCTTCGACCAGAGGTATTTGTTTAGACGTGTGTCTACTCTGACATCAGGAGTTCCCATTTGTTTTTCAGCAAACCTTCTGATCTCCTTAATGGCCCTAGGTGCCCGTCGCTTGAAGCCGACTCCATGAAGTCGCTTGTGTAAATTCACAGTGTATTCGCGTGTGACAACTTCATTGATAGCGGATTTACCTTTCCTTTCCCCTTTTGGTTTGGCCATTGTGATCTGGAAGATTAGAGTATAGGTGGTAAAAATAGGGACATCTACTTACAGAACATTAACTATACAACACATCCCAATTTACAAAACGATATTAAACAATGTTATTAAATGGATTTTCAGAGATTATTTCATAAAAAATAACAACCTTTGCGTTTGCTCAGGCAAATTCACATGAAAAGAAATGTCAAAATCAAAATGACATTACCTATGACGTTATTCGTTTTCGGATACTGATTTTAAAACATCGAACAAATTTTAATAGGAAAAAATTTGATAAACACTATTTGATTTTACTTTACTTGCATGACTTAAATATATATTACGTTATCTTGAATTTTATTTTCATTTTAATATATATTTATCTTCCTTATAAAAGATCCAATTTATTATTAATATATAAATCAAATCCACCTCTGTAAACGTTCCCAAAAACGTTTCATTTTGCGCCACTGGAAATAAAGAAAGAAAAAATTTATTTAGCGAAAGGTTACGTTAAATACGTGATTAATCTTCACTTTTATCAGCTAAAAACTTTGTAGACTCTTGTCATTAGTCATTACTATCACGAATCGGCATTAATTAAATTACTGATTCAAGTACCTACTTCAACTGATTCGGCGGGAAAAGCTGGAAGGGTGCAGGTGTATTATTTTTGTAAAAAACAAAAATTATTTGTAAATGGCTTGCATGTGTCCGTAGAGTGATGTTTTCTGGTAGATAAGTTATATTTTTATTACTTGTGATGTGAATCTAGTGTGTGTGCATGGTTTTATACGCAGGTAAGCTGAGTAAAACTTTAGCCGGAATACGATCTCTTCATGGGCCCATGTAAGTTGTTTCTGCAATTATTTTTCATTTTGACTAACTTTACACTTGTTCATGAGGATTTTCCCGACGTTTCCATTCATCATCATTATCATCCATCATACATTCAGAAATCATTTACTAAAGACAATGGCTGTATGGGCTTAGTTCCCTTTGCCTTTCCTTCGGGATAAACTAAAAAAAAAAGTATTTCAACTGTCAAAAAAAACGTGCAACCCGTAGAAACTAGTGGTAGCTAATATAACGTATAGCTTTAAAAATAACATGCTATTTGTCCATAGCGCAGTAACCAATGATTTAATTGACTCGTTCCAAGCTAAACGCACGTGTCGCTCATCGCGCCTACGTTCCACACGCGCACGCATAGCGTGTGACGGCCGGCGCCAGACTACCAATAATAGCTACCAGCTATTATGAATATGAAATAGTGGTGTTCAAAAAAGCTATATTCTCGGAACGCGTGAAAGTGATATGCTACATGCAAATAGCGCGCTATTTTTTCCGTGACGTTATAACGTTACGAGTTGCGCGCAAATCACAAGTCACGAATGAATGACAAAACGAATACGCTATATTCTTATCCCGCCAATGACAAGTCGTGAAAACGCTATATTCTAGTTGACGCGATTTCATATAGCTGTTGGTAACCAATGACAAGTCACGAATACGCTATTTTCTATTTGACGCGATTTCATATAGCTGTTGGTAGTCCGGCGCCGGCCGTCACGCGCTATGCATGTGCGTGTCGAAGGCGCGATGAGTCATGCGTACGCGACACGTGAAGGGCGCATATGGTTATAGCGTTTAGCTTGGACAAATAGCATGTTATTTTAAAATCTATACGTTATATTAGCTACCACTAATATGAAATAGCGTCAACTAGAATATAGCGTATTCGTGACTTGACATTGGCTGGCATGATATTGGTATTGTGATATAGAACGTAACCTGCTATGACAAGAATATAGCGTATTCGTTCGGTCGTATTCGTTCATCCGTGACTTGTGATTTGCGGGATATTGGTAATGGTGATATAGAACGTAATAGCTCAGAATAGAGGTTCGTTCGGATTCATGACTCTTTATTGTTGTGATGTTCGTGTTGAGATATAGAATGTAATAGCTCAGAATAGAAGTTCGTTCGGATTCGTGACTCTTTATTGTCGTGATGTTGGTATTGTGATATAGAACGTAACTGTTTGTTTCATAGAATTGCTCCGGTGCCCGATTCTGGAACTAACATTTTTTGTATGCATTACAGATTACATAATCATGCACAAGGCAACTAGCGCCACCGTTCAAAGGAACTACATATTTGGTAATCACAACTCGTAACGTTATAACGTGACGGAAAAAATATCGCGCTACTTGCATGTAGCATATCACTTTCAGGCGTTCCGAGAATATAACTTTTTTGAACACCACTAGTAGAAACTAGTGGTAGCTAATATAACGTATAGCTTTTAAAAATAACATATTTGTACTTAGCGCAATAACCAATTATTTAATTGACTCGTTCCAAGCTAAACGCTATAACGATATGCGCCCTTCACGTGTCGCGTACGCATGACTCATCGCGCCTTCGACACGCACATGCATAGCGCGTGACGGCCGGCGCCGGACTACCAACAGCTATATGAAATCGCGTCAAATAGAAAATAGCGTATTCGTGACTTGTCATTGGATACCAACAGCTATATGAAATGGCGTCAACTAGAATATAGCGTTTTCACGACTTGTCATTGGCGGGATAAGAATATAGCGTATTCGTTCAGTCATTCATTCGTGACTTGTGATTTGCGCGCAACTCGTAACGTTATAACGTCACGGAAAAAATAGCGCGCTATTTGCATGTAGCATATCAATCACTTTCACGCGTTCCGAGAATATAGCTTTTTTGAACACCACTAGTAGAAACCGTGCAACCGAACCTCAGATGAATGATAAAGAAAATATTTTTTTCTTGCAAGCAATAAACAACTTATAAACCGAGGTTTTAAATGGTTTTGTGGTTTTTAGCTACTATAGTTATTTACTTAAAAAATAACTGATTTGAATGTGAAAATTTGTTGTGGTATTATAATGGCCGAAGTTTATAAGTAAGGAAAATCACTGTTTTAAATACACCATAACATAACCAAACCAAATAACTAAGTATATGAAATAAATCACTCTTTACATACTTAAGTGTATGTATAACAATACTTTTGGATACATACACTTAAGTAACAATAATTTTTAGACTTATACATCCTGAAAAATATTTCAACGACTACATTACTCGCAATACAAGACCAGATGGAAGAAAATTTCTGGAACAACGTAACATCAAACTCAACGTAAACGCTATAAAGACTGCTGATGCATCAGCTGTAGTCAAATGCGGAAACACTACTGTTGTGTGTGGAATTAAACTGGTAATGTTGTCAATCCTTACTTTCTATATTCTTCTCACCTAGCACCTATGTCCATTTAACATTTGTATTTTTTTATTTCAGGAACTGGCTACTCCAAAAGCTGAAGAACAAGATCTTGGTTTTCTTATAACAAATGTAGAAGTACCACCTATATGCTCATCTAAGTTTAGACCAGGACCACCTTCCGATCATGCTCAAGTTATCAACTATGTTGTTTCAAATATTGTATCCAATTCAAAATGTGTTGATTTGAAAGACCTCTGCATAGTACCAGATAAGTTGGCATGGGTATTGTACTGTGATATGGTTTGCATAGACAATGATGGCAGTTTAGTAGATGCTTGCATATTAGCATTAATGGCTAGTTTAAAAACATGTAAGTGTCAATTACAAAATTAAATGTACCTATATAATTTGCTTCAGCCCCCCTAGCGTGACCATGTGGATAACATATCATACAATATCTTAGTGTCTATACAAGATTCAACATGGCGACTACCTTATATCGTTTTTTGACAGGCTTAATGCAGATAAATTGATTTCTCATATCATGTTTCGCAGGTCATGCAAGGCTTACTGATGGGATAAAATTGAAATAATGTTTGTTTTTTTGCAGTAACTTTACCTTCTGTAACTTATGATAATGAGACAGAAGATATTAAAGTGGACACAACTATCAGAACCCCACTGAAATTAAGTGGGTTACCAATAGCATCTAGTTTTGCTGTTTATAGATTACCTGAAAGGTAAGTTACAACTATAACCTGGTGAGATAAAATACTTAATCTTGTAATATTTTGTTTATTTATGATGAATATAAACATTATTTTGCCTTATCCAGTGATTCCAGAACAATAATACTAAATGATCCTTTGGCATATGAAGAGGAATTATGTGGAGGACCAGCCAACTTCATAGTATGTACAAACAAGGGTATGTTATGTGGATCACACAAGTTTGGAGGCACCAGCTTAACCACAGAATGTCAAGATGAAGCCTTAAAAACAGCAAAACAGAAAGCTAAACTTATGGAAGAAGTTATTGAAATGTGTATCAAAAATGAGAAAAATAAAACCTCATAAGATTATGACACATTGCTTCTTTATTTCTACCCTCCGTTTGGTGAAATCTGGTAGTCTTAGTATTTCCCAAAACACCTAAAGAAGAAACCTATTCTAATATTCTGTAAAAATTTCTTGACAGCCAAAACTACCTGCCAAGCTTTTAGATATAGTAGCAAAGGGACATTAGCATGAGCCTGTCAAACTCGCCACCTACATCGTGGATGGACTCCACATTTATTATAAGCTTGGTTCGGTTACATAATTAATGGCAATATTTTATTGTGTTGATGAACCTGTCATGTTTTTTTAGACCTTGCAACATTATGTCAAAATGTCACCACGTCTCAAAATATCGAGTTATGTTATTGAGGTAAATATTTCCATTTTTACGCAATATATGTATTTATTATTTACTTATGCACGTTCCATAAAATAATTAACAAATTACAAATCTTTCAGTAAAAAAATTATCGCCCACGCCCTTGTATTATTCGAGTTTGTCCTATTTACGTCATCATCTTAGGTCATTCTAATTTATTTAACAATTAATTATAGTTTTATCTCCCTTCTTATTTAATTATTGTTAAGAATTTACAAACAGCTAAATCTTGTTTTAGAGGTTGTCTAAAATAGACACTGATGAGACTACAGGATGTCTTTATGGCCTCATGTACGATGGCACTTTACTCGTCGTAGGACTGAGTTTAGAATTATTTGAAGATGAAAAAAATACATACAATCAACTGTTGCTCAAGCTTCCTGCTGAAGTGGAACTATGTGGTGTTATAAAATTCGGCGAAACCCTGGCTATGGAGAGTAGGTTAAAGGAAATACTGCAGGTAAGGTTTTTGGAATGTAACCTATTGAAGGTAGGTTCTATATAAATAATGGTCTAAGTAAAAATAAATTCTATCATAACTAATATTGTTTTCAGGATGTAGATATTACGGACAACCCCCTTGTGATCATTCTCAATGAACAACATGACCTTAAAGCACACTTTCTCGTCCATGATAAGTTTGAAGAAACCAAGTATGAAGTGATGACACAAGATGAATTATGGAAACAGTTTTTACATGTGAGATTGAATACAGTATTGCCATTTAATTGTGAAGCCACAATTTCTGGGGTAAAGAACATAATGCAAAATAAAAGGAAAAAGGTGAGTCATAGCAAGGCCTATATTTATTTTACTGTAGGTAAAGAAATGGATCTATGTATTTACTTTTAGATTAATTTAGAAATCTCTTCAAAAGGTTAAAATAAAGATTTGTATGTTATAAATAGTTCTACTTATTATAGTTCCTTTTTTATTAATTTCAGATAGCGTCAGGACAAGTTTCTTTCCACATAGATGGCACCTCGGCATATTTGTTTGGAGTAGCATCAGATGTGGGTGTAACAGGCACAAGCACAGATGCTACTATTGGTGAACTTGTAGACTCAATGGCCCCAGAACAACCATCAAAAAAGAAAAAACATAATACAAGTAGTGTAGTAAGTATAAAAGGCAATGTAAAAATTTAATTAAAATTTCATTTGAATGTTTGTATATGTGACTTATCACAAATATGTTTTGGATACTACTATGAATAAATTTCAAAATAGGAATATTTTTTTGAAATTAACCATTTATGCTGTGCACCCTGCAGAATATTAAATGAGGCTCTGGCTACCCGCCAACCCGCATTGGACCAGTGTGGTGGGTTATGGTCCAAACCCCTTGGGGGAAGCCTATGGACTTCTCATGGCTGACAATGATACTGCCATTATGGAGTTTTGTTCAATCTATACCTTTTTTTAGGAAATAATACCTATAAACTTAGTATTAAAAACAACAAAGGATATCTTATCTGACAAACTTGTCAAAACAGCAGTGAAAATGATGACAACACAGCGTAAACGTAAGTAGATCATCATGAGCTTCTTAATACGGTCAAGTTATATTGTTTAAAGTTCTTTCTGAATTGAATTTTAAAACACATTTTAAGGAAAATACCATTCTTCATGGAACTTGATATGAAAAATTTGTCAATGACATTTATACATAATATAACAAAAATATAACGGATCACTTTCTGTACATTGAAGATATAAAAGAAAAAATATTATAGGAGACTTATATCAACGCAATAGTACCCAAAAGAATGATTTTTGGAATTTTTGTCTGTTTGTTGGTTTGTCTGTGCGTTTGTGCATGCTAATCTCAGAAACGGCTGAACCGATTTCGACGCAGTTTTCAGGATATATATTGTGACAGGTCCCACTTAACATATAGGCTACTTTTTATCCCGGATAATTTAGATATTTTGTTTTTTTTCTGTAGTCCACGCGGACGGAGTCGCGGGCGTCCACTACTTATGTATACGAGTATAGTCCAAAAGTGAACATTTTATTTATCTATGTACTTTGTGATTCTGCATGAATCTGATAGATACTCTATTATTAATTATGTGTTTTGTCTGTAGCTGCCTTTTGCATAACCATGCCACTGAGGGTAGACACACTTGCGATGGTTCACCGGAACACAAAGCTGATGGAACTGTACACGGTATTGGTAGAAGCAGCTTGCCGCTCACTCAGGTTGTTGGAAAGCGTATTGCTGGAACAACTAGGTTTGTATAATGTGTTAGACATATCTATTAGATGTTTTTAGCGAAACTAGGCGTTTTGCACTTATAGCTTATTAAGATGGATGAGAGTAACAGATCTAACATCTAAGCCATAAAACACACAGAGCCATTTTATATAAAACTAGACAATTTGTATGAACTTGTGTCAAAAGGGAGACAACAGAATGGAGAGTTCAAAGGCTGAAAGTCAAAATGTATACATGTCAGTTCATCTCATTTCTGATAACATATTGTTGTAGCTGTAGCTTAAACTTTGAATCCTATAAGAAAATCCATCATGTTATAGGACAAGAAGGTATAGGTGATGGAGCAGGTTTACGTTTACCGGAGACATTCCACTACCTGCCCGTGGAACTGGGCCACTTCATAACCAGAATAGTGCCAAAAGGAATTCCAGATGAGAGTATGGGTGAGTACTGACTAGTTGTAACTTTGTAGGCAATACAAAAAAGTGGTTACTGTGAAATTTTAAGAATTATTTACTTTGGGGAAATGAGATGGCGGTCTACACTGTGCATAATGCGTCTTACTTCCACAATAGAAACAATACTGCTTTAATAGTTTATGTAGCTAGGAAGGGAGGATTTAACTTAGAAATGTCTGAATACTTTGTTTTTTTTTTGTTAAGTGTGAAACATAGTAGGTACATAGTTTCTAGGTATATTTGTTGCTGGGGCATCGTAAGGTAACTCTTAATATGAACTCTGATTAAACTAGGCTGATTCCTTCTTGACTATGCTGTACTAAATCTACTTAGGACCAATTTCCAATAAATACACTGTTGTTACAGAAAAAGAGAGGCGTTCCCTACACAATCAACTGGCACTACCAAAAGATAAGCCGCTATTCCGACGCGGGAATGCGTTCGCAGACAAAAGTGGGGGTCGATTAGTGAACCCCCACGAATCTATCGCACCACAGAACGTTAAGCCAGGAGTTATGGTGGCGTTAGTTCGAGGAAGATACACGTACTATCATTACATGCAGGATAACTTTAACGACGACGGCTGGGGCTGTGCTTATAGATCTATGCAAACTATATTTTCATGGTTTAGGTAAGAATATTTTATGTGTACCTATTTTATAAAATACTTCGTCCATGTGGATTAAAAACATAGACCACATCCTAAAGAAAAACCAAGGTTAGACGAACATTGGTACGAAAACAAAAGAGTTGCGGATAGAGATTGGCTTGTTCAAGGACACTTTAAAATTTTGTGACAGGTCAGATACCGGAGAAGAGGCCAGCAATGCATGTCCCTCCCTAGCAAAGCTGAGTCTAGTATTTTCTTGCTTATGACTAAAATTAAACTTCCTTTTATGAGTTGCCTGCAATAAGGGTCTACATTACAATCAGACTAAAACCTAAGGCCGGCATTTTCATCAAACTTTCTTTATGCAATGATACGCCGCAAGTGAATTCGCCGCCAGAGGCGCTGGTGTAGTAATAGGTTTTTTTCCTCACGCTACAGTGGTGCCACTGACTGACTAGTGAGCGCAAAAACCTGGCCCCATTGAAGGTATATTATGATTTTGCAGGTATCAAGGTTACACAACAGTGGATATTCCAACGCACCGAGAAATCCAGCAATGTCTAGTGAAAATAGGCGACAAGCAGGCTTCATTTGTGGGGTCCAAACAGTGGATAGGCTCCACGGAAGTCATGTTCTGTTTGGAGACACTGCTAGGGGTCTCATCGAGGATTATATTCGCTAACACTGGAGCAGAGCTGCAGAGTTACGCACCGGAATTGGTCCACCATTTTCAGAAGCATGGTAGCCCTATTATGATTGGTAAGTAATTTATTTTTAATAAGTACAGGGTCTTTTACTTTATGCCATATTTGTGTGATTATGTTTGTGTACAATCCCAACCGATATAAATTTGAAAGCAAGTTTATTTGTTGGTTGTAGGACATGTTAAATATGTTGTTAGATCAGCGCCAGGTTGTTGCAATTTTCTTTTCCAACATTACAATAGCAAATATTCTCTTCACAGGCGGAGGAGTATTGGCCCACACAATACTAGGTGTTGAATTTAATCCCGAGACAAATGAAACTCGCTATCTCATCCTAGACCCACACTACACTGGTGCCGAGGACCTAAACGTGGTCCTCAACAAAGGCTGGTGTGGATGGAAGACCTCCGACTTCTGGAACAAGACTGCCCATTACAATCTCTGTTTGCCACAAACTAAGGTGTGCCTTTAATAACAGGTAATTTGATAGTGTTACCAAACAAATTGTTTTCGATCTGTGTAACTTACTTGAAATAAATTGCTGAGATGTTTTTGTGCTTAGACGTTGCTTGGAATCAGCTGAGCAATATGTTCACGTGAAATGCATTATAAATAGGCGCACAGACGTCGAGTTGCGGAAACAAGCCCGTTCTACCATACCATACCATACCAATGCATTATTTGGTTTAACATTTACTTAGATATGTAAATACCTAATATTGTTTCGTCCCTGAGCTAAGCCACAGCAATGTCTATTACACAAAATCTAATTTACCTATCAAGTTGTTTATAGATTTGTAATTATTAATTTTGTATATAGGTACAATTCAATAGTATTGTCAAGCTTTTCGAGAGGTTTGAGAAAAACTGCCATTAGCTTACCTCGACTAGATATTTTGGTACTCTATCAATCTGCATATTTTGTCATAGTACTGTAACTTAATTTTTAACTTAACTTTAATTTCAGCGTCGATCTATGTTTATATTTATATTATTAACTAATTATAGTCGTTACACCGACGTAGAAGTTTTAGAGCGCCTTTGTATAACGACCTATATGTTACAGTTAAAATTCTATATTGCCATTCTTGAGACATCAATACATAATTGCATTTCTCTTAGTAAATAATAATTTCATTGTTTTAAACTTTTAACTTTTTCATGAGCTGTGATAAACTGATGTTGTGGCCTCCGTATTCCACAAATTGCATTTTAAAACTAGTATGGGTAGATGTGTGTAATTAAGTAAGATGACTTATTGTCTTTTAAAGTTGGTTTTGTATGTACAGCTAAGACTTTGGTAAATATCTGTCCAGAGGCAATGTGTTCAATTCAATTTTGAGATATGGCCATCCCAATATTTAACGAAAACTTTATTTTAACGTACACCTAAAACTAAACATGATTTTGGCCCAGTGGTGTAACTATCTTTTGAGGACTCGAACATAAGACATCCTTCTTTTCCGGTGTGGGTAAAATATGTTTTGCGGGTAGTTTGTATTTATTTCTCTGCACAGATGTTTTCTATAGTCTAATGATGATGTGAGAATGTTTTTATGGATTTAATTGTAAATAATATGGAAATGGATTTTTATATTAAAATATTGATGGAGCACTGGTTCTTCTGGATACTTATTTAAATTAACTTTGATCACATTATAGCAGGAACATAGTATATACATCAAATACCTGCACCGTGATGCTTTTCTTCTTTGTCCTACACTGAATCACTTTGTTTTTCGTGCACAATGTTGTATTTACTTCGTATTATATAATAACTCCGTTATACTTGTGTTGTGTGTGCATTTTATAATTGATAGACTATCAGGTGCATGTAAGTTAAAGGAATTGTTATATTTTGTACCGTTTAAATTATAATTCTAATGTACATTTTGTTTTTTTTTTATTTTGTTCAAAACTGATACTGTTTAGAGTTTAGACATAGGATAGGTTCGGTAGGAGCGCGGCGATTATGCTTATTCACATCAAAAAACACTAACATGTTAAGTAGGAGAACACAAGTACGTCGCCAATACAATAATAGTAGAATGCGCTTTAATATGAGACGCTAAAGACCATTCTCTAAGGCTGCTCTTCCACCAGAGATGTGCTTATGCTGCGTTGCTATGGATGCGTTTGATATCCACTATATTCAACCACACAATATTCATTGGTGCACATAGGTTAGCACTGGTGGAAACGGATTCAGCTAAGATATATGTCTTTTATATGGAAGGATGCATGCTTTGGGCCGTCGCGAGTGGTGTAGCTATGTGCAGAGCAGAGTACGTACTTTGCTGATGCGCTATATCATCATAGCGCATCTTTCTCGCACAGCTACATAGCTTAGTATTGGTGGAATGGAAACGGTCACATATTTCAAATCTTCGCAGCATAGCTGCATAGCGCATCTCTGGGGGAAAAGCACTCTTAAACTTTCTATAGAAAACAGCTAACTGTGGGGTAACCATGAAATATTAAGCAGGGTCTCTTATGCTTTCGTACCTACATATAAAACGTTTTCTATAATCCTTGGCATTAGTATTCGTAACATCTTCGCATAATAAAGTAGGTAATAAAACAAAAAAAACGTTTGCAGACAAAGCAACACTTTTATTTACATTTTTGTGGACTTTATTCCTATAAACTTACATAATATATATTATATACAGCTAAATCACAGAAAATATAAGTTCCTAAATATTACATGACTTATTCAGAGAACAGTTACTTATACTGGGAGAAAACTTTTGGAACATTAAGAAAAGTCACAATAAGAAATTTAAAATAAGCATAGTTTATACTTTTACATAATATAACATAGCATAGTAAATTTTATACCGTTTGATTTTTAATTGTAACAGGTCTGCGCGGTTTTGGCTGTTTCTGGTACTTATGTCCTGTGCGTGAATAGCCGCGTCCAGACCGATCAAGCACGGCTCGCGCGGCAGCCTCGCGAGGCATTGCCTCGGATGTGGACGTGGCTCGAGCTGCCTCGTCCGAGCCATCGGCTGTCGGTAAACGGGCCGTGCTCAAAGGTGCCTCAGTGTGCGCTGTGCGTTCGGTGTGGACGATCCGGTTTGGCTCGCGAGCGCTTGTTGTAAGTTTAGCATGAACTTGATGCTCGAGGACTTCTGATGGCTCGGCCTGTGTTCCGGGGTAATGCGCAAATCTGGCTCGCGAGCTACTCGTACTACATCGAGGCTGCCGCGCGAGCCTATACTGCTGTTGTGGACGGGGCTAATGACATGTTATTTGCCACTTATTCAATACAAAATCAGAATTCAATTACAAGTCTACCCGATTATCCAAATAACTTATATAAATAAAGCTATATTATTCAATAGGATGCCTAGAATAAGTAACTTATCTTCGGAAAACCCGATAGTATTATTGTAAGCCGAAATTGTAATCTAATAGACGATCTTTATTTTCAAAAGAAGATAATTAGATTGTTGTAAAATTTAAGGCAAACCGTGTAACTAAGATTTTATAAGCAATTACAAGGTTTTCTTATTCTTCTATAGGTGCACTGAAGCAAAGGAGTTAAGCTGTGTTTGTGAGCTATCCAGGAACGGAATTAAACCCCGATTCTATACTCCGCGTTATAAATTGACCTATTTATAAAAGATTGTGAAATGGTGTCTTAAAAATAATGCGTAGGTTAGAAAGAATCGGTCATTTAATATTATAACAGCTTCTTCATTCACTCCAGTAAACAGTTTGATCAGCCCTACATATATTGACCTTTTTAAAAGTATGGCGCTTTTTTTGACAAGTTCCAAAAAATCATTTTTAATCAATGCACAAAGCGATATAGTTTTCTGTATGGGTAAGTAATTAATTAGATAAAATATAACTATCGTGGAGTAGGTACTGTACTAGGTATACATAAGAACAGTCATTAAATTCTGAAAATGTTATTGTCATTATATAAACTTACAGGTCATCATGTAACCTAATTATCGAATTCATTTTAACACTAATCATACCATAACGGGTCAAATGACCCATTTTGAACTTTTGCATTGATAATGCACGTATTATCTTATTACTTCTCCAAATTTAACTTACTGACTTTTTCTGACAAATTAAGTCTACTGTTCTTATACTATTTTTATAATTTTTTGTTTTGTTTATTTTGAGTAATAACTGTCGTATACCGTTGTCTACCACATCGGGTCATTTGACCCGGAGAACATTTTTTTTTGTTTTATAAGCTTATCAATACATATTGCTTATCTTATTGTATTCAGTAAACTGCAAATGTATGCAAAGACTGTTACGTAAAGTAGTTCAATCAAATAGAAAATAATGATAAGCGTTTACCTGAAACTGTTTCATATTACAATAAAACCAAATTTGGTGTAGACATGACCGATCAAATGGCGAGGAAATTTACTACAAAGTCTAAGTCTTGCAGATGGCCACTCCAAGTTTTTTTCAATATCCTTGATTTAGCTGGTATAAATGCCTGAATTTTATACAAGCAAATGACAGGAGATAATATCTCGAGACAAGATTTTTTACTCAAGCTAGCAGTAGAACTTGCCGACGATTTTCGAGTTGCCCGTGAACAACCAAAAGAAAAAGCAAATACTAAACGATCGTTGCCTAACCCTGTTATAGATTCTAATAAACGTAAGAGGTGTCAAATAGGATACTGCAAATAAAATAAAAGTAATAAAATTTGCTCCAATTGTAAAAAAATTGTTTGCGGGAAATGTGCGACGGAAACACTTATGTGTAAAAAATGTGATGTATAAAAACAACTCTTATTTTTTGCGTTTGAAATAGAAATTGTAAAATACTATTTCATATAATTATAATACATATTTTATTATCATTATATTTTTATTTCCTTTCCAACATCCATATTTCATACATAAAAGTAGGAAACGTAAATTTCGGGTCATTTGACCCGCTATGGTAAACTAGGTATCTAATAAGTGTTGGTATGATTAGTGTTAAAGAAAATACAATTTTATAAATTGATAGGTTAGTACCTACTAAAACAAATTATATTTTTTTCAACTCGTAGGTAGGTATTAATTTGAAATATATTTCTATACGAGAGGTGGGCAGCAGCGCCTCCCGTGTTGACAACATAGTCAATAATACAAACTGCGGTCACCAACCCGCCTGCCCAGCGTGGTGACTGTGGGCAAATACCCCCCATGGCAGTCTTGTGGCGTGCCCTGGGGGAGGCCTACGTCCAGCAGTGGACTGCAATAGACTGAATATAATGACATTTTTATTCAATCTGTAATAGATAATACATCGTCCTCGACTATGTTACATGTGTTAAAATACCTTTTCATATTAGTATTCATTCAGTGATAAATTATATGTATATTAAATAAAGCTTTATTTATGCCTATTAAAATCCTAGCTACCTACCAGCAAACTGTACATAGTGAAGATTTAAAATCACAGTTTAGTTTTTACTCTATTATACACTCTGTGATTTTCCCACATTTCATTCTTAAAGGATTTCCAAGTCGCAATGCCTTATTTGCGGAAACTTTTTCTGAAAAAAAGAAACACATTTTCAGTTAAAGTTAAGTAATATGTTTAAAATATACATATGCTTCAATAACACTGGTGCACGAAAGTATAGGTAAATCAGCGGCTATATAAGGTCAGCTGGCGTGAAAAAATATACAGGGCGAAACGAGATCTTGATGCAAAGTAAGTTCTGATTTATTATACAACTAACCTTTTTAAATATAAAGTATTACATACCCTTAATTTCAGTTCTATTCTGTCAATTTCACCTCCTAGCATATCTACTATATTTTCACCATGTTTGAGCAGGAATGCTTCTACGTCATCTATGGTCTCTACTTTCTTTAAATCCTAAAAAAGATAAAGTAAAAATTACTACCACGTTAAAGCCATAGGTTAAATACATAGGAATAAAATAATAATCAAATCTAACCTCTAATAATAAATTCAAATCATGTTTTTCTAAGTATGATCTCGTTAATGCTCTACCGTCGAAGTCTACTTCAGCCTGTAAAATAAATTATTTGTTTAAGGTATATAATTCTATAATTAATAAATAAGTTTTTATCATTTATATAATATATTATTATATATCATATATTATTATTATATATATCATATAATCGTCTAAATTCGTCTATTATAAAAAGCGTCTAATTTTAAGTGTGAAAGCCATTAAGATACTGTACTGTACCTACGTTAGAAGCCATTTGGAGTATAATTCCCAAGTATGGAACCCCCAGTACAACGTCTACATATCGCGCATTGAAGGTATTCAAAGGAGGTTCCTTAAGTATCTGGATTTTAAAACTCGCCAGAGATCCTTTGACTACTACGATAGGTGCAAAAGATACCACTTCTTGCCACTCGAGTTGCGTAGAAAAATTAGTGACTTGCGGTTACTGCATAATATAGCCAATGGGGCAATTGACTGCCCCGAGTTAGAGCTAGCGCGCATTGGTGACTTTTGTCAGCGTGACTGTTTTGTCACTCTAATCAAGTCCGTGGATATGTATGGAGATGCGCGCATGTTACGTCGTGACAACTGGGTGACATTTGTGTACGCCGACCGGCGAACAAGCCTAGCTACTACCGACTTTGGCGCGCGCAAAATGGCGTCACCACCAACGCAAAATGTAAACATTCGTGAAGACGATATTGATAAGGATATTCTTATAGAAGAAGTGGAAAAGAGACCTGCTCTTTATGATAAAAAGTTGAAAGAGTATTCAGAAATAAGCAGAACAATATTTTCCAATGCTTGGGGTAACTTGTTGCAACAACAAAAAACTGAAGCTGGTAAGAATCACATTTTTATTTCAAAATATATTACTTATTATTGTCTTTTAGGTAGGGTACAACAAACATACAAGAGTCTCATGAGTTCACAGAGAATGACCGTCTCTTCGAAATCTATATCGGCAAATGACACTTCGATTTCAAAAAAAAAATTGTCACTGTCATCTTTCGTGTGCGCACTCCACTTTGGTAACGTGACGTGACAATGACAAAAACTTTATTGTCACGCTGACAAAAGTCACCAGTGCGCGCTAGCTCTTACTTGCGAAAATCTGCCTGCGTACTAACCAGATGGGTCTAAGACAGCGCCCGGCGCTGTGTGTGCCCCGAACCAACTCCAGGTACAGACAAAACAGTTTTATTATTCGTGCAAGCAAAGACGATAATCGTCTTTGGTGCAAGTAAAAGATTTAATGAATTACCGCCAGAAATCGATCTTTTTTGTTCCAGCAATGCAGCAATCACTAGATTCATTAGTGATTGCTTTTTAAAAAGCTAGCAATCCTATAAAGCGCCCAGCTGTATTGTTTTATTTACTGTAATTGTATTATTATTTTTAGTTATTTTTATTATTGCTTATTTCCTTTTGGCAATTTTTTTTTTAATTTTCTCTTTTATTTTTTTTAATATATCTCGTCTATTGGTGGAGACAGCTTAATGGCATTGTATTGTCTATTGTTGCATTTTATTGTACTTAAGTAGTCTGTATGTCTTCCTAAAATATAAATAAATTAATATTATGAATAATTTTACCTTATATCTAATGAGGTTACTGCCTATATCTATTCCCTTAACGTCGTGAATCGCTCGGATCATAAAGTCTCTTTCTAACACACTGTTGATTTCATCCAACTGCTCTTGTGGAATTGACCTGAAATTTTTCAAAAATTGCAATTTCATATCTTGGCTTTTTACAATGCATCTATCTACTTTTACATTCTACACCGTCGAACTTTGGCGGTCCGTTATCCGTTCATAAGTTCAGTAAATAGACTGTTTTTTTTCTCTGCATAAATGCACATAGACGCGCGTAGCAAGATATTTTCACGAGAAATAATTAATATCTGTCTATAAAAAAACTAGCATAAACACTGGACACTATAAATTTTGGTCGATCAAATAATTTTTTTTTATTTTTTATTTAAATCGTTTCACAGCATTTTTTTTGGCAGCATAATCTTACTTTATTTGATGTATAGAGTAGGTACGTACGTTAAGCGTGGCAATACCTGTGTGTGCGTAAACCTATAATGAGTGCAATTACCTGCCAACCAAAGCGCCAACATTGGTCAGGATGATGAAGGAAGCGACTCCGCCGAGCAAAGTCCCCACAATGAGACTTCCGACCGCGTCGTACAGGGGATTCCCCGTGTACTGAGAGAGGGCCATACAAGACGCCGCCGCGACCACGCCCGCCACCGCCGCGGTGTCTTCCAATAACACCACGTTTACAGACGGATCCGAACTTCGCATCACTGGGGAAAGGCTTCCGATCATTGTATCGAACATTATCTTAATAGAAGATTAGAAATAGAATCTTAATAGATTTGAAGCGCGGTACGTTGCCCAGTCAAAAAAAACTGTTACTTGTTGAAAACAATACAAGTGTAGTCGACGAGTCCCTATCTGGACCCACTTAAAGCACAGAATTTTTTATCAAAATCGGTTTATTTATTTATTTAGGTACACAAAACACATAACACATAACATGAGTAAAATCATCACATTGATAAGTATCTGAGCTAGATTGTCACATAAAACTTGTATACACAACCTGGCTGAGCAATCACTTTACGTTACAAAAACAAAAATGAAAAGTAAACATGCTTACGACCTTTAACTGATTAGTATATGCTTACAACTGTATTAGTAAAAACATTAGTACGAAATAAAAGAAAATATTTAAGGGTACACAGGAAAAATATAATAGTAACAATCATGAAGCTGCTTGGCTCAAAATGAGGACCTCTTTGACTTGCCACCTTCGGGTTCTAGCGAGACGAACGCTCTTTCGCTATTCATTATGAGAAGCAGTTACTACAAAGGCATAAGTATCAGAACTTATGTCAATAATAGATTATCATGAATCTGTAAAATTTACATGTCAATGCTCTACAACAGATACACAATCATCTTCCTTCCTACCAAACATAAAGAAATTCAAAGCCATAGAGATAGGTGTTATCTAATATACCGTATTCAGTGATGGGCATATTTGCTTCCTTTGCACCTTTCCTGATCGCACTCAGCGCGACTAAAAGAGTGGCACCTTCTGACACGGCCGCCCCACCAAGAACAAAATATGCCTGAAATGAAGCATTGAGTTATTGACTATAAATAATACATTCATAATAAACATTACACATTAATGATCCCAAAATGGGGTAGTAAAGTGCAGGATCACATGTTAAAGACCAGAGACAAGTTGCTATCTCATCACATGAGGGAGTTCCTCGACGCTTACAACATGCACGGAAGGAGATGCAGCTGATGTATTTCTATTTAGTCAAGCCCCGAATCAGCACAGGAATAAATAATATAGAATAAATAACGGGAGTATCTCCATATGCCTTGAAAGCTAACATTTTACATTTTTATATAATTATGCACAAAGAAAAAAGAGAAGATCCATTTATCATTTACATGTGTCCAGAAATAAACAGGTTACTTACTAAAGATTACCTACCCAGTAAAAATCGTGAAGTGGCTGTGGGTCCAGAATGCCCGTGACACCATGATAAAACGACAAACCGCTGCCAACACAAAATATGCCCACTCCTGATATAAGGGAGGAGACATATCTCATGTTTGTGTAGCCATAAGGGTGGTCTGGGTCCGCCATCTGTGAAAATAAATTGAATGTAGGTAGGAAATAAATGAAATACAGTCATATCTTTTATCTTATCACATAACTATTGAAAAAATCAGTTTTAAAGCTTACATTACTTACTTTAACATATGTATGTCGTTAAGTTATCACATAAAAAAAACATAAAGATAAAAGGATTCGGTACATATACATATAATTATCCATTATCCCTTACGGGGTAGACAGAGCACTAAGGGCCGATAGAACCGCATGGTGCCACTTCTGATCAATTTTGAGGATTTGGTAAGTCATAATAATTATGGACCTTGGTATAGTGTGTACTAATAATAAAAAAAAAAAATCAAATTGCTAATGTAAACAGTTTGATCAGAAGCAAAGGGAGCATCTGTCGTTATAATTATATGAATGTAATAAATTATTTATTTACTATATTAATACTATATTAATAATCACATAACACAATAACTATGGTGAGAATTGAAGCAAATATAAATCCATAGAATGTCATAGATAAAACATGCAACTATAGGTACTATAGAATTTAGCAACTGTAGCTATCCAACCCACATGTTGACTTATACTTAAAATGTCACCCACACACACACATATCACATCCTCGGGGAATGGTGTAATTGGTTTCTTTTTTCTTTATTATTTTTATTGCATGCTTTCGTATATTAATTGCAGTTATCCACCTCTTGTTGTTAAATCTTTTGTAAAACGACTATGGGCAAGAGCGAGATATCCCCAACACAAGTATTATTATTACTTACTGGGGCTTTCTCGACAGAACAGAAAATGTTTTACTGAAATAAAGCAATTTTTATTTTATTTATTTATTTTATTTACCTGAACAGATTTGTGAATTCCATAAGCCAATATCAACTGATTGACGGTATCAGCTAAAGAATGTATGCATTCAGAAAATAAGCTGTGTGATCCAGTGTAAAACCATGCACATAACTTAAATAGAAAGTTGCATCCGTTTCTGAAATATACATGAAAATGTTACAAACAAGTACTTATACTTTTTTTTATTTTTCAACATAATTAATTAATTATGTTTTATCATAATGTTGTTGATTCTGATCTTAACATAAAGTTAAAATTAGTCATGTCTGTCCCTCTCCATTCTTAATGTAAATGGTTAAGACAGAATGGGATATGTAGAACAAATTTTAAGTTATGTTAAGGTCAGACAGAATCAACCACAATATGATATAAAACATAATGTGTGATGATCAATATTAACCACACTGACATGATTAAATAGGCCACCATATTGTTTACTAGTGGACGCCCGCGACTTGGTCCGTGTGGACTGCAGAAAAAACAAAATGTCGAAATTATCCAGGATAAAAATATTTTCCCAGGATAAAAAGTAGCTTGATTATCCAGGGTGTCAGCCTCCATACCACATTTTATTAAATTTGCTCTAGCCGTTTTCATGTGAAAGAGTAACAAACATCCATCCATCCATACTTACAAACATTCGTGTTTATAATATTAGTAGGAAGTACCTTGTGTATGTCTTATCCTGGTGGAGGGATTTTTATTTGTTTTCTACTTTATTTTCATAAATTCTCAGGAACTCATCGCAGAGCCCTTTGTTGGCAAGTAGATATAATCAAATCTTTTTTCACCGCACTGTGTCTTGTTTAACCATGACGTTGGCAGAATCGTCAATAGTCGACGGAGCCATTTATATTTTGAAAAGTTGAATATTAGTACAATTAACTTACATTCCAATAGCTGTCAGAACAACTCTACCGGACCTCGTCCTCAGTCCCAACTCCTCTGTCTCCCGCTCAAGACGCTTGTGACTCATTTCTCTTCTATAATTTCTTAATCTTCTTTTGACAGTAAACACATCTAGAACATAGAAATATGATTATTGCTCTGTAATAATTCCTAGTTCTTCATTGATTCAGTTTAATTAATATAAGATGACATCATTTCACCTTGCTCATATCTTCTCCGATCCAGTTCTCTTCTTAACAACTCTTTTTCTAGGGCTTCTTTTGAACCCCAGACCTTAAATCAGAACAAAGGATATTAAATCAAAACATCAGTCCCTATCTTTGGCCTTAAAATTAAAAATCACAAACCTCAATAGCTTTGGCTTCTACATCTTTTCTGTAATAAACAGTGATTGGAGGTTCTAACTCATAAGGTGACCTTCTGAGTACTTTCGGCAGTGTTTCCAGATCTGTTTGCTTTAGTAAATACTCTGTCATAGCTCTCATTGGAGTAATAAAATTTCTTTCAGTGTAGGATGCTGAAAAATCTATCAACAATCTTTTTTTGGCTGAAATAATGATGAATTATTACAATAAATATATGCAGATACCACAAGATACAAGCAATGTAAATACCAATTGAGTTAAAATTTTATTTTCCTATAAAACTGTTTCAAAATTTTCAATGTTTACCTGGTGCTGCAACTGCATTCGATGCAGTGGCATTTTTGGGCTTTTCTATTGTCACCTTTGTAACTATTTTATTCTCATCTGTTTCAGTTTTCACTATAATGTTATCTAATTTTGTTTTAGCGATTGTTTTTTCATCAACCTGATCTTGTAAAACTTTATCTTTAGTGAGTATGGCTTTGTCGTCCTTTTTATCGTGAACTTTACTCATATGCTTTGATGTATAAAAATACCTCCATAGCCTCTTGTTTTCACCTAAAACTAAGGGTTGAATACCGCGGGGACCGATGAAATGAGAATATTGTAAGTGCTTGAAGTTTATACATTGTCTACCTATGTTACTGCAGAACTTTATGGACACTACTGACAACATTTTTTGCTATATACGTGCCGAAACTTTACTCTATTTCCTCAAAAGGTAAAAACACATATTTCATTTGCTTTTAAGTAAAAATTCTATAAATGTAGGTAACAAACATTGAATTGAAAGAAAGAAATTCAATTCAATTTTGGTTGTATGGCTCCGTCGATTATTTTTTTTTTTGTTTAGTTTATCCCGAAGGAAAGGCAAGGGGAACTAAGCCCATACAGCCATTGTCTTTAGTAAATGATTTCTGAATTTATGATGGATGATAATGATGATGATGAATGGAAACGTCGGGAAAATCCTCAAGAATGGGTGTAAAATTAGTCGAAATCAAAATTAATTACAGAAACAACTAACATGAGCCCATGAAGATATGGTATTCAGACTAAAGTTTTACTTGGCTTACCTGCGTATAAAACCATGCATACGCACTAGATTCACATCACAAGCAAACAAAATATAACTTATCTACCAGAAAACATCACTTCACGGACACATGCAAGTCATTTACAAATTAATTTTGATTTCCACAAGAAAATAACACCCGCACCCTTCCAGCTTTTCCCGCCGAATCCTCCGTCGATTATATTTTTCATTGGCTAGCTGTCAAAAGTGTCAATGTCAAATACATTTTTTTAATTTATACCGAAGGAAGGCAAGAGGACCATGTCCAAGCAGCCAACATTGTCTTTAGTCAATGAATTCCGAATTTATGATGGACAATAATGATAACGAATGGAAACGTCGAGAAAATACAAGGTGTTTGTGAAAGCCAAGCAAATATTGATATGCTGACTTTAGACTATGATACTGAGGCGAAAATTAAAATTTTCCGTCTTTTGATTTTCATTTTTTTGGAAAAACAATAGTGTAGTTCGTTAGATACTAACTTAAAAAGGAAATAATAACCTATGGATGATTTGAAAAAATGATGACTGAGCAATGTGATGACGAATAATAGGGATGAATGGAAGAAAAGTACATATTGCGTCGACCCCAAATAAATGGGAATAGGGCAGGAATTTGATGATGATGATGTGGAAAAAAGTTTCATCAAAAAGTTCAATTAACTGATTAACCCCAATAGATAGTCACAAGTGCTCCAAAAAACTGTATCACACAATAATCGATAAGCCCATTTAACTAGTCACAGGATCGCCCGATACATTGGCGCGGAAAACAAAAATTGCGGATAATCAAATGAAAGGTGCATTTCCTACGAGTAATAACACTGTCTTATAACTCAGAACAATCATACTTGTTCAGTATTTCAGTATTTACCTGGCTATCACACACACCCTGTATATATATATCTTATCTGCCAGAAAACATCACAATATGGATAAGTGCATGCAAGCCCTTTATGAACAAATTTTGATTTTAATAAATATATTTAATTATACCCTTCCTGTAAAAGAAATACAAATACATAATCTTTAAGAAAATGGCTGAATGAACATAATTTCCTTTGTCTTTCATTCAGGGATAAAAAATTACAAATCTTTCGTTTTGCTTACGATCGTTTCATTCACTTCATTCATTGTTCGTCATTCTTATGCAGGGGTGCGTTCGTGTAAGCCGGCGAAATCTTAGCCGGTCTAAAATTTAAACTGACTAAATGTTAAACACCCCGTTCAAGCACTCCGCGAGGCGAAAACTTAAACTGTCAAAATTTTATCCGACCCGTTCACGTTCGTCCGCTGGTATAAATTTTCGCCTGGCTAGGATAAATTCTAGCGTGCTTTTTAGGTCGCGAAATCTTATCCTGCTGTCAGATTGACACTAATGACAGCTGTCTGTTGTTTTTTGCTCGATTCGCGCCTTGATTGAATATTTTAGAAAACTTTGAATAATTTTATTGTATTGGATCTTAGAATATAGTATTGGATCATGGATGAAATTTTGATGCAAATTGTTGTTGATGAAAGGGGCAGAATGATTTACGACGATGAAGGTAGAGTTTGCCTCCAAAACAATGGTAAGTAAATACTCAAACACATTTTTAAGAAACTCACAAAACTACTCATTGCCTCAAAATACTATCATCTAATCACTTTCTGCCTTATTTATTTGTTTATTGCATTGTTATTTTCATGTTGCATTAATGTGCGTCTGAAAAGGGAATTGGGTGTTTTATGTTATGTTTTGTCAACAGATACATTGTTGGTGTTGCAATAAACTATGTAATAATAACAAAATGTATTCTATTGCTTGCTGTGTATCTGTTGAGAATCCCGGTTTCCTATGATATGAAGGAATGTACCTACTGTTATAACTGATAATTTAACTGTTTTTTGCTTTTTCTAGGTATATTGGAATTTGTTTCATTGGACCGCTTACCACCAAGTTTTTTGCATGGTATCCATTTTATAAATATTTACATTTTATAGTGTTAATTATCCAAACTGATCGCACCAATGTCCATAGTTATTTAATATTGGTTGGCACCTATCTTGGTACTGGTACATACCACTTCAAAATTGTTCAGACAACACTTTTAAACCCTTGCAGCAAAAAAAGAAAATCACCACACTTTGTTACGAATAATGTGCATTTAACTACCATTATTAATGTGTGCATGTCGCATGATTATAATACATTCAGGACAGTGGAAATCATAAAAAAATATGCACATATAATATAATCTTTATATTCTAGAAGACATTGCATTTCTGAGGTATTAATATTTGTACCCATTTGGTTTTTACAGATCAAAGTTCACAAATGAAAATTTTAACAAACATCCATAGAGGATGCCAGCACCAGTGGAATTATTATTAATATTACTGTTTTCGAACACTCGCTTTGAAATTAATACGATCTCCAACAGAACCAGGGTATCCAGTAAATATATCGATAAATTTTAAATCTGGAGTCGCAATTGCTTGAAGTAGCATGGCATAGAAGCATTTTCGGCATGTATAGACATTAGGTGCTTTTATTTCAATAAAAGTGCCATCAATTGCACCAATGACAGCTTCTAACCCCGCAAAACTTTTAAATTGTTGTTTTATTTCATTCCTTAAGGTAACTGATGGCCATTTTATAATTACATGGGCAATTTCGATAAATTGAATCATTCCCCAACAGATCTAGAAAAGAATAAAGCCTTTAATTTGTGCATATGACATTTTGATGTATGTTATGACAATTTTACATTGAGCATTAACATCATAATATTTATGAATAACCTGAATGAATCTGGAGTCGCGAGCAACCATAGAATTGACAATAATTGCTTTCGTACAGGTATATTTTCACTAGGACTGTAAAGTAAGGTCAGGACCCAGACTATTTTCCAGGGCTTCAAATGCAGTATAACGCAGGCGGAAATGGCTTTGGAACTCTTTCTCGGTATAATTGGAGACAGTATTTTCTACGTAGTTCTCGATCCTTGTTGCTTTTTCCTTTAGGGAGGTTAAGACTTGTAAGAAAGTCGCATTTTCCTCTTCATCATCATCACTATCTAAATTAATATCAGCGTGCCACATTTTTTGAAGGTTTTCCATCGCAAACTGAAATATTACACCGACAAATTGATATCTCGTGTTCCGGTCCATTTTAACTGCGTAATTATTTCCAAATCACGAAGATTGCAACAAAAATAATAAAAACTTTCCAAGTGTTGGGTTGTAAAGATATTGTTTGACAAACTGTCAATTGAATTTGACAGCTGACATTGACATAAGCACTATGACTCCGTTCAATCAATATCTATTCAACTCAGATTCAATTCGACAATTGGAAAGTTTTTATTATTTTTGTTGTAGTCTTCGTGATTTGGAAATAATTACACAGTTAAAATGGCAAACTCTACCTTCATTGTCGTAAATCATTCTGCCCCTTTCATCTACAACAATTTGCATTAAAATTTCACCAATGATCCACTCACACACAATACAATAAATTATTCACTCGTGTTTCAAGTTTACAACTCAATTTAAAAGTATTCAATCAAGGCGCGAATCGAGCAAAAAACAACAGACAGCTGTCATTAGTGTCAATCTGACAGCAGGATAAAATTTCGCGACCTAAAAAGCACGCTAGAATTTATCCTAGCCAGGCGAAAATTTATACCAGCGGACGAACGTGAACGGGTCGGATAAAATTTTGACAGTTTATGTATGTCTCAGATGAATGATATATGTACAGCAGGGGGTCCCAATTTTTTTTTGCCAAGGAACCCTAATTGATTATACTTTTCCTAACGGAACCCTACATTGACAACTACTTCGGTGCGCGCGAACAACGTTGGTCACGGAACGTGTGATAATATTTTTTACGGAACCCTTGCGGCCCTTTCACGGAACCCCAGGGTTCCGCGGACCACCTTTCGGGAACCGCTGATATACAGTTTATGTAAGCCGGCGAAATCTTACCCGGTTAAAAATTATCTAGCGAGGGATCGCTGAACGGAGTCATAGTGCTTATATCAATGTCAGTGAACACTGACGTTTAGTGAACGTAAACGCGTTAATCAACGGCATTTCCCGTTAGTGTGGCCCCGACATTAGTGATGTGATAATTGGCTAATTTTGGTACATATTAGAGTACCACGCTCGAGTCAAAGGGCGCGTATTCGAATATGTACTGGTAAAAAGTATTCGAACACTTTGCTAAACGAGTACTTTTGAAATGAAATGAAACAAAAAAAAGAAAATACCAATTTGGAGTATAGTAAATTGAGATAATAAAAAAATCTGTCATTTAAATAATTTTTCTTAGTACCTAATAATATGTGATCGTATACTTATATAATTTTTTTCTATTATTAGTACAATTAGAAGTACACGGATCCTAGAGCACGAAGTATTCGAGTCAGCTTGATTCGGTATTCTCTATCATGAATAGTCTATTTTTTTGTATATCAGTGTTTCTCTCTATTATCGTAGTCTATTATCATTAGAGATGTAAAAGTAACGAAAAAAGCGTACCCGTATGAAAATTTTAACAATAAACTTAAATTATATTACAAAGAATAGTACAAAACAGTAAAAAAAACCTTTCACGATTTTTAAAAAATTATACTTTAAACAAACCTAAACATCGTTCTTTGAAATTAATACGATCAAAAACAAACGTATGAATATATCATTTGCGATCCGAAACAGTGTATTATACGAAAAATACCCATGATACGAAATATGCGAGTAACGAGACAAATTCGTGTGTAACGTTTCGTTACTCGGTACTAGATGGAGTACCCGTTACTCAGTAACGAATACATACGGTTTGTTATTGTTACAGCTTTAATTATCGTTCATATTCAATTTTTTTCGGCGGGAAAAGCTGGAAGGGTGCAGGTGTAATTTTCTTGTGAAAATCTAAAATTATTTGTAAATGGCTTGCATGTGTCCGTAAAGTGATGTTTTCTGGTAGATAAGTTACATTTTGATTACTTGTGATGTGAATCTAGTGCGTGTGCATGGTTTAATATGCAGGTAAGCTGAGTAAAACTTTAGCCGGAATGCGATCTCTTCATGGGCCCATGTAAGTTGTTTCTGCAATTATTTTTCATTTTGACTAACTTTACACTTGTTCCTGAGGATTTTCCCGACGTTTCCATTCATCATCATCAATATCATCCCTCATAAATTCAGAAATCAGTATGGGCTTAGTTCCCCTTGCCTTTCCTTCGGGATAAACTAAACAAACAAAAAAAACGAATCATTCATATTCATATGTTCATTCATTCAATGAATAAAATGGCTGCTGCTGCTGACGCTACCGCTACATAGCCTGCGCCCGCGGTTTTTAAGAGATAAATTTACGTCGGTACACTATATAAGTAGTGTGGATAAATTTGGTCTGAATCATCTTAAAATAACTCAAAGAGACATAAATTGCTATAAAGTCACAAAACCGGTTGACGACATAGTGCAAAAGTTATAATCGCAACTTTTTTGAAGTGTTACGAGGTCGCATCTGTTTGAGGTTAAAAAACAACGCTCCACTGTTCGCGCCTACCAGCCACCAGCCCAAGCATCCAGGGAATCAAAATTAAGCATATATTTATCTTCGGCCTATACCCTAATATCAAGATGCCAGCTAGCAGCCTAGACTTGTATCAGATGCAAGATGCCAGAAATAATTTTGAAGCTATGCGACCCGCTCCGCTTTGTGCTGAGGCCAGTCAACTACAATTAGGCCAATGCCAAAATGTACACATATCAACGAATTGCTATTATGGCTACCACGATTCGGGTGTGAAGAATGCCAACACTCAGAATAATGATGATTATGATATGTTGGAACTGCCAAGTACAAATGGGAATGTTCACCAGCAAAGCAGAAAGAGGAGTGCAGATGAAGACCAGTATCCTCAATCAAAACGACCAAGAGAAGGTAAGAAACTCATAATTTGGACAAGGAAGCTCATTGAAATATTGTCCACATAAGTTGAAAAAATAGTAATTATTGTCAATGAGATTCCACACAGATTATACTTTTATTTCTATGTACCATTTGCACCAATTAATTACCTCAATTCTACTTGGTGCAAATGGGCTAAGGATTATTAATTATTAAGTTTATTTTGTTTGTACTATGTTCATATTATATTTTTGAAGTACAGACTTAGTAATAATTAACACATTCAGTGCCGGCGACTACGTATTTGCGTCTTTTAGACTTTCTAGAGGTGCCGCTGGTGCTTATTTGCGTCCTTGCATTAGGTGTTGACGTGATGCACCCATTGAAAATCTGCCGGCAGCGAATGTGTTAACAGATGTTTAGATTTCACTATTCTATAATAGTGGGAAGTCTCTTGTGAATTAGATGGTACCTACCTACTTTCTATTTTATTATTTATGTGTTAACATTTTGTTGCAGTTTCAATTTATTTATACAATAGACAGTTTGATGTGTATCCTAGTTTGAAAATCAAACATGTTTATAGAAACATGCATTTATATTTGTAATACTCAATTTCAAATCTTGTCATGAAAAGTCACCATCAAATTGCCTATTGATGTTATTGATCAGACTTTCCTAACTATTAAGCAGTACCCAATTTCATACTATAGTATGTCATTTAATGTGCTTTAATGAAAAAATACTAAACCTTTAGCAACACCACCAAAATTTAATAGTGCAACTGTCAATAGATACTTATGTACTACCTACTTGATATCTGATTTAAATTATTTGTAATAACTTTTATGTACAGACAGACTATGCAACCAACTGAAGGTACATTCCAGAATCCAGTACATCTTATGTAAACTGGGGAATGCGAAATGTTAGAAAAGGCTGGTTCTGATAATACTGTAGTGGTCTAAACAATGATGTTGGAATGAATTATAAGGAATATTTGTCAAAGAAAGAGATGGTAAATGGTACATGTAAGAACATAATTTAAAAAATCAAAAAACCTGACTGCGTTAAAAAGAACTAGAGTATTTAATGGATCCTGGCTGTTGTTGTTATTATGTTGTTATGTTACGATGATTAGAAAATATTTTATGTTCTTCAATAGTATTCATTCCATAATAGTATTATAGAATTCTAGACCACCGGACATCTAAGTGCTTGTTTTTTTCTATTCAGTTTTTTATCATGTGCATAGTGGTTCTTTTCACACAGTCAGTTTTTGGATTTTTAAATTATTTTTTTTATACTTTTTTTAGTTATGAGGACAGCTACTAATAGGTATGCTTCAAAAAACATGCTCGGCAGCAAGAAGTTTTCATCTTTTCATTGTAAATTTCTGCTGTCTAAAAACTCATATCTGAGAATGGCTGTTACGCAACTTTAAATCGATGTAGATCCTAAACGGTCAGTCAAATCGAAAAATGTGGAGAAAAAACAAAAAATAATTTTTAAATACCTATTCAACAATACCCTACTTGATATAGTTTGTTGACTTGTAATTTTTTTCATTTTCACAATATGGCATCCAGTAGTCGCCATTAGATTTTCACTAACGTCATGTCTTTAGTGACATGTTGCCGGACTAAGAGGAATCGATTGACGTGTGAATCATAAAAATCAGCCCAGGCGTTTGGTCTGTATAGTGCTTCAAAGGAACATACATACATACATAGGCTGTTAAACATATTACCACTCCTTTGCTTCGCGCAGTCGGGTAAAAATGACAGCACCACTGTCGGCTCCTGAATTTTTAGGTGGGGGTTCATGCAAGCGCATGCAAATTTACAGTTTAGAAACGCCGCGCGTGTTCACTCCCTTATCGAATGAGATGATACAAGTGCAACCTCACTATTATTAAAATTCAGATGACCTAATGAACGACTAAGCGACATCTAGCGGCCGCATACGCGAATTAACGTGAGCGGCGCTCCAAATAAGACTAATTTTTCGTACGAAATCTTCTGTTTCACGCGCCGGCCTATGTCGGTATGTCTCTTTCGCACTCATTGAATACAATACTAGGAATCGTACCAAATTTCGTTTCATTGGAGCCCGATTGCTAGCGCTCCACTCGATACATAAGGTTACAACTTACATGAGACGAACGCGTAGACACTATTGTATAAACATAGTAGAATTGAAAGATAATTATAAATATACATAGAGAAATATAGATTGCTTATGTAATCTTCGTGGGTGGGAGTGCACTGCACCAGCGCTCCTTAGGACGAGCCGCCAGTGGACAGCACACATATGAATATTTTGCTACACTTAAATTCTACTTACACCAACCAACACCAAGTAATTCAAAGATTGTTATTTTCATATAAACTTAAGATATGCCAAGTAATGGCTAATCAAAATAACCAATTGTGGTGTTAGTAGAAAACCAAAACTAAAGGTAGATACTGTTTAAAAATGACATTTGACAGCAAAATGTATAGAATATCTGTCAAATTTAAACAAAGTTTAAACTCTTGTAATGACAGTTTAAGTTTAGTATTAACTGATATATCTAGTTCTTAGAGACATTTTTTTATTACAGCAAACTGAATGTAACATGTAGATAAGTGTGGAGTTGAGAGTAGCTAATAGTTATTTATTATTAAATATGAGAGGATCTTAACTTTTTTAAAGTATAATAAAAGTATGTATTGTGGTTGGTTCTGACCATCACACTTAAATTAATTATGACTGTCTCTCTCCATTCTTATTGTAAATGGCTGAGAAAGAATGAGTCAAGTAGTAAAAAAAACTTGGACTTGACTGTCGGAATCATTCTCATTGTATGTAAAAGCCAGTATAGAAAATAGCGTCGATTCCGGCAGTCACACTTAAACGTAAACCTAATCTTAGTCAAGTCTATCTTTCTCTGTTCTTAACATAAATGGCTGAGGGAGAAAAGGACAGGTAGGACTAATTTTACGTTTAGGTTTAAGTGTGACTGCCGGAATCGACCATAATGTGTTGTTTTGCATTAAGGATAGTTATTTTGATTTGTATAGGACACAAAGAAAATAACTTAGATTATGTAATTTCACATATGTACTTATTAATTATATGGAATTATTTTGGAATGGACTACTGCAAAACAGTATAAGAGATCATGAATCAATTTATTGTTTGGTTATGCTTATGAAGATGCAAAAGAGTTACTTCTAGGTGAAAAGTGACATTTGGTATGGAAATGTCTTGAGTTTAAATTAAGAGTATGCTCAAACTAAGAAGATGGATTTTTGCTAATAAGACCACCATGGTTAGGGAATCCAATCTCGATCTCGCGAGATCTCGACCTTTTTTTAGCGAGATTGATCTCGGACGAAAAAAGGGCGTGATCTCGCGAGTTTTACGAGATTGCACTCGAGCATACAATTCTTTCACACACAAATACAAATATTGAAAAAAATCGCGAAAATAAGTGTTTACATCATAATACATCATCATTTTTATTATTTTTATCCTAACTTATTCAAATATTGTAATTATTTGCAAAAAAGCACACAAAACTGCCAATCTCGCGAGATCTCGCAGTATTGTTATTCATAAACTCGCGGGATCTCGCTGGAGCTCCAATCTCGTGAGATTTTCATTCCCTAACCATGTATAGATAGACCTAGGTTGATGTTAAATATTTTGTTTATGATGTCTATGTCTTAGGCTGTATAACTTGGATACAAGAACTTGCTGCCACAAAAAGAATTTTGTTCAACCTTAACTATCTACTTCATGCAAGAAAAAGTTTTATGGCCTCTGAAGACTAAGCATAAAGTAAAACAACACATAAATAAGAAACTTTGATGAGTAGACTTTGTGTTAATAACAAAATATGGTTTTATGGTCAGTAATGTTATTCATAAATCTAAAATAAGGCACTTATCTTTACAATTTATAGTTTTTGGTGTGGTATCTTAACAAAATGAGGTGCTCTAACTATTGTTGACATAACATGATGTATCTAATTTTATGGGAAAACAATTTCTATTGGAAAACAACTATTTTCTCTGTAATTACCTACTAGATCTATGTAAACAACATGAGACTGTGTGGCAGCAGTTAAGAATATACAGTTAATGACAAGTCTGGACTTCGAAAATGGCAAGAAAAATAATGATTTACCTAATGTGTATGTTTTGCACATGTGACAAATATAAAACTTTCCATGTCCCTAGTGCCTTAAATGCACACATAATAATTTTAGACTTTTCAGTGACTCAGTTGGATGATCTTATCTGAAGCCATGCAGTCAATGTAATAATAATGTGGATTCTTGGTTGGGTAGAATAATGTATGTATGGGAATACTTTGAAACAGCAACAAAATAATGGAGGCTTCCTACAGAGTATGACGTCATTCGTGCACAAAGTGTGATGAAGTTCGACTTTATTTCAGAGGGTATGGTGCCATCAACTTCCAACTACAATCCATGTTTCCAACGTCCAACTCACAACAATCCAGATATATCTCGTTGTCTCATGGGTCACATGATCTAAACTTACATAAAATACTCAACAAAGATGTAAAACCTAATTCAGATCCATTCTATCTACAGAAGTACAAAGAAAGAAACATAATGCACCTGAGACAAACGAGAAGACAAGTTTTTCATCAACCAAAGAAGATTTACTGGAAACTTTGTATTGGAACATTCATGGCGGAAATATATTTCATCTGCACCATAGCCTGTGACAAGAAAAAATACTTCACAAGTGGAATTTGTGATATTCTAGTATTAAAGTGATTGGGACACTAAGGAATCTTGATGATTCTCATACATACAGCATACCTATTTTGTGTACAATACTTTCTCATGTAGATTTAATTTTTTCAATAAATATTAATAGGGGATGGGATGTTTTTTATTTACTAAAAATAATACAAAAACTAAATATTCAACTTTTTACTTTAAGATATTACACAGATGAAAGTACACAAAGATTAAACATAACAAGTATTCCATTTAAAGTCCATTAAACTGAAATATAAGAGAGTACCAGAGTTTCAATCTGAAAAAGAAGAAAAATGTACTAATTTCTTATAATTTTTGTGTTACAGATGGAGAAGAAGATCTAATGTAATCTAGTTTTTGTTTCAGTCTCGCTCAAACACTAAGTAAACCACACAGGTTGAATGTTTGAGTGTTTGCTCTATTTCTACTCAATATAAACATTACCTTTTTGATTTCCAGATGATTTCTCCATGTGCAGCCTAGTTGGCACTCGGTCAAGCCCAAGCCACTCAGCTTCAGCCTTTAATGTAAATAAAACAAGTTTTTACGTAACAATGTTTACATTTAAAATCGAAATAAATATGTAACATGTTTTAAAATTTGTTAATTGACACAAATCTGTGATCCGATAGGTAATAATGTAGGACTAAATGTACCTGACTGATTATTGTAATATACAATTTTGCCAAAATATTGTGTTTGATTTTATATAACTGAGAATGATTTGTTATAAATAAGTGTATAGGTACTGTAACTACCTACATTATGTAAAGTATTAGTACTTATGTAGGTGAAACAAAGAATCTTTTAGAGGGCTTAGTTAGTGCGAGTTTTCATTTCGAACTCGTTTACGTTGACAGAAAGCAGCCAACCAATCACGCTATTGCTATTGTTCTCACTGCTGGTTTACGTTAACGCAAACGAGTTTGAATTGAAAACTCACACTAAGCCCTCTGACGCATGATTCGTGATACTTGATTACAAGAAGCATTTGAAGGTTGTAATTTGAATTAAATAATTTGAGAATTAGACGTTTAAATTACACATTTTGCGACTTGGACATGATACGAATGGAAGAAAAAAGAACTGCAATATAAAATCACAAACAGATACGAGAGGAAAAGAATTTACCTAATAGTGCTGTTACCCTGTACCTATATCGACTGCCATATTAATTTGAAAGATATATAAAAATACAATAAGTCCATGATATATTTATTTATTTGTCATTAACCGCGTATTAAATCACTCCTAACTAAACATTGAACGTACCTAGGTACATTATGTATATTTGTTTTCTTTGTTAGTGAAGAACGCTTGATGTATAGTTGGCAGTACCTACGGAGTATGACAGGCTACATTCTGTAGTCCACGCGGGCAATAGCTAGTAAAATATAGTACTTATTATTAAGTTTTTCATGGCCCTTGAATAATATGCATTCGCATTCAAAATTTAGCTGTTGTGTATTATCTGCTGGTACCTTATTATGTTATTTCTTTAAAATAACCCTAGAATCTTATGTACATAACAAGCTGTTAGTTTCACGTGACCTCAGGAATCAACTCAGGAATGTTCATACAATCTTGAAAAATAAACAAATGATTTCGAGTCTCAAATTTTGGTAATAGGTTCTCTATAGTGAGCTATTTATATAGCTTTTCGCTTAACATACCCTTTCTATTACACCCTGTCTGTATAAAGTCTAAAAGACAATACACGCTTATAATAAACCTAATGGTAATAAGTGGCAAGCGAGGTCACTTTATTAATAGGTTATCAAAGAATTAAGAAGTCTATGGCAATCTACACGTCGAAGGCACGTTCTAGATATTTTGAATAATATGAAAGAAAAATCCTTTTAGCGCTTCGCTTGACGCGTGCCGCACGCGGCGTGCGTTATTATTTTAACATAACTAAATCTAATTTATTAATTAAAGTGCTAGAAGCCAAATTATCTCTCCACAAAACCCATACTATTCAAAATGCTTAGCCGTTTTGTAATACGGCGTGTTATTCACTATGCCTTCGACAACAAATCATGTCCGTTATCCTGTTAGTGCGAAAGTGATGTTTCTATGAGGGGTTGGTCTCCTCTGTCTATCTCACTCTCTAACATCTGCAGTGTAGATTCTGCACCCGTATGATGAATTTGGTGACAGCGAGATGTTCACTTTTAAACGTCAAACTCACAGAGCTATTAATTACTAGATAAACTACCTAAGTGTATGTACTTTGCATGTAAAACTAGACTTAAGAATTAGAATAGACACCTTGGTCTCAAGCCATACAATTAGAGCTGATAGAAGTGGTTTGCAATCCCTTTTCACACACCAAGTAGAAACACTTGCCTTGTCTAGTTACTACTTAGCTCTGTGGATTTGACGTTTAAAAGTGAGACATCTCATTCTCACCAAATTCATCATACGCGTGCTGGATATTCTATACTCTTGTCTCACTTTTCGCTTATGTCACTCTTTAAATGTTGATAATTAACATAAGCCTATCGAAAAAGTCCGTATAAAAGTTACGTCACACAATTTAAGTTACATTTTAAGTCAAAGTATGTAGTGAGTTAAGTATTATGTGGAGCTTTACCTTCTAATTAGACAAAACATTAATCAGAAGTTTCCATCACTCATAGCTAGCTAAATATACTTATACAACGACTTTGAGGTGATCAACTACTTACGTACTTAAAAATCATCAAATATGTAGGTTAATAGAATTCAGCCATATCCCCAGTTAGTAGAAAGAAACTCCATTATACCCTGTCCTAAGTGCACAATGTAAACTATGGGATGCAAGTGAAAGTTGTATAATCAGAGGTTATCAAATTGAAAATGCCTTCTGAGGTATAGCAATTTAATATCACCCCAAATTACAAGCTTATAATTGAAGTAAATATGAGTGAATACAAAATGTTATATGGCCGATACAAAATGTAAGAAGTATGGGAGGCATAATGACGTAATGTCATTCGGTTAATGGTTGCGGTTAGAGCAGTTGATTAGCGGGAGGCATCTACAGTAGAGTACGTGTTGCATTACCTCGGTGGGCGTGGCCTCGTCCGCGTCCACGACGTCGGGCAGCTCCCCCGCGCCCGCCGCCGGCCCCGCGCCGCCGCCCTCCTCGCGGCACGTCTGGTCCGCCTCCGCCAACTCCCCGTTCTGCATCTCCGAGCAGTTGATTAGGTCCACCTTCCCCTCCTGGCTGGAGTGAGGCCGACTGTCCCCTATCTCCTCCTCGATATCCATATGGACGTGCCCCGGCCACATATCGTACGGGCAACTTATCTGGTGTAACTGCGTATCGCTTGCGCTGAACAAATTGAGCGAGCCCGCTACGTCTTGCAACATCGAGTTTTCCGTCAGTTCTGTGTGCTGGGTAGATTCGTCGCCCTCGTTGTTTCCCGACGTGAGTAAGGGAAGATTTTCTACGATATCATTCGAGGCGTCGCACACTCGCATGCCTTCGTATTTCGCGAGCATTTCCAGTAATTGTTTCCTCGACTGCTGCGACTGCCGTCCGTCGGCGGTATTTAGAATGAGCGCGGCTAGATCCTCCAGACTTTCGGCCGTGAACACTTCCTCGCTCCTCATTAGAAGAAAGCGTACGATTTTGTTGTCGACCTGGACTGCACACGCGTTTTGTATAGAGAGCGGGCCGTGCTGGTACGGGCCCGGCTCGACAGATGTCGTTGTGACCTCGTCCGGCGCGGACTCATCAACCTGAATATCGGCCTGCACCTCCGCCGTCGTCCCGTATTGAGTGAGAACGCCTCTAATAGACTGCAGCACTCTCTGCCTAAGAGGATCCGAGCTGATATGCTGGAGCTCCCTAAACAGTTGTATAAGAAAATCGGGATGCGACTCGTTGACTCCAATCAAAGCGGTCACTTCAGAATAAACATTCTCTCGCAGCAGATCGAAGAGTTTGGAGGTGGCTTTGTCGTGAAGATCGCGGCTGGTGGACGCGAGATTGGGGTTGGGGGCGGCGAGATTGAGATTGGCGCGGTCGGGGGCGTTTCTGCGCGAGTTTTTCGCGGGTAGTTTCGTGGAGGACTTGCGTTTGTTGAGGTTGCAGGCGTGGGGCGGGTCGGGGATGGGGTTGGTGATGTGGCGGAAGGCGGCGGGCGGCGCGGGGGCGGCGGGCGCGGGCGGCGGGCCGGCGCTCGTGCTCGGCTGACTGTCTGCATTCGTCTTGCTGTTCGCCGATAGCAAGTTCTGGCGCGAGTAGCTGCAAGTATTTATGACGGTTAGCTTATGATTAAGTGGCTATGTTGCGTTCGTTGATTGATTTACAACTATCTGAAAACTAGCTTTTGTCGCCCTTTGATGTTTTTACTAGTTTAACAGAATTTTTATAATGCGCTTTTACCTTGCTGCCAAGAGCCAAGAGGGTAGAAAATAAATTCATACCTGCTAATCAGTTCTCAATCAAAGATATTTATACTGAAAGTTTTAATTAAGACTAATCGAGAGTAAGTATATTATGTAACAGTAAATCAAAGCACAACTAAGCTAAGTAAATCAAAAACAAAATAGGTACTGGTTAATTAAATATATGTACTTATTATGGCCGATTCCGGCAGCCACACATAAACCTAAACGTAAAATTAGTCCTACCTGTCCTTTTTTCTCTCAGCCATTTATGTTAAGAACGGAGAGAGATAGACCTGACTAAGATTAGGTTTAGGTTTAAGTGTGACTGCCGGAATCCACCCTATCGTTTATTTATACAGTGCATAATTATAACATGAAATTAGTTTATATTGACTACATTGCTTCTTCTGATTATTATGTCAACAAGCGGCAATGACTGGGCAGTGGGTAGTCATTAATTATGTGTTAATCAAACTTTTAAAACTAAATAAATACACACACAAACACACATAATCTCACCCTTTCTCACTGTGTTCTATTTTATACATAAATACTTATTATACTACATTAAATTAGAAAATAAATGTATTTTTATATTTTTCATTCTAATATCTGAAAAGAAAAGAAGGCGTCTTGATACAAAGAATAATAAGGTTATAAAATACTACTATAAGTAGGTAAAAAGATGCCAACCAAATACACATTCTAGGTTTTTTAATCGGTAACTATAAAATTATAAATGTTTAAAACATACCTTCTAAAGTTATCCCAATAGTTGTTGGCTCTGTTTCCGGGCGGCACTTGATTGTTGAGCATGTGTGAAGCGTTTTCAGCACGCCAACGCTCTTCCAACTGCACATCAAAGCAAATGTGTTTATTTGTGGTTCATAGGTTAGGAACAGATGTTATACATAAAATAGGTACCTAGTGTTAGAAATACATTAGTTAACATTTTATCACTCGAAGACAGATTTTGGATTCGCAATCAAAAGCGAAGACTCTGAAATCGTGAAAAAAATGTTCAATACAAATTTAAAATGTATGATTCTCTTCCCTATGTAGTTTCGTGTCAAAAATATGTAGACTAATATGAAAACACGTTGTATACATCCTTACCACAGATATGATAGTATCTGTTTATCTGTCTCACTTTCACGTCAAAACTACTGAACCAATTTAAATAAAATTTAGTACACATATAGTCTAAAGCCTGAGAAAGGGCACAGGAAAATATTTTTATCCAGGATAATTTCGAATTTCTTTCTGCAGTCCACATGGACGATGTTACGGACGTCTACTGGCTGTACGTACATGGTTCAGCTGGTCGCGCAGCTGGTGGATCTCGCGCTGCTGCAGCGCCACCTGCTGCCAGCACCACGCGCCCCACACGCCGCAGCCGCACGCGCAGCCGCCGCCCAGCATGCCCGCTGCCCAACAACACCCGAATTACTACTCGTTTTCTTACACTCTGAGAGCTATATACGTATACATAAATATATAGGTATAATATACATATAGTTACGCCTCAAAGGACCAACCCCTTGATTATGTTACTTGCAGTAGCAGAGCCGAAGCAATGCGAAAGCGAAAATTGAGATTATGTGTGTGTACTTGTGCGGGGTGCGGGAGGACGCCGAGCGTTCTTTGCGCGCACGCAAACACTCGAATTTCGCTATCGCGCAGCTTCGGCTTTGCTATTGCAAATTAGGTTATCAGGGGGCCAATTAGGTAGTGCAAATTAGGGTTAACGAACTCAAACATTATATTAGAACGGATACGCCCACGCGATTGAGGGATTTCGGAAATATTATATACTCACGTACATTTCCTTAACAAATATTTAAAAGGTAGGTAATACATTTAACGTATCACGTACATACATTTTCACGTACTGTTACATACTCCAAATATATACTTATTGCTGAATTGCACCAATTCCATTTTTGTAGTAAATAATAAGATGCAGATCAGCAATAAAGTACTATATATTTTCCCTACCGACTAACATCGAGTTAGTCAGTATCATCTCTTGCCGAATTGCTGCCCAGCTACGGACTGGTTTCCCTTCCTGCCGGCCTGATGCATCAATCAAGAGCTCTGGTAGTCCACTCCACCGTGGAGATTGTGAAAGTAAAGCTGTGCCCATACTATATAAAGTGTAATAGATATAGTGTTTAAATAATAAACTTAGTGTGGTGAGAAAACCTTGTTTTTTTTAAAACAAGTCCGGCCGCCATCCTAACAGTACGCATCGCGACTTTGCTTTCGAGAGTTACGTAATTCCCCCCCGCCCCGGTAGAATTTTGGAGTGACAGCACAGTTTTACATCCGGATTGACGCGCAAAATGCCTGTCAATATATGGTCTATTAAACATAATCTTAAAAATAGTAATGACTGTCCCTCTCATAAATGGCCGAGACAGAAAGGGACAGGTAGGCTAAATTTTAGCTTTAGCTTTAAGAGACCCACCTCGACCTCGGCGCTGAGTGGAAACCGAACATAGAGAATGCTGTACTCACGCAGCGCAAACGTCGCGTCGTTTTATTATATGGCAGAAAACGCGGCGTAATTACAGCGACGCCACGCTGACGCTCGCCCGACGCCGACGTTCAAAAGACGCTCAGATAGTGTGGGGGAGGCTCTAAGTGGGGCGATCAGACTAGACTACTCTACGTAAATAAATAATACCACTTGCACTTACCATAGGGTAGCATCATATTGTAGGGCATGGAGGGCGGGAAGGACATTTGTGGTGTGCCCAGTAGACGCTCCATTGTCTGCGAATGACTGTTCTGCGTGAACTGATTCGTTCGCATGTCCTGGGAAAATAATAACTTGTAGAGTTACTACACTATGTATTTATAGAAAAGTAATTTTATACTTATCGCCAAGTAATTTCAAAATAATGACAATAACATTAATGACTCCCATAGTCGCTAATTTTAAGTTAGAACTCTGACCTTTAAGATTTTGTATTAGAATGTAAATCGTTACTTTAGCAATTGCTTATTATAAGTGAAAGCAATCCTTTTTTATAGAGTATAGTAATTTACTCCCATAAGATAATGTATTATTCATACATACCTGATTAGATTTTGACGTATTCCAAGGAGGCGGCACATGTGGATACTGCATTGGCGTGGGAGTGTCACCTGTAAATGAAATATCTCACTTATGCAAGTGCCTTGATCCATATACGATCCTAATTTTCTAACTTGCAACCTATAGGTGACCGGTTGCTAAACGCCAAAAGATTATTACGCGACCGAATCATAGAACACTATTTTGTAATCTATCGGTATAGAAGTCTTGATTTTTGAAACTGGTAAAATGTCATGTTTGACAATGACTATATCGCTAAATTGCAAGTTAGAAAATAAAGGTGCCGTTTTACTACTTACTACTGTTATCTTGTAATAATGATTAAAATATTTAACTTAGGTGATAAAATATACCTATAATTTTACTTACTGCTTTGTGCAATGGGAGGCACCAAATTGACATTCGACGACTCGGGCCTAGGTTCGTGCCTCAAGTTCTGATTCGAGTTATTGGACTGTGTTAGTAATACCTAAAAAAATAACATGTTTTAGTACATAAATACATGTTTTAAGTAACTTGGTTTATGCACTTTTTGAAAAAATACATACATTGTTGTCATTTGAGATTCTTTCCTGCCTCCGCCGTGCTCGATTCCTTTGATTATTTCTCGATGCACTGGAAAGAATACTAAATTGAACAAACTTTCTGGTCGATTCTGACCGCCACACAAACATAAACTTAAAATATGTTCTACCTGTTCTTTTCTGTCACATCCATTTAGACTTTAGTTATGGTATGCATGTTTTTCTGTTAAGATAAGATTAAATAATGTTATTTCTTTCTCTGTGCTGTTTTTAGATAAAACAGTCTAGTAGAGCATATTTGGTGCACTTAAAGAGTACTAATTGTTTTATATACTCTAACTATGTACCCATAAATGACGAGGAGGGCACTGATATATTCTTCTCTTTTGTTAATATGTTACTTAGTTTTGACTGTGTCGCTGGGAGTTTTCTTGCTATTTCTTCTTCCAAGCAGTGACACTTCACTGAGATAGTGTAACAGTAATAGTAGAATCATGCGGTGTGTTAGACCTAATGTTGGTTTTGCCATAAAGGAGAACTGTGTAGCAGCTCTTCTGGATTTCGTCTTTAGGCGACCTTAACTCTAATTACTTAGAATTTTAAAAAATTTCTTTTAATTATTTATTTTTAAATATTTTATTAATTTAAGAAATTTCTAATAATTTTTGGGGTGCGAACATAGAAAGTAACATATAATTAGACAATCGACAAACAAGTGTTAATGCTTTCATGTCGAATAAATGATTTTGAATTTGATATCTACAAGAACATGTTAAATCCTAGGTAGACAGCAGCGTTTCTACCGCGCATATTTTTTTTTATTGTCACTGTTATTTGCTGTATCTCAATTTATATTAATCTCGGTGCGCTTATTGTACAATTATGTTTTGTGAAATAAATTATTATTCTTAGACTTAGAATGTAGAGGGACAAAACATAATTAATTTTGAGTTTAAGTGTGACGGCCGGTATATGTCATAAATAGAGCACATTATGTCATAAAAACTTACCTATCACTGTCACTATCGTAATTGCTTCCTAAATGTGACGGTAAGGTGTTAATAGATCTAGCTCCTAGGGCACTATCTCCGCTCGTCTGAAAATAAGTAAAACAATAATAAGAGAAATTGTTTTTGGATAGCTGGAAGAGATTTTTTGTAGAGATAAGCTCGCCTTTGTAATTTTTTTTAATTGTGTTATTTTTACCTATATGTGTGCACAATAAAGAATATGAATATGAGAGAAAAACACGAAGCTGTAGGTAAAACTGAAGTCAATGGTCAAAATAACTCTTCGAAGCCTATCTACCAATCAATATTAATGACTTGTATTTACAACTGTTCCGTGGTTTAGTGACTGCATGACGGACAAAACAACGCATAGTTAAAACTACTTGGAAAAAAGGTATCTGAAACGATGAGGGGAGCACTAAGAAAGGATAATTCGTACGAAATGTAAACCCTATACTCACCCTAAAGTTTTCATTTTCCCTTGACGTTTGAGAGTCCATTAGTATTTGTTCCGATCGCGAGTCGGGTTCCTGTTCACTGTAAAAAATATACAAATACATAATAATAAAACTCTGAAATTAACGATTTTTCAGCTAAACATAATAAGTTCGTAAAACAAGTACGTTTAATTCTTTCTACAGTGTTATATTCGATAGAAAATAAAACTACCCGCCTTTCTCTTCTCAAAGGTAGATTGTAGCACAATCATTTACTTATAGTCTTATTAGCATTATTGATAGCACAGTACTGTATATGTAATACCTTGTATAAGACTGGTTGACTACAGACGCCGTCCGCGAATCAGGTTTAGGATTCTGTACCTCAGAACTTGAGCACAACACCTTCTGAAACAATACAAGGAATTAGAAACTCCTAAAAACGTTAGAAAATAAATACCTATAAATAATAAATACTACTAAACAATATACAGGAAAAATTTCAAGAGGTTTCTTCCAGAAAACAGAAGCAAAGTGGCAGTAGCCACGTGGTGTGCCTACGTCCGGCAGTGAACTGCAATACTGAATCTTATGAAATTACCATCTTCGCTTGTAGCCATAAATTTAAGATTTTATTTTGCGTTTTGTCACTGAATCTAGTAATAATTTTACCAACACAAAATTAAAATCAGGAACGTATTAGAACCCACCTCCTTATGTAGTAGTGCTTGTAACTCCCTCTGCTTGTCAGCCAGTAGGGCTCGAAGCTGCTGCTGCCGTCGCTCCGCCGGCCCGGCTTGACCGTTAGTACTGGGCCGGACCTCCTCGTTAACTTTCTTCTGTTTACGAGCTATTTCTATATATAATAGGGAGATAACATTGAGATAAAATATACAGATTTAGAGTATGTCTCATAAAATAATTGCGCTTGACTTTGTAACTTGTTTGCGGTTACACAGATAATGTAGTCATTCAAAAAAGAAAGACACTACAATTTGCCTGACATATCAGAAAAATGGGTTAGACTATCAGTTTTAGCAAGGTTTTTCATAGAAGTAGTTGAGTGAGGCAAACTGAAATGCTGGATACATACTTATTAAAGTAAACCGGCAGAGTTTGTATTTACGCGAAATAATAATTTTAAAACCTCATGTATGTAATAATTAATATATATAATTTAGCATTACGTTGCCCTTTTATGTGATGATTTCGAAAGAATGCAAAATTGTAATCAGAGTTCGAAGTGATAATTATCATTTATAATTATCACGACAATCTTTGATGATTATAAAAATCAAACACTAAAATAATCTAAGTTTATAATCCATAAAAACAAACTCTGAATTAAATTGTTTTCTTCTCGTATAAATTGTATTATTCTTTACTGTTCATTTAATAATGACGAAAAACTGAGACCCTTTGTGAGATAAATATATTATAATTGAAATAAAGAATTTCCAAGAAATTAATTGACAAATCAGCTAGGATTATTATAATCAAGATAAGAAGATAATAATCAAGTTAATTAAATTATCAAAAAATATTTATCTTGATAATTTCGGACCCTGATTGTAATTACCTTTATTAGAGACCATATCCTTGATCCTTGCTCGTTCATTCATGATCTTTTCCGTCTCCATCCGCAACTCTTGCGCTAACTCCTGTAGCGACGCTAAGTTGGCTTCGTGATCTATGAAAATATTATGGTTTTATATAAAAACTAGCGAGCCGCCCAGGCTTCGCACGGGTGGATGTTGGTACTATACATTTAAACCTTTCTCTTGAAACGTTCTATCTATTTTAAAAAAATCGCGTCGAAATCCGTTGCGTAGTTTAAAAGATCTAAGCATACATAGGGACAGACAGACAGCGGGAAGCAACTTTGTTTTATACTATATTATGACGTATATTTTATTACTAACCAGTCTATAGTACATACCTGAAATGCTGTTTTAATAGATAATGCTACTACTATTCTAAGAGAAAGCTGCACTGCAAGTCTGTACTGGATTTAAAATATATCTCCAGACGCTTCGAACCTAACGAATGTAAATGTAGAAGGAACTGATAATATTATTGCAAATTACATACATATACCCATACACACATAACTTCTCTCTCTTCTTCAGCCTATTGCAGTCCACTGCTGGACATCCTCCAGGGCACGCCACAAGGCCACAGGGGGGTTTTGTCCACAGTCACCACGCTGGGCAGGCGGGTTGGTGACCGCAGTCTGATTGTTGGACTATATTGTCAGCACGAGAGGCGCTGCTGCCCACCTCCCGGAAACCCTTAATCGCCACGTACGATACCCAGGGGCAGGTATGGGGTGGTACAAACTCTACTCTGCCGGTACCACGCGGCGACATACATAACTATACCCTCAAAATTGGTCAGAAATGGCACCATGTGGTTCTATCGGCCTACCATACATACATGTCTGATATGATGTACAATACACATCCCGAAATGGGGTGGCCTGAACTGCAGGTTCATAAAGGAGGATGTTAAACGTGTTTAACGATTCTAGTGAAGCCCAGCATCAGTACAGGATATTACAAGTTTTAATATAATATTACAAGATGGGCAAAGATAGCCACTGATTGGGTGCCTACAGCCGGAAACCGGCGTAGGGGAAGACCTAGGAGAAGATGGAGGGACGACCTGGATAACTATCTGCCAGATTGGGCCACTATAGCGGGAACAAGACAAGTATGGGCTCAAATGGGGAGGCCTTTTCCCAGCAGTGGGATGCGGAAAAGACTATTAAAAAAACTTTCATTGTACTCTCTGGCAATAAGATAGCAATTTATCGCTGACCATTAACATCTGGCCCCGCTATGCTAAACGTGGGTGTGGGATTGCCCTTACTATCCCACAGTTCTGGCTACCCCATTTCGGGATCCCCATTATGCAGGTAATTATGTATACAGGGTGTTTTTTAGTTGCCACCCTTAATGAAGGGTACGTACTCTATACATCAAATAAAGTATTGTTACGTACTGGGTACGGGTGATTCGGAGCTGCCGATTAAAAGGTAGGCGTAGGTGTTAGAACTCTTTATTGGGTGGAGCAGGTTACAAAATTCCAGCACTAATCACTATAACACTAAACACAGCACTAAACTATCACTTCTTCACTATCACCATTTATCGCTTGTTTAGCTTCCCAATCTTATAACAAGATTCAACTAAGACTGACTCCGTCGGCCGAGATCCGCCGTATTTATACGGCTCGACGTTCGGTCCCGAACATTCCGGAGCGACCTATCTACAAAAACCCCGTAGGTGTTATCCGGGTAAGCCTGGAACGTTCTCGGGCGTTCATTCAACAAAATTTAAACTAAACACGCCGAGACTACGACAGAACATGCTAGTAAACGATATTGCGTTCTATTCTGCTACTAGCGACATCTAGTGAGCTAATGGGTAAACTTCCCGGTCGTAACAGTATGTTTATGCCAAAAAAAATGCTAGGAAAGGATGTAATTTTTTTTGAAAAAAATAAAAAATAATAATTACTCGATCGGGTGAAATTTATAGTGTCCGGTGTTTATGCTAGTTCTTTCATAGACAGATATTAATTATTTGTCGTGAAAAATTGTTGCTACGCGCGCCTATGTGCATTTATGCAGAAAAACGCAGTCTATTTACTCAACTTTGGACCCTAATATCACGGGATCCAGACACTTCCCAGGTATTCTTCCATTGAGAGAAATGATCGTCATGATGTGGCGATTCCGTAGTTTTCGGAAACGTTAACGACCAAAAATCACCAGTATACATAAATACTTACTTTGCTGCTGATGCGGATGCTGTTGCGCATGTATTTGCGGGTTTTGCACGTGTTGCTGTTGATTCTGCGCGTGCTGCTGTTGGTTCTGTACATGTTGCTGCAACTGTTGCACGTGTTGCTGCAACTGTTGCATCTGCTGCTGCGACTGCTGTATGTGTTGCGACTGTTGTGAATGTTGCTGGGTTTGTTGCGAGTGTTGCTCGTTGGTGAACTTGTGGCGTTGCGGCAACGAGTTGCGAACTCGGCATAGGCTGCCGTCGTTTGACCAGCCTCCCATACTGCCGCCGCCTTCAGATTTACTATAACAAATAAATACATACATACAGTATAGCGGTGGTAATAACGGTGATAGCCCAATGGTTAAGCCGAGCGCCTTTCAGTCGGAAGGCGTGAGTTTGATCCCAGTCATGGACCTGAATCACTGAATTTATTCCATGTACGGATTTTACTGTAAATTTGACACTTAACTATACCCGAGAAGGGTTTGCGTCAAGCAGGCAGCCGGCCGTAAAGTAAATGCTAAAACTTTGGCAATGTAAGTTTCGAAAGAAACCATATTGCGCCGACCCCATTAATAATGGAATAAGGTTAGGAAGATGATGATATACATACATAAATCATGCCTCTTTCCCGAAGGGGTAGGCAGAGATCACACTTGCTACGGTCCTGGCACACCTCTTTCGCTTCATCTACTTTCATGATATTCTTCAGTTTAGGTTTAATAAATAAATAATTTTAAAAAAGTAAATACATAAAGAGAAGTAAATTTTTTATTTAGTTAGTCTTTAACTAAATGTTAATGGTATTTATGTACTTGTAATCTGCTAAAACTTACTTGTCATGTATGTTAGAATGGCTGGGGATTTGGAACGGGTCATCATGAGACCCTGATAGACCCTGCTCGACTTCGTAATTTTCTACGGAGCGCATTAAATCTGCAAAATAGAAAAGAACATAAATATTTTAGTTTTTAGTCGCAGTGGCAACTAAACTTGATAGAGGTTGTCGAATTGAACGAGCCATTTTAATTATTTACCTTTAGTTTTTTGTAAAGCTGTCTTAATAGCCTTAATCTCCATTAATTTGAAGGGATCTTCGTTTTTCATGTTCCCTGATGATTTGTTACCTAAAAATAAAAACAATGTTGTTACTATGTTACATGTCTAATATAATCACGCCTTTATCCCTTACGGGGTAGGCAGAGCACCAAGGGCCGATAGAACCACATGGTGCCACTTCTGACCAATTTTGAGGGTATAGTTGAGATGTACAAGTTTGGTTAGTAGTGACAGATAGTCAGCCCATCGCCTACAAAACACCAAGACCCTCTTGTCCCTCTACTGACTTGTACAGTATCGAACGTATGTACGTAAATATTTACAAATCTAGAACTTCATGTATTATTATGGGTAAGTAGCATGACATAAGACAGTAAATAATTGTTATATTTGTTTTATTGTAAAACATCCGGCTCGAAGGACCAAGTGCTGAGTCGCAATTTTCCTGGTATATTTTGTATTAACCTTCCCTTAGATACGATAGATAGATTACGGTAAATTTTTATAAGTGTTTTAAGATATTTCTTACATTTCCTCGAGGGTCCCTCATCAGCGCTTTCCTCTCCAGAACTGGAGTACGTATTGTGTGAACTCGGCAGGCGGGTCACCATTTGTAATTTCTGGAATTCAGATACCTGCAATTATAATGATACTTAGTCCTATGTAAAAAAAAAAAACATAAGTCTTACGAACGCGGTGTGATGCCAAATCATAACTTGATTCAGTGGTTATCTTAAGTTGGCATTATTTGATTGAGTTACCAACTGCACTAGTCTGCTTACAAAACGAATTATCAAACGTCAATGTAACGTAAAATTCACAACTACTAATGGCGATAGAATAGTAATCATAACAAAAGCAAGCTAATGTATGAGGACTTATCTAAAATAATCCTTCACTATGGGTGCGCCCACCACCGGGCCCTACACCCTCCACTGACCCTCGGATCTGATAACTCATAACTGCGAAAACAGGCACTTGCACTAACTACAATTGCCACGAGAAACCAGACCCGAGCACCCAGCATGCAAGACAATACATTGCACTATTCTGAAATCAAAAACTAGATAAATAATCTACATATGTTTCGCCAACAACCGTGGCATCCTCGGGATTATAGAAATTAGTAAACCACTAAATATTATGAACCTCTAAAACCCAACACATTACTTACCGTGGTGGGCGCACCCATAGTGAATGTTTGAACTTCCGAATTGTAACGCCTAATACAATTTCATTTATAAAATAATCCTACCAAATTCTCCATGTGTTGTTTTTTAAGCTGCAACTCCCGGAGTTTCATTTGCAGGTCCCTCCCTCTGTCGGTTAGGAGAGCCTCGTCCTCTTCATTATCGCTCTCCCTTGTACCTCCACCCGCCTCCTACAAAATTTGCAAAAGATATAACAATAATCTATGTTTTTTTATTCTCTTATATTCTTTATTGTACACACACAATATTAACAAAATACGGTAATTATAAAAAAAATGTACAAAGGCGAGCTTATCTCTGAAAGAGATATCTTCCAGCAACTCAAAAATTACATAATATATAAGGCAAATCACATGTGCACATATATTAAAAATTTTAATTATCATAAAATAAATATACCTAAGTACTTAAAAAGTACTCCTTACCATATAAGAAATAAGTACGTAAGAAAACATTGATTGGTAAAATAAGTGTTTTCTTGGCAGATACCAGAAAACTAACGTAATGATTATTTAATAAAACAAAAACGCGACTACGTCGAAGTTATGATAAACCCTGTGTCACTCTCACGACTAAGACAAATTAATTATACCAAAGCTCAAAACGACAAGCCTTAAGCTCTAGCAAGAGTGTGCCAAACAATACAAATCAAATAGTTTATTTGTAATACACAGGTAATTCGTTTTTCTTAACAGGTACATCAGCTCCTCTGTGATCTGCCTGTTTGGCATACGATGAAGAATAATGTTCAATGACATTTAAGCCGCGAATGGCTACAAACTGGCAACATTTATCTAATTAAATATTAGAATCTCACCTCACTACTGGCAACATTGACGTGATGCGAAAACCGGTCGTCATGGCTGTGCGTAGAATGGGCCGAATGGTTTCTCTCATTCTCGATATTGTTGGCAATGCTCTGGTGTTCAGTACTATGCGGCAATGTTGTAGCCACGCCTATTTGGTTTGCGGCGTACATTCTCGCGTTATGGTAGTTGCCACTGAACGACGGATTCTGGGGTGTAAATATCACAAAAATATTTAATCCTCCTTAATCTATACATATAATAAAAATGTAACGGATCGCTGTCTGTACATGGAAGATATATGAGAAAAAATATTATAGGAGACCTTTATCAACGCAATAGAACCCAAAACGATGATTTTTGGAATTTTTGTCTGTTTGTCGGTTTGTCTGTGCGTTTGTGCACGCTAATCTCAGAAACGGCTGAACCGATTTCTATGCAGTTTTCAGGAATATATTGTTACAGGTCCCACTTAACATATAGGCTACTTTTTATCCCGGGAAAATGTTTTAATCCCGGATAATTTCGACATTTTGTTTTTTCTGTAGTCCACGCGGACGGAGTCGCGGGCGTCCACTAGTCCTTATATAAATTACTACCTGTGAGTTAAGATTGTCATGGAATATGGGTTAGTTAGGATAGCATTAAAAATCTTGTTTTATAAATTAATCCAAAAACTAGGCAGCATTTATGACAAATATTTTGAGAATGTGGTACAAGTAGGTACCTGCATGCTGCTGAAGTTTTCATGAGATGTAGATGGCTGTATATTTTCTTGAGATTGTCTCTCCCTGTGTAATTCATCTAACTGCTGTTTAGCTTCTTCCTAAAAATAAAAAAGCATTTGAATAAACATTACATTGGTGGAGAAATTAATTCAAAATCTCTATTGACAATTATAAAGTTCGCACCTGATATTTGAGCAGTCGCTTTTGCTGTTGTTTTAGTGCAGCCAAACGCATCTGAGAGAGTTCCATTTTGTTTTTAATTTCATTTTGCCACAGCTCGTTATCACTATACGCTGAGCCATTACTCTGCGCTGAAACCGGGCGGACCACGACATCCTGCTAAAATAAAGAATTAGTTTGTATATCTCCTAAATCTTTGTCTAGTGAAGGAAAACGACATCTAAACAACGGCACCCGTATTTGGTAGATAAAGGTAAAACCAAAGCAGGCGAAAGTATCAGTTACAAGGATAGTGAATAGTTGAGAGATTGTTTTGTTAATCTACATGGTATTATAGCAAGCAAAATTCTTCACACTCTCTGTGATGTTTAGGTATGAAGTATTAGAGATTTGTTATTGGCTATTTGGATCTTGCGTCCGTCGCATGCTTTTAACTCCACAATACAGAGAAACACACTTGTAACACATCTATTTTACAGACCGAAACCTCGTCTATTGGTCCAGAATCTTTATTTTTATTTTTCATTTCTTCAATGAGAGCTACTTTCTCAACACAGGAAAGAATATTCTTTCTTAATATCGCATTTAAATGGTCGTCATCTTTTTTAACTTCGGTCTCAGGATATGGAGTTGATTCTATTTCTTGTATTTCTACTTGCCGTTCAGCATCCTCACTGGATTCTTCGATTTTTTCTAAATGATCAGGAGTACAACTTCTGGCTTTAAGGACTTCAATGTTTTTACTAACATCTTGTGCAGGTTGTATCTCATCGCTTTTAGCATTGTGTAGAATTTTGTTTATTTGTTCATTTTCCTCATTTGTCACTTTCTTTAGTGTAGTGCTTGGTAAATTGCTTTCAGGAGCGTTGAATACTTTATTTTGATTAGCAACAACTGCATCAGCTTCGGTCTCTTCGCTAGGATTACTTACAATTACTGTTTCACCTCCAGGAACTTCTATATTATCGGGTTCTTTGACAACCAACATCTTCTCTAAACTAGTTTCACTTTCCTTTAACTTCATCACCATGTCCACTAATTCATCGTATTCCTCTTTTGTGTGCTCAATAAACGCCTAAATCGAAAGTTATATCAAGAATAAAGAAAAAATTGCTATAATTTTATAACATAGAATAATGAGAATCGTAAGGAATCGTTATTCTGAGTTCTAAACCTAGACTTTTTACTACACCGAAAGCAGTGATAATTTCCCCTGTATGTATTCGTAATATTATATTTACCTCATCCTCCGAATTTCGCATGGTATCCACCAGGGAAGAGGTGACTCTAATATATTCCCTAATTTGTCCCAATCTGCGTTCCACCGCTGCAGCATCAGGACACGATGCCACTATTGCTTCACCAAGAGCTCTAGCAGATTCTCTGTGAATCTAAAATACATAAAAAAATATATGATTGTTTGCAACACACGCCATTGTTTTACTCGTAATTACAATGTACTGACGATAAATAGAGGGAGCATTTGGTAAGAACACGTGTCTATATTATATTTTAATGTTCAACACATTTTGGCGAATTGGGTATTACTGATTACATTCAGATTTTAGTAAATCGCACGTACTAAATGATCAAATGTTGAAATTCCAGATTTCTCATGTTGCAATAATTGGACAAAAGTCTTCAAGATGTCAACTTATTGAATTTTATTCTATTCGAACTAAATCTTGTGATATTGTTTAATTTAGAATACACCGTTGACTTACGTGATTATTCTCATTGAGGTTGTTATGGCTACCCTGGCTCTGGTCATACATGTTGTTCATCAGATTGACGGTCTTTGATCGCTGACTGGTACTCGGTGGGGTACTGTTATTGTTGGAGGCGTGACTATCTATGTTATTACGCGACGAATTTAGATTTCTTGTCAGATTGTTCCTATTTTGATTTGGAGCCTGAAAAAGGGTTAACAGAAGTTTTAATTTATGCGGAGTGATTAGAGGAGGCCTATGTTCGGCTGCGAATCTCATGGCTGAAATGATGACCGTTAAATGGCCAAAAATATTTGATTTGCTGTCAAAACTCGATAAGATATACCGTTCGTAATTAGGATGATATTTTTTCTTTCAAGTGGTATGTCCAGGATTAAAGTTAAGGTAATGGTAGTAGATATAGAATATGCACCATGAACTTACGTTAAATGGCTGCGATATATTCCCTGTAACAGCATTGGGCGTGGTGGGGTTCACTATCATTATAGCGGCAGCTGCATGATTTGTGTGAGCGATGAGCCCTAGAAAGTAAGGAAAAGTCATGTTTCGCGTACATTTAATAATGGCTAGAAATTTTGATTGACCTTCTGCGATTAGTTAACACGATCTTACGAATTTATTGTTCAAAGATCATACATAACCCAAATAGTCCAAAGGCAAGAAACGAAAGAAACCTACTTTAGGATTTTGTGGATGGAATACATACCATTCTGCATCTGATGCGCGTAAGGGTGCAACGTGTGTCCAGAAACTGAAGAGCCTGCATCGTCGTGATTATCTGTGGTCAAGTTGTCGCGATTCTGCACGTTTAGAGGCAACACCCGCGGCTGAGGCCTTACGGGCACGAATCTTCCGAAACCACTTTCAAATGTTACTGAATTATCTGCAATCCAAAATTTTACTTGATGACGTATTCTGATAAAGCCTCAGATCAAACGAGAATGGCTAACACGAAAACGGTCATAATATTTCTCGAAAAGGGTTACCAACATAAGGCTGGTAATGGGAAGTGCCCGGAGCGGGTCTCTTGAATAGCTCTGAAACCAGCCTAAACACACAATAACTTCACTTTAAAAAGAAACTATGTACTTTACTTGATATCATCAGATGATAATTAGGTCAAGCAGGCTAGACATATAAAAACATTGACTTTTGAAGAAGAAAAATAGGTTAAAGACAAGAAAAAATATAGACCAAGTTAGTTAGTTCCAAGAATGTGCTCACCTAAATCATTCAACTCCTGATCGGACGTAGATGTATTATTAGTTTGCTTCCTTGATTGTTGATTGTAATTACTTCTACTATTGTACTCCGACACCGGAACCCAGTCCAACGAGGTCTACAATGTAAAACAATCCACACTTATAAATAAAGCACTGACGTAAAACTTTTTCATGTATCAACACAAACCTTTTTCAAATTATATTTGGATAAACAACCTCCCATATGGCATTACAACACTGCAATTAACACTATAGATAGCGTATAGGCATACTATTAGATCTCGTGGATAGTATCTAAATGAAATAAAGCAGGTACAGAATGAACTGTGTCAGTAGTAACTTGGCAGTAGTCCAAGTTCCATGATTCCTGCGTGTGCTAAAAATAATCATTTGTACATGTGCCTCAGCACGCGTTTCACGTGAATGTTTTCTCTCACTGTCCAACAGGAAAAAGTAAAGCGAATAAAGGTTACCTACTTCTGGATTTATGTCAGATTTACTGCAAAAAGGTATTATATAATATATACTACTAGATATTATCTATCGAATCTACACCACTACATAATGCTGCTGTAAGTATAAAGTTGTATAATACAAAAGTAAGGAGTACCATAATCAGATTTGATCCTGAATACAACTGGGCAATCATTTACCTTTGAAACTTATGTGCTCAACTTATGCTACTGCTCTTGTTGACGCCAAGCTTAATTTAAACTTAATTGTATTGGTCCTAAGACAGAGAGGTAAGAGCTGCGACATACATACTACACTACTTATAGTGCATCATATATCACTAACACGTTTTCACGTTTAATCTGACGATTAAAAGACTTATGGAAGTTTGTATGTTTACGTTCCACCAAACGGCGGCGTGACGTTTTTTCTTAATAATCCTACTAATATTATAAACGCGAAAGTTTGTAAGTATGGATGGATGGATGTTTGTTTCTCTTTCACGTAAAAACAGCTGGGGCGATTTTAATAAAATTTGGTATGGAGTTAGCTGACACCCTGGATTAACAGCTACTATAATATTTTTATCCCGGATAATTTCGACATTTTGTTTTTCTGCAGTCCAGGCGGACTAAGTTTCCCGAGTTTTACGGATGGCAGCCTTTTGCAGGCGTCACATCGCGGCGGCGGGCAGGGCGGTGGCCGTCTGCTACTCAAATTTTTACGCGGTCTCTGAAAACGGGACAATTTTGCGTCCCACAGTCCATGTCGGGGACACCGGGAATTTTCATTACATCTCAGTATATGTTTAGAATTTCCTCATATCAAAGAATATACTTACTCTCTAACGAGCCTCATATGATAGTTTAAAACTTTAAACAAACTTCATGGATATCTACATTCTCACAAACTTTCACATTTATAATACATAATTTTTTTAAAACGAAAAACCGACGTCCGCCCCTTTGAGCCAAAACTCGAGCTTACTAAAGTAAAATTTTGCTAAAATATATGTTACGTTATGCCATGTGCGAAATTTAGAAGGCATAGTATTATCAGATTTAGATGCCATTGGCATAATGCCAACCACTGGCAGCTCCTGGATTTTTTTATGGGAGTTCACTGTGAAACGTCTCTCATATTAAAATTCAGATGACCTAATGAAACACATTAAAGACAACCATATCGCGTTCTAATTTGGACTAAGCGACATCTAGTGGCCGCATATGCGAATTAATGTGAGCGGCGCTCCAGATAAGGCTAATTTTTCATACGAAATCTTCTGTTTCACGCGCCGGCCTATGTCGGTAAGTCTCTTTCGCACTCATCGAATACATTACTAGGAATCGTAACAAATTTCGTTTAATTGGAGCGCGATCGCTAGCGCTCCTCTTGATACATAAGATTACAACTTACTTAAGACGAACGCATAGACACTATTGTATAAACATAGTAGAATTGAAAGATAATTATAGAGAAATATAGATTGCCTATGTAATCTTCATGGGTGGGAGTGCACTGCACCAGCGCTCCTTAGGACGAGCCGCCAGTGATGCCAACAAATTATTAAATCGGCCACATGACGAAAGGAACAAATTGATAACCTCTCCTTTTTGAAGTCAGTTAATAAAACGGTTGGCTTGCTGGAAGAGATCTCTGGTAGAGATAAGCTTGCCATTGTACATGCATCTCTTCTTTAATGTTGTATGCCATATTTCTTTTTGTGTATGTATCCACGTAAGAGGAATCACGTCTGTGAGAAGCCGGGGCGGGTCCCTAGTTATGCATATAAACCTTCCTCTTGAATCACATTATCTATTAAAAAAACATCATAATTTGATGTGTAGTTTTAGAGATGAAAGTATGGGATAGACAGAAAGCGGGAAGCAACTTTGTTTTATAATATGTAGTGATTAGGATTATTTAATGTTGTGAGTGCAACATAATATGTCTTTATCCTAGTGTTGTTAATATTATGGTTAAGACACATAACATACCCCATCCCCCCCTATTGCCTTAACTTTTTGGAATATGAATGAGCTCATTTTAAATGTTAACTATTTGTGACAAAAGTCCCAAGTATTCCAAACAAACTTTAAAAACATCTATATAACAATGGATCATAATTGACATTGTACATCATTGCAACCCATAACATGTTTGACAATATGATTTATCAGAGTACAAGCGTAAAAGCAGATTAAAATAAAGTGATGTAACTATTATCCATGTAAGGTGGTCTATGGTGTAATTATATTATATTTGTCTACTCAATAATTTCATTAGGATTGTATACTGGGTGATATGAGTATATTGTAACAAAATAATCAATACATACAGTCTGATCTTAGAGACCTAAAACAGTGAGGGTAAGATCGTTTAATGATGTAGGCATCCTAGGTACTAAGAAATGATGTTTGAAAATTTTAACAAGAACAGGAGCAGTGGGCATTAAGTTTAACTAACCATGTGGTAACAAGTTCCACCTGTAACTAAACCGAAACTATGGCTGATTAAATGTATGGCATTGAATATTGAATATGGTGGAAACAAAAATTGTTAAGATACATATTACACTATACTAAGTAGTAAAAACACGATTAAAGGTGATGAAATTAATAATTAAAACTCAACTACATTGCCCATAGGCTGGTACCTAGGTACTACTTACTTTCTCTTTTCCAATACTTACTTGTAGTTGTAGAAATATTTATGTAACTAGATCAAAATTACTACCATAGAAATAAAACTGTAAACCTAGGGAATAATATTTACCGATACGAGATTGGTCGTCATGTCCCTTCTGGTGGGAGTCACTGCTTCTTGAGGAACATTACAATTGTTTCTTACTTTCGTTTTGGGTATAGTACCCGTATGATTTGGATGCCGATCGTTGTTTGCCGGAGCCATAACATCACACTTTCCTTTTCACGGTATCAACAGAATAATACTGAATCACAGTAACATATAATTGTTAGTCGTAACTCAAAATAATTATAATAAACTACAGTGTTTGCACTAGCAAATACAGACAAGATTGGAAAGTTTAAAATGTGAATAATACCAATATAAAAGGATTTTAATATGAAATATCTTAATTAAATAGTAAATAATAGTTAAATTGAACCACTTTAGCTTTAAAATTTGCTAATAAATGGGAGAAAATACAAATGCAACCAACGCAAAACACGCAAAATGCAACTCAAGCTGCCTGGTCTGCTGTCAATGTCACTTGCTTGTCATCATGTCAATGGTTTCTGTCAATGTCATCCAACCAACAGGGATGCCCGGGATAGGTAAATGTAATATGAATCGTCAGAATATCGATATTTTCCAGCCAGACCAATTCACTCACCAACACACACCAATATTATAGTAGCATCGTGAATGTGAAAGTGATTTCGCACATTTAATTAAGTATATCTCATAAACACTATTTAAGTTAATTTTATACAATTAGACAAAACATTACGTTCCCAACAGTGATACCTATGTAAAGGTGAAAAATCAGCTGTTCCATCTAAACTTGAATAACTACGGCATTAAAATGTATAGAATAACTGTTTTTCACGATTTGGAAAATGGTCCCATAGTAAAAGTTGTTTCTTTTTACTAACCTATACCTTATTTTATTTAGAAATAGAAAGAATCTGGTAGAACGAAATTAGGTTTTTTATTAGGCACAGTTTTGTTTATTATTTTGTGTATTTTGAAAAAAAAAACCTTATTTAAATACGGTAGTAATGAGTGTACTTATTACACAATTTCATTGCGATTACTGTTGCTGCTGATAATATATTGTAGCTTAAGGTCTGATTTGGCTAGTTTTCATATACAAATTATATTATAGCCTTCGTTAACTCTAAAACTGTTACCTGTCGGTTATTATTTTATTATTCCGCAAATTTCTCTCTTCTATATGACTATTTAATAGTAAGTACTTAGCTAATAATAATTCGAATATAAGAACTAGCCAAATCAGACCTCAGGCTACAATATATTATCCTAAGTTATAAGAAAAAAATTATATTTTATGTTGTTATAAATACATTTCAGGACTGACCATTGAACTTGGCACCCATTTAGATATCACTTCTTTTGTCTTTTATTCCGTAAATTGTTTATTTTTTAAACAAAATTTGCCGCTTTTAGGCTATAGCCTACTTAGCCTGCTGGTAAATCCGCAACTCCCTGGGAGTGAAAGAAAAACTGATAACTACAGCTTCTTCTCTTTCTGGGCTTGATGTACAAGTCAGTAAAGGGACAAAAGAGAGGGTATTGGTATTTTGTAGGCAATGGGCTGACCATCTGTCACTACTAACTAAACTTGTTCATCTCAAAAATACCCTTAAAACGGTTAGACGTGGCGGCATGTCGTTCTGTCGGCTCTTGGTGCTCATCCTACCCAGTAAAGGATGAAGACGTGATTGTAGCAATATATGTATGTAAAGTGTACTTCTTTACATAGTTAATAAATAGAAAACTAGGTATGACCATTACTTACTTACTTCTTATCTTTGTGATGTATGTCTTTAGGATTCCAAATAACAGCTTCATCTTGGTAAAATTATAAAAAATTTAAAACATCGTCGTCTGTGGAGAGTGATATTTTGTACGTGTGCATACGACGGATGCCAAACGCGTAATGGCGCCGAACCAATATGTGTACACTACTGGCCGAGTGCCCACGAGCGCCTTTCATTTGTGCAGAAATACCGACACCGCTCCGAAGTGAGGCAAGTCGACACAAGCGACTGCAAATGGCACAAGCTTCTCCAAATGAGGCCTATACACGTTGGCGCTTGATTTGACTCGGTAAGCTAAGGCAAGCGACACCGAGCGACGACGGCCAGACAATGCAAATATACTGTCTACACGATGACATTGGCGTTCACTCGGCTAGGCTGGGCCAACATATATTGCAGGCTTAACACTTGTTCCAAACTTTTTTATTAATTGTCTAATAGAATCTAAGATAGTGATATTCATCGATATGTTTTTACGAGTTACACATGCACATCCCTAAATGTCTGCTGTCAAACTCTTGACATTATAGATTTTTAATTGAGAATGAAATAGAATTTTATACAGCCAGAAGTCATTTTTATGTTATGAACGTAGAAAGAGAATGGTTATGGTTATGTATGACTATCCTCTCCGAGAAAAGAGCAAAGTTGAAATGCTGCAACCTGCAACTATCACGGGAAAGTGATTTCAAAAATCACACGGATGAAGTAATGGCTGCTAGTTACGTCTACTTATTCGGGAATGCGTAAACAGCGCGACGACAACGTGATTATGGTGGGATGACAGCCTAAGACGGCAGCACATCTTTACGAGGTGCGATCTAGATAACAGATAGGTAGTTTATTTATTTATGTACCTATGATCCAATCTATCCAAACATGTCATAATACTTACAACGGTAAGTTTTGTGGCTGACCGCCTGTCTGACGCCAACTCTCCTTGGGACCCTAAGTGATAGATAAGTTTTATAAGTAGTTAGGTACCTATATTAATATCCCTCGGTAACAACATGAAATCAATTCAGTGCTAGGACCCGGGGTCCTAGGACCCCGTAAATGGGATTAATTGAAGTCACGCCATCCCCGACTAGAAAGCGGACGTGAAATCCCGTAAATGGTTTTGGCAATGAACTATAAAATTCAAAGCATCAAGAAGTTGAATTTGAGTGAAGCCGGCAATGCACCAATGCACCACATCGTCGCAGTCCCAATAAAATTAAACGGCGGCGCTTTCGAATACTCCAAAGCCAACCAAACATGCAAAGCCGGTCGCAAACGATTGGCTGCTTTAAGCCGGCACGGACGTCGCGGTCACTAAACCGAGAATTTTAGCGGGAAAATAATATTTTGGTCAAGTTTGTGCTTTTCTACGTGTGTGTATATTGTGATTTGTGATCTATGTATAAGCAGTTTTATACAACATTGTGTGAGTGGGATTCTGTACATTTTTAGCATTGGATTTAACTGACACTTTTTATTCTAAGACCGGCGATTAAATCAAGATCGCCATTCTAATTTAATATTAGGGTAAGAATTTTTAATGCACTTATTTATACTTACGCTATAAAAAGGATTGATCCATGAAATAGAGCAAACAACGGTCAGACTCTCTTTTTCAATTCACATTGGGTAACTAAAGTTCATTTACTTACCTACTCAATACATATTTCAATTTTTTTAGCTTAGTAATTTGCTACACTTACCACCCTAAGTACTATGTGGTATAGACTATACTATAGATACCTACCTAAGTAAAAAAAAATTGAATAAGTACATACATATGTGTAACTGTGTATAAAATGAGGGAGGACGCACGCTGATACGGGGTTCCACTAGAATTCATCAGCTTCAGCTCTCTTGCGCACATTGTAAGAGTCGTCTAAGAAACTCGGACGATGAACTAACAACTTTACTGATCCTTTAGGTACCTACATTGGGCCTCGCTATGCTACGTGACTATAGCAACTCCATTTTGGGAACACTACAGCCGTGTGATATGATTCGTTTTTGTTGCTTAGTATTTGCCTTAACCTTGAAGGTCTTTTTTACAAAAAAACAAACTCTGTCCGCGTGGTCTGCTGAAAAAACAAAATGTCGAAATTATCCGGGATAATGAATTGTAGTTTATGTGTTATTCTGACATGTAAGTAAGCTACATATATTATTGTGAAGTTTCATCAAAATCCATTCAGTAGTTTTTGCGTGAAAGAACAAACATGCATAGGTACATCCTCACAAACTTTCGCGTTTATAATATACCTAAGTATGATAACGTTTTCACCATTGTAAATTAGGGTACGTGTTGGAATATTGATGTGTAATATAACACTATGATTTGTATGGATACAACAAAAAAGCATCAGATTCAAAAACTCATATGATACGTAAACAATTTTGAGGATAACAGATGCGCTAAGTGCTTATTTTTAGCAGGGATCAAGACACGTCAGAGTAAAAAAAATATATTCACACATACACACACACACTAGACACACAACACATTAACCTAGTCCCACAGTAAGATCCCTAAGGTCTTGTGTCGTGGGTACTAAGCAACGGTATATAAATACATAGATAAGTATAGAAACATCCAATAATAAGTAAATTGATGTATGTAAATAACGAAAAGTCATAAAATATCAAACTCCTCAATCGCTTATTTTCTAAATAAAAAACCTTTTTATCCCAAAATGGGTCAAAATCGACCCGAAGACCTTATAAAGGTTAATAAACGTCTTTCATTTCAAATTCGTAGCTTTAAATATGATGTTTTAAAAACTGCAAACCCATCTTCCAATTTACTGAAAATTTTAAAGTTCTTTTATCTAAGTAGAGTCATATTACTTACTTACTCATTTCCGGTCAATAAAGTTCTAAGTTGTAAGAAATCTTCACAGCCGTTCGAAGGCGAGTAGGGTCAACAAAAAAATTGGGTTAGGTACAATCGATGGTAAAAGGTGTTTCAGAGTTTCGTGTTCACGAAATATTTGGTATGAAAGGGGAGGGTGATGGGTGCGGGCTTCGAACCGGCTGGGAGTGCCCTCCGACCTAAATAGAGGATCGTGGTGACAGTTTAATTAATAAAAACGCATATTTATATAGCAATTTATGGCATCACTGCCACTCCTATTTTGCGGTACAGCTGGCATATGGTGACATAATGTTGCTGCTCCTTGATACAGAAACGTACACAGACACATAAATATTGTCCAGTCAAAGGACATTACTTACCTACTATACTATCTGCTGCAAAACTTACATTCATATTTTAGTCGTTATCTGTTTTACATTTATAATGTGACCTCTTGATCTAACACCAATTTCGTATCTACTTACAAGTTAGAGTTCAAAAGCGCTAATAAGACTGAAAGAAACAACATATAATTTTTTTAAATAAGAAATTTCTTGATGATGTCATCGTTGATGACGTCACACAAGCATGTGGCAGTAAAACAAACCGGTTCCGCCACCACATAGCCCGCCGACCTCCAATTATGCAAATGCTGTTCCACTCCTCAACTCACATACATAATAAACGTAGGTGAGTATCGTAGACTCGTGTCGGTACACCTAAATTGGGTCCAATAACAGTCCGTAATGGTCATCACAGTCGTGCAATAATTTTCTCCAGTGTAGATAGATAGATACTATTTTTATCCAAGTCGCTGTCCTTTTGCATTATCTGTGGACGGACTCGGAACGTTGAATAAGAATGGGAGCATGTCGGCTGTTGCTTTTCACAATGATTCTTGTCTTGACTTAAATAGTAGGTAGACCTATATCAACCTAAATACCTATCTATCCTATCATTGGAAGAATCTTATGAATTAACGTAAATACAGATTTCTTTGACCATAAGAAATCTTTCTTCAGATCGGAATGTGTGCCATAAAAAGTAACAACTGGCTGTAATCAAAAACGGCACGCATGTTCCATACAGTTTGTTTTATTACTTTTAATTATATAAAGTCTGCTGCTGCAATTTTTTGTGTCCGTTAGACATATAAAAATACTTGGAGCAATAAACGTAATGGTAATGGCGACCACTTCCGCCCATCTTAGGGCTATCGTACATGGATGAAAAATGGCAGAGATTATATTCTACTATTGTGGGCTACGAGCTCTGCACGGGGTGGTTTAATGAATTAATTAATTAAATGCCTAACTTAATTTTCCAAGTACATATGTGCATTCAACAAAACTTCTTGTAAGTACTCTACTTACGTAAAACTCAATAGATATTGTTTTTATTTAGAACTAATGGTACGGACATGTAAACCGACGGGAAGAAAGGCATATTTTACAGAGAGCGTTGTGCATGAGTGTGGATGGATATAAAGGAAGAGGTAGACCAAAGAAGTGTTGGACGGACTGTGTGAGGGAGGATAGAGTGAACAATGAGATGACGGATAATAGGGATGAATGGAAGAAAATAACATATTGCGCCGACCCCAAATAAATGGCAGGGCAGGAAGATGAGGATTTAGAACTAGTGGCCCCTTAGCTCACTGAAAGTATAAGTACAGATTCAAGAACTACCTAAGTATATGAAGCCTAAATTTAAATTATGCACCTTCCACGTAAACTTATTACAAATCAGTCAAAGTGCAAGACAGGCATAGTAAAATTACTGTCAGCATAATTTATTAGACGCACATAAATAGAATACATTTTAAATAGTGCACACTTTTACCTCCTACACGGGTATTGGTTCTTGATTCTATCAAAGAGAATCTACATAGGTATATTCATAGAACAATTAAATCGGTGCGTGTGCGATCCCCCTAAAAAATTTGGCGGTTGATGGGAATCAGCCAACAGAACCGCTTTAATGATGATCTACACATGTTGTCTGGTCATAAATTTATCATATGACAAACTAAACGTTTTTAACCAACATCGACTTGAATTCATAGTCTGTTTCTTCAATCATTACTTTCACTCTGTGATGAAAATCTATCTCATCTCATCGCCTAAAAAAATCCGGATTCAACAATACTAACACGTACCTACCTACTTAATTACACTAATAACATGACATTATGTTCCAGTTAGGTATGTAACTTACTATCTTGCAATAGTTCATGCAGCAATGTGAAAGCTCTGTGACTTGCACAAATGGCTTAAAAAGTTATACGACCGATACGAAGTAAGAAACACTACTACCTTAAAAGGGCATCCATCCAAGAAGTAGGTACCTACTTAGGTACCCTATATGCTATAAAGGGTGTTTTTTCGTTGCCACCCTTAACGAAGGGTACGTACTCTATACATCAAATAAAGTAAGTTTATACAAAAAAAATGCTGTGAAACGATTAATAAAAAAAAAAATTGTTACTTGATCGGGCGAAATTTATAGTATCTAGTGATTATGCTAGTTTTATCATAGATAGTAATTATTTCTCGTGAAAAAATCTTGCTACGCGCGTCTATGTGCATTTATGCATAAAAACGCTGTCTATTTACTCAACATTGGACCCATATCTTGGGAACCAGACACTTTCCAGGTATGCTTCCATGGAGAAAAATGATCGTGATGATGAGGAGATTCCGTAGATTTCGGGAATGTTGACGACCAAAAATCACCTGTATAGGTACATGTGTGTACCTACTTATCTTAAAACAGCAATATAGTAGTAGTTATTCTTGAATCGAATGGAACCAGTGAGGTGATTATAGATGGAACCATGAATGTACTCGTATAAAGAACTCTAATTAAATTATTCTTTATACGTTCATGGATGGAACCTATAATACCTACTAATACAAATTCACGGGAACGTAAAGTAGTCGATATTTACGTTCTACATAGAATAAGCTGGAATAAGATCTTATGTTCTACTGATGTTCAGGCGAAGTAAGAAAGCTTAGGAGATCATCAAATTGTGTGTCAGAAAAACATTTATCAGCATCTTTTGACCACAAAGTGTCGTTTCACGCTATTAGCCCCACTTCCTGATCTTCAAGGAAACGTAGCCAACTGTGACAATTCAATATAACTAGGTTTTATTTATTTTCAACGTTTGCCCATTCCTGTGAGTCTGAAATGATATGTAGGTTATACGTAGCTGTAGGTAGGTAGTAGGTAGATACTTGTCTAAGAATTCTCAGAACACGTACTGGTTTATAAGCGAAGAGAAACAAAACAACGACATGCTGAGCGCGTGTCGTGGCCCATATGACTACAGTCACGGCATCGGCATCACCTTGTTTCTTATAAGGTCTGCTTATATTTGAAGTATCAGGTAAGTAGTAGGTATACTTATTCTTGGGCGGTCTCTAAATCCAAATCTACAAGCTGAGATATAAAAATAAACAAAGCGATATTTATACTTATGTGGTGAACCGGCTTAGTTAGGAAATTTATGCTATTATGATTTTCTGAATGTATTAAGATTTTAAAAGCTGTGCAAATATGTAGGTACAGACATATTAATAAACTAGTGGACGCCCGCGACTTCGTCCGCGTGGATTGCAGAAAAAACAAAATGTCGAAATTATCCGGGATAAAAAGTAGCTTATATGTTAAGTGGGACCTGTCACAATATATTCCCGAAAACTGCATCGAAATCGATCCAACCGTTTCTGAGATTAGCGTGCAGTAACACCAAATGTTACAATTTTATTATAATATGTATAGATATTGTGCTCATACTGGAAAAGTATTCAAAGAAACAGTCCCAGAACGGGGATCACGCTATCCGCTATCGCAAATGACTTTGTACAGAAATAGAAGTTTACATCACTCTTCATTTAACTATTTTCGTATTTAATTTGATCACAGCATCTATCAAGCTGCTTACGAAATCGAAAAATGAGGTAATTTTGTTATCTTTAAATGTTGGACCCAGATAATGTAACATGCCTAGGTAAATAAATATTGTTAGAGTTTCCGATACCATTTCTCAACTACATAATATATAGGTATATATGTAGAAACAAAAGATAGATAAGTAGAACTAATGATCTCCTGAACTTTGACGAATATTTTTCTCCCTCAAAGTAAGCATCCTGTAACACTAATTTATACCTTAGTCATCTAGTAATAACTCATTATCTCCCTCCATACTGGCTTCGCAAATACAGTAAACGGTACCTAGTTGTCCCATAAATTTTTAATATCTGTGAACTTGAACTGAAGATCATAGGTATATTTGCAATTGACCTCAGAATTGACCGACAGTTATCAAATAGATCGTAAAAAACCCTAATGTCACGCTCCAGCGACAAAGTACAATAGACCTCACACCAAAAGGACGCATTTATTATGTAACGTGATATAATAGAGTATTTTAGAATTGTCCACATCGTACAGTCAGACCTCGCGGATATAGCGATGACGGCGTCGTACTCCCAATCATGGTCCTTCTTCTGTCGCCAGGGTCAAAACAGTTCTTCGATAAACCTGTTCTTATTTGGAGATCAAAAATCTTAAAGTTTTATTTAATTTTTCCTTCGACGTGCGGGCGGGTCCACATATGGGTGTATGATTGTGAGTTCGAGAACGGTATTCCCATTATCACCCACGGCTATTTCTAAAAGACAATACAGGACTCCATGGTCCCGTAAATTGATGATAGAGATGAGAGGACTTGTCGATAGAGTTCTCAAAAATTCTCTTGTTCTTCTAAGGTTAGCAAATATCCTATAGATTCATTTGGTCCAAAAAGTGTTCATCTCGAAGCACTAAGTCTACAGCTGGATACCTACAGTAGGTACAGCTAACATTTCTGATTAAAATAAAGTATCTAACATATAAGCAGTACATAAGTTGCAGTCTTTTGGTTATTTTTTTCCATCACTTATAGGTAGCTTTACCCATAGAGTTCATGGAACTGTTCTAGTTTCCATAGTTTTCTTATCGATCCGTCTGCAAGCGTACCTACATACAACATACCCAATACTCGTAACATTTTGCATGTATCTATTGGTAGGTAAGTTCTATAGATCGATTTTACGAGAATGTATTTTTTCTACTTCGTTAACAAAGCAAGCACATAAAAATAGAGCCATGGATAATGGTGATGTAATAAGTAGGTATGTACCTCCTACCATGGGTTAGGAACCTTGAGTTCGTGCGGAGAAAAAATATATTGAGTAACACAGCCTCAGGATAGCTGTTAAGATCAACAAGTAGGTAGATAGTAAGTATCAGAGATTGGGTAAATAGAAGATGGTAACGTTAAAAAGTTTAATATAAGTACTTAGCGAGTATCGATAACTCTAGATACTTACTTATTTAGATATAGGCACTGTTAACATTAGCTCTCTGGAATAGCTAGGCTAGCTAAATTTGTCTTTAATTAAATGTTGCCAAGGCGAATCTTCAAAAGGGTTTTCGTTCAGCATTTTATAAGACGACTAGCAGCCGCCCACGACTTCGTCCGCGTGAGGGGGCGTTGTACCCGTGCGAAGCCGGGCAGGTTGTTGTATAGACTGTAGCCTTCCTTGGTAAATGGGCTATCTAACACTGAAAGAATTTTTCAAATCAGACCAGTAGTTCCTGAGATTAGCGCGTTCAAACAAACAAACAAACAAACAAACTCTTCAGCTTTATAATATTAATAATATAAGTATAGATTAAATAATTCGATATATTGACCAACCTACCAACTAATTATGACGGTATTACTATATTTCTGATAAAAACTATATTCACAAGCATGAAATGTATGACATCAGAATTTATGGATTAAATTATTTAGGGTAAATCAGTAACGAGTCTTATTCTAACTATCCCTTTTCCTGTAGAAACTCTAGTTCCAGAAGATAATACACAGTAACTAATCAGTAAGAAAGATCCTTTAATCTGGCCCCATGTCTATAAAACATAAAGCGCTATCAAGGAATATTATGATGGGAAAAGTTTTAAAAACTACGAAACAATATTAGGAATTTTTCTTATAGCCCTAAACCGTAACTTAACAAACTACCTGTAAACACGCAACAGGGCTTGATCGGGAACTATTTTAATAATATTAGGGATGACTTACGAACAGATGATATTACCATAATAGTAGACAAAGTTATACCCAGTAATGTACCTTCTCATAGGAGCTTTCGAGATGGTAGTCAAAATCCCTATCTCGGGTTTAAGGTTTGACACCTGACTTAACCTACTGATTGAGACTAACATATTGCTTCGAGAACAATTTTGTAAGCTTGGCGTATTTATGGAGAGAATATGAAAAACAGGATATGAAAAAGATGCAGGTTACCAAAGTCTTCTTAATCATCTTTAACAGAACGCTACCTAAAATGTGACTGAGAGTAATAGTAGAGAAGAGGAGTTTCAGGGTTTGCTTAAAAATAGATGTAATAGAGGGCTTTAATACATACAATAGAGTTGTAATCGAACAATAATTACAATCGATTGGAATCTAAGAATGATTGGCTTGGCACGGTGGATGCACACAGCTGTCGTGTGAAAGTTGGGAGGGACTGACTGTTTATGTTTACGCGAGCGTAACCCAGATCAGTGGGTTATGTAGGTACAAGTTGGAAATGTGGGTGACTGTGGCATTTCGTTCAGAAATATCACAGTTGTCGATAGACGTAAAAGTAGATTATTGCGATATGGTGGGAAAATATTATGTGCCCTAAGAACATTGTGTTTATAAATGTTCCACCTATCTATTTAACGCATGAACGTAGTTCTTATTACGTTCATGATTTAACGCTAATGATTAATCTTACCTGTGGTCAGGCGTATCCATTGTAAGGTTACAACGCATTAGAAACCATCTGATTAATATAATGACACCTTAAAATGGTAAAGACATGACTTTGTTACTGGTAAGGTAACAGCTTATTGTCTCATTTCGAAACTCTACTCATATTGCGACCATGACATTAGAATGACAGCGCACGCTTCTCATTTAAATATGTAGGTACTCTCATCGTCTCGTGTACTTTTTGTTGAAATTACAAACATTAAATTGCATAACCTCAATTCATAAAGAGGTACTTTATGTATGACTTTTTACCACTCGTTTATTGACCTGATACGGCAACCTGTATTATACATACAGGATGATTTTTGGTCGTCAAATCCCGCTACGCGCGTCTATGTGCATTTATGCAGAAAAACGCAATCTATTTACTCAACTTTGGACCCTAATATTTTGGAAACCAGACACTTCCCAGGTATGCTTCCATGGAGAAAAATGATCGTGATGATGAGGAGATGAAAAAACTGGCATAAACACTGGACACTATAAATTTCGCCCGATCACGTAAATAAAAAAATTCAAAAAAATTTACATCGTTTCCCAGCATTTTTTTGGCATAAACTTACTTTATTTGATGTATAGTTCGTATATCATCGTTCGTTAGTATCGTTAAGGATGGCAACGAAAAAACATTCTGTATAAGTGCTTTTAATAACAATAGGTAATATACTCTTCTAATCATGAAAAATATTAAGAAACCAGTTGCTACTTAGAGTGCTTATAGGCTATTGTGGCAATCCATGGAGAGGCGTGCTGAATTTTGTGAATCAACTTAATAATAAAATTATAATATCTACTAAGTCTATTCCTAATTGACATGGTAGGTATAATTTATTGGTTGGCACTGTAGAGCTACGATGACGAATACTTACTTGCGCGCTATAAGCGTATATTGTGCGATGTTTGTGATGCAAGACTTTGTAGGATTTAATTTAGCGCGTTGACCGACCAACACCGAATGCCATTAAAACAGAAGCTTACGTCATCGCCGGAGACGGTAATATAGCTCTCGGAAATTGCTTAGAAAGAAAAATAACTGCGATATCGTGGAGATTTGACGCCCTACATCCCATTGGTTGGACTGGAATCGGTTGATATTCTTAGGACTGTTTTATATCTTTATTTACCTAGGTACATCATATCTCTGTCCTTATCCTGTTATTTTGTGGTCGATGGAATAGTTTCTTTCGAAATTCATATTTCTAAGGATTTACTTTTCCTGACTACCTCCATGGCAATAACTAAACAAGTGATTGTTTTAATTATGTCTTCATTCAATCTCTTCTTCATTCATCTGAAAGACACGCACCTCTAACCCCATTTTTAGCCATTTAATACCTGTTTTAATCATAAACAGCAATTATTGACAATTTCACCCCTGAATTAAAAATGAGGCCGAGGCATTTTGCTTCCCTCTAAGCCTTACTCATAGCACCAGCGCACCTCTTGTAATAAAATTTTATAACCGCTTGTGCCAGTTTTAAAACATGTTCCTATGAAGTCCTGTGCCAGTTAGTTTGTTGCGTCACGTTGCATAGCAACTTATAAGCTGCTGTTCTAAATGGCTTTTATTGTAAGTATGTAACCCGCCTCGCTCCTAAGGTTCCACAGAATCTCAGCCCACGTGACTGCTGTGAGATCACAACAATAGCCGTCCATATCGTTTAGCTCAGTCAGACGCAACTATTTTAGTTCTTCATGAACCCGCATCTCGACATCCACCTAATGTCGCACGTGGGCGTGAAAATTGAAATGGCCCTGGCCGAGTTGATGCGAATAAATTCTATATTTGTCCGAATAATTAAATGACATATTCTATTTACAGGTTGAATTCGTAGACAATGTTAAAGGTCAATCTATTTACCTATTTAAGGACTTATTCCAATACTGTATTAGTATTGGTATTGAACCGTAGGTATCTCTGTGTTATGGCAGGTTTGGCTGAATTCGATTAGTGTAAAAAGAAACTGTCGGTCGACGTTGACAATTTTCTTTCAACCAATTGATGTGACATCTTTAATTTCATCAAAATCTAAATAGCCATTTTGACGTGGAAAGAAAACAGATAGAGTCGGCCGACCAACTTAACTTACATACCATTATATGTTATCACATTTTTTTTTATTTCCAGGTACCTACAACATGTTTGAACTGGGTTCCTGGTAACTTTTAGAACTGTGCCCCTTGATGAAACAGTCAAGATGAAGAAGCAACTAGTCAACAAGAACCTCATCACACTGAAATGTGTACTGTTCTGCTTCTTCTCGGGTAAGTCAATCGAAACAGAAAACCTGAGTCAAGTTTAACAATACATCACTAATGCTCCGGCCACATTCTCGCAACATGATTCGTGTTGCGCTGTCGCGATAAAACTTCGTGTTCGACTTTACGACATTGCGCTTGGCCACATTATAAAAACTTCGCGTTGTCGCGACAACCTCGAACCGTAGAGGTGAGGCATAAATATTGGAATAGGTATATGGATTAGGAATTTTTCAATACTAGTCGGTACATACAACGTATCGAGTATTAGGTATCGCATAAAATATCATCTCATTAAAAGAAATCAACCGTAAGGCTTAGACTATAAGTTTCAATTTTATTATTTAGCAAAAAATACATACTACAATATACTATAATATCATTAGAATACGAAGGTAAATTTCGCCACCACTAACAAATTTTTAATAAACCAGATGGCAAATCGGACAAATCGAAACCAAATATTCCGGGTTCAGACCGACTTTTTTTCCTTTTTTTTTACAAAATTAAAATACTTTATTTAAACAAAATATGTGACACAAACTAAAAACAATTTAACTAATTATTAAAAAATGTACCTAATATAAAAAGCGATTATTACGATATTTTTTATTTCCATAGCTATTCTTTCTACGTAGGTTATTTATTAGGTAACGGATCAGTCACCGAAAACCGATACTAAATATTCACTGAATAAATATTCAAAGTATTTATCTAATATGTAATTGATCACTTAATAGTAATGGAACGGCCATATTGCATAATTATTAGGAACAGGTATTTTTAAATATTAGTATTAGGTGGAACAGGTACGATTTTTACCTAATCCGACCCATCTCTACTCAAGTGCGCAAAGTGTGGCCAACTACACGAACTTTGACGCGATAAAACCCTTTGATGTGCGGCAAATTACCGACATTGGCGCGAAGTACATTTTGTGTCGCGATGGTGATTCGCGACAGTACGAACTCTATGGCCAGACATGTCGCGACAATAATGTGGTCGGAGCATAAGATTTACAGTAGGTGACTGAGCCTACTTTGAGATCAAGCACGCCACCTACATCCATATTTAGTACTAATATATCACGCATCTATTTTATAAGTAGCTACTACATATAGGTACCTACTTAACTTGTCTGTCGTCTATCTTCTCTCCCTTAGCGGAGAGCTCATACCTAAACGGAGGAAACTATAATTAATTCGCCGCATCTGGTCGCGTCCACTTGTCTTAGCTCATTCCTGTTTCGGTCTCAGTTGTATACAAAAAGCGGTTCGTGATTGACTGCGACCGAGAGTCCATGTAGGGCTGACAAAGAGGATATGGGATTGTATAACGCAGCGTACTGGATATATCTACCTACCTATAACAAAAAAATGCCTTTCGCCCCATAACCTGCACAACGCCGACGCTACCTTGGTTTAACAAAGAGTAGGTACTTAGATAAGCTCTCAGATGGAATCAAAATCAAAAAATTATTCTCTATTGATAAGTACCTTAAGCTTTTTTATGTAACCTATACTGAGTCCGCTAAGCGGCTTGATACAAACTTTGAGATGGAACTTGAGTTGAGGCCACTTCCTTTTTGTCCTTCTTTTACGTGTGCGCCCGATGAATTGCTATGTTGCAAGCTTCCTTGTAAGGAGTTGGGCTCAGACGCTTAGGTACCGTCTCGTTACCGAATGATTTATTGAGCATTCACCTCGCATCATGTGACCTATATGCCTTATAGCGCCCGCATTCACTGCCTCGATATGATTGTTTGAACGCAATTACCGCACTTGCGCGTAATCAAAGAATCCCTTTTCGTTTATTACTTGCGATAACGTTAAATGAATTGATGTTAAAAGCTCTTGCAGACGCATAAATTGAGTAATAAGAGCAATAGTTTATAGGGCACGTATCTATTTATTTTTGATTAAAACTAGGTAGGTACTTACTTACTTAGATGTAGATCAGAAGTAGGTACCTACATATAAGTACGAGTATCTAAAGGTTCTTAATTATTTTCTTTAATTTTACCTGATAACATTTTTCACAGGCATGGGATGCATATTCCCGTTCCTCCCTCTGCACATGATATCAGTAGGATTGGATGCAGGAGAAGCTCGCATCATATCAATAGTAGCACCATGCATAGCGCTACTCGGACCCGGGATATTAGGACCGGTTATTGACAAGTAAGTGTAAAAAGTGCATTAGAAAACGTGCGCCCATCATTCATAGCAAGCATGTAGCTATACAAAAGACATAAAGAAACTCGTTTTTTGACTGCCGTATTCGGCGAGCATTTTCTCTACCTATAGATTCAAATAAACTGTATAGGCAATATTTTGATACCTATTCAACCTCTCTAACTAGTATGATTCGCTAACAATATCATCATCTTTCTGCCCTTTGTAATTATAAATGGGGTCGGCGCAATATGATTTTTTTCTAAACTCATATTCGCTAACAAGATATTTATATAATTTCCAGATTATCAGTAGGCCGAGGTTCCACCGGTGGTAACCAAGGGCCCAGCGGCTCTGGTCGCCTGCTTCGGTACGTGACCGCTCTCTGCCTTATACTCAGCGCGGTCTTCTACTCGCTGCTGCTAACCGTGCCGTATACTGAACGACATGAAGTATGTTCCCTGACACTCTTATATATTCCACAGATACGACTGCACCAGACGCCATTTTACCAACTATCCTTTATCTTTTATTCCTCATTATCTTCCTGCCCTTATCCCATTATTTATAAGTGTACAATATGGTTTCTTTTGAAACTCATATTGCCAAGGATTAGGCGTTACGGCCAACTTCCTGCCTGACGCCAATCCTTCTCGGTTAAAGATAAAACTACAACTCTTTCTGCAATCTGCAAAAAATAATATAGACCTATAACCCGCGATGACACTATCCCTCTACATATAGGGAGTTGCATTGTATAGGTATGTATTCGTATTACCTATGTACAAAATACCAACAAGAATATGATGGCACGACGCAAGTATGTATCTAAAAAACACATCACACAACCTTGGACGATCCCCCAACAATCAACACATTGGAAATATTTCAAAAGCACTTTACGATTTATTTATTGTTTTTAGGCTCGGCGTCCCCAAGTGCTCTTCATGTGCGATGCAGACGGTGCCTACGTCATGCAAGAAGTGTGCACTGAAGGCATGCGATGTAATAGATGGTCAGGAGAGAAGGTCAGTTCAATTATTGCGTGTTAAATTGTACGTGACATCATTTACATTTATCACGAAGACATCAACTATAAGTAGGCACCTAACTACTATAAAGACAAGTCTAGCAGTTTTAGACGAGTCAAGACTTTTTGTAATAAATCCATAATAGGTAGATAATATTCATTCATTATTTTCGTAGTCAAAGATCCTTTTAGTGTTCTCATGCGAAAGTATACCTAGCTATTAGTGGTGGGCGTTGTTGGCTCTAACTCTAGCTAGTCAATTTGCGTAGACTTATGCATAATATAAAATTATCTTCTATCCTTACTCACTGCATTGTGATAGATGCAATTATGTCATATAGATGAGTCCTGAAGCTTAGGATGAATCATTATTGATGATTACTCATCATATCGATAAGAATGATCACATCCCAGTTCATTTGATTACTAGATCCACTTATGGTAATTTTTATAGCGTTTATCATACAAATACGAGTATGACTGTGTGACATGCCTCCGTGCCACGGGTAATGCTTAGTAGGTAGGTATAGGTAGGTATAATTTAATGAAAAACGCATTCCAATCTACTGCGTTATTTTCTACATCATCATCTTCTTGCTCTTATCCCATAATTTATGGGTGGTAAGGGTCGACGCAATGTATGGTTTCTTTCAAAACCTCACATTGCCAAAGTTTTGGCATTTATTCTTACGGCCGGCTGCCTGATTTACGCCAACCCTTCTCGGGTATAGCCAAGTGACAATTTTAAGAAAAATCCGTACATGAAATAAATTCAGTGGTACAAGCTTGTGACTGGTATCGAATTCACGCCTCTCGACTAAAAGGTGCACGTCTTAACCATTGGGCTATCACCGCTATTATTATTACGTTATTTTCTTAGAATAATGATTCGCTCCGCTCAGAGCGGAGCGAAGACCAATCATTAATCTAAGGTTATTTTCTACATATTCTTGATCTTAATCTTCTGGCCATTTTTCCAGTAGACGGCAACTTTGTAAATACATACTTGATTTTTTTTCTTAACTACTTACCTACCTAGTAGCGTAGCGTTGGGCGCCCTACGGCTGGTAGTGACTGAATGGCAAAAACGGGAGATCAAGCCATGTGGCGTACACTGGAGGAGGCCTACGTCCAGCAGTGGACTGCAATAGGCTGACGACGATGACGACTTACCTAGTTATAATCCTAAATAACCGTTATTTTTACATAGTTCAACAGGTAACTAACCTGGAGTATATTTACAGAGTGGTGTCTTAGCAGTCGGCTTCTGCGAGTATGGTTGCGCCGACGACAACAGGACCTGGATCCAAAAATCATTCAACTACCCAACGACGACTACCGCCTTGCCGCTGATGTACAACAATGTTGCTAATAACACCGTAAGTATCCTCAATAATCTTCATAATATACCTACAAGCTTGCGTTCTAAGGAATTGTTTTATGATCCAGTCACTACTTCGTTGACGAAGGGCAGGATTCTTATCGATATAATCGGAAGTATTCAAAAAATTCTACTTGATTGTAGGTAATGTAGGTACCTACCTATCACTGTACGTTCGGGAAATAAATATTTTATCATTAGACATTCTATCCAAGGTGTCAGGTGGGACACCTGTGAAACTCAAAACCGCAGATTAATTATTTCCAGGACCCTGTAGCAAATATAACATTAGACGATGACAACGAACAAGATGCCTTCGAAGTGAATCCACCACATTTGTGCTACAACGGCCAGTGCCTCGTTTACATGAAACACCAGCCGCGTCTGCGAGTGCCTCTGACCCTCACATCTCCTATTGATAACAACTCTACTGAGGAATCTAACTGGTGCACGTATACTACTGGTAAGTCGGTGTCTTGCGGGTAACAGAGTGAGACTGTTGGTCTACTCACCTAAGATCACATGTAAAAATATCATATTAGTATGAGTGAGATCAATCAATCTCGTCAATCAATAAGATCTAATTTCTTGAGCACAAGTCAATAAAGTGTTAGTTTATCCTGCCTGTCTCCAGCGCAACCAAAGATCGGACCATTTTATATGCCATAAACCCCCTTTCCAGTTGGTCGGTCTCAATGCCTTGTGCCTCCAGAACGGCAGATGAAATTAAACATGATTGAAAGTCAATGCAAGCCGGCCGTACGCTGTGCAGTCCTGGATCCATACGATGAGCCTGATGGCGTCCTCGCCAATGCAGAATGCAAGCGAACTATTGGAGATCCAGCCTTCACATTCAGCAGCTATTTCGCTGTCAGGTAAGTTTGTACTTTTGAACTAGCGGAACATACATGTACCTGAAGTTTTGTAGGCGTTTAAGCGCAAGACGATGATCAAAGGACCGCCTGACCCTTATTTTTTGACTTGATTTCTAGCTTGCACTGAGCTTGCTTCTCATATAATAGGTATTATGTAATTATGTCGATGATAATATGTCATATTACATTACAGAGTGCTAGCAGATATTTGGCCAACCGCAGCCCTCGCATTATTGGCTACAGCCTGCGTCATAGCCACTCGAGAGACTTCTCTAGGCCGAGGCGATGTTGGCCGACAGTTGGCCTTCGGAACTCTGGGATTGGCCATCTTCCCACCACTGGCCGGATTGGCGGCCGACAGCATGCCGGAAACACCGTGGCTGGTGCCGTTTGTTTTGCATGCTGTGTTCATGATTATTGGAGCCCTCATCCTTATTTCTGATAGGTAAGCTGATAGAGTAGAACCGCGCTTGCGGCAAAGTGTAGTGAAGTTGGTGCTTGGTGTCCTATAATAGGTAATATTAGGTACGAGTACAAGGCACAGACTTTGGCCAAAGTAACATTATTTCGCGATGGAATCAACAGAGCTTCGTCACCTTTTTTTTGAAATTGATGATAATAATCTTTATTATACCTCCAACACAAAGCTTCTCCTCCTCCTCCAATACGAAGCCTTCATTTTTAAGTTGCGAGTGTCGTAACGAACGTGAATTCCAAAAGATGTTATATTATCTAAGCACCCTGAGAAGCGTTCCATTAACGGCCGCTCACAATTCTTTCGCTCTTTTTTCTACTCTGGGTCCGGGTCAAATAATAAAGTAATACATAATATATAGATCATAATGGGTAACAAATATCAAAGTTTAGGAACAACTGAGATACTACCTACTGACCTGCACATTACGTTCCCAGTCACATGCCGCTGTCTGCCCCCGAGTGGTGGTGGCACACGGCGACCGGAGCACTCGCATTACCAATGAGCGCTATCCGCCGCTTCGGGGCCGAAACCGCGGCTGTGTTCCTAGTCGTTGTGCTGCTGGGAATCCTGTGGAGTGGGATCGACTCTTACTTCGCTTGGTAAGTGGAGCCATTTTGAATTTTTACTAGACTTACGGCTTACGGTAAGATTGAACAAACAACTGGCTAAACTGAATTTTCTGCTCTACTTCGGGTAAACTTTAGAATTCCCGTTTCTCTCGCTACCGTGGGAATTTCGGCAAATCCTTTATTATCGGACGTCTATGTCATACAAAGAACAGTCTCTGAATTTCAGTTCTATAAGATCAGCGGTGCTTTGATCCGTCAGTGAGTCAACACAAAGCATTTTATATGTAATGAAATGGGTGTGCTTGAGTGTATCTACAGCCTACGCAAAGTTCATGGATTGTCACATGAAAATTAAATATTTTTACGGACGGTCTCAGTCGAATCATAAGAAAGCTGATCTTACTTATTTGATACAGGGCGGTGATGCCATTCCGCGTTAACCTAACCGAGCTGGGTCTAACCCTGACGGCCGGCGCTTTACCCGCATTGCCTGCATTGTGGTGGGCAGAAGCTGTCGTCGATTACATCGGACACTCCAACCTGTTCATCACCGCGTTTACTGTCTACTGCTTGCGATACACTGGTAAGTGGATTTTATTTGATAACAGTCCGTATCATAGAATAACTCCCTATTTAAGGCTTTAATTCTTTAATTTGGTCAGATATTCGTCTTATTTACTCATTAAGAATATCTTCACGAATCAAATAGAAGCCACGCTTTGCATCCTCTATTTTAACTCTTGATCGCCAAAATAAATATTTTGGAAAAAACTTCGGCAAAGGATCTTCGATTTAAGGCACAGCTTCTGACACTGGTTTCCTTTTCTTCCAGGACTGGCCTACAGCAGTGATTACACCTGGGTCGTGGTATGCGAAGTGCTCGAAGTGTTTACTTTGAGCCTGGTCTATGTGACCGCAGTACTGTACTTCCGTCACCTGGTGCCCAGGAAGTTTACCACCACCGGACAAGCCTTACCAGTTATTGCACACTTCTGTATTGGTAAGTACCTACTGGATGCATAATAATTTGGTAGGTAATCCATCCATCTCTTCTATTATTAGTTTCAAAGCCTATGTGCGTCACTAGATTATTTAGGTACACAAGCGATTCGTCTTCTGTCCTGTCTGTATTCACAGGGCCGGATTTAGGTGAGGGCAACCGGGGCGAAAGCCCACAATAGATTTCGGAAAAAAATCTTTCAAATTCGAACTAGTAAACATCTTTTCCTTCGATATTTTTTTGGCTCTTTTACCTTTACCTACAGTACTTTGTACATACATGATTATATTATTCTTAAATATTAATAGAAATCATTGATCTTTATTTGTTCACTCTAATAAGACAATCAGTATTTAACGTCTAAAGACTGGTTGCCTGTGCTGCTGAATCAAAGTCTGTTTTACTTGGGTAGCACGGCGTTAGTATCTCCAGGGTAGTTTAATAAGTAGATTTGCCGATGAATGTATATTTTCGTTGCTTTTTTCACTTCAAATGAGGTCAGCACTTCACCATCAATTAAGTACCTATTAAATCCACCATCCATCTGCAGGTAGATGCATCGGCGCAGTGATCTGCGGAATAGTATCGCCGGACAACCCGTTGGAATCCGCACGATACGCGTACCGTGCTCTGGGAGTGATTTCCCTTTTGACGGCGGCAATCTACCTCGGTCTATATCATCTACTTCTAGCGCCGAGATGCGCATCACCTACGGCGCCCCCATCACATCAGTTGTTGCAAGGTAAGCGAGTTTGTTAACGCTAAGAGACAATTGCTTCTTGAGCGCTGCTATGTGGCGCTTATAATCGATGGATGATATTAATGAATTGGGTGCAACTTTGCCAAAATTAATTGAACTGGATGCTTTATTCAAAATATGTTTTATGTTAAAAGCTTGCACTGTGGATGGACAGCTTAGCGCTAAAGGTAATGTTGCAACCACTAATTTAAAATACTCGTATTTTTACGGGAATACACAATAATTTACTATGTATTACTGTCATAGGTTTGAACGCGAACGGTTCATCTAATGGCACATATTCCCCGATGCGAGTCTACCATGAAGAGAGGTCAAGAAAGGGACATTTCCGATACTAAGTCATACAATGTAAACAAATTTTGTTTTAAAAACTTTAAGCATTTGTTTAAAATATACAGAGATGTAAAAAGGTAATTCCTTGATTAGAGAATACGTGTATACCGAACGAAGATTTTTTATGTTCAGGGCGAATTTTTAAATACTTAATAAGTAATTTTATCGATAAATAGATAATGATCATTCCGGGTATACCTATTATAGTAGAACTTTTTAAGTAATAATTTTATATTGCATAACAACTAATAGCATAAACCTCTTTTCGCAGAATATCGTTTGGCATTAACTCATTTAGCATACATTGAAACCCATATTTCTGTAAGTCAGAATTATCTGTACGCATAATTTTGGTATCCATAATAATCACAATGTATAATCATCACATCGCAGAAAGTTCAAAACCAGATTCATCTTTTGGCATATATTTCTTATCCATAACTATTTAAAAGTAGAACCATCATTTCGAACCATAATGCTTACAGCAAGAATCATCTTTTATGATTATTGCAACACTTTTCTAATCAGGCGTTATGTATAATTTTATTTTCTGATTAATTTAATTGTTTTTTTTTCTAATAATTGTAATAAATAAAAGTTGATTTAATGATAATTATTTGGTTTTTATATCCTTGCCCATGAGAGCATGTTCGTTTCTGGCACTCGCCGGCCGCTGCCGCGGCACGCTCGCTTCGCTCGCTCGGCTCGTGCATAAGAGGTCACAGTTCTAACCTAACCTAACCTACGCATTTTTAAAGAAGAAAGTAACCCAATCTATATTATTCTAATTGAAATTCTATGATCTTCATAGTATGCCTAGTTAAATTATGCCAAATAATCTGTACTCTAAATGAACGTTATGCTAAATGATATTATACAAAATTATAACTATGCCAAAGGTAAATATGCCAATAAAAATTCTACTATCTTAAATGTATGCCATTCTAAATTCGGTCATAAGCACATTATACCTAAAAATATTTATGTCAAATATTTTTTATGCCTAATAAATGATCGACTAAAGAAGTTTCTGCGAAGTCAGTTATCCCAAATAGGTTTCGGAGTATCAAGTTTCTACCAAATAGACCGCCCCCTGATCATTCCATAGTGCTCGTACTTTTGAATTTTTGACTGATGGAGGGAAATAGTTATGAATGCCATGTAGTTATTACAAAGCATTTACAAAGGCTAAAAACTTAGCTATAAAGTAAAATGTCGAAATTCTGAATTCAAAAAGCTGTCAATAACCAGAAAAATACCACTGACATCGCGGGCTTCGGCATTAGACGCTCAGATGTAGGAATAATCTTTTTCATCATATTGTATAATACACATATGTAGTAGATAAGTAATATCACTAATGTTTTATATTATATTTCTATACTGTTCAGCTAGTAAGTTTATGTTCAAGTACCTAAAGTTAAACAAGTACATGTTAAAATGTGATATTGTTTGTGCTTCGTAACTAATAAAATTGTCTCTCAAAAGCAGTTATTTATTACAAGTGGTTTTTCTGACGTTTTAATTTGCATGTTTTTAAATAAAACGTTCACTGCCATAATAGTCCTTTTATTTATTTCCCATACACCTAATTTTTCTCTTTTATCAACTATTTTCTTTTGTTCCAAATACACTTGACAGGATACAGTAATCTAATGAGGGATTTTCTGACAAGTTAAAATAACTGTCAAAAAAATGGCGTGATGCGCACCCTCTCTAGCTGCTCCCCCCAACAGAATTTCTGTATGATGATGCGCTCACGCCATCTATACAGGTGATTTGTACCTTTTTTTTACTTTTAATAGTTGTCAGAAAATCCCTCATTGTGCAAGTAAAATAAAGCATAAGCAAGCATGTAAGAAAAAATGGTGTATGTAACTTGGTATAATGTAATAGAGAATAGAGCACTGAGAAACGAAGCCTGAGCCCACCGCCTGTTTCTATTATTAGCTATCTATAAATGGCTCCCAACAGCTTAATGTATGGTAGCTTTATTAGTCACGAATGTTTATCTATTTTATATTCATCTATGGTGCCTTCTAGCTAGACGGAACATTCAAAAATATAGTACTCGTACCTAATATTTGGCTAAATTTATGTAGTCAATCTAACTGATGAAATTGATTTTATGCTGTCTTTCTCTAAACCTCATATGAAGACAGAGATAGCATACACTTAATCTAAATATTGTAAAAATCAGCACTAGGAGGGATAATTAATTATGTTAAGACAAAATATACAAATAATTACAAAGGTTGAACTCGCTGATGATTTTAATAATTTATTCGCGAACACGGTAGTTTTAGCACCATACACCAAAATGTCGTGTCGAAGGCATATTGGATAATAATATTAATAATACGTATTACAAAACAGATAGGCATTCTTTCTAGCACTTCGCCGGGCGCCCCCGCGACATGGTTGCGTCGCTCGCTCGGGCTTGTGCGTTGTTATTTTAACAGTAGGTATAACATAAACTAATTAATTAAGCGGGCGAAATGCTAGAAGCCAAATTGTCTCCCTCCAAAGACCAAACTATTCAAAATAGCCTGCCTTTTTGTAATACGGCGTTTCATGAAATATGACTTCGACATAGTTAGTTTTTACTCAAAATTTTCAAAATCCTGGATAGGTACAGTCAGCATCAAAAGTCGATGAACACATTCAGATTTTCAAAATCACTGGACACTAAAATAACACATAAGTCGCTTTGAATGAACAACATTAAAGTTCAAAATTAACTGAACACTACTCGTCAAAAGTAACTGAACACCATTTTGTCAAAACATTCAGTTTATCAAAAGTCACTGAACAATATAAAATTCTTGTCTTGGTTATCTAGTGTCAATCACGACTATGTCCAAAAATAACTTGACATCGTAAATGACAAAAGTAACTGTACATTACTTTGTTTTTTTTTTGGGGTTTAACGCGAATACAGCTCTGGCACCCCGCAGTCAGCGATCAGCAGCAGTGTGCATAGCACATCCATTAGATTGCCCACTTTTGGAGGTCCAATGCTGATACAGCTCCGGCGCTGTCAGGTATCAGCAGGAGCGTACACAGCACATTCATTAGACTGCACACTCTTGCATACTTTTGCAGGTTCAATGCGGATACAGCTCCGACGTCGTCAGCTGTCTATTATACTATAGCAGAGTGCCCCCTCTTGCACACATTTTTAGGTCTAACGCAGATAGGCGCAACACCTAATAGTATGTATCACGGACAGTAAAATTAAAACCTTTGTATATTGTTTATCCGACCTCCATGGCATTGCTGTCAAACATAAAAAAGCTTATGACAATGTTATTCTCTTTGAACTGAACATCAAATCAATTGTAAATGCCAAAATAAAATACCTTACATATACAATCTTTCTTTCTTGTCATATTTCGTAGTAAAGAAAGAGAAAACATTTCATTTTGATTAGGGACTTTTGAGATAAAAGATGGTATGCTATTTTTGTAAAAAATTTGTTCAGAGACTTTAGAGACAAAGAATGTTAAGCTTTTTTGACTATAATTTTGTTTAGCGACTTTTGAAAAGTGATGGTCACCTACTTATGGCCTTTTAAGATATATTCATTCAATTCTGGCGCCTATCTTGTTAAGCGATTTATGTGTTATGTTATGAGTGTTCAGTGATTTTGAAAATCTGAATGTGTTCAGCGACTTTTGATGCTGACTGTACTTATTAATTGACTGCAAAAATCATAGACAGGTCAACCAAGATTTTGTAAATTTCAGAAACTCATTTGCTGGAGTCACGGCTTTATCTCCACTCGAGATTTAGGTTAGAATGTTGTATAGGAGCCCATAATTTTTGGCATTGTTGTTTATAAACATAACAAAATATTTAACGTTAAACCCATCAAAATTAGACACATACATATATATCGTGTAACATATATTTCTCACTTAAACATATAGAAAGGCTCTTATAAACTTAGAACTCACTATTTACATTACAAGTTACATTCTTAGTTTTAAGAATACGCTACAGTATATAAAAGTGTACTTATAGTTCAGTAGCCAAAAGTAAATAAGTAATATTTTTCGAAGACATAAACTAGAAAAAAAATTAACACAGATCAAAATAGTACCTATGGCTTATAAGTCTAATTAATTAAGAATTGTATTCTATACCAATTATACAATGTCAACATTGTAACAAAACAACTCACATACATTATTTTACATCATAATAAATGCGATAATTTCGCCATAAATCCTTTGTACAGCACTACGTGGCTATGTATTCATATGAGAGACGTGAAATAAGAAGCCTAAACCAAAGTAAACAATGAAAAAAAATGGTTTGGTAGGAAGTGGATCAAATTTTCATGATCTAGTGTAATTTGACGAATATTCGCCAATACTCGTAAATTAAATATATTTGAAAATAGGGAGATCTAATACTAAAAGTATTGGTACCGTTTTCTTGATGTAAGAAGTATAATTCCGAAAAAAATTAATAGTACATTTTCTAGAAGGTAAGTACTTAGTTTAATACCACCCAACAAATATGTACTTATTAGAATATTTCAAACTTGTTTTCCAGCAGCAGAGCAAATTTTTTCGCAATGCGTAGCAACCCGAGTAAGTGGTCTTACAAATAAATATTCAATGTCACATATAAAAAATATCAAACAGTGTCAAGCAACTTTTTTGAAGAAAAATAAAACCCAAGTAAAAATTCTACTGTTGTAAAAATAAAACACATGAAAATATGTAGTAACATATACCATAGATAAATGGCTTTAGTTCTCCTTACCTTCTCATTGTTCAAAATTGACATTATGATTCTCGTGTAAGCTACACTTTTCTTTGAGAATAAAAAAACACTTTTTTTAATTATTATTTTTCAATATTAATAATTATTATTTAATATTAAACTAACATGTATATAAGTAATATACATATATGTAGTATTTACTGTAGTGTCTTGTGTAAAACAAAATAAGAATAAAATCAATGACAACATTCAAAATCATAAGTTATGCCATGTAGATTATTATTTCACTCGCCCTTCAGTGCAGTCTCAATTTTAAGGGCAAATAAAACCTATGATAATGGTTAAAACAACAATTTACATAAAAGAGGGTGCTGTTTTAAAAAATATCACCTGAATGCATGCAGCTTATTGCATATTCACAACTCATCTCATCTGATCTGGGAGGTGTCAGACTGAACAAGAAGAAAAGTATTTTTTACTGTACCTACTGAGTGACACCGGACATGCATAGGTATAAGTTTATTACAAAAACTGTAAATTGTAACCGATATTAAACAAAACTGAAAGAACCATCTTTAGGTACCAATACCTTTAGTCATACTTAACTTTTTATTCAAAAAAGTTATACATTTATAACTTGTATTAGCTATTGGGAAATAGTAGGTGTAGGTATGTATTTGCTTATGAAATATCCTAATGTTTTCGCCCACCACATGGTACCATACCCAGACAAAGTTACAAATATGATAAAATGTGTATCTAATATTTTTGAAACATTACATGATGAAGCCGTGAGTACACTTACGGATTGCAAATACTGTATGATGAATTTGGTAATGGGACAAAGTCACTACACCTGCGGTTAGTATGCCATCACATGTTACTTTTCATCTCTGACACAATCCTAACACATTTACGATAAGCTACCGTGTAGTGAGCAAAGATCTACAAATTCTACGATAAACAAAATATAATTCGAATTTTATTAGCATCACTATTTTTCTTCTAAATTTTCTTCACAACTTTGCGCTTTGTCCACATTATCACTATCACCATCATCTTTTAATAATGAGTCTATCATATCTGTGCTCATTTCAGTATCTAATGTTTTTTCATCAATTCCTTCTTCATCATCTAGCAGTGTTTTCTCTTCATCAATTTTATCTTTATAAGTGTCTTTTGTTACTTCTAACGTACCGCCATTCACTTCATTTTTTATTACGTTATCTCCACATTCCTTATTGGTTTCATCGCAATTCAATATATTTTCTTGAGATATTGTACTTCCTTTACATTCCATTTCAGTTTCTACACAATCCTCTTTAGAGTTTTCACTGTCAACTTCGTCCACTTTGTCGTCATGATCAGTGTTATTAGAAATCACTTGAGATTCACCACAATCCATTTTAGTTTCATCGGGATCAATTTTTGTTTCATCTGATTCTACTTTATTATCTGTAGTTTTTTCAGAATCGTTTTTTATTTTGGGCTCTGAATCATTGTCTGTGTCACTATCTTCCCTTTTGTTATTATCATCCATATTATTGTGTACCATACTAGTACTAGTTTCATCTAAGTTATTTTGTTTATCCTTACCATCAACTACACTGTTATTTTCTCTATTTAAAGTAGAAATATCATGGATTTCTAATAAGTCTAAATCATTATTTTTTTCTCCACTATCGTTAGGTTCACTTCCTACACCTGTTAAATCAACCTCTTGGCTTTCATTATCTTTAGTAAATGAATCCTTAGAATTTTCGTCTATAAATATGGGGTCATCGTTGACTTCAGGTAATATTTCGACATCATCGTCATCCTCATCATTATCATCTTCGTCGTCGTCGTCGCAAACATAACTGCGTTCGCCTCGTTTCTTGGCAAGATATTTCTTGAAACCTATGTTCAGATTCTCTCTTACTTCACCAAACCTTTTCGAAGCCGTAGTTAGTAATCTTTCCAGTGTTTTGTGAAGGTTTTGCATTTCTGATATACTACGGGTACGTAAAAACATAGTATTAGCTTCTTTCTTCAGTTTTGCTAACCGACCAAGAGAGTATTCCAAAGTATCATATGCGTCAATTAGGTTGTACCTATACCACTCGACAGGTACATTCATATCACAATCTCTATTACTCTTTTCACTAACTTTAGATTTCTTACTTGTGTTTGGCGTATCAGGCTTAGGAATTTGGGTAACCCGGGTAATCTTATTTCGACTATTTTTAAGGATCAATGGAGACTTAATTTTCGTAGACATAACTGCACTTAATTTAGCAGCATACGTAGCGCCTTTTGCCTGACCTTTGCATGCACCTGTATCGGTAACTGCAACAATGGTGGCTGAATACCCACCAGGCATACTAGGATTTGGATTTATAGCAAATATACGACCATCGGGAAGACGGTACATTTTGTTCGCAGACAGTGTTTGAGGATCAACACGAAATTTAAGTCCCCCAGTTGCTGCATTTACTGTTACGTCATTTTCTGTCATCTGCACAATATTATCTAACGCATCTAGATTAGCGATAGGGGTTAGTGGCGGAGGATTTGATTTCGCAGCAACCAAAGGCGCTGGAGTTATACACTGCACGTCGTCGTCAGTGTTATCTTCGGTAACCTGTTAAAAATAAGTAATATATATATTAATGTGATTCATACTCTCTAAAATTCTTTTTATTATTTTTTATTCTCGGTAGGTTCGTACCTCGCACAGTGGTTCCAAAGGAAAATCTGGCGTACACACAACATCGTCGTCATTCATAGTACTGTTGGCCATTCTTCCTACATTTGCCATGTCCAATCCCTGTAACAATTTGAAAATTCGGATAACATTGATTTAAATTGAAAAAAAAAATGAAAATAAAGGAAAATTTAGTAACTGACTTAATCTTATGATGTATAGCTTATAAAAAAAAATAAGAACAAAAAAAGAAAAATTTATGAATATTTACCTGAGTTAAGCTATCCAGTGAAAGGTTTATATTATCAGTTGCTATGTTTTGGAATGAATAACCATTGAATAGATTTGACATACTAGGCACTGGCATGATAGTCTGTTTTGGCCTTATACGTGGGAAAGACATTGGAGATCTTTTTTCTGGTTGAAATACTCTAGGAGCATAACCTGGATTGAAAGTGGTGCAGGCACTTGGAAGAACCTAAAAAAAAAAAATGTAATAAATAACCACTTGTACACGAACGAAACACTAAAACTTTGCACATCTAATTATAATTTATACTAGCAGCCGCCCACGACTGTCCGCGTGAGAGAACATAACATTGCACCAGGTGCGAAGCCGGGGCGGGTCCCTATATGTCATACATTGTTTTTGCGAAACTTTTACCGCTTTTGAAGCGCCGTAAAATACTAGTAAAATTGTACAGTACAATAGGGAATATGTACGTGATTCAAATATTTTTATACAGGGTGTTTGTGACAGCCAGGCAAATATTGATATGGTGACTTCAGACCATGATTCTGAGATGAAAACAAGTAAAAATTTATACTTCTACTTATAATCTTTTTTCCTTTTTTCATGTTTTAATTTGATTGCGTTTTTATATAACAAAATAATTATTAAAACGTGTATGAAATAGGTGGGAATTTAAAATTACTTGAAATGCAACACTATTGGTCAGAATAATCATGAATGAAATGTGACATCACAATCTGTGTCTACCCTACCAAACAATGTTTGAATGTTTGATATTTCTCTTGTCAAATCAGTCAAACTGTAATATAGGTATAGTCTGTGCCCTCAACCGAGCTGACTATTGAAAAATTGAATATCTTGCTATCAGTCGAATAAACGCCATCTATTTATCTGGGGAATGAAAAATCAGCCCTTATTGTACTCTCTGTGTTACTAGCGATTTTTCATTCCTCAGGTAAAGGTTAGAATAGCTATCTAATGGAAAAAGTTATTAGGCTGTTTATCTGTCTGGTCATCAATCACATATTTTTCTTTCATCATTTATTATATGGGATAACTATCTCTTTTGTTTTAACACTGGCAATTCAAGATTCAGAGAGGTGAAATAAATGATGAGGTGAAATAAATGATATATTGCATGCTCAAGCGTTTAATAAGGACAGGCCATAGGGACAGTTAGTTAATAGTTTCATTGTTAGTTAATACGGTAAACGTCACTACTCTAAAATTATACAAAAACCAAAATTCGAGAGACTTATTTTTCTGGCCGTCACACTTGACAAAATTTCCAGTTAAACTTAAAATTATATTAAAGCTAATTGTATCTCAGGCGTCAGGCTATTCTCACAACCAATTAAGAGGAAAATGTGGAAAAACATTCAAAACTGCGTAAACGGTTCAAGTTTCGAAAGAGACTTATTTTACTAGGGTTTCCAGAACTTTAGAAGAAAAATTAAATAGTAAGACGTTGAATAGTCGAAGTCGATATGAAAATACCGTCTTAGGAAAAATCAAATAAAAGACTGTTAAGTTACTGTATAAATTGTTTGAATTGACAAAATTTCATATTACAGTTCATTGTAACTCTAATGAAGAATAAGTGCTGTTGAATTGAATGAACACTATTGAAGAAAATAAAATATTTTGTAATAATGGAACATAAGAACTGAACAGCCAGGATCCATTGAAATGTTAGATTGGTTGTAGGATAATGGATCCCAACTGTTCAGTTGTAATGTTCCATTATTAGAAAATATTTTATATTCTTCAATAGTATTTATTCAATAATATATCATAGAATTCTAGACCACCGGGCATACGAGTGCTTGATTTTTTCTTTTCAGTTTTTTTCATAATGTACATAGTTTGTTTTTTTTACCCGACTGCGCAACGCGAAAGAGTAGAATTGTGTTTAACAGCCTATGTATGTATGCATGTATGTTTGTATGTTCCTTTGAAGCACTACACAGACCAAACGCCTCGGCCGATTTTTATGATTCATACGTCAATCGATTCCTCTTAGTCCGGCGAGTGTCACTAAAGACATGACGATAGTGAAAATCCAATATGGCGATTACTGGACGCCATTTTGTGAAAATGAATAAATTAAAGTCGACAAACTATATCGAGTGGAGCAGAGGCGGCTGCTGACATTTTTAGATGGGTGTTCACTCCCTTAACGAATGGGATGGTGCAAGTTCAACCGTACACTTATAAAAATTCAGATGACCTAATGAAATACATTGAAGACAACCATATCGCGTTCTAACTCGGACTAAGCGATCTCAAGTGGCCGCATACGCCAATTAAAGTGAGCGGCGCTCCAGATAAGGCTAATTTTTCATACGAAATCTTCTGTTTCACGCGCCGTCCTATGTCGGTATTTCCCTTTCGCACTCATTGAATACAGTACTAGGAATCGTACCAAATTTCGTTTCATTGGAGCGCTAGAGCTCCACTCGATACATAAGATTACAACTTACTTGAGACGAACGCGTAGATACTATTGTATAAACATAGTAGAATTGAAAGATAATTATAAATATAGAGAAATGTAGATTGCCGATGTAATCATCGTGGGAGTGCACCGCACCAGCGCTCCTTAGGACGAGCCGCCAGTGGAGTAGAGTATCGTTGAATAGGTAATTAAAAAATCATTATTAGGTTTCTCTCAACATTTTTCGATTCGACTAACCGTTCAGGATCCATATCGATTGAAAGTTGCGTAACAACCATTCTCACATATAAGTTTTTAGACGAAAACTTCTTGCTGCTGAGCAGGTTGAGCATGTTTCTTGAAGCGTATCTATTAGTAGCTAGGTACTCATAACAAAAATGTATAAAATAAAAAAACATAATTTTAAAAAATTCAAACACCTATACTCGATATAGTTTGTCGACTTTAATTTTTTTCATTTTCACTAAATCGCGTCCAGTAGTCGCCATATTGGATTTTCACCAACGTCATATCTTTAGTGACACTCGCCGGACTAAGAGGCTTCGTTTGACGTATGAATCATAAAAATCGGCCGAGGCGTTTAGTCTGTGTAGTGCTTCAAAGGAACATACAAACATACATAGGCTGTTAAACACAATACCACTCCTTTGCGTCGCGCAGTCGGGTAAAAAGAGGTTCCTCTTAAATTACTAACAAAAATTTTAGGTTTCTCAGGTTCAATCTATCAATTCTATATCTATTCTTCTATTCTATCTATATATACATTATATACATATAATAAAATTGTAACGGATCGATGTTTGTGCACGCTAATCTCAGAAACGGCTGAACCGATTTCAGTAATATATTGTGACAGGTCCAACTTAACATATACTTAGGCTACTTTTTATCCCGGATAATTTCGACATTTTGTTTTTTCTGCAGTCCACGCGGGCGGAATCGCGGGGGTCCACTAGTTACTAGTAAATATATAAACATAAATTAATTACATATCGAAAATAAAAAAAACCGACGACAATGCTGGGTTTTTTTCTTTCTTGGCACGCAAATGAACATTCACACCTTTACTTTTATAATAGATTTTACTTTTAACTCGAACAGCTTTATCAATAAATATTTTGTTCTCGGTGGATAATGAAGCACATCAATATAATCAATTTGTGATAATTCAGTTTGCATTGGATTGCTCACACTTTGTTTAACAGATGGTGCTGACAAATCATTTTCAGTTATTTCCGAATGTCTTCGCTTTTTACAATGTTGGGTCTCCAGTTGTGATTGAGTATTTTGTACTAGCCGACTGTTTTGCCACAGAAATTTGTGAGGAAAGATGCCTCTCTTCAATCGTAATATAGTATTATAATTTTCTTGCAAATTCATTATTTTATACTGCATATAATTTTCTGTGTCCGCTTCTAACTGAAAACAGGAATTTAAATTTGAAACAACAAGGTACATACATAGTCTAAAAGAATTTATATTATAGTCAGATTTTTAATTATGTAGAGTAAAATGACAGCTACAATTGACTTTGTTTCTTTTTAATGTTGTTAGCGCAGTGTAATTAGTGTTGTAATATTTTATTGGGAGCGATTAATTGAATCGCGATATTATTTTCGATATTGTAATTTCACTCATTAATCTATCTAGACATATACAAACAATCTTAATGTCTAAAACAGCTTTTTTATTTAATGAAATTAACAATAAAACACAAAAATCGATAAAATATACTTTGAAATATAGCTTTTTTTTATCCAACACATTTTTAGCCTCATCGATTTGGTACGTTTAGTTCGGAATTCAGACATTAGCCGACCTCTGAATATTAACTATAACAAAAATATAGCTACATGAAATTAATCGAAAAGATCAATCGATAATTTCGAGTAATTTTGGAGTAACACTATTTTTTTATTTCGCTAAAGTGGTAACCCTCCAAATGTCATTTTACTCTACATAATTAAAAATCGTAGTATAGTTTCAATATTCTGGCACCCCAAGATGATGAATATACTTAGAAAGTTGACGGCCCTACGACGCCATAGGTCCTGGGTTCGAATCCCGGTAGGTGCAAACATTGATATGCTGAATATCGATGTTTGTTTCCGAGTCATGGATGTTTCTTAACTTATCTATGTAATTATATACCGTTGCCTAGTACCCACGAGACAAGACCTTAGGGATCTTAGTGTGGGACTAGGTTAATGTTTTGTGAAGTGTGTGAATATTTATTATTTATTTATATTAGTTTCAAGTCATAGAATAGTGCACTAGAAAGTCCTGGGATCAATTTTATTACACTTAGAGATGACCATCAGGGCACTTTCAAAGATTAGCAACAAATTATGAATCTACTTTAAAGTGAAATAAATACTTACGTCGAAGTGGTCTTCGCAACAATATAAAGCGGCTGTCGGAGATATCGTTTCTCTTTTTATGATTTTACACCACTCTTCTCTTATTTTCTCACCTCTCGGTATAAGAAAAAACACCTTATTTGGTGCATTTTTACTTGTGTTATTACACACGGGCACAATACAGTACCGATAAGATCCTTTCATCGGTTCATTGTCCTGTTGCATTATAAGTAATTTAAGTGCGTAGGTAGAAAAAATGTTAAATATTAATACGAAAAAAAATCCTTTATAATATTCGCACAGAACACTATACATATATATTTTAATAAATCTTGATATATAAAAATCTTCTGTTCGTGTGTTTGTAATAGATTTCCCTCTAAACGGCTCAACCTATTTTGATGAAATTTTGTGTGTGTGTTCAAGTGAGTACGAGAATGGTTTAGACTTACGATTTGGTCAACGACATTTTGTTTTCTCTGCAGACCACGCGGACGGAATCTAAAAATATTATTTAGTTGACCGAATTGTGAAGCTAAACCATCCTCGAACCAACTTAAATACACACAAAATTTCATCAAAATTGGTCCGGCCGTTTAGAAGGAGTGCGATTAAAACCACACGATTAAACTGCGGTGCACCACAAAAATATACGAAAAGAAGAAATAATTACTTTTATTTATATTCTTGCGTTTGTTGTTTATGTTATTGTTTGTGTGTGAACGAGGATGGTTTTTTTACATGGGATCCGGCAGACTGCGCAATTCTCGTGAACCCACACGCAGTCGCTGTGTTCAATCACAAACACACTAACGATTGTTGTTGATATTCATCCGGCAACTGCGCTGTAGTCGCTGTGTCGATATACAAGGATAATAGTTTAGTACGCCCGGTTCACCGGTTGTTACGGAAATGCCTGTTCGTGTGGTAATTAGCTAAACGATTTTGATTATTTTTTAGTGAGTACTCAAGTGTTCGAAAATGGTTTATCTCGTCAATTAGACAAAAACATTGTCTAATGTTTTTATTACGGTCCTTTTACACTTATTTCAGAAAGTTTGCATTTATATATTATTATTATAAATAAATCTAGACCACCGGACATCTAGTGCTTGTTTTTCTTCAGTTTTTTTTATAATCACGTTTGTTAACTTAAATTTAAATACATAATGTGGATTCCGGCAGTCACACCTTCTAAACGGTCCCCACCTCCAACAGATTTGAAATAAGTGTCATTTGAAGCACTAGTAGGATAGACATTTTTTATTATGTACTTCAAAACGTGGGGTTTATTGTTTGTGTGTGCATAAAATAATTATTCTAATAAGTACAGGAAACCGATTTGGGGTCGAGACATCGAGTTCCTGCGTCTCCTACCCCTCCCCTGCCTCCCTCAACCCTGGTTTAGTCGCATTACTCGTTTGATTACGCACGTGGTTACAATCGGCTTGTTTACGACGCACAACGACCCGGTACCGGACTGTGAGAAACTTTGTGATTGACCTTGGCATACTTTGATGAACATTTTTTTGAACGATGTGTTATGTGTCCGTTAAGGCAGAGAAGCTTGGACTGCCACAAAGTTCACCAGCGGTGGCTGAAATAACTAATAGAGGTTAGTAAAATGTTATTTTTTTCTTTGTCGCTTACGATGTTACAATAACCGTAGGGTGTGCATTATAATTAAGAAAGTAAATTCTGTGTCTAAGCAATTCTCGTTATTTTCAATAAACATGGCTATCACAGATTGGCAAAGAGAACAATGATGTCAATCACAAGACCTTCCGAAAAATGTTGTTGTTTCATCCAGCTGAAGGCGCCCAACCAAAAAATCTTCGTCTGAGTATGTAAGGCTCCTAATTCTTCGCGAACCTGTTTATATAGCTGCAGAAATCTGGATTAGGCGAATCCCCGCGTCTATAAGAGTTCGCCATTTGTAATACAGCTTATATTTTCCACCTAACACACTGTGTCAAGAATTTGTCCAATATTATTTGGGAGAACTGGATAATTAAACGTGACGAATTATCAACGCTGTTGTCGGACATGACAACAATGTTAGAGAACCTTGGATTATGCCCATGAGTATTTTTGGATCCTATTGGCAATTTAATAGACTATTGCTTAGCTGACATAGTTCTTGGGGCCTATATGCGAAATTAAGGTGTGAAAGCAATGATTAGCAACTCACGTCAATTTGGATAATGTTTGACACAAGTTTCGTTAATAGACATCTTACGATCATCTGTCCGAAAGTATCTACAAAATACTAAAGCTATTTTGATATTAGATGGAACGTTCCAATTTTTTATATATCGGAAATGTTTAAAACCTTTATTGTCTTGGCTACATAATCCGGGCTACAACATCTGATTACCAATGCATCGTCTGTTTTTAAACAGTCGTGTTTTTATGTTTAGGGGCTTTAATTGATCCAGTTCTCCACATGCCACCTACAAAAACCGGACGCTAGTCAACTAAAGTCCCGATTTTGATTGCAGATTTTTGAGGCGGTAGTGAATAGTAGGTTGTTGCTCAAACAAGTGGTCATATGTTCTGTGACTTTAAAATGCAGCGGGTTTAGATTCACAATTCGGTCAATTAGATTATGTGCATCTTAAAACAGAGATTGCAAGCAAATATTCTAATTCGAAGTTCCCACGTTTATTACTAGGGGCTATCCATATTGCCAAGTCTTTACAGCTTATACCGTTCAGAACCGCGAGTTTGCTAAATAATAGTCAGAGTACGGATATATCCCGTATTATTATTATATTATAGACCGGGATTCTGACAGACATGCATTGCTCATTGGTACGCACTTGCCTTACACATCGCACTGGGAAGTTGTGCATTGTTGTACATGGGGTTAGGGCGTCATCTATTCAGTTTTTTTGCAGTATAAGCTTCACTTTAGATGGTAATTGTGGTTAATTTTCAGTTTGAGAACCAAATTTAAATACATAATGTGGCCGATTCCGGCAGTCACACACTTAAACCTAAATTTACGTAAAAATATCTAAAGTTAAAATGAGTATAAATTTAGTAAATTTAAATTAACTGTACCTACGCGTAAATTCATGTATTTTGATCGGATTGGAGAAAAACCACGCCTAAGATATTCTTCTTTAAAAAAGGAACAACATAACATCATTTAAATCACGATAAAACCTATCATTTCTGCTTAAAACAATAAAATTATGAATAAAGAAATGGAAAAAATTCTTCACCCGAGTGGGAATCGAACCCACGACAACTGCATACCGTGCTAGTTGCTCTAACCACTGAGCTACCGGGTCAATTACTCGGATGACGAATTTTACAATCTCTTTTGTTTGAATTTTTAATCTTAGTCGCTAAAACTATTCTGACCGCACACTTTATCCTAAACCTAAAAGGAAGACACTTGTAAATTTAATCATTTGTGTTGCCAGTATATGCGATCAAAAAAAGAAAAGACTGAACGAAAGAGCAAAAAATGAATAATAAAAAGAAAAAAATATATACTTTTTTCTCACCCCGAAAGAAAGGCAAAGAAATATATGGACCATGCGTCCATGTCCATGTCTTTAGTAAAAAAAAATATCAGATTATGAGGGATAGTGATGAACGGAAACTTTGTAGAAAACATTGGAAACGGGTCTAAAGTTCTTAAAACATCAAAATAAAACTGGCACAGAAGGAGTTCTTGTAGGAGTGGATAATCACTGGATAATTTTGTCGTCTTTTTCACCATTCTGGTGCTTCTCTAACAACGGTTATTATAATAACCTTACGTTTTAACAACATATTATTATCATGTTCGCTGAAGCGCTGACGACTCCAAAAAGACACCTTTATTTTTAAGTATAATTTAAACGCCAAGTTTTAGATGCCTCATAAACTTAAGTAATTTTACGCTTCTAATGTCAAAAACTTGACCACCAGATAATTTCACTTTAAGTTCAAAAAATTCACATTAAGTTTATGCGTAAAAAGCTATTTTACGCATAAACTTAAAGTGAATTTAAAAAAAAGCTGAAACGTCAATTTAAATTAAATTTAGTTGCCACCTGTCAGAAAAGTGACTGCCAGAATAGCTTTTGACATGCTTAAATCTAATTTTTTAGGTTTAATTACGTTTAAGAATAAGTTGTGACTGCCGGAATCGACGTTATTGTAGTTATTTATTTTAAAGAAAATTTAGGTAAAAAACCTTTTTAAAAACAAGCTTTTATTTAAATGCGCTAAAAAGAAAAAATAAACTTTTACACTAAAACTTTTACTGTTAATTTATAACGTCATTTCAAATTTAACACATTTGACACAATTTATATGTTATAAAAGCTTGTCGCGACATTTAAGTACTCGTATTTACTTTCTTAGTTTTAAATTTTTAATAAGTCAAGGTGAGGCCGTGCCGAGGACTGAGTGGCATGATGACATGATGTCGTGAACATACCACCTCGGGGCACCGGGGCGAACCCTGTTGTATATTACTCTCTTACTCTTCTACACGAAGCCCTGGAAGGGTCGACGGATATTTCTTCGATATGCGTGGGAACAATATGGGAAAATCTGAAACATCAACACAAAGATGCTGCCTAATAAACATTTAAAAGTAAGAACGTAAATACGAGTACTTAAATGTCGCGACAAGCTTTTATAACATATAAATTGTGTCAAATGTGTTAAATTTGAAATGACGTTATAAATTAACAGTAAAAGTTTTAGTGTAAAAGTTTATTTTTTCTTTTTAGCGCATTTAAATAAAAGCTTGTTTTTAAAAAGGTTTTTTACCTAAATTTTATTTTATACTTTTTAGTTTTCACCTGGTAAGTTCCTAAGTCTGTTCATCTCATTCAACGCATCATTATTGCAAGGTCGGTTGCCAGTTAATTTTGAACAGTCCAGCTCTTCAATGAGGAGCCCTTCTAATGACTTCACCCTACTCAATTGCTTAAAAATATCTGTATAGATTTTCAAGTTTTAGAAGTCCGCCATATTGGATTAAGAGTGACGTCACATTTTTTTCGAGTTACTCTCAGCTAGCCCTTTAATTTGATACCCATATTGTAGTAATGCATTAAAAATAATTGGTCCGCCATTGTGGGTATGCCGCCATGTTTGATTTAGAATGACGTCACACTGTTAATCATGCATTGTCATCCGAACTGAACGTGCTTACCAAATTCAGCCCAATCGGTTGAGGGCAAGTGCCTTAAAATTGAGTTGTAAGATTTCACCCGAACAAATATACATTGCAAGTTAAATAAAAGCTTGTAATAATAATAAAAAGAACATTAAGTATTTACAAAAGGGTAGAAATTTCTATGACTAACTTATAGTTTGGTTCTTTTTTTACGCAGTCGGGTTTTTGGATTTTTTAAATTATTTAGATCACTTGTGACTCTTCATTAGGGTTGATCAGTTATTTGAACTTTTTTGAAGGAGACTTTTTTTCAACCTCATCGATTGATTAAAATTTGATTTTTAAGTGATCATCTAAGGCCTAATTAAACGAACGAAACAATTTTAAAAATATGAAAAAAATGTCGGTAAATTTTGGAATTTTCCTGAGAAAATTTTCAGTGTTTTCCCCCTCAGAGTCATGGTCCGAAATCATGGTATATTTGCCTGGCTGTCACAAACACCCTGTATACATATACTGCATACAAAAAAAAATTGTGTCGAAATCAGGCATAAAAATAAGGGATTTTTCAATCTTAATGGAATTAAAGTTTTAATGTGTGGATAGATGAATGTAAATTGTAAACATTTGATTACTTTTCATAATTATTATTATGCAATCTCGACTTCAACTTTAATCGATCGACATCCCAGTGGGCTAGGAGTCAGGAATGATACAAAAAAAAATTCAGACATCACAGTGGGCTAGGATTCAGGAATGATACAAAAAAAATTCAGACATCACAGTGGGCTAGGATTCAGGAATGATACAAAAAAAATTCAGAGGTCATGGTGGCAGAATGGCAGAGTGGCGGAAAAAAACAAAGACGCGTCTTCAATGACTTCCATTAACCGCCATTGCCAACATAAGATTAGAAGTCAATACACCCCATAGGTACATGGGGAACTTCTAAATTTTATGGAGGCCAAGCAAGGCGGTGGACTTTATTACAAGATATTGTATTATAATATGTCACTAAACGTCAGCCGTCATCTCTATGTGAACCCTTACTAACCGCCACAGGTAATAACTTTTGCCATTTTGCTGATGACTTTCTCTCCATACAAAAACCAATATTTTTATTAAGCATGAGATCTTTATTTTGAAACGTTTTTAAAACAAATGTCTGTATTGATAAAATAAATAACTTACAGAAGAAAAATGGCGCGATTCGCGAACTTCGACCCATCCACTTTTTTTCTATATTGGCCGACTGATTGAAAACGAAAGTGAAATTGTGTGTAGCCAGCTTTACTTACTTTGTGGATGTTTGACTGCACAGACTCATAGTAACGAAAGCACGCCTAAATGGCGGTCGTTTTTTTAAAAATTTTAAGCTTTTTAGCTGCTAACCTAACCATAAAACTATTTTAAGATAATTTATTTTGGAATAAATACTGTAATTACGGTGCTGATATTTTTTTTTTACATATTTATAATGATGTAAAAAATCATTTAAATTTATTTAAAAAATACTTCATAAATTCCATATTAGTGCAAATCAAAATAAGTATCTATAGGCTGACACTCTTTTCTGCAATCATACTTGTTATCGTGTTTCTAATATCTAGCCACCGCTAAAAATAACATAAGTCTTGCCCAATTAACCTGTTCTTTTTTTAATGACTAGTAGACACCCGCGACTCCGTTTGCGTGTACCTACTGCAGAAAAAACAAAATGTCGAAATTATCCGAGATAAAAAGTGTCCTATGTATGTCAGTCTCCTGCTTCTAAACCAACTCCCCACCAATTTTCAGTCAAATAAATAGTGTAAATAACACGACTTTCTTTTATATGTAAATATTAGATTGCATTGCGTATATATACTGAATATTGGCTCCTACCTCTTTACTTTAAGCATACATTTTCACAAACTAGCTGGTTTGTCCTAGGTCACTAAACACTTGTCAACTACTTTAAGCATCAAGTTCCCAATTGACCATAATAACTGAATATGTATGTAGTTACCTTAAGTTTCTTGGCTGGAGGTGTTCTTGGAGTATAAACTTTAGTTGGTGGTATTATTGGTAATGGATTTTTCATATAAACAGCCTGGAATCCAGCTGGGCTTAGTGGTCTTTTGCCAGATTTTTTCTCAGCTTTTGTGGAGTCATCATTATTAATAGCTGCAAATTTTTTTACCTAAAAAAAGAAAATATAATTTTAAAATATCTCTTGTATGTAACAGCAAAATTAGAATGTTATAATGTTACATCAAATATTGCACCTGTATTGTAGGTGGAATTTTGGAAATAACTGCAGCAGCAGGATCCTTTTTTGAATTTTCGTCTTTAATTTTCTTGGAACTTTCGTCTTTTTTCTTATCATGTTCTTTTTTCTTGGCTTCTGTTTTTTCTTTTCGTCTTAACTTACTCTTACAACACACGGTATAATCAATACCACAGTCTTTTTGGTATGCATCTTTCAAAGTTTGATCCTGAGTGCTATAAGCTATCCTAGAGAAAGAAATAAAAATATGCAGTGTTTTATTTTTGTGATTCCCGCTTATAAACATGTGGTTCAGTGTCGCTATATTTTTAAACTTACTTATTTTTCACATCACAGTAACGTAAAACTGCCCAACAAATAGATCGCAAGTCCCACATACATCTGGGTTTGCATTTGAAACATTGCCAATCATCATTGTTTTCTATTTCCTTGATCTTTTGTGGACCTAAGTTTCTCTTGATGCATTTCTGTAATGGAAAAAATGATTCATTATCTGTTCTTTTTTCATAACTATAACAAAACCTGTGAAAATTAAATATACATACAGCACAAAAAACGTGAGGGCATTGAGAGCAGCAGTAAACTTGGCCACCCTGACCACACCAGCGGCAGTACAACTCTGAACCATCGTCACCCTTGTCAAATTCACCACTATTATAGAAGGAATGACATGCTTGACAAACAAGGGTCTTGAGCATAGGATGAACACGCATACGGGACTCGTTACGGGCGGCGCATCCCAGATGGCGATCACAAGCAGTACAGTGTATTCGAATTTGAGTTATGGAATGAATGTCTGGAAAGAAATATAGACATATTTTTATATTTAATAAATTGAATGAAATCGAAACAGTTAAAACAAAATAACAACACAAGGTAACCAGTTTACCTTCCTTTACCAACTTGAGTGTTAGTAATAACTTAATTAGATGTTTCATCAAACATTGGTAAAATAAAACAGATATAAAACTAATATAAGGTCGATTCTGACTGTCACACCTAACCTAAGCAAAAATAAATTGTCCTACCTGTTCCTTACTCACTCAGCCATTTATGTTAAGAACGGAGAGGGATAGACCTGACTAAGGTTAAGTTTACGTTTAAGTGTGATGGTCAGAATTGACCAAATTATGGTTGATTTTACCCATCAGGAGGTGGGACTATGAACTGAGTCGTGTGGCAATCGTGAGGCCATGACGTCATGATAGGGGCGGAGCTTCGGGGCCAGTGTAACGCAGTAGCTGTAACTACACGCTTATGCTCCGAAATCAAATTGTGTACGAAATAAAGTTTTAACTTTATGTTAAATGAATCAGTGTTGTATTCCTGGGTGTTTGAGTGACTCTGGAAGACTCTCTCCGTTATCGTTCCGGACTCCCAGCCCGTGTCTTCCCATGTGCCTTTGACAGCCGTCGTTATCCGTGCCAACTTTGGCATTCAGTTTTAGTATCAGGTTGAGTGCACTATAGAAATCGCCTTGTCTTCGTCCGAAGCCAGATTTGTGGGCGCGTAGCACTGAACGACAGTTATCTTGCGGGCTGTTATGATCCGTTCTGAGATTGGTTTCCAGTCTTCCTTAAGAGGCTCTCCACGCCATTTTCATTAATGCCCTCTTCATCTTCCTTCCCGGAGTAAAGGAAATTAAGCCCTCTAGGCGTTCTCAGTTCCCCGAATCCGTTTATGCGCACTTTACTTAGGCCGAGTATCTACAGTTTGTACCTGAGCATTTCTGCTACTGCTTGGGCTAGTCGGCTATCTTCGCTCAATGTTTACACGTTCCAGCAGCAGGCAATTCGTGTCCGTATTTTCATGCCAAAGGACGTTCTGATATGATCCGTCCGGTTTCTATATGTGTCGGTTTCGTTAATCTGTTAATTTCGGATAAGCAAGTGATTAGTTCACTATAACCTAGCCCACTGCCGGGGCTGCCACCTTAGAGCCTGTGGCCTCTAAGGTGTAAGTGATCATTCAAATCACGATAAAACCTATTATTTTTGTTTGAATTTTTAATCTTAGTCTCGAAAGCTATTCTGACCGCACTCTTTATCCTAAACCTAAAAAGCCAACATTTGTAAATTGAGTAATCTGTGTTGCCAGTATATGCCATCATAAAAAGAGTGAACAAAAGAACATAAAATGAATGATAAAAGAAAAAATACATACATAATTTTTTTTCATCCCGAAAGATAGGCAAAGAAATCTATGGACTATGCGTCCACGTCCATGTCTTTAGTAAAAAAATATCTGATTATGAGGGATAGTAATGAACGGAAACTTTATAGAAAATATTGGAAACGGGTCTAATGTTCCTAAAACATCGAAATAAACCAAATAAAACCAGCACAGAAGGAGTTCTTGTAGGAGTGGATAATCACTGGATAATCTTATCGTCTTTTTTACCATTCTGTTGCTTCTGTAACAATGGTTATTAAAATAACCTTACATTTTAACAACCTATCATGTTCGCTGAAGTGCTGACGACTCCAAAGATATGTTTATTTATAAGTATATTTTAATGCAATGGCAGCCTTTTTAAAATATACATAAATTATCTCATAAAATGTCTTATATCTTGGAGAACCCACAAACAACGCGTGCCACTCGGCTCTATGCCAACCTAGTCCAAGCCTGAGTTCTGTGATGTCGTCGTCGGCGTCTGGGGCGACCACGAGGTCGCTTGTCCTCTCGAGGACCAATCAAGCGTTCAAGATCTGGTGCACGAGCCATGACCAGCCCACCTCCATTTGTATTGCAAACTATAAGCATCTTTTATATTTTAAATGCAAAAGTCTGGCATACTTCTTTCCATTTTTCATTTAATTATGTATACTGGCAGCCATATAAATAAATGGTGTTATCAAATAATCTTATTGAAATTTTGGATTTAAATATGTGTTTAAGAGCCCAGTACTTACTCCATGCCATTTTAATTCGTCGTTCTACTTCTGCGTTGTTTGGCTTTCCTTAAATTTTAGTAAATAACTCTAAGTCTAGGGTGAGTTGTATTGGTGTTTTGTTTGTATTGGTTTATACAAGCTTCTAATGTCATTAAAACTAAGTCATTATAATTATCACTGACCACCAGACTTCGTTCCATATGCAAAGTTTGTTCAAGTTTATGTCTTCGCTGTAAAAAGGTTGGGAGATATGGGGTCCCCTTGTCGAAACCTTTGAATGGAGTACCTTTTCTTTCCAATTTGACAACTCCTTTGCTTTCTTTATAATTGTTTGTAGAGAGATGTAAACCCCTTGTCTATACAGAGCGTCCCACAAAGCCTGGTGCGAAATGCACATCATAATCTTAATGTAAAGATCTTTCTTATATTCAGTAAATTTTTCTATGATTTGATTTAGAACGAAAATGTGTCAATTGTTGAAAATTTTTGCCTGAAACCAGCTTGTTCTTTTGGTTGGTCAAGATTGGCTGAGCCTGAGTAGAAAACCTTATAGACTTCTTGACAGTGGGCTGCAAAGTTATTTAAGTTTCCCACTCCCATTAAATAGTGTTGTTATTTTGAGGGCTTTTAAAATCATATTGTAGGTTTAAAGTCTGTGATGCTCTGCCAAAAAGGGAACGTCGTCTGCGGTTGTTTCTTGTTTAAACTTACATTAAAAATTTCCGTGAGTTCATTTTCAGTATGAGTCTGTAGTCAGATGCAATGTGTATTATAGATTTTCTGTTAGTTTTCTTAAAGTTGGCTTTGTTCTTTAGTTCTATCCAAGGTTTCGAGGTCATTAGTCTTTTTTCTGCTCTCTTAACTGAACTTCTCTGGTACTCTTCTTCATTTTTTGTTGGTGACTTTTGATATTATCTTTAATTTTCCTACTTATCAGTCTTTAGAATCGAAGCTATCTCAGGTGTAATCTACTTTGGAATTGTTTACATGGTTTGATGCAAATTATTCAAACAATATTTGATATTTTCCGTTACATAGTTTAATGTAAAATTAATATTTATACTTTTCTGTGTTTTACTGTTCTTTTGGAAGAAGCCTTGTGTTTAGTTTATTTTTAAATGTTGTTCTTGTTTAGTATTATTCATCAGCACAAGGGACAAGTCTATGATCTGTTGGGTGAGTGGTTCCAATAAATGTTTTGTATGGTGTTTGTGTTTTTGGTTATAATGAAATCTATTTCATTTACGCTGTATTGTCGGGTGTATGGGTTTCCGATTCTTTTTGAAGTAAGTAATGACTGTTTTTCCATACAAAAGTATTGTCCGTTTCATAGAGCAGTTCCAATGGTGAAATCACCCATTATTATTACATTATTAATATTATTTATGTTTTCTAATATGTCATTGGTCAGTAGAATTTTTGGTAGGAGCATAAACTTAGAAGTAGTATTGTTTTTATTTCCATATCTAACCTTGCCACACGTAGCCGCAATGAAGTCTATTATATTCTTCCTGTATGATGATCATGGACATTGCATTTTTTCCGTTCATAATTATGAATGTTAATATATATACCTTCTCTTTTTGTTTCTGATAACCCTATTACATCCCAAATAATATTTCTAAAGCATTTATTCAACTTTCTTGGTAACTAATCCGCGTACGTACACACCTATCACTAGCAGCATAGCGTTGAGAGTCTAATATCCCACGGGGACCAGCCGGATGGGACATGTATATGTTTTCCGGCTCCCCTTTAATTGCCCCTTTAACTAGTTTCATGTAATTTTATAATTTCGAATAGCTTTTTTCGGAATTATTTTTAATGTTTTAAATTAAATTTTACTGTCATAATAATCTAAATTTTGAGGTTTAAATATACATATTTAGGTTTAAGTTGTGACTGCCGGAATCGACAAAAACGTATCGAGTTTAGTGTCTATTGTAATTCTCAAAAAAAAAATACATGTGTATCAGTTTAATCGAATGACCTTAATTCAATATACCTACTCCGACCACTGGTGATAAAGCTAAATACTATGTGTATGACACATTTTCTGTGTCAGCATACTATGAAACGGACGCAATCCTACCCACCCCGCTCATGAGTTAATGTTGGAATTTACGGGTTTTTATCTTGGGGGTAACATTGGATGTGGGTTGGCAACACTGCCGCTTTCTCATTTCTCTTCAGTCAGTTTGTTACTTATCTGAACACAAGACGCACCAAAACATATTGTTGAGTTATTCTGAAACTTCTGTCGCAAAATAAAATACAAGTAAAATTGCATACATATTACCTATATCAAAGCTTGAGAGTGGAACACCAAGACATTTTATGCATGAGTATATTTATCACACATTCAATAATAGGTATTAGGTACTTAATAACGTCATTCGCTGTTACGACTACCGTTTTTTACGATCAAATATGAGTAGTCCCTTGATGTCGTTATAACAGATTTTGACTGTATCAACTCTGATACTGAAGCTAAGATACAACAAAGGCAAGGGTACCCTTAAGAGTGGGTTCCCAATCATAATGTAGGCTTGAGAAGAAAGTTTACCTTTAAATTTATTCACATAGTGATCTCTTTCCTCTTGAGTTATATCTTCATCAAAATCTTGATCAGTAGGATCTGAAAATTACCCAAAATGTAATGTTCAGCAAATGAAATAATCTTTTTATTTAGAATTGATATCTACAAAATAAAAAACTTACCGGGGAACGGCGGGAATATTACATCGCTGTTGCATTCGCGAACCGGCTTCAGTGGATCTCCAGAACTCGAATCGTCGTTGTTGGCAGGTTCACTCATTTTAAGGTTGATCTATTGCGTAAATGAAGGCTTGAAATTGTCTTGTTACTAAGTGAGACACCGAAAACGTTTAATTAAAACAAATTTACAGAAATGCTACGTTTTAAAGTACATTTAAACAAGTAACCACAAGCTGCAAAATTTTTAATTCATTCGGCCATTTTGGCATTTCTTCTTAGGGATGTGCGATATTTATCGATATCTTTGAAATATCAATATTAATCTCCGAAATATCGACATTTAAATATAGATAATTGTAACTGAAATAAAAATAAGTTTATTTCATAAAGACACGTGAGCAGGTACATACAGTATGTGATTATGAGACATGTTACAATAAATAGAGCTTAATTATGTACATTAACAAATGTAACTGGTGCCTAAGCTAGGGTACCCTGTGTTATAGAGACCAGCTTTGCATATTATTTCAAAAAGCTGTCTTTCGGTTTCTCACTAATACACTTATAAATACTATATACTTAACAAAATATATTTACTTAAAAAGAATCGAATTAGTTAAAAATTATTTAACATGTAAACATAAACTATGAATAAAACAAAAGTAAAAATAATAAGTACCTACTTAAATATATTTCGTCGCCGGCGCAGACGCAGCATAGTTGTTGTCATTTATTAATTGATCAATCCCATAGCGCTCCCGCGTGGCATGCAAACCATCGGGACTAACTTAATTTCATGAAGCTAGATACAATATGACTTGTGTTTTATAGCGCTTATAAGGATGACTCTATATAAAGCTACTCTGTCTAATACTCTATTTGCACTTCAATCTCCGACATATAGGTACAGTCAAACCTGGGTAAGTGAGAACTGGATAAGTGAGAAAACTCCATAAGTGAGAGTAATAGCCAGGACCCGTTATTTTAAGCTCCCAAAACCTCTATTAGTGAGAAACAGAAACCTCTGTAAGAGAGAGTCGTTTTTCCCTCATGGACCTCCGTAAGTGAGACTGCTACTTATCTATACCTCTATAAGCGAGAGATGAGCTTTATTTATTATTTAGGAGGAACTATTGCTACAAAAAATACAAGGTTCATACAATCAAATGACAAAACAAATTACAAATTTAACATCTGCTATTTTATGACTCATTCTTAACTTTCGTGGAACTTTCTACCATTGTTTTCTCGTCAATATTGTACCTGTTCAATATTAGGCGAACAAAGAAAAGAATTTATTGCTTTTTTTTGGAAATTTATTACATGAAGTGGTGCTATTCGTTACAGACATTATGATGAAATTCAGAAAGAAATAAAAATATAAGTTCTAAATAAAATAAATTTACATTAGTGCATATTTTTGTTTTGTTTTCGTAAGCAGATACCTACCCTTATAAAGTACTTTGATGTCGAAATCTAATGTACATAACATATACATATTATTAAAAATATATATGATCACGTACATAATATATGTTGTGCATATTATGCACATAATTTTATCATATTACATATTTACTACTCGTACTTACTGTAACTTGTTATTGCTGCGTACCTCTATAAGAGAGAAACGCTACCCATGTACCTGCATTAGCGAGAAACTCGGGTTAGCGAGAAACCTCTATAAGCGAGAATGAGATTGTGCTCCCTTGAACTCTCGCTTATCCAGGTTTGACTGTATATAAAATCAACCGGTAACACCAATTAAATCTTCTGTTTTCTCGTAGTGCATCTTTTGTAGCCACTGGCTTACCTACTACTATTTTACATGCCTTTCTACAGAATGAATAGATAGCCAGGTCTTTATTTGCAAGAATCCATTGACAAAAACTGTTCTGAATCGACTAATAGGACATACCAGATAATCAAGGCGTTTGTTATTGGAAGATTTATGTTTATTATAAGGTAACAGTAAGTGTTGCAATAAAATAGTTTCTTGCATAAAGAGCTGCCTAACAGTTAATACCCCGCAAGATGCATACAATACATCGGATAGGAATAGCATCGGCCGAAAAGTTGCTACTTTTAGTACAGCACGTGCGCTACTTCAAGTGACTTCAAATATGTCTTCCCAGCTCCACCCCAAGATGTGACGCAGTAAATCAGTAAGGATTGACATAGCGAAAAATACACTGTTTTCAAAAATCCCCAGTCACCAATAATATCGCCACATCGATATTATTAACATGATATGGGGTTATTCTCAAAATATCTAAACTTGATCGATAGTTATCTTGTATAGCAGACATAAATTGTAATAAATGTCTCTAACTCTGTGTAATTTTTGTTAACTGATGCAGATATTTATTGAGATTTTATTATTTTTTCTACATGTTAAATGTAACCTCGATATCCACGAGACAGGCATTAGCCTAGTGTAGGTTTCAATTGTAACGTACGTAAAATTTAATCTGCTGCAGTGTATACTAATAATTATTTATAATTTATGTGTAATAATAATATTAATAACCAAATAATGTTTGTACATTGAAATAAATAAAATTATTATTATATTATTATTATTAGTTTATTTATGAGCAAACTCGGCAGGCAGAGTAGCATCCCTATTTTTCAGTCAATTCTCACTCGTTCATTTATTACAAGTCAGTCAGTAGTCAGCTCAGTTCTCAGACTCTGTACCAGCAACGAAACTTGCTGAAAGGAAAATTGCTGTCAAAGTTGCTTATACAGGGTGATTTTTGGTCGTCAACGTTCCCGAAAACTACGGAATCTCCTCATCATCACGATTATTTTTCTCCATGGAAGCATACCTGGGAAGTGTCTGGTTTCCAAAATATTAGGGTCCAAAGTTGAGTAAATAGACTGCGTTTTTCTGCATAAATGCACATAGACGCGCGTAGCAGGATCTTTTCACGAAAAATAATTAATATCTGTCTATAAAAAAACTAACATAAACACTAGACACTAAATTCCGCACGACCAAGGAATTTAAAAATAAAAAAAAAAATCCCAGCATTTTTTTGGCATAAACTTACTTTATTTCATGTATAGAGTACGTACCCTTCGTTAAAGGTGGCCACAAAAAAACATCCTGTATTGATTGCAGAGCATTGACAATAAACTATGGGAGTTTTAGTTAATAGCCTAACCTAACTTTTTGTAACCCATAATTGTTTCTTTTATTTTTTAATAAATTCTGATAAGAAATGTGATGTCCATTATTTCTCACAATATTTTTTGTACATACCATACAGTTGACCATGGTTTTCAATCGATATTATAAAATATCGATATTTAGCTATCGATATCAATATTTTACTAATATAGTGCATCCCTATTTTTTCTTTACTGTTTTTTTTTCTGAAAAGCATGAATGAAAAGCAAGGGAAGCTATGTCCATGCGGCCATTGTCTTGTTGAAGCCACAGATTTGTTGAAGTATGGAAATATCGAGAAAATCCTCCCTCTATAGTACCTATTAGCGAAAGTAAGCAAAAACCAAAGAAAACTGCAAAAGCAAAAACTACTTACATGAAGACATTGTGTTCCGACTCAGAGTTTATACATATTTATACATATAGTATATACATATAGTTTATACATATGCTATATAGCGTACTTCTATAAAAATCACATATCACAAGTTTAGATGAATTATTATAATATTATAACCACGTCACTGATCACAAGAAACAAAACATAACTACCAGAAAACACCATCACTTCACGGATGCAAGTCATTTATGTACAAATTAATTTTGATTTTAGCAAACTGCGCTCTTCCAGCTTTTCCCACCCTCTTCTAAGGAAGAAGAGAAGAGGCCGAGTTCCTAGAGTTCGTTCATAGAATAATTTGTATGCCTGATTTCGGAACTTCTAACATGTTTTGTATGCAGTGCAGTGCTATGACGCGTATGATGCAGTGACACCAGGGCAGGGACTTGGTACTAATACAGGGACTTGGTACTCATACCTAGTGACACAGAAAATGTGGTCATAGCGGGTGCTTAGATTAATGATTGGTCTTCGCATTATTCTAAGCCTAGGTCATCAATCGGAACTATTCTATGAAACGGACAATACCTAAAACTTAGGGTCGGTTCATATCTGACGGAAGATGCGGCGAGCGTATCTCCAGGTACATGCAAACGTACGCTCGACGCACTAACGTATCATCGGTTGAGTGTAAACGTTCGAGTGTTTTTCTATACATTGTGTCTGATCTGGCGTTTCGCGACGCATGTTCCATCAGATATGAAACGACCCTCAGGTTGCAATACGATAAGCAGGATACGCCCCCTGATTATGTAACTTGCAGTAGCAGAGCCAAAGCAATGTGATAGCGAAAATTGAAATTGAGAATGAGAATGTGTGTGTGCGCGGGGCGAAGTGCGGGGTGCGGGAGGATGTCTCGCGCTCGTTGCGCGCACCGCGCACACTAACTCAATTTTCGATACCGCGCTGCTTCGGCTATGCTGTTGCAAACATAGATTTATTATACTAACAATAAATCTATGGTTGCAAATTAGATAATCAGGGGGAGAATTCCTTCATAGACTCATGTTGTTGTGGGTCGTTTTTGTTAACCTAGTAGAATATAATAATAGAAAAGTCCATTGATTTATTAGGGATTTTCAAGAGTAGATACCAAATCCCTAGGACTTTTTGACAACTATTAAAAGTAAAAAATAGTACAAATCAAATCGAAAGACAATGGCTGTATGGGCATAGTTACCTTTGCCTTTCCTTCGGGATAAACTAAAAAATATGAGTAGTGATGTATCGAGTCATTTTCGATTGAATCGAGTCAACTCGAGTCGGTTTCGACTACGAATTTCGAAGATGACATGACTCGATTTGGCGATTCCAGCCTAATAGGTACCTACTTGAGTTCTATTGTCGGTATTCATATTTTAAATTGGGAACTGTAGTATGTAAATTCGAGCAACTTCGAACTTGTGCCTTTTAATGATTTTAGAACAAAAAGCTAAAATAGCTTACAGTAACTTATTGCTGCCTACTGACACAATAAAAAAAAAATAAAAACAAAATGTTTGCTTCACTTTATTGGTTACGTAAAAAGAGATCGAGACTCGAATACAAGATTCGAGTCAGCTGGACTCGCATAATAAACACACTGGCACAATTTAAGAGAACAAAAAATGTATTTTTTTAGAATTCAAAATTACTTATAAATAAAATTGGCATGTTGACGCGTTTAAAAGAAAACACTTTTCGATATAATCACCAAGTATTTAGAGAAAAACATCGTTTTTTGTTACTTAATGAGAGATTTTCTAACAAGTTAAAATAACTGTCAAAAATAGATGGCGTCACCTACATCTCCTACCAAAGAGTTATTATATAGTTCCGTGAACTAGCTTAAACTGTGCATGGCACAAGATGCAGTTTCGTATCCAATCTACCGATTAATTTGAAGTAGAGATTGACTATACTATTCTCACAAATTAGTTCTAGGGCAATTACGTTCCGATTCTATTCTGTTTAGGTACACAGAATAAATGGTAAATTGTACACAGTTTTTCACCATCGCAGTTCGATCAGAGTTGACGGAAGACGATACCAGCGATAACGAAGGAAGTAATAGTGCATAGTGATGAAGTTATAGTGTTAAGTGCTGTATTAGTGTTGAAGTGTGTCATATGAGTGTTGTGGTGATTAGTACTTTCTGTAACTTGCTCCACCTAATAAAGTGTTCTTATACAAACGCCTCGCTTTTAATCGGCAGCTCCGAATTACCGTTACCCAGTACAGTTCGTAACATTATATTTTAACACAAAACACATTTTTTATTATTTACTAAGTAGCAATGAATGGTTTAAAAAAAAAATTAAAACAATTAGTAAGTCGAACAACAGCAGTAGGCTATGTGAAGAAAAAAGTCCTTTGCATTTTGTTCATAATGTTTTGAAAAGTAAGATCAGGTGTTTCTCAGTCGCCATTTTCCATTGTATTAGTTTCTTTTTTTGCTACCTTGTCGTTTGTGGCGCTAGTGCACTATCACAAAACAAGAGCAAACTATTAGGGAACGATATGCTTAGGTAATACCATAATCGACGCTAGTATAATAAATCTATGGGTAATACGAATTTTTGTAACCGCGTGGATTTTTCTGATCGCTAATTTTACGTTAACAGGGGGCCCCCTGATTACCTAATTTGCAAAAGCCAAGCTATAGCGAAAATTGTGCGAATTTTGCACAATTTTCGCATTTAAATCTCAACTTCGTATAGCTTAGCAGAGCCAAAGCAATGACGATAAAATCATTATTTGACATTTTTTCGTATTACGTAAAGTTCGCAAAACGATCAACCAGCAAACGAACTGTCAAACTGCGATAAATATTAGTTTGGCAGAAACGAACTACCATACAGCCAGTTCTGTGGTAAAATAATTTATATTGTATTCCATTTATTTAGCTTTAGCTTTTCACGCCGAGTATGTTTTTATAATTTAGCACGAAACACATTTTTTATTATTTTTTAAAAAGTGGCAATGTGTTTTTCTAAAAAAGTTTCAAACAATTAGTAAGTCAAACATCAGCAGTAGGCTGTGTGATTAAAAAATTCGTTTGCCATTCGTTCAGAATGTTATATAACGTGAGAGATCAGCTGTTTCCTCAGTCGCCATTTTACATTGTATTAGTTTTTTTTTTGCTACTTTATCGTCTTTGGCGCTAGTGTGCTAGCAAAAATTTAGCAAACGATTAGCGAACGATAGGCTTAGATAAAACGAATTTTTTTGACAGTTCGCGCATGTTCTGCGCGACCATTTTGGTGATCGCTAATTTTACGTAATCAGGGGGCCTTGAAGCGGTCGCCGAGCCCGCGCCGGGGCGCGGCGGCTGCCCCATTGTGTCTGACTCGAGGTAAGTTTCAAACTTGAGTGTTCTGTCACACCCCTATCACGATACGACAAATGTCAATGAATTCGGCGGGAAAAGCTGGAAGGGTGTGCAGGTGTAATTTTCTTGTGAAAATCTAAATTTATTTGTAAATGGCTTGCATGTGTCCGTAAAGTGATGTTTTCTGGTAGATAAGTTATATTTTGATTACTTGTGATGTGAATCTAGTGCGTGTGCATGGTTTTATACGCAGGTAAGCCGAGTAAAACTTTAGCCGGATTACGATCTCTTCATGGGCGCATGTAAGTTGTTTCTGCAATAATTTTTCATTTTGACTAACTTTACACTTGTTCTTGAGGATTTTCCCGACGTTTCCATTCATCATCATTGTCATTCATCATAAATTCAGAATACATTTTACTAAACAATGATTAGGCTGTATGGGCTTAGTTCCCCTTGCCTTTCCTTCGGGATAAACTAAAAAAAAAAAATGTCAATTGTCAATGTCAAACAAAATTCATTTTATTAGTGAGTGATTTATTTAATGGATTTGTGTTCGTCGGTCGGTGCGTGCGTATTGTTGCCGGGCTGTTTATTTAGTGTTATTTTGGTTTGTTGGGGATTAATTAGTTAGTTTCTTTGATCTAAATAGTAATAGACATACTTTAGCTAAAACTAATTAGGCTAGGCTTTCTTCTTTGTGAAATTTCAGTGAACACTTAGGTATGGTATTTATTCATTGTATTTATCCATCGCAACAATACTTCATCAACAGTGAAGAATTTAAATGTTTTAAGTGAATTACGTGATGTTAGATTTTTGTAAAACATGACGGTCACGTATACTGGAGAAGTTGCAACTTGCCGCGGCTTCGGAACTTTTTTGAAAGTTTTGTACAGGTAAGAAATTGTTTGTAATTACATTATATTATATACCAGGGTTGGTGACCAGCAGGTATATAATAATATACCTGCTGGTCAGCAACCCTCCCGCCCAGCGTGGTGACTATGGGCAAGAACCCCCATGGCAGTAGCCTTGTGGCGTGCTCTAGGGGAGGCCTACGTCAGTAGTGGACTGCAATAGGCTGAAGACGATATACCCGCTAATCAACTATGAATTAGTCGTTCGGATTTATGCAGCCGTATAATATGCATGCACCGGTAGCATGAAATCTGTGAGAGCAACATAATATCTCATATTTATACATCAAATATATGTACATATAATATCTACCAAAAATAATATTATAAGGCTGTAAATGAAATGGAACAATAAGAAAAAACAAGGCTTTACATTACACCATTAATTGTTTAAAGTTACAGTCGACTCTCATTAATTCGAATCCTGAGGGACTTTTAAAATACTATGAATTATCGAGTTTGAAATATTAAAAAGTTCAAAATTTTCGAGAAAAGTAAAAGGTTCGAATTATCTTACTAAAGTATGTATGTATGTAAATATACTACAAATACCTAATTTATAAATAGAAGATAAATAATTATATGATTTTATGATACATATGAATGGAGAAGTGTTTTTATAAATTTATCTTAGTCAAGATATTATATATTATAAAATTATTAATAAAGAAATGGAAAAAATTGTGTGGCTCAGTGGTTAGAGCACTGACACGCGGAATGCAGAGGTTGTGGGTTCGATTCCCACCCGGGTGAGGAATTTTTTCCATTTCTTTATTAATAATTTTATGATACATATAAGTTTATTATACATGTTTAATACCTGATCCTGTTATGTTAAATGTGGCTGTAGGACCTACTTATATTATTATATACAGGGTGTAAAAAGACAATGTTGTTTTTTTAAAACCTTTTATTTTTTGTAAGATTACACAACCTTTTTTCCTATGGAACCAACCTGGGAAATGACAAAAAAAAATGAAAAAAAAAATTAATTGCAAGCAATATATTCATTTGATGTGCAAAGTACAAATGTAGGTACCTACAAAACTAACATTTTAACATTATGACATGGTATCTTTGAAAAAATGTTTGTTAACCGATTTCAGATGAATTTATGTAAAAAAGGATTCCCAGGTTTCCATGGCTTCCCAGGGGTACTTTCATAGAAAAAAATGATCGTGATGTTACAAAGAATACAAGGTATTAAAAGAACAACGTTTACACCCAGTATATTATATGTAATTTCGGAAAGACCTTATATGTATCTTGGTCCTGCAGTTCTGGCTACCCACTTTTTGGGAACACAGCCTTATGTATATGTATGTATTTTGACCCATTTCTCTTGATTGAAGTAACCTTTTCTTTAATTTTGTACATACAATGTGGTTGAGCCTAACTCTCACATTTAAACATATACCTACTTCAAATTTGTTATATCTGTTCCTTTCTGTCTCAGCCATTTACATTAAGAACTACAGATCCACCCCAGCTTTGCACGGGTGTAATGCCCTTTCACATGGACAATGTAATGGACATGGCACTGATGTAATTAGTATTCTTTTTATACAATTATGTTTTACATATACATCTGTGTCTGCTTGTTTCCAAATAAATAAATAAATAAACAAAGTTGTGACTGTAGAAAAGTGTTGTTTTTATTAAGATAGAAATTTAAATTTTTAAGAAGCAGTTATAGTAAACATTAGCACATTCATTTTTTTTTTTTTTTATTTATGGCCTCATAACATGTGTCGGGCACAAACATTCATACTTACTTGTAAGATATGAGGAAAGGTTGACTTTTTCATATTGACATATCATACTAAAATGTTCAATTTTGTGTTTGTAAAATCTGCTGCTTTGAATAGGTTTTTTATAGTGATGGGCCGACTATGGTATTTGCCGATCATTTCTTGTCGGAAGTATGCGGGCTTTTTCGTCATCATTTGGCTTAGCCAACAAGTGGCCGCCCTGCCGCTGAGCATGTTGTGATGTGTTTGTTTACATTTTTATTTTGTGCGTTTTATGTTTGCTGCGCCGCCGGTATTATTAAATTTATTTGATATAAATAAAAAGGGCTGTCTGTAGTGTCACGAAATGTCTAAAAGGAAATTGTATGTGCGGACATTCTTTGATGATGTTGAAGATGAACCGTCAAAAGTTAAATGTAACCAGTGCCAGGGACTCATTTCACGCGGCGGTCAAGGCAGAAAAGCAAATACGACAAGTATGACGAATCACATAAAATATATCTAAGCACAATGAGTTGATGCCTCAATAAGCTATTTCACAGATTTTTAAAATCTATTTAATATTTTTCCGCTGAGGTTTAAAAACTCAGTAAAAGTTGTATTTTAAAATTCTGGTACATACATAAAAAATAAATAAAAATCACGCCCCTTTCCCGGAGGGGTAGGGAAGGGTAAGATCATTCTGGTATTATATTTACCGAATAATATCAAATTAAAAGTTTAATATTTAAATAGCGCGTCAAAACGCTTCTTTGAAAACATGGCAAATAAATAAAATCTGTCACTGTAATAACACATGTCATCCACATACATATAAATGTAAACACAAAAACAAGGTTTACAAGCTGGTGACGTCAGAATAAGTCCGACCTATCAGGAGCGTTTTGTGTCACGTGACAAAAGTTAAAAAATATGCATTTTTATTTACGGATTTTTAAGTAAATATTTTTCCAATTGTCAAATAGCCTATTGGCAGGTTACACCTATCTAAAGTAGTATAGTAACTGAAGACCTTTAGATACTTACTTTAGGTAATGTTTCGAAATTACAAAACAAGTACAAGTAATTATAAGTATTTGTTTAATGTTTGTTTGTTATGCGCCGATTATAATCGACTTATTTTGCCGAATAGTCGCCGACTACAAATGATGCCGAATAGTCGGCTTTCCCGACTAGTCGGCCCATCTCTAGTTTTTTATACTTATTGCGAACTTTTTATGAGTAGGTGTTATTGAATTGAGTAGCAAACTCTTCAGGCACTATTATTGATAGTAATGAATCGCACATTGGGGTGGGGACCGTTACCAAATTGAAATTTTTGCGAAACATTTATTATTCTGTTTTGTTTTCTTTAAATTCACCTCCATTTCATGTTTGGTGGCGGTTTCATTTTGGGGTGCGAATGTATAAAGTAACATATTTAAAAAAGTCAATCGACAAATAAGTGTTAATGCTTTCATGTCAAATTGAATAAGAAAAAAATTGAATTTGAAAGTAAAACATAAAAATGTTCCTAATAAAAAACCTGATTTCGGTTTTTTTAATACAGAACGTTACGTCAGCCGAAAAGTGAAAATGAGCATCTAAGGGTGATAGATAACTATAAATACAGCTTCTGTAAATGGTAAGCCTATTTTTAAATTTGGTAAAGTGTAAAAAGTAAATAAAATTCATTATAAGTTTTTAATTAAATATAGAAGGCTAATGAAATTTCACTAGAATGTAGATAGGGCAAGAATTACCTAAATAATAACGTTTTAAGTTTGTCTTTGGAGCGCTCATTGGAAGTGCTAGGACCAAGTAAAGCCCATTTCTATTGAAATAACATCGAAACTGTGTATTATTGGAGATTCTTTTATTGTGTACCAAATTATAACTAATTAGCCGGATGTCCTGTAAAAAAATTATAATTATCCGCTCAGTCAATTCTGGATTCTAGCAAATACGCAAACGTTACTCCAGCAAGATTTTGAATATCGTCGCAGCCATAGCAAATACGAATACAAATTAAGTTTTAACATTAATTTTTAATTCATATCTAATTATTTACATGACATTTATTTCAAAATATCCCTTAGAAAACAAAACATCTTGCTGCGATAACGTTACCCCAGCCGAATTAACCGGGTCAGTTTTTCTCCAATAACTAAAAAACTATCACTTTACCAAATATAAAAATAGGCTTACCATTTACAGAAGCTGTATTTCTAATTATCTATCACCCTTAGATGCCCATTTTCGCTACTTTTCGGCTGGCGTAATGTTCTCTTTTTAATACCTTTAAATAAAATGAGGTGTAGGCTCTGTCTGACCATTGAAAAAATAAGTCCTCAAAGAAACATTATAATGTTACAATAATTACCTACAGATTTTTTATTCGGGGCATTGGCCACTATATTGACACCTTGTTATATTTGATCTGCTATTTTGCACTCTACCTATATATCTAACTAATAGAAGGAACATGTTAATTAACATAACACACCTTATGATGTCAAAGAGATAGATATACAAAATAAGACTTGAAGTTTAGAGCCACTAACACATTGTGCAGTTATCCCAATATATTTAGAATCTTGGGTATCTTGGGGCACTTGTTTGTATTAGTGTAGTCACAGACCAATGGTCTGGTAGTACAGTGTAGTGAACTGTCTGTAGTGCATTGTACAGGTAGTAGTACCTACCTGCCATCCACAAAATATAGAATAGAACAGGTTTTTTATTTATTTAAGGATTACACAAACACAGATACAATAGCAACAAGAAACAGCTTAGAATAGAAACAGAAATCTTAGTAGAAAAGAGGACAGTTTTAAGTTATATATAGGTACAGGATCTTAGTTAGAACAGAAGACAGTTTAAAGTTATATACAGAATTATAAGCACATAGACCCGCGTAGCAAGATTTTTTCACCAGAAATAATTAATATCTGTCGATAATAAAACTAGCATAAACACTGGACACTATAAATTTCTCCATATTGTCTGGAAAAATAAACATGTGATTTCGAGTCTCGAAATAGGTTCTCTTAACGTACTTTTTTCGCCGCGGAGTAAAGTACGTCGTCTGCGTAGGCTATTAAAGTTGATCTGTTAACATCCTCAGACTAAATAAGAACGGAATACTTATAATTTTTACAATAAGTAAGTAAGCATTTATTACACGGAGAAGAAATAAAAGAGGAGTAGCGGCTAGGTATATTTTCATACAAAAATAGTGTGCCGCGGAGCGGGATGAAGTATGGGTCGAGGGGAGCATTGAACACTGTAGCCCTGCCCATTTACATAGAAACCACCTTGTAGTGACTAGCGTTACACTGGCGCTGAAGCTCCACCCCTACCATGACGTCATGGCCTCACGATTGCCACACGACTCACTTCATAGTCCCACCTCCTCTTTTATACCTTCTTTATGATCTATTATAAAGAGTTGTCCTAACATGTAAAATAGTATCATAGATCATACAGTAGCTGTGCCACGGACGGTACTATAGATAGGTAGAGTAATTGTTCCACCCTGTGCTGTGTTGACTGCAGTAGCAGTTGTAGTAGACCTACGATTTATTTATCAGCACGCCTCCTGTCCATGTAGTTATTTGTTCCAATGTCTAAGAAGGTATGATAGGTGTTTTATTTTACTAATTATTAACTTACTCCCTAACTAGCCACAATTACAACCTACATATCACGATACTTTCAAGCACATAGTGTGATTTAAGTAAGAGATGTGCATCTCCTTCCGCGCATTTCGTAAGAGTCAACTAAGGTACTTGTGCATTCTCTCAGGCGATAACCTAGCATCTTGTCTAGCATTTACATCTTTCACTGCTATGATTAACGTCGCCGAAGGATCTCCTTCATGATTCTGCGGTTCTGGCTACGCCATTTCGGGGACACATCGTGTGTAGTGTGATTATTTGACACTCTACTAGCTAGCAGCTATATTAAAAACATAATGAATGTAAATTCGTTCATGTAGGAAGTAGTCAGCTGAGGTACCAGTCCTCTGCTGCTGTCTGTTCGCTAGATGATTCACGTCTGTCTACAAATAAGGAAAAAACTTTGTTAATGTATAGGTAGAGTCGTTGTAGTTGTGTGTGTGGAGGCACAAAAACTACCTATATAAAATAAGTAGGTGTTCCGTTTCGCTTGTTGAGATCAGAAATTAGATTATGCCCACTGTGTAGCCAGTGTAATAGAAATAGTCGCGCCGCTGACATATCCGAGAGTATGGTTGTTCGTACGTCTTCCACAAAGTCTAAATTAAGAAGTATTTATAACGCCTTTTTAGATGTAATCTTATGTAGTGTTGAAAAAGATCATTTTTACGATAGTTTTTCTCACGAACGTAACAGGTGGGTGGAGATGACGTAAGAGTGTTTGTTTTATCTAACCTAACGCAAAGCCGAGGCTGCTAATTCGCAACAAGGGTGAACTTATAAACATACATTTCCTCATTCCGTAGAACTAGCTGGCCGTTATTTTCCAATACTGACATACTTACATCATTTTCGACAAAAAGAAAGTCTGCTATATCTGCCTACTCTCTTCTCATTTTCTTCATTCATTACATTGAAGTCCTCACTCAAAAGTTAACTATGTTAACTAAACTTCAAAACTTAATTCGTAGCTCACCTTAACAGGGGTTACTGGGTGACGGACTTGCTAACTAATATCAAAATGCTATGAACAAGTATTTACAAACAAAAAGCAAGACACAGCAGAAGCAGCATGAGTGCTGTAGCTTTTTATTTCCTAAATTGATAATACCAAAACAACAACAGGTATAAAGCATCAATTGGGGTTACACCTAGTGAATAGGGGGGAAATAGTAAATTCTATCTAGGGTAGTTGATGTACAAGTGCCTCGGACTTACGACGTGCCTGCTGAACTAAAAATGTCTTTCGTGGTTGTTGCCAGGCAAGGAACATTTATTATTTATTGACTCCACAACACTCGTGCACTTTTCGTAGTATGCATCGGGTTCGTTGCACCGCAAGTATTGATTTTCAAATTGGTTTCCAAGGATTATATGGCGCGAACGTCCGTTTGTTTGAAATGTTTAATTGGGCTGTCGGGAATGTATAATGCTTGGTACTTGTTAAAATTGAAAAATTGTATTCATATGCACTAGGTGAAAACGAGAAATTAAGAGTAACAATGCTTCTAATGCTAATAATGATAAATGAAATTAAGGTATATTTTTTTTCAAAATTTAATACAATATGTTAGTTATTGTGTTTTCTATTGCAAAAAAAAAAAATTGTAGGAGAGCTGGCTAATCCGCGCGTGTCATCAAGTGGAAGTACCTGATAGGTACTCTATAGTTATTACAATTTCTCTTTGTTCTCCGCAAGGGCAGAAGTTAGTAATGTGGTTGACTCACTAATTTAGTATTTTGGCATCGCTCTCTTGTCGTCATTTATTTACGCATTTAATTACATATGATTTATTTACATACTCGTATGAAGAAAATTTCGATATTTTTTTGGAATTTTCCTGTGAAAATTTTCAGTATTTTCCGCCTCAGAATCATGGTTTGAAGTCATGGTATCAATATTTGCCTGGCTGTCACAAACACCCTGTATAAGGTCTACCAAAAAGTTCTGATTATCTTTTGACACGAAACTAGGTAGGTAAAAAGAAACAACTTTCATTATTATGGGACCAACTCTGAAATAGTAAAAAAAATCAGTTGTTCCATACAATCTTGAATAATTACTGCACTGAAATGTATGGAACAGCTGATTTTTTTAGTACAAAATAGCTTGCCACCACCTCTTGCGCGGCCATATTTAGTACATATCTGCTTCTTGTTTTGTTCTTTTAAATTACACTTTAGACTTAACAGATTCTCGGATGCAGGACAAAATTAGAATTACTTATAAATCTGCGGTCTTGAACTTGAGATCTTTAGAAACGTAATGTATTTCACAGTCTCTATTTATCTTTCTGATATCATTTATTTCCACGCAATTGTTTGCATCCTTAGCTAGATCAATAAATAAACTCATCCACTTATATTGGTTTTCAAAACACATTTAATCAATGCTGTAGTATTTCCTCACGTTCAGTTACATCTGATGGTCATATCGCAATGTAGACAGATTAGATCAGTCGGTGACACATCATGACATCACATCCTGTCGAGAGACATACGTAGTAATACTTCATATACACTTTTATGTATACCATAACGTTTGAACGTTACACAACCATAAACGTGGCTAAAAATATACAGCTAAACTAAAGATTTTTTTTAGATAGGTAGCTTGTCTTTTTTCGGCTACTCTTATTTCACAGTAATACTTGCCAAATCTACAGTAATTATAACTTACACATGAATACCTACTTAGAATTAGAAGATGTATCCAGACGTCCCGGTATAAACACAATTTTTGTAACTTGCATACAAATCAATTTTTTAATCGACTTCAAAAAGAGAGGTTATCAATTCGTCTGTATGTTTTTTTATTTTTTTATGTGTGTTACCTCAGAACTCCGTCATTTATGAACCGATTTCAATTTTTTTAAATAGTTGGTCATGGTATACTTCCAGGTTGGTCCCATATTCACCACATCAGGATCTGATGATGGGATCTTGGAGAAATCGAGGGCAATCCTCGAATATTGTAGGCACATGTAGTCTGTTTTTACACTTTTACTGAGCGTTTTGGTCACCTACATATAAAACATAACATCTGATGATGGAATCTCTAAGGAATCTAGGGATATCCTCAAATATAATAGGCACGAGTTGTCCGTTTTTAGATTTTTATAGAGAATTTTGGTCAGCTACACGTAATATAAAGGAAACAAGGGTCTGATGATGGAGCCGCCGAAAAACAGATAGTGGAACTTTTTAGTAACAAAATCCCCCTATGGCAGGGGGAAGCCTACGTCCAGTAGTGGACTGCAATAGGCTTATGAAGATGAAGATAATTGTGTTAAGTCGTGTAATTATATGTTGCGTTAAGCCGTGTCCGAAGTAAGATGGTTATAGAGGAAGAGGTAGACATGAGAATAACGAGATGACAGATAATAGGGATGAATGAAAGAAGAGTACTTACATATTGCACCGACCCCAAATTATTGGGAACAGGGCGGAAAGAAGGAGTGTAATTATATGTTGCTTATACAGGGTGTAACAGAAAGGGTATGTTAAGCGAAAAGCTGTATAAATAGCCCACTATAGAGAACCTATTTCCAAAATTTGAAACTCGAAATCACATTTTTATTTTTCAAGATTGTATGAAAATTCCTGAGATATTTAAAAATTCTCCATACTATCGGGAAAAATAAACATGTGATTTCGGATCTCAAATTTTGTGGATAGGTTCTCTATAGTGGGCTATTTACATAGCTTTTCGCTTAACATACCCTTTTTGTTACACCCTGTATATTGTTAGACGTAAAGTTTCGAAGCCTGGTCATCTCTCTCTTTTGTCATGTGGCCTATTTAATCATTTGCTGGCATATAAATCTGACAATATTATGCCTTCTAAACGTCGTACACGGCTTAACGCAATATATATTTTCTTTTTAGTAAGCGCTGGTGTCGTTGTAACTCAAACTCTATTCCATAAACTATATTTAGTTCCACTAATATATTTAGTTCCTCTTTATTGAAGAAGCTGATACATACGCCTTTGTTGCAATACGAATCCAAACAATAAGTTTGCAGTTTGCCGTGTCCTAAGTCTGTAGTACAGGAAGGTAGAGCCACTACTATATATACATACTATACAAGGACCACTACTATGCAAGGTGGTCACTTCGGATATGATGCTTCATCTCTTTATTGTCTTAATAACGTGCATTTGCGATAAAAACTAGTGTTATCTTGACTCGCACTCCTTGTGTAAGATAATGTTAAATAAGATAAAATATACATTATATATTTTTGGTGGTGCTGTGTTATTTATTACTATATTTGTTCGTTTTTCCATAAAAAAATTATCTCTAAAGATCTTTGAAAATTAACGTAGGTACCAACTAACTTTTCTTTTTCCACAAAGCTACTTATCAATGCTTACCATTCTAATGGATTCACATGGCTTGACGTATCGTAAAATGTTACGATCACAAACCTAAGTAAACCTCCACAGTAAATAAGACATTAACAGCGTCAATACCATAAAACAATAGTACATAGATGCTAGTGCTACCTACCACGCCTGAATCGTAAAATTTATAGACGCAAATGACGTCACCTCGAGTCAGAGAGGTGATAAAACTACGCATACTAATGACAATAACCATTTCTTTATTTAATGTACATTGATATGCATACTTGAGGATGATTTCGCATAATTTCAGCGTAAAATGCAACAAAGTAGAACCTAGTCCGCCTTGATCTCTTTATTAAACCTCTTTTCCTTTGTTCCAGATGGCGGGGGAGCATATACAAGCTAGTCTGGCTGGACCTTATAATTTTCCTGCTCATATATTATGTGCTCAATTTAACGTACCGTTTTCTCCTAGATGAGAATGCTAAAAGGTAAATGCAGCTCTATTTATGACCGTGGCCAAGCGTGTAACATAATAATCATGCGTGGCATTTTTAATCTAATGAAACTACATGAAGTCACCGGTGGGTGCTCCATTTCTACGCATTGAATATCATCTTGCATACTAGCAACCATCTTAAGTCCAGTTAAATCAATTGACAACCGTCCAATGAGAAAGGGCAAAGCGAAAATTCACTCAGATTCATTTTCATGTTTGTCGTTAGTGGATCGTGAGATCATAGCTTGCTTGACAGTGTCTGCGAAATTTATAGTGATGCTGTAGCCTGTATGTGCTTTATGAACGCTACGAGCATTTTCGTAAACTGCAATGCGGCTCTTTGTTCGGGCGAATCTGGGCGATCCTTCCTTCCTTACTCATTCAGATATAAATTATTTTCTGGTATGTACTATGAGATAGCTATACCATTTTGATGCTATTACTGCTGCAGTTCGAAGAGTATTTGTTTTCTCATTTCCTCCCTTGTATAGATGTAGTTGAAATGTTACTTCAGTGAATTAGGTAGGATAAGTAAGTAAACATGCGAGCTTTTAATTGGTATGTACATGTAAAATAAAATCAATGCCAATTTAAACGGCTCTAGGTACTGTTATTTTATTCTAATGCAATGTAAATATTTGCATGCACGTTATTTAATTTAATTAGGTTATACAGGTTGCCCTTTACTCCGTGACCTACATTTGTATATCGCAGTTTGCTTTCCATTACATAATAAATCTATACAATAATCAGTACCAACCTACCAATGTTACTCGATTAGTAGTAATACCGTATTTTTATGCCCAAAGCCTAAATACAGCTTCTTCTTGTACTTTTTTAGTCTCTGAGTTAAGCCAGCTGTGGTAAAATGCATTTCTTGTGTTGAATGACTGATGCAAGTTGTTCAAAGTCTAGACTATGTAATAATATTCTACATAACTTTGGAAAGTCGTTACCTACTTTTAATTTTAAAATGTGAGTAGTCATGTCACTGAAGAATTAGAAAAAAAATTGTAATTTAACATTTGGACTGTGACATAGTACCTACGTACCGTTTCAATGTCGGTTCTGACTGGTTTCCACCTTTTTTCAAAGTCAAGGTTATGAGGCCGGTCCATGACCTTCAAAATGATTGAAATAGCGTACCCACCCACTTCTATCTTTATTTATTTATTTGAAATAGAATCTTTAAATGTTGTAATTGACGGTATCACTACTAAGATACTAAAATGTTTAGCGTCTACTAAACTTGCTTATTATATTTAGGTGCTTCTAACCCACTTTAACCAAGTGGTTTAGTAACTTGGTTGTTGAGAACCGCCTACATATCTATAATCAGGAGATTAGATGGCCGGTATACTCGTAGTATGTATAAAAATATTTGATTCCTTATGTTCATTGTTTTCAGAGTGTTCGAGGGAGTGGTTAATTACTGCAGTTACCATGGAAACGTGATTCCCCTGTCATTTGTTTTGGGTTTTTACGTCACAGTGGTGATGAACAGATGGTGGGGGCAGTACACCACCATCCCCTGGCCGGATTCCATTGCAGTGTTCGTGTCTGCCACTATACATGGACAGGTTAGTTGTCTAACTTTTTAGTAGTGGTTGATACTTTCATTCAAGTCACCGTACCGCCAGATTCTCGAAGAACACAAACAATTTTAATTCACGATAATAATGTGTTGATTCTTTAGTAAAATGTCAGTTAAGTCGACGATGGTGAACAGTTGATTAACGTTCAAGAAACTCAATTGTAGATCTTGCAGATTCTGAGAACTTATGATGACTTCAGCGGTATTTCTCTTTAATACATAGGTACAGAAGATAAAACTTCGGCAACTGTCGAACATGAATGAATAGTGCACATTAGCGGACATTGTGATGTAAACCGGACAAATGATTCATATCTTACTCATTAACATTACTTAACTTTGGACGGGACTGTATTCAGTTACGTATTACATATTTGTGGACAAGTAATTAATTATTATTATAAAGGTAGTCTATAAATGGTGTAGAGAAGGAATAACGTTACTGCGAGGCGTTAATACCTATACAGGATGTAAAAAGACAACAATGTTTTTTTTTATACCGCGCATTCTTTGTAAGGTTACGATAATTTTCTTCTATGGAACCAACCCTGGGTAACGACAAAAAAAATATTGAAAAAATACTGTCATTTTTTTGCAAGCAATGTATTCGCTTGATGCGCAAAGTACAAATGTACCTACAAAACTAACATTATAACATTTTGACATGGTATCTTTGGGAAAAATGTTTGTTAACCAATTTCAGTTGGATTTATGTAAAAAAGCCGACAAGTGCGAGTTGAACTCGCGTGAAGAGGGTTCCGTACGATGTTACCTATCATGTTTTTTTAATCTGACAAAAAGTTGGTACGCACAATATTGAGTGATTTACCATGTTATTTTAATATCATGGACTTCTTATAGGTTTTCCTATAATCTATAAGGAGAAAACTAATTTCTGTATTTTTTTCAAAATTTTAGGTTCAGTAGTTTCGGAGATAAGGGGGGGGGAATGGTCAATTTTCGTCTATTTTCTTGAATAACTTGGAAACTATTTATTTTAAAATTACAAAAAAATACATTTAAGATCTTCTCAACAAGACCTTTCATTTGATATGCCACACGATGCAGTTTTCAGATTTTTTTTTTAATTTTCCCCTTCCCCCCCAAAAATGACCCCCCATATACAGATTTCATCTGCTCACGTCACACCTCTGTGTTTGGGTCACAGGAATTGATATGTGTACCAAATTTCAACTTAATCGGTCTAATAGATTCGGAGATAATTGACTGTAAGCGACGGACGGACAGACACACGAGTGATCCTATAAGGGTTCCGTTTTTGTATTCAGACGTACGGAACCCTAAAAACGATAATATTAATGTAATGTATAAATGTAACCTCAATATCTTGGAAATCCGTGGTTTCTCAGGGGTGCTTCCATAGAAAAAAATGATCGTGATTTTACAAAGAATACGAGGTTTACGTTTAATACGAGAACAAAGTTGTCTTTTTACACCCGGTATAGTGACATTTTGTATGAAAAAGTCTGAGTTTATGGTCGGTGTTTGGTTTGGAGGTTGTAGACAATTCAGCTAGGATGTCTTCCAATGTTGTCTTTCACTTAATAATTGTATTATTAATGTATTAATTAAAATGTTAAATAAATAAATAAAAAAACTTTGTCTTTGAAAAATCATGTTCCTAGCTGCTCTACATAAAATAAATATCTAATTAACAAGACATAAAACACAAGACAAATCATTTTTTTTAACCGACTTCAAAAAGAGAGGTTATCAATTCGTCTGTATGTTTTTTTTTTTATTTTTTATTTTTTTTTATTTTTTATGTGTGTTACCTCAGAACTCCGTCATTTATGAACCGATTTCAAGTTTTTTTTATAGTTGGTCATGGTATACTTCCAGGTTGGTCCCATATTCACCATATGAGGGTCTGATGATGGGATCTTGGAGAAATCGAGGGCAATCCTCGAATATTGTAGGCACATGTAGTCTGTTTTTATACTTTTACTGAGCGTTTTGATCACCTACATATAAAACATAACATCTGATGATGGAATCTCTAAGGAATCTAGGGATATCCTCAAATATAAAAGGCACGAGTAGTCCGTTTTTAGATTTTTATAGAGAATTTTGGTCAGCTACACATAACATAAAGGAAACGAGGGTCTGATGATGGAGCCGCCGAAAAACAGATAGTGGAACTTTTTAGTAACAAAATCCCCCTATGGCAGGGGGGGGGCCTACGTCCAGTAATGGACTGCAATAGGCTTATGAAGATGAAGATAATTGTGTTAAGTCATTAAATTATATGTTGCGTTAAGCCGTGTCCGAAGTAAGATGGTTATAGAGGAAGAGGTAGACATGAGAATAACAAGATGACGGATAATAGGGATGAATGAAAAAAGAGTACCTATACCGACCCCAAATGATTGGGAACAGGGCAGGAAGAAGGAGTGTAATTATATGTTGCTTAAATAAGTGTGTACATGGCTGTTGTGCTGCCAAATCTCTTATATTCCTCCGAGGCGTGGTGCATGTACCGTCGCCACATACGCACTCTGGATCGATTCCACGTCAAGTGCCTCCTATCCATCATGAGAATCAGATGGTCCAACCGAGTGCGTAATACTGAAGTATTGCGAAGAGCCAATGTAAGTGCCATTGAGGCCTACTTAATGCGTCGACAGCTTCGGTGGTGCGGTCATGTGTCTCGTATGGCGGAGGAGAGATTGGCTAAGAGCATCTTCTTTTCTGAACTAGAGGAGGGCAAGCGGAAACGCGGCGGGCAACCCCTCAGATACAAAGATGTTCAGAAAAGACATGAAGAGATGCAATATAGATCCATCTAAATGGGAAGTTTTGTCAGCACAACGACCAGAGTGGCGCAGGACGGTGATAAAGCAAGTACACGATTTCGAGGAGCAGCGTCAAGCTGACCTTGACGCTAAACGTGATGAACTAAAGACTCGTCCTCCTGCTGCCATTATCTATAATACAATAATGGCGCACTAACCTGTCCTCTGTGTGCGCGGGCGTTCAGGGCGAAGATTGGCTATGTAAATGTAAGCCATCTCCGAGCGCATGAACGCCAACTTAGTAATATCTAGAGTAGAAGTGGTCGCCATGACCGAAATTGGTCGGAGGTCATCATTATCATCATAATCATCATATTGTCAGACGTAAAGTTTCGAAGCCTAGTCCTTTTTCTCTTTTGTCATGTGGCCTATTTTATATAAAAATTATATAAATCTGACAATATTATGCCTCCTAAACTTCGTACACGGCTTAACGCAATATATATTTGCCCTTTAGTTAAATTTTACTTTAGTAAGCTCGAGTTTTGGGAGGAAGTCGGTTTTTCGTTTTAAAAAAATTATCTAAGAGTGCAATGTTTATTTTAAGATTACACGTTAAATCCAATCGTAATATTATAGGTTTATAATTACTAAAACTTAATTTATCAGATCTTAATTGTATTGTGCACAGCTGATAAAGCCCCACCCACTTTTGATACTACATAAAGTATTCGATGGATAGACTAAAATATTTAATTGAGTCAGGAAAACCACATGTATCTTATCGCCATATCTATGCAGAAACTAGCTAAGGCAAATAACTTACGTCATCGTCAACCTTATGACAACTTTAAATAATGGTGTAAAAATTGCTGAAACTTTATCAGAATTTACAAAATGAACGGCAGGTTTTCTAGAAATTACTCTACCAACACTGACATCTTTTTATTTGAATAAGCATCATTTTATTTATCAGTTTTTTTAATTTTTTTATTTCGGTATATGTTTAGCGTCTGTTCACGCCTCGCATAAACTAGCTGTCATAGCGCGATGAATAGATTTAGATCCCTTAAAAAAAGAGAGTTAGTTTATTTGTATGGTGACAGATTCCATCTAACGTAGTCCCTAAAAGTCACAATGCTTTTCAGTGGAAAAGTATCAGGAAAAGTATGGAAAAACTATATTAGCACGTGATGTCTAAGAAGTGCAAATGAGAACACAAAGTTGGGTATGATTATATTATTATCTGTCCGTGGTCGTGGAAATCAACGCACCATTCATGTATACGACCTTGGTCCGCATACAGGAAAATTAGTCGAATAGTTGCTGTTTTCCACTTATTTCTATTAGTATTTCCTTCAGGGAATATGTTGTATAGGTATAGTCTGTATTTTGCAAGGTTGTTCTGAATAGTTACTTTACTCGTAGCACTCCTTTATTTAAGTAATAACATTTTAGAAATTGTGTAAATTATACTCTATGGTGTTTACCTGCATGCACTGGTGGCTCATGCACAATTGGCGATTAAAATCATCTTTAGTTTTATCATCGTCACCCTTATCTTGTAATGACTAGGCGTAACTCTTATATCGTTGTAAACATCTGGATTTTCAAGTCCAAGGAGGTGAATTTGAGCTGCCTCTCTTCCGTGCATGTCTTACGGAAGAGGCGAATAAGGAACTCGGTCATTCACTCAGGTTAAACTAACAATTTGTCACTGATAATTTTACACCTGTCCCTGCTATACAAAACGTGGCTGTCGGATCTCCTGTATGATTCTGCAGTTCAGGCTACCCCATTTCGAGAACACAGCTGTGTGTTTGCGCAAGTACCTACGTCATATTTACAAACTTTCCAAAATATAAAGTCACCAATAAAATTAAACAAACACACACATCGCATCACACACTTTTGACAAGGCATTATGTGTTTTCCACAAAGCACGTGATTATGAGTACTTCACTAATAATAACTATAGTGTCGGCGATGAATATGTATAATATCCCTTTTTATGAAGCTAATTATTTGTCTATTCTATTTTATTTCCTCTTACATAGCTACATAATGTTATTCAGAACCGTTGAAATCTAATAGAATACGTACGTAAATGTACAGTAGTATAATATGAGTATTGTTTTATTTTTTGTTATTACCAAAGAATTTAAACATTGTTTAAGCTAAATGTTGCCATATTTTGTCAGATGTTTCATACATTTTGATGTCGTTTTAAAAGAGAGTCAGAGTGATGGTAGGTAGGCATCAGATATTATTTTAATTTCGAACGTGTTATTTTACAAGTTTAAAATCAGACTGATTTTATTCATCAAAATCAATAAAATTATGAATGTTGTGCATACCTATAATTTATGTACCTATATATTAAAGACTTTTAAATTCCAAATTTTAACGAAATACAATAATACGAATGTATTTTCAGGACGAACGTGGAAGACTGATGCGGCGTACAATAGTAAGATACGTATGTCTTTGCCTCACCATGGTGCTCACAATGATCTCGCCGCGCGTCAAGAAGCGGTTCCCGACGTTGAATAACTTCGTCGAGGCTGGTCTCATGTTGGAAAACGAGAAGGTCATTTTTGACAATCTTAATGATAAATTTCCAAAGCCCTCCAAACATTGGTAAGTTTATCTATTCTTGATCTAAAATTCTAAAGTACGGCTCACGGGCAGAATGAAATTCGTTCGTTGACCTTTGCGGTAATGGCAGTGGTGAATACTGCCGTCATACGGAAAAAGGGCGCATCTAACATTTTTTTCAAAATTGAGTTATATAGTGATTCGGAATCAGCATTATGCTGATTCCGAATCACTATATAACTCAATTTTGAAAAAAATGTTAGATGCGCCCTTTTTCCGTATGACGGCAGAATAAGCTTTCAATGTTTCGAGATATCTGTTTTTAGTGTTTTGGTTAAAATTCATACAGAAATTTTCTATTTGGATTAGCTAATATAAATCCACAGTATGTAATGTTAGTTATGATGACATAACAATCGTGAATGTACCTAATTCATTCATAATTAAATATGTATAGGTAGAGGTAGAGTCTGTTTCATATAATAATTCCCTATGTATGGTTTCGGAACTAACATACATGTTGTATGTAGTAACGCCCCGACAATGTCATGCACATAGTAACTAGCACCGTTATTAAAAGGAACGATATGATAAAACATATTCTAGGCCTTCATTCAGCACTGGCCATCATCTACATTCAATGTCATGTTAGGGAACGTAACATAATATTATGATAAATAACTGCGAGGAATTGCCTTATCAAGAACAAAGTTATCTTCATTAGATGGTACCCAGTTTGTTTGTTGGAACTTGCCGACACGTGAAGTCATCGTTATCTGCCATCGTATCATAATTAATGTGAGGTTATGATGAAACATAAGTTGTCGTTTACGTATATCGTAAAATCTTTTAGTTTCAAAACGTTTGAGATTGTGACGTGAAAATTTGATCAACCTCAGTTGTTAATTGGAGATTTTCCTTCGGTTGACAGACATACTAAATATTTGGGGCCTCATTCTTCTTTTTTAGTTGAATACCTAATAATGCTGGGATAGAAAGTTTATGTGATAAGATAACACATAATCCGGTATAGGTAGACCTACTACCTGTGTAGAGTCGCATAGGTCTAGGATAAACATAGGTATAGGAGTTAAAAACGATAGAAGATCGGTTTTATATTTTCCTATTTAGGGGTAATGAATCATTATCACACACTGAATCATTATAATAAATAGAATAAGTAATTTGTTCATGATTCAGAAGTGGTGTGATCGATGAGCGGTTCCTCCAACTTAAAAACATATAAGGGAGCCTGTATTTTCCAAAACATATACTTTTCCTATAGAATGCTCTCCGTTCCATACTAAACCATCTCTATTTAATACGAGTATGCTAGTGATAGTAATGTACTAGTTTACCTATATTATCGTAAATCGATCTGGTAAATGGTATTATCTATAAACATCAATCCAAACTTTCAAAAAGAGTGGACGGAAGGGTTGGACACCTCGCCGGACTTTCACAAATCAAATTTGTGAAAGAGGCGTGATTTTATGTGTGTATGTAATTCAAACTTTCGCATTTATAATAAACTGCATTTTTTTTACTAAGGGTTGATTTTCAATCAAACTGATGAATAAATTGGATGTTGTTATTCTTACTTAATCAAGATGTAGACAATGATAGAGAGATGAGAGAATATTAGAGAAATTGATTAAATTGTATTTATTTACAGGTTGCCAATAGTGTGGGCGACTAGTATAGTAACAAGGGCCCGCAAAGAGGGTCGGATAAGAGATGATTTCGCTGTGAAAACTATAATAGATGAATTAAATAAGTTTAGAGGACAGGCTGGGCTGTTGCTTAGCTACGACACTATAAGTGTCCCACTTGTATATACTCAGGTAAGTTGAAACTATTAAAGTATAAATATGAATACCTGAAATAAAGAAGAATTTTGCCACCGTCTTATCTTACCTGATGGAAAAGTTATTTATTTATTTGGTATTTGGAAGACAGATGCTGCTGTATACATAGTTATAGCAACAGTATAGTGACATACAGCTAAAACAAGTATGCAACAAAACATTACATAAGACGCAACACACAATTATTTTATTGTAATAACCTTACCTACCTCAGGCAATTAAAACCTAACCAAACTACAGAAAATGTAGCCTATGTATCACCCGTCCACAATGACGAATCGATCGACACCACATCTATTAAAATTCGCTATGGTTGCAGAACACACATAAATATAAACTTACATAGATAGACTACCAAAATCATTAACATTCCTTTGGGCAAATAGGGATACATATAAACAGTATATTAAGGCAAAACAATATACAATATAAACAATATAAGCACATAATATCACGTTGTTCTTGAAGAGTAATAATTACTAGGTAGTCGGAAAATGTAGACACGCAACGTTGCAATCTTTGTTAATTAGTCGAGTTTAAAATAAAGTATTTATAGAATTCATTTCCTTGACAGTTTAAACGTTTGTAACAATAAGTCCATTTAACATGAATAAAATAACGATGGTTTTTTCCCTTATTTAAAGTATGTACTACATAAAGTAAATTAAATATTATTTACTCCATCCGCGTGGACTACAGAAAAAACAAAATGTCCCAGGATAAAAAGTAGCCTATATGTTAAGTGGGACCTGTCACAATATATTCCTGAAAACTGCATCGAAATCGGTTCAGCCGTTTTTGAGATTAGCGTGCACAAACGCACAGACAAACAGACAAAAATTCAAAAAATCATTATTTTGGGTACTCGTTGATAAAGGTCTTCTATAATATTTTTTCTCATATATCTTCCATGTACAGACAGCGATCCGTTACATTTTTATTATATGTATACAAATAAATGGTAAGTATATCTCGATAGAACAAAGGTGTACTATAATTTTACATACTGTATTACGAAATGTTGAAATAGATGGACCAATTTACGTCTACCAAAATAAAATCTCGTGTACATTTTTAAGTCTTGTTCTTTTCAACTATGTAACAAATTTATTAATTCATTGATTATCCGATATCAAACTGCTTTGCTGTCAGAGATGTGCTATTATGCTACGTTACTGGCAACCAACAATCAAAGTCATTGGTCCATGATGTGAATGAATTTGATTGATACACAGCATCTCTAACACATATCTGGTGGAAAAGTCTAAATAAGTTGCAGTTACATACACGGGAAACCTTTAAATTACAACATTTTGGTTTCAGGTAGTAACCATAGCCGTGTATTCGTATTTCATAACGTCCGCTCTAGGCAGTCAATGGGTGGACAATAAACTGCAGTTTAGTACAGCTGCCGTGCCTATTAGTAACTTGGACCTGTACTTTCCAATATTTAGTACACTAGAATTTTTCTTCTACATGGGCTGGTTGAAGGTAGCCGAGTCTTTAATAAACCCATTCGGTGAGGACGATGACGATTTTGAAGTGAACTGGTTGATTGACAGAGATTTGCAGGTGAGACATATTATTGTTGGCTTTATATCTTGGCCAGGTATTCGGGCTTTTCATGAAATCCTTAGGTAAGTGTCATCACTGATACTTTACCGGTAATTGTAATAATAACGGTCACTATGAACGAGCTTATGATAGATAATGTAGCCAGTTTATAATATGGTTGGTTTAACGATAATTTATTAGTATTTATTTGCAAGTAACATCGTATATTAGGTACCTATGACAGCATTTAGATTAGAAAACCACAAATGTTATTACGATTATGTATGTTTTAAAATATTCTATGCGGGTTTTAGTTTTAAGGTTGTTATATCGATGCACCACGCACGACACAATATAAATACCTAAATAGATAAATTAATTAATAATACATGAAAATACATACCTACATGGGGTTTTGCAGTAAGTACTTTTAATAAAATTTCTAACACTGAAAGTCACAATAGGTCACTAACCGAGTTATGACGTACGGCTATAAATACATAACTTAAATGCCTGCAATACATTAATATTCATAAATCACATGCCTTTGACGGAATGTCGTTGCAAATAAAGTAATGGGACATTCTGCACATTTATCTTCAAACTAGCGGCTGCCCACAACTGCATCCGCGTGAAGGAGAATTTCGTATCGGCATTCCACCCGTGCAAAGCCTGTTTGCTAGTTATACATATACTTTTCTCTTGAATCATTCAATCTATTTAAAAACCGCTTCAAAATCCGTTGCGTAGTGTTAAAGATCCATAGAGGGACAGGCAGACAGGCGGGAAGCGACTTTGTTTTATAATATATCGTCGTCTGCGTATTGCAGCCCACTGCTGGACGTAGGTCTCCCCCAGTGCACGCTGCTCCCTTTTTAACCCTGGAATTCTTAGCACCCCCCGCTACACCGCCGCTGCTGGGGCCCGATATACATAGTATGGCGGTCGGGAACTAGGGGCCGATTTTTTATATGCTCTGCCTTGGGAGGTTTTTGTCCTTATAATTTTATTTATATTATAATATATCGTAATCAGCCTATTGCAGTTGACTGCTGGACGTAGGCCTCCCCCAGGGCACGCCACAAGGCTGTGCACTGCCATGGGGGGTTTTTGCCCATAGTCACCAATCTGGGTAGGCGGGTTGGTGATCGATTATACCTAATATGTAGTGACTCATTAATAATTTGCAGGTATCGTACATGATAGTCGACGAAATGCACCACGAGCATCCCGAACTAATCAGAGATCAGTATTGGGACGAGGTGTTTCCCTCCGAGTTGCCTTACACTATCGCTACGGAGAACCAAAGGGAGGAGCATCCAGAGCATTCGACGGCTCGCGTAGCCGTGCCAGTCCGGCAGCGAAGCATGGTCACCGTCAACCCCTCGTCCGTCAAGATAGACGAGATGGTGCCCTCAAACACCGTGAGTTACAAGTTCGCCCCGCCCGAGGTTAGATCCGATGACGTTATAAGCATGCTGCTCGGTGGAATGGCGCTTAGCAGTGTGACGGTGCAAGGGTTGCCAAGTGTTTGTATCGAGTGTAAATCCAGTGTAAATTTTTCGGTTCTTTTCTTGTCCAGTTCGTTCATAAATGTTTCTAATTATGTTGACATGGTAAAACGTATTTTGTAGCAAATTTTGCGGACTTTTCAGAATACACATCACATGATGAGTTTTGTTAGGGTTCATTGGTTTATTCTCAATACTGCAAATGACTAATGCCCTTAGAAGTAATTAATCATGCCATTTTATGGTCCACAATCAAGCGGAAGTGTACAATGAAGTAATAATTTATCTTCATAACATTGAATTATTGTGATAAGCCTTTATCAATTATACTTTGAAGACGTTGAAACTTATGGACGAAATCGAAAATCCGGAAATGATTACAATTATGTTATAGCTCAGGTTATCGTTATTACAACATCGTAACATTCTTCAGCGAAACATGTGCTATGAAAGCTGTATTTTAGTATTTTTTAAATCAAATTTCTCCTAATGTCGCCTCCTCGATATATAAAACTGTTATTATACGGTTCAGATGTGTATGATTTTGGCAGCCCTTCCAATGAATTAACAAGTAGAATTGCAGGAAACGACTAACAGTGTAGGTAGGGTAACCCTAATACCTGCCTACACACAGTATAATGCAAGACACCATACTGAAAATATATAAATTTACTAATCTTTATAAACTCTAAAAATTATATAATGTAAGTATGGTTTTATAAACTTACATTTTAGTATGACATTTTATTTATTTGCCTACTTGAGGTTTAGGTGTAGTTTTAAACTAACTTAGTACTAATTTTGTGATAGATATTAATCATAGATTTTACTAATACAGTATTTATCTTATTTTAATACTAAAAAATAACATTGATACATTATTTAGGTGGATAAGTTACAGATTTATTCAGCGGTGATAGATTTGAGTCATACTTACGTGTACCTATTTTTTTTGCTTTCCTTTGTTTATTTCTTTTTCCTACTTCAAGGAAACCTTTTTGTTTGTAATAGTTGAGGTCTTTCATTATCAAACATATCTTTTTCAATGTATAAATGTTATACTTATGTTTTTATTTCTATCTATCTCTTCTGTTCGCAGTCTGTATTATAACTTGTACATATTGATGTTGACTGTCGTGTTTTATGTTTAGTTAATGTTTAGGTTTTATCACATTTTTATTAACATCTTCTATTCTTTTCAAACTTTTGAAAAGCATTTCTTCTTGAACTTGGACTTTGTAGAGAAATACTAATGTTCATACTTTAAAAAGAAACGAATTAATCATCCACCTGAAAATATATGTGTATAAAAATTGAAACATTTATTTTTCGTCTAGCAACTTCAAATGAATGACGACGCGCAATCGGGCATACACTTTATCGTGTCCCGCGGAAGCAAGCGCGGGAAGAAAGACGATCGCAACTCACTTGGCTCTGTAAACTCTATGGCGTCGCTGCAACAGACTCCTATAACGAGGGTCAACTCGGTCACGTCGGTGCTAAAGAGGTTGTTCTCGAAGGAGGACAGACCTGCGCCGATATCGTCGCAAACTGACGGGGGAGGTAAGTACTAGGACTAAGATGAATCTAAACTAGTATTATAGGATGAATTTATCCTACATACATATATATTGGCTAGGTATAAACAACAGTTTCTATTTGAAAATTTTACTATTGATTTATTTAGGACTGTAAATAAATTTTATCCATCGTGTTTACTAAATCCTTCCAACATTTGTAAGGTAAACAACTCGCTAACTTTGACAGATAGTCCATAAATATTACTGTCGAATATAGTTTGTGTTTTCTCTTGAAAATAATTAAATAGTTTTGGACGCGGTTTAGTATTGTCTCGTATTATCCTATATGTATCAGCAATGTTGTCCCACTTAATTTTCGTATTTAAAATCAGTCTAATGTTACATACTTGTAATCTACTTATTATTGTGAACTGACGTATAGGTACTACTTGATATTTTATCTGTATTGCAACATTTGCAGGGTCTCGATTCACGATAAACTCGAGCAACCCCGCCCTTAACAAGCCGGCTGCGGCCGCGGGCGGCAGTATGAAGATCGCTAATGAAGTCATTGAAGAGGTCGACGAACAAACCACCATCACTAGTATGGGCAGACGGCCTGATACTAGGTTAGTAGACTTTGTACCGGTAGGTACTTATTACACCTTGATGGTTGACTATCACTCGTTTTTTGTAGAAAGTGTCTGGATTGAAATAATTCGCATATCTATTTGGGAGTTAACACGTTACAGAACCTAGAATTAAATACTTTTTTAAAAAGTTAGTTTTCGTGTATTTTTATACCTATATTCTGTTGAATGTTGAATCTTACCATGGCCTGCAATGAAATATACACTGTCATTACATTCCTGATAATATTCTTTTTTGTACAAATTCATATTACAAAATTATTAATTTCAAAAGAAACCAAATAGGGCGTGGTTATCTCAAAGATTTCTTCTATAAAAATTTTTGAGAAAGTGATAGCTGAAGTAATTAGGTTATGTATTTTATTTTAATGTCATACAATGGCATTGATACCAAAATGTAAACAAAAATTTTGCTCTGTACTTCTGTGTCCATTTGAAGTGGTTACGCAATTTAATATTAATGTTTCTATATCTTTACAGGCCAACAGCAATGAGCATATTCGAACAGGGGCCACCTCCCCCAAGTGCCCCGGTTGACGTTCCTCAGAGAAACGGCAATCTTATATCGAGTGAGTATTCTATATTATAGGGGTTACTAATGAAATTTTAAATCTTAATTTTTTAATCACTATTGTGTCCAGCAGTGGACTGCCGGACACAATATGATTAAAAGTTAGATGGCGTTGTATACTGCTTATAGCGACGTCCCGCTCCAATAGTGGAATTAATCATGCTTTACGTTAAGAGTTTACTATAATCTCTGTAAAGTAACATAATTTTTCATAGAAGTTGGACATTGTGAGTTTTTCCTCCAATAAGAAAGGCTTCTAGCCTGCTCGCTAAATGACGTGATCTAGTCTAATTGCCATTGGCGGAAATGTCATGGCAAACTTAATGTGAAGCGATGTTAGGTAGTACACAGGGTTCGAAATTATCAAGATAAATATTTTGATAATTATCCTAGCTGATTTTACATTTAACTTCTTGAAATTTTCTTTATTTAAATGATAATATATTTATCCCAAGGAGGGTGTAGGTTTTTCAGTATTATTAATTAAACAGCAAAGAATAAATGTGAGAAATATACAATTTAATTCAGAATTTGTTTTTATGACGTCGAACAAAAGTAAGAAAGTACCTAAAAATAGAAATTCACACTTTTCTCGTCAGAGAAACGGTTTTTTTTGTTTAGTTTGAGGTCTAGCGCGTTTGGATACGCAAATGACGTTCAGATACACACAAATAAATGAGATTATCTTAGTGTTTGATTTTTATAATTATCAAGGTATATTTATCAAGATAATTATCACTTCGAACCCTGGTAGTACATTATACGATTACTTATTATTATGTATTCTGTGCTATTACTAACTTACTTGTGCTATTCTGGGTTACTTTTAGTAAAGGTCAAGACACACGACGTTAAGTTAACACTCGACGCGACAACACGTCGAAAATGTATGGCGAGTGGGGTGTTAACAGTGTGTTATGGGCCATATAAAATGTATGTGATGGATATGTACTGAAACGAATGTCGTCACGTTGGGTGTTAACAGTGTGTCTTGCTTGACCCTTAAAGTCCGCTCCATACTTTTCTCGTATAATGGTTTGAAATACTCAATTTACAAGCTTCTAAATTTTTTTGGTACACACAGGGTGTAAAAAGACAACTATGTTTTTTTAATACCTCGTATTCTTTGTAAGGTTACGATCATCTTCTATGGAACCAACCCTGGGAAACGACAAAAAAATTATGAAAAAATACTGTAATTTTATTGCAAGCAATGAATTCGTTTGATGCTCAAAGTACAAATGTTACCTACAAAACTAACATTATAACATTTTGACATCCTCGAAAAAAATGTTTGGTAACCGATTTCAGATGGAAGTATGTAAAAAAAAAACGATAATATTAATGTAACTTTGGACCTCAATATCTTGGAAATCCGTGGTTTCCCAGGGGTGCTTCCATAGAAAAAAATGATTGTGATGTTATAAATATGAGTTATTAAAAGAACAAAGTTGTCTTTTACACCCAGTATATTTAAATCAAATATTGATCATGACAGTCAAGAAGAGTGTGTTATGTAATGGAAGGAAGATTTGGATGGCTACGTGAAATCCACTTCGTTTCGTGAGTAGCTTGTTTGTGTGTATTTTTTTTATTGCTGTATTATTATAATAATATAATGTTTGTAAGTATCTACTCCTTTTTAATAGATTAGAACTAATGTCCTCTTCTATTTATAGATACTTTGTATCAACATATCAGATGATAGTTATATAAAGATAAAGCGATAGCGCTAATAGTAAAGTAACTTTCAAAGCCACACTAACTCGTATTTTCCAATAGGTATTTGCATTTAGATAGCTATACATTCTAGTAATCCATACATAATGATTTACGTATCATCAAATTTTAATACACAAGTGCAACCAATACTCTTTTGCATCGCCACTGACAATCTATTACCTAACCTACCAAAAAGAATAATAAGGATAAGCACGCCTTGGCACATTTTTCGATGTAACATATACGTACCTACTGTTTTTCTGTATAAAATGTTTGTGTAATAAATAATCTTCTACTTTCACTGACATTCGATCAATGGTGATCGATTTAGAAAGGAGATCCGTAGACGTACAAAGGTCACCGACAACATAGCCCAACCGTCCAGCAAGCTAAAGTGGCAATGGGCAGGGCACATAGCTCGAAGACCCGATGGCCGATTGTCCCGAAAGGTTCTAGAGTGGATACCACGTATCGGCAAACGCAGCGTGGTAAGGCCACCCGCCAGATGGACGGACGACCTAGCCAAGGTTGCGGGGCATCGGGTGGATGCAGGCGGCTTCCGACCGGTCGGAATGGAGGTTATTGGGGGAGGCCTATGTTCAGCAGTGGACTTCTAATGGCAGAGAATGATTATGTAACAGTTTTTTTTCGGCGCGAACAACAACAGCAACGTAAAGCCTAACAAGTTACCACGTGTAGGTACCTACTATTTTGTTAGGGCTCGCGTTAACACCCAACAGCTGCTATTGTCCCCTCCCCACCCTTCATCGATATACCTGCAGTCCCTTGAGAGTTTGAAACCCAAGATCAAGTTCTTTTGTTCGACACCGTTCTAACTGGCAATGTTGTCTACAAGATTCGCACCTATCATCATCCGCGCCTACCGCTACACAATGGAGTCGCGCGGTGTCGGCGACGCGCGGCGACAACAGCCCCGCGGCGGCGTCCCTGCGCACGCAGTTGTCGTTCCCGGACGTCGAACGCACGCGGCTGGACAGCGACGTGGGCCCGTCGCTTAGCGCCGCGGGAAGCCAGACTTTGTGTGAGTATTGGCGGTACACGACTGTTAAGGCTAAACTATAGAGTTTTCCGCAGGGCTATTATCTAATTTGCAGTAGCAGAGACGAAGCAATGCGATAGCAAAAATTGAGAATGTGTGAGCGCGGGGCGTGGGAGGAAACCTCACGCTCGTCCCGCGGCTCTGCTACTGCAAATTACGTAATCAGGAGGCCGTTTTTCTGATATTTCCTTGTCTCCTCATTGAAAGCAGCTTCCTACACCCGATAGTTAGGGCCAGTGCCTTATCTGCCAATCTGTAGCGGAAGAGTTTAGACAGCGACGTGGGCCCGTCGCTTAGTGTCGCCGCACACGGGCCACCGGCCACAGCTACAAACGCCGCCACGAGAAGTTATGTATGAAAAGTACAGGAAATATGCCGATGGCGGCGTTTTGTGGTTGTGGCCTGTGGCCCGTGTGTGAGTAGATACTGGCGGCACACGATTTTTGACGTGTAATCTTTAGTGTTTCCCGTGGTGATTTCCAAAAATAGTAGTAATAGTATAGGTATTTCTTATCTCCCAATCTGTAGCGGAAGTGTTTGCAGCGTGGTCAAATCATGTTATCCAATTTACCGTTGATTGACACCCGTAAGATAATCTAGGAGCTTGATTCGTTCGGGCATACATAAAGCGTGACAACAGATAAATATACTAACCTATCCCCAGCAATTTCAAGATCAAGCCTGCACTTGTGGGCGTTTTATCTCTACAACTGCATGACGCTACTAAATACGTCACTGATCCTTTGCCCGCCAGTCCCGTTATGCTAAACGTGGTTATAGGATCTTTTTATAGATACATAGAGGCTAAGTGCGGAAAATGCCCGGTCAAACTAACTAATCTTTTCATGGTTCTGTCGTTCTCTGAATACCTCTTTTCGGGAACATGCGTGTGTATAATTATGTATGTTGTACGTACATGTCTGATGCTATTTCTAATTCCAGTGGACGAAGTGGACGGTGATGGAGATGACGACATGGACGACTTTGACAGATTGCGGAGTATTCGCGAACAAAACCGACGAGAGAAGTACATACAGAAGTTAATAGCGCGGTCTATTAGTGCACAACAGGTACTATTTACTTATTTTTGGTATTATCAGAAAAAAAAAGGAAATTGACAGACATCTTCATTAAATTATAGATAAAAATATATTTTATTAAATATCTACATCAAGTGCCGTTGCGATGCCGGTATAGTGTGTCGTGATCTTTATAAAAATCAGGAATATTCATACAATCTTGCAAAATAAATTTGTGATTTCATGTTTTGCTGATCTGATAGGTCCTTTATAGTAGGGCAAATTTTATAACATTTCGCTTAACATGCCCCTTGCTTATTTCCTCAGGCTGCAGGCGAAATACTGGATAACGACTGCCTTTTAGAAGACTTAATGATGCAGTCAAATACTCTTAAGAACTCTGACAAAACTAAAAGTAACTCTAAAGAAGATACAACTTGACAGAAAACCTTTACATTTCCATGGGATTAGTCTCAGTGTTTACATACAGTATTAACATTGTGATAATGTAGGTACTTATTTTATATGTTTACGTCATACGTGTATCACGTATGGTATGAATGAGATGGTGGATAAACTGCTTAATATGTGCCGCCTAAAGTTTGTATTTACCTACTTAAAACTATTTCAAATGTGCTGAGAAAGCTTTATAGCTGCTTAAATTTTATCCACTTATTATAATATTAATAATAGTAGCATACTATTTTACAAATGGCGGTGTCTGCTAGTAGTGTTGCCGATTGATAGTGGGCTATCGATTATTAATCGATAGGTGACCGATAGTAGGACTATCGATAGTATTAGCACTCTTTAATAGTATTGAATTAACACATTCAGAGGCCAATCTATACATTTAATAAAAATGTAACGTATCGCTATCTGTACATGGAAGATATATTAAAAAATATATTATAGGAGACCTTTATCAACGCACAAACGCACAGACAAAAATTCTTTTGGGTACAAAAGAATGATTTTTGTAATATTTGTCTGTGCGTTTGTGCACGCTAATCTCGAAACGGCTAAACCGATTTCGATGCAGTTTTCAGGAATATATTGTGACAGCTCTTAACATATAGGCTACTTTTTATCCCGGATAATTTCGAATTTTTTCTGTAGTCCACGCGGACGGTGTCGCTGGCGTCCATTAGTCAATAGTAGGTATATGTTATTTTTCAGATGAAAAAAAACGATAGTAATTCTATTCGATAGTTCGGCAACACTATTGCTAGCACATCAACTTTTAGGGATTTGAGAAGAATGAATAATAAAATTTATTACCGTAACATGTATTTTTAAAATTAATTATTCATTTTTTTATGAATTACTAGACCAACTGGAGCCATCTAAGAATTACAGATATTGTAGGGGGTTTTACGTAAATCACACCAAGAAACATTTCGTTTTTTAAAATACTTACTCGATGGCCGTAACAAATGTTGGTCGTTGGTTTGTCCTAAATGATTTAGGTACCTACGTACCTATACGTGAATGCGGGCCGGGGAAGTAAAGCTGCCACGGCACACATTTACTTACATACACGCCCTTTGATTTAGGGTTGCCACCTTTTCTTTTTGCATTTAAAGTACATTGGCTATTATAGGTAAGAAAAATCCAAAAACCCGACTGCGTAAAAAAGAACCAAACTATGTACTCGTAATAATAAAAAAACTGAAAAGATGAAAACAAGCACTTAGATGTCCGGTGGTCTAGAATTCTATAATATTGTTATGGAATGAATACTATTGAAGAAAATAAAATATTTTCTAATGATGTAACATAACAACTGAACAGCCGGGATCCATTGAAATATTAGCTTGGCTGTCGGATAATGGATCCCGACTGTTTAGTTCTTATGTTACATCATAGATTTTATACCTTCTCCATGCGTACAATACTTTATTATAAAGTACGAGTAACCCTACCCTGATTACCTAGTTTGCATTAGCAAAGCCGAAGCAGCGCGACCGCGATAATTGAGGGTGTGCGTGCGCGCAAAGCGCGTTCGGCGGTTTCCCGCGCCCCGCACATTCTCAATTTTCGCTATCGCATTGCTTCGGCTCTGCTATTGCAAGTTACATAATTAGGTGGACGTTTCGTTTGGTAGTGACTGATTTCGGTAGCAGAAAGCTTAGACAATGTAACATTATTTCTCGGTCGAATCGATAGATGCCATCGAAACATTTCCTCTAATAGGAAGCTTTAAGCGCGTTCATTAAAATGACGTGAAGTGGTGTAACAGCAATTGGTGAAAATGTTACAACAAACGTAGCGTCGTCGATGCGAAACGATACTACATTGCCTAAGCACACATGTAGTCAGTTCACGCACACTCTGTTGTAGGTAGATAGATAAAATTTGTCACTTTGATTAATTGTAATAGAAAAATCGTATATTGTAAAATTGCAAGCTTTGTCAGACCACTGGAGTTGGCAGTGGAGTAAGATTTTACAGTTGTATAAATTAGGCTTAGGTAATCTTGTTTTGCGCGTAAGTTTAATGGTCAAAATGACTACAGACTAAAAAAATTATTTATAAGTTTACCTAATAAATCACCAAATCATTTATTTTCTACAAAATTGTGCAATTTTAATACATACTATTCGAGATATTTTTGTCTTTCATTAATTATGCACGAACTGAACTCGCTGAAGCCGCAAACTCGATCGAATTGAAAACTCATAGGTACACCCTCTGAAAACGTATCATTGACTAAGGCTTAATTTTGCATTATGGCCTACACAAAGAGTCTAGTGTTCCATTCCCAGTAAAATGGTAAATTCATAATACATCTAATCGTGTCCGTTATGGTAGCGTACAGAAGAGCTATATCGAGTTGGTATGTAGCTCAGGCTGTCTGGACAAATATTCAAAATAGCTCACATTTAACTAGGTCAATAGGGCACTTTATGTGACGGCTAAACGCCCTTATTTCAGAATTTGTGACGCTACAGAATCTTAGATAATTCGATCGAAAATGTGTCCAGGCGGCTTGAAAAACCACTTTTCGCTGGTCTCTCAATCTCGGTAACGGAAGTTTTAGACGACTTTTTACATATCAACGGGCGTCACATAAATTTGTGACAGGCATCGAGCTAAAAGTTTTGTGGTACGTGCAGCGGTTTAGTAGAAAAATGCAAAAAACAGTGTCTAGCCGGCTTGAATTTACGTATAAAACTACTAACATTTAGTGACGCAATTTGTGACGGTAATATATTACCGTCACAAATTGCGTCACTAAATGTTAGTAGAGGAACCATATTCGAAAACGCTCCCATTATTGAGTTTCAGAGGGCTTAGTGTGAGTTTTCACTTCGAACTCGTTCGCTTTAACGTAAAGCGGCTAACCAATCATATTATGGCTATGTAATGTGATGTCATAAAAGTGAGAACAACGGCGCTACGTGATTGGTTAAACTGTTTACGTTTACGCGATCGAGTTCGAAGTCAAAACTCGCACTTCAGAAGTGTCCAGCCAGAAGTTTTATACGTAAATAAAATTCAATATACCATGGTTTGGAGGAGCCAAAATGTCTAGACGTATTAAGCTAGCACTGAGATTGCGATCCGGCCACTTGCCATTAAATAAGTTCGCTTTTCAAATGAAAAAGATTAACTCACCGAATTGCACAACGTGCAATAAACCAGAAGATCAATACCATCTGTTAGTGGAATGTGTCCGGAACGAACCAAGTAGATCACACTTGCAAAACCTCGTTAAGTACAATGCTTTAGATTTAGGTATATTCCAGACTATTTTGGCGTTTCCAACCACAGATACTGCTAAGTTAGTTTATATGTTTGTATTAGACAGTATTAGAATTGAGTATTAGTACATTAAAGTATTAAGACAGATGATCAAGAAAACTAGAGATCATCTCCATAGCTGTCAGGCACTTGTAAATAGACTGGCTGCATGCACATAGAAGCTCACATTAATATCTGCATAAACACTAGACACTATAAATTTTCAAGTGGTAGATGTACATATAACGTATAAATAATATAAGAAAAAAAAAAGTTCTAGGAACAAAATGTATTGACGTACAGTCACAAACAAAATGAATAAAATTATTTGTGAAATTATAAACGGAGATATAGCGTTATTTTTATGACTTATATTTACTCACAATCACGTGTTGAAAAAGTACATATTGACGATGAAATGACAATACCTCCTAACATTTTTTTAACAAGTCATTTTTTAAATTTTAATATACGAATATTATTGAATTATAAGTATATTGCATTAAAAAATGTTAGGAGGTATTGTCACTTCACCGTCGATATGACACTTGTGAGCTTTGGTAATTACTACACTCCGCTTTTACAAGCACGAGCCAAAGGCGAGTCTCGTACATAATAGCAATAACCAACTTAGCTCACTTGTTTCATAATATACTATTAAGTTCTTTATATGTTCATGAGTTGCCATAACATATTAGTCATACTTGTGCATCAGTCCCAGTCACGGGCCTGTACCAATGAATTTATTTCATGTACAGATTTTAATGTTGCAAATTGGTCTAGTAGGTAGTGACCCTGCCTACGACGCCATAGGTCCTGGGTTCTACACGCCGTAGGTGCAAACATTGATATGGTGAATATTAATCTTTGTTTCAGAGTCATGGATGTTTATACTTATCTATAAATTTATATACCGTTACTTAGTACCCACGACACAAGACCTTAGGGATCTTAGTGTGGGACTCGGTTAATGTGTTGTGTAGTGTGTGAATATTATTATTATTATTAAATTTCTCACTTAGCTCGTGCCTCGGAAAGCACATAAAACCGTTGGTCCTGCACCTGATCTCTCTCCGGTCATGTCGGCTTTCCGTCCCATTGGACTATGACAGTAACGGAATAGAGTGCACCTGTTTGCGCACACTTGTGCACTATATCCTTGCGTACCTGGCCAATCTCCATGATTGGTTGCCTTGACCGAAATATGGTCGGAGATCATCACTTGTGCATTAGCACAATTAAACTGACTGATAACAAAGTACATACATAGAAGAAATAATATCAATTTTGGTTGGTCAATTTATGTTATATTCTGCTCCAGTCCAAAGTATCCACTGAGAAATAAAAGGTGTAAATTTTTGATGGTGTTTATTCAGCTTAAAAGCTACATTAAGAACTACAAGCTTACAACTTCAGCTTTGTCCTTCTCCAGTGACGCCTCTTAGCATTGTATCTGAAACAATATATCAAGGATAAATTGATGTTCATATTTTACAACTTTCTTCTATTTAGCAACATGAAACTTCATCAAAAAGTCAGGTAAATGACAGATTCTACATTATTATATTACACCAACCAACCATTGGAAAACTAGTTCATGGTATTTCAACACTAGAGTTAAAGTTAAAGGACCAGACGGAACTGATTTGCTTGTTTGGTACGAAAATGTAAATAGTATGTACATGTGTTTCTAGTCCTGAAAACCTGACTTGATTGGACAATAACTGAGACGTACTATTTCTCACAGGCTTGGTAGATTCCACAATTTACAGATGTATTAATAGGAAACCAACAAAACCTGCTCACGTACATTATGTGATCTCCAATATCTACTAATAATATTTATCTTACCGGATAGTATTCCCTGTGCGCATTCTAACCCATTGAGGGATCGGTCTGTTTTGTTTCAACTTCTTGGCAAGTTTTCGCTTGATAATAAATGTCTTATGGGCCGACTGAAATATAAGGGAATACACAAATTATATAACATCATGAAAATATTTACGGATTATCACAATATATTTGGATTTTCGCAAAATAAAATTACAAACCATTTTGCGGGTTACAGCTGTCAACACAAAATGACAGAGACAAACTGTGTTGCCATATAAAAAAGTTTACCCTATAAGGATTATTTTTAAAAAACTGCCACCATAGATAAAGTGCGTTTCACCTTTAGCAATCGATTGCCGACCGGTTGTCTGCCGTGTCGGCTGGCTGCCGAAACTTGTTTGTTGCTTGTTTTCCTTTAAAATAATGAGGGATTTTCTGACAACTATTTAAAAAAATAGTACAAATCACCTGGATAGATGGCGTGAGCGCATCTCCATCCCTAATTTCTGTTTTGTCATTGGACACGTTCAGGGGAAGGTGAAGGGGGAGCAGCTAGGGAGGGTGATTCGCTCATGCCGTATACAGAGTATAAGTATAGACCAGGGATTTGGTATCTCCTGGTATAGACAAGCTACTGAAACATTGCTATTGATGGCAGGCAAATTGTTCGTGTCGTAAGAGATTTGGTCCAAAACAATTAAAGTTTCGTGAAATTTGTATTCTCGAACCTTAAATCAATATCCTAAAAGGTACTGAAAGTGTGCAATTATGGTAAATTGCAGTATAATTGGCTGTAAAAATATAGTGAGCGAAATCAGCCAAACATTACCTCTCAACGGTAAGTTGAAATTTTGATGAGACGCTTTATGTCAATCAAAAGATTATTAAGTTAGTTTCTATTTTCTGTCATAATCATGCAGTTTTTTTTATTGAATTTAAGGTCTAAATATGATAAAAGCATAAGCAAATAATAAATATACATAGGAAATAATATATGAATATCACATTTTCTCTCTCACACTGTATACGCTATTAGCTCCTCTATTACTTTCTCTCACGCCATCTATTTTTGACCCCCTTGAGAAAACCCCTCATTATACAGACCTCAGATGACAACGAATTTGATACCATATGGGCGATTCTGACCGTCACACTTAAACCTAAACGTAAATAGTCTTACCTGTCCTTTTCTCTCTCAGCCATTTATATTCAGAACGTAAAGAGATAGACCTGAATACAGACATAATATTTTTTTTAACCTTCATTAACCCAGATAAGCCTGAAACTAACTATTATCCTACTGTCCTATATATAGTACGCTAGTATTTGTAACAAGTTATACGTAAGTTATTTATATTATTTTGCTAGAATAATATAAATAAATAAATTTCTAATAAAGCTGACACGTTTCTTACTGCAAATCATAAGACTAAATAATCTTAGATAAAGAGGGTATTCTGATATTTTTTTATTTCTACTGTCCTAAATATAGGACAGTAGGCTTATCTGGGTGTTATGTAGGTATACTAAAAACCATAATTCGAGATATTAATTTGACAAGTAAGTGATAAAGGTTTACCAGAATTAGAAGAAATTAAATAGTGACGTTATAGTCGATATCGATAATTGTCCATATGATTATAATCAACTAGTGGACGCCCGCGACTTCGTCCGCGTGGACTGCAAAATGTCGAAATTATCCGGGATAAAAATATATTCCCGGGATAAAAAGTAGCCTGTGTGTTAATCCAGGGTGCCAGCTAACTCCATACCAAATTAATTTATTAAAATCGCTCCAGCCGTTTTAACGTGAAACAGTAACAAACATCCATCCATCCATACTTACAAACTTTCGCGTTTATAATATATTATTACATTATAAGAAAGTGCTTATCATGCTGAGCAACTTTTCCTAAGACGGTATTTTCATATCTCTCAAAGTTTAGCTGGGCTGCTAAGGGTTCTGCATCAGGCAGTCTAGACCTTCAATTTTTTTCTTTCATATCATTTCTACGTCATTTTATTCTTTCATACATATTTTTTGGATAACTTGAACCGTTTACGCAGCGCACGCAACGGAAGTCTCCAAAGTTGAATAATTTTCCCCGTTTTTTCCACATTTTCCTCTTATTCTTCGTCCCTATTGGTCGCACTGTAATGATATATAGCCTAAAGCCTTCCTCGATAAATGGACTATCCAACACAAAAAGAATTTTTTAATTCGACCTAGTAGTTCCGGAGATTAGCGCGTTCAAACAAACAAACAAACAAACTCTTCAGCTTTATAATATTATAATATTACTAGCGGTCGCCCACGACTTCGTCCGCGAAAGGGGGCATTGCACCCGTGCGAAGCCGGGGCGGATTGCTATATACCCTATAGACTTCCTCGATAAACGGGCTATCTTACACTGAAAGAATTTTTCAAATCAGACCAGTAGTTCCTGAGATTAGCGCGTTCAAACAAACAAACAAACAAACTCTTCAGCTTTATAATATTAGTATAGATAATATAGTATAGATTAAGACTTGACTGTATATAGGTAAATTAATTGAAATGGACAAAATTTCATATTACAATTAATTTTAACTCCAATAAATAATAAGGGCTCATGCTGGAACCCAAATACTGTTATACGGATTAACTATTTGATTATTTTAATAAAAAAATATATACGTAAAAAATATCGATACGTCATTTCGGTCAAGGGTACCATGTAATATAACTACATACAATCTCAAATAATTACTGCACTGAAGTGTATGAAACAGCTGATTTTTTTTTCAATATTTCGGAGTTGGTCACATAGTGAAAGTTGTTTCTTTTTACCTACCTAGTTTCGTGTCAAAAGATAATCACTAATTTTAAATTGACTATACAGGGTGATTTTTCGTTGTTAACGTTCCCGAAAACCACGGAATCTCCTCGTCATCACGATCATTTTTCTCCATGGAAGTTTACCTGGAAAGTATTTGGTTTCCAAAATATTAGGGTCCAAAGTTGAGTAAATAGACTGCGTTTTTCTGCATAAATGCACATTGACGCGTGTAGCAAGATTTTTTCACGAAAAATAATTAATATCTGTCTATGAAAAAACTAGCATAAACACTATAAATTTTGCCCGATCAAGTAATATTTTTTTTTGAAAAAAATTTACATCGTTTCCCAGCATTTTTTGGCCTAAACTTACTTTATTTGATGTATAGAGTACGTACTTTTTTTTATACGAGTATATAAAAGGTTTGTCAACGTCCACTTCAATTTACATTATCTGTTTCAGACAAATTTCCTTAATCTAATTGAGTGGACAGTTAAAGACTAACACAACAAGCAATAAATGAGGTTACTAACAATGAAATATTGACATAACGACTACTACAAAATTAAAATTAAAACCTAGCCAAGCAGACACAAGAAAGAAATTAACAATAAAAATACCCTTCGTTAAGGGTGGCAACGAAAAGACATCCTGTATATTATAATACATCGCTCTTCTTAACCCATCTCATGGTACCCGTGCTAAATTAGGTAAGTAATATATTGTAAAAATTCCTACAGCTACTAACGAAGAATCTGCAAATTTATACACTCTTTAGACACGACACGACAATATTTTTGTCCAATTATACGTTTTAGCTTAATACTTACATACATACATAATAATCACGCCTTTATCCCTTACGGGGTAGGCAGAGCACCAAGGGCTGATAAAACCACATGGTGCCACTTCTGACCAATTGGAGGGTATAGTTGAGATGTACAAGTTCGGTTAGTAGCTTAATAGTAGTGAGCTTAATACATACTTCCGATATTAATATTTTTTAGTAAGGTCTCTAATAAGGTCTTATATCGGTTATAACAAAACGCATGCACAGTTTGACATTATTTAAAAATTGGATAATTTGGAAACAATGGATATAGAAATGGTTGAAATATCGATAAAACTTAGACAAGGTTTAACGTAAATCAACGTTTCTTAAGTTAAGTCCATGTTTTCCCAAAATGTCTTAAAGCTTTAATTTATTTTAACGATATTTCCCACTTCTGATGCAATTACCTCAATGTGACATTACTGCATGAATATTTTTTTTAAAGAAAGAAAGTTAAAGATTCTTCTGTCTAAAGAGGAACATAGATCACGGAGCCAAAAAAGAGGAACACATGGGACTAACAATGGGTTTGGTTTAAAACTTCTACAAAATATATAAAAATGAAACTTTTTTGAAAGCATTTTATTTATTATTTGTTTTTCTGGTCAAACGCTGATTAGATTATTTGCTTGCATCAATATTTTCAGTTTTACTAAAAATCCTTTCCGGCAAGATGATACCTAAATGCTATGGCGTAGCAAATAAAAAATAAATAATGACAGATTTTACAATTTGAGTTTTGATTTTGACAGATTTTTCGTGAAAAATTTTACGATTCGGCGGGAAAAGCTGGAAGGGTGCAGGTGTAATTTTCTTGTGAAAATGAAAAATTGTTTGTAAATAGCTTGCATGTGTCCGAAAAGTGATGTTTTCTGGTAGATAAGTTATATTTTGATTACTTGTGATGTTAATCTAGTGCGTGTGCATGGTTTTATATGCAGGTAAGCCGAGTAAAACTTTAGCTGGATTACGATTTCTTCATGGGCGCATGTAAGTTGTTTCTGCAATAATTTTCCATTTTGACTAACTTTACACTTGTTCTTGAGGATTTTCCCGACGTTTCATCATCATCATTATCATCCATCATAAATTCAGAAATCATTTTACTAGACAATGATTAGGCTGTATGGGCTTAGTTCCCCTTGCCTTTCCTTCGGGATAAACTAAATAATAATAATATGAAAAATTTTACAATTTTTTATTTTCATAACTGGAAAAAATCACAAAAAAGCAACAAAGCTCAGCAGCAAGGCTTTTATATTAGTGACTGGAACATGAATAGACTAAACGTACTATTCAATGTACGACGAGCTCTAGAATGTAGGACTATATCAAAAATAATTACAGCAGATGGAAAAGATGTACCCAAGAGAAAAACTTTTGAACAGAGAATAACTCTTATTAGCCCTGATAATACTGTTAGTATAACTGATTTAAAAAATGCTCAAACCCTTTCCTTAAGGCGAGATTTGAAATTAGTTAAAATACAAGATGAAGATTCAAAAAGTAGGAGACCAATTTACAGGTAAAACTAAGTTTATGTTCTGAGTAAACTTACTTAAATTTTCATTAGCTTCAATCTTCATGATTTCATTTAGTATCAACCTAATTCCACGTACCTACTTAATCAACTTTTTTCAACATATATTAGTAAATGATTCAATTAATTAATTGAGTAACTATTCAATATACAGGTTAATGACAAGTGCTGAATATCTTAAAGAAGATTTGGAGAAAAGAAAGCAGAAGCAATCAGCTCGCAAAGATAGTTCTGTAAAAGGAGAAAAACTGCTTACTATGTCAACAAAAATAGGTGAACATGATCTTATGACAAATATAAAAAAGATGCAGAAGTTTTTACAAAAGCACTATGAAGTGAGGGTAGTTATATCTGGAGATGGGACTGAAAGTGCTTCTCAAACTGTAAGTAACCCTTCCCCATCTAAAGAGTCTATTCTTGTTATATTAAATTTCATACTGTTGCTTATAAATACATATATATTTATATGATTTAATTATATCAATATTTGCATAAGTGGAAAATTAGCCATGTGCAATGTGTATAAAACAAATATATTTGTTTTTCAAATTATACTCCTTAGGTAATCTCTTCATCTTACACATAAACCAACCTTTTAATATTGTGTTACAGGAAAGGATATTTTCAGTAATAGAGAGAAATCTAAAATCTCTGGGCAAGATTCTTCAGAAAAGAAATAAGGGCAGTAGCCTTAAGTTCCAGTTACAGCCTACATCATCGGCCACACAATCTATAGACAAAGAGTCCACTTCTCCTGACAATGGTAATGATAAAGGGCCACTATGACTAGTCATTGTTATCATGGTTATATTAGCAGTCAAATATCATATTTTAAGTAAATATATTTTTTTTGCATTTAAGTCTGATGATAAACAAACAAAATCAGATGAAAAAGAAGTATGTCGTAAGTGTTAATATTTTTTTATTTGTGTTTTATTAAAAATGTAGAGTAAATGTTAAACTGACTATTTTATTGAAATGGTTGGATTGAATTTATTTAATTTTAATCATTAATTTACACTGTTAGTTTTTGAAACTGAGACAAATGTTTAGAACAGTAACAGTTTTTTGTAAATACATATATTTTTAAAACAGACTGTAATTATTACTGTCAACTTATCATCAGCAATACTTACATATTATATGCATATAAATACTAGTGGACGCCCGGACTTTGCTGCCGCGAAAAAACTTGTGAAATTATCTATACTAATATATTAATATTATAAAGCTGAAGAGTTTGTTTGTTTGTTTGTTTGAACGCGCTAATCTGGAACTACTGGTCTGATTTGAAAAATTCTTTCAGTGTTAGATAGCCCATTTAAAAAGGCTACAGTCTTACAACAACCTGCCCGGCTTCGCACGGGTACAACGCCCCCTCACGCGGACAAAGTCGTGGGCGGCTTATCTGTGATAAAAATATTTTCACGGGATAAAAAGTAGCCTATATGTTAATCCAGGGTGTCACCTAACTCCCCCCCGATGGTTTGCCCGCCTTGTAGGGGCAGGGGGCAATTACGGCTTAGTAACCGTGGACTGCTCACCCACGGTGAAGCTAAGAGGCAACCAGGGCCGGCCTGTTTGGGCCGCCGGCTGGCTCGAGGAGGGCGCTCCCAGCGGGCTGAACAAGTCCGCTGCGGACGCGTGTGGAGGTGGGACCGCAGAAGAAGAGGAGTGCCGGTTTTACGGTGCGCCGTTCTCCCTATCTTCTGCGGCCGTGGAGGGATCGCAGGGGGAGAGGCGTGTTGGTATTACGGTGCGCCACTCTCCCTACCCCCTGCGAGCTGGCGGGGCCGTTCCGTCGAAACGGCAGTGGTGGGGCCGCAGAGGAAGAGGCATGTCGGTATTGCGGTGCGCCGCTTGCCCTATTCTCTGCGGCCGAGGTGTGGTCGGTGGCAGAAACACAGACCTGATCTGCCACCGGGTACCAGTTAACACATAACCACTCGGGTACCCCCTGCGCCCGGGTGGTATGCGTAATGCATTTTGTCCCCCGAAACAAAAGGGTTTCAGCTAACTCAATACCAAATTTTATTCATTTCGCTCTAGCCGTTTTTATGTGAAAGAGTAACAACCATCCATCCATACTCACAAACTTTCGCATTTATAATATTAGTAAGATAGTAAGATTTATATTCATTTTGAAACATGGTCTTAGGTTATTGGAAGTGGAACTTAACATTAGTTCTTATAAGGGTCCCTTCCTTACTGAGGTGCTATGTTGGTTGGATTGCACCACCTAGTTTCCCATCGAGGTGTCGGCTACAAAAGATTGTCTATATAGGTAGGTTAGTTAATATTCTTATTCTTTATTGCATATACACAAACAATATAATTTACAAGATAAAAAAAGAGTTGCATGTACTATGGCAAGTTTATCTCTTCTTTAGTGGTGATTCATAAGAATTATTCTAAAGGTATCTAAAGGTAGGCACATGATCCAAGGCGCGTGCGTCCATCTTCATTTGTATCTTTTTTAAGGATTAGTCTTGTTGTCTATGTCTATAAAATAAATGAATGTGTAGTCTCCTCCTACACTGATTGGCTCCAGGGTTTTAAGAAATAATAATTGAGAAGTTTAATTTGATAAACATTTAATACAGTGACTATAGAATCAGTCGAATAAGATCCTCCTAGGTACATTATTATAGGTTTATCTATTGCTACAGATAACTTACATTACACCTTAACATGGCAAAGTTTTATTTATTTTATTGGGTATTACTAAAAAAATCATAAATTAACAATTATTCTTTATCAGTTGGAATTATCACAGATGCTTTGGAGATCTTTTAATCTTATGTGGTAGATGTTATTATATAATATTAACTTATATAACATAAATTGATATTGATATTTAACATTAGATGACTATAGGAATAGTATTTCAAGCATATAGTCTATGTGAATGTAATGTACAATATTTACATAGTGTGGACAATGAATAGGATTCGACTCTAATACTTAATTATAAAGTTTTAACCTGAATACTTATTAATTCACTAATTACTTTATTTTCATGGAATGAACTCTGTGAGACTAGTTATGAAAAAACTTCGTTTTTCGCTACGATAATAGTATGAAATATGAATTTAATGCTCTTAGCGAAAATTTAATCGTTGTCTAGGAACCAATAGTTTAAATAAGGTTCTTGATAACATCAAGTTATTGGATTTGAGTCATATGTTATTAACACATTAGGTTACTAACATTTACTTTTTGTGCACTAGTTTCAGAATATAGGTACATGCCACATGTTTGTAGGAAGGTATCTCGCAAATTATTATAATAATAAATATTTGTATTTTCTTCTCTTATTGCTCTTGGCATGTTATAAATATTGGGAAAAGTTTCTATTTGTTTGTTTTTGTGTTGGCTTAGTATACCTACCTACAAAATTACAGTTACACACAAAAATGTTAAAAATATCTACACACCTATCTCAACCACTATATATGATAAAATAGGTATGAGCTTTATGAATAAAGTCACAGTATGTCATAATACGTAAAAATGGGCTTAAATTACAGAAAAAATTATCATCTACGTAACATATCTTGTATATTTATGAACACTTTTGGAAAACACCCTACTCATCCTACTACCCAATTTATTCTACGCCGAAGCTAACGAGAATATTTTGAAAATGAACCCAAACAACGAAAAGAAAATCTACACACCAGAAGAGATTAAGAAAATAGCCCCAGGCTATAGAGGAAAGCCAGAACGATTCGATCCAGCTAAAGTTGGAAAGAAGCGTGAGCCACCTCAAAAGAAACAGGGCCCGGCAACGCCAAAGGTACCTGCCCCAACAGCAACCGACAAAGCTACAAACCCAACTCCACCGAAGAACAGTCCTATGTGGGCTGACTCCGTATTCGGAATTGACGTAGCCGTCAGGGAGCTAGACATCAATCAGGAAGTGACTCCAAATTTCGGGAGAGCTCCAGAGATTGTTGAAGAAGTTTTCTCCGCTATTAGTGGAGATGACTCAAATCTTAATAAACAAATGACCAAAGGCATGTTGATGTACTACACGACGTCGATGCTATGGGCACGTTTATTAGATATAAAGGCCAAGCGTGGAAACACAAACTTGACCTTCGAGGAACTCGAATTCTGCAAAGCAGTCATGCAGCACGAGTACAACATTCCACAACCCATCTATTTGTTCCTAAAAGGAATAGGTGAAGTCAAAGATTCTACAGGTAAAACTGTACATCTTGCTAATCACGTACTCCCAGTAACAGTAGTACAAGGTGTGGGCGGTTATCACTCAAATGCTATTGACGCAACATCACACAATCTTTACGAAGAAATTCCATCTTTAGGAATTTGTGGAGACGTAGTGATGGCAGAAGCATCGGAAGCGGCGCAACCAACGCCAAACTTTCGTGTGTTACCTCCAAGAACCAGAGCGACTCGCGCATTGTGCGGTTACTTTGGACCCATTGGTGCTCGCAAAGAGGAAGTACGTATACTATTAAATTCAGTAGGTATACATGCGAATTCCTTCGATGAAACCATTGGGAAAACAAGGCTAAACATCAACCTACTACAGAAGGTAAGTGATTACTTCGCTGGATGTCCTACATTCCGCAATGAAAAAGTAAAACTTGATGCTCTGACAATAGAAGGAGATGCAGCCCAACTCATTCGTTCAATACCAACGAGTGAAAACGTGAATCCAAACGCGAAATGGACTGAATTGGTCATCAGACCGACATCAGCTAACGCGAATGCGACCACGATATTTGGTGCCTCATATGTTATGGGATACCAACTATACAAAGAAGCAGTTGAACAAAGTGACGCCAATTGGTGTTGCGTTGAACAAGCTTCATTAATCCAGCCTTGGAACATACCACAAGAATGGATTACAAACAGAAACGAAAGACGAACTCTACCTCCAGGATTTGGAATTGACAGATTTGTGTCGATATCCGATTCACAGAGAAATAGAACAAACGCAATCGTTCGCAGAATGATTACGAGTCTTCGTTAGTTAAGTAATAAAATTGACCGCGGCCACGGCGAGCAGCATCGAGGGTACAGTCAAATTTATTAAATATTAAGATTAGTTAACATGAGAAATTTTCTCAAATGTAAAATAATTAGTTTTAAATTAAATTAAATTTTCGTTAATTTTTATTTTCATAGTATAATTAGCATAGGGCAACAGGCTGTATGAGGACAGCTCCTACTGCAGCTCTGGAGGCCATGCTAAGCCTACCGCCACTCCATCTGTTTATCAAACAGGAAGCAGCGTCTTCAGCGGTACGCCTCAGGTCCTTAGAACTCTGGAAAGAGAGCGGTACGGCCCACACAACCATTCTCACGGAGGCCTACGAGGATTTACCGATACTAAGGGCACCCAGCGACAGGATCCCCAAAAAGTGGGTATTTGATAAAAAATATAAAATCCAGTTGCACGAGAATGACGACTTCGAAGGCCTGAACTTGAATGAACTTAGGATATTCACGGACGGGTCCAAAACAGACTCTGGGACGGGGTCAGGAGTATTCTCCGAGGACTTGCAGGTCAGAGTCGCCACACCTTTGGGATACTACAACACGGTCTTCCAGGCCGAGTGCTTCGCGATCTCACAGGCAGCTACAGCCATAATAGCCAGAGAGGTAACTGACCAAGGCATCAGAATCCTCTCGGACAGTAGGGCAGTCCTACAGGCGTTAAACAGCAACACTGTTACCTCGGGGCTCGTCTACGACTGCCACCGCCGACTAACAGAGGTATGTAGATACAACCGTCTCACACTGCAGTGGATCAAAGGCCACAGCGGCTCGAGAGGTAATGACTCTGCGGACGCGCTGGCCAGACAAGGTTCGAACCTTACAGCCATAGGTCCGGAGCCCATCATACCAGCCCCCGCAGGCATCGCCAGGACCTTGCTGAGAGCTAGGACTGGCGAACAGCATAATGCACACTGGTTCAGTCAAGAGGACTGTCGACAAGCAAAAGAGGCCTTACCTCAAATTTGCGGCCGACTGTCAAAGAAGCTAATACAGTTGAATAAACCCCAACTGAAACTGATAACCAGTATTATTACAGGTCATGGAGCCTTCAACAAACACCTATCCACATTAGGTGTTACAGACAGCCCCCTGTGCAGAGCCTGCATGGAGGAAGAAGAGACAGCCGCCCATCTGCTGCTGCGCTGCAGAGAAGTGGCCCCGTACCGGGCAAAATATCTCGGCTCTCCAGGCTCGCTTAGCGAGACTTTGGGCAACCTGAAAAGGCTGCTAGGATTCCTGGAGGAGATAGGCTGGCTCGAGTAGAGAGCACACCACCCTTACGCAAAATAGGCGCACAGACGTCGAGTTGCGGAAACAAGCCCGTTCTACCATACCATACCATACCATACCCTACTCATCACCTTAGGCATTTATGTAAAGCAACCTGGTTCTCAAAGGTTCCAAGTCAACTAGATGCCAAAAGAACATTGTTCGTCGTCAGTGTCCTCACTCACAATATACGTATAATACTTGGTCCTTTGAGTCGGATAGTGGTATCCGCCATCAAAATTTAGTGCTATTTTTTAATTAGGTACCTAAAAGTGCATTAGTTACGCGTACACTATATAGGCATATCTGTCTCTCTCTGCCGGAGGTAAGTCAGTGTTTATGGTGCGGCCCCAAGTTAGCAAGGGGGACACGGTTCCGACGACGGGCGCAGCGCGCACTACACTTTTTAGAAGATCCTGAAAGAGAAAAAGATTCCTTAGGAAATCAGTTCTTATGTGTTGAAGGCTCATTTACACGATACCGTTTTCTTGTCTGTTGTCATACAATTTTATCGAAACAATGCGTGTTATTTTAACAGTTACTTACATTTACATTTTGATAATAATGGCGTATCAATAATTGAATACAATTATTGCTTTTGAACGTAAGTCCAGATATTTATAAGAAAATGGTAGGTATCTTGTAAATACTTAAGCCTTTATGGTATGTTAGTTTTCAGTTTTACAGGCACAGCACAGTGTTAGGCATGTAAAAATACAATAGTAACTAAAAACACTCAATTATCAAATGATCCATGCAAGGAATGGCTTTAAATGCAAGCAGTAGGTAGATTGATTTTCTTTTTCGCCGTCGAATAATCGACGGCAGTCATCCCCAATACAAGACCAGTTTTTGAAGTCGGAAACGACAATACGCCACCTCAATTTTGTAGGAGATGGAGATGTTCTATATTCCCTGAGAGCTTATGTACCGAAAACATGAAAATGTCCATGCGGTTTAAAATGCATGCACATGCGCGTTGGGAAAAGTTCTACAATAGAGAAACTTTAGTTCCAGGTACATAGTTCTACTTACAGAAATGTATAATCAAATATTGTTTTCTAGGAATTTGGTTTTAATGAACGCATCCGTAACAAGTAGTACCTAGGTAATACTTATTGATTCGGCGGGAAAAGTTGGATGCACCCTTCCAACTTTTCCCGGTGTAATTTTCTTGTGAAAATCAAATAATATTTGTAAATGACTTGCTTGTGTTCGTAAAGTGATGTTTTCTGGTAGATAAGTTATATTTTGATTACTTGTTATGTGAATCTAGTGCGTGTGCATGGTTTTATACGCAGGTAAGCTGAGTAAAACTTTAGCCGGAATACGATCTCTTCATGGGCCCATGTAAGTTGTTTCTGCAATTATTTTTAATTTTGACTAACTTTACACTTGTTCTTGAGGATATTCCCGACGTTTCCATTCATCATCATCATTATCATCCATCATAAATTCAGAAATCATTTACTAAAGACAATGGCTGTATGGGCTTAGTTCCCCTTGCCTTTCCTTCGGGATAAACTAAACAAAAAAAAAAGTAATACTTATTACGGATGCGTGTCAGATTCGGCGGGAAAAGCTGGAAGGGTGCAGGTGTAATTTTCTTGTGAAAATCAAAAATTGTTTGTAAATGGCTTGCATGTGTCCGTAAAGTGATGTTTTCTAGTAGATTAGTTATATTTTGATTACTTGTGATGTGAATCTAGTGCGTGTGCATGGTTTTATACGCAGGTAAGCCGAGTAAAACTTTAGCCGGATTACGATCTCTTCATGGGCGCATGTAAGTTGTTTCTGCAATAATTTTTCATTTTGACTAACTTTACACTTGTTCTTGAGGATTTTCCCGACGTTTCCATTCATCATCATCATTATCATCCATCATAAATTCAGAAATCATTTTACTAAACAATGATTACGGCTGTCCCAAAATAAAACACTGAATATGCCATTTTGTGAAAATACTGTTTATCCCAATTTTGGATGTTCTGTGTTAATATCTTCCGTTTATGGCGTATTCTGTGTTTTTGGACCTTGGTATCTTTGCCATTTTAACCATTTTCAAAAAACGGATTTTTGATTTAGGTAGTAGTTGCACACAGAACATCCAAAATTGGGATAAACAGTATTTTCACAAAAATGGCATATTCAGTGTTTTATTTTGGGACAGCCGATTAGGCTGTATGGGCTTAGTTCCCCATGCCTTTCCTTCGGGATAAACTAAAAAAAAAAAAAAAACGGATGCGTGTGATATCCACCCAGGGATTTGGTATCTTCTCCACCAATAAGATTCGGCGGGAAAAGCTGGAAGGGTGCAGGTGTAATGTGTAAATGGCTTATGTGTCCGTAAAGTGATGTTTTCTGGTAGATAAGTTATATTTTGATTACTTGTGATGTGAATCTAGTGCGTGTGCATGGTTTTATACGCAGGTAAGCCGAGTAAAACTTTAGCCGGATTACGATCTCTTCATGGGCGCATGTAAGTTGTTTCTGCAATAATTTTTCATTTTGACTAACTTTACACTTGTTCTTGAGGATTTTCCCGTCGTTTCCATTCATCATCATTGTCATTCATCATAAATTCAGAATACATTTTACTAAGCAATGATTAGGCTGTATGGGCTTAGTTCCCCTTGCCTTTCCTTCGGGATAAACTAAAAAAAAAAAAAAAATATATCCACCAATAATATTTATTGGTCCATGAAACTTGAAAATATGAAGCATGTCAAATATTATACAAGATGATTTTTGATCGACAACGTTCCCGAAAACCACGGAATCTCCTCGTCATGTATGGAAGCATGCCTGGGAAGTGTCTGGTTTCCAAAATATTAGGGTCCAAAGCTGAGTAAATAGACTGCGTTTTTCTGCATAAATGCACATTGACGCGTGTAGCAAAATTTTTTTACGAGAAATAATTAATATTTGTCTCTGAAAAAACTAGCATAAACACTGGACCAATCAAGAAATAAAAAATTCAAAAAAATTTACATGATTTCCCAGCATTTTTTTTTAGCATAAACTTACTTTTTTCATGTTTAGAGTACGTACCCTTCGTTAAGGGTGGCAACGAAAAAACATCCTGTAGCATAGTAGGTACCTACATCTCTAGTGGAAATGGAATGGCAGCCCAGGAATTTGGTATCCTTCTTAAGGTAGGTTCCTACGGTCCGTGATATTGCGGACCGACGCGCACAAGCGCGCACCACGGATCGTGGGAAATAGAGCGTCCGTGGTAATGCAGACGCGTCCGTCTCGGTGCGCCTGCATCCTTAAGGTGGGTTCCTACGGTCCGTGATATTGCGGACCGACGCGCACGAGCGCGCACCACGGACCGTGGGAAACAGAGCGTTGGTAATGCAGACGCGTCCGTCTCGGTGCGTCTAGATCCGATAAATGTAGGCGGACGCGGACCAGCCTGCACCGACACGCACCGTGGGATAGGGTCGTCCGTGGTAATTGCAGACTCCGTGGCGGTGCGCCCGATCCATGGCGAAGGATAGCTCAGACGCGGTGCGCGCTCGTGCGTGCTCGTTGTCTATAGGCGACCACATAAAAATTGACGACCATGTCGACGGCTGCATGGATGCAATAGCGATTGTGGTAGTCTAATGGCATTTTTGAATACTCGTACACTCGTGAATACACTTCTGAATTTTTAGTATTTGCCCAGATATAAAAAATGCTACTTTATTCAAGACCTAATAGGGAATACTAAACTTTCCCTAATCTTACTTGAGGTAACAGATTACGGTTTTTTGAAGAAAGCTTTTATACACTTCACAACACATTAAAATTACACATTACAACTTGCATAAGCCTTTAACAGTAATTTACCTATACAGGGTGTTTGTGACAGCCAGGCAAATATTTATGGCGACTTCAGCATGATTCTAAATTTTCGCAGGAAAATTCATTTTTCCGGCATATTTTCCACGCGTAGATAATGACTTAAAAACAAAATTTTAACCTATTGATTTTCGAAAAGAAAGTCCCAAAATTTCAAAATACTAATGAACCCTATTGGATAGTTGATTTATAAAACAGCAATGTACTGTATCACACAATAACCAAATAAGCTGAAATCAATACAATTACTTTGCGGATAATCAAATTAAAAATATTTCCTGGGAGTAATAACACTGTCGTCATAACAATGGTACTTGTTCAGCGTTTCATTCAGTATCACACACACCTTGTATGTATAGATTTTTGGTCGTCAACGTTCCCGAAAACTAAATCTCATCATCAATGATTTTTCTCCATGGGAGGCATTAACTACAGTTTTCTGCATTAATGCACATTTGTAGCAAGATTTTTCACGAGAAATAATTAATATCTGTCTATCAAAAAATTTTATTGGGCACTATAAATTTCGCCCGATCATAAAAAAATTACATCGTTTCCCAGCTTTTAAACTTACTTAATGATGTATAGACGTACCCTTCGTTAAGGGTGGCAACGAAAAAACATCCCAGGATGTAACAAAAAGGTTATGTTAAGCTATGTAAATAGCCCACTATAGAGAACCTATCCACGAGAAAATCACATTTTTCCCAATAGTATGGAGAATTTTTGTATCTCAGGAATTTTCATACAATAGCTTATAGTCGTGCTTCAAACTATTTCGAGTTCGCTGTACAAAGTATGTACTGTAAACAAACAACTTGTCCCTAGAAATATTATCCTAGTTTTCTTAGACATAAATAAAATTGTATGCGTTACAATTCGGAAGTTCAAACATTCACTATGGGTGTGCCCAACACCGGGCCCTACACCCTCCACTTCTGATAATTCATAAGTTCATAACTCACTGCACTAACTACAATCGCCAGTGCTCGGGTCTGGTTTCGCGTGGCGATTGTAATTAGTAGTGCCTGTTTTCGCAGTTATGACCAGATACAGTGGAGGGTGTAGGGCCCGGTGGTGGGCGCATCCATAGTTAAAGCGTGCTACAAAATAAATACCTTCAAGTAGTCCATGGGTTACGATGCCGTACTAAAGTATTTCAGAGAAAATAGTCCTTATTTCAATAAGGCTGCGTGTTATAACAAAAAAAATACTTTTTTACGAAAGTATTTTCTTTCAGTTAGCGCGATTCTACACCTTAATAGATATAGCCTAAGGTTTAATTTATCACTACGATACTTGCAACGTAAAGTCTTCCACGTATTTCGGCCCAGACCGCCGACGACCACGGACGGGCACGCACCGTGGGATAGCCTCGTCCGTGGTGCGCGTTCGTCCGTAGCCGTCGGCGCGTCCGCGTCCGTCTGCAATATCACGGACCGTAGGAACCCACCTTTAGGCAGCCTAATGTACTTATTAATTTTTATCAGTATGAATGACATATAAGTAAGTATGTAGTTTGATTTTAACTGGTAAGTATGGTACATAATCTGATAGTGATTCGTTCAAGACGTAATTAGTTAGTTTTAATGTAACATTAGTAAACTTGCAAAGCATTAGTAATGAAGGTTAGTGAATCGCCGCTATTTGTTCTCGATTTCGGCTTTTACGAGTACCTACTAAGTACTTTTTATAAAATGAATATTTTTAATAATAGGTATGTATTACTTTCATAAACGCCCCGACATAGCTAGCTGCCTACTAATGTAAAATCTTAATATAATAGCCATCGTATCGTTATACTTTGAGGTATGACTCTACCTACATACGAGTATATTGTTGTCAAGTAGACTTTTACGGCGGACTAATATTCTTAAAAATATCAGTGTTGTAATTTTTTTTAAATAGGTACAGCTGTAAACAGCTTCATAGAATAAAAAAGTTCTCATACGCTTACAAACTACCGTACGTACGTAGCAAACTCGTAGCATATGCTACGAGTGCTACGATGCGTAGCGCTGTGCCTGCGCGCATAGTCCCGCGATACTGACTATTTTAATTTTATTGAAACAAATATTTATTCGCTGACTATAATAGGCTTTACTAACTCTACTGTAGAGATTCCCTTTTCAGGTGCCAATTAAATGCGATAGTACGATATATAATATAGGTCACGCACGCATAACCATACGAGTATAAGACATTAGCATGAATAAAAATAGCATGTCTATGTAATCTACATAAAGTTCTATAATTACAAAAAAATCTGATAGCGACATCTGTTCATCTAAGTATGTATTAGAAACAAACCAACATCCACAAATGGACTATGGTTAAAGTTGTACAAGCTTTGAGAATATGAATTATGTAAAAATCTTTACAGCCTTAAAAACAAAAAATAAGAGGATCGCGATACGCTAAGCTTTAGTTAAGTATTAACTACCTGAGCTAAGCTTTGCACTTGTATCAGTGTACATAGATTAGTGTTAATACGTACTCGTATGCATCGGCGTAGAGCGTGACGCGACCCTTAGGTACCTACTTGTACGTACACTCACCCAAATGCAAAACTGAGTTTAGACCGCGCGGCAATTTTACACGTAATATCCAAAACCTGTACACAGCCCATACTGTACAACAAAGAAGAACAGACACGAGAACAAATAGACGGCGATGGACAGACACACCATGTTACCCATGAGTGCGGGTCGCCGGCGGCCGGACCGCCGTCGCCGGCACCAGCAGCGTCGGCGCCCGTACCCGCGACTGCCCCCCGCCCGGCGCCCGGTCCGCCCCCCGTCCCGCCCCACCTCCACCGGCCGAGACCGCATCAGCATCATCGTCGACTCGCTGGCGCGCTCGGCTGAACGGTCTTCGATCATGTGCGACTCTAGGTCTTCTAGCGGCGATTCGGAACTGCAATAAAGGATATAAGTGGTAAATAAACTTTTAAGGAAAAGTGAAAGGTGGTGTGATAATCTATTTTAAGGTCATTCGACGTAACCTCAGTCCTCAGATTTGTATTTGCGTGAGTATACATAGATATCACTAACTGAGCTTTGTTAGTGATATCTATGCTCAAGCAAATGCAAAAATGAGCTCAGGCTCCGCGGATTATGGACTTGCGACCGCCAATGTAGCTCAAGTGGTGCAGTAACATGACGTGCTACGTGTTTACTACAACAAATCCAAATATACTTGGGGATTAGGGATCTTTGCTATTTTCACGATTTATATAGATATTGTTATAATGTAAACTCTCTTTTAAAAGTATAAGTGAATGCAATAATATCAAACTTACTTGGCACTGATAGCGCAGTAGGAGCTGAGTTGTTTCCACGTGCATCCGACAGTGCAGCACTCGTCCGCTATGCCTGCGTGGCGCTTTCTCCGCGCGCTTGGGTGCTCCACTACTGGAACAAAAGTATAATATCGCTGTTTAATAGCGAACCGCACGCAAGCAAAGAAAGCCTAAAATATTCAATGCAATATTCATCTAACGTCCTTTGTATAGAATATTTTCACTCTTACGCTTAAGACTGTTTCACATCGCGATGAAACATTTTTTTGAAATTAAAATTTGCTGACCTGGGTACTTACGAGGGCTGTTTGATAAGTCGTTTTAAAAAGTAAACTATTTACATTGCAATATCAACAAGTCTCCTTTGAGGGCCAAACACTTGTTCCAGCGAGTTGTCCATCCCCTCCAAAAAATACGTTTTGGTCGAGGTAGGCGTTTACACCAGCGATCCAGTCCTTATTTGTCAAAAATTTTTGCCCTCCAAGCCATCTTTTCAGATTTGGGAATAGGTAATAATCGCACGGAGCTAGATCCGGCGAATACGGAGCATGCGGAACCAGTTCGAAGCCCAACTCGTGGATTTTGGCCATTGCAATAGTTGACGTGTGCACTGGGGCATTGTCTTGATGAAAGAGGACATTTCGGACAATTTTGGTCGTTTTTCCAACAATTCGGCATTAAAACGGTCCAATAACTCTGCGTAATAACGGCCAGTGATAGTCTTTCCCTTTTCCAAGTAATCAATCATAATGATTCCTTCGCCATCCCAGAAGACTGTCGCCATGACCTTTCCAGGACAAAACAGTTGGGGGTCACCAGTCGCCATCCATGATTGCTGATTCAGGTGTATAAATGGTACCCAAGTTTCGTCCACAGTGACAAATCGACTATTCCGAATTACGCTTCATCATATCCAAACAAAGTTTTGAAATCGTGTTTTTTTCGATTGTCAACAAACGTGGACATCGTGCTTTGTCATACCCAAATCTTCATGCAGGATTTTATGTACTGGAGATGCCTGTGTTCTCAGCTATTTCACGCACCTTCACTCGGCGGTCGTCGAGTACGACTTCTTCAACAACACAGTAGTGACTTCGATTGGGCGACCAGAGCGTGGAGCATCAGATGTGCTTGACCGACCACGTTTAAAATCATTTATCCAGTTATAAACAGTCTGCAACGTTGGTGCGTTAGTGCCATGAACAGAATCAAGTTCAGTTTTTATTGTGGCAGCACTGCAACCCGATCATAAAAAAATGTTTTATAACGGCACGAAATTCAGTTTTTTCCATAGTTGTTGAATTTTACGAGTGATCACATAAACAATGGTTATACTGACAAAAACTATGTTGCTGAATTTTTGACAGTCTTCATTTGAAAGATTGTGCCTGCCAGTGTTAACGCCATTTACCAGAAAAAAGGTTTTACAAATAGTTTTTAAAAGGACTTATCAAACAGCCCTCGTACTTACATTGCAATATAATAAAATGGGTTGTCATAAGTGGCGAGGTAGAGACGAGAAGACCTGGTCATTTACATCTAGGTATTCTCGCTATGTTAAACGTGACTGTCAAATCTCATTATCTCATTTCGGAAAAACAGCCGTGTGTATGTATGTATGTAATTAGATATCTGGAGTTGGTACACACATGACTTTCTAAATGGTACATTGTTATTAATTATTTATAGGTAACGTTATCTGTTTCATTAAATAGGACTTCTGTTGTTTATTTTAAATTAGATTATGAGTCATGTCATTTTTTAACGAATTAGAAAATAGGAATATTTATTTACGAGGCGTTTTATCCGTCTTACTTTCCTTACTAAGTTCGATGTAAACGAGCTATAAAAAGGGCAGTAGGTAGTAGTTTTAGGCATACCTAGTAGGTATGCTGTTAGTCTTCCCATGTTCGGAAATACCTCTATATGCCAATAAATATCTATATATGCCAATAGTAATTAACGCTCAAACGTAACAGTCCATTAATGTAGGGTTAAGCAATAATTTTACTGTGATTAGCAGACATAAACATTCAAAAGGTCATTGGATGTATTGATAGATAAATGATGAACACATGCCAGATCACATTATATTATGGAGCAAAGTTTTAACTTGTTATTGTTTTAATACTTATAGCACACCTTCATCATTCAACTGTTCGATAAAGTGTAACATAAGGGCTAGCTTAAACGAAATATGTACTTACTATGGGTATATAATACCTATATAATAAATAATAATGTCCAATATATTTGAGACACAAAATTAAATCTTTATTTTCGATGATTATGTGAACATTCATCAGTAAAATTCCACTTTCGTTACACCCTGTCTACATACAAGGCGAGACAAAGTATGGATGCTCTACGAACCCGACATGCGTGACATGTAACTGTAAAGTATAGAAGCTACCCTAAAAACTGCTGAAATGAAAGCTTCCTTTTACATTTATGTTCTATCACTCAAACTTGTATGCAATGCTAAAAGCTACCTTTTAAACTTGTGTGCTACGACAAAGGCTACCTTTTAAACTCGTGTGCTACGATAAAGCTACCTTTTAAAATTGTGTGCTACAATAATAGCTATATTTTAAACTTTTAGGTATGCTACTATAAAAGCTATCTTTTAAACTTGCGTGTTACGATAAAAGCTACATTTAAAACTTGTAGGTATAGGTACAATAATAGCTACTTTTTAAACTTGTGAGCTACGATAAAAACGTTATTTTAAATATGTGTGCTACGATAAAAGTTTATAGACTTATGTGCTACGACATAAGCTTCGTTTAAACTTGTGTGCTACGAGGCAAGCTCATTTAATTTTATTTACTTGTGTGGTTCAACACAAGTTCCTTTTTTCTTTTATGCTACGACGCAAACTTTCGTTTTGTCATGAAAACTAACTAATCACTACTTTTGATAGAGAGAGTGATTCAAGAGGAAGGTTTATATGTATCTATCTATAGTATCAGCATTGCACCCGTGCGAAGCCGGGGCGGGTCGCTAGTACTATAATGCACGGTCTCTTATTGTTTGCATTGCAGTGTTTGCACCCTGCCTATATACTAATGAATTATGCAAGCAGGATCTACTTTCTTTATCTATACATATAATAAAAATGTAACGGGTCGCAGTCTGTACATGGAAGATATATGAGAAAAAAATATTATAGGAGACCTTTATCAACGCAATAGTACCCAAAACAATGATTTTTGAAATTTTGTCTGTTTGTCTGTGCACGCTAATCTCAGAAACGGCTGAACCGATTTCGATGCAGTTTTCACGAATATATTGTGACAGGTCCCACTTAACATATAGGCTACTTTTCATCCCGGGAAATGTTTTTATCCCGGATAATTTCAACATTTGATTTTTCTGTAGTCCACGCGGACGGAGTCGCGGGCGTCCACTAGTAATACCTATAATTTTAGTATGCGTGGTTCCTTAACGTTTATCATATGTCAATCAGGATGTTAAAATGAAATTAAAGTAGGTATTGCTTCAGATTGGTGGTCGTCTGCTGCCTGGGTAGCTCATGGCTAGATATGACCGATACTCTGATGTCTTTGTCTGGAATGTTTATATTTATTTTCGCTTCACTCAATAGGTCAAGTGCGGGTTAATTTTTAAGAATATAATTATAAAGTCTATGACTCCTGATAACGTTGGAATGTGACTAATTGGCAAATAAGTAATACGAAATAAAAATAAATTATGTTTTACCAATTCTTAAATTACTCTGAATGGTTGTGTTATAAAGGCGATCTTACATTAGTTATATAATTAAAATTGACATGCACTAACCCCGTGTAACTGGCATTTATTAGAGGTTAACGTTATTTTATTACATTGGTACAGTGTGAATAATGTACAGAACAGTTTGGATTTATTTATTTATTTATTGAGAAATGTTAAATATTGAGGATGTATTTAAAAGCCACGTGTTTCATGTACAGGGTGTAACAAAAAGGGTATGTTAAGCGAAAAGCTATGTAAATAGCCCACTATAGAGAAGCTATCCACAAAATTTGAGATCCGAAATCACATGTTTATTTTTCCCGATTGTATGGAGAATTTTTAAATATCTCAGGAATTTTCATACAATCTTGAAAATTAAAAATGTGATTTCGAGTCTCGGTAATAGGTTCTCTATAGTGGGCTATTTATACAGCTTTTCGCTTAACATACCCTTTCTGTTACATCCTGTATAAGTACAGTAGTATCACGTAGTAATGTGTGATGCTGTCTGCCAAAGATCCGTCTACATCTCAGCGTGTGTAGCCGCCCTAAGGCTGACCTTCTCATTATCTTCCTCGATAACCGACGTTGCCTCGCGGATGTTATTGGTTTAGACGAATAGACGATTGCAAATTAGAATAATTGAAGCTGAATGTAGGTAAAAATGCAAAATTCGAGAGGATTTCCAATTTAACATTTTTAATAATTGAAATCTTTAATTAAATTGGTATAAACACGGACACAAACATTTTTTTTTCAAGAAATTCGACTGAGTATTTTAAAGGTGTACCTACTCAATTTCCTGTGAGTGCTTTAAAAAAAATCTCTCAAAACTGTTATTTTCAAAAAACTTTTTTCACTCTTCAAAAAATATATTTTTAAGGGTGTTTATAAATATAAGGGTATATATATATATATATATATATATATTAAGGGGTTTATAGTTCATAAACGATAAAGTTTTTTGATGATTCTTTATTTGTGGGCATGGAGATATCACAAGGTACCATGACTAGGTCCTGATAATGATATCCCGAAGAAATCGAGGAAAATAGAAGTGCTAATTAGCTAATTGCTGAGTTGTATTTTTGTTATTATTTAATATCTGTCGGTCTGCGGTAAATTCTGGTCGCAATAACTTAATTAGCAAATGTCTGTATCTATTGACGAGTTAATACCGGTTATCATAGAACCCGTAGATAAATACCGTGGGTAAACCAAGTGAGGTTAGCAATAAGTGCCGGCATCTAACCTGTGGGCACGTCCCATGCCGGGCTGTTGTACGCGTGGCAGACTCTGCTCATGATCTCCCCGAGCTTGCGTCCACACAGCTTCTGGCTGGCCGGCGCGCCGTCGACGCTGGCGTCCCACAGCGTAGCCACAGCCAGCATCATCAGGTGCAAGTAGTTGCTCTGCATGGTTTAATCTGGAATCACAACCATTCAATTATTGATTGAAGACACTTAGTAGAATTAAAATAGACACTTAGTAGAAACATTCAATTATTGATTAAAGACACTTCTATTAAATATTGTATAAGTAGTCAGAAAGTTTCCTGCACTAATGCGAGGCTTCATTAGAATACATTAGCTGCATCTCCTTCCGTGCGTGTTGTACCTAAGAGTCGACTAAGATGGCGGTCTCTCAGGTATGTGCTAGTAACTTATCACTGGTCGTTTACATCTGACCCCGCTATGCTAAACGTGGCTGTAGTATCTCTCCTGTGATCCTGCAGTTCTATTCACCCTATTCCATAATGGCGTTCCCATGAACACAGTCGTGTGTGTAGGTATGTATGGCCAGAAAGTTCCTTGTTGTAGCCATCACATAGGTAGGTTTCTAGTGTCGGCGTAGAGTAATCTGTTACTCGTATATCGGATCGGAACAATTTAACAATTGGTTTAAATACCGACAGCAGCTGTACATGAGCACGTTACAGTTATGCGCGATACGGTTAGCAAAAATGTCTCTGTTCTGTACATACTCGTACTTTGATTTATTTGACGAGACAATATTTTCTATAAATGTCTAATATTTATTAGATATTGGGTCATGACCATGAGATATCAACTGGGGTCAGAGTTTAATTCCTGAATAACAAGCGATACTCTGGATTTTTTGCCTGAAGTTAGGTAAAAAGGTACCACTAAATATAACATTTCGAAATTAAAAAGGAAATTCCAATTTTATTGTAGAGCTATAAACATCAAATCGTGACTTTTGTAAATAAGGTTTAGTATTTACCTGGAAGATTTATTATTTAACTGACTCTATTTAAATAGATATTAACTTATTTCATAGTAAAAGTTTTTACAACTGTAGATATCGTAATATGAGCCACAAATGCGTGTAATATGAGTAGGATTTCGCTTTTATACCCGAGGGTAGTTGTAATCCGACACCGACTCCGCCCAACCTAGCTTTTCTATCCAATTCGATTCATTTCCTAAAGTGCAACTGATTTTATATTACAAATGCACTCCATAAGTAAGTGTTGAAATTGATACTTTGTAATCTTCATACTCAATCTAAGTTATGTTTAAGTTACGTTGTGACAATAAAAGTTATTCTTCAGCACGTGGAAGTTATGGTTCGCAGTTACATAAGGTAGTCCATTATGAAAATATTTTCTTCAGAGTTAATAAATATTAACTCTGTTATTAAATCTTATACGTAGTTAGGTACTTATTTTTTATCTAGTCCAAGGTAAAAGTCTTCCTGGATGTAATCGGTTTTAGGTCAGACAAGAACTGAAAATATGAAAGTAAAAAAAAAACAAACGGTAAGAAGGTGGGTAAGTTTTCGTCTAATATTGCGTAAAAAAATCGTGAAATTTAAGGTATTATGTAACATATTAAATTTTTGTCTATATCTCGTAGAAGTATTTGTAATTATCGTGTTTGGGTGGGTCACATCGTAGGTAGATACCTACTTATTGATACGCATTCGTAACTATTGATAGCTAAAAATAAGACTTGTTGTACTATTGAAACTGTTCATTGATCGATTATGTGAGATATTTTATGTGTCTAGTGAAAGTTATCTACTTATTGTTATGTTCAAGGACGTGCTGAATTAACAATTGCACTTACTGCAATTTGATAGGGTGTAACAAAAGGGGTATGTTAAGCGAAAAGTTATGACATTAGCCCCATATAAGGAACCTATTCACAAAAATTTTAGACTCGAAATCATCGTAATCACTTCAATCACTACTCTTTTCTATTGTGTCTATTTTTAACCCATTTCCATTGTCTTGTTCTATGTTGTTGCTGTCCGTGTATGTATAATTTTCAAATAAATTCTATCTATCTATAATCACCTCTGTATCTACTTATGATTATGATGATGCTCTTGCTCTATGTTAAAGTAATTTTAAATTTGCCGCCTTTTCATAGATGACAATTTTCTTTATTATCTGTGAGCTGTGTGCGCGTCCCTTCTACTTGTCAAAACTGTTAAAATACCGGTGTTTGCATTTCTTCAAATATACAATATTTAGTGAAAGTAGACTGTTTCATTCAACACTCTAGATAAATACTAAATTAGTTTCAATGTACATACGTCACACATTTAGACAACTTGGAAAGTTACTTACTATAAACCGATGAACTTATATCTTCCTTTATTTTAAGCCTAGGTATTGTTGTGTGGTAGATCAAGCTGGAGATATGGCTAACTAAAAGTCCATGAAAGCTCTAAGACCTAATAGCCTAAGATGTCGATTGACAGAAATATATTAGTCCTAGTGAAATTGTAGGCCTTTACTTATCAGTGGGGCGATGCTATAATAAAAATAAATTGCCATGAATCAGGATGACCTCACCTGCACAATTTGAAAAATGCAAATCAGCGGCTTCCTTTCTTTAAGTGCCATTCCGAGGATAGTGTGGGGTGTTGCCTTTACGATTGTGTTAACGTCATTGTACAGTGACTATTTTCATAATTTGATCAATTCACGCCGCTATGATTTATTCTATTTATAGTGAACTTGAAGTGTCCGTATGCAACGTGAGAGTAGAGCGTAGCGTGGGCAGTGGTAATGGTAAACAAGTTGTTATACGGTTAACGGTGGACGTCGCCACTGGGCGACCAACAATTACACTCCCACTACTACGCACTTGCAACGTGCAATATGCATGCATGCTGTTCCCTTATGCTTTGTATCTATCGGGGATAAATCTAGAAAGAGATAACGCAGGCGATTGAAAGGATTCATTACATATTTAATTGCATTAAACCTACATATCTGCTCTGTCTGATGTTATGTGATCGCTGTCTGACTCTTTGCTTATGGCTAGCACGAAAACGTAATGTTATATCATACGATGCTTAATCCTATACTTGAAGGAGCAATTTCTGTATATTTGTATGTAATTCTGTAGAAACCTGTGACAAATATTATACCGAAATATAATAATCGATGACACCCTACATTTCGTATTGTTTTGTTCTAGAACCAAAAATACCATGCATGATCTAACATTGCAGTCATCAGATAGTGCAGTGACCTAAGTCGAACAGTGATATAATTATACGCACATGAGAAAACTGAACCGTTCCGAACCATGACCTGGATACAGATTTTTGTAGACACTATCGCAGCATAACACTCATGTGAACCTGCGAGATGGTTAGTCACCTGATACGAGATTACATTAGTGTTAAATACCTCATCACGGGTGTCGACCGCACGAGTAGCGTGTCTACCAGTCTCTACGTAGGTATCCCGGCGCGGCTCGCGATCACTCCCGCTGCGCGTGCGCCGCCCGGCTCAGTGCTTGTGCACTTGATTGGATAATTACATGAATCTCGATCCCTGCTCGATATACAGCCTTGTTGCTGACGATTTGCAACAGCTGTTTGACCACTACATGTAGGGTTACCATGTAGAAAATTTCTACGTTCGGAGCAATAGCCTGATTTCCCTCAGTCAGGTTTTCTTCTTCTACCTCAGCCTATTGCAGTCCACTGCTGGTCGTAGGCCTCCCCCAGGGCACGCCACAAGATACTGCCACAGGGCGGTTTTGCCCATAGTCACCACGCTGGGCAGGCGGGTTGGTGACCGCAGTGTGATTTTCGGACTATGTTGTCAGTACCCACCTCCCGGAAACCCTTAATCGCCTCGTACGATACCCACGGACAGGCAGGGGTGGTACAAACTCTATTCTGTCGGCACCACGCGGTTAAATTAAAACTCTTTGTGAGGTATTTTTATATTTATTATATTTAGTTCAAGAAAACATTATTGGATTTGTGTAGTTACTGGGCCCGGCCGGAACCTGGTTTTGGACCTTCGAGATAAAGTACATAGATAATAAATAGATAGATAGGTAGATAGATATAAATTTATACGTTCATGTCTGTAAGTCATGAGATTTCCTGATCTAAATCTTCCGATCGCAATCCTGAAGAAAGATTGAAAATCATGACACCTAAAAACAAATCCTGAGATATGGTAACCCTTACTACTACGTGTAAATACCTCGCCTATTTGAGATATTACCCGTCAAGCCGTGTAATTTAACTGCGAGTAGGTACTTATAAGTAAGGCTGGACAGTTGCAACATCGTTTTTTGTATGGTTCAATACAAAGTAGTAATGCCGCCGCCGTAGCCGAGACATTCAATGTAGGTGGCCGATTTCTGAGAAGTTCTCGTACGCTTTTAAATCTTTATTAGGTCATTATTTTCATCCATCTCAGTTTTTAGAAATTCAAATTGATTCGAAATATTAAGATTTTGCGTTATCTATGTGGTTATGTTATATTCTTTCTATGTAAATATATAGAACCGATGTTATTAACATAACAAATAACATACTGATAGAGTTAGAGTTATTTTCGTACTGTAACTTCGATAAAACCCCATCTCATCACTATTTTTAATCTCTTAGCAACAGGCAATAGAGACACTCCTAAGGTACTAGAGATAGGTAGGTACTACATTCTTAACAAGATTCAAACCTAGTCATTACCTATACCGTAGGCACTTAGACTAGACCTGGCTATTAATAGCCTCGGTAATCATATGCAATTATCAACAGCCTCACGAATATTCACAGACTAAAAATAGGGTTAACAAAGGTTATTTCTAGAACAGTCACGCTAATTTTAGGTTTGGCTCCTATCGACAGACACGTCTCAATCATGATAGGCAACGATGGCCGATTGTAAAGTTTGGTGAGGTCAAGTGTAGTCGCGTCTCCAATTGGCAGTTTGTGAACGGTCAGTGCCTTCGCGGAACAACACAATAACATTGAACTCTACGAGTACTTACTACCTACTACAAATCCACCACACGCGAAGTGTCACTCGCAAGATGTCTCAAGCCAATGCATTTCTTCTACAGACATACAGGGTGTAACAAAAGGGGTTATGTTAAGCGAAAAGCGATATAAATAGCCCACTATAGAGAAAACTATTTCCAAAACTTGAGACTCAAAATCACATGTTTATTTTTCAAGATTTTATGAACATTCCTGAATTGTTTAGGGCAGTGGTTCCCAATTAGTTTTTTCTACGTACCACTCTAACAAAGATCTCAAACTCGCGTACCCCTTATTGCAGGAACAATAAATTAATAAGAAATGAAATCAGATTTATTTTGAATTCATAACTATCAAAATACAATAGAAGATGACAGAGAACACCAGTTTTATTAATGTGACAAACAGACCGTTTTTCTTTGCACATATAAATATATTTTGGTAATTTTGGTTTTCTTTTTGGTACGCGCTACGTACCCCTTCATGCAACCTTGCGTACCCCTGGGGGTACGTGTACCACTAATTGGGAACCACTGGTTTAGGGAGAATACTATCTGGTAAAATAAACATGTGATTTTGAGTCTAAAATTTTGGAAATAGTTTCTCTATAGTGGATTATTTACATAGCTTTTTGCTTAACATACCCTTTCTGTTACACTCTGTATATATTTACTTTGCAAATTAGACCGCGCGTAAAGTTACACCTCGATATGCTTACATGATTTTTGACAGCAAAATGTATGGAATACGAGTATCTATCAAATTAAACTGTAGGTTACACTCTAGCATCTAGATTAAAGCTTTTAAGAGGGAGTAATAAAATTATTATATGGGTGGTGGAAAATACCTAAAAATATAAGTTTACGGTTACCTAAACTTTTCTCAATTTCAATACATAATTATAATCTACCCATGTATATGTTAACTCATAACAAATATTTTTGTAAGTGCTAAAGTGATTTTCAATAAAAACCATGACCTATATAACAAAGAACCCAAATTTGCGACCCAGAGTGATCGACCCCGATACAAAAGTTGACCCGAGTCTCAGTGAAGTTCAAATATATATTCGACCGGTCATGTTTGTTTATATACGTACAAGTATTATGCTCTTGCTTTTCTCAATCTGAGAGCTGCCTCTAAACTACCCATTGTTTAATATGTCTGTAAAACTTTATGTTGCTTTGAAGACGTTCTTTTGCAACGTATAGGTACTTCTAGAGCGTATGCAATTTATTAAAAGCAGCAGGCAGAGGTGCCTGCCTATTATCTTTATTATCGGTCGAGTAAATTAGTTTTTTTTACGACGAAAACAAACTAAATAAACATGGTTGCGGGCGGTGAAAAAAGCAAAGCATTTTCGTTTATTAGCACGGTGCATTCGATTCTGAGAATGATTTCTAATTGTATCCACCTTTTACGACGATCGTACGATTGGCCGACGAGTTTGAATGAATGGTCAATAAAAACTGGGATCATCTTGGATCTATCTATGATTTGAAACTGCAACATTTGTAATTCTGTAGGGTACATATGGGTTTGTTACTTTTTTGAGACTAATCAGCGTGTACTCTCAAGGTATTTCTAAAGCGAATACTTGTTGCTTGAACCGACGGAAGAGATTACGTTTTGTGTGATATTAAATATAAATAAATTATTGTCTTGTTTAAATAAAAATTCACACACTACACAACACATTAAATTACTTATAATTACATACCTATATAGGTACATCACGGGAGGGAACCACGAATAAAGATGAGTGTGTCTGTGATCGATCACGGTTACGCGAATATTAGTTTAGTAGGTTAATATATTATGTTCTATCGATCTCTTTTTTGACATTCCCTAAAGCTCTATATTTCATACATTTTGCTATCAAATGTTAAAGCTGCACCTTTAATGCGATTTTATGACACCGTATTTGTTTAGTTTATAGACTACTAGGGATTCGCTCCGGCTCTGCACGGGTGTAATGCCCTTTTGACGTGGAAAAATTCCGGGGCGGTCGCGGCCGTAATAAAAAAGTGTTGTGTTTCTCAGACGATTTTTCTCTGCGTAAGAACCAACTTCGTACTTCAAGGAATATTCTAAAAAAAGAATTAGCAACACATTCAGCTATTCATTTTTATATTATAGAAGATGTGGCAAGTTTTTTCTTAAAACAAATAGTTGTAAGTAAATTAATGAAATAGGTAATTGGAAACAGTAATTAATATCCATGCTGTCGCTATATCCAACATTTTTACATTGAATGTTTTAAATTTGGTTATAGTGTACCAATATAATTAAGTTTAAAGCCCATCAAGAGGTGGCGTTTTATACCTTTATCCTATATACCTAAGTCTGGATCTCATTGCAACTTGAGTTTTATGATGTAAATATAGTATGTAATCAGCAATAATTTGACTATGTCTGGCATGATAAAATGATTTTGTAAGTACGTTTGTTCCTACCAGAGTACAGCTTTGAGAACTTATTGCATACTGATATTTATATTAATATAGGTATGTTTACATTTATATTTTATATCGATCTTTTGTTATAAGGTAAAATAATATAAAGGAAAATGGCGTCTAAGTAGGTACTGAAGATACGAAATAACGTAAAGTTGGCAAACATCTAACTTTTCTTTTGGATAAAGAACTACTAACTTTGATTGATCGACTTTTAACGCTACGCTCAACCTGGCTACGAGTTTTTATATGTTTTTATTACCCGGTTGCGCCAAAAAAGGGTTTTATTTTTCACGTGTATGTATATTTTTTTGGCACGCTTTAGAGCTTAAATGTAAAGCCTACCTACCGTCGTAGATTCGTCTAAGTCAAAATTTGTACCTACGCAGTCAGGTTTTTCTTTCTTTAAGTAAGTAATGAGGTTATTTATATAGAAAAAGATATTTTTTATACTAAGTAATATTTTGTATTATGTTGTAGAAATGAGGATGATATTGAGGATTATCGGAGTGAAAACAAAAAGTATAATATTACAGCTGCTTCTCTTCCCGGGCATACTGTACAAGTCAGTAGAGGGACAAGAGGGTCTTGGTATTTTGTAGGCGACGGGCTGACCACCTGTCACTACTAACCGAACTTGTACATCTCAACTTTACCCTCAAAATTGGTCAGAAGTGGCACCATGTGGTTCTATCAGCCCTTGGTGTTCTGCCTACCCCATAAGGGATAAAGGCGTGAATATATGTATGTATGTATGTATATTTTTATAACTAGTGGTTTAAGGAGTGCACACAAGTAGGTACTTAGATCAAAATATCTACCTGTCGGTAAGCAGGTTCCGAATAGAGTTTGTAAGTTTAGAAAAAGGACTTCATAAAATATTTTATAGGTTTTTTACTGGTTTTTTCCAAGTAGGTTAAAACTTTATTATTGCGTTTGAAGAAGTATCTAAGTAGTATAATATATTCAACTAATATGTGGAATTGGAAAAATGTAATATTAAAAAGTATGCTACTTAAGGTGTGTTTCCACTATGTCGTTAAGGTAATTTATCTTTGGATGACCATAGTTGTTCTTGTGTAGCTGTTCCACAGATTACCTACTGTTCTTATTGTAACGACTGTTTGTCGATTTTTTTATGGTATGTTCGACTATCGTACTAGCCATTCCCCACTGTCATGTCAATCTATCCTCACCGTAAAAAATGTCGTAGACGACAGTTAATCGTGTCGTTCTAGTACCTATACTATCTGTGAATACGTCCAATAAACTACGAAATTTAAAATTACATGATTATCTATTGTTATGCCATGATGGAAACGTGCCCTTAGTATGTAAAGCTTTTATTAGACTATCATAGCTCCGACTTTTTATAATGTTAGTACAATATTAAATTATGATTTTTAAACTGACATTACGACAATAATATTTATGAAATTCATTTGGAGATGAGTTATGAGAATAGTAAGTACGAGTATGTTTTGGTTTTATGTTTCATAAAACATATTTCTCTATCAGCGTTAATTATAATATCTAATTAGCAATTCTACTAATTACAAAAAATATACATAACAGATAACTAACAAGAACTTCTTATATCTTTGTAATACCTACAACAATATTCAAAATTAGGACATTAATTAAAATATATCTCACTAGGTAACTATTACGTTCTTTTTAAATACTTTAAGAGCCTAATTCAAGTATAATATAAACAATAATAATGCAATTCCTGCAAGTTTATTTTTTGCCCGAGTTTTTTGGTAAGTATATTCTCTTGAGAGCAGTCGGGTAGGTCTGTGTGTTTAGGGCATAAGAGGTATTTTTCAGTGGTTGGATGTAATTAAAGTTCGAGGAATCGATCAATGATATGGATTGTTAGTGTGTGATTCCACCGCTATACAATTTTTTTTCATTAGTTTCTAGTAATAAAAAATTAAGGACCTTACATATAAACCGTGTGTAAAGTTATGCAACCGTTAAGCATGACATTTGACAGCAAAATGTATAGTCTGTCAAATTAAGGTTTTACTAGCATAACCAACGCTTAAAGTTTTTATAAACTTTTTATAAGTTAGAAAGTAATCTGTGGGCCCTATGTTTATTTCCAGACAGAGGACATAACATAAATAAGATTTGAAAATTTGAAAGAAGCCAGGCAAACACTGAAATAAACAAGTACCATTGTGTTAAGTTATACGACAGTGTTATTTCTCGCAGGAAATGTATTTTTGATTTGATTATCAGTAATCTTTGCTCTCCGCGCCAATTGCATCGGGCGATCCTGTGACTAATTAAATGGGCTTATTATGTGACACGTTGCCGTTTTTTGAATCACTTGTGACTCTCCATTAGGGTTGATCAGTTATTTGGACTTTTTGGAGGACAATTTTTTAAAAATCAGCTATTGTTTAAAGTAATTATCTAAGACCTAATTAAACGGACAAAACTATTTTTTTCCTGAAAATGTGAAAAAATGTCGGAAAATTTTGGAATTTTCCAGCGAAAATTTTCTACATTTTCCGCCTCAGAATCATGATCTGAAGTCATGGTATCAATATTTGCCTGGCTGTCACAAACAACCTGTATATTAAGCTTACTTAAACTGAAATGAAATAACAAAACGTGTGATACATTCTCAGAATTGATTTTGAACAACTTTTTCCTGTTCCACTGCAATGTTACATACGGTTCTACAATGGAGATGTGGAGGTGTACCAATATGTATACCTACATACAGGGTGTACCGAAAGTGTAAGCGAAGTGGGTACTAACGAAGAAAACAGCCCACCACAAAGAACCCATATTCACAAGTTTTTTTATTTGAAATCAATTTGAATCTGTAGAAAGGTACTTTAAAGAGTAAGAGAGTGCTAGAGTAAGAGAGTGCTAAATCTTAGTACATTTTTTTGCAGCAAAGAAAGAACTGTTTATCCAATTCTAAGAGATTTTTTCAATGCTGGTAAAGTAAGAATGGAATCAAAATCCACAGCACTATTACAGATTGCATGCACAACTAACACCGCAAACAAATCGCACAAGTGGCAAAAAAAAGTTGAGTAAAATACTAAATTTTACTGTCACCTCACAAAAAAATAAGCAAGTACAATAAAGTTCAACTAACCTTTTCCCGTAAACTGTATGACGGTTTCAAAGTAACCAATGCGGCTTCGGGTACCTGCCGCGGGTCGTCGCGGGTGCGCGGCCGTATCGCGTCGCGTGTGCTGTCGAGCTGCGCGCGCGCAGTATCCTCGCACTATATAACTGGCAATCAGCTGGAGGTGCGGGCGCTTCGCACGCCCCGCCCCCCGCGCCATAACAAACCCCTCTAGGACGCTCTGGCCAAAGTTCATGTGGATTTACGAATCCATGGAGGATAAGTGTTTGAGGGCGGGAAGGCAGTAGGAAGAAAAAAGAAAGAGACTTAAATAACCCCTCTTTTGGCAAAGCCGCAACGGGTAACAATCGGTCAAATAACGTCAGTTATATGTATGTTACACCTAATCAGTATATCATAAATCAACGCCCACTTGTAGCTAACTTAAGCTTGGATAAGTTGTTATTTCCCATTAGGTAGCGCATGTGAGACTCCAATAGTGATGTGCCGGAGATCCGTATCCGTATCCGCGGATATCCGAGGAAAAAGAAAGATCCGTGTCCGTATCCGTTACTTTTTTGGCGGATCTTTTCACTTTAGTAATTTTAAATTTATAAATGATATTCTTTAAATAGGTGATTAGGTAGCAATAAAAAACTATTAAATTTAATCCAGATATTTTTTTATTTGCTAAAATCAATAGTTGGCTCCTTTAAGTTGCAAACTTATCAGAAGTTAGTTACCATATCTATCCGTACTAATATTATAAATGGGAAAATAAAAAATGTGAGTGTCTGTTTGTCCGTCTTTTAGGGGAAAACGGAGTGACGAATTGACGTGATTTTTTAAGTGGAGATAGTCGAAAAGATAGAGAGTGATATAGGCTACTTTTTGGTCTCTCTTTTTTGTCTCTTTCTAACCCCCCACTTTACTAAAATGGGGGGTGGAAGTTTGTATGGAGTATTCTTCAATTTTCAAGGTAGAAAGCTAAAAATTGGTATGCGGACTTTTATTTGACTAAAAAACAATAATGCGTTATTTTTTTGGAAATCTGCCGCCAACCCCTTAAAAGAGTGGGTGAAATTTTATATGGGACTTTTTGCAGTTTTCAAGGTAGGAATCTAAAAATAAAAAATGGAATTAGTTACACTATTTATAACTCAATAACGGCTGTACCGATTTGGCTGAAAATTGGTAGGGTATCTTAGAACCAGGAGACGGACATAGGTTTATTTTTTATCCCGGGAAAATATTTTTATCCTGGATAATTCCGACATATTGTTTTTTCTTCAGTCCACGCGGACGGAGTCGCGGCCGTCCAATAGTAGTATGTAACTCAAAGGTACTCTTAGGTAAATTAGCTATCTTCTTAATGAGATCAACATTATAAAAAGTTATAAGATCACCTTTTACTAAGAAATCAAAACTTAGATCTTCGTGATTTTTAAATTCTAATTAAATAATTTTTGAAACTAAGTATTTGTCGCGCGCACCGACACTGACTGCGTAAGAAAGTTAAGATCCGTAGTCGTATCTGCGGATATTGACACCAAATATCTGTTTTCAGATCTGTATCCGCGGATATACATTTTAACGATCCGGCACATCACTAGACTCCAATCGACCAGCAGATAAAAACTGGACGGGCCTTATCATGAGGATGCTTCAACGGTAGAACAACAACTTAACGCAGTAAACCCTGGACTGGATTCCCCAAGGAAAGACATTTTCCCGGGATAAAAAGTAGCCTATATGTTAAGTGGGACCTGTCACAATATATTCCTGAAAATTGCATCGAAATCGGTTCAGCCGTTCCTGAAATTAGCGTGCACAAACGCACAAACAGACAACAATTTCAAAAATCATTCTTTTGGGTACTATTGCGTTAATATTTTTCTCGTATAATATTTTTTCTCATATATCTTCAATGTACAGACAGCGATCCGTTACATTTTTATTATATGTATAGATAGATATAGACAAAGTCGCTTGCCGCTGTCTGTCCGTCCCTATGTATGCTTAGATCTTTCAAACTAGGAAACGGATAATGATGCGGTTTTTTTTAAATAGATAGTGATTCACGAGGAAGGTTTATATGTATAGTATTAGCACTGTACCCGTGCGAAGCCGGGGCGGGTCGCTAGTATAAAATAATGTTTAGGTACTGTACCTGAGGGGCAGCATGTTTTAATCGGGTATAACGATGGATTATCCTAGATTTAGGCCATTGGTGTAAGAGTACTCTAGTGATATATTTCAGATTCATTTTGAACAAGTAATGACAGGGTGTAACAAAAGAGATGTTAAGCGAAATGTAACCAAAATAGCCCAATTTAGAGAAACTATCTACATTTGAGACTCGAAATAACATGTTTACATTTCAAGTTTATATTTAAGTAAGTATAGGTAGGTATAGGTAGGTATGAACATAAGTTCTTCGAAATTCCTTAAACTATCTGGTAACATGGGATTTCAAGTTTTATATTTTGTAGATATAGCTCTATAGTGGGCTATTTTGATAGCATTTTGCTTAGTCTACCCCTTTTGTCACAACCTGTATAAGTGTATAAGTATGCTAAAGTGTATATGAACAGGATGTTTTTTCATTGCCACCCTTAATGAAGGGTACGTACTTTATACATCAAATAAAGTAAGTTTATGCCAAAAAAATGCTGGGAAAAGATGTAAAATTTTTGTAAAAAAAAATATTTATTACTTGGTTGGGCAAAATTAGCGTCCAGTGTTTATGCCATTTTTTTCATAGACAGATATTAATTATTTCTCGTGAAAAAATCTTGCTACGCGCGTTCGTGTGCATTTATGCAGAAAAACGCAGTCTATTTATTCAACTTTGGACCCTAATATTTTGGAAATCAGACACTTCCCAGGTATGCTTCCACAGAGAAAAATTATCGTGATGATGAGGAGATTCCGTAGTTTTCGGGAACGTTGACGACCAAAAATCACCTGTATAGTGCATTATACTATAAACAAACTTTTTAACTTACTTAAATATAATAATCTAGCAAATAAATAAATTAATTGGGCTATTATACCTATAATAGGTTAATAGGAATATATAATTATGAAAATAGTAATAACCTGTCAGTGAAAGTAATATCTACTTAATTAAATTACCTTATTAAACGGATTGGCGATTTTAAAGTCTCTTGGGTAACAAAATAATATGTAACAAATAGGTAAAATAAACGTGAGTTAGTCGTTAATTATTATAATATAGGACAACATATAGACCAGTGGACTAAGACAATGTAAGCGACAGCGAAATTCGCTAATTTATCGAAATATTTCCTCCAATATCACGTCATTTAACGATTTCACGCACGCTCTAAATAAATCTATCTCTTATGTGTATTTCTCATTCTCGAATGGTTTGCTGGAAGACACCTTTTTCAGAGATAAGCACGCCTTTGTACATGTATATTTATTCGGAAAACTTCTTGTAAAAAAAAAGGTGTACAATAAAGAATAAGAATAAAGGCTTCCTATAATATTGAAAGAAATGTGTCAATGACTTTGCGAACTTCGGTTTCGCTAGTAAAATTTTTACGAGTACATTGACATTGAGGGTTTACTTAGACTTTATTGTAACTATCCATTGAACCTTAGAAACATTGACACTATGGGTCGATTTTTCAATGATCTGATAACCTATTTGAAGGATTTTATAAAGGTGATATGTCTCTATCTTGTTCAAGTTTTAGAGAATAACTCCATCTCTTCAGATAAGCAGTGGAAAAATATGCCCTAAATTAAGATCTAGGTTACTAGAATCTATTGATCCTAGTAGGATTGTCTCAGGTCTAGGTCAAACAAACATAACGGATTCATTACACTCTCTTGTTTACACTTTTTATTATAACAATAAATTATGCTCTTTATATCATAGGTATATGTATATGGAATATTTATATGTAATAACAGAGTGTTATACAAATAGAATAATGTATGGTTGTATTACATGCATTTATCGGATAATAATCCCGAGCAAAATTAGCATTATTTTTTTACGGTAGGTAATTAATGTATGACTAGGTAGCTAAGTATGCCTTGATCGAATTTTACCAGACGTCTACTAAGCTGACCAATATTGATATAAAAGTTAGATAAAATCGGTGTTAGTAATTTTGCCGAGTGGTTCATGGTTTATGGTGAAAGAGATTTCTTGGGAGATCAGTCAAGCTCTACCATATTTGTAGCAAGAATGAGCGAGAGCTCTACCGTCTCAATAGTCTTGAGTTCTAGAAAAAAAAGTATATTTTCCCAAATTGATTCCCTGTCGGGCAATGCAGGTTTCTATCGCAATTATCTAATTGACATACAACACTGTACGGTGAGCCTTACAAGAGTGCTGCATGTGAGATACAGTTCCCAACTTTGGACTTAGACTTATCATTATTTCTTGATCGAATTTGAATAGATTAACACACAGCTACACACTTGCTCCGATAGGAAGCCTTTAGTTTCGCGCGTATATCAAGACACGCGATAAAGTCTACGAACACCATGGTGGGCAAGTAGCGACATGCAACGTCTTTGTCTAAGCATCCAGAGTTGTACCTATACGTAGCTTTACAGATTTGCAACAAAAATAAGCAGGTATGCCTATGAAGAATTCCTCTATATTTTTGACTCTAATTTGGTATAACTGCTTTGTCGAGAAAGTAAAATGTATGGTAAACAAATTGATAAAACGCGGAGTACCTATGTGTTCATCGAACCGCGGAACATGTCTGTGTCTGAGGCGTCTGCTAGACGGTCCAGACCGAGTCACTGACTCCAGCTATTAATACCCATATTCTTTACAATAACTTGTTTCTCTTAATATAGAAAGCTATTTACAAACAAGGTGATGAATTGATAACGACTGATGTTATTCAGAATTGATTGCATTTTATGTGTGTCGAATGATGTAATTAGCGAACGAGCAAGTGCAGGCTTCTACAGAAGCCGCTAGTGTTTTAAGTAGGTATATAATAAATGATTACTCCGATACCTAAGTTATCGTGGATTAGGTAAGAATTAGTGCAAATAACTCAATCAACTTCTAGTCTTCAGACTTCAACTTTTCAGATTAAGCAATATATATTTATCTAACGGTTACAAAATACCTTAAAAATACAGATATAGAGATATCTAATTTTCCAGGATTAATAATTGCCTAAATCCTCTCTTTACACAGGAGAATTTTTTTTCACCGTTATGTCGTCATAGTATGAAAATTTTGTTTAACACATCGTATGTAGAGTTGCAAAGCACTCGTACTGTCCATATATTAACACCCTCCCCGGTGCAGTAATTTTTTACTGGCTATGAGATACGGAGAATATGTAGAAAACTTGTCAGAAATGTCAGTCCATATATCATTCGTACTATCACTGCTGCCTATTTCAATTGGTATCTATGATATAATTACAAGCTGTCAATTATGGCGAGTCACATCTCAACTCAACTGGCGCCTCAGCATGTGTATTTTGTTGAAAATCTTCCGCAGTGCCTAATGCAGGTCATAGCTATATCTTACATATAAGCCATACATTAGGTACATAAGTGCAGTACGTTTTCTCTACCATGCGCCAACGATGCACCTAAGTATTTTTTTTATATTTACTTAAAGAATATTAGATTTATTACAGCATAAGTATTTATCTACCCATAGATTGTGGTATAGGTATTTGTGGTATAGTGCTCGAGAAGCGGCGGTAGATTTATTTCTTACCTGCACTGTACCCGTATTTGGTGAGAGCGAGATGTCTCACTTTTAAACGTCAAATCCACAGAGCTGAGTAATAACTAGACAAGGCAAGTGTTTCTACTTGGTGTGTAAAAAGGGATTGCAAACCATTTCTATCAGCCCTAATTCATTCAGTCCTAGCTCGAGAACGAGTGTCTATTCTAATTCTTAAGTTTATTCTGCCAGGTAAACAGTGTTATTTACTCAAACTCAAAACGTGGCTTTCTGCTATGTATGTATTTATTTTATAAATCCGGTACCTACCTACCCAATAATTATCGTTTACTATCAAACAAATCTCAAGTATAATTAAGCAGTTTTCCTTCAAACAAACTATCGATAACATTTCAAATTGTTGCCCTCAATTCGAACAATTTGGAGCAAAATTAAACTATTTTGAGAATATCCAGATGATTGATAGCTACAATCTAGAACTTGACAAGGCCACATCAACCCGTGTTTTGTGCTATTAGCATCTAATAAACAAGCCTCATTAAATGCAACTAAGTGATAGAAATAGCTCCTAGAATTACACTATGACATCGCTCTGAGTCAGGCCCTGGCGCTGATAGGAATTATTGATATTGCACTTTAGTTGTTGTTACTGAGGCCCTTTTTATTTACTTTTGTAGACTTCTATCTTATTAATTAAGGTTGAATGAAGTATTGAAGTACCAGAGGTGATATTGTCCTCGGTATCGGAAACATCGTTTTAACTTTACTAGACTGACAGGTATTATTTTTAACCTATGGCTGACTTAGCAAGCAGTCGATCAGTGCTCTTTATTCCGCCTATTGGCAGTGTACGAGTAATGTGAGGACATTTGGCGACCTAGAGATGTTGTTTAGAAGCACTTGTACCTTGGCGGCGAGCCTTGCGTGTTCTTTATTAGGACATTAAATTAGTATGTTCAGTATACGATCTTTATTAGACATGCAGACAGACAAGCCGTCAGGATTGTTTAAATTTTCAATGTACCCAATAGCAGTTTCTGGAGCCCCTAAGCTGAGGTAATAGATCTATGTATTGAACCCTCGCGTTTTACATAATTTTACTATGTATGTTAAGTAGATAATTAAATTAAATTAGGTACAACTCCTTTCTGTTTTGATTCTAAATAGATGCGTAACGATATCATAATTTTAAAATCTTGTTTTTGCTGCTAGGTATCCAATGCAAATTCAGGAAGAATTTTTCTCAGAATCAAATATAGAATCCATTACGTGTTATTCATAGACATACTTATATACCTATACAGGGTGTGTGTGACAGTCAGTCAAATACTGAGATACTGAACAAGTACCATTGTTTTGAGTTATACGACAGTGTTATTACTCGCAGGGAATTAATTTTTGATTTGATTATACGCAATGTTTGCTTTCCGCGCTGTTTGTATCGGACGATCCTGTGACTAGATAAATAGGCTTATTGGTTATAGTGTGATACATTGCTGTTTTTTGGATCACTTGTGAATCTCCATTAGGGTTGATCAGTTATTTGAACTTTTTTGAGGGCAACTTTTTTGAAAATCATCTTTCGGTAAAAACCAAAATATTTTTAAGTATTTATCTAAGGCCTAATTAAACGAACTAAACAACATTTTCCTGAAAATGTGAAAAAATGTCGGAAAATTTTGGAATTTTCTTGCTTCAGTGTTTTCCTCCTCAGAATCATGGTTTGAAGTTAAAGTATCAATATTTGCCTGGCTGTCACAAACACCCTGTATAAAAATAACACCTTAGGCTACCAAGCTTACACGGACCAAATTGCAGCTGGCAAACTTAATCTTTTTGTATACATAAATATTTTTTTAATCTATCCTTTGAAATACTTACCTGTATAATTCTTGATTATCAAACAAACCGGTTAGGTTCATAATGATAAAACTTTCATGGACCTATAGCTTTCGTAAAATGCAAACACCACTCACAAGTGTCCCATTCATTCGTTTTATGAGCGCTATTACCTACTACAACTTTGTATGCGCTTTTAAAGATGTTCACCGGACGAAGTCGTGTGACTGTTATTTACTTCTTTAGATATTACATTTTATATTACTTTGTTGGTAACGCATAATAAAATAGTTAATACACATAAAATTATTCCGTTACTGTAAGTGATAGCTTAGATAATTCTATGGTTTAGTGCCACTTGTAGTAAATGCTAGATAAACATAAACAGAAAGAGCAGGCATGAGTACCAGATTTTCGTAAATCTAGGTTTATGTAACAATATTATTGAAAAAATGTCTTGCATTTTTGCGTAGGATGCATTTTGGTATGTACCTATATTTCTTGAGGAGTGTAAGTGAGTTATCAATTCTTTAGAATTCCCAAAAAAACCTACGAGAACGAAAAAAAGGGAATTCTCAAGTTTAAACGTACAGTGCATAAACGATCACAATGATAAAATTGTACTATATTAGTAGGGGAGAGTTGGATATTACCGCGGTTGATAATTCCGCGCATCAGCATATATCAAAAACTATCCACTAGTTTTGCGATACAGTGCATAAACATCGAAGCTCGACATGCCTACACCCTACCCCGCGCATCGCCGGTACTTTCCGGGCGACGATGGAAACAGCATGTCTTGCAGAAGTTTTTTCCGTCATTCTTTATAAAATTTCGTACATACTTTTGATAAGAGGTAAGTGATACTGTGTTATTACAATACTTTGATACCATAAATTTTTAAAGCTTATACAATGTAGAATCAATGTTACTTATACTTTTTACATACTTTAAACTTTTCAATATTATTTGAAAGTTAAAAATTAAAATGGCCAAGTTTGACAATATCGCGCCGACGACGAAATTATCAACTATGAAAAAAACATACATACAAATCAACATAGTATAATTCAATTTTATTTTCGTTTTAAATGGATAAAACATGGGATATAGAAAATATGAACATTTCATTAAAATAATAATGATTAAAGAATTCAAGATTTACTTACATATATCGTCATACTTTATATAGGCAGTGATCTAATTTTTCAAACAGGATTTGGGTACCCTTAGGGTTTCCTTAACTTTTTGTAAAAAATCTTTGATTCGTACCTACTCATTTTTTATTATTATTTTTTTGGTTACTTACTCATTTATATGGGTACTATTTCATCAAACCTAAGCACGGTATTATAGAACCAGTTTGACAATAACACGCTTCTAAAGGTCTTTATATTTTTACAATAATTAATTTCTATTTCAACTTTCTACTAATTATTGCATTTTGTTTAATTTAATATCAAACGTTTTCCTAATTATGGACCCAAGTCCTTAGGGGCTCGGTAATATCCAACTCTCCCTTAATATTTGCAGTGCACCTTTTCTTCTGCCAGCCTATTTATATTATCTTGTCTTACGGAATACATAAGAGCAGTATCGGTGTACCTTTATGGCGCAGGCGCAATAAAAGTGCGTTTGACACGTGTTTTCAGTATAAAATAAGATATACTCAATGTACTATATCCGTGTGGTGTCAGCATAGAATAGCCCCATCTTTACTTTACTTCAAGTGGTAAATTATGACAAACTTTGGTTCACTGCTTAAGATTTCAATTATTAGTTACTTAACTATCCAATATCCATATAGATATAATAGTGCGATGAAAGATTTCGGATCAATACATACAATGTAATTGTATGGCTACGTGGTGCCGGCAGAGTAGAATTCGTACCACCCCACGTCTGCCCGAGGGTATCGTACGAGGCGATTAAGGGTTTCCGGGGGATGGGCAGCAGCACCTCCCGTGTTGACAACATAGTCCAAAATACAAACTGCGGTCACCAACCCGCCTGCCCAGCGTGGTGACTATGGGCAAATGCCCCTCATGGCAGTCTTGTGGCGTGCCCTGGGGGAGGCCTACGTCCAGTAGTGGACTGCAATAGGCTGATGATGATGAATGATGTGGAAACTAAAGCTTTACCTGTTACCTAACCTTTTTTCGCAAATGAGATAGGTAGTAAATTTGTATTATAAATGTATTAGTTAATAATTAATAATACATACATAATCAAAGTTATAGAAAAAAATTCTGAGGCCCTTGCTTACTTTTCGCGCAAAATTAGGCACCTATTAATTTCTTATACGCACGTACCTGTAAATACATACGAGTACATTAAAAGTTTCTCCTAGGGTTTTAAGTAGATACTTAAGTTGGTGGGGTACGAGTACCCGGGGTACGATATGGATATGATACACGATTAGTATACGACATATAAGTATAGTTATCAAGAGATACGACCGATGTTTTACGGTGTTATGTCTGCAGATCGTATGCTAATAGTATTGTTTAGACTAAAGGTGGAAGCTGGATATTTATGCGCTGGTTCCGAGAGAAGCGCGCTCTGAACTTTAATATTGACAACTTTGTAACCCGGACTTTGATGAAAGCGACGGTAAACACACATGCTGCACTTTATTACCGGCTTTAAAGACACACTAAATTAAACGATAATTGAACTACTAAAGAAAATTATTTTACGCACACATTTTCCATTCCATTTTAATTACTTCTCGGTCAATTAGATTATATTGTTTATTGTGCTTTAAATAAATTTTATATAAAGGCGAAGGTAAATCACTATCTACCTATATATAGCCCTTGTGCCATCCATCCACGAAATTCCCCAATCCCCAAATAGTAAAATCGAGCTTTATATATATTAGCTTTTGTACCAAAAATGTACGGATAACATTTTTGTTGACTTGATATTTAAGTCTTTTGTTTTAAATTTATCATTGGCCATTGTAAGATTTTGACAAACCGGACCCGTATCGATAAGTCCGATAGTGCATTAGTAGGTAACGGTAGTCAGTATAGGGGTTTATAAAAGGGCGGAGTGTAGCAAGAGCACGTAGGTGCACAATAATCATATGCCCTTGTGGGAAGGCAATAAAATAGACATTAGTCAAACGGCTCAATGGTCCTACGCGCTGTCTGACGTGTTTTAGTTTGATTATTTTGTTTTTCATAAGTTCACTTTCACAGAAATATTTGTGATTGTTCTACTAATTCTATAGAATTGTATATAACCGTAGTGCACCGAAGTCTTAGCGACTCATGTGCGAGCGACTTTTGATATAAAACGTGGCAATGTTCGTTATGTATCTTCCTAATCAAAGCGGTAGATCAAATTTAATTTAAGAAAATTGTTCAAATTATCGCAATGCCATTCAACAATAATGACTTAATTTTAATTTAATTTATATATATTTTAGGAAGACATACAGACAGATTAATTTTATAAGTCGTCTTGATTTTACAAGATTCGCAATGAGGGCGGGCGGGTCCTATTATAATAATCTATCACAAGGTTTGCACGTGATTGAGATTTACTCTTCCTATCTAAACGTTTAATTTATATACCCTTAAGTAATGTATCTCTCTATTTATGTATTGTTCATGTTTTATTTATAGGCATCCGATTCGTCAATAACCTGTCGGCGCCGGGAAACCGCGAAACCTGACGCCATGACCGTTCGTTACGCAATGTTGTGTAAATATAAACAAGTATGGTAATGTATCATACGCATTTGCGGTTTCACTCGAAGTATTAACACTGAAAAGGAGAGAATTGGATTATTAGATCATTGTCACGGGGCTTCTACTAATTACTTAATTACACTTTAAAAAGCTATCGCTTGATTGATGGATGAGATAATTTTTTGCGCCATAGTCACATGGCAAGGGTTCTCTCTACCTCTTAGATGACTTGAAAATAAGAATATTACAATATATAATGAATATAACGATAAGTGAAGGTCCTGTGTGTTGTTTTGATACTTAATTTATTAAAATATAAAATTCCTCGAAAGATTAAAATTAAGTATTTATATTCATTATAACGATTATGCCACGCCCTATAATTAATCAAATTGGCAAAAAAAGTTACCCATTGTCAATAAGAGGAGCCGCCCCGAGATGCACCGAGCTTGCACCCAGGATTCTCGGCTAAAAATAGCTCCAAACAACTAACAGGAGCGTGGGCCTGACCCGGTTACGTTAATCCAGAGATTTGTTTGAGATATCAGGCCTAACGATACCTTTATGAATGGTTCCTGAGTCAGGCAACCAACCATTATGACTTTGCTTGTAGATCGCAGCGGAGAAACCGAGAAATTTTAACCTAGTTATAATTTATATTACTATTATGGATTGTATAATATGTAGATGTATGTTGGTAGTGGCCCTGCCTGCGACGCCATAGGTCCTGGGTTCGAATCCCGGTAGGTGCAAACATTGATGTGATGAATATCGATGTTTGTTTCCGAGTCATGGATGTTTATGTACTTATCTATCTATTTATATACCGTTGCTTAGTACCCACGACACAAGACCTCAGGGATCTTAGTGTGGGACTAGGTCAATGTGTTGTGAAGTGTGTGAATATTTATTATTGTTATTATATAGGCTTAGCTCCAATCCTGCAATACTATTATATTAGGTACTAGTGAACGCCCGCGACTCCGCCCGCGTGGACTGCAGAAAAACAAAATGTCAAAATTATCCGGGATGAAAAGTATCCTATGTCCGCCTCCTGGTTTTAAGCTACCTTTCCACCAATTTTTAGCCAAATCGGTACAGCCGTTCTTGAGTTTAGTTTAGTTATACATACAGGTGATTTTTCGTTGCCACCCTTAACGAAGGAAGGAACGAATTACTCTTGAAACAAAGTAAGTTTCTGCAAACGCTTCTGGGAAAAGATGTAATTTTTTTTTCTAAAAATTTTTTAATTACTTGATTGGGCAAAATTTATAGTTGTTTATGCTAGTTTTTTCATAGATAGATATTAATTATTTCTTTAAAAAATCTTCGTAAAAAGTATTCGTCAATGTGCATCTATGCAGAAAAACGCAGTCTATTTACCCAACTTTGGACACTAATATTTTAGCTTCCATGGAGAAAAATGATCGTAATTATGACGAAATTCCATAGTTATCGGAAACGTTGACGACCAAAAAACATCCTGTATTAGTTTATTTATAGACAGATATTAATTATTTCTCGTGAAATAATCTTGCTACGCGCGTCTACACACACGGTATGCTTCCATGAAGAAAAATGATCGTGATGATGAGATTCCGTGGTATCCGGGAACGTTGACGACCAAAAAACACTCTGTATAGTAACCACCTAATTTTTATCAGTTTTTCTGTTCCACAGCTTCGCTCCGCTCCAATGGACAGGCAGAAATTAAAGTCAGCAAGTCAGTAAAAAACAAAATTAGCGCCAGTCATTCTAAACTTTTATTCATTATTTCAAAGGATATATCTATGTATAAAGAAAAAAGCTAAATATATTGTCCATTGTTTCAGAGACGCAAAGTGAAACCTGTTATTCAGTTTCGGTGACATTGTGTCACGTCTGCTATAATGTTTACGAGTCCGTGCGTGCATCTTGCCCTACGGCTCCACGCTGGGCAGGCGTGATGCATCCTAAACAAATGGGCTAACTGGCCAAGCTATAAATCGTAATGACGCCGATCCAAGACACGTGTACCAATCACACTTTGTTATTGTTTGTTTCGTAAGATTGTTCTGTGGGAAATTTCACGATGTAACTTAAATTTCTACCTATCTATTAGCTAGATATTAGTTAGGAGTAAAAGTAAATTGCCTAAAAACCTTTGCTGTTAGCTTTCTACATTACTTGCTACTTAGAGACCAACCTATCTAAAATAATAATAATAATATAATAATAATTTATTTTACAAAACACAATTATACAATAAGCGCACTGAGATTAATATAAATTGAGGTATAGTAAATTAAAGGGACAATAAAAAAATATGCGCGGTACAAACGCTGCTGTCTACCTAGGATTTAATCTGTTCTTGTAGACATCAGTGCCCTCCTCGACATTATAAATACATAGGTAGAGTATATAAAACAATAAGTACTTAAGTGCACCAAATATGCTCTACAAGACTGTTTTATCTAAAAAAATAACATTAAATCTTATCCTATCAGAAATACATTGCACACCAAACCAACTTATTCTAACATGCGTGTGTGTGTGTGTGTGCGTTTAAGTGTATGAATCATTATTATAATATTATCTTACTACTCTCAATAGAGCTTCCGTTTGTCCATAAGTAAGGTTCTGAAGAAATTTTGAAACTGTCTTTTTGCATAGGTAATATTTTAAGGGTTGCAAGTTAAGTTCTTTATTTAGTTTATTATAGAGGTAACCTCCCAGAAAATATTCACTCTTCCCTCTTTTTTCAATAAATCAGTATAGATAAATAACCCATTAGGCGAATCGTGATAAGAAGTAAGCGTTTAGGAGATCCTATTTGGAGTACAAGCTGGGTGGAGCATGGCTATGGATAAGACAGGCGAAGAACTAGCAACATACTCGTATGTCACTGATATTTTACATCCGGCCTTGCAATGTCAAACAAACATGATTATAGGATCTCCTTCGCAGCAGTTTTGGTTACCTTTAACTTTAGATCTTACCATGGATTGTAACCGTGTCTATTATGTATCCTTAGGTACCAAAGACATTGAGTAATCTACTTTTTGCTACTTTTCCAATGTCTTGGTACTTCTTCGCAGTTTCTTGTTCTTCTGTCAGTTTGTTAGATGCTCTCATAAATGACTTTAATATAATATCCTCTATCTAAAACTCAAAAGTAAGTATATTATGCTCTTTCTCTTCAGTATTAAATCTGCACTTAGTAATATTTTGCGTGAAATATTTATTGGATTTCGTATATCTAATAAATTAGTTTTGAGGTTTATATCAAAAATATTTGTTCAAACTGAAAGATAATAAATAAAGATTTATTAAATACTAGAGAGTTATCACATTTAGTAATGAAAGTGGATAGGAAAGTCAAGTACTAAGCATCTTGGTACCTATCTATATCTAAGAGAAGTCTTCAATACGAGTATTAGCCAAAAGCATCTTTATGACATGTACTTGCTAGCAATCTTCATAAAATTCTTTGAGAAAATCTTCATAAAACCATAAAATTGTTATTACCATTGCACAGTAAATTATCTAGGTACTTATCAGCTATATGGAAGGAGGTATGTAAGAAAGTAAAGGTTCGTATACAGAGTACATCGGTATATGCCAGTAAATTAAACTTTTCCGATTAGGTTTGTTGAATTAAAAAAGAAAGAAAGAAAACGTTTAATTTTCGCCACACACACACATAAAAAATTACAAGCTAAAATATATAAAGTGGGTATAATACCGTAATCAATGCATATAGGTACTATACATCAAAACATTATACACATATATACATATACATACACACATTATAAATCAATCACAAAACATAAAAAATAACATAAAAATTCCAAAAGTCATCAAAAGTAGACAATATAAAAGTGCGACGAAAAATTGGTCGCCACTCACTCAGCATAATGTTATATATAGCATGAGATGCTATAACGCTGGTCTTCCGTGTCGCCAGTAAACTTGCCTAATGGACAAGTCGTAAATAATATAAAACTAAAGACAATATACAACAACAATACGAATAGAAACACAACACAAAATAAGCTACTTTCTTACAAAGCTTACAAATAAAAACGTAACAATACAAATTAAAAACGCTCCACAAATTAGTTACTACGCGACACAAAATTAGTTACTCACGTAGGTAAGTACTACTAAGTACATGAAGATATTCAATTTTTTTTTTGGATTACTTGTGACTCTTGATTAGGGTTAATAAAGTTTTTGAACTTTTTTCAGGGAAACTTTTTTTTTAATCATATTTTTTTACTTAATATATTCTATAAATACTGTGGCGGTTCAGCACACCGAACGTTAGGGTAGCTAAGTGTAGATTGTGACGCGATTTCATTTTTAAAATGTTTACACTATTTAAGAACGGTGTTACGTGGGAGCGAGGTGGAATGGGGAAACAGTATCGTGCGCATGCATTCTGCACTCTTTGTACCATGCGGTGAGTTTTTTTATAAAGACAAGACCCATAAACAGTAATACAGAAGTTTAATCTCGACAGTACCAAATATTCACACAACTTGACACGCATATCGACACTCAAGAATTGTCTAATACCATAGAGGACCCTAAGTCAATAAAAGCAACTTCGCGTTAACTCAACTACGTGCTTTTCAAACCGTAAATTTCCCTCAAATAAAAGTCCTAAATTTTTCGCTTCTTCAACTGGCTCAATCTTTAAACCATTTATACGTATATCTGGCTTATAATCTTTTATTTTAGCAACCTGGAGGTTAGATCCTAGCACAATATATTTTGACTTGGAAGGGTTTAAGTTTAATTTATTTTTACAGGCCCACAATGAAATACCTTCAAGGTCGTCATTGATTTGTTTTATACTACTATTAAAATTTTTAAGATCTATTGATAGATAGATTTGTAAATCATCTGCATATATATGATACTTACAGAATTGATTTAGTTATGTCTGATGCATATAAAATAAAAAGTAAAGGGCCCAGTATGGATCCTTGTGGTACACCCCTTTCAATTTAGAATTATTAGCAAGGTAATAAAATACCTTGAAAGAATCCACTTTTGGAAGATTATCTGATTGAGCTTGCACAAAACCAACTTTATTAGTACTTATACGAGTATATTAAGTACGTTTTAAACTTGAATAACGCAAATAAATACGAAATAATAACAACACCAACCGCGTCACCGCTTGCCGCTCAGTCGAATCGTGAAGACTGCCGACTGCGCAGGCATCGTGACGTCACATGCACCTTCGTACATTGGCTTTTAGCGGCAGGAAGGCTACATGTTTATTACTTAATATCTTCGTAATTAATGGGCCGATTTGGATAATTCAAAAAGATATAACTTTCTTATGTCATATAGAATAACGTGGATACCAGTTATATTGAATTTGCTATAACTGTACTGATCCTCATTGGCGCGGAGAGCAAATATTACTGATAATCAAATCAAAAATGCATTTCTTGCGAGTTGTAACACTGTTGTGATTAACTTAAACAGCGGTGAATCTTTATTACTTCTAATATTAAAACAGACAAGATTACCTTCTAACTCGCAAGATACATCCATTGCTATGAAATTATTTTTGTTGAAAGTATTATTGTTTTTCAGGCGCCCCTTTTGTACACACTCTTCGAAGATGCCCCTTCTCGCCACATTTTGTGCATTTATAACTAGAAAAACGGCAAGTGGATTTATAATGGGATGTAAAACCACATACAGTACATTTATTCGCTTCCGCTTCTCACAAAGCGAATAGTTCAACCGCCGGCGCCGCCGGCCCAATGCCGCATGGAGTTGCACTGCATGCGCCGCCCGCGACTCCGTCGCTGCTGCGCCTAGCTGCGGAGCGCGCAATGCGTACTGTCTGGGCCATTTCTAGGGCCCTATTGAACGTTACTTTAGCCTCGTCTTCTGCAAATAGATGCTCACGTTCCTTATCATTTATTTAGGATGAAACGATCTCGGATGACGGTTTCTAACTCTCCTTTGAAGTTGCAATGCTGAGCCAACTGGCGGATGCGAGCAGCCCAATCTGCTAGACTCTCCCCCGAATATTGCTCAGTTTTGTAGAAGGAATACCGCTCCGCGAACACACACCGCTTCGTGGAAAAATGAGTTTCCAAACATACCAGCAGCGCAAACGTACTCAATATTGTCTATCTTCGCAGGAAATACATCGTTGCAATTGTAAAGGTTTCTTCAGCTAAAGATGTTAAAAGAATTGCACGTCGTTTGACTTTATCAGTAATGACATTGTCATCCGATAAACCATTTGCTATACAATATTGCAAAATTCTTATTTTAAAGGATCCCCATTGCTGTGAATTATGGTCAAAGTTTAACGTGCCGCCGAATAATCCATGTGCCATTGCGTACTATATTGCGTAAATTCGTATTCCTCGTCGCCAAAAATATATTATGTATACAAGGAAACTAGGAAAATCGTGTTACCACACTGACGTTTATAAATATAAGAGAGAACCTAAATACACCATAAGTGCGTATTTTTGTTTTTTTTTTATAATCTTTTTCTTCATAAAACTATTTGTTTAATCGGAATCGGATCATAGGGATCATCTTATCTCTACCTAGGGATCATCTTGCCCATAGGGGTGTATAAGATGATTACATTGTAAGATTTAAAAAAAAGATATTTTAAAAAATGAAATCTTAAAGTCTGGTTTTGAGTATGAGTAAAGTTAGATAGATACATATACTAGAAGTAATCGCCTTTATTTTTGGTTTAACTTGAATGATTTGCGTTTTATAGCGATTCCCGCTTAAAGGGGATCATCTCGTACTACTTTCCCCTAAATAGGTACTAAGTAGTTGGAGTTAAGTTACTTCAATTTGTTAATCCTCTTATACCTTTAAACCGCACTAGGCGGATAAACTAAGGGTTTTTGATATCTACCGTGTTATTACAAAATAATTCAAATATTGTTTAAGCTAAGCGTGCCCTAAATTTGGCAGAAATGCCATACGTTTTGCTGTCAAATGTCATATTTAAATAAAGTCTAACTTTAGGCGCTCTTTTGTAATAACACCGCTAGTGTTTTTTAGAAATTAACAGTAACATGCTATATGTATGTACTTCAATAAATAAAATATAAAAAAACGAATTACACTATTCCTAAGAAAACTATCTATGCGACTCTGAGCTGTCCGGCCGTGGGAGGTCACAAAGTTTCGATAGATAAAATGATAACACAGCCAGGAATTGCATTGTAAATGCATACTATTAATTATTATCTAAATTACTTAATTATCTGAGAAAGTTTGAAGGTCAAGATCGAACTATCATAGATCCATATAATAAATATATATTGTTTATTGTTTCTAATAACAGGCAGCTATTTACCTACCTACGCACGTTTTATGTCAGTATGCAGTGTACTATGTTGCATTTTGGCATAACGTATCGTACTAACAACCACTTTCAATAACCGATCTCGAGAGATTTTTTGCATATTTCAGATTAAATTTTCCATTGTTTTCATACAAAATTTCAAATTTGGAATTTATCCGAGATTCTCTATGATTTCTAGTATTGAAATTGGCCGTAAATTAACAAATTTAATGTGCTTACTTATAGATTGATTACTTCTATCAATAGGCATCCGACCAGAGAGAGAGCCTCTGCCCCGAAATGAGAAAATAATGAGAAGTCAATGTACCTACCAATAACTTATTTTCTTTACAACGAACATGTCCCAAACTCTACTTATAATATAAAATAATCTTTCTGTCATTGAAAGTCCAGTCAGATTAATATTAGATTTTAATATATCTCTGTAGGTATATAAAATATCAATACGACTTTTTGTCCCCTCGCGCCCTTGAATCCATCTCTCAACTGGCCGTAGTTCTGCAGAAAGCGACCAAAGCCATTTTTGGCCAAAATGAGTTAGCTATGCCAACACAAACTAGATTTTTTGCTCTATATTCTGGTAAAATCGACTGTTTTTTAGCACTAAATTTAGCAGATAAATTGCTGAAAACGATCAACAAGAAAAACAAGTGTTAAATAAGTTAAAAGCAGCCACCTTGGTCGAGTTGGTCTGATTGGAGAACTATTCTTCAACTAAAATATGTATCTTTAAATCTGCAGAATACAGCCATTTCACTCGGTCGGTTTTGGTAATAACCTATAGTACTAATGTTCACAATATTTTATTCTGCATAAAACGACTACGTAGATGGTCGCCTACTTCGATTTAGGTTTTCCCTTCGTCCCGTAATTTGGTCGTATTTTGCTTTTAATATTTAGTAATCCACATAGAACTTTGTTGTCATTCCATGTTCGGCTCGTACCTATATTCCTCTATGCTTATAGTTGCTCCAGATTTGCTACAATCTTTATTAGGAATACTTTTTAGATTTCGCGAGGGCCGCGTAGCTATCACTGGTGACCATCTCTACTTAGTCTGTGCTGGTGACGTCCGGGAAATGTTTCCACAGATTAAAATTCAAGAGAGTGATAGGGATGCGCAGAGGTTTTTGTGGCGCGGCGGGGACTTTACTGCCCCAGTAAATGAATATAGAATGAGCTCGATGATTTTTGGTGCCGCTTCGAGTCCGTTTATTGCTGTATATATAAAAAATAAAAATGCCATGGAGTTTGAAAAATCGCATCCGAAGGCAGTTCATGAAATTATCGACAATAATTACATGGATGATTATATTAGTAGTTTCGATGACGTTGACGAGGCAGCCAGCGTAGCGTTAGATATACTGTACATAAGTTTTGTTGTTTTGAAATGCGAGCATGGATCTCTAATGATGACTCGAAGGCTCTGTCGGGCATTCCAAAAATGTTGTGGGCTAATCCTGACATTGATGTTAGCCTGCCATCGGAGGTAAGTGGGATTATTTGGAATCCTTCTGAGGATGTATTAAGATTACGTATGGGATCCCCAAATGTCAACAATAATCTAACTAAACGAAGTGTATTATCACAAGTCATGAAGGTATATGACCCATTAGGATTTTTAGCTCCAATTACCATACAGAGGCGAATTCTCATTCAACAACTGTGGAGACAAAGCTTAGGCTGGGATGATACACTACCTAAAACATTCGCTAATATGTGGAAAGAATGGTTAGAAAGTCTAGAAGGGACACACAACATAAAAATTCCCAGATGGTACGTCGGTTCCCATAATGTCAAGGACACCCAACTACATGTGTTTTGCGACGCTAGTGAAGAGGCCTACGTATTGGCGTTTCGAGTTTGATGATGGAGGTGTTAAACTAGCTTTAATAGCCAGTAAAGCACGCGTAACACCTTTGAAACCGTCTACCATACCTAGGCTTGAGCTACAGGCTGCGTTGATAGCATCAAGACTTTCTAGGACAATTCAGGATAGTCATAGAATAAAACCGTCATCTATTGTATATTGGACTGACTCGACAACAGTTCTGCAATGGTTACGTGGGGATGCTCGCTGGTATAAGCAGTTTGTAGCACATAGGGTTGGAGAAATAACCGAGACTACGAACGTTGCAGACTGGCATTGGGTTCCCGGGGCTCTTAATGTAGCAGATGATGCTACGAGATCCAATGTTGCAATAACTAACGTGTCCCATAGGTGGTTCATAGGTCCGTCCTTTCTCCTAGGTCCTCCTGAGGATTGGCCGAAAGAGCCTGTGAGAGAGATCACGCCAACTCCGCAGTTAAAAAGCGAGTTGGTGCGATATCTAGCACAGGATGCAAGTCATGATAATGACATACCCATACTAGACCCAAGTCGCTTCAGTGTCTGGTCTAGACTTCTACGAGCTACTGCACGATTTATAGTTTTCTTTAAACAGGTAGTAGCAGAAGACATCATCCTAGCAGAGAGATTGTTAATATCTAAAATACTAAAGGATTGTTTCTCTAAAGAGTTAATGGCTTTGAACTCCTTGCAAGTCTTACCTAAAGACAGTCGCCTTTCTTCCCTCGCCCTGAAGATCGACGAAGAAGGTCTTTTAAAACTGGACTCTCGGATAAAGAATGCGCCTGATACAAATGAACAGTGAAACAGGCTCTGCGCGCTACGCTCAAGGAGAAGATACCGAAAGAGGACGTTTTGCACACTTTCTTACTAGAAGCCGAAGCCATTGTTAATTCACGCCCATTGACGTATGTACCTATCGCAGCGGACGCACCGGAAGCCATAACCCTCTTCCACTTCTTGATCGGATCGTCGTCCAACACAAACTGGTACGCGAACCAGGTGGACGATAGTGAGTTACATCGGCACAATTGGAGGAGCGTGCTGCGATTAGCAGACCACTTTTGGTCTCGTTGGGTCCGAGAGTTGCTACCCACACTGATGCCGAGGAAGACTGCAACGGCAGCCACCCCTTAGGTGGAGAGGAAGGAAGGCGACATAGTGCTGGTTGTGGCCTCATCTTTGCCCAGGGTTGTCTGGCTCATAGGCAAAATTATTAAGTTATACCCTGGGCTAGATGGGCACGTACGAGTGGTGGATGGGGCCATTAAGGGGGGTGTTTTGAAGAGTGTGCCACTCGTCGTGGGTGAGCAGGCAGTTGCCACTCACTGACTGTGCTCTGCACCAGGGGCCCAGGATGTTGGCGACTGCTTGGTCGCATTCCTTTTTATATGAATATTTTTATTTTTTAACTGATTTTGTCAAATGATGTTGTTTTTCACTGTCAGAAGGTAATTTGTTGCAAATGGTCGATTTTATGTCATATTTTCATTTACAATATAGTTTTACGGGTTTTCATTACTTATGTCGGGTTTTCATTATAGTAGGCTTGCCAAAAACTTTAACACTGTATTCTTTGAAACCCATAAATCTTAAATTTTCACTGCGCGCGCTCTTGCTTGCTACTATGTATGTACCTACTTTTACGGTTACTATTTTACTGAACCTGAACTGTAAGAATTGGAACTATTGGACCTAAGCTATTAATTAATACCTACCTACAAAAATAGCTCTTCAAGTAGTTACTTACTTAGTTGTTTGATTGAAACGTTATAAATAAACTAACATTACAGATTTGAACATTTATTTTCATTATTCCCATTAGTAGGTAACATTCAATAACATTTAGGTATAGGTACAGTGTAAAATTATAATCCATAGGTATGTATAAGTATAAATCTACAATATTCTATTTGGTAGGTACATAGCACATTAAGCATTTATGTAAGTCCTATCACCATGCCGTTTACGGTACCTACTTATAAGTATTTCAAAGATGTTTGGTCCATAAAATCGCACGAAAACAATCTAATAATTAATAATAGGTAGATACCCGTACATAAATTTTTACGTTTTGAAATTCGTCAATGTTACAATAAAATAAATAACTTAGAAATACAGCTAAACCTTAGACGGATAAATACCTTACAGACGGTATGCCATGGTACACAACACTCACGGTCAATATGTTCATTACGATATCGAAGCTGGGAATGTTAAAATTTCAAATAGTAATAATTAATTACCTTAGAATAATGATTTCGCTCCGGAGCGCAGACCTATCCTTAATCTAAGTTAATTACATATATATCTACTTAATTATAAATAGTGATACCATAACCTTAACATACAATATTTATACACAACAATTTTAGTTAGGTACCTACCTTTATCTGTTACCTATAAGTATGTTTTTTATTTTATTACAAAGATGGTATATCAAATATATCTAATTTAATTATGTACCTATTACATATATACCTACATCTTAACTTTTTTCTACTTACATAGAAGGAGATAAAATTTACTTGAAAAGTTATACACGTACATAATTAACATTTTTTTAAATATCATCCGAACACACTGATAACGTTTTGAACACATTTTTAACGTAGAAAATATGCAGCAGATAATTTTGAAAAGGTATTTTTTTATATAAAATAAAAAAAGAGTGTGATCACACTCACACGAGGTCACTTACACCCTGTATCGTGTATTTACCTTTTAATCTCAATCGTTGTACCTTTTTTCTAGGTAATTTCACGAGAAAGTGGCTTTCTATGCTAGGTAACTTTCTAGTACACAATATGGCCAATTTGTGCGAACACAGTGTTCCGCAAATGAGCGTAATGAATAATGTTCAAAGGGGACAAAAGGGAAAAAGTCGTGAAGCCAGAAATGAATTTACACGACCCGCTATAAAATGTTGGGTCAAGCAAGCCTTTGCTTTTATGATGATTAGTCATCATTATTATCTTACTTCGTCGTCGCTATTTTATCACTGGAACCGAGAGGTGTCCCTCACTTTGAATAACAAATATTGGATATTTAAGTTATAGGAGGTAAAAAATGATTACAAATTATGTGTACACTTATGTTGCTATACGTACAATGGCCTAACTTATAGAGGCTAAGTGCGAAAAATGCCCGCCCTAATTTGTACCTAATACTTAGCAAAGCCGAAGCAAAGCGATAGCGAAAATTGTACAATATTCGCCTTGAAATGTCAAAGTTCCTTTGTAATTCATTTTACGTAATACGAATTTGACAAGCAATCAGCGATTTTTGTACAATTTTCGCTATCGCTTTTGCTAGCTAGGTAATAAGGGGGCCGGTAAAACTAACTAACTAAGTATGTTGCTGAGTAAGTAATGTACTACAGGTACTTTTTAAAGGTGTCTACGTTTTACATCTCCATTGTATTGGAACACTAGTAATTTCTTATTAATGACTTTGAAATTAACTCTATGTCGTCAGCAGAGTAGCTATACCTTCTACGTGGAAGTGAAAGAAAGTGCAAAGTAATTTTACATAGCTAGGTTTTAATAGATATCATAAATGTGATAAAATAATAAAGAATACCAGATTAATTTTTATAAGGAACTTTCATATTATCATTAAGTTTTCAGTAAGCACAACATTTTTACATGCATTACGAAAATTGCTAACTTGCAAAACTTAAGAGGGCGTATAAAGCTAGGAACAAAATCAGCCCAAGTGGCATGACCTGCGAAACAAGATATGATAAACCGCCATGCGTCCTGTTGAATTTTGTATAGTAGAGACGATACGATATCGTAAGATACGATATCCACGATGCGTGGTCATGCTAGGGGGGCAGATGTCACCCGCACGCATCACACCCCCCGCACTTGTTCAAATAATCAGTTACAAATATGTTTCAGTTCCAGTTAATAAAACTAATTACTTAGCACAAAAAACATTAATTTTATTCCTGCGTTGGAACCAAAAAATAATGTATAACACCCATATAAAAATGCAAATTAGAAAATTTGTATTTCTTACTTTGCATTCTGGGGAATTCTCGAAAAACTCGTTTAAATCACGTACCTGCCTATAGTAACAACTTTGTAAAATAGCCTTTGCAAAGGCTAAATAACAAAAATTCAAGATATACTAATGATACCTTTTTAGATCCGTTAAGGGGTAACTTGGACACCAAAACCTCTCAACATCTCTATAACATGTACATAAAGATTTCAATAAGTGCTCGCATTGTTCCCTCTCATGGCTACACTCATCCGCCTGGTCGGCGGCGGCAGCGCCCGCGCGTTGAGCGGGTGTCTCGGGCGGGCTGGCCGCGGCGGCAGGCGCGAGTCCGTGCTGGCTCGGGCTCGGAACTCTTCGGAACATTCAGAGCGACCCGAGGATGAGGTCGAGTCGCTGCGGACGACGCCCAACACCTCGTCCTCTTCGTCTAGCTCCACTTCTGTCCATGCACGTCGACCTGTCGATGATAAGCACGAAAGATTTAGTAGTTTATGCTGTATTTCACACGTAAATGTGTGTGACGAAAATATTTAAATGTTTTGCTATATTTGATGAAGCTTTCTATGATTTTTTATGTCTGTTATGTCTAGCTTTTTCTTCCAGTTTACCGATCTTTGGAAGTATAGGCAGGTCAGCCACCCTATTGCTAAAAAGGTCTACGGAAACGATCGTAAAATTAATTTTCAATGTTAAAAATATGTAAATTGGTGGCGACAACATCTGCAAGGGTGTGAGTTAAGAGTTATGGAGATCGTGACCTCCTTCAAATTCAACAAGTACGTACGTAACCAACAACGTGCTTCGGACCGAGCGCAATAATTTAAATAAAGGTTTTTTTGAAGGGTATGAAACCTTCGCTTACTACCGTAACTTTTTATATTACGCTAAGCCTGCCTGGACTCTTTCATTAAAAGCCTTGTCTCCGGAAGAAATACAATGGTATTAAAACTCAGATCCCTCCTGCAAGTGTTGCAGCCAACGACTTTGTTTCAAGTGGGCCAATTTTTTTGTATGACCCATTAAGACTTTTTAAAATGTATTTTCATAATTATTCTGCTCATTGTGTGTATCTACTCTACTGTATAAGTTACTCACATAAAATTTTATTAGCTATGCGAATTTTCTTTCAAATGTTTACTTATTATTCCAGAATAATCCTCAAATCGTGGTCTGTGGTCTGAGGTAATACGCATACCTATCAAGTGTATTTTCTATTAAAAATGCATAAGAAGGTTAATTTTTAATGGGTTGTTGAATGGTTTTAAATAGATAGGTTACCGTCGGTCAACTAGCAGGCATTGGTAGTATTTTTACAGTTTTATGAAAACTAGGGCAACTAACATCCTGTATAGGTACCTAATTAAAAATTATATATTTTATTAATGTAAGTAGGTAAATAAAGTTGGAAACGTTTGTTAATTTATTTTTACATTATTTATCTATTTCATTTGTGTCAATAATTTTATTGCTGTACTTGGGTATTTTTATCACCGCTGATATTGTATGGTTGACTTAGGACAACCCGCGACTTCCCCCCCGATGATTGCCCGCCTTGTCGTGGCTTAGTAACCATGGACTGGTCACCCATGGTGAAGCTAAGAGGCAAGGGCCGGACTGTTTGGGCCGCCGGCTGGCGGCCCGAGGAGGGCGCTCCCAACGGGCTGAACAAGTCCGCTGCGGACGTGACGCGCATGGAGGTGGGACTGCAGAAGAAGAGGAGTGCCGGTATTACGGTGCTCCGTTCTCCCTATCTTCTGCGGCCGTGGAGGGATAGCAGGGGGAGAGGCGTGTTGGTATTACGGTGCGCCACTCTCCCTATTGCCCCCCTGCGAGCTGGCGGGGCCGTTCCGTCGAAACGGCAGTGGTGGGGCCGCAGAAGAAGAGGCATGTCGGTATTGCGGTGCGCCGCTTGTCCTATCCTCTGCAACCGAGGTGTGGTCGGTAGCAGAACCACAATCCTGATCTGCCACCGGGTACCAGTAATCTGGTATGGCCTCCTAGTAGGGGTATTTAGTGGGTATACCGTGAGTCTCATTAGCCTATACGGGAGTCCCACATAACCACTCGGGTACCCCCTGTGCCCGGGTGGTATGCGTAATGCATTTCCCCCCCCCGAAACAAAAAAAAAGGACAGCCCGCGACTACACCTTCCATAATGTTCGTTTGAAAACTTTTTGAAAAGGTGCAGTTATTTTTATAATAAAAATCATAAGCTTATCATAAAAATAGAACCTCCATTTTTTGTCATAGTAGGTATTTTGAAGTGAACTTCAACCTTTTACATACATATATTCACGCCTTTATCCCTTACGGGGTAGGCAGAGCGCCAAGGGCCGATAGAAACAGATGGTGCCACTTCTGACCAATTTTGAGGGTATAGTTGAGATGTACCTACAAGTACAACATTTTCAGCCCTCAATAATGTATCTAATCTTGGAAATCGCTAAAACATGTGTTTAATTTTGTGACTATTAATACCGAAGTTTATTGAAGTAGGTAGGTAGTAGGTACATATACAGGGTGTAACAGAGGGTGCAGGTTTTTTTGAGCAAAATGCATAAAATTTGAGATTCGAAATCGCATGTTTATTTATTCAAATATGAAAAATTCCTAAACAATTCAGGAATGTTCATACAATCTTCAAAAATAAACACGTGATTTGGAGTCTCAAATTTGTAACTAGGATCTTTATAGTGAGCTTTTATACCCTGTTTACCTAACCAGTAACGGCCAATTGCAAATCATAAATAATCTCGAATTCATTTATTCCAAATTTGAAATTTTGTATTGTAAAATATCTCTCGAGATCGGTTATTGAAACTGGCTGTACGAAGACTTACAATAAGGTGTGGTAGTAGTGGAATCGGGCGTAGAATCCGAGGCGGCCCTCGACAGAGGTCGCCCCAGGGCGGTGGGCCGGTCCTCCGTGTTGCCGGTGCTGGCTGGCTTGCCCCGGGTGACCTTGCTGCTCACCCGCCAAAACCGACGGGCGTCGCGGAACACTCCCCACACCTGGAAAAAATTATAAGATGAATTGTATTATTCTGTTATTCGACTGCAGTTATTTCTACTAATACATAATCTATAATATGTACAGGGTGTAACAGAAAGGGTATGTTAAGCGAAAAGCTATGTAAATAGCCCACTATAGAGATCCTATTTCCAAAATTTCAGACTCAAATTCACATTTTTATTTTTCTAGATAGTATGAAGAATTCCGAAACAACTCAGGAATGTCCAAAGTCTTACAATTTTATTACTTAAAAACGGCTGTACCGATTTGGCAGAAAATTGGTGGAGTAGCTTAGAACCAGAAGACGGACATAGGATTGAGGAGACTTTTTATCCCGGATAATTTTAACATTTTGTTTTTTAGCAGTCTACGCGGAAGGAGTCGCTTCCAAAGTCTAGTTACTTACAATACAATACGCAATTACCTAATTTACACCAGATTACACTGTAATAGCCTGTAAATCGCGCTACGCAGCTTAAAAAATATAGATCACCGTTTGTTGAGAGAATACAAAATTTAATAATTAAAAATCTTATGATAAGATATTCAAAGAACCAGAATCCAATATTTGTAAATTTATATGTTTTAGATTTAAGTTTTTTTCTGTATTTACCCAATTTCATAATTCATTTAATAAATATTATCAATATTTAAGTAAATTAAAACAGTCTACCTATTTATTGCTTCCACGAGTTCGTCTTCTGGATAATAATTTCATTTTATTCACAGTCTGACAAACTTACCTTGTTAGAGAAGTATCAATTTCGCTTTCAAAAGAAAATAAAGTGTTATTTTGAGAGCCCATTGATATCAGATTTGTATCAAGCAAAATCATAGTACCTATCTACTTAGATTAGGTAGTGTGGAAATCTTCTTATTTGAACTGTAATAAGGTACCTGCGAGTAAAAATGGCCGGTGTCTATCAAGGGCCATTACTAGAAAAACACATTTCTATTACATCTATTGAGATTCCATTCATAGTCACATGTAAAGGACCAATCAGAAGGCTAATATGCGAATGCACAGTCTCGTGCGATCGGCCATCTTGTTAGTAGCCACGACGCGGTCCGCGGCGTAGTTCTGTACCACATGTTAGTAAAAAATTATTCGAAACAAATCAAGAGATTTAAAGGTGAAATTGTCAAAATTTTACATATTGTACTACAAAGAAGTTCAATAAAACATTATTATTAATAAATCAAGGTTAGTACACCACTATTTTATGTTTTTTTTTAAATATTTTTCATTTAATTACATAAAACTAGACTAAGAGCCACATTCTGGGCGGGTAAATGGGCCGCCCCCTTATTAAACTTAGAAATATTAATATATTTAATAATTTCTTTTTTTTTTCTTAGGAAAAACTGTTATTACTAGTATAGGCAAATACTATAATTACGATTTATTTTTTAGTTAACACACATATAGAATGTCTTATATTGCAATTTAAGATTTTATAATGTGTAACTAGGGCCATCTATATTTTTTTGTAATTATTATTTCATTTATTTTGTTTAAAATTGTTAAGAATAAAGAATGCTTTATTCAAAAACATAATATTATTGTTAATTAATCACATATGTTTTTATATATTTAGATTTTTATGTTCAGTGCGGTTATTAAGGTCCACTATTGTTTTTTCCTTTAATTCTTCGTAGCTAAATTGTGATTCAATTTGAAAATAATAATTGAACGTAGGTAAAACTAGAATACTGAATTTTAATTGCCGTGACTCTTTAAATTACTAAAACAATTTATGGCCTTTATTGTACTACCTAGGTTTATTATAGGCCATTGCTAAGGTTTTAAAAAACATTAATTTTTATGACAATTGTTATATAAGAAACATAATTTTGTACTGTTCTAGATAAAGAAAACCTTAATTATTATTAATATGTATTTATTCTGTTGTTTTATTTTACAATTTAATCAAGTTTGAATTAAGCTGGCTTTTGTTTACCGCAAGTACTAATATCCTAATGTAATAAAAATCTGGTTTTATTGGGATTTATTGGAGTACTTTGTGAAGAGAAGTGTAATTTTTTTAAATTCATAATAATTAACATTTACAGTAGATAAATTTGAACAAATATGATTGATATAAGGGTCATTTTCAAAATAATTGCTCATTTCAGAAATGTTACTTTTATGTCACAATAACATAAAAGTAACATAAAAGAAAACAAGGGCTGCATTCACAGTGGTAAATAAAACAGTTTTTTAGTATTTAATATTGTAATAATTAATCAAACACGTACACGTACATTATTATGTACAGTTCGTGAGGTTTAAGCCGAGCTTTGCATTTGTGTGAGTGTGCACATAGACACAGGTTAGGTTTATATCGGCGTAACTCCGTCGCGCTCCTACATTTCTTTAAGTCACTCACATGAATAGCTAGCTTAGCGTAGACCCCGCGGCTGTACTGGACATAGTGAACATAAACATGAAACATACAAAATAATGACAATAATAAAACCGTCAGGGTTATGTTTAATTTGAAGATGGTTACTCAGTTAATCATAAATCGAAAATAAAAATATAATATTAAAATGCGAACTTTGAACATTCTCTCTATCGTCATGATAATACTGCACGATTAACTTCCTAATATTTATATATAATGTCTGCCTATTCATACATGAAATATTTTAACAGTAGCTTCTTAAGTCGTATCTAAAGATACAAAACAACAAAAAAAAATATTTTAAGTGTTTTTCTTTTTACGAAATTATTATAATTCAATTTTTTTTTATATATTTTGCATAAAACCTTTAATGAAAACCCCTTAAATGAAAGTAAATAAATAAACGTTCTGAATGTTAAAGGTCAAAAAATAAGAAACCAGTATTTATTTTGTAGCTCAAGTAATTTTAAATTATTTAATGTAAATATATTTAATAAAATTAGAAAAAAAACTTTTGAAATGGCTTCGTTATAACCGTCTAACAGTTAAAAACCGTTAGATGATACCCTTAAAATATTTCGTGTATGAATAGGTAGACCTTATATAACTATACATATTATTCACTATCGCTACTAAAAAGATCCCAGAAATTTCTCTTCAAATCAACCGTAGAAACATTATAATATTTTGATGGCTTTTTAACCATCTTTGCTAGATCCTTAGGTTTAAAATTTACTTTAATATCAGATAAAATAGTAACATTTGAAGTAGATGCATTACTGACATGATAATGATTAGTTTCTCCTATAGGTTCGACATCATCAGAATTAGGTAAAACTTTATTGGTTACTAACATCTCTAGGTCTTCTTGCTCAGATTCACTTTCAGATGTAGATTCTATAACAAGTCGTTTTGCTCTTGAACGTTTAACATGATCAGTAATTAATTTGTGACTTTTTATGGCATAACATTGGCAAATATTGGGCTTTAAACAAAAGCAGCTTAAAATTCGATATTGAATTATATTATCTTCGTTTGGTATTACTTGGTGTATTTTTTGCGTATTTGGAACGGCCACAAATTTACAACCCTCAATTTGATTTTCTATTCTCAATATGTCCTCCTGATCAATAAGAAATAATTTTACAGTGGTAGCAGTATTGTGTTCAAGTAATTGAATCGCAGTTTCAGCATCAGGTATATCATGTCCGTATGATATTTGTTTATCTAACAATCTTTTTACTACTCCCCCAACCCCATCCGCTGCAACCTTCCCATGGGCCGCTTCAAAAAAATTCCAGGTTGCAAAAATAAAACCATAAGATTCTATCATTTTGGTAAGAAGGGCAAAGTTCTTCTTTTGCCTGTATTGACTTGACGGACCATCTGAGAAGAAATGTATAGTGTCTTTCAAAGGAAATCTATGTTTAATGTCACGCATCAGGGGCTCCAAGTGAGCCCAGATCGATTCCGGTGTGTGTTTGTTGCAGTTGGAAAATGTACAAAATGATTCGGGATCAGTTTCATCATTATATATAATGCTTGTGTGCAAGGTGATTTGTGAATGTGATGCTCCAAAATGTACTGCTTGTATTTCATTATGAAATTTGCAATTATAATTTTCTGAGAAGTCACAATGTAGCATAATTTCATTTCTTTGTAAATTCTCCTTCAATGATTTATAAATTTTGTATTGATGTGAAATGTTGTAAATATGAATTTTAAAGCCTCTTAATTCCGTGTCAAAATTTGATAATAGAGATTCTAACATACCTGATATTATTTGTTTAATTGTTTTTTTGGTTGATTTTTTTTCATTGTTCTTTTCATATTCTATGGTTTTGACCGTCCACTCTAGCCATGACACTTTTTCATTCAATTTTATATTCAGTAAGTCATATCTGATTGATTTGTTTTTGCAAATATCACATGTTGAATACATGCACTTTTGGGAGTATAAATCACACACTGTAGACTTTATAACGGTGTCCAAAGTATCACCGTCCTTAAAATTTTTTAGTGTTTTTAGGGATGTAAACTTGAAATCTATATTACTGTGTCTTTTGCAAAGACAAGTATTTCGATTTGATAAATTTGGGATCAATACGTAAAATGGCTTGAAACGTCTGAATGTGGCGTATGAAATTGGAATTCCAGTCTCCTTTACAAATTTTAACCGTAAATTTACCATCGAATCTAGCAAATATCGTCTTTGCATTTTAACTTTATTTTTTGTTTTAGTTTCTTTCTTAGCTGCAGTAGCTCGACTGACATCATCTTGGTTAAAAAAAGTATAAATTTTATTTGCTAGGTTATTTCGTTTAATATTAACTTTTTTTGCATTACGTCTGATTGGGTATTTAATCCCAATAGCAGACTGTAATTTACTTTTCATTTTATACCCTTTTACGATGTCGTTACTTACAATTTCTTTTAATACATTTCTCTTTTCATTACTTCCTGCTGCATTATATTGTATTTTTAAGGATTCTATTAACACATTCTTTTCAAATAACTCCTTTTTAATAATTTCTTTTCTTCTTCAGTAGTGTTTAAATTAGCAACAAATGAGTTGGTTTTTGATATTGGGCTTGACACAGTATAAAATGACTCTCTGCTAAACATATTTTCTTTTTCTTCGTCTTCTTTTGTGTTTTGCAAAATTTTGTATCTATATATTTTTTTCTTTAAAGCTTTATTCTCTTTGATTAATAATTCAATTTTTTTCTTCATATTTTTATTTTCTTTGGTTAATGTTCTATATCTTTTCTGATATATTCTTTGGTATTCTTTTCGAGTTTTACCCTTTTCTATAACTTCTTGTTTATAGTCTGATTTTTGTTTTAAAGTCCTCCAATATTTTCGCCTGCTTTCTTTCTCTCGATCCGATAGCTCCCCAATTTTTTTATAGAATTTTTTAGCTCTTTCTAAATTTTTTTCCTGTAGTGCTTTCCATTTTTGAGGATTATTCAATTTTAGTCGGTCTCGGTACCGTTTTTGCCTCTCTGCCGCAGACAAAGGCATATTTTCTGTAAAGAATAAAAAATACAATGTAATAACTCAGAAAATAATAATTAAAAAAATCATATTTAACGATAAAAGCAGTCTATTTTGAAGCATACGTCGTCGTAAAATTTAACGTGAAAATTAAATTTTGCATCACATTAACAAATCACATTGTATACAAGTATTTTGAACATTGAGAATAGTATCAAACTTGTCATGCTAGAATAAGTCAGAGCCTGTTAATGCTAGACGAAAATACTTGGGTTATATTAAATAAATATATTACACTAATAACTCAAAGTTGCAGATCGCAATATACACTCGATCGCGCAACTTGTACAGTATAAACCAAAACGAAGGTATAAAATGATTAGTAAATTACAGTCAGCTATTATAGGGCCAATTTGAGGATTTTAAGTTATCCAAGCATCACTCAAAACACTGAATACGACCATAGAAAAACATGTTTATTTTACTATTGGTTTAATTATAATTTATATAATATTTTAAAATCATGCTGTGGACACGTCTTAATCCAATTTTATGTAACGTAACATAAAAAATGTTACATAAGTGTGACATAAAGGAACAAGTAAGCATGTTTTTCTACAAACTAACCTCAAATCACAGAACATAATTCACTCGATCGTTGCAGCTAATTAGCGACAGAATAGCACTATCATAATAGTTTCCTGACAATTAAAAATAGTTTAAATTTACTTACCTTGCGTATTTTTTCCAATTTACCAAAAAGAAACCAGATAAATGTTTTTTATCGACGCACACCATACACCCAACTTTTTTGCCGAGAACAAAATGGCTGCTGCCCTGTGATTGGTCGCCTGAGGTTCGGACAGTGACAGCAAATGTTGCCAGTATTAAAGTTTAACAAAATACCTTTTTCGCGACTAAATAATGCGTTACATAAATGAAATAACATCGATGAAGTAATTTTGAGACCAGTTTTATTTTTTATTTATAACTAAAATTAATGTGTCAAATGAATTTTCAAGGATTCTACACACATTTTACAGTGTTATTAGAGAGGATAGCCAATTTTGTTTGATAATAAATAAAATACTTTTAATGTTTTTTCAAGTTTAAAATATCAGTGCTGGAAGTTGGACACACGTTTTTTGTAGGAAGACCAGAAACATGCTTTAAAAATTTCGCAATATATAAAAAATGAAGTATCAACTACCAACAATGACATTATAATACAATATAAAGAAAGGCTTCTTTGTAATGTTCAGTATTTTATTAATATTGCCATTACAGTTTTTTTGTAGAAATTAAGGAAAGATGATGGACAAGATTTTTTTCTGAAATGAGCAATTATTTTGAAAATGACCCATAAACCTAAAAACTAATTTACGAAATTAAAATATACGACATAAGAAGTTAGTCCTAGTGTAGGATTCGCAATATGTGTTTTCTGGAAATACATAAATGCTTTTTACTTTTACTTTTTATTACTGTAGTAAGTATAAAGATTCGTTTTAGTATCGTACTACACGTATAGGTATAGTCTGATACTTATTACTACTACCTACCTACAAATCGAAATATCCGTATTATTCGTTCCATATAAGTATAGGTAAGTTTATCGGTTAACGGTTGACTGAACCACGTTTCAACCACGTTTCAAGATATCGGCAAGGGCATGATCCCGAAATTGCTGCGAAGGTTGTGGGTAGGGAATTTCAGAATATTAAATAGGACTGATTGTATACCAATATCTCTTTTAACATAATCCCAATGTAATATTCTTTATTGTACACAGAAAAAATAAAGCGGGTAAGTATATAACATAGATGTACAAAGGCGAGTTTATCTCTTAAAGAGATTTCTTCCAGCAAACCAGTTGGGATAGAGAGAAAATATATATATATATAGGCGGATTGTGTGTGTACACAATCATAAAATAAACATACATACCAAGAACTTACAATAACAATAAATACTAATTACTTAATATAAAATAAATAATAAAAAGGACATACTTACATAATACATAGTGGGACAGATGACAACAATGAGAAGAAATTATAATGCAATGACTGCAGACCTATCAAGGAAGCGAGAGGTAGTGATCCTTTAATTTTTTTAAAACTTCCAATTGTACGACAATCTCGAATATTGTGCGGGAGATCATTCCACAGCTTAAATGCATACATAGTGAAGGAGTAGTCATAGGTGGCAGATTGATGTCGAGGAGTTTTGGACAGTGAAGCTGTATTCGAACGCAAGGGTCGATCTCTAGAAAATAAATAATCAAAGCGTTCACTAAGATATATAGGAGATAACTTACTGTACAACATTTTAAATAGGAGAGTTAAAATGTGAACATTCCGGCGAAGTCTATTTAGAAGCCATTTAAGCTCTTTACGAAATTGAGTTACATGATCATATTTGCAAAATCCGTAAATAAAGCGAATACCCAAATTCTGAAGTCGATCGAGTTTATTGAGCAATAATAATATAATTTTTTTTTTAAGCGAAATACCGACTTCCTCCCCTAATGAGCCAAAACTCGAGCTTACTGAAGTAAAATTTTGCTAAAGGGCAAATATATATTGCGTTAAGCCGTGTACGAAGTTTAGAAGGCATAATATTGTCATATTTATATGCTAGCAAATGATTAAATAGGCCACATGCCAAAGGGGCATTGAGAGAAATTAGGCTTCGAAATTTGACGTCTGACAATATAAGCAATAAAATTATTAATAAAGAAATGGAAAAAAATCCTCACCCGGGTGGGAATCGAACCCACAACCTCTGCATTCCGCGTGCCAGCGTTCTCACCACTGAGCCACCGGGTCAATTACTCGGATGACGAATTTTACCATCTCTTTTCTAAATTACATATTGGCAACGTTATTTTTCATCCCGATAGCTATACACTAGCCAAATCTCGGCAAACAAAGCTGAATCCCTCAGCACAATGTTTAAAGATGAAACGATCAACCATATCCTATTACCATCCTATAACCATAACCATAGCCAATGAAACGCTGTCCCCTTCTTCCCCTATTACAGGCAAGAAGTGGACAGGTCCAGTTAATGAATTTAAAACAAAAGAAAAATACGGTAAAACTAAGTGATTAAAATAAAAAAACAATTTATGAACACGAGACTAATTTATTAAAGTAACGCGATAACAGGTCGTGGGTGACTAATCCTGGTTTCTCCGATAAATATTAAAATTGTTTACAAAGTAGGCACGTAACTTTGGCGAGACGTATCCCCGGTAGCAGCCGAGGCAGTGATGCGAAATGTCCGCCGGGATGCTCGGCAGGTGTGGGTGAGCTCGGCGGGCAATTCCCGTTCGGTAATATTCGGCAAATCCAATTCCGAACGAAAACCAATTCCGAACGAAATCCAATTCCGAACTAAATCCTAATCCGGACGTAATCCTAATCCTAAGGGGTGACGTTTCAAACTCGAAGACGAACCAACTGTGTCCGTGTTATTTAATTTAAAATCGTTGACTTTTTTAAACTTATCCATTTACTGTGGCGTGGAGTGACTTTTTGGTGGTACGGTGCGTGTTTGTGAGTGTTGGTGCATTCGTCGGGGTCCAGCTGGCTCGGTAATTCGTATAAACAATTGCGAATTTACTTGTGATAATTATCTGCTGCAGAGGGTAGACGGCGGCCAACCGACAGTGAGACCGTAGTCTGACAGACTGGAGCTCGAGGATTGCTGGGAATAAGACACTGACATTGACAGTTTGTTTTTTATTTATTTACAAATTAGAACAGCGCCATCTAGTATCGAGTAGTGGTATCCTTTCGAGCAGTGAGTAGTACAGTAGTCATTGCTCCACACGTGTCGCCATCTTCATACATACGCCTGAACTACTTTCACAAGGTTCAATAATGAACAAATGTCCGGCATGTGGGAAATTTCTCTCGCCGATAGCTGCCGCTGCTTGCAGCGTATGCGCGTCGCAGTACCATAAGGGCTGCGTATCGCTTCCCGAGTCTTCCTCGGTGAAGAAGAACTGGGTGTGCCCTGGCTGTACGACGCGCACCCGCAAGGGGGATAACACCCCTGTGAGACACGCTACCCAGGACGTCCCGGCGGCTGCGGCGTCGCAGGCCGCGTCTTCTGGCCCGACGCCTCTTGCCGTGCCGACGCTGCCGGAGTCTGCGCTTGAGACCGCGCCTGCCCTCGACTTGAAGGCGATGCGCCGGGAGCTGGCTGAGTGGATGATGGAGATGCGCGAGTTCCGCCAGGAAATATCGGAGTTTCGAGCTGCCGTCGGTATCCTCTCTTCGCGCGTGGACTCTATCGAGTTGCGTATCGAAGCGGTCGAGAGAAGGCGGGAGGTGGCTCCTCCTGAGGTGGACAATCTGCGAACCCAGGTCGTACAGCTTCAACGGGAGCTCCAGGACCGCGAGCAGGACGACCTCCTGTCGGACCTGGAGATAGGGGGCCTGCCGGAGAGCAAGGGGGAGAGCGCGCTGCAAGCCGTGACCGTGCTGGCCGCCAGGCTGGGCGTGGCGCTGGAGGAGCGCGACGTGGTGTTCGCCGAGCGCGTGGGCGCGGCGCGGGGCCCCGAGGGCGAGGCCGCGCCGCCGCGCGCGCGCCGCCTCGTACTTCGCCTGGCGCGCCGCGCCTTGCGGGACCAGCTGCTGCAGGCCGCGCGCGTGCGGCGCGGGCTGTCCGCCGCCGACGCCAGCGCGGGCCGCATCTTCGTCAACGAGCGGCTGACGAGACTGAACCGTCAGCTGTTTCGACGTGCCCGCGATGAGTGTCGGAGGCTTCAGTGGCGGTATTCCTGGACTCGGCGAGGCAGAGTTTACGTGCGGCAGAGGGACGGGGATCAGGCGTACCCGATCAGGTCGGAGTCGGATGTGGTCCGAGTTTTTGGGCTCCAGTGTGATCCTGCAAAAGACAAATAAAATAAGTTTAATTGGTTGTGGATGTTTTTGTGTATCTATTTGTGTACTTGTTTCACTTTCACTTTTTACCTCTGTACTGTACTTCGCTCTTATTGTTATGCTGTGTGCCTTGTGTCAATTTTGGAAGCCCACTGCCAGTGCCCAGTGCAGGGATCTATTTATATTCAATTTCATTTATTTCTTATTCTATTTATTTATGTACTATTATAATATTATGAATTTAACATTGCATAAAGATAACCCTTTCTATCTAACTTGTCTCAATACTTGTTTTAGTTATTTAAATGTGTGTGTTTCGGGGAAGTTTATGATTTTATTTATTAATTTTGTATACAATTGTACATCGACATTTACCTTTTATTTTAATTTAATGCTAGCTATCTATTTGTATTATGTTTGTGGGTCACACTATCAGTTCCACTTCCTCTAAACAACCTGAAAGTTGGTCTTTTCAACCCTGGATCTCTGAACACCGGTCGAGAAGAGTTCATTGTGGCTGTTGGTGAGCTGTGTCCAGACATTCTGGCCATCAACGAAACATGGGTGAGGAACGGGCAGGAGGACAGGTTCCCGGTCCTCCCTGGCTACCGTTTTATTAACATGCCTAGACACAGCAGTATCAAGAGTGGTCGGGGTGGCGGTATCGGTTTTTACATACGCAGGAGTATGAATGCTCGTGTGTTACCTCACCCTCTTGTCCCTTCTGTTGAGCAAATGTGGCTGCGCCTGAATGTACTTGGAAGGTGTGTTGTCATTGGTACTGCTTATCGGGCTCCATGGCAGAATGTAGCTACATATATGGATGCTATCACAGACTCCATAGCCTCCTTTGCTAGGTGCGACCACTTGATCCTGGTTGGGGATCTAAATATAGACCTTTTGGACTCCAAAAATAACAAGAGGCCACTTCTGGAACAGTTCTTAAATTCTTTTGGTCTTAAGCAAATTGTTACAGAGCCGACCCATCGCTATGATGATGACACCCTGACCTTGATTGATGTTGTCTGTACTGATACCCTGCACAGAAAAATCTCCATGAAGCACACTCCCGACTTGGGCCGCCACGCTATGATCGTGACAGAGTTCAGGATTCGGAGAGAGAAATTACTACCCAAACTAGTTACTTATCGGCCCCTTAGCAACATTATCGATGATTTGTTTGTTCAGGACCTCAAATCAATCTCTTGGAACTTCTCATCACTATTAAGTTTAGATGAACGAGTTTTGGCTCTGTCTTCGACGTTAATTGCCCTGTTCGATCTCCATGCGCCAATAAGAACCAGTAGATTTAAGGGACCTCCGCACCCATGGATAACAGACACTGTTAGGATGATGATGAAGATCAGAGATAACTATCATGCCAGGTACAGGACCCTCAGAACAGAAACCCTCAAAACTTGTTACAAGGAAATGAAGCACTTAGATGTATCGGCCATTGAGAGCGAAAAAACTGCTTACTTTACTAGGACTGTAAACAATACCATTCACAACCCTAAATTACTTTGGACAAATTTGAAAAGTAATATACTCCAGAATAAAAAAAGTGCAGCTGAGCTTCCTCCTCAGTTTTGTGATCCTGATCTGATTAATTCACATTTTCTACAAGTGCCAGGTAGTGACATTATCCAAATGTCTAAGTTAACTTTCTTTGAGTATCATCGGTACTCTGATTCGAACTGTTTCACCTTGCATCCTGTTAGTGAGTGTACAGTGCTGGAGATCATCAAGGGATTTAAGTCAGATGCCCAAGGTATTGATGGCATATCTCTGAGTATGGTTCGGATGACATTACCTCATTCCTTGTCGGCTATCACTGCAATCATCAACGAGTCAATCACTAGTGGTGTCTTCCCGGAGGTTTGGAGAGTGGCAGTTGTTAAGCCCATACCCAAAAAGACTCAACCCACTGGCCTTGGTGATCTAAGGCCAATCAGCTTGCTGCCTTGCTTATCTAAGCTACTGGAAAAGGTTGTGAGCCTGCAGCTTGTCAAGTATCTGGAAGACAATCACATTCTCCCTCAGCTTCAGTCAGGTTTCCGTGGGGGACGCAGTACTGCTACTGCTCTTAGTGATGTGGTGGACAACCTACTTGCCGCTCAGGATCAGGGAATGTCCAGTATCCTAGTCCTCTTAGATTTTTCAAGGGCCTTTGATTCCATAAGCATTCCCCTTCTCCTCTCTAAGATGACATACTATGGCTTCGACTCCAATTCAGTGAGGTGGTTCTCTAGCTATCTGCATCATAGGATGCAGTGTGTGGAGCTTGGGTTATCTGATGGTCGCACATGTAGATCTCTACTCCAGCCTGTCCCTCGTGGGGTCCCCCAGGGTTCTATACTTGGACCTATCCTTTTTATTCTATACACTGCAGACATCACCAGCGCAATATCACACTGCATGTTTCATTTGTATGCTGATGACGTGCAACTGTATCACTCATTCCGGCTCCATGATCTTCCAGATACTGTAATGAAGGTGAATAGTGACTTGAACAGGATCCGTCAATGGTCAGAATCTAATTGCTTGGTGCTGAACCCCGCTAAGTCAAAATATCTATTGACAGGGACTAGAGAAGGACTGACCCGGCTCTCGAGCGTTTCAATTGATATTGAGATAGGGGGTGTCAATGTAGAAAGAGTGGTTGAGGCTAGGAATCTGGGACTAATTCTAGACAGTCACCTTCGCTTCGAGAGCCATGTTGCTGAGTGTGTAAGAAACTGTTTCTATAGGTTGAAAACCCTCTACAAAATCCGACCATACATTAGCGAAGATGTCCGTATTGTTTTATGTGAGTCTCTTGTTTTATCCAGGCTGAATTATTGTGATGTTGTCTATGGCCCATGCTTGCTGGCTAGAACCGAGAGGTTGGTACAGAGGGTGCAAAACGCATGTGCGCGTTTCTGCTTTCACATCCCTCCTCGGACCCATGTGACCCCATATTTGAATAATTCTAGCTTGCTTAAAATGAAGGCTCGCAGGAGACTTCACCTTGCCACTCTTCTGTTTGGAGTCCTGAACAGAAAGATACCTGAGTATCTCTTTACCAAGCTTAGGTGGGCGAAAGACCATTACTTTCGCTATGAAAGAAGGAGCTGCACTCACGTGTTCACTACGCCTAGACACAGATCGATGGCCTTCAGGGGTTCTTTTAGGTTTGCTGCCTCCAAATGCTGGAATGATCTGCCCCCTCCAATTCGTGCCCTAAAAACAGTCGGTACATTTAAAAGTCATCTTAGGAAACTACTCTTATCTTCCCAAATTAGTTTTAGATAGGTACCTAGTTTACTTACTAATGTTTTATACACGATTAGCTAAAAGGGAGTCGTTCCTTTTACCCTGGCATTGATCCACCTCTATGGCTGATGCACGTGGGCCTGCTTGCCTGCCTGGTCTTGCTCCATCCAGTTTATTATTTATCGTTTGATATGCATACTTTTATTTTTATTATTCAAATCAATTTTAGTCGTCGTATGTATGCACAACATTTATTTTTATTTTTTCTCGACTTCATTTTGTTTATTTTATTTTTTTTATTTTTTTTTTTCCTTTTTTTTGTTAAGTTTATCCCGAAGGAAAGGCAAGGGGAACTATGCCCACTCAGCCATTATCTTTAGTAAACATCACTTTATGGACACATTCACAAATAAATTTTGATTTTCAAAAGTTTTTAAGTACATATTTTATTGCACTGTTTTATTTATATGTTTTGCATGTTATTACTTACATATTTATTTTAACTTATGGATATGTACATATATTTATATATTATAATCTGTAACTCATGTATGTATGTATATTCTATAGGTACCTTCCATAACGTCAGCTCCTAATTGGTCCCTTTTGAAAACCAGCGCTGCTTGCAAGGTAGGCATGCCTATCTTGTCTTAGCAGCATCCAGCTGAAAAGGGACCCGTTTGGCGGTTGCACGTACACGGGACTGACGGGCTCCAAATAGGGCACACAGTTCTACTTACTGTTCTTCGTTTCATGTTACTTCCACCTGTCTACTTACTTCTTTTAATCTGTATTTCTACCCTATTTCTATTGTCCTTTTCTATGTTACTTCTGTCCGTGTATGTGTAATTTTCAAATAAAAAACTATTCTATTCTATTCTATTCTATTCTATCCTAACGGATTATATTATTGGAGAAGTGTTTTTATAAATTTATCTTAGTCAAGATATTATATATAAGCAATATATAATTAAACTCCTTCTTCCTGCCCTGTTCCCAATCATTTGGGGTCGGTACAATATGTGTAACCGCTTTGCTTACCTAGAGGGTTGCATGTCAGTGGATGATATAAATAACAGGCTGGTAGAAACTGTCCACATAGTGGGGTCTAAATTCTTTAGACCTAACCGTAGAAATAGACCCCAAAAACTAACTGATCATACCCTCAACCTCATGGCGGAAAGGCGTGCAATGTCTCTGCAGTCCTCTGATGACGCTGAAGCATATCGGCAGCTCAATAGACGTATCTCCAAGTCTCTGCGACACGACATCAGCAGCTTTAATACTCGCTGCATTAAGGAGACAATAGAGCGAAACCAAAGCTCCAAAGTGTTCGCAAGAGAATTATCTATTGGGCAGAGCCAGTTGACGAAGCTGAAGTTATAGGAGGGCAGTGTAGCGTCTACCATACCAGAGGTGCTAAGGGAGATTGAGAGGTTCTATGGACAGCTATATACCTCGGTCGTTAAACCTGTTAGATTAGGCAAAGACCCAAGAGCCAAGCTCACCCGACACTATACTGAAGACATCCCGGATATCAGCCTGTACGAGATTTATTAATCTATAAATTAATTATCAATAATAAGCAATCTACAAATTGTGGAGCGTTAGCAAATACGATACTATCCCAACGACGTTTTTTTTTCTTTTTGACTTGCAAGCTCCGCCCTAATAACTTCCATTTCCTTGACAGTGGCAGTTAAGGTTTTCTTGATGTCCTTTAACTCGGGAATTCGACTCTCCACCACATCCAAGCGTGCGCTAAAGTCATCCAGCTTAGCGCTATTAAATTCAAGCGAAGTCTTGAAATCCGCCAACTCGCTTCTAATGGTCTTAACATCCGCAACCAAAGCCGGCAGGCCTGAAAGCTGCATTTTAAGATCACGTATCTCCCTGAGAACCATATCCAGCGATGTCGGCTCAGCGTCGACAGGCTGGGCTGGATTGGGAGAAGCAATCCTACAATGCGGACATCTCCATGCAGCCAATCGGTCACTACCGAGTCTTCTGTAACCCGTCTCGGTGATATTCGCACAGGCGAAATCGAGATGTCTCTTACACCCCGCACACTGCACACCATCGCTGAACATTGAATTACAGGATGCACACCTCATTCTTGCTTAGTAAGAATATCACCAATTTTTAATAAATGTTAAATTAAAGAGAGAACAATATTGTTAAGGGTTTTGCACCTCTGAACTTTGCAGTCGTGCGAGACACCGTACGCTGCAGGAAAATAGACCGTAAGCGCGAGGATTAAGATACTGGTTAATGAAGTAATAGACACGGTGTTACGTAATACAACCTTCCGACACGAGCGCCAATGTAACTGATTTTTTTTTTTATCTATGTTCACCGATATTTCCATCAATTATAGACGGATTTCGATTTTTTTTTGTTGGATAGAGTTCACTTCTGAGGTGGTCCCATTTTCACCAGGTCAGGATCTGATGATGGGATCCAGGAGAAATCTAGGGCAACCACCGAAAATTGTATGCTCGTATGGTGCTTTTGTTACATGGTCATGTCTAACTCAGGTATATGCTTTAGGGTGTCAACATCTAATGCTGCTGTGCTGATGATGAAGCAACAGAACTCCTTAACGGTTAAGAGTTGGGAGACAGTACTGCAATTGGTCGATGGAAAATATTTAGTAGTATGTAGGGCTAATATGTTACTTGAATCAACATCTGATGCTGCTGTGCTGATGATGAAGCTACAGAACTCCTTAACGGTTAGGAGTTGGGAGACAGTACTGCAATTGGTCGATGAAAACTATTTAGTAGTATGTAGGGCTAACGTGTTACTTGAATCAACATCTGATGCTGCTGTGCTGATGATGAAGTTACAGAACTCCGTAATGGTTAGGAGTTGGGAGACAGTACTGCAATTGGTCGATGGAAACTATATAGTAGTATATAGGGCTAACTTGTTGCTTGTGAGGTATACTTGAATCAACATCTGATGCTGCTGTGCTGATGGTCAAGCTACAGAACTCCTTAACGGTTAGGGATTAGGGGACAGTACTGCAATTGGTCGATGAAAACTATATATGCAGGGCTAACGTGATACTTATACGGGTAGGTACTAGTCCTGAGATGGTAACGATGAAATCCTTAAGTATACAGGATGTTTTTTCGTTGCCACTCTTAACGAAGGGTATACGTACTCTATACATCAAATAAAGTAAGTTTATGCCAAAAAAATGCTGAGAAACGATGTAAATTTTTTGAAACATTTATTTTATTACTTGATCGGGCGAAATTTATAGTGTCCAGTGTAAATGCTAGTTTTTTCATAGACAAATATTAATTATTTCTCGTGAAAAAATCTTGCTACGCGCGTCTATGCATTTATGCAGAAAAACGCAGTCTATTTATTCAACTTTGGACCCTAATATTTTAGAAACCAGACACTTCCCAGGTATGCTTCCAAGGAGAAAAATGATCGTGATGATGAGGAGATTATGTAGTTTTCGGGAACGTTGACGACCAAAAATCAGCCTGTATAAACTAGCATCTATTTAAGTCCACAACGCATTAACACAACTAAAAATCGAGAAATAAACTGACTTAAAAAAAAATAATTAACCGACTTCAAACTTTAACTAAAAACCGATAAATAACGTAACTAATTTATCTACTTAATACATATTAAATATCTAAAATTATTAATATTTAATATCTAAAATTATTTAAATACTAGCGGCCGCCCACGACATCGTCCGCGTGAGGGGGCATTACACCCGTGCAAAGGTCCCTAGTAGTTCGTCCCTATTCATATAAACTTTTCTCTTGAATCACTCTATCTGTTGAAAAAACCGCACCAAAATCCGATGCGTAGTTTTAAAGATCTAAGCATATAAAGGGACTTTATTTTATAATACTAGTGGACGCCCGCGGCTCCGTCCGCGTGGACTATAGAAAAAATAAAGTAAGTAGCCTATATGTTAAGTGGGACCTGTCACAATATATTCCTGAAAACTGCGTCGAAATCGGTTCAGCCGTTTCTGAGATCAGCGTGCACAAACGCAGAGACAAACAGACAAACCGACATACAGACAAACAGACAAAAATTTTCAAAAATCATCGTTTTGGGTTCTATTGCGTTGATAAAGGTCTCCTATAATATTTTTTCTCATATATCTTCCATGTACAGACAGCGATCCGTTACATTTTTAATAACCGACTTTAAAAAAAGAGGTTATCAATTCGTCTGTATGTTTTTATTTTTTATATGTGTTACCTCAGAACTCCGTCATATAAATGAATGACCTCTATAACCATCTTACTTCGGACACGGCTTAACGCAACATATAATTTCACCACTTAACACAATTATCTTCATTTTTAACCGACTTCAAAAAGAGAGGTTATCAATTCGTCTGTATGTTTTTTTTTTTATTTTTATTTTTTTTATTTTTTATGTGTGTTACCTCAGAACTCCGTCATTTATGAACCGATTTCAATTTTTTTTTTATAGTTGGTCATGGTATACTTCCAGGTTGGTCCCATATTCACCATATCAGGATCTGATGATGGGATCTTGGAGAAATCGAGGGCAATCCTCGAATATTGTAGGCACATGTAGTCTGTTTTTATACTTTTACTGAGCGTTTTGATCACCTACATATAAAACATAACATCTGATGATGGAATCTCTAAGGAATCTAGGGATATCCTCAAATATAAAAGGCACAAGTAGTCCGTTTTAAGATTTTTATAAAGAATTTTGGTCAGCTACACATAATATAAAGGAAACGAGGGTCTGATGATGGAGCCGCCGAAAAACAGATAGTGGAACTTTTTAGTAACAAAATCCCCCTTTGGCAGGGGGGGCCTACGTCCAGTAATGGACTGCAATAGGCTTATGAAGATGAAGATAATTGTGTTAAGTCATTAAATTATATGTTGCGTTTAGCCGTGTCCGAAGTAAGATGGTTATAGAGGAAGAGGTAGACATGAGAATAACGAGATGACGGATAATAGGGATGAATGAAAAAAGAGTACCTACATATTGCACCGACCCCAAATGATTGGGAACAGGGCAGGAAGAAGGAGTGTAATTATATGTTGCTTAAATAAGTGTGTACATGGCTGTTGTGCTGCCAAATCTCTTATATTCCTCCGAGGCGTAGTGCATGTACCGTCGCCACATACGCACTCTGGATCGATTCCACCTCAAGTGCCTCCGATCCATCATGAGAATCAGATGGTCCAACCGAGTGCGTAATACCGAAGTATTGCGAAGAGCCAATGTAAGTGCCATTGAGGCCTACTTAATGCGTCGGCAGTTTCGGTGGTGCGGTCATGTGTCTCGTATGGCGGAGGAGAGATTGGCTAAGAGCATCTTCTTTTCTGAACTAGAGGAGGGCAAGCGGAAACGCGGCGGGCAACTCCTCAGATACAAAGATGTTCAGAAAAGACATGAAGAGATGCAATATAGATCCATCTAAATGGGAAGTTTTGTCAGCACAACGACCAGAGTGGCGCAGGACGGTGATAAAGCAAGTACACGAGTTCGAGGAGCAGCGTCAAGCTGACCTTGACGCTAAACGTGATGAACTAAAGACTCGTCCTCCTGCTGCCATTATCTATAATACAATAATGGCGCACTAACCTGTCCTCTATGTGCGCGGGCGTTCAGGGCGAAGATTGGCTATGTAAATGTAAGCCATCTCCGAGCGCATGAACGCCAACTTAGTAATATCTAGGAGTAGAAGTGGTCGCCATGACCGAAATTGGTCGGAGGTCATCATTATCATCATAATCATCATATTGTCAGACGTAAAGTTTCGAAGCCTAGTCCTTTTTCTCTTTTGTCAATTGGCCTATTTTATATAAAAATTATATAAATCTGACAATATTATGCCTCCTAAACTTCGTACACGGCTTAACGCAATATATATTTGCCCTTTAGTTAAATTTTACTTTAGTAAGCTCGAGTTTTGGGAGGAAGTCGGTTTTTCGTTTTAAAAAAATTATCATAAGCCTATTGCAGTCCACTACTGGACGTAGGCCTCCCCCTATGGCAGGGGGATTTTGTTACTAAAAAGTTCTGCTGTCTGGTTTTGCAACGGCTCCATCATCAGACCCACGTTTCCTTAATATTATGTGTAGCTGACCAAAATTCTCTATAAAAATCAAAAAACGGACTACTTGTGCCTTTTATATTTGAGGATATCCCTAGATTCCTTAGAGATTCCATCATCAGATGTTATGTTTTATATGTAGGTGATCAAAACGCTCAGTAAAAGTATAAAAACAGACTACATGTGCCTACAATATTTGAGGATTGCCCTCGATTTCTCCAAGATCCCATCATCAGATCCTGATGTGGTGAATATGGGACCAACCTGGAAGTATACCATGACCAACTATAAAAAAAAAATGAAATCGGTTCATAAACGACGGAGTTCTGAGGTAACACACATAAAAAATAAAAATAAAAAAAACATACAGACGAATTGATAACCTCTCTTTTTGAAGTTGGTTAACAAACGTGGAGTAAAGACGCTACAACTTTACTCTAAGGTGTAAAGTGACATTCCGTATGTAGTTTTAGGTCTCAGTATGCTCGGTCTAACATAACGGACATATTTTCTTAAATGATAGTTAATACTCGTACGTAGTTAAGGTTCTTTCGACTCCAGATACTTTACCCATCAACATTCCTTTAACGACATTTCATCGTAAATTTTTCTTTTTCCCCTCAGATATTTAATTTAATTCGTATAATGGCTTCCGTTCGTTACCAAAAGACACAAATTGGCAGTAATTGAAAGCTTAAATTATTCTCGACGGATGTCCCTCGAACTTGGAAACTCGTGCGAATTTGCTTATCCAAATGCGTATACTAAGATTCATCCATCCCCATAGATTTTAACTTTTGATGGTTACTGCGGGATATTAATCTGAGATTATTACTCAACTATAATTTAATAAATATATAATTTCACCACTTCAGTATCCAGTTGCCGTCTAAGTTTCTAGAATACCCTAAAGTAAATAATAATTTGGTATGATGTAAAGGAGTTTTTAACCGACTTCAAAAAGGAGAGGTTATCAATTCGTCTGTATGTTTTTATTATTTTTTTTATTCATTTATGAACCGATTTCAATTTCTTTTTTATAGTTGGTCATGGTATGCTTCCAAGTTAATCCCATATTCACCAAATCAGGATCTGATGATGGGATCTTGGAGAAATCGAGGGCAATCCTCAAATATTGTAGGCACATGTAGTCTGTTTTTACATTTTTACTGAGCGTTTTGGTTCCATCTGATGATGGAATCTCTAAGGAATCTAGGGATATCTTCAAATATAATAGGCACGAGTAGTCCGTTTTTAGATTTTTGTAGAGAATTTTGATCAGCTGCACATAATATGAAGGAAACAAGGGTCTGATGATGGAGCCGCCGAAAAACAGATAGTGGAACTTTTTAGTAACAAAATCCCCCTATGGCAGGGGGAGGCCTATGTCCAGTAGTGGACCGCAAGAGGCTTATGAAGATGGAGATAATAAGATAATAAATTAAGTCGTGTAATTATATGTTGCGTTAAGCCGTGTCCGAAGTATGATGGTGATGGTAAGAGGAAGACGTAAAATGATTGGGAACAGGGCAGGAAGAAGGAGTGTAATTATATGTTGCTTATATTGTCAGACGTCAGACGATGTAGGTTAAGTTTTGAAGTAGACTTTTAAAGAAATACCTATAAGTTTTATATAAATACCTACTGGAGAAAAGAGATGTGTGGGATGGAATATCCGAGTGGTAAGTAAAAGTAATTTTCTTAATACGCTACACTTTATTATCTTCTGTGGTCCTTACAAACGCATTCAGTTCAATCTTACAAAAAGCAAGTCTTAAAAAATATGGCCGAATAAACCGTAAGTACGCAATCAAATCGCTCACTAACGCTTCTTTGTGCCGGTCAACAAAGAGAAACTTGGAGCAGAAAATTTTCTTATTCATTATTTTCAATTTTTCTACTCCCGAGATTATAATGGATCTCTTCGACAACGATTAATCCGCATTCTTTAAAAAATATACTTGTCGAACATTATACAAAGGTAAAGAAAACAATATCAGCCCAATTTAATACTTTTGTAAGATCAGTGTTTGCAAAGAAAATCTTTAGGTACCTCTTTTAAAAAATTCCATAAGTACCTATATTATTTTTTGTTTGATAAAAATACATCTTATATTAATGGAGAACTGTTTTTATATATTATATATTATAAAATTATTAATAAAGAAAATGGAAAAAATTCTTCACCCGAGTGGGAATCGAACCCACGACCGCTGCAAACCGTGCCAGCCGCTATAACCACTAAGCCACCGGGTCAATTACTCGGATGACGAATTTTACCATCTCTTTTCTAAATTACATATTGAATCAAATCAAATCAAATCATTTTATTGCATACTAAGTGTATATAACAGTTTTAATTGAGTATCAAAGCACTTATAACTTAGTAGCCCTTATGAGGCACCGCAACACTCTTAAAACTAAAAAACTAAAGTAAACTAAACTATAATTATGTTTTTTTTAATCTACTTATTATTATTATATAGGTGCATGTGCAATAACTATTGTCCAGTTAAATATTCATTTAAGTCATAGGGACATATTTCAATCAGGTATTTTTTCAATGTATGGTTAAATGTGGTTAATTTACTCTCATTTTTTATTTTTTTCGGTAATTTATTAAATATTTTGATTGCCATAAAATATGGACTTTCGTTTAGCATTTTCAGTTTAGATGGAGGTTGGTATAGATTTTCTTTATTACGTGTGTTGATATTATGGGTATTGGCAACGTTATTCTTCATCCCGATAGCAATACACTAGCCAAATCTGCCGATATTTGGCTAGTGTATATAGCTATCGGGGTGAAGAATATTTTCCATTTTCTTTATTAATAATTTTATTAAAAAAACATCTGTTTGCTGTAAGATGACAATATTTTTTAACCGACTTCAAAAAGAGAGGTTATCAATTCGTCTGTTTGTTTTTTTATTTTTTATGTGTATTACCTCAGAACTCCGTCATTTATGAACCGATTTCAATTTTTTTTAAATAGTTGGTCATGGTATGCTTCCAGGTTGGTCCCATCAGGATCTGATGATGGGATCTTGGAGAAATCGAGGGCAATCCTCAAATATTGTAGGCACATGTAATCTGTTTTTACATTTTTACTGAGCATTTTGGCCAAATCTGCCGATATTTGGCTAGTGTATAGCTATCGGGGTGAAGAATATTTTCCATTTTCTTTATTAATAATTTTATTAAAAAAACATCTGTTTGCTGTAAGATGACAATATTTTTTAACCGACTTCAAAAAGAGAGGTTATCAATTAGTCTGTTTGTTTTTTATTTTTAACCGACTTCAAAAAGAGAGGTTATCAATTCGTCTGTATGTTTATTTTTTATGTGTGTTACCTCAGAACTCCGTCTTTTATGAACCGATTTCAATTTTTTTTTATAGTTGGTCATGGTATACTTCCAGGTTGGTCCCATATTCACCATATCAGGATCTGATGATGGGATCTTGGAGAAATCGAGGGCAATCCTCGAATATTGTAGGCACATGTAGTCTGTTTTTATACTTTTACTGAGCGTTTTGGTCACCTACATATAAAACATAACATCTGATGATGGAATCTCTAAGGAATCTAGGGATATCCTCAAATATAAATGGCACGAGTAGTCCGTTTTTAGATTTTTATAGACAATTTTGGTCAGCTACACATAATATAAAGGAAACGAGGGTCTGATGATGGAGCCGCCGAAAAACAGATAGTGGAACTTTTTAGTAACAAAATCCCCCTATGGCAGGGGGGCCTACGTCCAGTAATGGACTGCAATAGGCTTATGAAGATGAAGATAATTGTGTTAAGTCATGAAATTATATGTTGCGTTAAGCCGTGTCCGAAGTAAGATGGTTATAGAGAAAGAGGTAGAAATGAGAATAACGAGATGACGGATAATAGGGATGAATGAAAAAATATATTGCACCGACCAGCAGGAAGAAGGAGTGTAATTATATGTTGCTCAAATAAGTGTGTACATGGCTGTTGTGCTGCCAAATCTCTTATATTCCTCGGAGGCGTGGTGCATGTACCGTCGCCACATACGCACTCTGGATCGATTCCACCTCAAGTGCCTCCGATCCATCATGAGAATCAGATGGTCCAACCGAGTGCGTAATACCGAAGTATTGCGAAGAGTCAATGTAAGTGGCATTGAGGCCTACTTAATGCGTCGGCAGCTTCGGTGGTGCGGTCATGTGTCTCGTATGGCGGAGGAGAGATTGGCTAAGCGCATCTTCTTTTCTGAACTGGAGGAGGGCAAGCGGAAACGCGGCGGGCAACCCCTCAGAGACAAAAATGTTCAGAAAAGACATATGGAGATGCAATATAGATCCATCTAAATGGGAAGTTTTGTCAGCACAAGACCAGAGTGGCGCAGGACGGTGATAAAGCAAGTACACGAGTTCGAGGAGCAGCGTCAAGCTGACCTTGACGCTAAACGTGATGAACTTAAGACTCGTCCTCCTGCTGCCATTATCTATAATACAATAATGGCGCACTAACCTGTCCTCTGTGTGCGCGGGCGTTCAGGGCGAAGATTGGCTATGTAAATGTAAGCCATCTCCGAGCGCATGAACGCCAACTTAGTAATATCTAGGAGTAGAGGTGGTCGCCATGACCGAAATTGGTCGGAGGTCATCATTATCTTCATAATCATCATACTCGTATTGTCAGACGTAAAGTTTCGAAGTCTAGTCCTTTTTCTCTTTTGTCATGTGGCCTATTTTACATTATATAATATATATAAAAATTATATAAATCTGACAATATTATGCCTCTTAAACTTCGTACACGGCTTAACGCAATATATATTTGCCCTTTAGTAAGCTCGAGTTTTGGGAGGAAGTCGGTTTTTCGTTTTAAAAAAATTATTTATGTGTATATTACCTCAGAACTCCGTCATTTATGAACCGATTTCAATTTTTTTTAAATAGTTGGTCATGGTATGCTTCCAGGTTGGTCCCATCAGGATCTGATGATGGGATCTTGGAGAAATCGAGGGCAATCCTCAAATATTGTAGGCACATGTAGTCTGTTTTTACATTTTTACTGAGCATTTTGGTCACCTACATATAAAACATAACATCTAATGATGGAATCTCCAAGGAATCTAGGGATATCTTCAAATATAATAGGCACGAGTAGTCCGTTTTTAGATTTTTGTAGAGAATTTTGGTCAGCTGCACATAATATAAAGGAAACGAGGGTCTGATGATGGAGCCGCCGAAAAACAGATAGTGGAACTTTTTTGTAACAAAATTCCCCTTATGGCAGGGGAGGCCTACGTCCAGTAGTGGACTGCAATAGGCTTATGAAGATGAAGATAATTGTGTTAATTCGTGTAATTATATATGTTGCGTTAAGCCGTGTCCGAAGTAAGATGGTTAGAGAGGAAGAGGTAGACATGAGAATAACGAGATGACGGATAATAGGGGTGAATGAAAGAAGAGTACCTACATATTGTACCGACCCCAAATGATTGGGAACAGGGTAGGAAGAAAGAGTGTAATATAAAATATAAAATAAGTGTTGCTTATATTGTCAGACGTAAAATTTCGAAGCCTAGTCATTTCTCTCAGTGCCCTTTTGTCATGTGGCCTATTTAATCATTTGCTGGCATATAAATCTGACAATATTATGTCTTCTAAACTTCGTACACGGCTTAACGCAATATATATTTGCCCTTTAGCAAAATTTTACTTTAGTAAGCTCGAGTTTTGGCTCATAGGGTAGAAAGTCGGTTTTTCGCTTTAAAAAAATATTTATATTTCTATTGAGTGTGGGCGAGATGAAAGTGTAATGTTAGAAACGTGCTAAATGGAGATCTGTCGTCTCTGCCTATTGTTAGGTTATATAAAGTACCTAAACTTATGTACGTAGATAGATAGATAGATAAAATTCTTTATTGTACTACAGCAAAAAACACATGTACAAGGGCGAGCTTAATGCTTTGCAAAGCATTCTCTACCTACGTACATTTTCCGAGAAAGAAAATCACCTACTGGCGATTTTCGAGATAAAGTGCATTCTATTACTATGATTTATTTTATAGGACCCAAAGGACCAACATTTCCTGTACCTATGTAATGTAATGCCTGACAGTGCTCGTCATGTGTTTTACTTTATCACCCGATGGCTATGATGAACCTAATAATAAAGATCGTGGATTAGCGGCTTTAATAGAATTTCAGTAGGTAAGTATTCCATATTTTTTAGCATAATATACATTTTATATTAAGGGTAATCTAAACCGACGAGCGTGCATGAAGAATATCTTGAAAGTAGATGAAGCGAAAGAGGTGTGTCAGGATGGCAAATGGAGATCCGTGATCTCTGCATACCCCTCCGGGAAAGAGGCGTAATTTTTATGTACGTATATGTATATTTTATTTGTCGATTGCATGTATTATTGTATGTATGGCGTGGCTTCACTACATTACTGATGAATCTGTTGTATCTCCCTCCGTCAATGTCGTAAGAGTTCACTAAGGAACTTAGGTGTTCTTTCAGCCTGAAACTTTCAGGCGGTGAGCTAACGACTTGTCACAAATCATTTATATCTGGCCTTGCTGTGCTAGTGGCTATGTAGGTAGTGTGTAATGAATGACAAAACTCTGAGAAATATTCAAAATATTTCTCCTTTTGTTTCAAAACGAAACAGAAGGTTTATTATGCGTTAATTGTTAAAAGATTAAACATTGTTGTCTCACCTAAACTTCAATTACTCGCCAACATATAATAATCTGTAATCCGTAAGCCAGAAAGAATCAAATGTGATCGCAATTCGTGTCGAGGTCACCAGTCATTATTCTCTGTGGCTGTGTACACTACAAACGTAGGTATGTTTATAGTATACTATAGGGAACAGGTACCTAATGTTAATAGATACATATATAAACAAAGACTGACACCACACAACACTAAAGTCTGTTACTTAATATTATGTCCCTTGTAACGAGGAACAGCTATCAATATACCTATCGACATAACATTTTTATTATTAAGATAGCTTATTCGATTTTTATAATGCTTTTTATGTTGCTACCCCAAACAACAAACTCACTTCAATATCTAAAATACTTATTCACAAGAATGTTAACAATTATCAGGTACAAAGTACCTACGGCAGGTCAACAATGTTTAATTAAGTACCAAACTTCTAAATAATAACGGCTACATTGGACCAGACAGCACTTTAATGTGCTTGTAAAATATCAAATAAGTTCAGATGAGTCGATATCGAAATAAAAGTATCTAACAACCTATTTAAGTACATACTTTTTTGAAATCTCTTGCTACTGCAAACTTGAACTCGCTTTCTGGAGATGATTTAAAAGTGTATGTACATTTATAGCCTACAAATTTTGTATGAATAATTAATCTAAAAATAAAACACGATGTTCATAATATATGTTGAGGAGAAGATAAAATGTAAACTTAAAATTTAGTGGGATGTACAGAAAACTTGCGTAAGTATTTATTTATTTTAAAAGATGTGCTTATGGTAACAACAGTTATTATTAAAATAATCTGTAAATGTAATTTATAAGCACTGTAGTACACGAGTAATGTATACTTAAGTGTCTATTATAGTTAGTAACTTGGTAGTTTGCATCAGTCTCTATAAACGTTGAGTGAACTAAGTACGAGTTAGAGAACACGTACAAGAATAATGTAAAACTTGAAATGTTAATAAGCAAACTAGGGGAAAGAGCTAGGGCGATTAAATAAATGAGAGTATACCGTTTAACAAAATAAAATTATATTCGAGGAATGAAGTAAAACAAAATCTAACTTAAGATGCGGTTTAGATGCCTGTGCTGACGTGACGTGGGGCTTCACTATAAGTACCTCAGCTGCTGTCGCAATCAGGGATGTTCCCTCAGGCAATGAACTAGCAAATTGTCACTGATCATTAACATACTGACCCCGCTGTGCTAAACGAGGCTATAAGGAACCCTCCATGTGATCTTGCATCTACCCCATTTTAGGAACACAGCCGTGAATATGAATGTATTTTGTAATAGGGATAAAAACATTTTTCCGAGACAAAAAGTAGCCTATATGTTAAGTGGGACCTGTCACAATATATTCCTGAAAACTGCATCGAAATCGGTTCAGCCGTTTCTGAGATTAGCGTGCACAAACGCACAGACAAACAGACAGAAAAAATTTCCAAAAATCATTGTTTGGGTACTATTGCGTTGATAAAGGTATTCTATAATATTTTTTCTTATATATCTTACATGTACAGACAGCGATCCGTTACATTTTTAACCGACTTCAAAAAAGAGAGGTTATCAATTCGTCTGTATGTTTCTTTTTATGTGTGTTACCTCAGAACTCCGTCATTTATGAACCGATTTCAATTTTTTTTATAGTTTGTAATGGTATGCTTCCAAGTTGGTCCCATATTCACCACATCAGGATCTGATGATGGGATTTTGGAGAAATCGAAGGAAATCCTTAAATATTGTAGGCACATCTGTTTTTATACTTTTAGTAACAAAATCCTCCTATGGCAGGGGGAGGCCTACGTCCAGTAGTGGTCGTCAACTGGTACGTCAAGTCGTGAAATTATATGTTGCATTAAGCGGTCTCTGAAGTAAGATGGTTATAGAGGAAGAGGTAGACATGAGAATAACGAGATGACGGATAATAGGGATGAATGAAAGAAAAGTACCTACATATTGCGCCGACCCAAATTGATTGGGAACAAGGCAGGAAGAAGGAGTGTAATTATATGTTGCTACATAACAGTGTACATGGCTGATGTGCTGCCAAATCTTTTATATTCCTCCGAGGCGTGGTGCATGTACCGTCGCCACATACGAACTCTGGATCGATTCCACCTCAAGTGCCTCCGATCCATCATGAGAATCAGATGGTCCGACCGAGTACGTAATACCGAAGTATTGCGAAGAGCCAATGTAAGTGGCATTGAGGCCTACTTAATGCGTTGGCAGCTTCGGTGGTGCGGTCATGTGTCTCGTATGGCGGAGGAGAGATTGGATAAGCGCATCTTCTTTTCTGAACTGGAGGAGGGCAAGCGGTAACGCGGCGGGCAACTCCTCTGATACAAAGATGTTCAGAAAAGACATATGAAGAGATGCAATATAGATCCATCTAAATTGAAAGTTTTGGCAGAGCACAACGACCAGAGTGGCGTAGGATGGTGATGAAGCAAGTTCACGAGTTCGAGGAGCAGCATCAAGCTGACCTTGACACTAAAAGTGATGAACTAAAGACTCGTCCTCCTGCTGCCATTATCTATAATTACAATAATGGCGCACTAACCTATCCTCTGTGTGCGCGGGCGTTCAGGGCGAAGATTGGCTATGTAAGCCATCTTCGAGCGCATGAACGCCAACTTAGTAATATCTAGGAGTAGAAGTGGTCGCAATGACCGAAATCGGTCGGAGGTCATCATTATCATCATCATCATCATATTGTCAGACGTAAAGTTTCGAAGCCTAGTCATTTCTCTCTTTTGTCATGTGGCCTATTTATTCATTGGCATATAAATCTGACAATATTATGCCTTCTAAACTTCGTACACGGCATAACGCAATATATATTTGCCCTTTAGTAAAATTTTACTTTAGTAAGCTCGAGTTTTGGGAGGAAGTCGGTTTTTCGTTTTTAAAAAAATATTATGTGTATAGATAACAACTTTAGCTTAGAGTAACGCGGCTTCCTATGGAAAGCTGCGTTGGTGTCGAATATAGTAACGTCAGAGTAGGTCGCCATTTGCACAGAAGCTTAGAAAAAATATATCTATAAACTGGCTTTAAAAAAAACAAATTACCGATTTCAAACTTTAACTAAAAAGCAATAAATAACGTAACTAATTTATCTACTTAATACATATTAAATATCTAAAATTATTTAAATATTTACAACTTATCTACACTAATATTATAAAGAGGAAAACTTTGTTTGTTTGGTTGTTTAAAAAAACTGGACCGATTTTAAAAATTCTTTCACCGTTAGAATCCTTATAGGACCTGGAAACATAGGCTATAAGAATTTCCCGATATTCCCACGGGAAGGCGACAAACGGGAATTCATATTTTTTACGAAACCACTATACATATGAAGCTGAAATCGGGCATATATGTTCATTGGGGAGAGCAAGGGAGGACTAAAAACGGATTTCCCGAAATTCCCACGGGAAGGGGACAAACGGGAATTCATAATTTTTACGAAAACCGCTATACATATTAAGCTGAAATTGGGCATAGATGTTCATTAGGGACTGCAAGTAAGCACTAAGGACGAATCCCGAAATTCCCACGGGAAGGGGCCAACGGGAAAATATTTTTTTGAAAACGGTTAACTTAATCTTATGGGCATATTTGTTTATTTGGGACCCCGAGGAAATAGGAACGGATTTTCGAAACTCCCACGGGAAGGGGACAAACGGGAATTCATTTTTTTACGACAAGCGCGATACATATGAATTCGAAATTAACCTGTACGTTCATTAGGGACTGCGAGGGAGCGCTAAGAACGAATTTCCCGAAATTCCCACGGGAAGGGGACTAACAGGAATTCAATTTTTTTACAAAAACCGCTGTACATGTGAAGCTAAAATCGGAGACTGCGGGGAAGCACTAAGAATTGATTTCCCGAAATTCCCACGGGAAGGGACTGTCTGTGCGTTTGTGCACGCTAATCTCAGGAACGGCTTAACCGATTTCGGTGCAGTTTTCAGGAATATATTGTGACAGGTCCCACTTAACATATAGGCTACTTTTTATCCCGGGAAAATGTTTTTATCCCGGATAATTTCGACATTTTTTTTTCTGTAGTCCACGCGGACGGAGTCGCGGGCGTCCACTAGTATCTAATACTTTAACAAAGTCATCTTTAACTATTTAAATATTTATAATTATCACTTACTTTTTGGAGTCGGTGCCAGCCTAGGTAGCGTAGTCTGTTGTGTTGATGGACGCGCGCGGCTGGCAAAGCCACACACACGTTGTAAATATTTAAATAATTTTTAAATTTGTTACGTTATTTATCGCTTTTTAGTTAAAGTTTGAAGTCGGTTATTTATTTTTTTAAGTCAGTTTATTTCTCGATTTTTTGTTGTGTTAATGCGTTGTGGACATAAATAGATGCTATTTTATTCAGGTTGATATTTGGTCGTCAACGTTCCCGAAAACTACGTAATCTCCTCATCATCACGATAATTTTTCTCCTTGGAATATACCTGGGAAGTGTCTGGTTTCCAAAATATTAGGGTCCAAAGTTGAGTAAATAGACTGCGTTTTTCTGCATAGATGCACATAGACGCGCGTAGCAAGATTTTTTCACGAAAAATAATTAATATCTGTTTATGAAAAAACTAGCATAAACACTGGACACTATAAATTTCGCCGGATCAAGTAATAAAAAAAATGTTTAAAAAAAATTTACATCGTTTCTCAGCATTTTTTTTTGCATAAACTTATTTTATTTGATGTATAGAGTACGTACCCTTAGTGTGTTAGGTGGCAACGCAAAAACACCCTGTATACTTAAGGATTTCATCGTTACCATCTCAGAAGTAGTACCTACCCGTATAAGTATTACGTTAGCCCTACATATATAGTTTCCATTGACCAATTGCAGTACTGTCTCCCAACTCCTAACCGTTGCATCAGATGTTGATTCAAGTAACACGTTAGCCCTACATACTACTAAATAGTTTCCATCGACCAATTGCAGTACTGTCTCCCGACTCCTAACCGTTAAGGAGTTCTGTAGCTTCATCTTCAGCACAGCAGCATCAGATGTTGATTCAAATAACATGTCAGCCCTACATACTACTAAATAGTTTTCATCGACCAATTGCTGCATTGTCTCCCAACTCCTAACCGTTAAGAAGTTCTGTAGCTTCATTATCAGCACAGCAGCATCAGATATTGATTCAAGTAACACGTTAGCCCTACATACTACTAAATAGTTTCCATCGACCAATTGCAGTACTGTATCCCAATTCCTAACCCTTAAGGAGTTCTGTAGCTTCGTCATCAGCACAGCAGCATCAGATGTTGATTCAAGTAACACGTCAGCCCTACATACTACTAAATAGTTTTCATCGACCAATTGCAGTAGGTACTGTCTCCCAATTCCTAACCATTAAGGAGTTCTGTAGCTTCATCATCAGCACAGCAGCATCAGATGTTGATTCAAGTAACACGTTAGCCCTACATACTACTAAATAGTTTCCATCGACCAATTGCAGTACTGTCTCCCGACTCCTAACCGTTAAAGAGTTCTGTAGCTTCATCTTCAGCACAGCAGCATCAGATGTTGATTCAAATAACATGTCAGCCCTACATACTACTAAATAGTTTTCATCGACCAATTGCAGTAGGTACTGTCTCCCAACTCCTAACCGTTAAGAAGTTCTGTAGCTTCATCATCAGCACAGCAGCATCAGATATTGATTCAAGTAACACGTTAGCCCTACATACTACTAAATAGTTTCCATCGACCAATTGCAGTACTGTATCCCAATTCCTAACCCTTAAGGAGTTCTGTAGCTTCGTCATCAGCACAGCAGCATCAGATGTTGATTCAAGTAACACGTCAGCCCTACATACTACTAAATAGTTTTCATCGACCAATTGCAGTAGGTACTGTCTCCCAATTCCTAACCATTAAGGAGTTCTGTAGCTTCATCATCAGCACAGCAGCATCAGATGTTGATTCAAGTAACACGTCAGCCCTACATACTACTAAATAGTTTCATCGACCAATTGCAGTAGGTACTGTCTCCCAATTCCTAACCATTAAGGAGTTCTGTAGCTTCATCATCAGCACAGCAGCATCAGATGTTGATTCAAGTAACACGTTAGCCCTACATACTACTAAATAGTTTCCGTCGACCAATTGCAGTACTTTATCCCAACTCCTAACTGTTAAGGAGTTCTGTAGCTTCATCATCAGCACAGCAGCATTAGATGTTGACACCCAGAAGCATATACCTGAGTAAGACATGATTACGTAACAAAAACACCATACGAGCATACAATTTTCGGTGGTTGCCCAGATTTCTCCTGGATCCCATCATCAGATCCTGACCTGGTGAAAATGGGACCACCTCAGAAGTGAACTCTATGCAACAAAAATAAAATTTGAAATCCGTCTATAATTGACTGAATTATCGGTGTACATAAAAGAAATATATATTATACATACAGACGAATTGAGAATCTTCTCCTTTTTTTGAAGTCGGTTAAAAAGTGATTCTTGTTGTTGTCGCTGTAATAGTAATAATACTAACTTTGTCTATTTTGACTCTGATCTGATACGGTCAACCATTTGAACCGAATAACAGGATTCATACGAATAGGAAAAATAGAGGCGCAAAAAGAGAATTACTTATCTAAGTATACGTACGTTATATATGGAAATGAATTTAAGAGCTTAAAGATTTACGAGAGGTGTGGGAGCGGTCTGTAAAATAATAGTAATAGGAAGTGTATTTTTGATTTATATACTTACCTATTTCGTTCCATTATAGATTTACTCAAAGACATTGAGTAAGATTTTTAGCCTGTTAAGATTAATTTTGTACTGCTTACACAGCAATCTGTTATAAACATTCAGCAGGGTTTTGTCTGAGCACTGTCTGATCACTTGGCTAAAGCATGGCAAACATTATTTTACAAATACATTAGAGATAATATTAGAATTTACTTCAGTCTGGTTTGTTCTTTTTCTGGAAATTACCTGATCAATGCTTTCTCGGACGGAGATCTCGTGAAAGCAGACGCAGCCGATCTCTTTGCTGCGTCGTTGGCCTTCCTCAGTGCTGACCATGCGGTCTCCGGCTTGGTCCACCTTATTGCCTACTAACACCACCGGCGTTTCCAAAATATTTTCCTGAAAAAAAAAAATATAACATAACATATTGAGTATGACATAATAGCACTTGATATCCAGTATCGTAAAGAAGGCTCAATCTGTAAAAAACGAAATTAATTTTATCGGCAACCTGCCGGGAACTTCGTGTCGGAAGTGGATTTTCAAGATGGTTCAAGCATGCTCCATCTTTGACAGCGTATGCGATTTTCAGCAGATAGGGCATAATTAATTAGATAGATGTAGGATATCATTTATATATATATATACTGTAACCTAGGTACCTTAAATCTCCTTCATACGATTCTATCGGATGATAGGCGATATATTCGTGATTCTACATAACCACTGCCTAGTACCTAGATAAACGGGGTGATTTTTGGTCGTCAACGTTCCCGAAAACTACGGAATCTCCTCATCTGACGATCATTTTTATCCATGGGAGCATACCTGGAAAGTGTCTGGTTTCCAAAATATTAGGGTCCAAAGTGGAGTAAATAGACTGCGTTTTTCTGCATAAATACACATTGACGCGTGTAGCAAGCTAGCATAAACACTGGACACTATAAATTTCGCCCGATCAAGTATTTTTTTTTTTAATTTACATCGTATCCCAGCATTTTTTTTTTGCATAAACTTATTTTATTTGATGAATAGAGTACGTAACCTTCGTTAAAGGTGGCAACGAAAAAACACCCTCTATTATAGTACACCTACTTAAATTACGTGTCATTCAAATTAAATTGAATACGACGCTATGATTGACTTCAATCACCTAAATTATGGAGAGCCAATAACCAATATTACATTATGGAAATTTAAAAATTATAGAACCTCACAAATTGAAAAATTTTAAAGCAATTTAATATATCAGTTCGAGATTTAATATTTTAAATTATTTTAGATTACAGGCTACATGTATTGACGCTTAATCTGACGATGGTGTTTATTTAGTTAAATGTAAAGGATAAAAGGGTAAAAGGTATCGCCTTCATTTACATTTACCTACGCTGAAAGAAAATTTAAAAAAATTGGGTATGAAATATAAAAAAATGTTTTAAAACCATGTTATATTTTTTCGGTTGTAGAAATTTTAAAAGGCAAATATATTTTATTTTACAGAAGTTTTATATGTAAAAAAGTGCATATAAATTATTTAAAATGCGATCGCCTTTTTCTTTTGTAGCTTTAATACAGTAGTTGTTGTTGCCTGTTGTTTTAAACCCAGCCACCATGGCTTTAAACCCATTAAAAAATACTAGGTAATCCACCACTGAATGTAATATTACTCTGGCCATTACATGATAAAATAGAACAAAAAGCCACCATTACAAGGAAATTGCTCTTCAGTAAAAATTTTGATAGGTAAAATAAAATAAAATTGTCCCGCTTAATGACCCACAATAAACCGGTATCGAAATAACAATGACCAAACAATACCAATTTTTTAGGTGAATGAATCTATTATCCGTCTCTACTTACATTGTCATCATACTTTAGTAAGTAAAGCAAATGAACACAGCAGACAGTTAGTATGGCCTAACTGAATTTGGGATATTCAAAAGCTTTGTAAAGCAATCTTTTGTAGTTGCGAGTTATAATCCACCTTTATCTGGTTTAACAGCCAATCACATTATTAGGTGATATAATAAACGTCAGAAAATGATTGGTTGACTGTTTAACGTTGGTAAAATGCTTAATCTTACCCTTAAATCCATACAAAAAATGTTTTACAACTCCATTGTAATGCGTCGTTGGCCGTCGAACGCGGACCGCAACTTTAAATTGCAATATCATGTTTCATGAGATCGTGTGAAGAAACAGAAAGTTCCTATGAAAGTGCCCTCTCACTACGTAATATTCGGCAAGCAAGCTGCTCACACTATCTGTTTTCCGTAAATATTGGTTTTCACTTATTTCCGCGCCAAAAAAAGCTTTAATTAACTTTATATTTGCTACCAAATAATAATGGCAGTATACAGATGATTCCCTACGCCTAATTTGAAATAATTATATTCTACATCGGCAAGATTTAAAAACTCTCCTCATTTCTTGCCTTGATTCAATTTCGGAAGGCACTACTAAAACAATTTGTCTTCGCGTCGCGACGCAAAAAGTTGATACTACGACATCATGGCATAAGATCTTGCAATTCTACCCATCTTTTGTAGTTCATTACTTTAGGTTAATTTTAAGAGCACTACAACGTGATTGCGTATTTATGAAAAAAATGCAAATACCTACATAACAAAAATATGTAGGTTACTTCAATTTTACAGTGTTGAATAAGTTCAGTAAGTAGGTACCTATAATAATTTGCACTCCGCGTAGTAAGTTCGTAGCTCGTAGCATTCGCTACGAATGCGGACGCAAGTCCGCCCTCGAAAGTTTTCATAAAGTTGTCACTAACACACATTTTGTTATGCTATACCTGCCGTAGTATAAACGAGTATACAAATGATCAAAAAGCGTAAAGTTACAGTTTGGCAAAGCCAAAGAAAAATGTATAGGTATAGCATCTCCTATCGTTGCATGATATGACAAAATAAGTATTTGGAATTGACCTGTTAGTAAGTTTGATGACATTATTTACCTTCATAGTGGAGGCCAGTCGGCGGCGTCTCTTGTTGTAGTTGATGAGGAACTTGAGCCGATGGCACTCGTCAAAGGAGCACTTGTCGGTCACGGAGTACATGAGGATGAACGCCTCCGCCCAGCGGATGTGGGTCTCTAGGTTTGCGTACTCGCTCTCCTGGATTGAAACAATGCTTAAATTATGTAGTATTTAAAAAAATACCTATGTAGTAGATTTAGACTACATCTACCACATACCTAGGTAATTTTTAGTAATGCGGAGTATATCCTGACATTTATCTTAGGTTCTTCTGATTGATGAATTTAGATGTAAGGAAGAATACGAACATATGCCACTTTTTTCAAGTAACAATTACTTAAGTATTCTGTAAATATAGACTACTCCTGAGGAGTCCCGGGGAGTAGCTAGATAGTAGAAATAATTATAATCCTAAAACTATTAGTTCAGGATAATTCTGCGGTAGCTAATGCCTTTTACAGTTTCCAATCAATAATCGATTTGAGAGAAAATTAAACGAGCTCATTTCTGAGCCCGATCTGATTATGATGGATAAACTAATTTTATGGGAAACCAGAATTGACGCATTTTGCATTGAGAAATTATGGGCAGATTATACAGCGTGTTTTTTGTTGCCACTGTTGACGATAAAATAAAGTAAGTTTGTACCAAAAAAATAGCTGGGAATCAATTTTAATTTTTTTACTTTTTAGGATTCCGTACCCAAAGGGAAAAACGGAATCCTATTAGGTACTACTCGTAAAGATACCGCTGTTTGTCCATCCGTCCTTCTGTCTATGAACAGGTTGTATTGCAAAAACCGCGAAAGATACATCAATTTCATACATCTACCTAGCTAGATATAAGCAGGGATTGTACAAATCAATTAAGAGTTAAAATTAGACTCTAGTTGTGCGCTTCCGATCGTTTGAGTGGAGTCTATTTTTAGCTCTTAATTGATTTGTAATTTGACTAATCCCATTTTAACGCGATGGCAACGTACAAAATATTTTTTTTGGTTAGGATTACGATCGTAAACAGTCTTATAAAAAATCCAATTGTTAGTTTATTACGAGCATCTCTCTTAGATCATCTCTATCTGTTATCCGTCCATACAAAACATACCAAATGTAACTTGATTAAAGTTATACCGTTTTTATTCTACGTTTATTACGGTGTACGGCGGAAGTTTTGTAGTTGTTCCTCTATGTATGAAGTAACGCGCTAACGCTATCAGTATGTCATACGAGTACAATGTTGAGAAAGAAGCGCTGCGTATTTCAGTGTAGGGATTTTATATTACAATGACGAAAACTCATAGAATGCACTTCATTATATCATGCAAGATGCCCTATTTATTTAAATATTTACACAATACGCTTTTTTAATTGGTTATGAAGAGTCACAAACTACAGTATAACTAATCCAGTAAGATGTTCCCAAGTTCTACATTTTTTTTATTTACAGTGTTAAGCGAATTCGTTTAATTTATACAAACAGCACGAGGCGGCACAATTTAATAAAGAGTTTTTAATATTGAGTAGGTTCAATAAATAATTTTCCTCTTAGCAGAGGCAAGAGAACTTTTCGTTACGAAATCACCAACACTCAGTAGGTAATGGAGACAAATATAATTAGGTACAGTAAAATATTCTAGAATCATCTTAAGGTAATTTTACTCCCTATAGTTAAGTAGTACTTGTAGACTAACTGTACAGTTAAGATTTAAGTTATGTTAGACTCTGAGTGACAGGTTTATTATCAAGATCCATTGATTTCTACCTGAAAGTATCAAACAACAGGCGCTGCCTTACAAAACGATTTCTTTTATGGATCCGTTTAAGACTTATTAACTCTGAGCTTAGAGTATTAAAGTACGGATGAGTAGGATTTAACAGTTAATGAGTATTACCTACTACTACCTACTTTAAGGATAATAAAGTAATATTTTATATTATTTAAATTCGAATGAAATGTATTCAATAAAATTTTTATGACCGTTGTGATATTTGATATATAGATAGGTACCCAGCATTTAACTCGTGGTACGAGGTCTAATACGCATTGTATTGTATAATACGCAGCACTCTTCACTTTTATTTTAGGTGAAATATAATTCATAAACAGCTATCTTCGTTTCTTGACAGACTTTCAACGTTATTTTCATCGTTTTAAATACATACTTAGTTCAAAACAAATGTTATGATATGAAGCGATACCTATTAATAATAATACGTGATTGTCCTACAATTGACATCTTTAAGAGACAAGTAAAGGCATACTACCTTTCTCTTCCTTAGTAGGTCTGTCGGTTATTTTATTATTGTAAGATACTTTTATTATAAGTCTATGTAGGTTAGGTTTATTATATGTAGATATGTATTATTATTTAGGTATATTGATATTATGAGGTTTATGTAAGTATATTTATTTGGTATTGTGTACACATACAATCTACCTTTTTCACCCAACTTTCGCTATCACAAGTGGTTTGCTGGAAGAAATCTCTTATAGGGATAAGCACGCCTTTGTACATTGTCAATGTAAAATGTTTTTCCATATAAAATGTCTGTGTACAATAAAGAATAGAATAATAATAATAATATGGTAAGTTTACAGATTGTAAAATAATAATTGACTTAGTTAAATAAAAAGTTTTCTAGTGAATAACAATCCCTTGAGGGAAGGTCAGGAAGTGCCGCTTCAGCGCTACATACACCCAATGAATATAATTGATTTTTCGTGTTTTTTAACTGTCGGCCACTCACCACCCGAACCTTCATCCGCCGTTCTTCGAATCAGACGACTCATCAATGCGTCGCTGGCAACTAAAGTCGTAATGAGTAACATGTTTATTTTAAATTTCTAATAGTTTATCGGTGTTATAACGGGAGCACATTTTAACATACTTAGATAGTTTTTATACACGCTTCGAAAATCATGAAAAGGATCCCGGAAAGGATTATTAAAAACAATATCCACGTACCTGACAATCTCCGGCACAGTCCAATATCTCGAAGTAGACCATCTCGTTATCTATGACTGTTTGGAAAGCGTAGATCTTCTCCAAATTGGGGTCGTATTCGCCGATAAAACGCCGCGTGATAAATCTCACCACCAGAGCTGTGAAAAATTACTACGCTTATTATCTAAATTTTGCGACTATTTTTTGGAAACGACTTGTTTTTTAAGGTGACGCATTGCTAAACAATAAATCCAAAACGCAAATACGTCGATTTTACCAATTCCAGATAACGAGAAGTAATCTTTCTTTCTTATTTTTTTTTCTTCTTAATTCTTAAATTTTCAATTTACTAATAAGTTGGTAAATCGACTAGAGAAATGTGACCTACATACTACACATACACAGTAACTAAGGGTATCCACACATGCTGCGGCGTCGATTCACGATGCGACGTCTACTTATTTTTTTTTGTTAATAAAAAACGTTATAATTCATCCTGCATTGTATCGACGACACGGGTGGGTAAATAAATATCTTATCAATATTCTTTGCCCGAAAACACTATCGTGCCTGATGTTAAGCAAGATGCGGCCTAAGGTGGTACATGTTTGCCTAGAAAGTTCCTATTCACTCTAGCTTTGAAGATTTCTGTACAATTTGCGAACATGCACGTAAGGAAAGGCGAACTAAATCTATTATAAAAATAAAGTTTCGTGAATAGGTAAATTGTTGACACGTAGCACCGTTCTTCCCTTCGCGTTATCACCTATAAACTTTGACAAAAGTTTGTATAAGCGTATAAGTAAGCCAATTAACTTCCTTATATACCGACTAGCTGACCCGGCAAACGTTGTTTTGCCATGTAAAAGGGGTTGATCCTAGAGGGGTGAAAATTCATGGTTGTATGTATTTTTGTATGCTGTATCATAAAAAAATAAAAACAAAAAATTTTGTCAAAAAAATAAATAAAAAAATTTATGGGTGGACCACCCTTAACATTTAGGGGGATGAAAAATAGATGTTGTCCGATTCTCCACCCTAACCGATATGCATGCTAAGATTTACGAAAATCGGTCGAGCCGTTTCGGAGGAGTTTAACTTCTAACACCGTGACACGAGAATTTTATATATTAGATATACTTACTTGGTTAAGTAATAGATCTTTTCAGTGTTTACTACTTAATCGCCGACATTTTAATGGCTAATGCTCCGTTTAGACGACAAATTGGAAAAATTTGTGTTAGTTACATGTTATCGCGAAATATATACATATACCTAGTAGTACTTACAAAGCTTTCAAGAAACCGTCTTGTGGGACTTCCGAATATGTGCGTTTTGAATTTATTATTAAGCAGTGCGTCACCTTAATCCTCTAAGTATAGGTAGTATTCATACATAAGATGGGTAATTCAATAAGGGTAGGAAAATAATTTACCAGATTTTCCCACACCACACTGCCCAAGCACCATGATCTTAAAAGGCTTCGGCTTGGGGTAGAGCACCAGTTTCGCAAGCGAGGACTTAGGAGACGTTGCAGAGCTCATAGCAACAACGGTAGACATTCTGCCTCAATGACTCTCCATAATGAGGTATTATCTGTAACAAAAGTGGTCATTCTGTAACACTTATGTTGATCTAACGATACGCAGGCCGCTGGTTTTAGAACCAAATAGACTAGGTAGCTATTTCAACGCAATATGCAGAAAGCTTTTTCGCTTCACTGGACTTTTGAATGTTTTTCTTTGTGTATTTAAATTATTTTAAATCTATTGCGATGAAATACCTACTTGCTATTTGATTTCTGGAAAAAATATTGGGTACTGTAAATTAACAATAAGCTATTGGGTAAAGTAAGAGCATAGTACCTAAGAGTACCTAAGGCTACAAAACTAGAAGTCCTATCAGCTTCACAGACTGTATCAGATATCGTACTTTTATCCTACGACAAATAACAAAAAATATTATTCGAGCAAGAGATAATCAGCGCCATTCCGCATTTATAAGCAGGATTATGTTTACGTTCTATTTTATTGAGTTTTCTTTCGCCAAAATCCAGTTTTATAGCAAATGGCGGCCTACGTGCGTATAAATATTGTACGCTTACTGGTGAAAATATTAGATATACTCGTATGTTGGAACATTTAATCATCTACTATGTCTAGGACATGCTTTTAGCCTTTCTCATTATTTTATAGAGCATTACAGATGACAAAAGAAGGCCAATATGTACCTTATTATATTATATTTCGGAGCGGCTAGGGGGCAGTATTGGTGAAGGATGAGTATCATCAGGTGCAATGGGTAGCACATCATCATGGTCCACTATGTAGTAAAATGTGATTCAGGCGTGACCAGTTTCACAATTAAGACGTGTGCACAGTACGGATGCCACAATCGGACTGAGCTGGACTGAGCCCGTGCCAACCGAGCGCCCGGCTTTTATACCTGAGTATGAATATTTTTTGTTATTTGTTGAAAAAGCTTTCGATCGCGTGGACCACACCATCCTGCGCAATAAGTTATACAAACTAGGGATCTGTGGAAATCTATTGAGGTGGATTGAATCGTACCTTTCAAATAGGTCACAGGCTGTGGTGGTCGGTGGCTACAGGTCAGATTTTGTTGGTGTTTCGTCTGGTGTGCCGCAAGGTTCACTGCTGGGACCACTTTTTTACAACGTATTTATCCATGATATTCATGAATGTTTTTCGCACTCTGAGCACCTATTGTACGCTGACGATAAAAAGATATTCATCAAGGTAAATGATATAAGTGACTGTCAAAATCTTCAACAAGACCTAGATGCACTATCTGAGTACTATGTATTAAATAAAATTACTGTCAATGTCAATAAATGTGAGACAATTACTTTCACACGTCGTCGTAATCCAATAAAATTTAATTACTGCCTTAATAGTAACATAATTAAAAGAGTTTCTTCTGTGCGTGATCTGGGTGTGATCTTTGACAGCAAATGTCTGATGGATGAACATATAAATGCTATAACTAACAAAGCCTATAAGAACCTCGGCTTTATTAAGCGAATCTGCCAGCATTTTAACAAGCCGTACTGTATTAAATCATTATACTTTGCCTATGTACGAAGTATCTTAGAGTATGCTAGCTGCATATGGACACCTCAATATAGAAAATACATAGATCAGATAGAACATATTCAAATTCAATATATACGTTTTCTAAATTATAAACAAAAAAAGTACTTTAAAACCTATGAAGATACATGCACACATAACAACTTATTGACGCTGGAGCAAAGAAGAATGGTGCTCGATTCTATGTTTCTATATGATGTCCTTCATGGCAGGCTTATTAGTCCTTCTCTTCTAAAAAATATTCAATTTTGTACACCAAGACGTCGCACAAGACATACTCCTCTATTCTCGGTCTCGCTGACAAGTACAAATTATGCCAGAAATGCCATCTTTCCCCGCATTTTGTCTATTTACAATAAACAATTCAAAACTATTGATATCTTTAATTTTAGTAGGAATAGTTTCAAGTGTCATCTTGTAAAATCTTTTGTTCGTTGAGACTTATTTTGTATTTTTAATGCCATATACCAGTATATGTACATTGGTTCTCATTCTCATCATGATCCCAAAATTGCATATACTTTCTAGCTGTCGCGTCCAGTGATGGTAATATGTGTTGGTGGTAAATAATATTATTCGTTTTGCCTTATCACATCAAATATATAGGTAATCAATTGACCTAGGTGTAGTGTTTTTATTTTTAAGTTAAGGAATAGTAAGTCATTTTACTTTGTTATTAATCTCTTTGCTGAGGCGGTTCCTCACTCATACGAATTGTTTAATGCTTTGAAATATTTATACTTTGAAAAAACAAGTCCACATTGTATGGGTGGGAAGCTGTCTTTGCCCCTGTTTCTAAACGTACCACTTTAACACAGAAATATTGTGAAAACCTATTCTTGGCCTAATTATAAATTAAATTTACCTGTAATTATTATAAAATGTAAATTCTGTTGGTTTTCCTAATAAAGAAAATAAAAAAATAAAATAAAATGATTTATCCGAGCCTCGCACGACCGTGCACCGTCGCCTGATTCACAGAGTGACGACATCGTCTTAGTTCCAACCTGTTAACACTTGGGCTTCTAATAAGTGAAAGAGTATGATTTGAATTAAATTAGAGGCTTGCGCCGACATATATATAAATGAATTTGGTGGAACTACTAAAGCATACTTCGTTAAAACTGTTTAGTTCACTGCCTTAACTTATACGAGTAAAGTGAATTATAGTATAATTACTGGCCCGAGAAAATCTCGAACTTAGAGCTGTGGGAACGCTGCTGTGAGACCCGAATCGACCAGCAGATTAAACGCCGCAAGTGGAACTGGATCGGCCACACGCTTCGAAGGGAGGAAAACCACATACCGAGACAAGCCCTGAATTGGAACCCCCAACGGAAGCGCAAACGTGGCCGTCTCAAGCAGACCTGTCGGCGTACAATCATCGCAGAGGCAAAGAAAGTAGGGAAGACCTGAAGCGAAATAAAACGTGACGCTGAGAACCGAACGGGATGGCGGACATCTGTGGAGGCCGTCTGCCCCAGCTAGGGGACACAGGAATATAAGTCATAATATAGGTAAATGTATGCAAGAGCACGTGTATAGTTGATATATTGAGTCTGAGCTTATGGATTCCCCGATAAGATAAAAAAATTGTGCAGCCTAATCTAATTCACTCCAAAAGTGCGAAAATGTGAATCTTGCGGTGTCACCGTAAAATATAAAGTGTAAAAACTCACCAATGACTCTAGGTAAGTTTTAAAACTATAATTTCGTATCTCCCTATTTGAATTGCCCGCTCTTTTCTTGATTGCAGGACGCGGGCCCAGTGTGCTTTCGGGCCCTCCTAGTATTTGTTGTCCAACCATCGCGGTACCGACCTCGCGGAAGAAGAAAGAAGAGAAAACACACAGGTAACTCTCTTTGACATCACTTCTATTTTCTCTTTGACGCGACGCGACCCCCTAAATCCCTAAACAGTAGGTAACTAACTCTATTTTTTGGGGTTTCAGTTCATTAGAGAATGGGTCAAGCCTAAATTCTTTATCTACCTAACTTAAATTATTTTTCTATTTAGCTGTAGGTAGCTTTTAGTGCAATGGGCTAACATCATAGATGTCTCATTGGGAATACTTATTATGAGATGGTACCATAGATCATAAAGTGCCACATACTTAGGCACAGTGTTAGTAAAGCAAAAGGGCGAAAACACAAAACCACAGAATGAATGTATTCACGAACCCATATACTGGGTGTAAAAAGACAAATTTGTTCTTTTAATACCTCGTATTCTTTGTAACATCACGATCATTTTTTTCTTTGGGAGCATTCCTGGGAAACCACGGGTTTCCAAGATATTGAGGTCCAAAGTTACAAGAATATCAGCATTTTTTTTTTAATAAATCCATCTGGAAACAGTTAACAAACATTTTTTTTAAAGACACTATATTAATATTTAAAAATGTTAGTTTTGTCAATCGAATACATTGTTTGCAATATATATATATATTTTTTTTCGTTTCCCAGGGTTGGTTCCATAGAAAAAAATGATCGTTACGTTACAAAGAATACGAGGTATTAAAATAACAACGTTGTCTTTTTACACCCTGTATAAGATGAACATAATATAATAACTCATATACAATTTCCATGAATTCGTGTGTGGCTTTGTAGCCAGCTTGGGAATTGATTAAAGTTTAAGTTGTAATTTACTTGCATAATTCCAGATACTCGTAGTATCCAACACTCGAGGAATGAAAACAGCTAAATCCGCAAACTTTCAGGTTGAGGACCAGTTACCAAATTGAGATTGACATTTAGAATTTAATTTCCCTTTTGTTTTGTTACACTCTGTACAGAATATCGATATGTAAGATACAAATATACAGGCTGTTTTGTGATCGTCAACGTTCCCGAAAACTATCTCCTCATGATCACGAATCACGATAATTTTTCTCCATGAAAGCATACCTGGGAAGTGTCTGTTTCCCAAGATATTAGGGTCCAAAGTTGAGTAAATAGACTGCGTTTTTCTGCATTAATGCACATACTCGTACGAGTAGACGCGCGTAGCAAGATTTTATCACGAGAAATAATTAATATCTGTCTATGAAAAAACTAGCATAAACACTGGACACTATGAATTTCGCCTGATCAAGTAATGAAATTTTTTTTTTTCAAAAAATTTACATCTTTTCCCAGCATTTTTTTGGCATGAACTTTATTTGATGTATAGAGTACGTATCATGTACGTATGTACCCTTCGTTAAGGGTGGCAACGAAAAAACATTATGTATATGGTGCATGCTTACCAACCTACATCAATGTACATAAAATGTGTGTCCATTGAATAAATAAATATTATTATTATTATTATTTATTATTATCATCGACACACATAGTTTTTGCTGAATCATTACTGCGTTTTTAGACATTGAGTAAACAGATACACCTACGTTCACGTGATAATCAACTTTTTATAGTAAACAATTTAATTTAAAAGACAAGTCTACAAGGCATAGACGATGAAAGTCAAATATTTGTCCGACCTCTATTCCTTTAGGTCGTATTGTGGTTGTGACAAATTCACTTTTATTGTTCTCCCTGATAGTAGCTACCTAAGTTTAATACAGTTAGGTTAGGTAAATTGTTTAAACTTTAATACTATTTTAGTATTCACATCTCACCTCCGCTTTAATCTGTAGTCCCATTAGTTCCCTACCTACTGATTTCCACGAAACCAAAGTTAGTTAACGTAAGTTAAAGTAAGTTCACATTTTGACTAAAGGTATTACAGTTCGTTATTTTATGAAATGCATTTACTTCATTTACTAGGTACATACTAGTATATTTATAAATATTAAAGGTAACTGTGTTTAAATTAATAATAATAACGCTAATCAATATCTACCATATTATTTCTACCTACATACCTACGTACGTACGGTACTACTACGTACCAATACGTGATTTAATTATACGATTTGAGTAGGTAGGTGCTTTGTGGAAGGTACAGGTACATACAGCTGCTATGAGGTTTAATATGCATGTACTCAAACGTAAGCAGGTATTTGCATTATTCATTAATAAATGTAATGTAATGTGCTTACTGTAGGTAGATACTTATATATATCTGATCAGCTAGAGCGAAAGGAAATTCGCAGTTAAATGTTTAAACGTGAGCAAAGATCACGTAAGTACCTACCGAATTTGTATGAATTCATAAGTAAATAGTATATTAATAACTTCGAGGAGGTAAGATGAATATGCACAGAAAAGCTAAATGATACTCTATGTAGGTTCCGACGACGCGACGACGTAAAGAATTTGGAATGAAATCTTAAATGTAAAACTCTTATGAGGTGATCGACCTACATTTTGTTATCCATTATACCTATCTTATTGGATTACAAAACCGTCATGATAGCTCTAGGAGTAATGTTGTTCTGTGTATTATACCAATATCGCTTAAGAAAAATTGGGAAGATATTTTTGATTGCACTCCATTAAATTGAGGTAGTGGGAGGGGCAGGTAGGTAGACCGATTTTTTTTTTTTACAATTAGCTAGGCAAACATTTGACCGCCATCGTGACTGATGTTAAGCAAGATGCGGCCTAGGGTGGTACATGTTTGCCTAGAAAGTGCCTATTCACTCTAGCTTTGAAGAGACCAATGTTGCAGTGCTCGGGAAATACATCGGCAGGAAGTGCATTCCACTCCTTAGCCGTTCGCATTACAAACGAGTTAGCACAACGTTTGGTGCGGATGGGTGGGATATCAACAAGTTAAGGGTGATACGCTAGTCTGCGTCTAGTATCCCGATGGTGAAAAGGGGCTGGTGGAGCTGTATTGTGAAGTTCCCACGCACACTCTCCAAAGTGCATCCTGTAAAACACTGACAAGGCAGCAATTTTACGGCGGTGGGTCAGGTCCTGGAGTTTCGAATTTGCTACGGTTTCATCTCCAATAAGTTTTGTTGCCCGTTTTTCCACCGAGTCCAGTGCGGCTAGCTGATATTTAGCTGATCCACCCCAAAGGTGGCAGCAGTACTCCATACAAGGGCGAACTTGCGCTTTATATAGCGCCAATAGTTGCAGTGGAGTAAAATACCGCCTAACCTTGGATAGGACGCCTAGTTTTTTAGCTCAGATTTTTGCTATGGACTCGATGTACTTGCCAAAATTCGACGTTGCTGATATGTTCAGGCCTAAGAGTTGAAGATGGATAGATATACAGATAATAGAGGTGTATTATTATACATGTCGGAGATCAAGATGTCATATCCTACAGTCGGATCTCCAACGCCATCTATTTTCAATCGTTGAAGTTAGAAACGTCAAGTCGACAGCTATCACTGACTTGAGGACAACTGTCACTTGGGTAAAGACAAGACAGAGTACTGAGAGGGCGCCACTGTAGATTTACAACGACCACCGGGTCGTTTGAATTGAGCCGGAGGGTATTCTGTTCTTTTTGTTGCGTCGAGCGAAGCACGGGTTCTAATCAGCCTCTGTCTTGTACTTACCACGTTTCTACGTTATCCGCTAGAATCCTAGTAATCTTGTGCGTAGATACAGTGAAAGTGTTTGTGATTCCTAATTAAGCTTGTTTACTACACGCCGCATTCTTTATTTCGGATTTTGAAAGATGTCGGACACACCTAACGGCACGCCACTCGACCCATCTACGTCATCAGAAGTGGGATGCAACCCGGATCACCCACATGAAACACGTGCTTCAAATAGTGACTCGAGCGAAGAAAAATGGCGTCTTCTCTTCGAGCAACAAAATCAAAATTTTCTGGCGTTGGTGCAAGCAATAAAACTACCTGCATCTTCGGACTCTATTCACCTTCCTGATTTCGACCCAGAGAAAAGAGACATCGACGCCCGAGCTTGGATAACGACCGCGGACATGTGTATCACAGATCGACATCGCCATGGATCTTCTCTGATGATCGCGTTAAGCCACGCACTCAAGGGCGAAGCATCATCTTGGCTGTCTTCAATATCGTTTCTAATATGACGTGGGCCGATTTTAAGGAGCTTTTCGTAGCAAGGTATGACTGTCCTGAGACTGCTGCTTCCTTTCTCATCAGTATGCACGACAAGAAACCGAGAGATAACGAGTGCCTGGCCTCATACGCCGCTACCCTCATAACATCCTTAATGGCAAGGTGGAATGGACTGACTACAGAACAGATAGCAATAGCCACTGTCTTAGCTCATATTTCAAAACAAGAGCCACGTGTTCAGAGGATTGCTATAACGACTGACATCAAGACGCGTAACCATTTACAAAAGGAACTGAAGGCTGTCTCGTTCCTGAAGAGAAGTTATTCATCAAGTATTTATCGTGATGGACCCGACCTAAAAAGAAACCGACCTAATGGATCTGCTGTGACCATCAAGTGCTTTAATTGTGGACAACTAGGCCACAAATCTCTTCAATGTCGCAACAAAGCCAATTCGAAGAAGCAAGATGACCGTCCAAACACAGGTCCTTTCACGGGGACCATAACTCGACCAACCAACCTACAGGGAGAACCGATCGCATCACCTGCTTCAACTGCCGGGAACAAGGCCACTATGCATTCGACTGCCCGAAGAGGAAAATCAAGGAGGGGAACAACGGTACCGGCGGCGGCACTGGAACTGGTCCAGCTAAGGAAAAGCGAGTAGACGTGTGCATTGTGAATGCGCCTTCGGGTTCTCTGCGTCACTCTGGTGAGTCATTCCCATTTACTTACGACTCAGGTTCAGAGTGTTCCTTAGTTAAAGAATCGATTGCTTTGAAATTTAGTGGTAAGCGAATTTATGACAATGTTTCTATGACTGGTATAGGACAAACTTCTATAGCCTCGTACATGCTCTAGGCGATCTCGTGAACAAGTACGTTGTAGTGTACATGGATGACGTGCTAGTTGTGGCCAGTAACATCGACGAAGCTTTCGATAGACTAAAGGTAGTATTAGAAGTTCTTTCTGGGAAGGGATTTTCGTTAAATCCTAAAAAGTGCTCATTCCTGAAAGAAAAAGTAGAGTACCTAGGCTTCGAGGTGCGCCGAGGTCAAATTCGTCTGAATCCACGAAAGATAGTTGCACTTACCGCTTTACCACCGACCGGCGCTCTTAATAATCAAGGTAGATTTTATGATTTTCATTTTGATTCGGGTGCTGAGTGTTCACTAATAAAAGAAAGCGTTGCATCAAGTTTCAATGGTAAAAGAATTGCTAAAACTGTCTCTCTAACGGGAATTGGTCAAACCAGTGTATTCAGCACCCAGCAAATACTGTGTAATGTTGAAATTAATGATTATTGTTTAGAACTTTTATTACATGTTTTACCCGATGTGTATATGCGTAGTGATATTATGCTAGGTCGTGAAATATTGAGTCAAGGCTTCGTTATTAACTTGTCAACAAATAATTTTAGCATTTCAAAACAAAATAATTTGACAGTTTTAAATTGTGACGTTTTAACCGATTCTAGTATCAGTAACGACTTTAGTAATGTTGACACAGATATACCCTCTTGTAAAAAGTCAGATCTTATAACTATTTTAGGTGAATATTCCAGTTATTTTACAACAGGTTTGCCAAAAACTCGTGTAACTACAGGTGAACTCGAAATTCGATTAATTGATCCGAAGTATAGAGGTCCTTTTAGGGTATCGGAGGTACTTGAAGGTAATCGTTATGTTCTTAAAGCCCTTAATTCCAATGGAACCTATAAGTATGCACATGACAGACTTAGGCGAATGCCTGCGAATGACATTACCAATGACACGCTGACATGTGACCGTGATGATAATCTGTGCGAACTTGACGGGGATGGACCGTCATGTTCTAATTAATGTTGAGTTGACTGATTGAGAGTGGTTTAAGGATACCGGATAGAGGTATTCAAGAGTCACTGGATGGAAGTGACTAGACTGGTATACGGAAGCTGGATGGAAGTTTCCAAGAGTCACTGGATGGGAGTGACTAGACTGGTTTACGGAAGCTGGATGGAAGTTTCCAAGAGTTGCTAGATTGAGGCAACTAGACTTACTCTATACTGACTATAGATTGACGTTACTCTATATGGATTGTGTATACTGTAGCCTTGTTTTGGAATTATTTACCTTGTGTGTGCCATGCCGTTTGGTTTAAAGAACGCCAGTTCAGTTTATCAGCGGGCTATAGCAAAAGCTTTAGGTGAATTAGCTCATAGTTATATTGTTTCTTACATTGATGACCTGCTGGTATTGTATTCTACAGGAGAGCAGGGGTTGAACGTCTACGACGTGTCTTAGATGTGTTCATTAAGAATGAAAAACGTAATCAAGTTAAACTAGATCCTAAATTTTAAGGACCGTATAAAATTTAATTGTTAGATGGTGATAGATACCGACTAAAATCTTTGTCTTCAAATCGAACCTACAAATATTCGCACGATCGGGTCCGTAGGGTGCCAGACCATCAAGTTCCTAGTAATTTTGATATCGAAATTAATGTGACCTCAGAGTCTAAATGAATGAATTTTCATATGCGATGTACAAGTTACTGACCGGTTTTTTTAAATTGTGACTTTGACAAACCCTTGACAGACAGTAGTATGTATTTGTGGCAGAACCGAAGGACCGAGTTTCTGCTGTAGCCGATGGACAGTGCTACATGTGTGTGTGTGGGAAACCGAAGGACCGTGTTTCCGTAGTAGGTAGCCGATGGACTGTGCTACATGTGTGTGTTGGAAACCGAAGGACCGTGTTTCCGTAGTAGGTAGCCGATGGACTGTGCTACATGTGTGTGTTGGAAACCGAAGGACTGTGTTTCCATAGTAGATAGCCGAAGGACTGGCTATATGACTAACTGTTACTGTAATGTTGACCGAAGGAAAGGTCTGACTGATTTAAACGTATGTGCGAGTCTGCTTATCTTTTATTTTTTATGTCTTTACGTAAAGATTTTGGAACTTGACGGTCGATGAGCGATTTTTGTGATTTCATGAACTATTGTAATAAGAAGTCTTTAAATTTAAGTTAAGGCAGAATGGCCGAGCGCAGATACTTCCTTGAGTTATCTTGTTCACAGATTCATCGGTTCTACCCGAGGACGGGTAGTCTGTCAAAATGGTCAGAAAGACCGAGCGTGATACATGTTACTTTGCAAAATCCTCTTTCTTTCCAGAAACCCCACGCGAGGACGCGTGAGTTGTCAAAATGGCCGTGTCGGAGATCAAGATGTCATATCCTACAGTCGGATCTCCAACGCCATCTATTTTCAATCGTTGAAGTTAGAAACGTCAAGTCGACAGCTATCACTGACTTGAGGACAACTGTCACTTGGGTAAAGACAAGACAGAGTACTGAGAGGGCGCCACTGTAGATTTACAACGACCACCGGGTCGTTTGAATTGAGCCGGAGGGTATTCTGTTCTTTTTGTTGCGTCGAGCGAAGCACGGGTTCTAATCAGCCTCTGTCTTGTACTTACCACGTTTCTACGTTATCCGCTAGAATCCTAGTAATCTTGTGCGTAGATACAGTGAAAGTGTTTGTGATTCCTAATTAAGCTTGTTTACTACACGCCGCATTCTTTATTTCGGATTTTGAAAGATGTCGGACACACCTAACGGCACGCCACTCGACCCATCTACGTCATACATATTATAAGCTGATTATAAGGGTTCCGCTTATCTAAGATCTGTCAATACTAATTTACAATAATAATGGAACAAACCATAAAACAATGACAATTAAATGCATAGATACCTACCCAAAAAAACATAATAGAATTACCCCAATGCACCTTACCTTCATACCTACGAGTACATATTGTCACGCCCATTATCCCCCAAAGAGGTTAGGCAAATGTATGCACTTTACACACCCACTTTTTACCAGTTATACTATTAAGTTTAGTCCCACGTGATAAGGGGTAAGCCTACCACCGCATTGCGGGCAATAATCTAGCTACCAGTAACGAATCCAATGGAAAATGTTCCCGAGTTATTCTAAATAGGTATTTTTAGCGTCAGAGCGTCGTCCGTTAAATAGTAGCAGAATGCATGATTTTGGGTCCCAATGGACCTACCATTAGTCGAACCTGCTTACAACCCTTACAGTTAAATCGATAACAATAATATAGTTCAGCTATCAACATACCTAATGGGCGTTTTTCCACTAGACGACACGACAGAGCTATTTATAATAACTTCACAAAATACCAAAGTGTAAGTAGTACCTTACTTCGCGTGATTATTAATGGATTTGGGGAGGATAATAGATTCTCGTTGGCTGAATGGATTTTCACTAAAAGAATTACATTGCACTAGATTTTTACACGAGAAGTATTACCTTTATTCATACTTTATCTGTTGTATTTACGTACTATTAGCTGTTGTGAGATCGACATTTTTGAAAATAAACCTAGCTAAAACGAATTATATAGGTATTATTTCCTAAATGGTCAATGCTTTACTTTGCTATAATGCCAATATCACAAAGAAAGTAAATAATGGAGTAACTAGGACTTATTTAGGTCAGATAATATGTAACGGTCTTCCCCAATTTTTATTTACGGACGGATACAAAATAAATGATTCTGGTTTCCTGTATCAGAAATTAGTGCACATAATGAAATAAGTAAAATAAATGGGCGGATACACGTGCTTGACTTTTTATCAAGTAGGTATAGATAAGTACATACTTACCATGTAGGTACCTACTTAATAATTTATTTTCAAGAAATTTGAGAATTTCATTATTAAGCACCCGAAAATATTATTATATGAGGAAATTTCAACACCGGAAATTAAATTAAAACTCCATATTCAAAGAAGTAGCTGAATACCACATTCATTTGTTGTTTTCAAATTTTTATCGAAATGAAATGAGCTTTAGACAAGTCAGTAGTCAAATTATACAACAAGAGTAAGAACTCCGTCATTCTTTTAGGCGGTAAACAACTTTTCACTGATATTAACATCTTCCCCGCTATGCAAACGTGGATGTGGGATCCCAGTTCTATTACCTGATTTCGGGAACACCGCCGCGCCGTATATAGGTACTCGTACTCGTACATACGAGTATAAAACGAAGTCGTCCCGCTGTCTATCTGTCCCTATGTATGCTTAGATCTTGAAAACTACCCAACGGATTTTGATGCGGTTTTTTTAATAGATAGGATGTTTCCAGAGGAAAGTTTATATGTACTAACTAGGGACCCGCTCCGGCTTCGCACGGGTGTAATGAACCCTCACGCGGACGTAGAGTGTATGTATAGGTATGTAAATCTTTATACAGGATGTTTTTTCGTTGCCACCCTTAACGAAGGGTACATACCCTATACATCAAATAAAGTAAGTTTATGCCAAAAAAAGTGCTGGGAAACGATGCAAATTTTTTTAATTTAATTTTTTATTTCTTGATCGGGCTAAATTTTTAGTGTCCAGTGTTTATGCTAGTTTTTTCATAGACAGATATTAATTATTTCTCGTGAAAAAATCTTTGTTTGAAAAATACGCTTCAGTGTGCATTTATGCAGAAAAACGCAGTATATTTACTCAACATTGGACCCTAATATTAGTACTTCAGTTCAGACTTTTTTCGCCAAACTATTGCATTGCATCGCGGCGTGCCATAATAAGCTATAAAGCGCTCGCGTTAGAGACCATTGGAATAAAAAATGCTTTCTTAAAACAACTAAAAAAATACATTTCAAAGGTGATTCAATGTAGGTAATCCACATCCATTTTATATGTAGAGAAAGGAAATATTTTCCAAGGAAAGGTGCTTTGTGCAAGGACCAGCTATAAATCTGAAGGAATTTTCATAAGCTGACTCGAGTTAGGTTGGAATCATCTTTCGTTTATTTATTTAGTTGAAAAAATCGGACTAACTTACACAAGTCATGCAAATTGTTAAACTGCATTGCATCCAAAAAAAAAACTGGACCAAAATAAACCAAAAATAAAACAAATTGAAAGGCACGCCTACAACTTAGGATAATTATACTTACAATGTATTATGTATAAACTTTTGGGTGGGCACCTCAACCTTTTCTATGTTTACAGGGATTAGGACAGTATCTTGAGATAAATAAATACGCGATCGGAAAATGTGTTCCCGTTCGTGGCGGAAAACTGAAACGTCCGCGTTCACCGAGTGTTCCGAACCGACTGAGTCGACGACTCGAGCCAGGGTTCCCTGCACTTTATACTATCACATCCACATACATTTATATCATGCAAATCAGAGTAAACTCTATTATGGCTCTATGTATAGGTATAGGTACCTACTCCACGGTAAAGTTTAAAGAGAGTTTGGAAGTTGTAGTTTTTCATACATTACCTACATACACGCGGTTGTGTTACCAAAAATGTGTAGTCAGAACTGCAGGATCACGAAAGAGAACCTACAGCCACGTTTTATATAGAGGAGTAAACGATCAGTATTCAAGCTTTAATTCTGCATGTTGTTAAGTCGCTAAACACAAGTTTTAGTGTCAAATTACATAAAGAACTCGATAAACTGTGAATAAGGGCATGGTTAAAAGTTATACATGCATACATATAATCACGCCTTTATCCTTTACGGGGTAGGCAGAGCACCAAGGGCCGATAGGACCACATGGTGCCACTTCTGACCAATTTTGAGGGTATAGTTGAAATGTACAAGTTCGGTATAATCAAAGTTATAGTAAGTATAAGTTTACTCATAGTAGGGTTATTCCAGATCCTTTTTATCCATTACTAATCTTACAGTGAAATAATCACGTTCACCATATTGTTATAGTTAACTTATTATAAACTAGTGGACGCCCGTGACTCCGTCCACGTGGACTACAGAAAAACAAAATGTTGAAATTATCCGGGATAAAAACATTTTCCCGGGATAAAAAGTAGCCTAGTTAACCTGTCACAATATATTACTGAAAATTGCATCGAAATCGGGTCAGCTGTTTTTGAGATTAGCGTGCACAATGGCACAGACAAACCGACAAACAGACAAAAATTCCAAAAATCATTCTTTTGGGTAATATTGCGTTGATAAAAGGTCTCCTATACCTAATATATCTTCTATTTACAGACAGCGAGCCGTTACATTTTTATTATATGTATAGAAGATAGATTTTTAAAGTACAGGGTGTGGGTGACAACCGGGAAAATATTGAAGTGCTGATCTAGTACTATTAAGATAGTATGTTGAGTTACGACAATGTTTTTACATTCAAGAAATGCATTTTATTTGATTATCCGCAATCTTTAGTATGCCTATGGTAAAACTCGCTAAATGGATTTGTGTGATATGATATAGCACCTACTTACTATTTTTATGTATCTCTAGCGATTCTAAACACTACTGGCCTAATGGTTACCTAATCAGTTTTTGAACATATTTGAGCACTACTTTACTTTAAATAATGTACACATATGTATAGGTACATATAAAATCTTGTTTAGAGCATGTGTCCCTGGTTGTATAACAAGTTTGCTAGGATTACTGGACCACTTCTGAATAAAAATTACTATGACTTTGGGAGAGTAGTTACGGGGTATCTGCAATCTTTATGTTATGAAGCTACAGAAGAAATGTTGTTATGCCATTGTTAGATAAGAGTCATGTTTTGCAGAAAAGTGTGGCGTGTTATTGTCTCTCTTTCTTTCTTTTTCTTCTATACCATGTAGTACTTCAAATAAGATGCAGGCAGTGGTGAGATAAACTATAATAATATTATGCGCTATATAATATGTACGCATGTGTGTATGCAGGTATGTATAATTATGTTGTATTCATCTATGTATGTATATATTTATTTGTATTTATATTGTATTACATGTAATGTATGTATGTATGTGTGTATATAATGTGTATGTATATGTAGATATTTATATGCGTGTGTGTGTATGTGCATGAATTAATGGTTAAAATTGTTTCAACTAGAATTTATTATATTGATTAAGTAATGCGAGAGGGTGAAGCTACCCTGCCGCTATACAGTTTTATTACTAGTGCGGAGGGTAGAAATCACTATTCAATACTGTAAACGGATTTATGGTCAATTTCAATACTAGAGATCATATAGAATGTCGGATTTTCATATTCTAAATCTTTTAAATTTTGTATAATAACAATGGAACAATTGGTTATTGGAATTGGCTGCTAATAAAATAAATTGTAAGCTCAGGTATTCGGCATGCGATCCTACAGTGCGATTGACCATTATTAATATAAGTACCTACATATGTGAGTAGGACAGCACCTAAATGTTTGTGTACTATGTGGTTTCTCGATGTATGCCAGCCTAAATAATACAATGCCTATCATCTGCATCTATAACGCCCTTTAAAATTACCATAACAGTATTGAATTGTACTCTGAATTGTATCTATTCTTTTTGCTAATAAATAAATTATTATTATTATCTCTGTTTAAATTCTCGGGACTACAGAGTCCCGGTCCTTTGAGAGGCGTGCATCGGGCCGTGGCCAAGATGTAGAGGCCCTTTTTAGAGAACTTTAATATGGTGTGGGATACACATGGCGGATACCATCGCCGACCGCACAATAAGATACACCCGGCGATGGTCCCCGCCATGTGCAAGACTATTGGAGTGCAGATCTATGTCATGCGATGGAAACAAAGGTCATGGGCTATGAGGCTGAATATTGGGTGGGGTTGGGTAACTGGGCTATTGAAGGAGACTAACGGACGCCTGCCATTACAACCAAGTCTCATAATTGTTTGGTGGCAGGCGGTGACTCGCCGACTCATTTCATGGGCCCCCTGAAACGGCCGCACGCACGGAGCGACAAAGGGGGCAACATTTGGTGAGTGGCTAGGGTGGAGGGGTGCCCCTGGACTTTAAACCGAAGCCAACTTGCCACTTACTGACGGGCACGTCCACCCTCGAGCCGTCATAGCTCTCGCGACTCCACTCTGCCCGGCCGGCGAAGGCAAGGCAGAGGTGGGGGAACTGTTCCTCGTCAGACTTCACTCCGGCGCCGGAGATGAGGAACAGGGTCTTCCCCCGGGAGTACTTCAGGTCCGTGGGAACGCTACCTCCCAACAGCTCGCCACAAGCTGCCCTGCGGGCTTATTATTATTATTATTATATTATAAAATTATTAATAAAGAAATGGAAAAAATTCCTCACCCGGGTGGGAATCGAACCCACGACCTCTGCATCCGCGTGTCAGTGCTCTAACCACTGAGCTGATTATTATAGTCTAAATTATATTTTATAAATTACACTATTTTGGTCGCGATAGAAAGGATAAAATCTCTGTGCATTTGATTTAGAATTATAGTATGAACTCAGCATAATCAATATTTGCCTAGCTGGCACCGATACCCTGTATATTGTCACGACACGAACTAATATCGGTACATTAATAAGCTAGTTTAGATGTGTTTTAGTATTAGAAAACGAGTATGAAGTATAGTAAGAATTTTAGTCTTGCAAGTTTCATTATGCTTACTTGTAACATTTTTATAGTTAGCAATATCACCGTCGTGCTTGACTTATTCTGCGCCATATCGTAGAATTGAGAGAAATAACTTTGTAGACTTTTGTTCAAATCTCGCGGATTTTTTTCCTTTGAGAGTAAAAAGAGAGCTTTTGTAAAGAGGTTTTTAATTACCACAAAGAGAAAATATTTTTTCAGTGATTATTTTGTTTATTGTGGACTTAAATGTAGTAATAAATATAATTATGGCAAAAAATATAAGAACACCTGCAAGTAGGTACCTACGGTTGTATTCTAGGTAGGAGATGATTATGGGTTCCCGGGAGGTGGGCAGCAGCGCCTCCCGTATTGACAACATGGTCCCCAAAAACACACTGCGTTCACCCACCCGCTTTCCCAGCGTGGTGGGTGACTTGAGCAAGAACTCCCCTATGGCCTTGTTGTGGTGTCTTTGAGGAGGCCTACGTCCAGCAATAGACTGCAGTGAGCTGATGTGGTATGATGCGACTTAGTCATTAGGTACCTTACCTACTATACCTAGATAAAGTTTATTAGTCAGTGAGGTAATTTTGATACCGAAAATTCAAAGGCAATAATTTATGCACTTAGTAGGTGCTAGATAAATCTTTAGCGGTCTGATGGAAACTATTGTTCTACTAGATAAACACACCAAGATATTGTGTTACATAGGTACCTAGATGCATTATGACAATGTACAATCTAGGTGCAGGACTATTTGTGCCGTAACCGGCAAGTTCCGAACTCGATAGTTACACCGCCGCCGTCGGGAAATATGACACTTTATAATAAAGGCACTTCCAGATCTCATCGATGATATTGTTTTATTAGGAGTGAGGCATTTATTTGTGGATCTGCGGATTCCTTTTAGCCAGTCAATCAAGTAAAATTCAGAACATTGATTAAAGATAACATTTAGAAACTAAAATTCAAATTAATATGAGAATCTAACTCGATCTGTGTATTGCAATACACACGAAGAAGAAATAAAAGAAAAGGGATTTATTCCTTCTTCATGGTATTGCATTTGACAAAATCGTTTTATCAATTTAAACCAGTTGTTGTCTTATCTTGGGTAGCTAACAACAGAAATCAATCAGAACAGGCTCCACCTAAATCTGAGTATAAGCCTACCGATATCTCTTTACCTACATGTAGACAGGTATTAAAACTCTGACGACTTTTACCAAAACCTTCGAGGACACAAAAGGCACCTGTGCACTCCCAAGCCCGATAACAACACAATACCAATGAGTATTAGCACATAACGAGGGCGACGCGTGACATACCTACTTCTCAATCATTTTCAATTGGGTGTTATGGTACTACGCAGAAAACATGTCAAAACAAGCTTTTCAAACACCATCCATAATGATGTTTTTTACCCGACTGCGCGACGCGAAGGAGTGGTATTGTGTTTAACAGCCTATGTATGTATTCCTTTGAAGCACTACACGGACCAAACGCCTAGGTCGATTTTTATGATTCACACGTCAATCGATTCCTCTTAGTCCGGCGAGAGTCACTAAAGACATGACGTTAGTGAAAAACCAATATGGCGACTACTGGACGCCACATTGTGAAAATGAAAAAAATAAAGTCGACAAACTAAGGGGTAAGCACGAACCTCTCGATAGTCTGTAACGCTATTGTCAAACTTTCAATTCTCATAGATTTTGCTAGCGAGTTGCTAGCGTTACGCCGCGTAAAAAGGTTCGTGCTTACCCCACTATATCAAGTGGGGTATCGTTAAATAGGTATTTAAATTATTTTTAGTTCGACTGACCGTTTAGGATCTATATCGATTTAAAGTTGCGTAACAACCATTCTCACATATAATTTTTTAGACAGTAGAAATTTACGATGAAATTAGCAAATTTCTTGATGCCGAGCATGTTGAGCATATTTCTTGAAGCGTACCTATTAGTAGCTAGGTACTCATAACTAAAAAGTATCAAAAAAAATATTGAAAAATTGAAAAATCCAAAAACCCGACTGCGTAAAAAAGAACCAAACTATGTACATTATAAAAAAAAAACTGAAAAGAAAAAAAAGCACTTTAGATGTCCCCACCGGACAATATAATATTATTATGGAACTTAAAAGTGGACGCCCGCGACTCCGTCCACGTAGACTACAGAAAAAACAAAATGTCGAAATTATCCGGGATAAAAACATTTTCCCGGGATAAAAAGTAGCCTATATGTTAAGTGGGACCTGTCACAATATATTCCTGAAAACTGCATCGAAATCGGTTGAGCTGTTTCTGAGATTAGCGTGCACAAACGCACAGACAAACCGACAAACAGACAAAAATTCCAAAAATCATCGTTTTGGGTTCTATTGCGTTGATAAAGGTCTCCTATAATATTTTTTCTTATATATCTTCCATGTACAGACAGCGATCCGTTACATTTTTATTATATGTAAGTATAGATGAATACCATTGAAGAAAATGAAATATTTTCTAATGATGTAACATAACAACTAAACAGTCGGGATCCATTATCCGACAGCAAACCTAATATTTATGCATCTAAGTGCTTGTTTTTTCTTTTCAGTTTTTTTTATTATGTAGATAGTTTGGTTCTTTTTAACCGACTTCAAAAAAAGGAGGAGGTTCTCAATTCGTCTGTATGTATAATATTTTTTTTATGTATGTTCACCGATATTTCCGTCAATTATAAACGGATTTCAAAAAAATTTTTTTTTTGGTTGGATAGAATTCACTTCTGAGGTGGTCCCATTTTCACCAGGTCAGGATTTGATGATGAAGATCCAGGAAAAATCTAGGGCAACCACCGAAAATTTTATGCTCGTATGGTGCTTTTGTTACGTAATCATGTCTTACTCAGGTATATGCTTCAGGGTGTCAACATCTAATGCTGCTGTGCTAATAATGAAGCTACAGAACTCCTTAACGGTTAGGAGTTGGAAGACAGTACTGCAATTGGTCAATATAAACTATTTAGTGGTATGTAGGGCTAACGTGTTACTTGAATCAACATCTGATGCTGCTGTGCTGATGATGGAGCTACAGAACTCCTTAACGGTTAGGAGTTGGGAGACCGTACTGCAATTGGTCAATGGAAACTATTTAGTAGTATGTAGGGCTAACGTGTTACTTGAATAAACATCTGATGCTGCTGTTCTGATGATGAAGCTACAGAACTCCTTAACGGTTAGGAGTTGGGAGACAGTACTGCAATTGGTCGATGACAACTATTTAGTAGTATATAGGGCTAACGTGTTACTTGAATCAACATCTGATGCTGCTGTGCTGATGATTTAGCTACAGAACTCCACGGTACTGCAATTGGTCGATGGAAACTATTTATTAGTATGTAGGGCAAACGTGTTACTTGAATCAACATCTGATGCTGCTGTGCTGATGATGAAGCTACAGAACTCCTTAGCGGTTAGGAGTTGGGAGAAAGTACTGCAATTGGTCGATGGAAACTATTTAGTAGTATGTAGGGCTAACGTGTTACTTGAATCAACAACTGATGCTGCTATGCTGATGATGAAGCTACAGAACTCCTTAACGGTTAGGAGTTGGGAGACAGTACTGCAATTGGTCGATGGAAACTATATAGTAGTATGTAGGGCTAACTTGTTGCTTGTGAAGTATACTTGAATCAACATCTGATGCTGCTGTGTTGATGGTCAAGCTACAGAACTCCTTAACGGTTAGGAGTTAGGGGACAGTACTGCTATTAGTCGATGGAAACTATACAGGATGTTTTTTTTGTGGCCACCATTAACGAAGGGTACGTACTCTATACATCAAATAAAGTAAGTTAATGCCAAAAAAATGCTGGGTTTTTTATTTTATTTTTATTACTTGATCTGGTGAAATGTATAGTGTCCAGTGTTTATGCTAGTTTTTTCATAGACAGATATTAATTATTTCTTGTGAAAAATCTTGCTACGCGCGTCTATGTGCATTTATGCAGAAAAACGCAGTCTATTTACTCAACTCTGGACCGTAATATTTTGAAAACCAGACACTTCCCAGGTATGCTTCCAAGGAGAAAAATGATCGTGATGATGAGGAGATTACGTAGTTTTCGAGAACGTTGGCGACCAAAAATCACCATGTATAAACTAGCATCTATTTAAGTCCACAACGCATTAACACAACTAAAAATCGAGAAATAAACTGACTAAAAAAAAAATTAACCGACTTCAAACTTTAACTAAAAAGCGATAAATAACGTAACTAATTTATCTACTTAATACATATTAAATATCTCAAATTATTTCAATATTTACAACTTAATACCTAATACTTTAACAAAGTCATCTTTAACTATTTAAATATTTATAAGTATCACTTATTTTTTGGAGTCGGTGCCAGCCAAACAAATAAATGTAATTAAGAAAACTGACCCACACTAAATAGTAAAACCAAGAATATGAAATTGCATTACCGCTGCCTACTACACCGTATTGTATTTTGCCAGCCGCGCGCGTCCATCAACACAACAGACTACGTTACCTAGGCTGGCACCGACTCCAAAAAATATGTGATAATTATAAATATTTAAATAGTTAAAGATGACTTTGTTAAAGTATTAGGTATTAAGTTGTAAATATTGAAATAATTTGAGATATTTAATATGTATTAAGTAGATAAATTAGTTACGTTATTTATCGCTTTTTAGTTAAAGTTTGAAGTCGGTTAATTTTTTTTTTAATGTCAGTTTATTTTATTAGGTTATCATATTGATTAGAAAGCATCTTCTTATTAATTACTAGCTGACCCGGCAAACGTTGTTTTGCCATGTAAAAGGGGTTGATCCTAGAGGGCTGAAAATTCATGGTTGTATGTATTTTTGTATGCTGTATCATAAAAAAATAAAAACAAAATATTTTGTCAAAAAAATAAAATAAAAAATTTAGGGGTGGACCACCCTTAACATTTAGGGGGATGAAAAATAGATGTAGTCCGATTCTCCACCCTAACCGATATGCATGCTAAGATTTACGAAAATCGGTCGAGCCGTTTCGGAGGAGTTTAACTTCTAACACCGTGACACGAGAATTTTATGTATTAGATAACCTACATGTGCAAGTACAATAATTCCTTTTGAACTTAAATTAATAAAATCAGTACAAAAAAACTGGCAATTCAAAAATCAAGTGTATCAAATCGTTCTATGAGTATTCCGGCCAACTTAGCAACATCTACATAATAATCTGTCCCTTGTGTTACATACACATGTATATGTGACCGTGACAGATTGACGGATAAACAGCTGTCCTACGAGAAGGTAAATAGGAGTTATAAAGGGTCTTTAATAACACATTAACACATGTAGCTGTTCTATTGTCTCAAGAGAAAAAGATACGTCTATCAGACAAGTTAATATGTCTACTGAGATTGTTTTCAATTTACGTAGGATAAGAATACTTGAAAGGGAAAGGCACTTTGTGAGTACGTACTTATATGTAGATATAGCACCTATTGATATGACGTCAGTTACATATCAGGTTATGCAATAGAAAACCAAGGTTTCATGATAACTACACTAATGATCTACTTAGCAGTTTATATGAAAATCTGTACTAAGTAGGTACAATACTTAGTACGTATACTTAATAAAAACAGTTTGTCTGTATGTTTAGGTAGACTAGCGGCTGCTCACGACTTTGTCCGCATAAACTTTAGAATTCCTTTTATTTCCCGTTCCCGTGGGTTGAAGTCAATTTTGATGAGTGTTACGGGACGTATTAAAATAACTTACATTACATTTTTACATTTGTACGACTAATTACCTACATTCTAAGAAAGTTTGACCAAATTCTTATCCAATTGCAAATATTTCCTAGCAAAAAACAAGAACGACAGGCACACGAGCAAAACAAGGGAAATCGTCTAGTATGTAACTTGAGTACCGGTAATATAAAATACCTACTTGAAAGATTATTATTTATTGAATACTTACGATTTTATCTTATGATGTAGGTACTCATAGATAGCATACAGATAGATATTAATTGATTCATATTTTATCTAAAATACAAAAGTAAGCTCCTAGACAAACCCCAAATTAATTTTTAGTTGGAAAATAACAATGACATCTCTATTCGTAGCATTCGTAGTACATTTGCTACGAGAAGTGGTTTTTCGTAGTAAAATACAAATCTGTCGTAGTAATGAACGAATATTCGTTCGGAGTGTCCCGCCATTTAATTAAAGGTTTTGAATTTTGTTCACATTCATTAAACGCTACCATTAAAGCATTTGGGCGAATTGTGGCTTCAGCTTACCGAAATTGCACAGTACAGCACAGTATAAGTACAGTATTTTGCAGCGTTAAATAAATATTATAGCCTTTTGACCTTTTTCCGAAATTATACACATGTAATTCTTTATATTTTTTGTAAATTTCTCTTAACACGGGACTCTAGGTAGATACCTTAGATAGCACCACAGAATACTATATAGACATACCTACTCTCTAGGATAGCACACAATGAGCAAATATACAGGGTGTAGAAAAGAGGAGCACTAATACTTAAGGGTTTTATAGACCTTTTTTCTACATCCTGTATTTTCCAGAAATCTTTCAAAACTAAATACTAGGAATAGTATAATGTACTTTTTTTACGAGGTTTTTAATTGAAACAAGAATAAGTATCTACTCATATTTCTGGCAGATTTTTCCAAATAGTCAGAAAGCCTACCTGAAGGATATAATCATCTATTTAGAATACCTAATTCTAATTTTACCGTATTCCAAATCGATGGGTATAATGCTAGATCAAGGTGTAGAGAAAGACAACATAAACTTTATTCTTCAGATAGGCTGTCTACTCATTGGAACAATCGCCCTATATATAATTTAGCATTTTATTCTCTTCATGAGACGAGTTCTTATTTTACTATCATAATTTAACACCATGATATTATAATTTTTTATTTAATGCAAGAACGTACAGCCACATCGTTAGTGTACTCTCGGCGAACCGCAAACTTCCCAGAAGTTGTGTTAGTATTCGTATATGTAGATGTGTATGTACCTACATTTCAATATTCGCTGAACTATCACGTTGTTAGGTGCTTCGTTACCCTGCTGTCACAACCCATTGTTCGTGGACTTTGTATCAAGCAATTTGTAATTACAATCTACGCGTATTCAAACTATATATACAGAGATTGTTGTTAGCCGCGTGGTGCCGGCAGAGTAGAGTTTGTACCATCCCATGCTTGCCCGTGGGTATCGTACGGGGCGATTAAGGGTTTCCAGGAGGTGGGCAGCAGCGCCTCCCATACTGACAACATCGTCCAAAAGTCACATTGCGGTCACCGACCCGCCTGCCCAGGGTGGTGACTATGAGCAAAATCCCCCTATGGCAGTAGCCTTGTGGTGTGTCCTGGGGGAGGCCTACGTCCAGCAGAGGAGGCTGAACATAGAGATTGTAGATTGAATATAGGTACCTTACACAGAAATTGGCTTATTTTACCTACCTACTCATTAAATTTTTTAGTAACTATAGGTACCACACATACCAATTTATTTATTGCACAAAGAAGAATGGTCATGAACTATGATTTATTTATAGCCTCCAAATTGTGTCCACCATAAAATTCTAATAGGTATGCCACATACACCTAATTAACTACTTGTGTACCTAGGTAATTAAAGCACGTAAGAGAGGCAGGCAGGTATACCTACCTACTTACGTAAAAATATTGTGCGTGGGTGTACCCACCTTACATTATACAAAATCTGTCCCTAATATTGCCCTTATAAGTCAAGAGTTCCACGTGGTGAATTCATGCATAAGTAATTAATTAAAGTGACGTGTTCTTATTACTCAGAAGCCGTCACAAGTCAATGATGAGCAACATGCGCCATCGTTGAAATCGATTTGCATAATCTGCTGTCGCTCCTATCTCCAGATTCATTGTGAAAATGTACGCTTCATAGGATAACGAACGTAGACACACCTATACTTGTGCTACATAGGTACTTACGTAGGTACCTTTATACAGGGTGTAAGTGACAGTCAGATTGGTAATAGAGTTGAGTTTTTAACCGACTTCAAAAAGAGAGGTTATCAATTCATCTATATGTATTTTTTTATGTGTGTTATCTCAGAACTCCTTCATTTATGAACCGATTTCAATTTTTGTTTATAGTTGGTCATGGTATACTTCCAGGTTGGTCCCATATTCACCACATCAGGATCTGATGATGGGATCTTGGAGAAATCGAGGGCAATCCCCGAATATTGTAGGCACATGTAGTCTGTTTTTACACTTTTACTGAGCGTTTTAGTCACCTACATATAAAACATAACATCTGATGATGGAATCTCTAAGGAATCTGGGGATATCCTCAAATATAATAGGCACGAGTAGTCCGTTTTTAGATTTTATAGAGAATTTTGGTCAGCTACACATAATATAAAGGAAACGAGGGTCTGATGATGGAGCCGCCGAAAACCAGATAGTGGAAATTTTTAGTAACAAAATCCCCCTATGGCAGGGGAAGCCTACGTCCAGTAGTGGACTGCAATAGACTTATGAAGATGAAGATAATTGTGTTAAGTCGTGTAATTATATGTTGCGTTAAGCCGTGTCCGAAGTAAGATGGTTATAGAGGAAGAAGTAGACATGAGAATAACGAGATGACGGATAATAGGGATGACTGAAAGAATAGTACCTACATATTGCACCGACCCCAAATGATTGGGAACAGGGCGGGAAGAAGGAGTGTAATTATATGTTGCTTATATATTGTCAGACGTAAAGTTTCGAAGCCTAGTCATTTCTCTCTTTTGTCATGTGGTCTATTTAATCATTTGCTGGCATATAAATCTGACAATATTATGCCTTCTAAAAGTCGTACACGGCTTAACGCAATATATATTTTCCCTTTAGTAAAATTTTACTTTAGTAAGCTCGAGTTTTGGGAGGAAATCGGTTTTTCGTTTTAAAAAAATTATGATTGATTCTGTCAGCATCAAAATATCTAATTTTATTTCAGTAGGCCGACCGAGATAATGCCTAAAATACAATAGATTTTAAACAATACCAAAATAGTATGCAAAAAAAATCGCGCTCAAATATGTTAAAATAAATAATCGACCTTTATGATTATGTCAGTCACAGACACGAGCCCCTGATACATGCATGCAGAAAGCAAACATTGCGGATAATCATTAAAAATTCCTACAAGTCATAGCTGGAAGTAAAAAAAACACTGACGTCTAACTTGACATTCCGTCATCACCGTATTGCAGTCCAGGGATTTGGTATCTTTGGTATCTATACATTTCTATGTTGCAGTCTACTGCTGGACGTAGGCCTCCCCCAGGGCACGCCACAACACAGCGCCACAAGACTGTGCACTGCCATAAGGAGTTTATGCTCATATTGACCACACTGGTCAGGCGGGTTTGTGACCGCTTTTTGTATTTTGGGCTATGTTGTAAACACGGGAGGCGCTGCTGTTCCGGAACTTATAATTAAGTATAATTGTTCAGTATTTCAGTAATTTGCCTGCTATCACTCACATCCTATAATCCTACTAAGTAATATTACCTATAAACGCGAAAGTTTGTAAGTATGGATGGATGTTTGTTGGTCTTTCATGTAAAAACGGCTGGAGCGGTTTTGCGACACCCTGGATTAAAACATAGGCATGGCTACTTATGGGCTACTTTTTATCCCTCTGTTGTTGAGTTGTTCTGAATTGTCTATTACGGGCGTCCAAGATAATTTTATTAATATGTATTGGTGTAAATAAAAACTACATATTCGTGAGTCTACTCATATTTTATGCTGCACATAAAAACCCAGCTCGCTGGTCTCGCCCCAATCGCTACATAATATTAACTACGTAGGTAGGTAGGTACTTTGTGGAAATAACATGATAGGTATATCATAAATCATTGTAACAGTAATTACTATGCGTTACGGAAAATCTATATTGCGTGGTCGATCTTTTACAAGCAATATTACGGGTATGATATTAGGCAAAAGGTAGGTAACTATCCAACCCGAGGGCCGAGGCAGGTTAGAAGATGGCACCGTGAGTTCCCAGCATGGATTGGATACAGCCATTTACATAGCAATTCAGTTTTTTTCAGGAATCAGTTCGATTAACGACATACCTAAGGATAAATGTATGTATTGAAAAGTCTGAATAAAGAATAAGTCTGCATAATTTAAGTTTTTCAAATAATAATTTTGTACATGATAGCTTCGAGTTTATGTGAAAGAGCATTATTTTTTCATCTCAAGGTTAACTATTATTAACTACCAAGATATTACCTACATATTAAAATAATGAATACTTTCTTGGCTGTATGACGTCTATCTTTCTTTCCATTGGACTTTAGCAATGTGAAAAAGCTAAGCTAAGCTTGACTTTGACATGAAACTGATTTTTTTTTTTGTTTAGTTTATCCCGAAGGAAAGGCAAGGGGAACTAAGCCCATACAGCCATTGTCTTTAGTAAATGATTTCTGAATTTATGATGGATGATAATGATGATGAATGGAAACGTCGGGAAAATCCTCAAGAACAAGTGTAAAGTTAGTCAAAATGAAAAATTATTGCAGAAACAACTTACATGCGCCCATGAAGAGATCGTAATCCGGCTAAAGTTTTACTCGGCTTACCTGCGTATAAAACCATGCACACGCACTAGATTCACATCACAAGTAATCAAAATATAACTTATCTACCAGAAAACATCACTTTACGGACACATGCAAGCCATCTACAAATAAATTTTGATTTTCACAAGAAAATTACACCTGCACCCTTCCAGCTTTTCCCGCCAAATATCTCAGTTTCATGGATTCGGCGGGAAAAGCTGGAAGGGTGCAGGTGTAATTTTCTTGTGAAAATCAAAATTGATTTTTTCTGTTGTTTCAAAAGTGATGTTTTCTGGTAGATAAGTTATATTTTGATTACTTGTGATGTGAATCTAGTGCGTGTGCATGGTTTTATACGCAGGTAAGCCGAGTAAAACTTTAGCCGGATTACGATCTCTTCATGGGCGCATGTACGAGTAAGTTGTTTCTGCAATAATTTTTCATTTTCACTAACTTTACACTTGTTCTTGAGGATTTTCCCGACGTTTCCATTCATCATCATTATCATTCATCATAAATTCAGAATACATTAAATTACTAAACAATGATTAGGCTGTATGGGCTTAGTTCCCCTTGCCTTTCCTTCGGGATAAACTAAAAAAAAAAAAAACATGAAACTGACATTGACGTCTAAGCTGAGGGATGTGAATTAAAAAAATATATCGATAAACTGTATCGATAATTTTAACAGAAAGGGACAATGGGTATTTTTTCTGTCAAGAATCTGGATAAATGACCTAGTTAGGCGTCATTTATTGATATTTTTAAAAACTAGTCTTCGCATAGGCTCTTATAAACTATTATTTTAGTAAGTCTTCTAATAGCGTTTCGAGACGTTATCCGGGCAACTTATCACTTTTTTTCATGGTCACGCTACACTTACATACCTGAGGATCTAGTTCGTTAGCCTGCGGTTCTGACTGACACACAGCCATATATTTAATGTTATTTTAATTCTTTAAATGAGATTAAAATTTTCCTGAAATCTGTTGTTTTTAATTTATGTAGGTACTCACCTAATGGAAATTCACCATGTGCTTTATTTATTGATAGCATTGCATGCTTAGTCAAAACATTCATGACTAAATGAATATTAGGCATAGGTAGGTATGCTGAAACTGGCCCTATAGGCAGTGACGGATTTACCAGCAGGCTGAGTAGGCTCGAGCCTAGGGCGGCAGATTTTGGGGGCGGCAAATTTGGGGAATGATTATTTTTTTTTTTTTACCTCATAAAAATCAAAAATATTTTTCTATGACGGTTTTCTGATGTCTTACAGATAGAAGTCTGCAACAAATTTTGTCGATGACTTTTCTCTCTCACTTGTCATTGCACATTCCGAGAGTAGCAAACTTCCATATTCTAGAGTAAAATAGCTAGTTCGCCGCCCCTCAAGCAGTGATCGGCCTCGCGCCTCTGCGCCCTTTGCCCACACTTCTTATGAGTGAAAAGAGCGCAATTGTAAAAAATATGCCCTATAATTATTTTACGTGCAATTTCAACGAAATTGTTGCATTGTAAAAATAATGTATGATATGACAATTGTTGAGGCAAGGGCGGCAAAAACTATTCAGCCTATACCTTGAAAATTTGTAAATCCGCCACTGCCTATAGGTAAAAGTATTGAACTTCTATGAATAAAATGTCGATTATTTAATTATTGAATTATAATCAAACGATTTGGTCAGGCGTTTAGTCTGTAGTGCTTCAAAGGAACATACAAACATTCACTATGGGTGCGCCCACCACCGGGCCCTACACCCTCCACTGACCCTCGGATCTGATAACTCATAACTGCGAAAACAGGCACTTGCACTAACTACAATCGCCACGAGAAACCAGACCCGAGCACCTAGCATGCAAGACAATACATTGCACTATTCCGAAATCAAAAACTAGATAAATAATCTACATAGTTTCGCCAACAACCGTGGCATCCTCAGGATTATAGAAGATAGTAAACCACTAATTATTATGAACCTCTAAAACCCAACACATTACTTACACCTAATACAATTTCATTTATAGAACATACAAACATACATACATACACATATATGTGCTTACATACATACATAGGCTGTTGAACCCATTACCACTCCTTTGCGTCGCGCAGTAGGAGTAAATGTGTTCTGTGCGCGCAGTCGGGTAAAAATACAAACTGCGTCACCAAACCAACCCGCCTGCCCAGCGTGGTGACTATGGGCAAATACCCCCCATGGTAGTCTTGTGGCGTGCCCTGGGGGAGGCTTACGTCCAGCAGTGGACTGCAATAGGCTGATAATGATGATTATGAATCAAAAGATATCGATATATTTCACCATCATTTGCACATGCCTATTTCTGTGCCTCTGAAAATACGTGGTGGTGATCATTGCAGTCAGTTGTGCTATAAAATTTTATTTATTTAAGCTTTCGCAGCTTAATGTCAATACAATGACTCCTGAAGAAACAATAGAAAGGTTTAAACTATTAGGTTTGAGTGAACAAAAAGCTAAAGAGACCCTGAAAAATAGTAATGTCACCAAATCCTTACTCGCCGCTTCAAGTGAGGTTAGACAATATGTTCCCTTTTCAACTTTTACTGTGTTTAATAAAAACTTTATAATAATATTTATGTGACCGTACGAGGTGAGTACTTAATTATTTGTAAGATACAACTGTAAAAATTATTTTTTGTTCCCAGGTGGATATTCAAAAACTACCTCCTGGAGTTGGAATGCTCATTTATCATTTGGCAACTAAAATCAAACCTCAAATAGCTAGTAAACTATCATTTGTCTGCCAGTATATTCTAAATGGTAAACTCGACTCAACTCTCCGCATTGATGCAGCCCTGGAATATCTGCTTAGCAATGTGAATGAAGCCAGTGTCAACACCAGTGAGTTTGAAAAGGCTTGTGGTGTCGGGGTAGTGGTGACTCCAGAGCAGGTAGAACAAGCTGTAGAGAAACATATGGCCAAATACAAGCAAGAACTGCTGGAGAAAAGGTACAGGTTCAATGCAGGGGTGATGATGCAAGCTGTGAGGGCTGAACTGCCTTGGGCTGATGGCAAGGCCATCAAAAACGAGGTAGATGTTCAGGTTTGTTCACACTGTTGTATACCTACTTACTATTCATAGATCGAAATAAGCTGTATAGAGATTCCTGTGGCTCCAATACATTGTATATTATAATGTATGTTTTTTTTTTAGATTTTAGATCTGTTGGGACCGAAAACAGAGGCTGATTTAGCTCCACCACCCAAAGTTGAGAAAAAACCTAAACAAACTGATGCTGGAAAGAAAAAGGAGGATACAAAATGTAGGTATTGCAGACAAAGTATATTTAGTCCCTACTTTAAGTATCTATCATCATAATTAAATACTGAGGACTATCAGGTGTAGATTTTCAAAACCATTCATCAATTAACTTTTTTATTTTTAATCCACCAATAAAATATCATGGGAATAACAATAATAATAGTGATGGATTTTTCTTGTATTTTCACAGCCAACAAACCTTACAACACTGAATCATCGGGAGATGTGGGTGGGGCTGCAACCATAAGAGAATTGATGAAGAAATTGCCCTTCCATGCACCTGGAGAAAACTACAAAGCTGATGGCTATGTAGTCACACCGGACACAAAGAGGCTATTGGAAGAACATCTTAAAATAACAGGTGGAAAGGTTCGCACCAGGTTTCCACCAGAACCTAATGGTATTCTGCACATTGGCCATGCCAAAGCCATTAATATTAACTTTGGTTATGCAGCAGCTCATGATGGAATTTGTTTTCTGAGGTATGATGACACTAATCCAGAAAAAGAGGAAGAAAAGTTTTTTGTTGGGATTAAGGACATGGTTGAATGGTTAGGTAAGTTGAATAATATTTTTAAGATTTCCAGATGAGCAAAAAATATCCAATATATTGTAGATTAATAAATAAATAAAGAATAGATATAACATTTATAAATATAAACAATATTTTCAGTTTTCTGCACTATACTATACGCCAACCCTCCTGGCACACACAGTCATAGAATGTTATATCACGGAGAGTGCCAGGAGTGTTGGTGTATAGTATTGTACCTATATTTTTGTAATTTTAGGTTATAAGCCATACAAAATCACTCACTCATCTGACAATTTTGACCAGCTATATGAATGGGCTGTGTTGCTGATTAAGAAGGACTTTGCATATGTGTGTCATCAGAAGTCAGAAGAAATTAAAGGCTTCAACCCACCTCCATCACCATGGAGGAATAGGCCCATTGAAGAGAGCTTACAGTTATTTGAGGTATGACATAATTTATAAAAAAAACTGTTCAGTATTTAGGTTTCAATGTTTATTATTATTTATTCATTAGATATAGATAACTACTTGCAAAGAAGATGTTTGATACTGGGTACAAATAAGCATATCTCTCACTTTCAAAAAACAATATTTCAGGATATGAAAAATGGAAAAATCAATGAAGGTGAAGCAACTTTAAGAATGAAGATTACATTAGAGGAGGGCAAACAGGACCCTGTGGCTTATAGGATAAAGTTCAAACCACATCACAGGACTGGGAATAAATGGTGCATTTATCCTACTTATGATTACACTCACTGTTTGTGTGACAGCATTGAACAGATCACTCATTCACTTTGTACCAAGGAGTTCCAATCAAGAAGGTAAGGTTTGTGTACATTTTAAATTTATCTTTTGTATTACATAACTATAATGAGTATGAATGTGTCTTCAGAAATAGCTATACACGTTTTTTTTTACTGCCACTACTACTGCTAACTCCTATAAGAATTATACTTTAGTTGCATCTGTCATTTGGTATGTACCTACACTACATAATTATTGTTTCAGATCTTCCTACTACTGGCTGTGCAATGCCCTGGGTATCTACTGTCCAGTGCAGTGGGAGTATGGGCGGCTGAATGTCAATTATACTGTGGTATCTAAGAGGAAAATCGCTAAACTTATTGATGAAGGAGTTGTTAAAGGTAAGAATCTTGATGTACCTATTATAAAAATGTAGATATATGGCCATGTTTTTCAATATGTACTCCTATAGGAATATGTGCCTTCAATGACTTTAAAAAAAAAATTTAACCAACTTCAAACTTTAACTAAAAAGCGATAAATAACGTAACTAATTTATCTACTTAATACATATTAAATATCTCAAATTATTTAAATATTTACAACTTAATACCTAATACTTTAACAAAGTCATCTTTAACTATTTAAATATTTATAATTATCACTTATTTTTTGGAGTCGGTGCCAGCCTAGGTAACGTAGTCTGTTGTGTTGATGGACGCGCGCGGCTGGCAAAATACAATACGGTGTAGTAGGCAGCGGTAATGCAATTTCATATACTTGGTTTTACTATTTAGTGTGGGTCAGTTTTCTTAATTACATTTATTTGTTTGGTTGGCACCGACTCCAAAAAATAAGTGATAATTATAAATATTTCAATAGTTAAAGATGACTTTGTTAAAGTATTAGGTATTAAGTTGTAAATATTGAAATAATTTGAGATATTTAATATGTATTAAGTAGATAAATTAGTTACGTTATTTATCGCTTTTTAGTTAAAGTTTGAAGTCGGTTAATTTTTTTTTTTAAGTCAGTTTATTTCTCGATTTTTAGTTGTGTTAATGCGTTGTGGACTTAAATAGATGCTAGTTTATACATGGTGATTTTTGGTCGTCAACGTTCTCGAAAACTACGTTATCTCCTCATCATCACGATCATTTTTCTCCTTGGAAGCATACCTGGGAAGTGTCTGGTTTTCAAAATATTACGGTCCAAAGTTGAGTAAATAGACTGCGTTTTTCTGCATAAATGCACATAGACGCGCGTAGCAAGATTTTTCACAAGAAATAATTAATATCTGTCTATGAAAAAACTAGCATAAACACTAGACACTATAAATTTCGCCAGATCAAGTAATTAAAATTTAAAAAAAAATCTTGGCATTTTTTTTGGCAAAAACTTACTTTATTTGATGTATAGAGTACGTACCCTTCGTTAATGGTGGCCACAAAAAAACACCCTGTATAGTTTCCATCGACCAATTGCAGTACTGTCCCCTAACTCCTAACCGTTAAGGAATTCTGTAGCTTGACCATCAGCACAGCAGCATCAGATGTTGATTCAAGTAACATGTTAGCCCTGCATACTACTAAATAGTTTCCATAGACTAATTGCAGTACTGTCTCCCAACTCCTAACCGTTAATGAGTACTGTAGCTTCATCATCAGCACAGCAGCATCAGATGTTGATTCAAGTAACACGTTAGCCCTACATACTACTAAATAGTTTCCATCGACCAATTGCAGTACTGTCTCCTAACTCCTAACCGTTAAGGAGTTCGGTAGCTTCATCATCAGCACAGCAGCATCAGATATTGATTAAAGTAACACGTCAGCCCTACACACTACTAAATAGTTTTCATCGACCAATTGCTGTACTGTCTCCCAACTCCTAACCGTTAAGGAGTTCTGTAGCTTCATCATCAGCACAGCAGCATCAGATGTTGATTCAAGTAACACGTTAGCCCTACATACCACTAAATAGTTTCCATTTACCAATTGCAGTACTTTATCCCAACTCCTCACTGTTAAGGAGTTCTGTAGCTTCATCATCAGCACAGCAGTATTAGATGTTGACACCCTGAAGCATATACCTGAGTAAGACATGATTACGTAACAAAAGCACCATACGAGCATACAATTTTTGGTGGTTGCCCTAGATTTCTCCTGGATCCCATCATCAGATCCTGACCTGGTGAAAATGGGACCACCTGGGAAGTGAACTCTATCCAACCAAAAAAAAAATTTTTAAATCCGTTTATAATTGACGGAAATATCGGTGAACATACATTAAAAAAAAATATTATACATACAGACGAATTGAGAAACTCCTCCTTTTTTTGATGTCGGTTAAAAAAAAAAAATTATACATACAGACGAATTGAGAAACTCCTCCTTTTTTTGAAGTCGGTTAAAAAAAAAATTATACATACAGACGAATTGAGAACCTCCTCCTTTTGTTGAAGTCGGTTAAAAAGTCGATAATTATTACCTAACTAGCAAAAGCAATAGCGATAGCGAAAATTGTACAAAAAAATCGCTGATTGCTTGTCAAATTCGTATTACATAAAATGAATTTCAAAGGAACTTTCAAGGCGAATATTGTACAATTTTCGCTATAGCTTTGCTATTGCTTTTACGTAATGAGGGGGCAGTATCTATTTCAACACTTTGCTAGGTATACAATACTATTTAGGTATGTACAATAAGTTAGGCATCATGTTTTACTCTTTGACCTCCAATTAACGGTATTTGACATATTCGTAAGTAACATTAAATTACTTTCACTTTCATGTTAAATGTAAAAGCTTACTCATAAGCACGATGTATTGTAAGAGGTGGAAATTAAAGTTTACAATCACTTTTGAATCCAAAAACTGTTCATATCATACACAACTTTTTGAACATAAGAGGCGGACTTTCATTTTCGTTCTTGCACTATTCATTTATAGCATGGTATTACACAAGTTTAAGATAATAAAAAGAGCAAGAATATACATATTGGCATTGACAGGAGACCTTTTACACATAAAGGAGTAAAAGTTTATGCATTTGATAACAATAAAAAGGAAATAAAAAGGTCGTGAGTTCGATTCCCACCCGGATTGCCGCGAGGTGCCGGCAGAGTAGAGTTTGTACCACCCCATACCTACCCGTGGGTATCGTACGAGGCGATTAAGGGTTCCGGGAGGTGGGCAGCAGCGCCTCCCGTGTAGACAACATAGTCCGAAAAGCACAATGCGGTCACCAACCCGCCTGCCCAGCGTGGTGACTATGGGCAAAAACCCCCAATGACGGCAACTAAAAAAGGCCCCCAGTTCCCGGCCGCCATACTACCCCGGACTAAAGAGGACTGCTGGTAGTGACTGGATGGCAAAAACGGGAGATCGAGCCATGTGGCGTACACTGGGGGAGGCCGTACGTCCAGCAGTGGACTGCAATAGGCTGACGATAATGATGATGATAAAGGAAATCGAAAGATCGAACAAAAAGTGTTTCTTTTTCAATTTTATTCCATTCCATGTAGGTACCTACACAAGTACGGTATAATTAATACAAACGCAATAGGTATAAGGGTCGGTACATATCCGACGGAAGATGCGTCGAACGCATCTCCAGGTACAGGCACGTACTGAGGGCACGTACTAACGCATCATCCATATTATTATACTTGTCTGTTCGGACGTTACGCGACAGATAATAATCTGTAACGTATTTTCCGTCAGATATGTACCGACTATCGACCCTAGTAAGGAATCTACTTAATTCCAGACTGGGATGACCCGCGCCTATACACACTGACTGCGCTGCGCCGGCGCGGAGTGCCCGCGGGCGCTGTCAACACGTTCTGCGCCGGGCTGGGCGTGACCGGCGCCACGGGGGCCGTCGACCCCACCATGCTGGACGCCGCCGTTCGAGACGTGCTCAACGTTACTGCTCCTAGGTAAGACTATTATATACCCTCATCATCATCTTCTGCCATATCATTATTCTATTATTTAATTGTGTCAGGCGTTACTATTCGGAAGTTCAAATTTTCATCAAGGAAGGTGGGGTTCCCTAGGTAGGGCCCGGTGGTGGGCGAACCTTTGATGGATTATTCTATTACATATGGGGTCGGCGCATTATTTCGAAATTTATATTGGAAATGATTTGGCAGTTGTTTTACTACCGGCTACCTGTCTGAAGTCAACCTTCCTCAGGTACAGCTATGTGACAATTTTATAATATTAAATTCCATTCCAATCTCTCACGCGCGCTGAATGAATGCCTGAGGGACACAAACTTAAAAATAGGTATGTCTCTCCCTCTCCCTCTCCATTCTTAATGTAATTGGCTGAGATAGAAAGGGACATGTAGAACAAATTTCAAGTTTGCTGTCCAGAATCGGCACATTAATTAATGATCAAACCATTAGAGGAATACTGATTTCGTAGGGCAATTGCTCACAGTTGCATTGCATTAATTGATATGAATGGTTGGAGGTGACATTTGTGTTTTGCTATATTAAACATTTTAAATACAATAAATTCTCTTATTTACAGAGTAATGGTTGTTCTGGAACCGTTGAAGATAACAATAACAAACCTGCCCAGTGACAACATTGAAATCTCAGTGCCTGACTTCCCCAATGAACCTGAGAAAGGATCTCACAAAGTAGTTCTAAGCAAAGTACTTTATATAGAAGCTAGCGACTTCAAGGATCAGCCGGAGAAGGGCTATCGACGTCTCACTCCGACGCAAGCGGTGGGGTTGAGACATGCTGGTTACGTTCTAAAGGTATGTATATAAAGCTAGGTATAAGTCCTTAAGAAAGACAACAACTGACTCCGCTAAATCTTTTATATAAAGTAATATGTCGTGACACTCGTGACTGATTTATCAACGCCCAGGCAAAATTACTGAACTAGAGTCGTTATAAAAGGGCTTACTTTTGTGACATATAGGTCCACCTAGAAGGGGTTCCCCGAAATTTCCACGGGAACTGGAAATGATGGAAAGTTTACGCAGACGAAGTCGTGGGCGGTCGCTAGTAAGTACCGCTACAACTGGACTTGTCACAAAAAATTAAATAACTGCTTTATCTATGTAAATTTTAAAAATATATAGAATAGATTCATCAGACATTTAACTAGTGTTTTTGGCTTGTAAAATTGGACAATTGCATGCACAAATTAATATCTCAAGATGTCTCTCCATAGGTGTCGAAAGTGATAAAAGACAGCGCAGGCGTCGTATCCGAAGTGCAATGCACCGCGGAGACGACGGAAAAGGCAGACAAACCCAAGGCGTTTATACACTGGGTCTCGGAGCCGCTCGCAGTGGAGGTGCGACTATATGAACCACTGTAAGTCATTCACAGTAGTTATTGTGTTTTTATGTATCGCAAAATACTGAGGTTTTTTAGGGACTGGCATGACGGTTTTCAGTTGCGTATCGCCATTTAAAAATAGGACTGGTTGGTTTAGACATGTCGTCTCGTCTTCAGCCTATTGCAGTCTACTGCTGGACGTAGGCCTCCCCCAGGGCACGCAACAAAGCTACTGCCACAGGAGGGTTTTGCCAATAGTCACCACGCTGGGCAGGCGGGTTGGTGACCGCCGTGTGATTTTCGGACTATGTTGTCTTTACGTGAGGCGCTGCTGCCCACCTCCCGGAAACCCTTAATCGCCTCATACGATACCTACGGGCAGACATGGACAAACTCTACTCTGCCGGCACCATGCCCGTATCTGTGTACATATCTTAAACGGTCTGATTCGGCAATACATCAATATAGTGGACACGTCTGCCGCGAAATAATATTATAATAATTATAGCTTTTTGAAAATAGGCTGCTTGATGTACAGTGTTATTATAAGTGATTAATGTGTTTTTCGTTTGCTTACTCGCTTCCACTAATCTGCACTTTATCATAGGTAAGCACACCACCATTTCATTTTTGTCCATAACCTAACAACGTTACATACACATAATTTTAGCCGGATTTGGAAATGCTTTGTCTATTTTATTTCTTTACGCAAAATAATTTATTTTGCCGTAATTTTAGTTTGGCAAATATTATGTGTTTGACGCTTTATACGTAGGTATATATATAATACTCACGTAGATATGTTGTTCTTTATAACATACGTAATTGAATTATGCATTACATTTTTAAATTTCATTTAAATAATTCTCTTTAGGTTTAAACATAAGAATCCGGAGGACCCTAATGAAGTACCCAATGGATTCCTATCAGACTGTCGCGAAGACACCCTGAAGGTCGTCACAGGATATGCTGACGCGTCCATCAAGGGGGCCAAGGTGTATGACAAGTTCCAGTTTGAGAGAATAGGCTTCTTCTCTGTGGATCCTGATAGTACTTCGAGCAATGTAAGTTGTCATTTCATGTAGCACACAGGGTATGGACAAAATACTAAATGAAGGGTACAGGGGCAAAACAAGAAATGTCACAAAAACAAAAAGTTATGTAATTAACATTTAAATTTTTAAAAGTTAAAAACATTCATAAGTGTCACTTAAAATTATAAACTGCTAATAGGAACTTTAGTTTACCTTATAAAGTCTTATTTTTAGGAACATAAAATATTGAAATGAAAATATATTTTTTTTAGTAATTAAAAAATTAAAGTAACTAACTTTTGGAACATGCAAAAACTGGTAATGTCCACTGTGTCCCATACAAGGAATGTCCAATTTAATATTTTTTTTTACTAATTATGCATAAGGAATGCCTTTAAAGTAGGATTGAGCCCCCTCAGAACAAAATCTTTTTAAATACATTAAGTCCTTGTAGTACTTTTCTGCACTAATAGGTAAAAAAAATTGATAGGAAAATTCTGGCAATTCAAATTCATTTGATGTGTCTGATCCGGTTCTCTATTTTGTCTCATAAATTTTTTATGCATAATCTAACGTGTCATAATATTTTGTGACATAATCATCATGTGTCCGAATGATAAGTAGCCCTAACTTAATGTCCTATAATATCACTTGCCCGAAAACCGAAATCCCTAAATATAATATGACCTAATATTTTTTGCTATAAATATCACGTCTATAATATTCATAAGACATAAAATGCTTTTCTATAATAAATAATATACAATTTCGTATATGCCAACATTATGAAAAGTGATGATTATATCAAACTTGTTAAGGATTATAATTTTCGGACGATCGATATTCGGAGAAGAAAGGGACTACCGTCTGATCCAGTTCCCTTTTTTGCCACTATGGGTGATTTCTCCCATATACCTACCATTATAATTACTTCTATGTAAAATAACTCGAAGAGTGTTTTCTTACACACATTAACTCTCTTTAGGACTGCACAGAAATGAGCATTTTTTCAGATATTGATTTTGAAAAAATTCTGATAATTTTATGATTAGTTCGCCTATTCCTACTTCAATCACCCATATTTTTGTCGCATTCTAAGTATGAATGTCCTCGAATTGGATATGTAATTTTGATGGAATCCAAAAGTTTCATTTTATAGACAACAAAATGAATGAATCTTTATCATTGTTATCACTGTGTAGTTCTTATTCTATCCACCTGCACTCGACATAACCTCAAAGTTGACATAAGTATTTTGACAGATTGGACATTCCTTCTTACGTTCCATTACACTATGGACCTTCCCTGTTCTGTCCCTGTATACAGTTTTGAGACTTAAGTAATGCAGCTGACTATACTAGTTTTTACACTTTTTGTGTAATGCCAAATAAAAACACGCGGTCAAATGAAAATATTGCCATCAAAAATTTACTTTTTGAATTTTTGTGACATTCCTGGTTTTGCACCTGTACTCTTCAAATGCTAAACAAGTATTATTGTGAGTAAGGCATCGAGTATTTTTACTTGCCGTAAATTATTATTTATAAGAATCATATATTATTGAATATAATAATTTGCTAGATGGGCATGGATTTGACATAGTCTTAAAACTACTGAAGTGTGAGAAATCTATCTATGATAAAAATGTAATGGATCGCTGTCAGTACATATAAGATACCTATATATGAGAAAAAATATTATGGGAAACCTTTATCAACGCAATAGTACCCAAATCAATGATTTTTGAATTTTTTGTCTGTTTGTCGGTTTATCTGTGCGTTTGTACACGCTAATCTCAGAAACGGTTGAATCGATTTCGATGCAGTTTTCAGGAATATATTGTGACAGGTCTCACTTAACATATAGGCCACTTTTTATCCCGTGAAAATGTTTTTATCCCGGATAATTGTAACATTTTGTTTTTTTGTAGTCCACGCGGACGGAGTCGCGGGCGTCCACTAGTAAATAAAATCGCCCATTCCAATCGAATTATTCGATATTCCAATGACAATGATGTCTCATAATTACTCTACCGTGGTAAAGTATCCACAAATTCAAATGAAATGAACTCAATACAACTCTCCGTTTTCATTTGAGAAGGGTGTTGAAAATCAACAGGTTGTGAAATAATTTTGAATTCGATTGTTTCAGATCGTTTTTAACAGGACAGTGTCCCTCAAAGAAGACACTGGAAAATAATACAAGAAACTGAACGTTTGGAATTTTTATACAGAAAAGTTAGAATTTTATGAATATTAAAAATGTGCTATTTATTGAATTGATTAATTTGTTTTATTGTTTACTAACGACTATGTTTTGTATGGCCCTGTTTTTATAAAATCTTCGAACTAGTATGCAGGGTGTAACAAAAAGGGTAGGTATGTTAAGGGAAAAGCTATGTAAATAGCCCACTATAGAGAAACTATCCACAAAATTTGAGACCCGAAATCACATGTTTATTTTTCCCGATAGTATGGAGAATTTTTAAATATCTCAGAAATTTTCATACAATCTTGAAAAATAAAAATGTGATATCGAGTCTCAATTTTTGTAGATAGGTTGTCTATAGTGGGCTATTTACATAGCTTTTCGCTTAACATACCCTTTTTGTTACACCCTGTATATTTGAATATTGAATACGCTGTTCACACCTAGGTAAAAGGCAAATAAAATGGACCATTCAATAGGTTTTCACTAACTTGGCAAATTAGCTTGGGTAAGGTAAACCAGACCTTTTACAATAAAGCACGAAGCGCCGCGCATGACGGCATTAATGCCCCGTAAATTGCTAGATTTTACCTTATACAAAATCAGGTATTCCAATATATTATTTTGAGATTAATAAACCATCCGGAAGCCATGTAAGTAAAAGTATTTTTTCGAAAGAAATTTTTTTTTACTAAAAAGTACAGGGTCACATACTGGTTTACTTATAAGTATGGATGGATACAGACCTTTATTAAACATACCCTGGAAGCATATTCGGGTAACTAAAACCACTTAAGGTGCCTACATATAGGGAGTCATCCCTTTTCATATAATATAATATACATTTCAAACAAGACTCCGACCTTTCTTTATCCACATTCACGCCCCGCCGTCAGTTCTTTTACCCGATAAAAGCCTAAAAAGACCAAAATACGTATAGAATAAATGTTATTGCTCGAAGTGGGTCATATCATAACACAAATATTTTATAACAATGGCTTAGTTTTGATTATTCAAATATCTTATTACTTAGGCCTAGTTCGTAATAAAGTAGATAACTAAGTAAATAATATAATATAATTATCAAGTAGAACTTTTACTTTGTTATTATTCATAGAGATCTAGAAGATTCCCTTTGTAAAACATTTATGCTAGTTTATCAGTCATTAAATAAGGAATATTTTTAAACTAAATTATGCAAACTCATTTTTAGTAATAAATGTACGCAGTAAACGATATTCTAACAGCTACTTTAAAAGATAAATCGACACTTATTTATTAAAGTTTAGATACACGAGTTAGCAATTCATTATCCTAAATGAAACGCTCTACAAGTACCCAACTGCGTGTTGTTGAAAGCGAATTAATCCTCAAGGGCAAGCCTCTTAGCTGCCCACAGATTTATTGTGAAAGAGCTCAAATTCTGGAGGGATACACATTTATTTACGGCTAACTGTACAAGTGCGTTAAAGGACAACTATGTTAGAACTGTCATTTGAGAGTGGCGCTAGTGTAGATGTGTGTTTTTGTAAAGTTTGATGTTGTGTAAAGGTTTGTTATCGAGCCGCCTTGAGGGCGAGGGTGGGCGGAATGTGCGCAAGGCTGCGCGGCGGGCGGCGCGCCTGTTATCGAGCGTGGGCGGCCGCGCATGACACTTGTCTCCGTAACCCTCTACCAGCTATGCACTACTACGCTATCGTCTCAGCCAAACAACCATATTACATACTTGTGCGCTCCACTGGAATTATGTGAAAGCAATACGGCAGGATATTTCAATGTTAATAGGTGAGTAATGCGAGTTTTTAATGTTTACTTTTTTAATAGTATAGGTACTGTATCAGTATGTTTTATGAAGTCGGTGAAAAGAAATTTGCATCGCGGTGCTGACGTTCTTGTGACGTAACGCAAGCCTATTTATAAGAGCTTAATTATAGCCGTTTTTCCCCGAAGTACCGATAAGTGATTTGTGGAAATGACCTTTCACCTTTACCAGCTAATATTATATTTATAGTGCTTCTTATAGGGTGTTATTTACCTTAGTTGTAGTGAAGGTTAAAGGTTCATAAATAGAGTAACTTGCGACGCAACTCGTAACGTACTAAAAAATGAACAATACGATTTGATTTAAAATAACTGTGAGTAACACTTAAATTTTCATTATTTCATTTAAAACTTAACGTTTTGAAAAACTTAAATGTTTTAAATTATTTTGGGAGAGTATCTAATTAAATTCCTTGGAACTAGGTATTTTGTTTAATTTTTGTATACATACCTAAACAACATAAAACAAATGTTCATAATAATAATTTTACATAAATTATTAAATCCTCCTCCTTTATTGTTTGGTTTTCAAGTTGCTTAGAACCTCTTTTAATTTTTACTTTTGCAAAGTTTATTCTGGCTCTTACATAGCTTGAAAAGAAAAACTATAGAATATTCTATAGAAAATACATCGATATTACAACATTTTTACAATACGCATTGATATCGCGTAAACTGCCATACAGTAGTAGGTAGTAGTATGAAGCAGATACAAAGGAGAGTTGTGATTATCGATTAGTAATACAACCGCCACTTTAATTAAGTTTTGCAGTACGAAGTACTGGCAAACATTTGGCTATGATTTGGGAAATGATGATGATGGTCTGCACATACTTACTAGTTCCAGCAGCATCATCTGCGACTACATTTTATGCGAACAAACGTTCAACTGAATGAGGTATTATAAAATTATTAATAAAGAAATGGAAAAAATTCCTCACCCGGGTGGGAATGAGGTATCTTTATATTTGCGTAATCCTGAGAGCATTAATTTAGTCTGTGCAGAAAGAAATGCAGGTAAATATGCTGTGATATTCGTTCCCTTCTCCCATAATCAACTGCGACTCCATTTTCTATTAGCAAACGTTGAACTTCCTCTTTGTGCCTGCTCCATGATTTTAATGGTTATCAAGTGTCTGTCACAGTAACGGCATTGGATTGAAAATGCTGGTGCGATTACTAACTGGAGCAGTATTTGCATATCTGTAGTTCAACATCCTTTACCTTCAACAGATAGTGATGTAAATTAGGTACCCACTAATTATACACTTAAATTTTTATGAAGTACTTGCCGAACAGCTTCCCTAAATGATCTCATTAACGCTATTCCAAGTTCCCTATGTAGGTAGCGATGTCGTCACTGACATTTACGTTATTATCAGGAATTTCTAGATCCTACATAGAATATGTCCATTACATACATATCACTGTAAAACTCTAGAGAAGCTCTTAACTCTTCCATTACTTAGAGCAGTCCACTGACGTCCTAATTACTTACCGAGTAGTCCACTAACGTCCTAACTACTTACCGAGCAGTCTTTCTTCGTCAATTTATAACTCTGCAAGAGACTAGGGAGGCGCAATTACGTTAGCGGGTGGTCCCTAATATTGCCTCCTGGGCTCACCAGGGTTCAAATTCAAACGCGTTATACTACCTACTTCTATTTAAGTCGGACTGAAACTCGTGTACACTTTATTGGTGCTATTGTAGTATATAAAATGTAGACGACTTTCATTGTAATGTAAAGGCTTATACTCGTATCGTCTAACTAAGCGACTTATCGAGCTACATCAGTGAGCTTTACCCTCATTTAATGATGGCCACAGTAGGCCATCATTATGGTAGGGGAGTTATGTGTTGTTTTTGGAACGCCATGCAATACAAAACAACTCCAATTAACACTTATACCTTTTAAAAGGTGACGTCACATTTTTTTTTAGATTCCTCACACCCTGGGTGTATCCGAAAATACAATATGTATGTTCCGCGGTTTTTGATAGTTTAGAAGTTATGACTTTTTAAAGGTGAATTTGCAAATTTCTTCCCCAAGAAACTAAAAAAATCATAACTTGGTTAATAAAATAAATTTCTTGATTTTTTTTCTGTAATGTGATCGTCTTGAATTATTCTTTCATATCATAAATTAACAACATAACATTTGCCATTACAAGTTTATAATAAAAGGGTCGTAAGTGAAAATTTTAGGTTTGACTCGAATGGAGTTAAATTTTCAAAGTGCTCTTGAAAATACTAAATGGACATTTCATCGTTTCAAAATATTTTTAGAAACTTCTGCAATTTGTCAGAAAAATAATTGAATCAAAAAAGTAGTTCTTAATAGGCGATTTTATGATGTAATTGACTTCCAAAAACAGATTGAAGAAAATGCGTTAAGAAATTTTTTATTGGAAATAATCGCTTTGGATATTTTCAATTATCAAAAGCATGATAATTCGAGAATGAACATAGGTTGTAGAGATTAGTGGTGTTCAAAAAAGCTATATTCTCGTAACGCGTGAAAGTGATATGCTACATGCATGTAGCGCGCTATTTTTTCCGTGACATAGCGTTACGAGTTGCGATTATTACCAAATATGTAGTAGTTCCTTTGAACGGTGGCGCTAGTTGCCTAGTGTATGATTATGTAATCTATATAACTGCATGCAAAAGTTCTATATCACAATACCAATATCCCGCCAATGACAAGTCAGGAATACGACCGAACGAATACGCTATATTCTATTTGACACGATTTCCTATTCATAGCTGGTGGTAACTGTTGGTATTGGTAGTCCGGCGCTGGCCGTCACACACTATGCGTGCGCGTGTCAAACGAAGGCGCGATGAGTCATACGTACACGACACGTGAAGCGCGCATATCTTTATAGCGTTTAGCTTGGAACGAGTCAATAAAATCATTGGTTACTGCGCTATGGACAAGGAGCATGTTATTTTTAAAAGCTATACGTTGTATTAGCTACAACTAGTAGAGATGCATAAAGAGCAATCAGCGGCACCAAATGAAGAAACATAATGAACGTACCAATGCAACGCACATTCACAATAAATCACCAAATTTCAATATTTTAAGTTCATGGGAAGTACTCCCGCCAAAATCGGGACGTCTGGCAACGCTGTTTCGGATACACACAGGTGTGAGGAATCTAAAAAAAAAATATGACGTAACCTTTTGGACCACCCTGTAGAATCCAATGGGGGATAGTAGGTACGTAAGATACTTAATTTAATTGTCAAGAGATAAATTGTTCTATGTTTCAAACCTATCTAAACCTTGGTAATCTCTTTAAAACCGGATTTATCTCTACATTCATTCTACTCTTCCATATTCACCGGGAACACAAACTCATCAGTTTTTATACTTGGTTGGCAATCTATTCTCTCCAAGTACTTACCTACTTTTATTTAACTACGCTAGCTGCTATCCCAACTCCTAGGTGCATAGGAAAATTCATATTCTGTAATAAGATATTTACTCAAAATATAAAATACTTAGTTATCTCTGTGGTGGGTGGATAGATAGAAACGCAATAAAACTTTTCCATCTTTGTTGTGTTTAAAAAATGTCATATTTCCTAATATAGTGAGTCCATAGGATTTCAAGCTGCCAAAGCCAAAGTTTTGTTTGAAGAGCTAATGAATTGATCCCGTGTAAATATCGACTCTTTAGTCAACTCATCCCACTCGAACTCATCCCGCGGGATGAGTTAACCTATTGAATGTTTTGAATTTGTTAACTCATCCCACTGATACTTTTTATGATTTATACAGTCGCGAACAAAATTGTTTGACAGTAGATTTACGTATTTTAAAACTATGATTTCAATTACCTTCACGTAGTATTAAGTACTTACCTAAATAACATTTTTTATTGTTTAGTTTTATTTTATTATTTTTCGACCAAAATAATAATAAATGTTTTTTTATCTTTAAATAATGTTGTACTAGATTTCATTTTCTTATTATTTATCAAACGACTGTGTTTTTTTAATAATACATCAGTATAACAAAACCATAGTATGTCATTATTTTCCTGAATCACTTTTGCTCACGAGTGTACTTTCATTTCAAATAACAGAATACATTACATTTTTTTTATAAAGTGGGATGAGTTAACTAAGAAAAAGTAATTAAATAGATGATTAAATATCCTCCAAATTTTCATGTTATGTGCAAAAATGATTACAGTCCTGTTGTTCCGGCCCGATTGGCTTATTCTCCGCCCACGCTACTATTGACGCAAACTGATAAATACAGCCCTTTAGGGGTTTCATACACTTGTCATCGGACGAGAACTGATGATTAAGATCATATTAATTTTCCATTGGCTTCTTAAATTTAGCAACTACTATGTTAGGGCTTTCATAGTTGACAGTTATCTCTATAAAATTAATAATAAAGAAATGGAAAAAATTCCTCACCCGGGTGGGAATCGAACCCACGACCTCTGCATTCTCTATGTCTAAAGAAATACTCTCTCTGTAAAGTATACTATTCACATCATCTATTGGCCAACTTGCGATGCGATTTACGATGCAGTGTAGCTTAAAGTATTTGATAATCGCGCGGTGGTGCCACCTACCGCAATATAAAGTAGCCTATGTCCTTTATCGGGCTCTAGACTATTTGTGTATGTACTTACCAAATTTCATTCAAATCGGTTTCATTCAAAACATACACACACACATACAGTTTCACGTTTGTAATATTAGTATAGATATGAATGTTGATACAAAACCTTTATCGTTTAAAACATTCAGTCAGTTCCAGTCTCAGTGTTTATAGAAAGTTACGATACAATAAACTCCCACACCACTGTGTGTTAACATCCTAATGACATATGAGTCAGATGTCGATATTTGCGTGTCCCACGCATTTTGCCATTGTCTGCCACTTCATTAATAACTTGATTTGGTTATATATCCTACATTGCGTACTTCATTGATAACGATAACACGCGCTTGTTTTTAAACTGGGCTTGTAGTTCTTTTAGGTAAATATGTGATTCAAATAAACATATTCATAGAAGACTAAAGAGTATGTAGTACCCATAACTACGGTATGGATTCGATCATATTAGTAATTGAATATCAAAGATAGAGTTAGAGACAAGAGCTTTTGAGAAGTTTTTTATATAACGCCATCGTTCTCGTACACTTATTTACATGTATATTGTAATAATTCATGTATAGGTAAGTAAGGTAGGTAAGTACTATTTGAAAGTTCAGATGCCCTGGTTAGTTTCATACGAGTTTAATCAGGCCAGGCCAGTTACACAATAACTTGTTGGTTGGCAGCAGAGCTGGGTACCGTTAATCAAATAGTTAACTTCGTTAATCGCTAATACGTTACTAAAAAAAGTTAACTTCGTTAACAGTTAATTAAAGCGTTACACTTCGAAAAAGTTAACGCAAGTTATCCTTAATCGTTAATCCGTTAACACGTGATAAAAACAACATAATCCTACTAATATTATAAACGCGCAAGTTTGTAAGGATGTAGTTTGTTCTCAAAGTTAACAGGTTAGAAAAAAAACTGGCCAAGTGCGAGTCGGACTCGCGCACGGAGGGTTCCGTACAAACCTGTAGGTATATAAGTAAAAATGCACCCATAACGACAATCGAGTCATAGAAAAATATGTGATGTAACTAGAAATTTAAGGTTTTCGGAATTTTCTTTATGTGTGCTATTAACATATCTTCATGCCAAATCTCAAGATTCTAGGTCGACTGGAAGTACCTTTTGGGTTTGATTCCCTTGCGTGTTGAAAATTTGCGGCATAAACTTTGTTTGATTGATTTTCTCACGGCTCCAGGCGACCGTTGACCTATAAATTTCAGCTTGATACCTCCACGCGTTCCTAAGAAAAAGAGTCTTGACAGACAGACGGACGGATGGACAACAAAGTGATCCTATAAGGGTTCAGTTTTTTCCTTTCGAGGTACGGAACCCTAAAAATAATTTGTTGACAAACAATGTTCTTTCATTCATTTTAAGACGATTTGATAGTAATGTAAAGACCAATTGCTATTTAGGCAAATTGATACAGACTGACCAGTTATATTATGTTAGACGCAATGATACATGAATCACACATTGGTACATGTAAGACATGTTTTTGCGGCGCGGCGCGGTGCTTGTGCAAATCCCAGTGAGTTACAGTAAACACACATGAACATGTATAACACACTCAGAAGTGTGTATAAAACGACCACAAGTCTTAGTAAGTATACTTACAGCAATTTAACATTGAACACATTTAAGGTGTTTTACTTTAACACACTTGGATTTGCAGTGGTATCTGTGCTGGACTAACGATTAACGGACTTTGAGAAATTTAACGGAAGTTAACGAGTCCGTTAACATATTTTTAAGTTAACTTAAAAGTTAATCCATTAATAAAAATGTTAACTTCGTTAATGCCCAGCTATGGTTGGCAGGGTATTAAATTGCAATTTATAATCAACGAAGATACAATTTATTCGAAACAAACTTGTGTAAAGTTAGATTGGAAAACGTCGTTCTATTCGTATCACATTGTTTGAATTTCATAGGGTTGTTACCTACCTATCTACCTATATATATGTATAAAGAAATGATGGATAAAACAACCTTGTACAATGTGTCTATGTTGAGAGCATATTCACGGACATTATTATAATGTTCCCTGTTCTATTTACTGAAGCGAGACATGATAGAATCAATCTGCTAAGCGCCCTTCAATGATGACAAGATTATTGCCTATATAATATTGTATAGGTAAGTAGCTAAGTTGTCTTAGCTGTAAATCTACTTAGCGAAACGAAAAACTCACGTTAGCGAAAAAAGCCAATCTTTAGGTTTTAAGAGTAGAAGGCACGTAAATCGGAATATTTGTATTATTTTGTATTGAATCTTGAAATGTACACCGAATTTCTTAACGCGTTAGCCCCTCCATATAAAAAAACCTATAGATATAAATATCATGCATGTTCTGGGAGAAAGATAACCTTTTCCGTTTTCCGGACACGTAGGTAGCGTTGGTTGGTAAATTGAATTTTCGCGTTCGCGTCTGGAAAATTAGTACCGCTACAGAATAAATAGATACATATTAGTATTTCATAAACTAGCATTAGTCCCGGCACGTTTTCATTAATAATTAAGATCACGTTTCGCAATAACCCAGAGATGTTTTATTGAAGTATACATAAACAGGATGTTTTTAACAGCCAGCCAAATATTGATACCATGACTTCAGACCATCATTATGAGGCTAAAACAACTGAAAGTTTTCGCAGGAAAATTCCAAAATTTTCCGACTTTTTTTTTTCAGGAAAAAATTATTGTAGTGCGTTTAATTAGGCCTTAGTTAATGGCTTAAAAACTAAATTTTAACCAATAGATGATTTTCAAAAAAAAGTTGCGCTCGTAAAAGTTCAATTAACTGATTAACCCCAATGGAGAGTCACATGTGATCCAAAAAACAGCTATGTTATCTATCACACAATAACCAATAATCCCATTTTATTATGCATTTCCTACGATACTTTTTCAGTATGTCAGTATTTGCCTGGCTGTCACACACACCCTGTATCTATAGATGTAACATAAAGAAAGTACTAAACATGCTTTTACCCCTAATTGATTTAATAATATAGTTGGTTGTTCTTCATTATCTTCATTTTATTATACTTAACTTTACTTACGGGGTTACTACAGTTTTAATAGCGATATAAAGGTTGTAATTGCAACCTGGGCGGCGGCGGCGTCATGCTTTCTACGAAGCTGATGCCGGGCGCGGAAATAGGTCAAGGTGTGACTCAGGTCAAGGGGCCCGGAGTACGCTCATAATTGGAGCGAGCAATCTATAAAGTTCAGATCTGGGGACCTTAACTGAGATTTCAACTGTTGATCTAACTGAGCTAAACATTATTCAAAGCACGATATCAATTTGTATCTCAAATCCTTTCGGTAATTCGGGTTGAGTATGCGGTGATTGAGTGAGTGGATAGTTGTTGAAGGGTCCTACTATTGTACTTACTCTCCCCATTTATCGATTTGTATAGAGAGGTATGTTGTAGGTATTAATAAATAGCATGAATGACATGATGGATAGTGGGTGATTGATGAAGCGTTTCGATCTATTATTAGGCGTTTTTGCATGTATTTTTTAGACACGTTTTCTCATATTATAATGTTTTACCTTCTTTTGTTCCAGAATTAATCGAACAGTGATAATAATGACAAGCAATATTTTAGTATCTTATGATGGGTTCGCAGCTAGTTTTTATAGAATCTAGACAGTTGGAGATAAATTTCGCACAAATATGGACATACAGAAGCAGCACCTGTGTCCGAGGCTGGTGGATTATCTGACTATAGTGGGAGCGAGGCCTTACACTACGGGGAAAGGACTCGCCCCTGTACAGGTACATATTAACATATTTTATTGACACTGTTTCAATAGGTGTTGTTTGTCCCTTTAATTCAGTATTCTCGATTTATTACTATTACTAAAAGTACATTTAGTTTTTGGAAGTAATGTTCCGATTTGCAAAGGACAGCTAGTTTGTACCTATTCTATTACTACAAACACCTAGTATCTATTGGCAAAAGTTTATGAGACACTGTATTTTATTCTTTGTGAAATATGTATCACTTATTGATAAAATAATTGAAATTATTGAAAAAAAAAACTTATTTAAAAAATAAATAAATATGTAAATCTTGATGTGCTGCTGTAAGTTGAAATAAACCTCAAATCCAATTAGCGTCAATACTTGGGAGGTTTAATCAAGTTTATCGTACAAATAGGTATTTATAAATTACCCTCATATGTCTGAGATGGTTGTAGCTCAATGACATGCGGGGTGTTAGATCTTTTATGGAATTTAACCTTGAGCTACCACTTAGTGCATTTTGTCTGTAAATAGATAGCACTTTTCGAAGATTAAACTTGTTTGCATCTAACTAAACAATCTTTCGGGACTTGATATTTAAATAATAATTACTCACGTATATTTTCAGTCAGTTAGATATGATTTGAAGTTTAATAGGTACAAAAAAGAGATAAGCTCGTCTTTGTACATTTTCTGTGCAATTTTCACAAAATACCTACCTAGCATGCAATACGTACTACTCTGAACCTGACAGTTAATTGACATTATTATGTTTCGTCAACATCAATGATATCCTCGGGTTTATAGAGCAGGATAATTCTTCTATATTCCATACTTAAGAGCCAGCAGTCAAATAAAAGTCCCACGGTTACTCCGCCCACATACCCCGCCACCCGCAATGCAAGGATACGCGTTAAGATCTGCGTAGTGTTAAAATTCGAAATTCGCGCGCTTTCGAGCAGGCGGGTCAACGCTAGGTCAAACGCAGAGAACATAAAAACCCATAGAGTCGTTATTATAATTGATTTCAATGTTATGTTTATTTTATTTTTGTTTGCCAAATACAATTAAATTAAATTAATTAATTTATTAATAAGTAATATAGGTATGTTAAAAAATCATTCATACAATAGAACACATTACCTGCATCATAGTTATATTTATGTATGAAATTCATCCAATGCAACAAGTATTAGGAAGTTTTGAATAAAACGGATTAACGGTAGATATCAAAGATTTATTTTATATATCACAAAAAATAGTATCCGATACATATGTGAAATGGGACCAATTTACTCATGTAGATCGCTTTTAAAAAGGCTTTTAGGTGAGTCAATATGTTAAAATGTTACAAGTAGTAACTTAACAAATTTTAATATTAAGATGATTATGTAAAAAATGCCGTTTCATTTAGGTAAATTGCTGTATGTTAAATATAAATAGTAGGTGTTTTTTAAAAATAAAGGGTTAACAGGTATGTATAATGTGCATTCGCAATATTAGCTGTGCATAAATAAAAAAGCTTTATTTAAAGATAAATAGCGGTATGCGTATGCCACAAATATAAATTGCAGTTTGATTAGCAATATTATAATTTGAGGATTTTGCTGTGCAGTCAGTAATTTTTATATGAATTCCAATTATTTGTGACTAAAAAAAATCATTTTATTTGATGTGCGTTTAAATACTATACAATTAAATTAAATGATTTTTCTTACTAATCCTCTACACTCCCCAAGAAATATATATGTACTATTTACCTTATACAGTAAAATACCTTCTGTTCTATGCTCCACCTCATCTGTTACCATCAAACTGTCAATCGGAGAGCTAAAATATGAAATGAGTTTAAAAATATCAAAAAAGTTTTAGTAGCCAAAAGTGAAAACAAGTGAGCAAAAACAACAAAATTATAGCAGGTAGGTAGGTTCTCACTCACTTTTCTTCAAACATTACAGGTGGTATTAGTTCGGTATAAACTTTGACGGGCGACTCCAGGACTTTTTGTTCGGCACAATTCAAAATATTGTAGATAAGGAACTGCTGCCGAAGATGCTACGTAGTAAGTAAAGATGGGTCGGATTAGGTAAAAATCGTACCTGTTCGACATACTAATATTTATGCAATATGGCCGTTCCATTACTGTGATCCATTACGTATTAGATAAATACGTAGAATCTTTATTCGGTGAATATTTAGTATCGGTTTTCGGTGAATGATCCATTATCTAATAAATACCTACGTAGAAAGAATAGTTGTGGAAATAGAAAATATCGTGATAATAGCGAAATGCATTTTTTATATTAGGTTAAATTTTTAATATTTAGTTAAATTGTTTTTAGTTTGTGTCACATATTTTGTTTAAATAAAGGATTTTAATTTTGTAAAAAAAAAAAGGAGAAAAAAGTATTGTTTGTACCCGGATATCAGGAATATCTGATTTACGACTCCGCCGATGTAACCGCTGGGCTATCATAAACTTGTTAAAGACGGTGAAAATTATCTTCATATTCTAATGATATTGTAGTATTTTTGCTAAATAATATAATTGAAAGTTATAGTCTATGCCTTACGGTTGATTTCTCATAATAAGATTATATTTTATGCGATACCTAATACCTAATGTCGTCTTGTATCTGAATGCTGGGCCCTAAAGAAGAAGGATAAAAATCAATTCCATGTAAGCAAGATGAGAATGTTGAGATGGATGTGTGGAGTTACAAGAATGGATAAAATAAGAAATGTGTACATAAGAGGAAGTTTGAAAGTTGCGCCGATCACAGACAAGTTACGAAGTAACCGTCTGTCTTGGTACGGGCATGTAAAGCTATATTATGAGTCTATGATGTAAAGCGACGGGATGAAAGTCATATTTTACAGAGAGCTTTGTGCATGAGTGTGGATGGATATAAAGAAGAGGTAGACCAAAGAAATGTTGGATGGACTGTGTGAGGGAGGATATGCGTGTACTGGGAGTGAGCCATGAGATGACGGATAATAGGGATGAATGGAAGAAAAGTACATATTGTGCCGACCCCAAATAAATGGGAACAGGGCAGGAAGATGATGATGACCTAATCACGTTGTATTAGGTACCGACTAGTATTGAAAAATACCTAATCCACATACCTATTCCAATATGATATTCCAATATGCCTCACCTGTAGTAGTAAGTAAGTTCCTTAGGTGAGTGAAAGATATTGTACCTACATATACTCGTAAATGTATATAAAATTTGTGTATGTGCTTCATGTGTAAAGCAGTGCGCTTATAGAATACTTCTCATGCTGTGTGTGTGATTTCGGAACTAATTTCTTTTGTAGACTTTTACATAGATAAACAAAGCAACTAGCGCCATCGTTCAAAGGAATTCTACCAATTTATAAAGGTGATAGTTTGTATGTGTGTGAGTGTGTATGTTTGTTACTTCATCACGCAAAATCCTGAAATGTATGGAACAGCTGATTTTTTTCACTATATCGGAGTTGGCCCCATAGTGAAAGTTGTTTCTTTTTACTTTCCTAGTTTCGTGTCAAAGGCAAATCACTAATTTCGGAAAGACCTTATATTAGCTTAGGTACGTATCAGAATAACACATTATACTTTTTATCCCGGGCAAATATTTTATCCCGTAATTTCGACATTTTGTTTTTTTCTGCTGTCCATTATAAAATGCATTCTCAGCACTAAACTTTACATACTTACTAATTATGATTATAGCTACTTACACCTTTGATTCTCTCCCCTTTTTAGAAAATTCTCCCCAACGTTGAGCCATCTTCCTTTTGGAAACATATTTTTTAGTTTTATTTCCCATTAGTCCGAACTCAATCGAGTAATACCTACACCGCAAAATAATAAAAAATGCCACTGCCGTGACGTCGTCGGCGCACAGCGCGGTACTGAGCGTCAGCGGGCACGAAGTTACTATTTAACGCTTATCTGTAAGCATTAGAGTTGAATATCGCTTGCACGCTAAACAACTGATTGAGCTCAGAAGTAAAGGGCGTAAGTCTCAAAAAGATTTTTATTAATTGTGTGTTCAATTACGATTGTTTTTTAATTTTGGCTTTACAAAAGTTTACTATCATTATTATCTTGATATCCGAATTTATTATAAACGCCTACCTCATGTAATAGCCGAAATAAAAGTAAAAATTACTAAAAAACATGTCGATTTCAAAAAACAAAACTATCGAGCGAAAATCATGAAATCATGTTTTTGGCTTTACATGACATAGTTAAGGGTACTAAGAATATAGTGTAATAGTCTCACAATCAACAAACATGCACCCGTTTCAGCATATTTCATCAAAAAGATGCTAAATAAGGTCTGCCTCCTCTTAACTAGGCCCCTGAGCTGCTCCGCCGGTATCCTCTGACCAATCACGATGACTTCCCGCTGCCCCTTGACATGGTATACTTCTGCCAGCCCGAGGGTTGCATGTCGGTGGGGCCGCGACGAGCGCCTAGCCACGTCACCACGCGGGACTCCACGTCCTTTGTGTTCACGCTTACTGATAAGGATTCGGGTAAGGGAATTGCGGTGTTATTTACTGTGAACATAACCTGTCTATTTAATTTAACGTCATTTGGTATGAGCCGTTCTCATTTGACAGAATAGAACTCAGATAATTTTATATCGGCTGTAACACGTTACCATATAAACGTTCCTAGAGATAGGTGAACCTACCATTGTAAGGATAAACTTACATGCAATACTCAACAGTTCAATTTTAAGTTCTGACTTAATTAATTTACAACTGTATAATGATACACGAAGCACTTTGTGCACTTATAGGGTTTATATTGCAATTATTATCAGCTTTCGACTGCCTTTCTACCACAGACGTATTATGTTACGTTGCCATGAATGCGTTTAGTGTAATTTACTTACTCTCCCCATTTATCGATTTGTATAGAGAGGGATGATGTAGGTATTCGTAAATAGCTGGCATGAATGACATGATGGATGGTGGGTTATTAATGAAGCGTATTATGCTACGTTGCCATGAATGCGTTTGATACACACCCATTCAATTTATCGACATGGACCAATAAATATGATTGGATATCACACTGATTCGTAGCATAGCACATCTCTGATGAAAATGCAACCTAAATAAGCCTCCAACAGCTTTTAAGATGAATTATGATCCCCCTCTTCCCAGGTAAGACCCGCTACGGCATCTGCGTGAACTTCTACCGCGCGGTGGAGCGTGCGCCGGCGCCGGGCCCGCGCGAGCGCACCACGCTGCGCCGCGAGTCCTGGAGGAAGTCCATAGAGAAGAGCTCCGACTCTGCTTTCTCCAGGTGAAATACATATTTATTTATTTATTACAGCTCTGTGGACAACCAACAGCTTATAAAATAATAAAATATAACTTATAGCAACAAGAATGCCTATTACAGTTATTTAGAAGTATACTGGTAGTTTCCCCTGATGAGGTGGGGCTTCACGAGAATACATTCAGCTGTATCTCCTTCCGTACATGTCGTACTATAAACACCCAGGTACCCCGGGCGTCCGAAAACTCGTTGGCTACCTAGACGGAACGCTAAAAGCCATGTTAAGAGATCTCACTAATAAGAGATGTCACTCTAAACTGTTTATAGCGGCTTCCTGATTTACAATGAAAATAATTTTTAAATGTTCATGGTAAAGCCCCGTGCTCGCCATTTCAATGTAAAATGACTTCGATGACATTTCCAATCTGGTGTACCGTTGGCCACAGCGACTACCGCAGCAGTAACGTAGCGCCGTCGGATTCGGAGCGCGACTCGGGCGGCGCGCGGCGCCTGGCCCAGCCGGACTCCGAGAGCGGCGGGGAGCTGTCCCCCAGCCCCAGGGCCACCAGGAAGCGACAGGTGAGGCTCCGAGAGCGGCGGGGAGTGTCCCCCAGCCCCAGGGCCACCAGGAAGCGACAGGTGAGGCTCCGAGAGCGGCGGGGAGTGTCCCCCAGCCCCAGGGCCACCAGGAAGCGACAGGTTAAATCCTATTTGATTCTAAAGATTTGTTTTTTAATTTACCGTTTCGGCAACCCAGTGATAACTAATCATCCCGCAGCGCATCCGCAACCACTCGCTAACATCGCTGTGCCTCTTATCTCACCACCCGTTCTTCTCGACGTTCCGGGAGTGTCTGTTCATATTGAAGAAACTCATCGACGCCTGCAACGAGTCCTCGAGTCCGAGACGCGTCGGCGCTTCTAGACAGATCTTTAGGTAAGTCATTTTAATAGGTATGATGACAGATTTTGAAATCCACTTCTATAATGTAGGTAGACATCTGCTATATCTGAAAAAAAAACAATATTTCAGCAATAAACTAAGCTTGAACGCAAAATCTCCATCATCGGTGGAGTAAACGAGCTCTCGAATGGAGACCGCTCTTCAACAAGCGTAGCGTTGGATGCCCTCTGGCCAGATGGACCAATGATTTAAAGAAAGTGGCTGGTAGTGTCTGGATGGCATAAACGGGAGATAGAGCCGTGTGGCGCACTCTGGGGGATCCTACGTCCAGCAGTGGACTGCAATAGGCGGACGACGATGTATGAGAGAGGATATGCGTGTACTGGGAATGAGTAACGGGATGATGGACGAACGGACGAAAAGTACATATTGCGTCTGACTACAAATTAATGGAAACAGGGCAGGAAGATGATTATAAGTGTCCCGCAAGCTGAAGGCAAAAGCAAATCAGAAATAATGGGGTAGCGAAAATTTTACAATATTCGCTTTGAAATGTCAAATTTCTTTGAGATTGCTGTTACGTAATACATACCTACCAATTTTACAAGCCATCAACGAACATTGTATAATTTTTGCTATAGCATTTCTTTTGCTAGTTAGGTTATATGGCGGCGGCTCTCGGTTTAATATTAGTTCTTGTTATCTTAGACAGATAAAGTACATTACAAATGAGAGAACTGAATCTCTGCCTACCCTGCTATTTAAAATTTAAACGATATAACGTCGTGAAACGAGGATATTATGTAACAAATTAAATCCTCACATAATCCATTGCGCAGTAAAAGATCTTAAGTATCAGTAAAGGAATTATCGTAAACTCAGTTCTAATTAGGGTACACACCTTTTAGATCCCCTTTCTCTCCATTTGGGGCTCTAACCATCAATTTGAGGCCAAGCTTGCAAAACTTTTCAAGTAAACTCCCGAAACTTTGTGTGTACTCAACCCTCTTATTGTTTCGCCTGAGTTTGTGGTGACCTACTTAAAAGGATTAATGCGAATATCGATAGAACCTAAACAAGTATTGTACTTTCTAAAGCTGTTGTTAAACACTATTGATTGGTCTTATCCTATACAAATGTTGTAGAAAAGCATGTACTTGTACAGTGTGTTGGTGAATAATATTTGTTATATCTAGACCTACTAACATATTTTTCTCATTCTAGGGATACAGTGTGGTCGGTCCTAACAGGCCAAGCATACGACAATACCCCTACCATAGTCTTGCACGATGTAAAAGAGATCGAGACGTGGATACTTCGACTTCTATCAGCGCCTGTGCCCGTGCCGGGGAAAACTCGAATCGAACTCGAAGTTTTGTCGCCGACTGCCCACGCGCCGCTACTCTTTGCCTTGCCAGATCATACTAGATTTACTCTAGTGGATTTTCCTCTGCATTTGCCTTTGGAACTTTTAGGCAAGTATTTTTTTTGCTTACCATGTCGTATCGTAATTACTCTACGTATATAAAATTATTGTACTGGTTTTCTGATAGTTTAAGAACTATTTGCCACTAAAACTATATACCCCACCATTTCTAGAGGTTTTTATATTTTTACATTTACCCTATTAAATATTCTTTTGTTTCAGGCGTGGATACCTGCCTTAAAGTACTTACACTAATCATACTAGAAAACAAGGTAGTGGTCCAGTCTCGAGATTATAATGCCCTCTCGATGTCTGTGATGGCGCTAGTTTCTATGCTATATCCACTGGAATACATGTTTCCGGCGATACCTCTACTACCAACATGTATGAGTTGCGCTGAACAATTACTGCTGGCTCCTACGCCATTCCTTATTGGGATCCCTGCTACGTTTCTCTCGTATAAAAAAGGATTTCGGTAAGTTTATATATCCTTTTCTTGAATAACTTTACTAGTGGCCGCTCTAGAGACTAACAAACATGCATCTAAGATACATTAGTAGAAAAGAAAGAACGGAAATGTTTTCTTGCAGAAATTAATTTCTTTCTAATATTCTTCAAGATATTATTTTTAATACTTTTTGGCGACTGGCTGGTAGTGCGACCTTTCTGATACCGTTTTATTACATTTTTTGATACTGACTCTTCAAATCAGTTGCTTTTGTCCATTGATCTGGTCTGTATATATTATACTTTGTAAGATTATAAATTATCTCAAATAATTATATTTATAATTTTGCCACTACATTCCATCGTTTCATTCATTTATACAGTCCACGCTCTCCATTAGTTATCAATACTAATTAATGTATTTCTCAGATTACCCGATGACATTTGGCTGGTGGATTTAGACGCAACAAAACTAGTGCCACCTACCGGAGCCGACCAGGACTTACCACCGCTTCCCGAACCCGAGGGTTCCGTACTTAAAAACCATTTAAAACAGGTATGTACCCTCAATGCTGTACTTGTATACTGAAGTGTGCTCTTTCAATCTAACCACCTAATATTTTGTCTCTTTCACGCACTTGTGCGCGCATTGTTATTGATGTCGCTAATCGGCTGTCAAATGCATTACATGTTGTATACCATCCAAATTATTTCTTCTAAATCTAATGCAAACTTTATATCTTCTAACACAAACTTATCTGATTTGGCGCCATTTTGAACCAATAAAGTTTCACATTCAAGAAGTCGTGTCTGATTGGAAATAAATAGGAAAAAGGAAATGTGACTTCAGATTCTCTTATTACCAAATCTGATGAGTTTGTATTGGCAGTACCTTACATTATATTACACGATACTAAATCTGTCTATCAATTATGTCTGTCTTTAACAATTAACCTGTATTTACTATTTATACAACTAACAAATTATAACTAACTATACAATGCCAACAAAGATTTCATGACATTTACATTATTCTCATATCTAATCATTCATTTTAAAACTAAAGTTATCTGAAATCTTTGTATAGCACATGGCTGAACTCTTAAACCTCATTTACACTAGAGCAACATTGTGCTACACTATTGTGTGTTACAAATTTTGCCATATTATTGCATGCCACAATCGACAACATTATGCGGTCAATGCGACACTTCTTTATCTATTTTCCTCGCTGGGAATGTATGAGTGTATGTTTGCGACAACGCACAATTTGTAAGTCGCACAAGTCATGAGCCACCACTTACGGGAAACAGCCTATATCCGACAGGGGAATTTCGTAACTCGCAACAGCAAATAAAAGCAATGCCATCGACAAAATTGTAAGCGTGTGCGTGCGCGAGACGAGTGGGAGGCATTGGCGGACGCCACACACGCTCACAATTTTCGCGATCGCATAGCTCTGGCTTAACTTTTGCAAGTTACGTTATCAGCCTACTACAATTATGATGTTGCTCTGGAATAAATGTGGCTTGATTCGTACAATTTACTACACTGAGCTAGTGCCTCAACTCAACTCGAGGTCAGATGAGAGAGACAAATTTAGAACATCGGTTTACTTTTCAGTGTGGTATTTTTTATGAATGAGAGGATTACTTCACTAACATTCGCTCACTTCTTCCCTCATGGCTAGGCCGTGCATATCATGGGCGGTTACGGAGCTGGTGTAAATATTACTATTTACTCTCTTTTTACTTCGCACACTTTGACTTTATTATGTGTATTCACAAACAGTGTTCAAGGTTTTATGCCAGTACAATATATGTGCTGCCCTTTTAGAATTTACTGATTTGCTATATTCTCTATCAAAGCGGTGAGATATAGAGCTTTGTTCAATCTCACACATGACTAGGTCCCATAGTGTAATTTCAATCGGATATTTTAATGTTTTCATTTGAATACGTGTCTTTAATTTTGCATGTGACCTCTACTCTCTCTCTCTCTTTTTCTTTCAATCCGTTTTGGTAGATATCCATTACATGAGTTTAATAACAAGTTCATACAAAACTACACATGTACTCAACATTTTCTAAGAGGCGGCACATAATGACTGAATCGGTGTTAGACATAACCTTGCTATACATAATTCATCTCATACATACATAAAATTATTGGTAATGAAAAATGGATCTAACACTATTTCAGTCAAGTTTGAATTTAGCATGCACTGTGTTGTGGCTGTTGTGAGAGTGCTGTTTTAATTACAAACTGATATTATTATTATCACGCCTCAATTTGATATAGGAAGAATGCGTATTTATTTTTCGTTTTATATTGATTTGACAATAAATGTTTTCTAAGCGATTTTACGGCTAATGTAATGATGCTATATTTAAATTAGATATCACGTCTGTTTGAAGGCTATTTGAACGAATTGCTTGAATGCCTAACTAAGAACAAGATAATGGTCTTATTTGTAGATTTAAGTTTATAATTTTAAAATCCCAAGTAGTTTTTACATATTGTAATATAAATAAACTCAAATACGCTTCATTGTAAAATATTACTGCATCTGTTGGCAATTTATTGAAAATATTAGAATTGTAAATATTGTTGATGAGTGAATGAATGAATGAGTTGTTCGGTTGTATGATAAATGACGTATAATGTCTGTGACAGGCTCTGAACAGTCTAACCAATACATCGATGGAGCAGGCGACGGCGCTGCAACCGTCGCGACGAGACAGCGTCGGAGGAGCTACGCTCAAGTAAGTTTGCCTTTACACCTTCTAAAAGTCCTATTCGGCAAACATACAATAAAATAAGAATCAATTTATTAATTTTTCTTGGTACGAAGTTCAGATAAATATATGAAATTTACACAAAACTAGTCCCACAGTAATGAGGTCGTTTATATAACTATAAGCAGAGATTTTTTTTGTTTTCTTCACCCATTCTGGGTAGGCAAAGGGAACTATGCCCGCCCATACAGCCAAGTCATTAGTACAATTTTTTTATTGATATGAAATGAAATTTAATGAGATGAAATAAAATGAAACCTAACCTAACTAATAATAAATAAATAATTAAATCTGAAACAAATTAGTAGCTTCTTTTTAGAAATATTTGCATGAATCATAAAACTTCTATGATTTTTTTTTTTGTAAAAACTTCGTGGTTGGTTTTTTTCTTTTTAATAGACATTATTTTGACAGTTAGGAAAGAAAACGCACGAGTTCGGAAAAGGTAAAGAAAAAGCACGAGTATGTAATAGCCCACATCCCGAACGTTATATATCCCTGCAATACGCCACTTTTTGAGCAACTGTATTAAAGAATGTGGTACACTGTAAAACTGTAAATGCATATACCTATATGACGTGTATTATAACCATTATTAATCATGATAATGTGTACCACAGGGTACAACCAGCATCGTTCCGTTCAGCGACGGACGGTATCCACAGCACGCCGGAAAGCCGGCGCGTGTCGCTCGGTGGCGCGGCGGCAGCGAGCGCGGTGAGCGCGGGACATACGCCGCAACGCCTGTCGTTAGCCTCGCCCCATCAGCCGCAGCCGTTCAACCCGCTTATCTACGGCAATGATGTTGACTCGGTCGATATTGCTACTAGAGTCGCTATGGTGAGTACTGAAAATGTTCTTTCGCATGTGTTTTGTGTCTATTTTACATATTGGATACCTACTTGACATAACTTCTTTTTGGATTTGGTTTAACAATTAAAAATCTATGATGGCCTGTAGTACCCATTATTTACATTTTTGTACATAACTTACACTCTGTCCCACTGCTAAGCAAAGGGCTCCGCGATTCGAGCACACGCTCCTTTTGTTTCCCTCATACTGGGTGCAACTTATCCTAGCTGTCCCTTTACCTCCTCCTAGGTCTTGCCTTACGCCAGTTATAGTCACAATATATTCTATCTATCTATATAATATGTCGAAGGTAACTTTGACATAATATACACTTGTTTACAGGTACGCTTCTTCAATTCGCAAAACATTCTGGCGAACTTCATGGAGCACACGCGCACGCTACGATTGTACCCGCGGCCGGTCGTCGCCTTCCAGATCAATAGCTTTCTGCGATCGCGACCGAGAACCACCTCGTTCTTGAACAAATTTGCTAGAACTCAGGTATGTGGGAAATACATTTACCACCATAGTAAAATTATTTTTATTGAAGTTTTAAAATAATCCATATCCATACTTCTATACTAATCTATATCTATAGGTATACTAATATTATAAAGAGGTAAACTTTGATTGTTTGTTTGTTTATTTGCAGCGAATAGGCTCTAAACTAGTGGACCGATTTCAAAAATTCTTTCAACGTTAGAATTCTTATTGGACCTGGATAAACATAGGCTATAAGAATTTCCCGATATTCCCACGGGAAGGCAACCAACGGGAATTCAATATTTTTTACGAAAACCACTATACATATGAAGCTGAAATCAGGCATATATGTTCATTGGGGACAGCGAGGAAGGACTAAAAATGGATTTCCCGAAATTCCCACGGGAAGGGGACAAACGGGAATTCATAATTTTTTACGAAAACCGCTATCAACATGAAGCTGAAATCAGACCTGTATGTTTTTTAGGGACTGCGAGGGAGTACTAAGAACGGAATTCCCGAAATTCCCACGGGTAGGGGACAAATGGGAATTCTAAATTTTTACGAAAACTGCTATTTGTATGAAGCTGAAATCAGATTAGGAACTACGAGGAAGTACTAAGAATGGATTTCCCAAAATTCCCACGGGAAGGGGACTAACGGGATTTTTTTTCACGAAACCGGCTACACATATATATGAATCTGAAATTGGGCATATATGTTCATTAGGGACCCCGAGGAAGCACTAAGAACGGATTTCCCGAAATTCCCACGGAATAGGGACAAACGGGAATTCATTTTTTACGACAACCACGATACATATGAATTTGAAATCGGACCTGTACGTTCATTAAGGAGCACTAAAAACGGATTACCCGAAATTCCCACGGGAAGGGAATTTAAATTTTTTACGAAAACCGCTGTTTGTACGAAGCTGAAATCAGATTAGGGACTACAAGGAAGCTCTAAGAACGGATTTCCCGAAATTCCCACGGAAAGGGGACCAAATTTTTATGAGAACCGTTGTACCTACATATGAAATTGTAGCTATGTACTGATATGTACCGAAGCGAAGCGAGGGCGGGCCACTAGTTTTAAATATATTTAAATATGGTCGATTCCGGCAGTCACACTTAAACCTAAACGTAAAATTAGTCCTACCTGTCCTTTTTTCTCTCAGCCATTTATGTTATGAACGGAGAGAGATAGACCTGACTAAGGTTAGGTTTACGTTTAAGGGGGACTGCCGGAATCAACCCTAATGTCTCTGCATTCCGAGTATAGGTACTAAACTATTCGTAATAAGTGTTTTGTTTTTGTTTGTGACATCAAGGTTTTTGCACCTCATTTGATCTACTGAATGGCAGCCATCTTGCTTTTGGATATATGAAGTTATTTATTCAAATTAGTCCGATGGTGTAAACACTTAATGCAAGTAGGTGCTTTACTACATAAATTTATGAAAAGCTACTTTCTCTATCTCAAATCTCAATTTTCATTACACAGGCAGTGGAATTCCTAGCAGAATGGTCGCTAACACCATGCAACGTGGCGTTTCTTCGCGTACAAACGGGTGTATTCGACCCGAGGCAGATTGGGGACAAACCGAAATGGTTCGCGGATCAGTTACAACCGATCCGGTTTCCGGTGTGGGACGATGGCAGCTCGTTAAACGGTGCCTTAAGGCAACTGCAGCGGCAGGAAAATCAACCTACTGGTAATGCTAATCATTTATGTTACTTGTAGATTTTCTTATCATAGTTAGAAGTATGTTTCGTAACTATTTGTGTGGTTGGCGCAATATGGTTTCTTTGGAAACTCATATTGCCAAGGATTTGGCGTTTGTTTTTACGGTCGGCTGACTGCTTTACGGCAGCCCTCCAAAATAAATTCAGTGGTACAGGCCCGTAACTGGGATCGAACCTACTACGCCGCCGTGCGACTGGAAGGCGCACGTCTTAAAATGTTTAATAACTAACATGTAATGATTTCCACTGTATCTCAAACTTCTTTCAAACTTTCAACTTCTGTAACTTTCAAAAACCAGTTTCAAAAGTCAGTGTTTAATTTATAGTAAATACTTGTGTCTAAACGTTTACGAAATATACATTTTCCAGATGAAAGTGGATCTGATTCGGAGGCTGCAGAAAGTACGAGCTCCTCGTATTCATCTCTCAGTGATTTCGTGTCGGGCGAAATGCCATCTTCTGATTTGTCGCCAGGTAATATTAATTGTGTTTTAGTATTATACATATTCTCATTACCTATAATCGGAAATTATCCCTATTGTATATAAGGTTGTCTAGATTATCTTATTTAAAGAGAGCTAAATTAGACACCCGATTTGAATGTTTTTTAGACATAACAACTGAATGAATTTTACCAGCTAGTCCTTCATAAGTTGTTTGTTACCATTCTCTTTTCGTCTAAAATCAATCACAACTAATATGAGTATTATAAATGCGCAAGTGAGTTTGTTTGTTACTGCTTTACGCTATACAGAATGTAACAAAAGCATACCACTTTTAAGCGAAAAGCTATGTAAAAAGCCCACTAAAAGAAACCTACCCACGAAATTTCAGACTAGAAATCACATGTTTATTTTTCCAAATAGTGTGAAGAATTCCTAAACAACTCAGAAATGTTCATACAATCTTGAAAAATAAAAATGTTCGAAATCACATGTGGGCATGAGCTAGTCTAATATTTTGATGACGCCCCTATAACAAACTCGATTTTCCAGGTGGCAACATTCACCAGCAACACGAAACGTACAACGCTGTGGTACAAGTGCCGATGATGATGTCGTCTACGTTAGATCCCAAAACTGTAAATATCCTACCTAATATCACCTACCTACCTATGCGTAAAAGTTTGTGAGCACTTGAAGATGTTTGAATGTTTGTTACTTCTTCACACAAATACATACTACAGAACCGATTTTGATCTTAGTATATCAGTGATATTATTAGTCCGCTAGTTATTCGTGTAAATAATAAATATACACCTCTTGTGATTTGGTTTATCTGCTCGAATAATTTATTTATTTATAACAACAACCATATTACAAAGCATTTCAGGTTGCGCCAATGAGCCTTGAAATGTAGATATTATGATAACTTTAACAATTATAATGTGCATTAAGATATCAGATAAAAAATAGGCATTCATGCTCACTCATTCACCATCTCACAGTATCTCAGACACTCACGACTCACAGACGGCCATGCACTCATAAACAGATCACACTCTGGTGCTGATGCCAAGAGTGCATTTAGCACTGTTAATGCGCGGAGAAGTGGCGGGGCGGCCAGCAGCGCGTACCGGCGATAATCCCTCAACTTCCCTCCCTTGTAGCCGTCATACTCTCTTATCTGTCCTTTTTTTTAATTGTCAACACACTGTCATATATTTTACACAGGATGAAACTATCTTTTAGATCTATATGTATTTTGTAACAGTAATTTATAACATGGTATACATGCGTTATTCCTAGGTATACAGTCCACCATCGTCTCTACAATATGGTACTGAACGAGTCGAGGAACGTAAACAAGATGGCCGCGAGTCGACTTCCCCTTCCGGGTCAGATTCCTCCCACAGCGAACTGTCAGACGACGAGCCTAGAGTCACCGCCCAGCCTGCGCCGCAACCTAATAAGAAAAGCGTATGTATTTCAACATTGACGTTAATGTATATGTTAGACTTATTCGAACTTAAAAAAATCTATGGTTTTTCAAATCAAATAGCTCACTTCACCATACACGTCATTTAGTATTTAAATTTTTTCAAGCTTGAATTGGGCTTTACATATCCTAGTATTGGACACGCAATGTATTATAGGCTACACTGAATTACAGCAATATTCACCATAGCTACATATAATATGACAAGGTACATTTGAAGTATGCTATGTGCTACTACTACACATATTTACTGTAACGTAAATATCTAGAGCAGAGTTTTCCATCCTCATATCTCATCCCAACCGTTATAGTGTACATAATTGTAGTTAAGCAGACGAAACTAGGCTGCAAAATTAATATCATACAGTTCATTTGTACATTGATTGCTAAATAGGATACGGATAGCGGCAGCTTTGGTCGCGAGTCGGACTCAAATTCCACCACCACACCTAAAACGGTGGTCAGTCGACAAAGGGCCGCCGACAGTAGTACCAGTGATTCAGAAAGGGCACTCACACCATCGCTTTCCGCTTCTAATGTACCGCACCAGAAGGTAAGTTAGGATAGAGCAATTATTCACTTATAAATTTACTTTAATACTCGTAGCAAGTCAACAAATGTAGGTATATTTTACCTGTATGTGCACTGTTACTCCAATTTTGTGAATATGTTCTAAGTATGTCAATTTCCCTTAGATTGTGTTTTTTTTTTATGGCTACAATTTACAATAAGTACAGCTTACCTGTATATTATGTGTGTTCACTGACGATACATCTCTAAGCACCTTTGTATCACATGCAATGAGCCGACACATGAAAATATTAGTGAAACATTTCTGCCAGGCTATTTTCACTACCAATAACAGTAGGCTAGTTTAAAATGCTACATTCCCTACCATAGAGCACAAGTGGAGTAAGTCGGCAAGAGTCACAGACATCGTTGCTAGAACAATTCGCCGCGCAAGCCAAGGAGCTAGTGAGAGAAACTACGCGGCAAAGTAGTCAGGAGGGATTACTCGCTCATATGGACAAGGTATTTTAATAAATTATATTACCTATATGAAATGAATGTTGTTGTAGATTGTTTTTGATGATACTTCTTATTTTTGAAACGGTTTCATTTCACTTACTTACTGACAATATAATTCGAAAACGAAATACTTACCTAATCGAAATTATCAAGTGATAGATACTGTAATTAAAATCAATTTGATAATATGGTCGATTCCGACAGTCACACTTAGACCTAAACCTAATTTTAGTCAGGTCTATCTCTCTCCGTTCTTAACATAAATGGCTGAGAGAGAAAAGGACAGGACTAATTTTACGTTTAGGTTTAAGTGTGACTGTCGGAATCGACCATATTAAATACCTACTTAAAATTTTTAAAGTAAATGTGAAATAAAACGCGTTTTATTTAATATTGGTATTGTATTGGTGTATTAATTTGCTTACTGTGTTAACAACCTTATTACTTTATCCATAAATCTTTCAAAGAAAGGAAAAGTGGCCGACAAAGAAGACAAGAAAATGTTCGCTCCTTTCGGACAGGTATAGAGTGCTAGTCGACAGTTTGGTAGTTATTTTACGTACTTAGAGTAGTTGCAACCGTTCTTTGCGGTTGTGGAGTTACCCGTGTCATGCACAGTTCCCCCCTCGCCTGCCTTCTTTCCCTGCGCTTACCTAAATATGCTTATACTTCACAGCCCCAAATAAAGATTGCGACTACTGTACAGTCATGAAAAATAAGATTACACGAATCTACTTTTGCTCTTGCGTTAAGGTTTAAAGTTCAACAACAATATACACATCTTATTACTCATGACTGTACCTGCACATGTTTATTGGTCAAGAGACCTGATACTGACTGATCTACGTGCTTTTGTGTTTCCAAATCAGTGCTTGCACCATTTGCTTTAATTATAATTTTTTTTAAACGAAAAACCGACTTCCTCCCAAAACTCGAGCTTACTAAAGTAAAATTTAACTAAAGGGCAAATACGAGTATATATTGCGTTAAGCCGTGTACGAAGTTTAGGAGGCATAATATTATCAGATTTATATAATTTTTATATAAAATAGGCCACATGACAAAAGAGAAAAAGGACTAGGCTTCGTAACTTTACGTCTGACAATATGATGATTATGATGATAATGATGACCTCCGATCAATTTCGGTCATGGCGACCACTTCTAATCCTAGATATTACTAAGTTGGCGTTCATGCTCTCGGAGATGGCTTACATTTACATAGCCAATCTTCGCCCTGAACGCCCGCGCACACAGAGGACAGGTTAGTGCGCCATTATTGTATTATAGATAATGGCAGCAGGAGGACGAGTCTTTAGTTCATCACGTTTAGCGTCAAGGTCAGCCTGACGCTGCTCCTCGAACTCGTGTACTTGCTTTATCACCGTCCTGCGCCACTCTGGTCGTTGTGCTGACAAAACTTCCCATTTAGATGGATCTATATTGCATCTCTTCATATGTCTTTTCTGAACATCTTTGTATCTGAGTATCTGTTGCCCGTCGCGTTTCCGCTTGCCCTCCTCCAGTTCAGAAAAGAAGATGCGCTTAGCCAATCTCTCCTCCGCCATACGAGACACATGACCGCACCACCGAAACTGCCGACGCATTAAGTAGGCCTCAATGGCACTTACATTGGCTCTTCGCAATACTTCGGTATTACGCACTCGGTTGGACCATCTGATTCTCATGATGGATCGGAGGCACTTGAGGTGGAATCGATTCAGAGTGCGTATGTGGCGACGGTACATGCACCACGACTCGGAGGAATATAAGAGATTTGGCAGCACAACAGCCATGTACACACTTATTTAGGCAACATATAATTACACTCCTTCTTCCTGCCCTGTTCCCAATCATTTGGGGTCGGTGCAATATGTAGGTACTCTTTTTTCATTCATCCCTATTATCCGTCATCTCGTTATTCTCATGTCTACCTCTTCCTCTATAACCATCTTACTTCGGACACGGCTTAACGCAACATATAATTTCATGACTTAACACAATTATCTTCATCTTCATAAGCCTATTGCAGTCCATTACTGGACGTAGGCCCCCCCCTGCCATAAGGGGATTTTGTTACTAAAAAGTTCCACTATCTGTTTTTCGGCGGCTCCATCATCAGACCCTCGTTTCCTTTATATTATGTGTAGCTGACCAAAATTCTCTATAAAAATCTAAAAACGGACTACTCGTGCCTTTTATATTTGAGGATATCCCTAGATTCCTTAGAGATTCCATCATCAGATGTTATGTTTTATATGTAGGTGATCAAAACGCTCAGTAAAAGTATAAAAACAGACTACATGTGCCTACAATATTCGAGGATTGCCCTCGATTTCTCCAAGATCCCATCATCAGATCCTGATATGGTGAATATGGGACCAACCTGGAAGTATACCATGACCAACTATAAAAAAAAAATTGAAATCGGTTCATAAATGACGGAGTTCTGAGGTAACACACATAAAAAATAAAAAAAATAAAAATAATAATTTTTTTAAAACGAAAAACCGACTTCCTCCCAAAACTCGAGCTTACTAAAGTAAAATTTAACTAAAGGGCAAATACGAGTATATATTGCGTTAAGCCGTGTACGAAGTTTAGGAGGCATAATATTATCAGATTTATATAATTTTTATATAAAATAGGCCACATGATAAAAGAGAAAAAGGACTAGGCTTCGAAACTTTACGTCTGACAATATGATGATTATGATGATAATGATGACCTCCGATCAATTTCGGTCATGGCGACCACTTCTAATCCTAGATATTACTAAGTTGGCGTTCATGCTCTCGGAGATGGCTTACATTTACATAGCCAATCTTCGCCCTGAACGCCCGCGCACACAGAGGACAGGTTAGTGCGCCATTATTGTATTATTGATAATGGCAGCAGGAGGACGAGTCTTTAGTTCATCACGTTTAGCGTCAAGGTCAGCCTGACGCTGCTCCTCGAACTCGTGTACTTGCTTTATCACCGTCCTGCGCCACTCTGGTCGTTGTGCTGACAAAACTTCCCATTTAGATGGATCTATATTGCATCTCTTCATATGTCTTTTCTGAACATCTTTGTATCTGAGTATCTGTTGCCCGTCGCGTTTCCGCTTGCCCTCCTCCAGTTCAGAAAAGAAGATGCGCTTAGCCAATCTCTCCTCCGCCATACGAGACACATGACCGCACCACCGAAGCTGCCGACGCATTAAGTAGGCCTCAATGGCACTTACATTGGCTCTTCGCAATACTTCGGTATTACGCACTCGGTTGGACCATCTGATTCTCATGATGGATCGGAGGCACTTGAGGTGGAATCGATCCAGAGTGCGTATGTGGCGACGGTACATGCACCACGCCTCGAAGGAATATAAGAGATTTGGCAGCACAACAGCCATGTACACACTTATTTAAGCAACATATAATTACACTCCTTCTTCCTGCCCTGTTCCCAATCATTTGGGGTCGGTGCAATATGTAGGTACTCTTTTTTCATTCATCCCTATTATCCGTCATCTCGTTATTCTCATGTCTACCTCTTCCTGTATAACCATCTTACTTCGGACACGGCTTAACGCAACATATAATTTAATGACTTAACACAATTATCTTCATCTTCATAAGACTGGACGTAGGCCCCCCCCTGCCATAGGGGGATTTTGTTACTAAAAAGTTCCACTATCTGTTTTTCGGCGGCTCCATCATCAGACCCTCGTTTCCTTTATATTATGTGTAGCTGACCAAAATTCTCTATAAAAATCTAAAAACGGACTACTCGTGCCTTTTATATTTGAGGATATCCCTAGATTCCTTAGAGATTCCATCATCAGATGTTATGTTTTATATGTAGGTGATCAAAACGCTCAGTAAAAGTATAAAAACAGACTACATGTGCCTACAATATTCGAGGATTGCCCTCGATTTCTCCAAGATCCCATCATCAGATCCTGATATGGTGAATATGGGACCAACCTGGAAGTATACCATGACCAACTATAAAAAAAAAATTGAAATCGTTTCATAAATGACGGAGTTCTGAGGTAACACACATAAAAAATAAAAAAAATAAAAAATAAATAAAAAAAAACATACAGACGAATTGATAACCTCTCTTTTTGAAGTCGGTTAAAAATAAAAAAAAACATACAGACGAATTGATAACCTCTCTTTTTGAAGTCGGTTAAAAATACGTGCACTGTACTATAGGTAAACAAACACAAATCTAAAAGACTTAGTTCCAGAGTCACCATTTGCTGATAAGTTCCGGATAAACTATCTGGCACTTGTTTTGACAGGTAAGCCTTACAATTACCTGCCAAAAAAGTGTCATATAGGTTATCTGGAATTAATCAGCAAATGGTGAAATTTGCACTTCATTGCATTGACCATACCTACACAATTTATATTTTAAAATGTGCACAGTGTGCTGATTTTTAGGGTTCCGTACGTCTGAATACAAAAACGGAACCCTTATAGGATCACTCGTGTGTCTGTCCGTCCGTCGCTTACAGTCAATTATTTCCGAATCTATTAGACCGATTAAGTTGAAATTTGGTACACATATCAATTCCTGTGACCCAAACACAGAGGTGTGACGTGAGCAGATGAAATCTGTATATGGGGGGTCATTTTTGGGGGGGGGAGGGGAAAATTTAAAAAAAAAATCTGAAAACTGCATCGTGTGGCATATCAAATGAAAGGTCTTGTTGAGAAGATCTTAAATGTATTTTTTTGTAATTTTAAAATAAATAGTTTCCAAGTTATTCAAGAAAATAGACGAAAATTGACCATTCCCCCCCCCTTATCTCCGAAACTACTGAACCTAAAATTTTGAAAAAAATACAGAAATTAGTTTTCTCCTTATAGATTATAGGAAAACCTATAAGAAGTCCATGATATTAAAATAACATGGTAAATCACTCAATATTGTGCGTACCAACTTTTTGTCAGATTTAAAAAAACATGATAGGTAACATCGTACGGAACCCTCTTCACGCGAGTTCAACTCGCACTTGTCAGCTTTTTTTAAATAAAAATGACGTACTACAATACGGTTTAATTTTTAAGCGACAGGTTCACATGCATTTCACATTATAAAAATTTATTTTTATATTTTTCTCCAACTGCTAAGTAATAATTTATGTAGGTATTCATATACTTACTATAGAAATAATTCCTTGGGTTAAATGGAAATGCTTCAATTTATGAATTCACTTTCTGCAATAGTATATATTTTGCGTGTTAACATAGTTACATACTTCACACTAACTTTTACTCCAAAAATGCCCATTATTTACAGAGTAATAAACAAATACTCCAAATAATAATAACATAATATAATAAATCACTCTAGTTAACACTGCACGCGAAAAAAGCCGCTGAAGAAGCTTCGAAAAGCATGCAGGAGGCGTCGAAATCAGCGCTTGAAGCTAGTAAAACTGCCACCGCTGTCAGTAAAAATACTTTGGAAGATCTCACATACGTCGGCAAATCAACTTTCGGGGATCTCAGCAAAAGTGCCAAAGAAGTTGCAGCGAAAAAGGGATTTCTTATCAAGGTGTGTAAAGTTGTTTCTTGGTTGTTTAAAGTATCATCTTTATACATATATCACTAGTGGACGCCCGCGACTTCATCCCCGAGAACTTAATATCCTTCTCTCTACTCGTATTTGTAGTAAAATCTCATGAAAATATTTTCTTTCGCTTTTATTATACTTAATATGAGTTTGGATCACCCTAAATTCTGTCAACTCGAGAAAAAAGAAATCCATGAAAAATTATTGAATAGAGCCATTTCCTTCGTCGGAAAATCCAATCTAACAACAAAAATGAGGAGCTGCTCAATAAACTCGAACGACTTCAAAACCTGGGTATCCGCTTCATATACGGACTACGCAAATATGATCATGTCACTCAATTTCGAAAAGAGCTGAAATGGCTACCTATTAGACTTCGCCGGTATGTTCACATATTAACTCTTCTGTTTAAAATTTTATTTAACACATCCTCTCCAGTATATCTACGAGAACGTTTCGACTATCTCTTTCCACGAGACCGCCCCTTGCGCTCATCAACTGCTACTCTACTTAAAACTCCTCAGCATAATTCTATCGCTTATAACTACTCATATACCGTGTATGCAGTCAAATTGTGGAACTCTCTGCCTCACACCGTGAGAGATTGCCAAACTGTTGCTACATTTAAGAAAAGGTTAAAGAACTACCTCTCGCTTCAACAGAAATGAGTCTCTCTGTTGTATATTTAATTAATAGATATTTATGTATGTTTATGTAGGTATATTTTGTTAGTTTTATTGATTAGATTAGGACAAAAAGAACAAAATTTAAGAAAGAAACATCGAAAAATAAATATCGATGAGAATTTACAATTTAAAAAAAATGGTTTGCTGGAAGAAATCTCTTTCAGAGATAAGCACGCCTTTGTACATTTTCTTTCATAATTTCTGTCTGTATATAATTGTATGTGTACAATAAAGAAATTACTTAATATGACAGGGCGAGAGCCAAGAGCAGCGTGAAAGTACAAATGGCACGCGCCGCGATTCAACCGCCTTACAAACGGCCAACATGCTGGCGGCGACGCATCGGGACTTCTTTTCAAACATCAGCTCAGATTTGAACGGACTGGCTGCGTCTACTTCGAGCATGTTTAGCGACTTTTTTGGCAATAAAGGTGAGATATGTTACTCATTAATACCTAGTAACCTAAGTATTGAGATGTTTGGACTATTTCGGAGTTGGATTCGGTGAGAAATTAGCAATTTTCATTACCAAATAATATTTAGTAATTAATTATATCCTTCTGTAAAGTTGAATTAGAAGCTTAGTATAATTATGTGACCACCACTGTATATAAGTACGACTTAAAGTTGATCACAATCATAGAGGCATAAACTTATTTCTCTATGCAAAAATACGTCACAATTAGTCGCAAGCGATAAAGGATGAGCCTGTCGCCAAATCTTCCATTTTTATTTTGATTCCAGGTAACAAACAGCTGAAGCCATCGCCGCAGCACTCCACAGCGAGTGCGTCCAGCAGTGGGCAGACGTCGACAACCTTCGGTCCGTTCTCACAAGGCGCGCGGGGATTGGTGCAGCGCTCGCCGCTCATACGTCACACCTCACCATCGGCACCGACACGCCCCGTCGCTAATGTGCCGCCCAGCGCTGAGAATCAGGCTTTCCTTAATGACGTGAGTTGTTTTTAATGACGTCATTTGAACAAATAAACTCATATCGTACATGATCACATGTTTTGAGCAAATAAATAAACATTTATTTTTTCTAAGTTTGACAGCTATCCATATATTTTGCTGTCAAATGTCATTTATAAATAGTTTCAGCATGATTACCGCCAACGATGAATTATATAGAGGCTACCGTTATACGCATTTTTGGGAGTCTGTGTGCTTGTAGTTGAACCTGATGGCTAATCGGAAACTAAATACTTAGATCTTAGATACATTTACGAAAAACATGTCTTACCAATTTTTTATGACAACGAGAAATGATAGATAGAAAATATAGTCATACATACATAATAAACTGTGTACTCAGAACTGCAGGATCATAAAGGAGATCACACAGCCACGTTTAGCATATCTGGTACAGGTGTAAATTATCAGTGACATGGTCTTCCTCCTCTACCTAGAGGATTGTAGATATTTATGGAAGGCCTTTTTCCTATGCAGCTGATTCAACATGTTTTGGACGGCGAAGGTGTGGGGTGGTTGAAACTCAATCGGTTGAAGAAGTTAATGGAAGACGAGTCGTACAGAAATATGGTGCTGAGTAAACTCAATAGGAACTTCAACAGAAAAGCCACGCCCAATGATAAAGTTGATGATGTGGTAAGTGTATGAATGAATGAATGAATTTATTTTCCATTGTATAGGGTAAATAATAGGTGATAGAATATACATCAGAAGGATATGTCTAATATTACAACTGCACATGACTGTGTTCCCATATTTGGGTCACGAAGGACGTTTGTAGCCACGTTGTGAATAATGGGGCTAGATGTAAACGATCACTGACAAAGTTGCTAGCTTATAGACTGAAAGATCGCCTCTGAGCTCCTTACGGCTAATTTCAATGCGAGAGATCAAATAGAATCTCGGATTTTTCTATTCCTAATTTGAAATTTTGTATGAAAACAATTGAAGATTATAGCTGAGATATGCAAAAAATCTCTAAAGATCAGTTATAGAAATTGGTTGTTAGTCGACTTTTACAATATGCATGGAAGGAGATGCAGACTAGTGAATCCCCGCATCAACATCATGTTCTTACTCGATGGTATTATACATATAACTTCGCCTATGGTTAAGATATTCTGTTATCGTGCCGATCAAAACACTGAGGTGTCTACAATAGACCGTTTTTACATTAGGTTATAACGATAACGACACGATATCGTGTAACCGATATATTCATAAAATATACTGTCTCTATGGTATGAAAAAAAATAGCGATGGTATAAAATTAAATAGTTTATTGGGTATATGGGTATCGTACAAGGCGATTAAGGGTTTCCCGGGGGTGGGCAGCAGCGCCTCCCGTGTTGACATAGTCCAAAATACAAACTGCGGTCACCAACCCGCCTGCCCAGCGTGGTCACTATGGGCAAATACCCTCCATGGCAGTCTTGTGACGTGCCCTGGAGGAGGCCTACGTTCTGCAGTGGACTGCAATAGGCTGATGATAATGATAATGATGATGTATCCGTTGGTCCTTCGAGCCGGATTTTTCTAATTGACTTATTGTTTCCAGTTTATCAGCAAACCTATTTGGAAAGGCATGTTGAAGGTCCTCCAAGCGGTAGTCCATGGTTTAGAGCATACGTACTCGAACTTCGGCCTCGGAGGCATGGCATCCGTGTTCCAACTGGCAGAGATGGCGCATACGCACTATTGGAGTAAGGAGATCGCCGGGTTGGAACACGGCGGCATGGGCGGGTCTGCGCTGTCGGATCATTATAGACACGATCTAGATACACCGTCTTCTTCACCTTCGTCTAGGAAGAGCTCACAAGCAGGTTGGTATTTATCTGAAGTCTTGGGAGTCGATTGTACGAAACTTTTTTTTTCGTTATATTGATAGTTGGTTCTCTCTTTATGTTAACAAGATCGAGAGATATTCTACTACGTTTTTTTATGGAGGGAGTCCCGTTTAGTGTAGTAAAATAGTTTGTATATTTCATTCCATAACGGCATTATGGACTGGTCTAGTAGGTAGTGACCCTGCTTGCGACGCCATAGGTCCTGGGTTCGAATCCTGGTAGGTGCAAACATTGATATGATGAATATCGATGTTTGTTTCCGAGTCATGGATGTTTCTATACTTATCTATGTATTTATATACCGTTGCTTAGTACCCACGACACAAGACCTTAGGGATCTTACTGTGGGACTATGTTAATGTGTTGTGTAGTGTGTGAATATCATAATAATATAGAAGATCCCCCAGCCACGTTTAGCGGGTACAGTTGTAGGAGTGACAAGTTGCTAGCTTATCGCCTGAGAGAATGCCCAAGTTCCTAAGTAGACTGTTACGATATACACGGTAGGTGATGCAGCTGATGTATTGTAGTGATGCCCCACATCAGCACTGAATATGTAAGTATTTGGTAGTGACTTTGCCTCAAGTGGTTTGCATCTCATAAGCACGCCTTTGTACATTGTCAATGTAAAATGTTTTTCCATATAAAATGTCTGTGTACAATAAAGAATAGAATAGAATAGAATTATTTATACAGGGTGTTGTGGCAGCCAGGCAAATATTGATATGGTGACTTCAGACCATGATTCTAAGATGAAAACCAGTGAAAATTTTAGCAGGAAAATTCCAACATTTTCCGACATTTTTTTCATTTTTTCAGGAAAAAATAGTATGATTCGTTTAAGTAGGCCTTAAATATTGACTTTCAAACAAAATTTTTACCTATGGATGTTTTTTTTTTTTTAAGTTGCTCTTAAAAAGTTCAATTACTTAACTGATTAACCCCAAAGGAGAGTCACACACAACACAAGTGATCCAAAATACAGCAATGTATCACACAATAACCAATAAGCCCATTTAACTAGTCACATGATTGCCTGATACAATTGGCGCGGAAAGCAAACATTGTGTATAATCAAATCAAAAATTTATTTCCTGCGAGTAATAACACTATCATATAACTCAAAACAATGGTTCTTGTTCTGTATCTATTTGCCTGGCTGTCACACACACCCTGTATAGGAAATATTTACTTTACAATTTGTTGAATAAAAATAAAGGCACATACTAATAATACTGTTTAGGTTTTGCTTTAGTTATTCATGTTAATTGGCTTAATATTGTTTACAGACATTCCAACAGTAAATTACCCTGAAATGGACTTTAGTGAAGTGCTAAGTACAACGGAAATGTTTAAAGACATGTTAAATCAAAAGAGGGATCTGCTTTTTAATAAACTGACGTCATTTGAATCCGATGTAAGTACCTCAGACTTGTATCATAAAGAGTTTTTTTTATTGTTGCATGGTTATAATATGACAGATTGAAATGACCGAATATATACTTATATTATATCCAATAGTTTATGCATTTTGAAGAATATTATTACAAAGTAAAGTACTTAATTACCTATAAATCTTTCTCTATAATTTATTTATCTCTGAGTTAATTACTTACATACTTTTATATTTATTTCATAAAACTTGTGAAAAATGTTACCTAAGTAACATAATAAGTAGTAAAAAAATGTTTATTAACAAAAATATTTTAAAGTAAATAATATTTTATCGTAAGTAATATTAATTGGGTATCGGTATTTAATTTATCCGAAATGTTACAAAATTCAATAATACATCACATACTAAGTTTTCATTTGTCAATTGAAATATTTATGTCGAATTATTTATTACTTTAACAAGTATATTTTTATTGCATGCTTGTGAGTTCAATGTCTATAGGTAAATAAGTATGTAAGTATTTACCTGAATGTAACATATGCTAGTCTTTGTGTGAGTGTTAAACGTTTGAAGCTTTAGTATTTTGACAAGGATCCGAATGAAATTCGAAAATTCGCAACTAAATTTAGATCATAATTTAACTTGACTTTTCCTCATTACTTGATTAACGTAAAAATCATACACCTAAATATAAAATAATAGTAACGTTGCATTGTGTGAAACGTTTGATAATCACAATTAAAAATGCAAAAAATATACCGACGAATTGATAATCTCTCTGTTTTTGGAAGTGGGTTAAAAAACAAGAGACGGCACTATCAAAATATCACTGGACAAGTATCCAATTCTAAGGTTTCGGTTTTTTCTTCGGTGGTACGAAACCTATATTGGATCATTTGTTTTCAAGCCAGTTTTAAATTCTGGATCCCAAAATAATAATCAAAATTATGGAATCCTACCGATTATACCGACGGCGATATAACCTCGCCAATACATCGATGTCGCTAACTGATATTCGAATATGGAATCCGACCGATTATACAGACGGCGATACAACGCGGCAACACAACGGTGTCATCAAAAAAGTCTAGTTCATAAAGATCCTTGCGCGGCTGTGATACTCGTGTGTTGAGGGGTGTACAGTCGAGGGGTTTTGGCGGCAGGCGGCGCCGTCGTCCGACTGCTCGGCCGACGAGAGCGGCTCCATCACCACCAACCGCGCCAATCTGTACGACCATCGCGCCTCCTTTAAGTCGAACCTCTCTGATACTGACCTCATGTTCCTCAATGTAAGTCCTAGTGCGTCTCGTGTGCTTTCTGTCCGCTTAGGGGTTGGGTCTTGGGCTCTAAAATAGGTGGGAGTACGATTTTAGGTGCTGATTTTATAACTTCGATTTAAATTTAGAACTACAAGGTCTAAAGAGATCCTTAGTATAGACTTTCATACAATTTTAAAATCGTTATGTACTCCCATTTATTACAAGTGTGAGACCTGTGTTTTCTTCCACACTTCACTCAGTATAAACCTGTAGAGCTTTTCGAAAGGGTTTGGATTGCATACCGAAAGGTTAATAGCCCCTATACACTACATTGGCATACGAATATGGAATTCTAAATTTTTGGCTATCAGCCTCTGCATTAGTACAATAGTTTCGCATGTTTTAAATGAATGTAGTTATGAATGCAGAAATTTGACAAGTACTTTTGCAATAATTATATATTGTATTACATTTGTATATCTACGTACCTGACCTATGTGGAAAATTTGTATAAGTACCATGTGCAATTGTGTATGCCAATATCGTCATTACATTATTGCAGCCAAACAATATAAATAATTTCGGTCTAAGATTGATTCGAGTTTAGTATATTTTCACAATCACAAAAATAGATAGCACTTAGTATATATACTAGAAGTACGAGTATCTAAGGACATAGTCCTACAAATAATCTAGAAAGCAGGTATTTTCGCATTTTATTTGCCGTATGGGAAACATACGAAGATTGAAGGATTTAAGAGATTTATGTTATACCTTTAGGGTATTAGTTACTTCTGTAAAACTCCGAATAGAGGTAAATCTCCATAATTTATTATGAAACTTATTGCCTTAGAGCAAACAGTTAATAGTGGTGTTTCATACAATAAATATTTATTCATCATTAATTATGAATCTTTAAACATGTTCATTAGTATCGCAACATATCCTACGAATAATTAAAACGGGGGTAAGGGGTTTTAAAGTTATTACTATTCGAGATTTACGGTGAGATATAAATCAAAAGTACATTAATGCCCAATTCTTTTATCCCATAACTAACTACGTGTTTTAGAATTTCAGATATAAGTAGGATATTAAAAATGTTATAAGTATTTTTAAAAAAGTGAATAAATACATAATAATAAAAAAACTTAAGTAAACATTGGAACCAATATCTCAATGTGACAGTGCAGCCAATCCGTATTTAGTTTTGGGATAGACGAATCATGCACACAATGGCACCATGGTTACACTGTAATATGCTGGTACAGATCGGGCGCGGAACGGCGAAGCCACGTGCGGCTAGCGTGTTCTCTACAAAGTCATCTATGAGCTACCGACCGCCGGTGGGAGTGCCTGTGACGTCACCGATCACTTCCCCTGACTCTACCCGGACGTATCTGTATCAAGGACTTATTGGTAAACTCCGTAATAATTATTATTATTGTTAATATTGATAGTGTTTCAATAAGACTCTCACTCGCATCCTCCTAATTTCGCTTTCTACTGTTGTGAACAAAATCGAAATAAAATTTGTTAAATGTATTGTCATATAAAGTCCTACCTTTAAATCACAACCTAAGCTAAAATTTACGTTATTGTTTTAGGTAAGGAGAGATCAAACTTATGGGACCAAATGCAATTCTGGGAAGATGCTTTCCTAGACGCGGTCAGTCAAGAGAGGGACATGATAGGAATGGACCAAGGAGCCAACGAAATGATGGAGCGGTACAAATGCTTGAGCGAGACGGAAAGAAAACGGCTTGAGCATGAAGAGGACAGACTATTGTCAACTGCTCTCTATAATTTGACAGCTGCGATGGTGTTAGTGGGTGTAGACGCTGATGTCATAAGGAACAAAGTGAGGAGGCTACTTGCGAAGAGTCACATCGGATTAGTGTACAGTCAAGAAGTGAATCATTTGCTCGATGTCGTACATACCTTGGTAAGTATGTATAATTGTTTTCAATAATTGCTTAAACTTTGTCATTCAAAAGTTTTTGGATTCGAAACTAAGACCTATAGCGCTGCACGCAGGGTCATAACAACTACGCCAATCAGTTGTACACCGCTACTATATAGCATGAATTATGCTGAAAACGGACTAACTACTTATTAACACCCGACGTCACGCCTCAATCATAGTGCATATCAATCCGATACATTTTATATGGTCAGAGACACATTAGCAACACCCCACGCGATCCCACGCGTCATATACAGTTTGTATTATTAATGCCATCACAAACCTTTTTAGATTTATCGGCATCCGAATTATTATAAATATACAATAATACTCTGTCAAAATAAATATATGTATTCCCGACGTGTCGACACGTCGGGTGTTTATAGTCTGAATCTTTAAGAGTGTTTTGCGTGTATTAGACGTGACGTGACTGCCGGGCTCCAAATACGAGTAGAGTGCACAGTCCTTCTTATTACTGTTCTTTTCGACAACTGTGTTCTTACCTATTTGCCTACTCTTTTCTATTGTGTCTATTTCTACCCTATTTCCTTTGTCTTCTTCTATATTGTTGCTGTCCGTGTATGTGTAATTTTAAAATAAACTCTATATATCTATTAGCACGGGAACGACATCGAGCTAAAGCCGCTGGGCTCTCGCCTGCTGCGTCGCGCCACGTTCACGGTACACGAAGCCGACGCGGCCGGGGAACTGCGCTTCCTTGAGGTGCGGGATGACGGACTCATACTGAGGTCTACACAGGGTAAGATATCTTTATACATATATTGTATATATATATCTCTTTTGTTCGTGTGTTTGTAATTGAACTCCTTCTAAACGGCAGGACCGATTTTAATTTTAAAAAATGTGTATATTCAAGTGGGTTCGATAATGGTTTAGATTCACAATTCGGTCAACTAGAACAGGTTTTTCAGCAGTCCGCGGGCGTCCACTAGTATAGGTATAAGCGACTACTCGACGTAGGTAGTTCGCGTAGACTAGGTTCTGCTGTGCAGTTACGTGTGTGTACAAAAACACGACACATCTCATTTTAGGCAAAGGCAATGCTGAGCTTTGGCCGGACTGACAAAGCGACTTAAATAGGTAATCTAAGAACAAAAATATTTTTTCCTTTTTTTTAAATCAATGTTGTAAAAGTACAGTAAGTATTTGGCAGTTTACCGTCTGTAATAATAAGGATAATGCACATAGAGATCAACCTTTAAAATGGTACTTGTACTAAATTTCGGTTCGTTTATTAACTTAACAATTATTAATTTAACTATATCCAAACATTTAATAAATTGCGCTCCAGGTACAATAATCGAGAGATGGTGGTACGAGAGGCTGGTCAATATGACGTATAGTCCAAAAATACGAGTGCTGTGCCTTTGGAGGAAGAACAGTGGACAGACGCAGTTACACAAGTATTATACTAAAAAGGTATATTATACTTATTTTTTGTTTTATTTATTTCTTTGGCCGAAAAATCAAGTTACAGTTAATTAACTCATGGATTAAAAATCACTATATAAATCTAGATTACAGCTTTTTACATGCAACAAACATTGCAATTTGTTTTTCATATACCGTGAACTTAGTAGTGCGTAAGAGTAGTTCAGTAGTGATAGAAATGCGTCTTCTATATTATTTTTGTCTAGGAATGCATATGTTACGGCTGTGTTCCCGGGTGGCCAGAACTGCAGAATCATAAAAGGAGATCCCACAGCCATGTTTAAGATAGCGGGGATAGATGTAAAAGATCACTAACAAGTTGCTAGCTTATGGCTTTAGACAGGAGATGCAGCTGATATATTCTAGTGATGCCCCGGATCAGCACAGGATTATACACATGACCTAACAAATTATACTCAATGCTGAATTGCTCACGCCTGTAACTATATGAGTTGGATCACCTTTTGAGTCGGACTAAACATTTATAAGTGTAATGTAATGTATTTGTAACCATCGGTTACTTTAAGAGGGCGGTTGACAATGATACTCGTAGAAAGCCGAAAATGGGGGATCGGGTCTTGAGATGTACTCTCTTTTCGTCACTCCTATAGGCCGACGGGACGGAAAGACAACATGACCGAATAGAGATCAGGTGCAGGGCAAACGGTTTTACGTGCTTTCCAAGGCACGAGCTTAGAAGTTGAAATCCTACATAAAATAAATTCATTGATACAGGCGCGTAACTAGGATCGAACTTACGCCCCTCTCTCTTGGAAAGCGCACGTCTTAAGTCTTAATCACTGGACTATCACCATAACGTTACATAGCGTAACCGTAACATGTCGGTTGCAGTGCAAAGCGCTGTACTACTGCATAAAGGAGGCGATGGAGAAGAGCGGGCGGCGGCAGGACGCGGCCGAGCTCGGCGGGGAGTTCCCTGTGCAGGACTGCGCCAGCGGCGAGGGCGGGCTCATACAGGTACCTACACTTGCAGGGAATCCCGCCCCCTGATTACGTAAAAGCAGCAAAACGTGCGGGGCGCGGGAGGATGCTGAGCGCTCGTTGCGCGCACTCTCAATTATCGCGATCGCGCGGCTCCGGCTTTGCTATTGCTTATACGTAATCAAGGGGCCGGGCAACGCTCCGGGTTGCGGGCCTGGAGGGTAAGCCCTGTGCCCGGGCAAAATCCTCGGCGCGCCACAACGCGCCGGTAACTAATTTGTGGCCCTTAAGAGGGGCCACATAGGTCAGAAATTCTGACCCATTTGGGAAGAGAAAAATTTGGCTGGTTGGGATAGTCAACTCTGGTGTTACCAGGGAGGTATCAGAAGGAAGGAAAGGAAAGCTCACGGGCCCGGATAAAATTATAAGAAGCACATGCTACGGGATAAGGAACTCCACGGTGGAAAGGCGAAAACGCTTAAGCGCCATTTTGGCCCAATATTAGTTATCTAGTTATCAATCAACGCTGTTGTCTCCATATGTGGAAATGTACTATTATTCTGATATTATATAAGTTGCATAACTGCCAAGTTTCATTCAATAGTTTTTGATTGCAAAGAACATCCATCGTCTATTGTGATTTCTAATAATTCGGCCGAGAGAAATTCATATTTCAATGAATTTGAATATGAAACATTTCATGTTTTCATTACTTTCTTAATAAATCCTTGGAAATCTAAGTTTCGAGAGAAACCATATTGTGCCGATCCTATAGTAATGTGATAAGAGCAAGAAGATGATGATATGTCTATAATTGTTTGCTTACAGATGTAACGTTTTATATTTTAAAAAATAGACGTACAAGTTGTTGAATGTTGCTTTAACTTTTTAAGGTGTGCATGGAAGGCGTCGGTCTTCTGTTCCACCACAGCAAGGTATGTTATATAATATTATCGATTTCGTATTTTTCGTCAGCTTGTCTAAATGTTATTGCCATGATATACCAAAACCGCGGTAACTGATTCCGCAACTTGTTTTGGTATAATCATTTTTTAAGTCATGTAAGACAATCAGTGTTCACGCTTCATATTGGAAAAATATAACAATGTTGAACTATAGGTAGACTGCCGTACATATATTGTACGGTGGTCTATCGGAGCGGGACATTGTCCCGCGCTGGGCAAAGCTTCTTGTCTCAATATTGTACCGGTGCCGTCAGCATTATGTACTACTACGAAGCTTCATCATCCGACGATTGCTGAATCTTAATCATCCTCTAGGAATCCCCGACATTTCATGTCATTACTGCTGTGAACGAACGGCATGTATCAAGTGAATAACGCTCCCAATATTATTTTTATTTACATTCATCTTAAATTTTTTAAATCCGGATGCAAGGACCTCTCAAACTTTCCCTTTTCGATATTTTTTGTAACTTAAACAATTACTTATTTGAAGTATTTTATGTGGAATATTTATTTTCAATATCTATTCTATTCTATCCGAACTAATTCGACTTCGAGCGATTTCGCATAAACGACTAAATAATACTGATTTTATTTCGTATGTATACTTACCTAACTATAGCTTATGTCGAATTATGGTTATGTTTCCATTATCTTTCCTATTACTACTTGGATGTAATAGTTAGATGTAATGTTGGGATGGCCGCGAGGCGTCAGGATGCATGTGCTTGTGTGTGCCGCATGCCGCGGGCTCGGGAACTTTGAGATGGTCCTTGACACGCGCTCGCCTCCGACTCCGCCCGCAATACTAATCTTGTTTTTGTCTGTTCTACTCTCTCCGGACACGCCGACCCGCGCCGCTGCGCTAAAGGATTTCGAGGTACTAAGTGGTTGATACACTAGTAATGGCTGGCTCTTACGATGATCGACACGACCTATAGTCCTTCATTATCTATGTCACGGTCACCACATGATGTGCCACTAGCGATGATCGTTCGAGGTCGTAGGGCTTTACTTGTAGTTTTGAGGCTTACCGATTGTTTTAGCCGTTGTTAGCATTGTTTTAGTTCTCCCGAGTGCGGCGAGCGCCGAAGCGCGCAGTCGTGCATGCACATAGATGCCCCTTGTTTTATTTGTTACTTATCGCACCCGAAAGCTTGCATTCGTATCGGGGTTCGTCCGGCTAGCGGTCACGGTTTGTTTGCTCGCACTGAGTGCCGCGTTTAGTAACGGTAGTAGTGTGCAGCAGCCTGGGAGCGAGCGCCGCAAGCACGAGGTCAGTCGCAGACGTCGCCATCTCATGGTCCCGCGCCCCGCGCCCCCCGCGCCCCCGGACCTCGCCCCGCCCGCTCGCCCGCTCGCCCGGTCCCACCACCTGCCAATCATTGAGATTACTAGTTACCACCGAGTGCCAACACTTGATGGCCCATTCATTATCTTAACTTCATATTGCAATGATTCTTCCCTATGGATGTCAAAAACAAATATATAACTCGATATCCAGAACCTCGCTTCGCGCTGCTCGATTTGCATGTTGCATGATTAGTTATTATTTTCTTTGGAGTTCAAGTTGTTATGGTTTTTACATAGCTTTTCTATTGTTTGCAATTGAATTCCAAAGATACACACTCATAATTTCATCATTCGACAGATCCTGCATTTATGTTAAACCTAAGAATACCTATCTCCTCGCTTCGCATGGGGATGTGAACTTAATTAAAAAGCACTTTAAAATCAAAATTATCAATATAAAAAATGGTCGATAATAAAGAAAAATCAAGTTACATAAATAAAATATACAATATCTTTGATTTCAGATTTAAAAGTGCGTTAGGTTTTACAGTAGCATGCACTATACAACTCTGAAGAATCAAATAGGAACATAGGGCCTAAGACGATATTTTATGCCTTATGTATTTCATAATACAAGAAATTATGCAGAAATATGTGCATTACTACTACAGAATAAATAAATACTTACTAACATATATCTTATCTTGTTCTCTATTTGATTCATCTAAGCATGTTGTAGATTTAAAATACATACTAAAATACAGACATACATTAAATAAGGAGCAAAAACAAATTACGGTTAGGGTGAACTAATTATTTTGTAACTGTACATTGCTGTTTTGTTCATTAGTTACTTAAAATCAAACACAAGGCACTAAGTATCATGAACGTATAAAGAATAATTTCAAATTTCAAGAATAATTCAAAAGAATAATTGTTCTTTATATGTACTCGTACGTTCATGCTGAGTATTGTTAAATCCGTCATGTTCAAAGAAAACTAACTTTTATTTGATAATGCTGTCTTACTTATCCATCAAGGGATAAAGAGAGACAAATTAGAAGCCAAAGAACTTCTAAAGTACTTTTTACGTGAATCCGGTTAATAAATGCCAATATTTTCGTCTGCAACGCAGACATACCTATCCAATATCTCTATGTATATACTATGTCTATGTATCCAATATGTCTTTTAAAATTAGTGTAAAGATGAGTTTGCATACAACGGTAAATCTAAATTATTAAAGTATTAAATTTGAAAACTTTCTATTTTTCAGTTCTTTGTGCGGCTCGATCACATTCGAAAGTGCTTCACACAGAACGGCGGTATCTTCGTTTTAGAAGAATTTAGTAAGTAAACAGCATTTATCAAAGTAAACATAAAAGTCGTGTATGGCCACATGCATTCCAAATTGGTGAGAGAGTTTGGTGATAGGCAATCTTCCGTTTATAGCCTTTTATCCTATGATCGGTCGGAACACCATTTATTCTCCACGAGGATGTAAAAATGGTCTATCTACCACCATTTTTATTACTAAGGTACTAACTAAGATTTACTGAAAAACTTTTAAGAATTCATCTGTTGACATTGCCACCATTTCTTTTTTCCACATTTAAGCCCCATTTACAGATACCATCTTTTAAATATTCATTATTTACTGGTAAAAACTTGAACAATGTGTAAGTATGAAAAATGTGTGTGCCAGTTTAGACCATGCCATGCAAATGAAGCTTAACAGTTTGTCCGTGGCTTCACTACTAACACAAGTAAAATTGTATTTATAATTTTTCAGATCCTAAGACTAGACAAATAATACAGAGGAAGTACAAATCAATAATGGTAAGTATTGCCTACTGTGTTCTGAGTGCTCTTAAGTATATGTTTTGTTTTGTTTTTTATTTACCCAATCCCCTGTCTTTATGTTGTAGGCAGAGAAAGTAGTGCTTGAACTTCATCGTTTCTTCTCAATATGGCTTTCTCGATACTATGTCGAGATCAGTGGAAATGAACTGAATATTGCACCTTACGTTTCATAGCTCATACCGATATGTATGTACACAAGTGTTGTTTTTTGATTTTGCATGCATTTTCATCTCTTTTTATTCTTATTTTGGTTCTCTATTATAATTATTATCAGTGTTATTACAAGAGAGTAAAACATTTAGGTAAATTGTCAATTAAATGCTTATAAATTAGTACCTATGAGATACCTACTGAAGTTTGTTTTGGTTATTTTACTTTTTCTAATAACATTATGCATGTCTCCTCTTTTTATAAAACATTAAAGTCCATGACGTAATCTAGTACATTGTACAATCATCATTCAAATTCACAATTGTGGCTACACACAAAGCTCTGCTTAAAATTAGCATTATATTTGATCATCGCCTTTTAGCAATTTACCATGTCACCTACAATCAATCAGCAACCTACCTAAATATTATAATTTCAGTAAGTGATTAGTAATTGAAATAATCTTCATATATTTTGATATCAATGTTGTGATATTTTTAAACTATTTGTAAACTAAAGTGAGCTTATTTTATTTAATAAAGATAAATTCTAAAGACTACTTGATTTTATTATGATCAAGAATATTTTAAGTGTTTTAGTAAAACTGTCTATCTCGAATATACATCGTATCTACTGTTTACTATAACACTTAATATGCAAAGAGATAATATTAAACAAGTTACTGGATATGCTTTTCCTACAATATAGTTATTCATGCTGCCACAGCCTAAAAACATAATCTTTCATAATTCAGTACTACAGCTAGTTTCCGGGTGGGTATTTCCAGGCTGATCAGATTTGCTACGCCGTGCTTTGCGTATTCTCGTACTTCGCTGCCGGACAGGAGCAGAAGAAGACGATATTGGAGCAAGCGTCGAGGGTTCCTCCTCCTAACCCTAACATGCTGGCTCCGGGCTCCACCGGGCAGAGAGGATCGCTGTCGGACGGGGAAGGCTCCTCGCCTAAGAAAACCAGTCCGAAGGTGAGTCGAAATATAAGTACTATAATAAATAAGGTGCGGGATTGTAAGATAAATTAGTCACATGGGTGATACGAGCTTACGTTATTATTACATTATTTAGGTAATTGATGTTTCTTACAAATAGGGTGACAATCAGTCGTTAGCATGTAGGTATCGGCCCGCGTTACCAAACCTACCATAATAAAAAATCTGAACATCTGCCCGGCTAGCACGGCCAGCGATACACATTATGATAAGTCAATTTATCGATAACTAGCTGTCAAAATACGATAAATATAGCCGCCATGTTGAATTTTATCGATACAGCGAACATAACCATGACGGTAACGTTACACGGCACAATACGATGATAGATAAAAATGCGAGCATGCCCATCGGTCACTATCGATAGCGCCGAGCAGGACTGTATTTTGATGTTAAAAATATCGAATTTTGACATCAATTCAATATATTGTTTATCGATGAACATTGTAGTGCGCGATAAGCGTAGATAGGTTAGAGAAATCGAGAGTACCTATTATATTCTTTGGTTCGATAGGTTTTCAGTTATATGCTCCATACTTAATATTTTTAATTTAGTGTTTTAGTTTACTCGTTTTAGTTTACATAGGTAGGTCAAAGGTAAAATTAAATTATTAGTAATGGCGGCTAATATCTATCGTATTTTGACAGATAGTCGATAAATAGGTTTATCATAACGCGTTACGCTGGTCATGTTAGAGCATTATTATTTATTATTATTAGTAATTTACTAATTTCTATAATCCTGAGGATGCCACGGTTGTTGGCGAAACATATGTAGATTATTAATCTAGTTTTTGATTTCGGAGTAGTGCAATGTATTGTCTTGCATGCTAGGTGCTCGGATCTGGTTTCTCGTGGCGATTGTAGTTAGTGCAAGTGCCTGTTTTCGCAGTTATGAGTTATCAGGTCCGAGGGTCAGTGGAGGATGTAGGGCCCGGTGGTGAGCGCACCCATAGTACATGTTAGAGCAGTTAACATGACATCTGATGTCAAAAAGGAAAAAAGAAATAAAAGAATGAACGACAATTGAAAAAAAGAAAAAAAAATTACTCTAGAAACATTTGTTTAACTTATCTAGCTCCTTATCGTATCATAGCACGGGATAAATCTTAACGTAACGTATCGTTCCATTGGTCATGTTCGCGAAATCGATAATTATGGTGGTATAGATACGATACGAAATCCTTTATCGTATATTTACTTATCGTGGTCGTGCTAGCCCGGCTGGATGGCAAAAGATTATAATTACCTAATGCACACCTACCTATAATTAAGTAGGTACAACCACCATGCTCTTTACGTCACAACGGTTTCGTGACCATTTAAAATTATTTATTCTTCTGGTGGTTGATTGATTAGACCTACTTAAGGTTGCCATCCGTCCGGGTTTCCCTGGATTTGTCCTAGTTTGGAGGGCGTCTGGGGAGCGTCCGGGCGAGGTTTTTTAAAATAGCGTCTGGGTAAAACCAGACACCAGACACTTTCAGGGGTAATCTTATTAACTTGATAGAATGATAAGATTACGACATTTCATAGTAAAAAATTTAACCGCCCCGGTCCGCGCATTATTTTCTATGTAACATCAGGGACGTTAGTTACCGACGGCATCAGCCGTATCAATGATACGGGGCCACTGGTCTAACAGGTGTGTTTAGGAAGGGGGCTGGGCCAAGAAAAATAAATGTTTAGGGACTTAGGGGGGTCGCGTCGCGTCAGAGTGAAAATAGGTAATGTCAAACCTTGTTGTTTTCTCTTCTTTCTTCTTCCGCGCGGAAACTCTCGTAGGGTTCTGGGGTTTTTCACTTCACTTTCCACTTTCAGGTTTAGAGGCACTCCGTTTGGGTCGGTATGTCACACACGAAAATTAATTTGTCGAGCAACAGGCGTCGCGGTTGGTTGGGAACTCGTGGGCAACTGCCACAGCGTGGCCGGGTGAAAAAACACGGGGGCCGCTCCGCGGCGAGGGGGGAACAATTACCTATAGTTTTAACAAGGTGTAAGCAAAAATATAGATTCTCGTGTGAGAATACTAAAAAATAATAATATATAGGTACGAGTACTATGTATTTAAAATAATAATATAAATAAATATGAAGTGCTATTTTTCAAAAGAAATAATCGAAAGGTCAAACAGTAAAAAATGTTAAATAACTTTCGCAATAAAAATCGCTTGGTTGGCGTCATCATTTCCATGATGCTTTAGCGATCATCACAAATTCGCGGATGTGCCAAGAACCATAAAAAATTTCGCGGTCGCTTCGCTCGCGCTACAGGTTCCCCTCATGTGCATAAAGCAAAAATATAACTTCTCTTTAGTACCTACATACTTTTTAAGAAGTAGATAATCTAAGCTTTTACAGAAAAAAGTGGTAAAAATCTCTCGTTTGCTTCGCCCGCATTACCATTTCCATGAAGCTTTATAGATCGTCACAAATTATCCATAGATCCCGCATTTTGCAGAAGTAAATGGCAACTTGTGTGCCAAAAAAACCGAACCCGCTTCTTATTTATCTTTTAAATAATCTTACTTTTATTACTACAGGCTGAACGCAGATCGCCGACAAAACGAGCGGGTGAAGCTCGCGCATCGTTCGCTAGAAGTGAAGCGGTGATGGTCACTCGAGACGCGGAGGCGACGGCCGAAAGACCCTTACCCAGCAAACCGCCCGACAGACCTCCCGACAGACCTCCCGATAGACCGCCCGACAAGCCGCCTGACGTAGTGCCTGATAGAGCTGCTGTTAATCGGTAAGTACTGAATATTGAAGTCGCAGCGGATCTTTGCGACTGTGAAATTAGCTGTGGTTCTATTGCCTATCTTCTTCACCCGCGCGCATTTGAATATAATTATACCTATTATATAATTATACGACGTGTTTCGCACGAACTTTACAACCGCTAATATCTGTAGCGACTGTAATTTTTTTATGTTACACATAAAATATCTCCATTGCCAATAGATTTTCAAAAATAGTCACAACTACTACTTCATTTATAATCTTAATAAAATTTTAGCTGTTATTTGATTTTCTATAAAGGTTATTGTTATTATTGTTTCCCTAGGTCTCCCCTCGACGGTGTGGCATTGGATCGTCGAGCGTCCCGCACTGATAATTTACCTTCTCGTACGGATCCCTTACCCTCCCGTACAAATACCTTACCCTCCCGTACAGATACTTTACCCTCCCGTATGGATAGCATACCCTCCCGTACAGATACTTTAACTTCCTGTACGGATACCTTACCCTCCCGTACAGATTCCTTACTCTCCCGTACAGCTTCCTTACCCTCACGTACGGATACCTTACCCTCCCGTACGGATACCTTACCTCATCGTACGGATAGTTTACCAGCCCGTCCGGATAGCCAGCCGCCGAGCCGGCCGCCGCCGCCGTCTGGAGCCCGTCTCAACCGTAGCCTTACGCAGGCGCGCCCTCCACCGCCCACTGTAAGTACTAATCCTAATTTACTTATATGTATCTCGATTCTATAATACATACGTATAATCACGCCTTTATCCCTTACGGGGTAGGCAGAGCACTATACATATACTATAATATCACTACATATTATAAAACAAAGTGGTCCCGCTGTCTGTCTGTCCCTATGTATGCTTAGAGCTTTAAACCTACGCAACGGACACTTAGTATTTACCAAAAACCTATTATTAAGTCCCACGTGATAAGCCTACCGCTCATATTTTTATAGCATTTATCATAATTTTTTACTATATGTTAGATACCACCGCGAGCAGGCATCCGTGGAGTAACGCCGCCCGCCTTACCGCCGCGACAACTCTCCGCCGCCGCAGAACTTAATTCTGCTAACAGGTACGTAGTGATTACATAGATAGAAGCTACCTTATAGTATATGTATGCATGACTTCGTATGTGTGATTCCCGTTTTGAATGTACACCTAATGTAAGTGCGAGGGGACATTGACGGCTGATTGGTCTACTTGGTAGTTACGCCGCGCTATAGGATCTGTGTTCGAATCCCGGTTCAAACACTGATATGGTGAATATCGATGTTTGTTTCCGAGTCTGGATGCTTTTACATACTTATGTTTAGTATATTTCCGTAGAAAAAAATTACATCCGGGATAAAATGTAGCATTTCTCCAGCTCTAGACTACCTATGTACCAAATTTAATTTAAATCAGTTCTGTCAGAAATAATAGTCGTGCACAGGTAACAAACCAACATACCTTCTTTCGCATTTATATTAATTAGAGTGATAATGTTGCAGAATGCCAGGGTCCCGTGAAAACAGTACTTTACACGCTTACTTTTGCACTTATAACACTACTTGCAATGATAATGTTCCAGAACGCCAGGGTCCCGCGAAGGCAGTCCGTTACACGCGGGCCGGCAGGGCTCCGTCAGCGGCTTCAGCACCGCCAACCCCTTCAGCCCGCAGCGAGCCGCCGCCTTCGTCATCCCACAACGACGCCCTTCCGTCGACAGGCAGTAGTCTTGCACTTGCTAACTTTACGGCTTCAATGTAACAGTTTTACGAGCGACAACGAAAAAATACAAACATTTTCACCAATAGGAGTATTGTGACTTATGTTCCTGTGTCGCCTAGATCGGGCCATATTGATACTAATATGTATATTTCAAACAAAAATACCTAAGTTCAGCTAGGTATCAAAGTTCTGCCTGTCTATATGTTACTCTCTTTTACATATGAAATCAAATCTTCTTTCTGATAGGTCACAGTTTAATCTGAGAGGCCACAAGAAAACTGAATACCTACCTGCTACAATATCTCAAGCAAAAGACCCCATCTTTTAATATAAAGATATTTTGTCAATATTATCAAAACTGTAAGTAGGTATGTGAAAGTGAAAAACTGCGAATTGTAGTCGTCCCCGTAGTGTACGTTCCAATAAACTATCAGCTAATCCGCTAATGAAGTATTTTGTACCCGAATAAGTAAACATTTTGTAGCAAAAAAATATTTGTCTATTTTTCGGTTATGAAAGTTGTTACCAATAATATATGCTGTTATTATAACAAGAGTATCGAAGGGATTGCGTACCTACTCGGTCACACAAAGTCTATTTCTGATTGTATACTCTACGCAATTTGCCGAACTGATCCCACAATAATATAAACTTATGAAAGTGATAAAATATAAAACAATACCTTTAGTATTAGACCTAATATCAATAGGCTTTTGCCATGCGTTCCTAGTGTGTTATAACAACGGTAATATTTTTTATTGCATATAAAAATACAATAATGTTTTATAGCAGAGTTATATTAAAGTTAATTAAAAAATGTTATCATTGCTTTGTATTTGTTCCAATATTTCAGAAAATATTATACCTACTTAAATAATTCATTTTAATGGAAAATAGCCCGTGTCTTTCTATCTATCATCTATTATTTAAGCTATTTCAAAGCCAAATTTTTTATATCATAGTATGTATGGGTTTATGTAACTTTACGTTCTTCGTTATTATATAGGTATTATGTTAAGTTATTAGTACAGGTTAAACTTGTATGTTATGTTTGAATAGAGATGAATATTATTATTATATCAGCATAATATAATAGAGATTCAAAAAATATTTTATTTCGAATAAAACTTAAATAACCTAATTTGTATACTTTGTGTTTTATTTAGCCTGTATTTTTTCAATGTTAATCTATTTAGTAAGACCAGCCCCCTGATTACCTAATTTGCAAATGCCGAAGCAGCGCTACCGCGAAAATTGAGTGTGTGCGTGCGCGCAACGAGCGCTCGGCGTCCTCCCGCGTCCCGCACCTCGCCCAAGCACACACACATTTTCAATTTTCGCTATCACATTGCTTCGGTTCTGCTACTGCAACTTACGTCAGGGGGCGGTAGATAACACTGAAACGTAAAAACTAACTTATTAAATATATTATATAAAACGCCTCATTCACTTGCACCAACTCCTCAATTTCTTTAAAAGATAGCAAAATTATTTTCTTCTACTGAATTATGTTTTAAAATAAAAACATTGAGGAGTTGGTTGGCAAGTGAACGGGGCGTTTAGTATAATTGTGTAATTTAACAAGATAGTCGATTCCGGCAGTCACACCTTAAACCTAAACGTAATTAATCCTAAAAAATTTGGTTTAAGCATGTCAAAAGCTATTCTAGCAGTCACTTTTCTGAAAGGTGGCGACTAAATTTAATTTAAATTACGTTAATTTGACGTTTCAACGTTTCTTTTCCATTCACTTTAGGTTTATGCGTAAAAAGCTATTCAGAGGGGTAAGCACGAACATTTCGATAGTCCGTAACGCTAGCGTCAAACTGTCAATTCCTATAGATTTTGCTAGCGAGTCGTCGCGTAAAAAGGTTCGTGGTTACCCCACTGGTGGTCAAGTTTAAAATTACTTAAGTTTAGGAGGCATCTAAAAGTTGGCGTTTAATTATACTTAAAAAATAAAGGTGCCTTTTTGGAGTCGTTGTCGCTTCAGCGAACATTATATGTTGTTAAAACGTAAGGTTATTATAATAACTGCTGTTAGAGAAGTAACAGAATGGTAAAAAGGACGACAAGATTATGCACTCCTTTAAGAACTTCTGTGCCGGTTTTATTTTGTTTATTTTGATGTTTTAGGAACATTGGACCCGTTTCCAATGTTTTCTACAAAGTTTCCGTTGATTACTATCGCTCAAAATCAGTTTTTTTTTACTAAAGACATGGACGCATGGGCCATAGATTTCTTTGCCTTTTCTTTCGAGATGAAAAAAAAGTGTATTTTTTTCCTTTATCATTCATTTTATGGTCTTTCGTTCACTCTTTTCTTTTTTTGACGGCATATACTTACTGGCAAAACAGATTATTCAATTTTCGATTATCAGCTTTTTAGGTTTACGATAGAGTGCGGTCAGAATAGCTTTAGCGACTAAGATAAAAATTCAAACAACAATTTTATTGTTTTAAGCAGAAATAATAGGTTATATCGTGATTTAAATGATGTCATGATGTTACTTTTTTAAAGTAGAATATACCTATTAGGCGTGGTTTTTCTCCAATTTGATCAAAATACATGAATTTACGCGTACAATGAAAATTTAAATTTACTAAATTTAAACTCATTCCACACTCAGACCACAGTTCTTGACTAATTTTTGGTAGAAATTCTTAACAAGGAATTCAAAGTTTGTGTAAAATAAAAACTCAATTTCTTTTATGTAATAGAATGTGTTCCACAACTACGAGTAAAATAACAATACAAAAATAACAATAAAATTACAAGTCTTTATTTACGACATTTAGACAATCCAAATGAAACGCACTTTGTGTGCATTGGAATAAATCTAATCGCTAACAACATTCACAATTTTCATATTGAAGTACTAAACTAATACTAACTTTAAAATTTTAATATACTATGTACTTATCTATACCTATGTTGTTATCTATTATAGTAGAGGTACATGTACATTTTTAAACCTAATAATTAATGATAACTGATTAGAAGCAACATTTGGTTACTATTGCCATCGACTTGAGCGGTCTTATAAACTTCTGTCTAAAAGGATCTGTAGGTACTTACATCTATTATCAAGTACCGCCAACTTCACTGGCAACCATAATGTGCCGCTACTTTAGTGTTATGGCCAATTGCAACAAAACTATGAGATAAATACATAGATAGCTATACCTATATGATAAAATTAAACCCAAAAAACGTGTATCGGGATCCCAAGACTAGCGTAAGAGTATGGGCAATCGAAAATTAAAATGGCGCCCAACGTCCGATAAGCCGACGGCGGCGGCAGGTAAATAGGTAGATGCACCCAACAGCTACCACCCAGTCAGCTGTGGTGTTCGTCCGCAGTGGTGACGATTACCTCAGTCTTTTAAGATCATTTTCAATTAAACACATTGTTTAATTACTTAATTATTAAACAAATCTCTTATTAAATAAAAAGTATCAATCATCACCATTGCTGGGGACGAACGAAACTTTTTTTCCCACTCGTCCCCAGTGGGGACGACAGGTTAGGGACGACCGGGAATAAACGCATTTTAATGGCTGCTATAGTTTAGAGATCCCCTAAAATTGTAATAAACAACTAATAGACAACCAGTAACGCTGTCAAATAACATGGGTAGGTACATATTTTAATCAGTCTCAAATTAGACGCCCTGCCCCGTAAATGAAGGAAGGAACTTCTGCCGAGTCACGATTCTCTCACTAGGTACTACTACTATCACAGATAGCAGGACCTGCCCCAGTAGTCGTGACATCGGCAAAATCACATATTATCTCTAGGGGGCGGCGTAACTGATTTTGCTAAATCCTTTTCCAAAATTCGTTTAGCAAGATCACTTAAAAGGTAAAAGTTTAATAAAAAAATAAAACCTACGTCAACGTTACTAGCTAAGTAGACCCATTTAGCTTTGAAGTTTAATAGTAGGTACCTAATCAATCACATTATCCATGAAGGACTTAATTTATCATTATGTGTACTTACATTAGTAGTCAAAGTAATTTTAAAATATTCAGTCTGTCAGTACCTGTCTATAAGCAAACCAATATTTTATTTACATAATTTTTAAGTGGCTAACTTATAGGAAGGTACTTTTCCAGTCACAACAGATAAAAAAATCAGTTTTATTAAGAAACAGGCGTCTCATGAAACCATGGAGATGTGTACTATAGTGTGCATGAGATCGGCAAATACGTGGACTACCATAACTTACTTATAGGACCTACTCATGCAAACAGAAAACAATTCATACAAAATATTAAAATTTACATTTTGACAGAAGTTGTCAATGATGGACTTTCTATCAACCTGTAGGTATCTAAACATCAAAATGATTAGCTTCTGATGATGATATAGGTAGGTAATAAAATTATGATCAACATAATGAGATCAAAATTCGATTTTGCTCCTTATGTGGATGGAATGATTTCCGTCTGCATCAATTAGTAAGTAGGTAATACTTATCACATTTTGGTACAAACAGAGGTAGATACTGAACTCCCCGAGTCAATTAGTCAAAGATTTCAATGGTTACACACATTTTTCCCAAAAGTAAAACTTCACGCTACAGTGGCGCCAACTGTTGAGCATAAAAACTGTGTACACGGATTACGTAATTAATGTGTAACACATTGTAGTAAGTATTTACAATATCTCCTCGTATAGTCTCACTATTGCATCCTAAATTGGTAGTACACCACATAATACCAATACTTAATCTTATCTCCCATAATAATGTAAGAATATATAAATGTTGTCTAGTGGAGACACTGGGTCAAGTAAGTACCTAATATAAATTTATTGTTAGTAGGTACAAGAAAATAAAAATAAAAAACATAAAATTCGAAGGTAGGCCCTTAAAATTCGAACTCGCTCGCGATAACTTTAAGTAGCCAACCAACCACATTATGGTCGATTTCGGCAGTCACACTTAAACCTAAACGTAAAATTAGTCCTACCCTACCTGTCCTTTTCTCTCAGCAATTTTAAGTACGGAGAGAGATAGACCTGACTAAGATTAGGTTTAGGTTTAAGTGTGAATGCCGGAATCGACCCTATTATGCGGTGATGTTAAACTAACACGTTACTGAGTACCTACCAAATAGATAGGTACCACTAAAATAAGATTTGAAACAAGAATAATAACAGAAATACTATAAAAGTCAAAAAATAAAAACAAACAGAGGTCCTGCCCTCCAAAAGACAGGTGCCTTCAAAAAATGAAAAAAACATCAATCAATTACGTAGGGTAGTCTCATTTCTACCTAAAACTTGCCCTGGCGTTAACTCAAAGAGTCCTCAATTTAAAAACTCTTATGCCGATGACACAAAGTGTTGGTAGGTGTACACATACCTACTTCAAAATACGATGGGTATTTTTACTCAGTGTTCTTCGGCACTCTATTGGCTTTCCCGTAAACAGTTATTCGGTGTTCTACGCCTCTTCATCGCTTCTTTCTCGGCTCTTTCTCGCTTTGCTTATTAAGAAGCGTATTCATTTTCTCTCTTGTTTCCTGGTCGGTATTTTCAACCAAATTCCGCATAATTTTCGACGACGACGCCTCATTTATCGAATGAAGCTGAGACAAAAGAAAATCGCTTTCGTCATTTAATTCTTTGTCAATTTCTTCATATAGCATCATAGATGTAGCTGTCTGAAAATTAATAAACTGAACTAAATACATACCCACCCTATTAATTTAGATTTACCTACTCCCTTTAAGGTGTCTACACACCAAAGCCGCCGACCCGGCGGCGGCACGAACTTGTCGGGTTAGTGGCGGTTATAACTTGGCTTGTTTCAAAATGAGGCCACCGCCGGCCTTGCCCGGTGGGTTATGCCGGCGGGCGCCGCTTTGGTCTGTAGACACCTTTATGTCGACCAGCCCAATGTGTCGGACAGTACTTATAGTCCAGTCAAAATAGACATTCAAGGTTACATTAATTCGCACCTTGCTAAAAATTTGCATGAATGTTGGGAACACCATTACATACAATTTGTCAATTATCCACATCAATCCAATGTGTGGAAAATTTTTTATTGAAGGTCAAATGTTGCAAAAATCGGTTTTTTGAGTTTTCCAGCTAAACGGTAAGTTCTATCATGAAAATAGGTGAGACAAAAATTATTCATCATCCAATTATCTACAAAAATTGTTCATACACTTTTTTTCCTAAGAATCGCCATTTCGGAGATATAGCGATGCAAAATGTTGAAAAAGTTGTGTTATTCATAATATGCACACGTTTCCGCGCCACCCGTGAGGTAGTGTACATGACGCGTTTTTTTTTACGTGGTTTCCCCGGTAGGCCTATTCCACGATCTATTGTGGTTCTGTTGAGTTAAAAAACTATTTTATTAAATTTAAAATGGTACTATAGTAAATGACAAGAGCGGTGTAAGTAATGAGTAAATTGAAAAAATTATTCGTCTGATAGATACTCGTTTAATGGAACATAATCCATACTGTCTTGCACTTCTTCTCCTTCTTCTTCTTCTTCTTCTTCTTATTCTTCTTCTTCTTATTCTTCTTCTTCCTCCTGCTGGGTACAAATAAATTGTTCAAAGAGCGATGCATCAGATGTCTCCTCGCCTATATCGTAAGAATCCTCTTCTTCTGGCGATTAAACATTGGAGCACGATTGGCCTCGACAACTGATACATGCTAATGAACAAAACAACCCAACTTTTTTACAGCCGCATTTAGCATTACACCCCGTTTTGCAATTGCAAAAAATTGAATTGAGGAGTTTTTCCGGTGCAGGAGGGAGTAAAGTCTGAACTGGTTCCAATATATTGTCAATTAACTTCCAACCCCAGTCTTCTCCAATGTTCAATCGCCAGAAGAAGAGGATTCTTACGATATAGGCGAGGAGACATCTGATGCATCGCTCTTTGAACAATTTATTTGTACCCAGCAGGAAGAAGAAGAATAAGAAGAAGAAGGAGAAGAAGTGCAAGACAGTATGGATTATGTTCCATTAAACGAGTATCTATCAGACGAATAATTTTTTCAATTTACTCATTACTTACACCGCTCTTGTCATTTACTATAGTACCATTTCAAATTTAATAAAATAGTTTTTTAACTCAACAGAACCACAATAGATCGTGGAATAGGCCTACCGGGGAAACCACGTAAAAAAACGCGTCATGTACACTACCTCACGGATGGCGCGGAAACGTGTGCATATTATGAATAACACAACTTTTTCAACATTTTGCATCGCTATATCTCCGAAATGGCGATTCTTAGGAAAAAAAGTGTATGAACAATTTTTGTAGATAATTGGATGATGAATAATTTTTGTCTCACCTATTTTCATGATAGAACTTACCGTTTAGCTGGAAAACTCAAAAAACCGATTTTTGCAACATTTGACCTTCAATAAAAAAATTTCCACACATTGGATTGATGTGGATAATTGACAAATTGTATGTAATGGTGTTCCCAATATTCATGCAAATTTTTAGCAAGGTGCGAATTAATGTAACCTTACCCCTATTTTTGTAGCTAATTTGACTGGACTATTAGGTACCTACCTCCACGGAAATTTGAACTTCCGAATAGTAACGCCTGATACAATTAAATTAAGTACCTACCTACTTCGACGTCAATCATAGCCCTATTAGTAGAACACCAATGGGGTCTTAGTTAAGAATTTTCTGACAACTATACAAATTGCCTGGATAGATGGCGTTAGCGAATCTCCTACAAGAAATTCTGTATGGAGAGGTGAGGGGGCAAATTCATAGTCAAAGGGGCAAGCAATGCCATCTATTTTTGACAGTTATTTTAACTTGTCAGATAATCCCTCATTATATATAGTCTAACTAAGGATTTATTCAGCACTGTAGACCACTAAACTAATGTGGATGAACCGATACACATTGTAAAATAGAAACTAGGAACGTCTATGTTTGTAGCTAGATATACTAAAAGGGTCGATTCTCACCATTGTGTTATTATTACTTGTACATTATATTTCAATGATTCTTCACACTTACGTAATATTAGTCAGGTTTATCTTTCTCCGTTCTTAAAATACCTAAATGGCTTAGCTAGAGAGAAAAGGACAGTAAGTGTGACGGTCAGATACGACAATAAAATTAAATTAAAATGTGCTAACCTCAACTTTTTTATTTTTGGAGTTTCCAGCTGTATCTTTTAAACGTTTTGTAGTTAATAAAACAGTCTTATGTCGTAATCCATGTTTAGTGAGAATCTGAAAAAAAAATTAAACTTCGTTCAGAAAATATTGAGTAAGCTATGAGCAAGAATAGGTATGTATTGTTGTTGAACTTTGAACCTAAACGCAAAGGTATAAATACATATTGTGTATTGCTCATGACTGTACCTACCAAAGTAAGTAGGTACCTACTCATCATCTAAAACAAATATACCTACTCATCATCATAAGTACATAGGTAAATATACCATTTTATCTGGGAATAAGTATGGAAAAAAACGAGCGTAGTTAAACGCACTAAATAAAACAACTAAAATGAACTAAGTTCTATATAGGTACTAAATTTCGTTTACTTAGGGATATCCCCGGGCTGTCAACCTAATGGGTACCGCACGAACAAGCCGGGCATAATAGGTACCTACAGTCTAATTACGACAAAATCGCCTAGCTACATACTAGGCAGGATTATCCTGTGCTGATGCGGGCTTCTTTACAATACATCAGTTGCATCTTCAGGCAGGATTATCCTGTGCTGATGCGGGCTTCTTTACAATACATCAGTTGCATCTTCCCTTCCGTGGATATCGACGATTTCGTTAAAAGTTGACTAAGGACTGACAGAGCATCAGGCGGTAAACTAACGACTTGTCACTGATCATTTACATCTGTCCCAGCTATGTAAAATTTGCTGTGGGATCTACTTTATGATCCTGCAGTTCTGGATACCTTATTTCAGGAACACAGCCGTGTCCTCCTAGTCTACTAGGCAGGACCTACACGTAACGCGTTGAGATTGGTTAATAACTAATAACCTATTGAATTGACAGTAGCCGTGCCATTGTTCATATTGTGCTTAATCATTAAATTATCACTTCAAGTAGCGTAAAAACCTAAAGGCCAACTTTTCTGAATTAATTGAAATAAACCTATTGAAATTCGACAGATTCGTAAGTTGTTTAGGACATAAACCAACAATAAACTTAAATTCTTTAGGCTGTATTTCGCTCTCTATTATAATTATAACTAAGCAAATACGCTCTCTATTATAAGTAGATAGTTTACTAAGTTATACATACATACATATAATCACGCCTTTATCCCTTGCGGGGTAGGCAGAGCACCAAGGGCCGATAGAACCACATGCTGCCACATCTGCCCAATTTTGAGGGTATAGTTGAGATGTACAAGTTCGGTTAGTAGTGACAGGTGGTCAGCCCATCGCCTACAAAACACCAAAACCCTCTTGTCCCTCTACTGACTTGTACAGTATGCCCGGGAAGAGAAGCAGCTGTAGTATTACACGTTTATTTTTTCACTCACAGAGCAGCATAGAAGTAAGTTATAGTCTGTTAAAAAAAATGTCTTACAAAATCACGGCCCAAAGTCCCTTGGTTCAGCTTTGTTTTATTTGATATTATATCATTATTTATATCAACAACCTCCCATACCAGTTTTATATGGGCTGGAACATATATTTTTCTTGATAATACCCTGTAAATAAAGTTAAGTTTAGATCAGTAAGTACTTAATTATTTTTATCAAATTTTCTACATTAAAATAAATAGGTAGGTACTTACAAATACTTATAAAAAACGAAAGCAGCATAATACATCCTCATCATCATTTAAGCCATAGGAAGTCCACTGCTGAACATTGGCGTCCCCAAGGTAATAGGTACCTACCTAAGTAGAGCTACTTTCATATCTACGTGAACAGGTGTGCACCTTTATACTTAGTAGGTATGTTTAGGTAGCTACTTACTGGTTGATCTTCTGAAAAGCTTCATCGATGTTGTAAAAGTTTGTATACTTAAATCCGGGAAACTCGAAACTTAACTCTTGTCTATCGTTTCGCCGCCCTTGGATCCATCCAAGATTATCTATATTTTTACAATAAATGCATACTTCCTCCCAAGGATGAGTGTCATTTGCATTTGACACCTCGTCATCAGATATTGTGTATATGTCTGAGCTTGGACGAGCACATACTAAAGAAGTAGCAAGAAAGTTTTCAATATCTTCGTCTATTTCATCCTCTGATTTTACCCTTACTTGGCTAAATTTGTTTTCCAGTGATCGTTTATTGATCTCTTCTGGTTTTAAAATAAACATTCCTGTCTTACCGCTGCTATTAGTTTTTGCTTGAGATGTGACGTTCGTTATTTTAATCTGCGGTGCTATTTCCGCGACTGGTTTATGCATATTAACAGAAATATAATTTGGTCTAATGTTTGATGAGGCGGTGCAATCAGTAGCAACTTTGGATATACTGTTATTTAAGTCATTACCTGTGTCTTTACATAATAAAGAATTATCTGTATTTACCACAGACGATAGATGATAAAATCCTCCTGAGGTTTTTCGTATTTTTATAGGTCTAACAGTTTTAGTAGTTACTGACGATGGTTGCGATTTATTAAGGACCGTTTCCTCGGTACGGTCTACAGTAACATTGGTTTTATTTTCAGATGGTATGAAAGACAAAGGGTTATCAATTACTTTCAAATTATCAATTTTATTCGTAGTAATCCAAACACCACGAGTTCTGTTCTTACCTGGTGAGTATACGGTGGTTTTTACAGTTTCTATCCCCAAAGCTTCATCTTTTTCATACGGACCAATAAAAATACAGAATTCATTTACGTTAGGTATGGCGTAAATACCAAATTGAGGTATGGTTTCAGAACACTTTTGAGAAGATAAACGCACAGTTTTTCCAGATGTTCTAGCTACTTTAATTGCTTTGACAATGCTTTCATGTTTAACAAAAAAGCCTTTCTTGTAAAATTGTATTTCACTAAAATCATTCTCAATGGTCATAATAAACCATTTAGATGAGTCACATTCCTTGTTCTTTGGCTTAGAAATGTGTGGTACTTCTGTAGCATTGCTCATGCTAAACAACTCATTATAGTTATCTTCATCGTCGTCTTTTTCTTCTAATGATAATTTAAGTTCTGGCGAAGAATCCTCGTCTATATTTTCATTTTTGGGCAATGATGGTTTCAGTTTAGTTACAGAACCAATAACTTCCCAGCAATCAACTAGACCATTTAGTATACAAAAATTGTCTTTAACTTCACTTGTATTTGCATTTGTGAGCAAATTTTTTACCGTTATTGGATATTTATTTAGATCTGCGAACCTGATATCGTTAATATTTATACAGTTCTTAAATAAAGGGTTATTCGTCTTTACAGCCATAAATATACGAAATGGTGGTTGAGTAGAAATCATAAAATGATTTTTCCTTTCTTTATACCTATTAAGAATAAATTCCCAAGGATGAAGTGCAACTTTACCAACTTTTGGGGATTCCAGGAAAGGTTTAACCATTCCCCCCTGGGCAAGTTTTTTGTAATCTTTATAACTTTTTTCCAACCATGATACTAGATTAGTTTTATTTTGACGGATTTTTTGTAAAGATTGGTCAACTTTTTCACCCTTGTCCTCATTAGTCTCGGACGTACTGTTATCCACATGGTTCATTACTTTTTGGTTATCACCATTTGATTTAAGATTTCTTACATCTCCACTAGAATAAGTATGGGATATACCAATATCTTGTGAATCATTAGATAAATCATTATCATCTAACAAATCGCGTTTTCGCTTATTTTTGGGGCTTTCACAATTATCTTGATCCTTACGTACTAAATATAATAGTCTGCTACGTAACGTATCATCATTGTTTTCCATTTGCGATATTTTCAGATTCGTATCCAAGTAATGTTTATTCTTATATCGTCTACCATTAAACCCTACAATTCGTGCACATGTTTCAAATTGATCGATGCAAAAAGAATCGTTCGAATCACTGCTGTCAGAAAATTTAGTTTTTGGTATTCTTCTTGACCTTGGGAAAACTTGTGGCTGGTCATCTTTTTCTCTTGTTTCATCAATTGTTTCATTTACAGTATTTTCTTTTTCAACTAATAAGGAACGATCAATATCGAATGAACTCTTTGAGAATTTACCTTTACAAAAACATTTATATAAGTTATGGACCATACACCAGGGTTCAATGTTGTGACAATTAAGTTTTAATGTCACGATAGATAATGCTTTTATGATATTATCCTTCTTTTTCACTTTTAGATTACTAAGAAAATCTGCATATCTTTGAGACGTTTTACCATTTCTTTTTCTTGTTTTTAGCATGATACTTTCTTCATCTGATACAATAACAGTTTGATGGAATTTTTGTTCTTCTTTAGCTAGATTTAAATTGGCTTGTTTGTCTAAATTCATTAGTCCTGGTATCAAATCACAGCATACATTTTGCAAATATTCGTTGACATTGGAATTAGAATAATCACATTTGCAATCGAACATACATTGTAACCGCCCACAATGTTGTTTTATATTATGAGAGTACTGCAAACTGGAACATATACATCCTAAAGCGCAGTAATCATTGGAACAAGCATTGGTTCTATTCTTTGCTTCATTTCCACCTGTTAATCTAATAACAGTAACTGCAAGTCGATCTAATTCGGCGTATTTTCTTTTTGTTTTATCTTTTATAGAATTATTGCTATTTTGGACAAAACATTCAGGATAAATGTAACTAGAACAATCATCTTCAGTGAATAATGTATCATGCATTATTGAAATTTCAACAGATTGTAATAACTCATTCATAATTTTTTTAATTTCAAATGTAATATCACTAGTATCATGCATATTCCTATCTATATCAACATTTTTTATAGCCTTGTCTTCGGAACCTTGGCGCATAAGCATAAAATTTTGTCCATTTACGTAATTCAAATCAAATGTTATGTATGGTTTGCAGATTTGTTCTGGGATTTTTCCATTGAATTTGCCTAACATTGAAATAGCAAATTCAGCCCACTGTTTCGAAATAGTTCCGTTTACATCTCTACAACTTTGTAAATAATTCAACACCACAGGATTTAACGGAGCATTATATTTAGGTTCTATTTCTAAACCGAGTTTAGGCAAAGAGACTAATTCAGCTTTACCAATATGATATTTTTGATAGGAGTCATCCAATTTATGTTTTTTAGATAACGGTCCTGGTTTAAATTTTATACGCAAAGAATTTCGTAATATTCCAGTTTTGTTGTGAGTTTGTTTCTTTTGACTGACTAGTATTTTTGAAGTCAATTTAATGCTTTTTCCTAAATCCTGATTAGCCACAAATTTTACTGGGCCTCCTTTACTTCCATTAACCCTAATTAAATGACCATTCCATAACACATACTGGGATGAATATTTTTGCTCTTCTGGATTAATATTCATCAACATATGCCAGGAGGATCTTGAAATAGGATTGTCGCATTTTAAAATACTCTTAGCAAATGTTTTAGTTTTTTCGGTATTAGAAGAACCATTTTTAATTTTCCTTAATAATAAACGTTCTTGTTTTTCTATATCACTTTGTACAATGCCATATACATCGATTTCGAAAAGATTGCGAATATCTCTTACAGTTTTTACCTTACCTCCTGGTTTCTTTTTAGATACGTAATGTTTATCACCTTTTGGTTGAAAATCAAATACTACTTTTCCATTATCCACTGAATCTCTTATTGTTTTTATCGGCACTGCTGGATCAATCCGTAATAGATTCCATAAATCATTTTTTAACGGTTTTTCCCCTCTTGTAATTTTCGAAGCAAAGACTACAGGGAATTCATCCATTTTAATCTGAAACAAAAGGAGGCAGTTTTTAAACTAAACCTACGCAATTGATAATTATGTCGCTGAAAAACATAATCTATCTCGCGAGATTGTAAACTGCCGACAGATTGTGAGTTGTATGATTGAAATTGAAATCATTTATTCGGCATGAAACATAACTTATTTGTTCATTGCCATGTTACTTTCTAGGTATATTTTTACGGTCTGCCCACCATAAGTAGGCGTTTTATCTTAAAATTAAATCTATCTATACATATAATAAAAATGTAACGAATCGCTGTCTGTACATGGAAGATATATGAGAAAATATATTATAGGAGACCTTTATTAACGCAATAGTACCCAAAAGAATTTTTTTTTTTTAAATTTTGTCTGTCGGTTTGTCTGTTTGTCGGTTTATCTGATTGTCTGTGCGTTTGTGCACGCTAGTCTCAGGAACGGCTGAACCGATTTCGATGCAGTTTTCAGGAATATATTGTGACAGGTCCCACTTAACATATAGGCTACTTTTTATCCCGGGAAAATGTTTTTATCCCGGATAAATAATTTCGACATTTTGTTTTTTTCTGTAGTCCACGCGGACGGAGTCGCGGGCGTCCACTAGTAATTATAATAAAACTTAACATTAAGTACAAAATTCAAATTGTGTACCTACTTGCACAGAGTAGCTACTGGTCTATATAAAAACAAATGTATTGCCTACATATTTGCAATATGGCGAGATTGATTATAAAATAATCTAATGGTATTCACAAAAATACTAAACAATTTTTACAAGTTAATATTATTTTATGGATAACTAGTGACCCGCCCTTGCTTCGCTTCGGTACATATCCTCTAAAATTTGAAATTCCCGTTTGTCGCGTTCCCGTGGGAATTTCGGGAAATAAGTCCTCAGTGCTTCCTTACAATCCTTACCGAATATACCTGTCATATTTCATCATTATGTGTCAAGTGGTTTGCGTAAAAATTGGGAATTCCCGTTTGTCCCGTTCCCATGGGAATTACGGGAAATCCGTTCTTTGTGCTCCCTAGCAGTCCCTATTCGGGAAATATGTTCTCAGTTCTTTCTTACACTCCCTACCGAATATACCTATTTTATCATTATTTCATCTCTACAGGGTGGGCTATTCACATAGCTTTTCGCTTAACATACCCTTTTTGTTACACCCTGTATATGTCATGTGGTTTTCGTAAAAACTTGAAATTCCTGTTTGTGTCGTTCCCATGGGAATTTCGGGAAACCCGTTCTTAATGGTCTTTTACACCCCGTAACAAACATACACACCAAATTCCATCTGTGTACGTCAAACGGTTTATTTTTATACTTATTGAATAAGCTTTTGTTCCGGTAGGTACAGTGGAAATTTTGGTAAAAATTTGGAATTCCTCTCTGCCCCGTTCCCATAAGAATTTTTCTACTTAGCACTCTCTTATACCTCCTAACGAACATAAACACCAAAAGGGAGTGGGTGTAATTTACTTGTGAAATTTAAAATTTATTTGTATACATGCACTGGCGGGTCATCCTAAGGAGCGCTAGTGCAGTGCACTCCCATCCACGAAGATTAGATAGGCAATCTATATTTCTCTATATTTATAATTATCTTTCAATTCTACTATGTTTATACAATAGTGTCTACGCGTTCGTCTCAAGTAAGTTGTATTGTAATCTTATGTATCGAGTGGAGCGTCATCACGCTCCAATGAAACGAAATCTGGTACGATTCCTAGTATTGTATTAAATGAGTGCGAAAGAGATATACCGACATAGGCCGGCGCGTGAAACAGAAGATTTCGTACGAAAAATTAGCCTAATCTGGAGCGCCGCTCACATTAATTCGCACATGCGGCCACTAGATATCGCTTAGTCCGAGTTAGAACGCGATATGGTTGTCTTTAATGTGTTTCATTACGTCAACTGAATTTTAATAAAACGCGGCGACTTTCGGTTGTCCACCTTAAGCGCACGCCACCTAGCTCGGCAAAGCCCTTCAGGCTACCATTATGTGTCATTAAAAAAAAATACGCGGCGTTTATATTGAAAAAAGTGAACCCCTATCTAAAAATCCAGGAGCCGCCAGTGTATACATGTGTCCGTTTCTTCGTGGGGTCATATGTAGGTATGTTGTGTTCGCAATTCTTTTTAATTTTGACTAATTTCAGTCGTTTTTGAGGATTTTCCCGACGTTTCCATTCATCATCGTTATCATCCATCATAAATTCAGAAATCATCAGTACTAAAAACAATGGCTGTATGGATGCTGTATTCCTCATGCTCTTTTTTCGAGATAAACCGAACAAAAAAAAAACAAATTTCATCTGTCATGTTGTGTCATGTCATCTGTACGTCACAGAATAATAAATTCCCAGAACCCATGATCTTTCAATTCTTTAGAAAAACACTTTTGAAGCAACTTTTTAGTATGTCAAATTTTTACAACCTATTTACTGTATCTAAAAAACTGTTTATATTTATCGATTTGGCAACAATCGGCGGGTAAGATGAGCGGAAGATGCGGGGTTTTTGACCCGTTTTTGCTTCACTACCCGGAATACATGTCCTTGATGACTCCTTCTGGGGACTTGTTATTCTATGGTGTATGTCAAACTTATACCTCCATGCGTCAAATGGTAATTTTTTAAAAAATTAATTCATATTTATTCCAGCCCAGAGGAAATTATGCGAAACCCTATAGCCTATGTTCATCCGGGTCCAATAAGGATTCTAACGGTGAAAGAATTTTTGAAATCGGTCCAGTAGTTTCGGAGCCTAATCGCTGCAAAAAACAAACATACAAACAAACAATCAAAGTTTACCTCTTTATAATATTAGTATAGATATAGATGTCGATTAGACACGTCGTTTTTTTTAAGTACGTTCCTACCGTGCATTTAGTCAAAGAACAGCTGTTATTACTCCGCCATTAGACTTTTTTGTGCTACTAAGCGGGGTGCGGGAAAGTAGTACAAAGTGCTCTTGTAATTTATCCAAAATAGAGAGCATAATTTCACCTCGAGAGATCGTTATGAAGATAGACCGTACTCGTACAAGTTTACCTTAAACATTAACGATATAACGAGAAAAAAATAGTAACGTACATGAACGTAATAAAACTTAGTTCTTTATACGTTCATGGTAACGTAATAATTTTTTAGAGAACAATACTATTTAGGGCCGATTTTTCCAATAGCTAGCCTACATGGAGGATAAAGTTGACGAAGTATCTATTTTGATAAGTTTTATAGAAAGCACGCGTTTATCATTCAGATAGGTTATCTGACGTTGGAAAAAGCGGCCCTTAGAAAGAAAATGTCTGCGTTTAAAGGGTGGTTATGAAACCTACTTACCTACGTCTCGCCGGATCACGTTTAGTTTCTACTTATAGGTACTTAACATCCTTGGTACTTGGTAGGTATATCAACACACATGCACGAGTCATTCATGGTGCATGTCAAACTACGTCAGAAATCACATATGTATTTCGTTCACCTATTTCGACATGATACAGGGACAAAACCCTACCTACCTACTAATAAAACATTTATTCACCGAAAATATCTACATATCGTATCTATAGGTAACATAACATACCTTAGTTACGATAGAATCAACTTTACGATTATTAAAAATAATTTATATAAGTACCTAGGTACATACCTACAAGCACACCTACCTATTTACGTAATACAAGTTAGTAAGGTTTCACTCATGTCTCGGCTCATCGGTCTCGACAAAATGGCCGACGTCAACAGCAAAACTAGCGTATCACTATGTAGGGAAACATCAAACGATCATCTTCTAATCGATTAGCATCATTGTTATTTTTCAAACTAAATAAGTTTATCACTAAAATTTACGCTATTTAAGTCCTAGTTGGAAATTTACTTAGAATATTTTACTCGTAAGATGTGTATTTATTCAACAAAGATTTTTTCTTTTTTACAACGAAATTTATAACCTCACTTTTAATAAATTAAAGCAGAGAAAAAGGAACACCTTGCCATTGTCACCTACATAGGTAGGTACCTATACCATTACACATAATTTATAATAGTAATAAGTATAATAACTATCTACCCACTGAATTCAGGAAAACTATGAAAGTACTTACCTACCTAGATATTGTAGGTAGATAGTAAACGTAAATAAATTATAGTTTACTAACCTGAATAATGATAAGTGTTGTATTGTTTTGTCGTTGATAGGTAAAGGATTTTTCACGACCACGTGTTCATTTTTTAATGTGAGGTTGGTTCTAAACATGTCATGTCAATGACATTAACCACAGATTATTCTTTGCACAGATTGTTCTAGAACAAAATGAATGAAGCCGGTTCAAACAAAATGGCAGCGATTTTTTGAGAGAATAACAAACCAAAGTTTTTAAATTATTGCAACTATCACTTTTTGAAGATTCATTTCCAACTGGAATTATGAAATATGAGTTTAATCCCGTGGTTAAATCACAACAACAAATATTCAATTTCAGAAACTTGTTTCAGAACCTCAGAACAATAATAAAATTCTAACTTGACTGTCAAGTGAACCAGACAATATGGCCGACCGAAGAAAATTGGTACTCGCTTTACAACACTATATGAGTAATTTTATCTATTTGCATCTTATGAATGTTGAAAATTTATTATAATTCGTGAATACTTTCATTATAAACTAATCCTAATGCACAAGTTATTACGAATATTTTCATAATATTGACAATTTTATTCAAAATTTAAACGAAATATCGAAAAATAAACTTAACCGAGTCCTTAAGCCGAAACCTCAAATATAATAACGGTGGGTTGCCGTATATTAAATCTGAAATTGCCGTTTTTTTTAACCTTTTACAAGTAAATGGCCGGAACAACGAAATAAAAACTATAAAGAACACGAGGTCATAATTAAACAAAGAATAACGTGTACGTAGGTAGACTGTTTTGAAAAAACTTTTAAATGTATGGTATATCTGTCAAAATTTGTAAGTATAAATGTTTGTATGTAACTTTTAGTTTGTGGTAAAATCTGTTTGGAATTTCGTAAAGTTGCTCTTTGACGTGAATAAAACCCTAATTCAATATTTTATATTTATATAAGTGTAAGATGCCCTGACTGATTCATCAACACGTCGGCACCCACCCTTAGAAAATCTGCCGGCAGCAAATGTGTAGCTAGAAACGTGATTAGGAGCGTGGCTTTCTTTTATGACCTTTAGGTTCACTAAGAAATGAATTCCCGAACTTCCCACAGGAACGGGAAATAAAGTGAATTCTAAAGTTTACGCGTATAGTCGCGGGCGGCCGCTAGTTATATATTCTAAACTTTCCCTGTGACACGTTTTACTTGTCCGAGTGATAAACGTGATATTTTTTTTTTTTTTACATATTTAGTGAACGAGTCTAACTTTGAGTTGTTCGCTGTTTTTTTGTTGTTAAGTGTCAGAAAGTCCCTCATTCGTCCCTCCTTCAGATTGATTGTAAAGTCCGTTTCATAGAATTATACCTACGGCTGATTTCGAAATTAACCTTTTTTGTGTATGCAGCAACACCGATAATGGGGTTAGTCCACTCTAATCATATAATCCGTTGTGAGTGGAAACTGATCATACTTTTGGGTACTCTCTGATCACGATATCAGTTTAGCCTCTATCCATCAATCAAACCAATGGAAATATAATCCGATCGCGTGATCAGATTCCACCGAGACGACGTATGTACAATTTCATGTCGGATCATTCTCACTAGTTCCATTATTTTTGTCCCATTGAAGTACTGATACTTTTTATTCTCACTAGTTCCATTCACTTCTAGTTCCATTTATTTTCATTGCCAAGTGAATAAAACTAGTGAGAATAAAAAGTATCAGCAGTTCCATGGGACAAAATCCAATGGAACATAATGTCTACTCCGATCACATTAACTTTCACAGTGAAACGCATATTAGTAGTCCATGTCAACCATCTTATCCATCAGATACAGCTATAGATACCCCGTTTTTTTAAGATAGAAATCTTACTTTCGAAGAAGCATTGTTTGTAAACATTAGAACACTCATATTTGTAACATATGAGTGAAGTTTGAAATTTCCATATTTATGTATCCTCCTAAAAAGTTCAGGTTTGTGTTTGCGAAATCAGCTTCTTTAGGTTTTGATAGTGCAAACCAGGGATGTTGCGGGTCCACTTTTTTCCACATCCGCGGATGCGGATTTTAAGAGGCTCACATCTAGATACGGATGCGGATCTGTATAAAAACTTAAGTGCAAACAAACGTGCGCGTCAGATCTTGTCAGTTGTCACAACAAAACAATAGCGAGCCGCGTCACCGTCACTGATTCACCGAAGTCCAAAACAAAAGTTATTGTTTTCTATTGGTCAATCAGCACGTGCAGTCGACACGCGCCACTCGCCGAGCCCTCCCCTTTCTTTCTTGTTGCGACCTGCATCGATTTATACGGATGCGGATGCAGATGTTAAAATCGATGCGGATGCGAAAATTCGCAACATCCGTGGTGCAAAATTTATACAGAATAGGTACTATTGAATAGAGTAGGAAATTATTTGCTTGGGATCTCTCTGCGTGATCGAATCAGAAATGAGGAGATCCGCAGACGTACAAAGATCACCGACATAGCTGAACGGTCCAGCAAGCTGAAGTGGCAATGGGCAGGGCACATAGCTCGAAGAACTGATGGCCGATGGAGTCGGAAAGTTCTAGAGTGGATACCACGTATCGGCAAGCGCAGCGTGGGAAGGCCACCCGCGAGGTGGACGGATGACCTGGCCAAGGTTGCGGGCGTCGGTTGGATGCAGGCTGCTTCCGACCGGTCGGAGTGGAGGTTGTTGGGGGAGGCCTATGTCCAACAGTGGACTTCTCGGGGCTGTAAATGATGATGATGATGAGGAAACTCTTTAGGAACTATTGATGATAATGATACACAAAACTGTACCTAATAAAAAACCTGATTTCGTTCTTTCGGATTCTTTCTATTTCTAAATAAAATGAGGTAGGGTAGACATTGTCGATTCAAAACATTCAAAACGTTCCTAGTTACCTATTTAGTTAAAATATATCTGTAAAATCGGGAAATATCTGTAACATGACAAACAGATAGGGATAAAAAATTTGAGGTGTAAAAGTAAAAAAGTTCAAAATGGCTTTTAATATTTTTGACATCGGAAATGTGTTTGGGAACTGCAAGGAACCTCAGATGTCGATTTTGGAAGCAATCCGGCTCTTAACTAAAAAGTTCAAAATGGCGGCCACTTTTAATATTTATACATCGGAAATGTGTTTGGGAACTGCAAGGAATCTCAGATATCGATTTTGGAAGCAATCTGGCTCTTAAGTAAAAAGTTCAAAATGGCGGCCACTTTTATTGTTTTTGACATCGGAAATGTGTTTGGGAACTACAAGGAACCTCAGATATCGTTTGGGAAGCAATCCGGCTCTTAACTAAAAAGTTCAAAATGGCGGCCACTTATTTTTGACATCGGAAATGTGTTTGGGAACTGCCCGGAACCTCAGATGTCGATTTTGGAAGCAGTCCGGCTCTTAAGTAAAAAGTTCAAAATGGCGGCTGCTTATAATATTTTTGTAATCGGAAACGTGTTTGGGAACTGCAAGGAACCTCAGATATCGATTTTGGAAGCAATCCGGCTCTTTACTAAAAATTTCAAAATGGCGGCCACTTTTAACATTTTTGAGATCGGAAATGTGTTTGGGAACTGCCCGGAACCTCAGATGTCGATTTTGGAAGCAATTCGGCTCTTAACTAAAAATTTCAAAATGGCGGCCACTTATAATATTTTTGTCATCGGAAATGTGTTTGGGAACTGCCCGGAACCTCAGATGTCGATTTTGGAAGCAGTCCGGCTCTTAAGTAAAAAGTTCAAAATGGCGGCTGCTTATAATATTTTTGTAATCGGAAACGTGTTTGGGAACTGCAAGGAACCTCAGATATCGATTTTGGAAGCAATCCGTCTCTTTACTAAAAATTTCAAAATGGCGGCCATTTTTAACATTTTTGAGATCGGAAATGTGTTTGGGAACTGCCCGGAACCTCAGATGTCGATTTTGGAAGCAATTCGGCTCTTAACTAAAAATTTCAAAATGGCGGCCACTTATAATATTTTTGTCATCGGAAATGTGTTTGGGAACTGCAAGGAACCTCAGATATCGATTTTGGAAGCAATACGGCTCTTAACTAAAAAGTTCAAAATGGCGGCCACTTATTTTAGACATCGGAAATGTGTTTGGGAACTGCCCGGAACCTCAGATGTCGATTTTGGAAGCAATCCGGCTCTTAAGTGAAAAGGTTAAAAATGGCGGCCACTTTTATTATTTTTGATATCGGAAATGTGTTTGGGAACTTAAAAGACGGTCTTTGATATTGATATTCATGACAATTCGACCATTATCTAAAAAGTTCAAAATGGCGGCGACTTTGATTATACCTACATATTTTAAAATTCCATGAGTAAATCACAGTTATTGTTAAAAAAAACTTGTCTTTGTGCTAATCAATATTATGTATTATAATTTATTTTCATGAACAGATATTTTTATGTTTTTCCCAATTAACAAGGTAATATGCCATAAGCTGGCATCCCTATGCACCGATACAATGACAACTTCTGTGACGTCACGCTTGTATTCTACTTTTAATAAAAAAGTTGGTCCGTTTTTCTTGCGGCGTTTGTATGGGCACACTCGGTCTATAAATTACTTAGTCTAAGCTATATGGATTATTTGAGGTAGGTAAGCTGAGTCAGGAAAAAGGAAGAAAAAAAGTTGTTGAAGCAAAATTTTTTAAACACGTTTGTAGATTTCAGAGGACGGTCACTTGATTTCAGAGGATAAAAGTCAAACACGTCCACTGATTTTCTTATGGTTTTTTATAAGTACTTTAAATAAATCCCTTAAGAAACTCATTCCTATCGAAACCTATACTATTATCGCGTGAGTGATAGATGAGAGCAGCGCAGCAGGCGAAGACGAACTATGCGGCGGCGCGGCGGCGGCCGTAACAACTCCCGCTTCTCTGCCGCACTCTACGAGCGCCCAACGCCCGCGCCAGTGTTTTGTTTTGCGAGCTTGTTTATTGAAGTGTACCTATTAGTAGCTAGGTACTTATAACAAAAAAGTATAAAATAAAAAACACAATTTAATAAATCCAAAAACCCGACTGCATAAAAAAGAACCAAATAATGTACATAATAAAAAACTGAAAAGAAAAAGAAGAAGCACTTAGATGTCTGGTGGTCTAGAATTCTATAATATTATTATGGAATGAATACTATTGAAGAACATGAAATATTTTCTAATTATCGTAACATAACAACTGAACAGTTGGGATCCATTGATTTATCCAACAGCCAAGCTAATATTTCAATGGATCCTGGCTGTTCAGTTGTTATGTTACGATCATTAGAAAATATTTCATGTTCTTCAATAGTATTCATTCCATAATCTAATATATAAAATTCTCGTGTCACAGTGTTAGTTACCATACTCCTCCGAAACGATTATTATGAAATTTTATATGCAGTAGGTATTGACCGATTATTATGAAATTTAAACTACTTAACCGTGCATGAGCATTCCAACTTGAGAGTAGGTAGCTTGAGAATCGGCTACTATCTATTTCTATCCCTAAGTGATTAGAGTTGTACACGCGAGCGGAGCTAGTAATATTATAGAATTCTAGACCACCGGACATCTAAGTGCTTGTTTCTTTCTTTTCAGTTTTTATGTCAAGGGAACATAATGGAATGTTTTGTTTGCAAGAAATTAAACCATTTTATTGTAAATGCTTAGATTAATGGTAGGTCTTCGCTGCGGAGTGAATCTTTATTCTAAGTGTAAATAGTATTGCGGGATATACATATTGCCTCGTGATTGCCTCACACTATGATCAGCCGCAACAATGATACGGGGCCCGTTACGTGTCGCCCTTCGACACGTTAGGGGCTTCGTTCGCTTCAAGCTTTAGGTACTACAGATTTCGTATCCATTTCCATGATGCATTATTTATTAGGCACCTTAGGTACTGACGGTGCTGTTTTTTTTCTGTAGATAGACATAATAGTGAGTATCCCGGGTTAACATTTTAAAGAGAACTAACATTTTAAGAGTGTTAACATTTTAAGAAATAACACAGGTATTATTTACAAAAATTAAAAATTTATAAGTAACAGGGTGTTGGACTAAGTAAAATGTAATCCTAGAAAAGTCCACTGTTATTCGTATAAGTATGTAAGCTATAAGTATTATTGTAAAGTTTCATTAAATTCCACCACGTTAAAATATCATTTCGTTCCGTAGAAAGAGTATATAGGTAGGTATAGAACCTGCCTTTCTTCCTTCTCATTCGCACAGGAAAAAAGGAAATAGCTAATTGCTTGTGACAAAGGGAGGCAGAGCTTGTCATTTTTTGTCCCTCATCGAATGGCCAGATTTTCAAGATTTTAGGAATTCATTATCGCAACCAAAGAATATACTACTATCGCAACAAACTTTGACATTTGTAACAGATTCGACAACGAAAATAAAATTTATGAAAATCTTATCCAAACAAATTAAATATTACATTATTTGTTATATATAATAAATTAAATTTTACCAAAGTCTACAATGATGCATTGCAGTGTTTTAAGCTGTACAAGTAATAACGGTAGAAAAACAGATGGATTGTCTTTTCACAAGTAAGCGATTCACTTTTTATGTTATATCAGTTATAAAATCAAAGTTGGCTTGCTGTGTCTTTTTGCTTAAGCCTCATCTCGTGTTTCGAGAGCTAAATTCATGTGAAGTGAAAGTTTTTCGATCAATAACATAATCTAAAACATTAAATTAAAATTATAACCTAAAAAGAAAATAAACAATAACTTTCTTAGGTGTTGCTAAGTTACCGATGTGTATATCCCCAGTATTGGGAGTTTTGTTTTTGGTAGGTACCTATTATGAATTTGTTTTACGTACTAGTCATTGTATAGTAGCGATCGCGATAATAAGCTATTTGACAATGTGAAAAATAAATCGTCAATTACTCTAATCAGTATGTATTATTGAGCTTAAAAATGGTTATTTACTAACTGAAGTTGAAAATAATAATTGATTTAATAATGGACCCGGTAGCTTAGTGGTTAGAGCGGCTGACACGGTTTGCAGTGGTCGTGGGTTCGATTCCCACTCGGGTGAAGAATTTTTTCAATTTTCTTTATTAATAATGCGTAAATTACATATTTTTAACTTTTGTCACGTTCATATTGGTCCGGCTTATAATTCACCTGCTTGTAAAATTGTTTTTTGCTTAGTAAATAAAGGTTTTTTGCTTTGAATTTTTTGTTTACTAAAATATGGATTTTCAAAGTAAACTTTTGAAATCACGTGACACAAACTCCGCGACGAAAATTAAACTCAAAATTTTATGACCCGTTGGTCCGCGGTATAAATTTTCGCTTATATTCTATGCTTTTTAGGTCGCGTCACCTGCTTGTAAACTTGATTGTTTTTTGCTTAGATTATCAATAATTTCTAAGTTGTAGATTGATTTACGCTTTGACTATTTTCCAAATCATGAAGATTTTACACGAGTTAAAATGTTTATGTGGATTTGACAGCTGATATTGACATCTATGAAGCGAGTGACAGATACAGGCAAGTGATGTTGAGAGCGATGTCACGGACGCCATATTTTTATAGAAGCGTTTTGGCGCGATATTTAAATATTAAACTTTTAATTTGATATTATTTAGTAAATATGTACCAGAATTGAAAAATACAACTTTTACTGGGTTTTTAAACCTCCAAATATAAAATTAATTTTGAAAATCAGTCAAATAGCCTATTGTGTGTGCGTGCGCGCTACGAGCGCGAGGCGTCCTCCCGCGCCCCGCGCACACATTCTGAAAATTATCGCTATCGCATGGCTTCGTCTCTGCTACTGCTAGTTACGTAATCAGGGGGCGGACCTGTCATCTCCCAGATTAGCTTACGATCTGCACTTCAGTCTTGAAATAACCTCATGAAACTAGATATTTCGGAGCTCTGGCGAGCAAAAGCATGGACGAGCAGACCTCGTCTTATTATTACTAACATGGCCGTTCTCTGGTACGTGGCGAATTTCCTCATCTCGTAACGGACCTCCATCTGAAGAATGTAGTTTGCAAAGAAAGAATTAGCAGGTTCACACGAATCCGGTTTTTTTTCAATAGCAGCGAATACTTGAGTGCTTAGTCAGACAATAGGGTCGATTCCGGCAGTCACACTTACCTAAACGTAAACCAAATCTTAGTCAGGTCTATCTCTAATGGCTGAGAGAGAAATGGACAGGTAGGACTAAATTTACGTTTAGGTTTAAGTGTGACTGCCGGGATCGACCATAATGTAAAGTGGCTTAGCATTTGACGTTTGTGTCGCACTGTTTGAATTCATCACGTGACTTGACGAAGGCGCCAGAATGATGGTTTTCTATTGCCTAATCGTGTCGGAGAGTTAAAGTTACTTTGTCTAAGGCCCCATTTCGCCTCTTGACTAAAGGTTTTCGCATATTACACAACAACGCCAACTCCACCCTCATCTGACAGTATGAAATTCAGACATTTATACATAATTAATTCTGTTTTATATTTTATAGCAGCCGCCCACGACTTCGTCCGCGTGAGGGGGCGTTGTACCCGTGCGAAGCCGGGCAGGTTGTTGTATAGACTGTAGCCTTCCTTGGTAAATGGGCTATCTAACACTGAAAGAATTTTTCAAATCAGACGAGTAGTTCCTGAGATTAGCGCGTTCAAACAAACAAACAAACAAACAAACTCTTCAGCTTTATAATATTAATAATATATATTATAAGTATAGATTAGTATAGATTTTAAACTGAACTGTACTGGAAGTGGCGTTGGCATTTAGTAATATAATGAGCGATGATCTTGCCGCCGTCACGCCGCGCCGAACCTTTGCCTGCAACATTTCTTTAAAAGTTGTTAGTACCAACTAGTTTAGTTTAATTAATCGTTAGTCTATGACCCAGTGGATCTTCTTAAGCAGCCGATGCAATGAACACATCAATATCATCTTCGTTCGCTACCTCAAGCATTTTAGAGTAAATAAATCCTCCGCCCCCGTATTACGACCTAGCAAAAGCAATAGCTTATAAAATTCGTATTACTTACCCAGTAAAAGTAGTCTTTCGAAGTAAGCGTCACAGACGCAGCGTCTATAGCGTCACTAACGCCTAGTTTAACGCGGGACTGTGACGTCACTGACGCCGCGTTAATGTCGCTGCGTTCCCTAAGAATTTCATACATTTGCATAGAACATCTATCTGTCGCTCTGTCGCGGCGCCACTGACGCTCGCTTCGAAAGGCTACCTTTATACAATTTTCGATAGCGCATTGCTACTGGTACCTACTACTACTTTATTTTTGCAAGATCAGCCCCCCTCCCTATAAGGCGTATTGCCTTTGCTGAAGAAAATTGGCCAATACACACATACATGCCTGCCACTTCCATTTTTATTAAATTTATTTGGCATTTCTTAAGTTTAAGGATTTATAAAAAAAGATATTTGATACAGGGGCAGAATGCTGTTCATTCATAACAATGTTAGGGCTACACTCAAAGCTATTGCGCAATGATACACACTACGAGCCTAATAGAACAAAATACATTTACAGCAACGTTAAAGCGGGAAAGGAAACCAATCTCCGCGTTATCACGATGACTGCAGGCCCAGAATAGAAATTATTATAAATATAGCTGTCATTACAAAATTAAACGAAGTAGATAAGTATAGTTTCACAAGATTTAATATAATTATGTCGACTAAATTAATGTCCGCTAGTATATCCTCATATTCTCTATTCACATTCTCGACTTCAGTTGAAATCTCTTGACAGATTATCTTCGTATCTTCGATTCATTTGATCGTCTAGTATAAAACGGTTAAGGAAACAATATTTGAATAAAATCTTACGGTGTTATTAATATATATTAAAATAATTTTCGTACCGACTAGTTCTGACTTGTTAACTTCCCACCCGTAACTGCCCATTTAGCTATTCTACTGCCCAAGCATTTATTTTACGACCCGTGAAAATTTTTTTCGTCTCATTTTTATTTACTTTACTGCTAAGTTTGAACTGCCGAACTTGTAAACAAACATGCATTTTAATATTTTCTACTTTCCAAAACTACTATTTAGAACTGCCCAGTTAAATCAGTGCCTCGTGAAAAAAATTATTTAAACATTTTATTAGATTTTTGTACACATAAATGAAAAGGATATTGTTTCTCTCTGACCTCTTCGTGGGAGCGATCTCGAAATGGCGATTTTTCCTGAAATCAAAATTACCTACATAAAGCTTGTCATCATAGGCCTTTGGCAAAACATAGATGTATTAGCCGGGTAAATTCCTGGCAGAAGAAAATATTTTTTTAAGTTTCTTTAATAGGTACTTATCATTTACTTGGGGGTGTCAAAATTCTATTAGAACAAAAATCACATTAATCTCACCCTTTTATGGTACTTTTCATAGTGATGGTCTTCCTGTGAGCCGTTCTGGTGAGTCTTCATCGCGACAGCTAAAAATAAACATAAAATTAATAAATAAATCAAGGAATACCAACATCGTTTATGGATAATTTAAAATAGTACCTACCTTTTTGTTCTTCACGTCTCCTTTTTTGCTCTAAACTAGCATCAGGTTCAGCTCGGTCCTGTGTAAAGCAGAAAATATCAAACTGTGTAAAATATTGATTGGAAATATTCTATTGGAGCATGGCTATTTCAATACTCATACCTAGCATTAAAGACATTAAACTATTTTATTGATTGTTTGGTTTTATGTTTATTATGGACGTAGGATAAAATAAAAATTACATAAATACGTTATCTGATTAACAACATAGAAAAGATGAGAAAATTGCGCAGATCTGTGTATCCACAGGACCTGGAAATCAATTTAGCAATTTACGTTATGTACATACGTTTCACAAAAATATATTGTAGACAAATAGAGAATATATTCATAAAAGCTGTACACATAAAATTGTTCAGAATCAGATAACTCACCCTTTTGCGACTCATCTTACGCTCTTTCCGTTCATCGCCTCTAAGTTTAGGTTTACGCTTCTCCTTTTCCGGCGAACGCTCTTCAATATCTTTACTACCCTGCTTATGCAGAAAATAAGATTTAGATCATCTTACAATTAACTTATTTGCATAATATAAATAGTTAAATTCTATAGTCTGTTGGGAAATGGCTACCGAAAATTTAAGGTCATATAGAAAATACTTTATCGACACAGATAATCCCTTTATAAGCCTTCAGTTTTATAATTAACATGGCCTTATTTTACCCAATCATTACATTGACATCAAAACATTTCAAATATTTTTTGTTAGTTGGAACAACATAGGCGATATTGTGGTCGATTCTGACTGCCTTTCTTAATCCGAACAGTAAAATTAGTTGTCTGTCACTCTCATGGAGAAGGTATAAAAGAGGAGGTGGGTCTATGAACTGAGTGGTGTGGTAATCGGGAGGTCATGACGTTATGATAGGTGCGGAGCTTCAGGGCCAATCACAGATCATCCCCTAAAGATACCGCATTTTGCACTAGACAAAGGTCACCAAATTAGGCGGTAGGAAGAGCTGGGGGGGTACCTCACAACACTGCCGTGATTGGTTTTTTCAAGGTCAGTAATATCCTATAGTGATGTAGTCGAGTCAATTTGCCGTGCCGATAAATATATCGATTGAAATTATTGTTTGATGAAATAATATATATTATAGTAAATACAAAAAACATGCTTCTTTTCTACTTACAAAATTTTATGTGTTTTAATAAATACTGATATTAAAAAGCTAAAGAGTTTGTTTGTTTAAACGCGATGATCTTAGGAATAGGTACTGATCAAACTTATTTTTTTTATATGTCTATGTTAAATAGACCGCTTATCATATAATTGTCTAAAGTACGAAGTGTGTAACAAAATTCTGCAAATTATTAATTACTGGCAGTTCGCCGTGACTTCGTTCGCGTAAACTACCGAAAAAATAGAAAATTAATGTTCATCCCGCCAAAAATCATCCTGGGATTTTTCCTCTGAATAAAAATAAGCCTATGTTTCTCCTATTACATCAACTATCTGCCAGTGAAAGTCCCGTCAAAATCGGTCCAGCCGATTCAGATTTGCGTGAACAAACAGACAGCCAATAGATGTCGATGGCGTCAAGAGTGAATGCGATATCATTTGCTAATAACATGATCTCGGTTAGAACATTTTTCTTTTTTCTTTCAGTTACAAACAGACACTTCAATTTTATTTATTTGTATAGACCAGCTGTACCTATTCCGCGACTCCGTTAGCGTAAAGTACAAAAAAAAACCTAGCCTTCCTCGATTAATTAATAACTATTCGCGATAGATTAATGAACTATCCAACACAAAAATATTTTTTCAAATCGAACCAGTAGTTCCTGAGATTAGCGTGTTAAGCTAAAAAAAACTCTCTAGCTTTGTATATTAGTAAGTATAATTATAGATTATTAATCACTTATTTATAATCAGTATAAAATAACAAACATAACTTATGTATAATATTTTTTTTATGTATGTTCACCGATATTTCCGTCAATTATATAGACGGATTTCAAAATTATTTTTTTTGTTGGATAGAGTTCACTTCTGAGGTGGTCCCATTTTCACCAGGTCAGGATCTGATGATGGGATCCAGGAGAAATCTAGGGCAACCACCGAAAATTGTATGCCCGTATGGTGCTTTTGTTACTCTTATGGCACCGACTCCAAAAAAATAAGTGATAATTATAAATATTTAAATAGTTAAAGATGACTTTGTTAAAGTATTAGGTATTCAGTTGTAAATATTTAAATAATTTTAGATATTTAATATGTATTAAGTAGATAAATTAGTTACGTTATTTATCGCTTTTTAGTTAAAGTTTGAAGTCGGTTAAATTTTTTATTTAAAGTCAGTTTATACAAAACACGTTGTCATTTTTTTTTACTTTTACGTGTAATAACAATACAAAAAGTAAATTAGAAAATGAAACGAAATCACGCGCACGCAGATCAAATACTTGGTCGGTAATAATGTAAAGAATTGATGAATGCAATTGCATATACTCGTGGTGCGCAGCTGCTGCATTGTATGCGGAATCTTTTAGGGGGTAATCTGTGGCCAATGTGTGTAACGCAGTAGCTGTAACCACACGCTTATGCAAGTAGTTTGGCTAGTCACTACAAGGTGGTTTCTATGTAAATGGGCAGGGCTACAGTGTTAGGATGCTCCCCTCGTCCCATACTTCACCCCTGTTCAGCGGCACTCTATTTTTGTATGAAAATATACTTAGCCGCTGCTCCTCTATTATTTCTTCACCATGGTCACTCTCCATTCTTAATGTGAATGGCTGATACGCAAAGGAGCAGGTAGAATATTTATTTTGGTTTATGATTAAGTATGGTGGTCAAATTCGACGTCATTGTCTATAAAATATCCTATGCCTACAATATGCGAATAGTCATATCCAAAGAGACTATATTAAATTACATTATCAAAAGTAAATAAAAACATAACCCTGCCTGTCTGTTCCAGAATAAGAGGCAAAGGCCAGTGCTGCATTTTTATTATATCTTGGAATCGAAATATAACCTATAGAAGCTAAGTTTCATCATACGCAAGGCATAATTTCTTTGTTAAGTTTATCCCGAAAGAAAGGCAAGGGGAACTAAGCCCATACAGCCATTGTCTTTAGTGATTTCTGAGTTTATGATGGATGATAATGATGATGATGAATGGAAACGTCGAGAAAATCCTCAAGAATGGGTGTAAAATTGAAAAAAGGAATTGCAGAAACAACTTACATGAGCCCATGCAGAGATCGTATTCCGACTAAAGTTTTACTTAGCTTACCCGCATATGAAACCATGCATACGCACTAGAATCTAGATTCACATCACAAGTAATAACTGATCTAACAATATAATAGACCTGAAAACATCACTTTACAACTTACAACCACTCCCTTCCAGCTTTTCCCGCCGAATCGTATAAAATATTGATGACATAGATTGCCATAAAAATATTTTTATCGCTAGTTGTCTGAAATAGTCAATTATTATTTTATTTATTGATGTTGAAAGGTATGATGATTTCAGGGATTTACAAAATCTTATAAAAAGTATTGTGAAATTCATTTATTTCATGTGACATATTTAGACGACAGAGGCGCGTTTGGTTACAAGGTTGCACCCCGTTGCACCCATAAATTTTCGTCAAATTGGCCTTCAGGACTATTGTTCTATAGGTAATATTTCGATTTATTGTGGATTGTTTTATTATGTACTTTACAGTTCATAAAAAATGTTTGTCAATTTCTTTTCATTTAGTTTCTGATCTATTGACTGTCCTGCCTAGACTACATAGATCTACGAAGAATAATCAAATTTCTTATAGTTTTTAGGTGCTACATATAATAGGTACCTACTCTTTATTTATTTATACATTCAAAAGAATTCCTTTGTTTGAAAGTTTCAATGTACTAACACAAATAGCAATTAAAACTCTTTGTTTTAATCAATCTACAAAAACACTATGTTTATACAAATAAATGTTTTATAGTTATAATTTTTTAATAAATACATTGAATAAACTAACGCGAAAGTTATTAAAATAGAAAACATGGTCAACATGTTATATGTTTGCAAACACGCCGTGTAAATAGGCTGGTTTAGCAAGAACCATAAAAATAGTCAATTTTCCATAGTCCTTTCTTAGCCTATCAATAACATTTAACTACTTTGAAGACAAAACGATAAATATATGTGTGCTAGTTATATCATAATAAATAATGGAAACATTTATAATTTTTTTTAAAGAAATAGACCAGTATATGTTAGAGGCACTACCCAAATATATTGTATGTATTGATTTGTTCAAACAGGCGGTAGTGTGTCAAATCAAGTAAAAAAAATGTACTGGCGACGCCCGTGTGTTATATTACACGAACCATTTGGAGCCACTTTCTCCCCCTGATAACTTAAAACTTATTTAATATGAACACATGAAATTTGGTACAGTTATTAAAACCTCTTAGTTTAATAAGAATCGCCTAATTTTATAAATATATACATCTTCTATGCTGCTCTGGGAGTGAAAAAAAACGTATAATACTACAGCTGCTTCTCTTCCCAGGCATACTGCACAAGTCAGTAGAGGGACAAGAGGGTCTTGGTGTTTTGTAGGCGATGGGCTGACCACCTGTCACTACTAACCGAACTTGTACATTTCAACTATACCCTCAAAATTGGTCAGAAGTGGCACCATGTGGTCCTATCGGCCCTTGGTGCTCTGCCTACCCCGTAAAGGATAAAGGCGTGATTATATGTATGTATGTATATACATCTATTTACTACACTAGACTTTAAAGGGACCAAGGATCAAGTATTATTTTTATTTCGAATGATGACAAATTATAGGATATTGTTTCCATGCTACGTTTTCAGTATGTTTGAACAGTTTCTTGAGTGAAAATTTCAGGTAGAAAATATATATATATATTTAGGAGTTATCACTGTTTTCATAAACTCTGAAGAATTCTTCTTTTCATAATGGTATGGCATGGTACGGTAGGTACTTTACTTAAATTATGGCCTTTGCATTTTGTTTTTCTGCAGTACATCCAATGTCTGTAGCAATGTCTTCTCTCCGTGTTGCCGAAGTGTCGTTATAGTTGTATAAGAGGCAGTTTCCTGATACTATATGAATATAAAATATAATAATCTTCTGTAAATGTATTCAATATTTTCTTTCACAACATAAGATCGCCATATCTTATCTTTAATCATCACTATCTCATGAAACCTATGTGAAAGATTTTAATATACTTGATCCTTAGACTTTTAAATAGAAATAACTTAATCTTACCATACTTTCAATCGGACTGGGCTTAGAGAACTGTGGCACACCAACACGGAATACTCTGGTTGAATTGAATTTAAATTTAGTTATGTTTTTATATTAATTATGCTTATTTAATCTTCCTGGAGTTGATTAGCTTCATTTTGTAGACATTTACATCTTGACAATTTGATCTTCAATTTCCATCTTCAGGGCACATTTTAAAGTTAAGTTCATCTTCTTTTTTGTTTTTAATTCTATTGGTCTTCATAATTTATTTAGTTTGTCGTGTATGATTGTTGGGATTTGATATCCTTTAATTATATCTTTAAATTTCTGATATTATTCAAAATCATCATTAAATGGGAGTATTTGTTTTGGCGATAGGTAATAATGTTGATTGACTGCCGATTTTCTGGCTGAATAGGATTTGATCTCGTTTTCGATTCGTTTCGAAATTATATAATAAAAAAAGCTTCTTCACAACACTCTTCTTCACTTTTTTTGGCTTTTTAAAACAATAATGATGCTTTATATTATTCCTTCATGATTATAGATATGATGCTCTATATTTATAATTCTCGTTATATCCCGATCCAGTGGGAGTTTCTGGAAATCCCGAGTGAACCTCACGAATACGTCACAAAAGGAATCCATGGTACAAATATCACGTTTGTAGCTTCAGTAGTTTCGTCTCGGCGTTGATAAGTCAGAAATGTTTCTTTATATAATAGATCACACATGTTGGGTACTTGGAGGATAGTTTAATTATCTGGGCAGCAAAAGTTTGTCTTCAATCTTCAAATTGAGAAGTGTAACGCAGAATCATCCAAATATTCACTCAATTATTATTCTTTCATCAGCTTTTAGTACAGTCCATAATTAACTTTGATTTATTGAAATAAATATTATTTTTGATAATGATTTAATTATTATCCAATTGGGAGGTTATTTTAACACTATTTAAGTCCATAAAGTTTATAACACTGATTGGAATCTTCACAAATGTTCCGTAGTCTTGAGCACTTGGTTAGTTGGTATGTTTGTTTGTTTGGATCCGTCTTGTGGCGTGGCCAGCCCAGCCGTCAGTCCGGAGCGATCGCGATCCACGAACGGTTTAATATTACGATACTCACCTTGCCATTGCTGCCGGTTTCTATTTTACGACGTTTTACTTCTGAAAAATTACGTTATGGTTAGATAAAATGGGTAAGATTCTATTAAGAAATGGTTAGGTAGCGGTGCCGTGATATAGCCGCCCCGAAGCTTCATTTCACATGCCGGCACCATCGTAAATTGGGCGTGGTTTTGTGTACGCATGGGCGCTTTATTACGGCAAAGATAACAAATAGATATGAAAATGGTGTAGCTTTATACAATAAATAAAAATAACAACAAATTATCTAAACATTATCTTCAACGAAGTTATATCTCAAACGGAGTTAGTTAAATAAATACAGCATAGTTCAAAGAAGGTATCTATCTTACAAGCCAAAATAATAAATGCATGCATACTAAAAAAATATTTTATTAGTAGCTGTTTCTTATTATTACCTCGATCAATTTCATCGACAACATGGCGGTGGTCATGAGGAGGCGACACCGATTCTAAATAGCGTTCCTCCTGAAAGGCAAACTGAATTATTTTCATAAAGTTTTTATTAGCCTAGAATGTTTTCCAATGGAGGGTACTAGGTAAAGGGGGGGGGGATTGGACACGTCTTTTTCGCTGGTCTAGTGTGAGTTGATGGTTCATTATAGTTTATGGACAAAAAGTCAAGCATAATATCTAACACTAGGTCAATTTCTGCATGCATATTCAAAATTTCTTGGCCGGAGGCAAGATTAACGTCAACACATTTCTAGAAACAAATGATCAAGTACTTGTAAATAAGCAATTTAGAAGCATTATTATTTCAAGAAAAATTAATGTAATAGTTACCCTGTGTGATCTCTCTCTTGGTGATCTGTCTTTAATTCTCAGTTCTTCTTTTGCTCTCTCTTTTGTAGATCTACAAAGAAAGTAAGCAATGCTATACAGTACATAGATAATACACCTATAATACCAATCACATTTAAAATGAGAGTTACATACATTCTAGACTCCCGCTTAGATTCCTTATCTCGGTCTGGTTCTTCTCGACGCCGATCATTTCTTGACTCTTTTCTGTCGCTATCTAAAGGGAAACAATAACAAAGTAATACAAATAACTCCCTCAGAATTAACAGAATGTAATTAAATATTACATATGATTGTGTTTCCAAAACTGCAGGATCACGAAGGAGACCTTACCACTTTTAACATAGCGGGGAAAGATGTACAAGATCAGGAAAAGTTTCATGTATTTGCCATAGCTAAACCACAACCAAAACCGTTATATTATGCACATTTCGTATCGCGCTAAATTTTGCCAACGTCAAAACAAAAGTGAGACGTTGGAAAGTGTGAAACGTCGTCAAATGAAACCAAAACAAAACCAAAAACGTTCCGTTGTGTAGGAAGGTTATAAACGTTGTCATTTCGCGCGATTGCCCTCCAGTGAGACGTTGCCAGCTCGTCATCTAAGAGAACGCCCCTGGGTTCCACAATCCTTAGTCGACTCTTACAGCATGCACGAAAGGAGATGCAGCTGATGTATTCTAGTAAGTAAATATTATAGCATACGATGCTTACCTGAAGATTGCATTGCAGGGGAGCCAATGCCGGGATCTTTGGGCGTGACTACATCCTCTTTGGTAGGCGCAGCCGGAGTCGCGTTGCTAGCCGCCTTGTGTTTATCAGCCGCTTGCGGTTGGACCACCTGCCAAATTGTATGTCCCATTTTATAAACAGTATGATAAATGTATCGGTATTGAGGATAATACTAGACACAGTTGAAATAACAATGTTGAAAGTGTCAAAAACAAAAAGAATAATAGCTTAAAAACTAAGTTAGTGATGAACACAAATCTATATGTCGTGGCCATATCGTAGAATTGATCATTTCATGAAATGGTCGAGCATTTCATGAAATGGTCGCATTTCATGAAAAGTTCAACTGTCTATTGGCCACATCATGATATGGTTTGGGCAGATCGATGATTAAAAATCGTTTCTCGATATGGGCAACTAAACGCCCGATCATTTCATGAAGTGGTCAAGATTATTGATCATATCGTAAAATAGTTACATGAATCACCGGTAGAGGCGCTGCGCGCGTTTTATTTATGTGTGAAGATGGCGGATTTTTCTTTTTAGGTTATAAAACAAATTAAAGAGAGTAGGGTGACTATGCAGAAGAAGTTCACGGATAGTGTGTTATATTGTATAATGTATATTAGACTTAATGGTGGTTTATAATAATATTGTTAAACAAAAACCTTAGATTACGATAGGTTAGGTTAGGTTAGGTTAGGTTAGGTTAGACTATGACAAATGACGCACGAGCCGAGCGAGCGGAGCGAGCGTGCCCAGGCAGCGTCCGGCGATGTGCCAGATGCGAATCGCTTTTGTAAAGTCTTTTATGTTTTTAAATATTATATTGTGAAAATATCACATAAATAATAGCAAAAAAAATCATACCATCATACCTTATGGTATACTTATATATGGTGTAAGCTCTTACCACATTCGGATTTTATGGACACCCTGTTAATACGATTTGGCCAAACGTGGATGACAAAATCGTGAAATGTAGACGATTTAACGATCTGGTCAAATTGAATTGGCCACTTCATGAAATGCGACCACTTCATGAAATGCTCGACCATTTCATGAAATGATCAATTTAACAATATGGCCACGACATATATAAGTAGTAGGGAATTGGGGATTTGGCTCAAGGTCATTCAACATAATCGAAGTTTTAGTTTTCAGTTTAAAGTGAATCACTCAACTATAGAGCGCGCATGAGAGGCGCCTAGCGGCTTTCTAAGCCCCTGAATCACGAGAAAGATACAGTGAAGACATAATTAAAAAACCATGGATGGCTGTATAATAATTAAAGCATACCTGATGAAAGTCACTTTCTCTCATCATAGAAGGAACTTTATTTCTGAGTTGTCCACTATAACCTGTCGCTAGGACATACAGATCCTGACGTTGGGTTTTTTCTTCCTCTTTCACCTATAGAAAATATTACATAGCAACTTTAAAATAGTAATTACGTAAGAACAATCAAACAATCTTACAAAAATCCCCATCTCTTGAACTTTGACTGGTTATAATACCATTTGACCATACAAATAAAAGTAGATAGATACATACATACACACACGGCCGTGTTCCCGTGTTAGCCGGGAGACATGTTAATGACCAGAGACAAGTTGCTAGCTTATCGCCTGAGACAGTGCCCGACTTTCTTAGTCTACTATTATGACATGGACTGAAGGAGATGCAGTTGATGTATTCTAATGAAGTCCTGCATCAGCACAAGAAAATAAAAACTAATTTCCAATATAGACAATATAAAGAAGTGATAAGCTTGCCATTGTACATCTGTCTCTTCTTTTATCCTGTAATTTATATTTTTTGTGTGTGCAATAAAGAATAAGACACCATACCTTCTCAACTTTCCTCTCAATGATCTGTGCTAGTTTAGCGAGTACAGGGAAGTGAGGCAGAACGCGTATGAGTACTATCAACGCGTTTCGGATCTGCACATAGTCGCCAGAGTCGAGGCACACCACCATGGCCTTCGTTATCTTGTAATGCCATTTGTGGCAGACATGTCTAGGGAATAAAGCATTTATTTCAGACATACATTGATGTATTGCCTTATAAACTAACTTTCTAATACTGGGTCTAAAATAACACATCTGTCTACTATTGAGATAATTTGTAATTTTGGATACACGAATTATGCCTTCTAAAACATCGGGTTTCTGTGCTATCTCGCTCGCTTCGAACTAATACGAGCGAATAGAGAACGTAACGCATGTTTTTGTGACTTTCACATTAACGCTTATTATAAACACACGACCGAATGAGTTGCTCACATATAAATTTGGTAAAAATATAAACAATCACCTTAATAAAGTTAGTTAGTGCCTGCTTACAAAATAGCATTGCCAACTGTAGAATTTGTCACAAACAGAATACCTATAAATAAATTCTTCACATCATTATAATACCACCTTTCATCATAGCAGCCTACTGCTGGACGTAGGCCTTCCCAGGGTACGCCACAAGGCTATGGCTGGGGGGTTTTTTGCTCATAGTCACCATGCTAAGCAGGCCGGGTTGGTGATTGTAATGTTATTTTTGGACAATGCTGTTAAAACAGAAGGCAGTGCTGCCCACCTCTGGAAAATCCTTAATCCCCTACGATACCCACGGGCAATCATGATATATAAATAAATTATGAAAAAAAAAAAAATAACAATAAAAACAAAAACTTACCTATAATTCTCATATCCCACATGGTCATTGGCCTCCGTGAACTGATTGGACACCCTGTACTTAGTGACAAAGCCGGGATAGTGTGCGCATTCCTTGTGGAAGGCGGCCTTGTCGGCGTGCCAGCGCATGGCCGTGCCCAGCACCTTGCAGAGAAACGTGCCGTAGCGCGCCGCCTCGCCCTCCGTGCACGACATCACCGAGTATGTTATGTCGCAGAATAACTGCGGGCAAAATTTACTTTGAATGAGGAATTTGGAAAAGAGTTTCTTATATCTAAAGCCATATTTGCAGTAAGACATGACCAAGTATGCTATGTCGCAGAATAGCAGCAGGTAAAATTTACTGCTTTTAAATTAGGACTTGGGAGAAGAGTTTCTTATATCTAAAGCCATATTTGCAGTAAGACATCACTGAGTATTTTATGTCGCAGAATAACTGCGCCAGAAAATTACTTTGATTTAAGAATTTGGAGAAGAGTTTCTTATATTAAAGCCCCATTTGTAGCTAATGCGTAAATCTAGATTACGAAATAAATACCACGCACAGCGTTTATTTCTGTTTATGTCAATAAAGCAAGACAGATATGTGAGCTAATTTGTGATACCTTGAAATGACCACTTTGAGGGAGGAAATTCTAAAGTCAACAGAGACGTATCAGGGGAGGCCGGAGCAACATCCCAATGCATTGGCTGCTAAGCTGACAACTCGAAGCTACAAGAAAAGGCTGAAGCGAAAGGACATATTGGCAATATAGGCTACACTTGTGTACAATGAGCTTAAAGCTATAGCTGATTGCAGATTAAATTTAAAATGTGATACAATTAAATCAAGAATAACACATTTGCTACAAGTGAGTCTTAATACAGGGTGTGAGTGACAGCCAGGCAAATACTGAAATGGTGAACAAGTACCATTGTTTTGAGTCATCGGTAGTTATAGACATAAGGAATTTATTATATTTTTTTTGTTGGACCAGGATTTTTGGTAGGTCCCATCCAAGATCACAACTCACCCGATCGTAGCACAACAACGTAGGAAAATTGGGCGTCTTTAAAGCGTGTACTGTATGTACGAATTCCGCACAATACAGTGCATCGGCTGCAGTGAACATGCAGCGAGGGAATAGACATAACTGCATCAGACGCGTGACCGTCTCGTTCTTGGCGGATTAGGCGGCGCGCGTGTATTAAAAAGCTAATATGTATAACAAAACCACAACTCACCCGATCATAGCACAGTAGCGTTGAGAAATTAGGCGTTTTTAAAGCGTGCACCGTATGCACGAATTCCGCACAATACAGTGCATCAGCTGCAGTGAACACGCAGCGAGGGAACAAACACAGTTGCATCAGACGCGTGACCGTCTCGTTCTTGGCAGACTTGGCGGCGCGGGTCGGGAACCAGCCGGCGCATTCGCGTTGTAGACGCGATGAGACGCGCGATACGTGCTCTTCTTGACGACGACGCTCGTCCTGTGGTACCGAATACACACGTTATGTGTATGTCGAAGGTAGGTATATTGTCACAAAACACCTATATCACACACATCCTTCATCATTATCAGCCATGAGAAGTTCAACATAGGCCCCAAACGCATCCTTACTAATTATTATCTGTATTATCTGTGTAGTTACGAAATCAGGCATTGGTATAATTCAATGAAGCGGACTGTAATAAGATTGACTATTTTCATACACACATTAACTTAAAGTGCATACCTGCAGTTTATCAATAAGCGTGTTAAACCGCTCGACTTCCTTCTTAGCCTTGGTGCCTTGTGAGGAGTCCTTGGCAACATTAGCTGCAGCTGTCTTCAGGCGGTCCACTTCTCTCTCGTAACTCTCCACTGGCACCCGTAGGTCATACATTGATAGAGACCTGGAGAAATTAAAAATAATTTATTATTATTGGGTATACAGGGTGTAACAGAAATGGTATGTTAAGCGAGAAGCTAAGTAAATATCCCACTATGGAGAATCTATTTCCAAAATTTGAGACTCGAAATCGCATGTTTATTTTTCAAAATTGTATGAACTCTCCTGACTAGTTTGGGAATACTTCATATATGGAAAAATAAACATGCGATTTCGAGTCTGAAATTTTGTGAGTGGGTTCCTTTTAGTGGGCTATTTACATAGCTTTTCGCTTAACATACTCCTTTTGTTACACCCTGTATATTCATCTAGATCAGGGGAGGCGAACATCAACGTGCCATTTTTTCTAAAGAAATGTTTGATTAGGTCATAGACGTGCTTACTTCACACCTTTGTCTTACGTTTTGGTGATGATGAATCTCGTGATTAGTGACGTGCCCAAACTTTAGTGACGTGCCATTGGTTCGCAATCCCTGATCTAGGCAATATTTTAGAAATATTATGCAACCTTTAACCTAGCACTATTGATGTTTAATAAAGAATTTCACACTTCTCAAGTTGGATCTTTTAAGAATATTTCCAAACTCAATTGAGTTAACAACATGATCTGCTGTAAAAAAATAATTGGACGTAGTTATGCAAACGGGAACCAACCCACTAATGTATTAAATAAAATTTTAGGCTACATAAGCATTCAAAAATAAACTTTCTATCAACCTTGTAAACATCAAAATAATCTGTAAATTTTGTTAGAATTCGATGTTACTGTATATGTGGGTTGGTTCCCGTTTGCATAACTATGTCCAATTATTCCTCATTAACTCACCAGAAAGTAACATAAAATTCCGGCGAAATATCCTCCCAAACCCTGGCGGGCAACAAAGGTACGACGGCATGCAGTACTGGCTCCAAAACCTCCTTGGACGCAGCCGTATATCTGTCCACACTCTTCTCCATAGAGTCCGTTTTGGTATCCGAACTCTTTCGAAGGACCTCTGCTTTTGCGGCTATTTTCTGAGCGAGAACCGGCCGGTGAAGGAAGAAAGCTACGTCGGCGTCCACGTGATAATCGCGTAGTAATTCCTAGAATTACAAATAAGGTAAATAATACAATACAAGAAAGGGAATTCTATATGTATACATAGATAGATAGATAGAATTACCTGTAAAGGCGGCAATCTGGCAGCATATTCGTCTTGGGCGAGTGACGAGGCGAGGAACGTGCCGAGTTGAACCAACGCGTCCTGGCACTGATCGGCCAGTCGGCCAACTACCTTCAGCTGAGAGCCGGGAGGTTCACCTGGCGTGGAATCCTCTTCTGTATCTAGAAAAGTAATGAGGGTATTATTACAAAACCCTGTGTAAAATTATGAGGTGGGACAAGCACGAACATATCGACAGTCCGTACCGCTATCGTCCAACTGTCATATCTCACAGATCTTGCTTGCTAGTTGATAGCGTTACGGCGCGAAAAAAGGTTGATGCTTACCCTACAGATATAAACTAATAAAACACTGTTTAAAATGACATTTGACAGCAAAATGTATGTCTGAAATTTTTTGTAATAACATAGTTAATGTTTTAAAACACTTAAAATGCCAATTCAATCGAAATAGAAAACCATCATGCTGAAAATTTAACACTTTTAGGACAAAATATCAATAAAGTGACATATGTCATCAAATCACAGAGTAGATGATTGGGAAGCTAATCTTTCTGTGTGGACTTCCTATGGCAGAAATTATGAACATAATAACAAGAATAAACAAACCTTTCCAAACACAGCAATGTCGTTGTTGGGCAGACAGTATACAGAGTGCTATGTCCAGGTTGTTGCCAACGATGGCTTCTTTTAAACGCGCTGAGGATCGACGGGTGTTCCGCACTTGTGAGAAATATCCAGCCTGAAGACAAATATTATTTTATAAATGGTAATTGTAGCATCAGACTATCAGGATCGCCAGTAATAATTGAAAAGTACAATACATTAAAGTTAAAAAACAACACATATTCAGTCCCCACTTCTGAATAAACCATAAAAATAACACATACAGCTACTAAATTATTTCTCATGCATGATTTGTTGTATATCTGTAATTATATAAAAGCCAAGACATGGCAAATAAATGTAATGTTAAGATGAAGTTACTTCTCCTTTGAGCAGTTCTCCCCCAGCCATCGCATCCAACTGCTCTGCGGTCATCTCTTCTGCAGCTTCTATTCCTGCCATTTTCTGTACTATTTCTTTCAGTATCAACAGATCTTGACTAAAAATAAAAAAATAAATCATTTACTTACTTATAAAATTTTCAAATGCTAAAGTATTCATTGAGATTTGAGAATAAATATATTATAAACAGGAGAGTTGACGAGATAATGTTGAATAAATTAATAATTTTAACAAATATTACTAAACTTGCAAACAGGGTTCGAACTGATAATTATCAGGATAATTATCTCGATAAATATACCTTGATCTTTGATAATTATAAAAGTCAAACAGTAAAATTATCTAAGATTATCTAAGTTTATTTAAGTATCTAAACACGATAGACTTAAAAAAATGTTAAGACTGACGTGAGAGATGTGAATTTCTTTTCTTTACCTACTTTCTTACTTTTTTTGACGTCATAAAAACAAACTCTGAATTAAATTGCATATATCTCACATTATTATTTGTTGTATATTTATTGATGCCGGAAAACTTGACCCTCCTTGGGATAAATATATTATCTTTTAAATAAAGAAAATTTCAAGTAGTTAAATGGCAAATCACATAGGATAATTATCGGATATTTATCAAGATAATTATCCAAAAAAATATTTATCTTGATAATTTCGAACCATGCTTGCAAATGAAAGTATACAACAATAAACAGAATATGCAAAAATAACAAACATAGTGGTTGTCCTATGAGAAGACACAAAATATTCTAGCATCAATCGAATTAACAATTTCAAAACAAAGTAATTTCGAATAACAATAAATTTTGTTCATTTATGTATTATTTCACAAAATAAACAATACAAACACTTTAGTGCAACCAACCTCTGCCTAGCCTTAAGCCGGTTGGCGACAAACTGCAGCAACGCCGTCAGCTCAATGCTGTGCTTTTTGAACGCGGCGGCGGCGAAGGCAGCCAACGCTTGCAGCCAGGGCGGGTGTCCCCCCCCGCCCGCACCGCCGCGCCCGCCCGCACCTAGTGTCTCCACAAGGCAGTAGCCGAGTACGTCCAGCGATAACGATGTTAGGTACTTCAGCGATTCTACCACGGGCCCGATTAGGTTGTCGTAGCTTTGTATCTGGAATGTTTAGGGGGACACATTTTAGAGTTTGTGAATTTTTACGTTACTTGATTGCGTTAATGTTAACTATTCTACCAATGATGTACTACTACTTGTTCTCATTTTTATTACATAAAGTCATGTGTGATTGGTTGGCCACTTTACTGAATCCGTTCGATTTACTTTGAATTTCAAATGCACACTTAGCATACATTTTGTTAGGGGAAATAAATAAAGACATTTGCATACCAACTCAAAGAAACTGAAATACACATTAAATAAATGGTTGAACCCAGATTACAATGAAAATGGATCAAAAAAGTATAAGTGAAGTAAAGATAGTTTAACAAAAATATCAATCAAATTATTAGCTGTTATATTAATGAAACAACAAAGCTTACCTGTAAAAGCATGTAATCAAAAAGGAAGGCTGGTGCAGCGTGTGACAGCTTCCCAATCAGTCGGCCCTGCGGCTTGATGTTCTCTTTGGAGACACGCTTCATTATGTGCTTGATTCTCTGCAGCGAGTTGCCACGGACAAGCAATAACGCTGGAATCCTCTCGCCTGACTCATTCTTCCAACGGGCATATAGACAATACCTAAAATATTGAGATGAAATAGGTAGTTATTTGTTGCTTACATCATAAATAATCTATATAAATAAAAATGACTCATCACACATAATTTCTGAACTACTGCACCAGATTTGATGACTCTTTTTTTGTGTTTGTTATTTCTCGGGTCATCTAGTATGTAATACAAATATGTAAAAAGCCAGTAGTTTACCAAGTAAATATGCTGGATCATCACCAATGACAATAAAATGACTCATATACCTATTTGTAAACTAAGTAAGTAAATGCATAAACGGTACACTTACCTGCACTGATAAGGAAACAATTTGAGCAAAGTATAGATCTCCTCTGCCATACAACAGTTACCCTCCATGAGTGTTAGAGCAGGCAGGATGGCTGCATCTAGCACGGTCAGGGTCTCATGATGCAGGGGATCTGAAGGCAAGCCGCGGGCCGTACGTAATATTCGAATTATCTGCGTGAAAGAATATTTTATTATTAAGTTAGTACAATAAATATAATAAACCAATATATTAAATAAAATAAAATAATGTGAAGATTCTAAGAATGTGAATATGTTTGGATATTTGGACAATCAAATATCAGAATAATATAAATCCTACTAATATTATTGTTGTATATTGGACAATTGAGGGTAGTTTTAGAAAGTGCAGTTTAGATTCCAAAGAGGACAACAGTGCATGAGCTCTCCAAAACTGAGGACTATTTGTGAGTATATAATAGTGGCGACGAGGAAAAGTGTTGTTTTCAGTGCACATTAGTGTTATATACAATATACTTTAAGTGTTTTGTGAATTTGTTGTGATACAAACGAAAAATATGGGCATAAAGTTTGGTGAGTTTGACATTGCACACGGTTGCTGGAAAAATTATATTGAAAGGTTCTGTTATGGCTTAGAAGCTTGTGATATTGTGGAAGATAGCAAGAAAAAGGCAAATTTATTATCTGTATGTGGCCCAGACCTCTATGATCTAATTGTTTCTTTGGTGGCCCCATCTCAAGTATCTCAGGTTACCTTCACTTTTATCAAAAATAAATTGGACTCTCACTTTCACCCAACTCCAAATGAAATAGTACAATCATATAAATTTCATACCAGAAATCAAGAGGAAGGGGAAAAAATGAGAGATTATATTGCACAGCTGAGAAAGTTAAGCATAAATTGTAATTTTTCTGATTTGGATCGCACATTACGAGATAGACTGGTATGTGGGATTATAGATAAAGAAATACAAAAGAAGCTTTTACAACAAAGCATATTAACTTTTGATCAAGCGTGTGATATTGCATTGTCTCATGAAACTGCAAATCTAGATTCAAACATAATAGTGGGGGTAGGTTCCAGTGGAAATAATCATGAAATTGAAGTGCCGATGGAGGTGAACAAAGTTAGTAATATTAATAATTATGTGCAACAGAATAAACAAATTACTATAGATAAGTGTGTTCGGTGTGGAAAACATCATAGAGGAGAATGCAAGTTCCGTTGGAGTAAATGTAATTCTTGCGGTAAAATAGGCCATATAACTCCGGCATGTTTTAAAAATAAATACATTAACAAGAATTCTCCAACTGTACCGAATTGTAATGGATTATATGAAGCTAAAATAAATAGTTAAGACAGGATAGGGTGGCTGCATTTATGATTAATGTTTTGTTAAATGGAATGAAGGTAGAAATGGAGGTAGACTCAGGGTGTGCATTTACACTGATAAGTGAAACAACGGCTAAACGTATATGGAATGACAATCTGCCAAAATTAGATGATATGGATATTGCACTAAAAACATGGACGGATAATAAGTTACAGTTATTGGGACAAATAGGTGTACAAGTTCAATATAAAGATATTAATAAACAATTAATGATTATTATTGCAAAAGGGGCTGGTCCAAGTTTGATCGGCCGGAATTGGTTTCAAGATATGAGAATCACCATACAGGGTGTATATAACATCAAGGTAGGTGCTAATGAGAATTTAATTATGAATAAGATAATGGGAAAATATAAAGAATTATTTGAAGAAGGGCTAGGAAAATATACAGGGCCAGTGGTAAGTCTTAAGCCAAAAGAGGGAGCAACCCCTAGGTTTTTAAAATGTAGATCTATCCCATTTGCACTTAGAGAAAGAGTTTGCAAGGAAATTGACAGATTAGTAGAAGATAATGTTCTTGAAGCAACACCACATTCTGAATGGGCTACACCAATTGTTCCGGTACTCAAGCCAAATGGGAGTGTGAGGATCTGTGGAGATTATAGGGCTACCGTAAATACTGTCACGGATACTGATACATATCCATTGCCAACGCTCAATGAAGCATTTGCACAAATACAGGGTGGTGTAATATTTACCAAAATTGATTTAGATAGAGCTTATACGCAGGTTACGGTGGATGAACCTACATCTAATTTATTGACCTTAAACACACCAAAGGGTCTATATAAAATGAAAAGGCTACCTTTTGGTGTTAAAGCATGTCCTGGTATTTTCCAGCGATTAATGACATCAGTATTGGCAGGCATTCCGGGTATTGCGGTATTATTGGATGATATAATTGTAACAGGTCGAAGCATAGAAGAACATAATTCTAGACTGAGCATGGTATTAGAGAAATTGCTTAAAGCAGGTCTAAAAGTAAATAAAGACAAGTGTAAATTTGCAGCAAACTCGGTAAATTATTTGGGTTTTGTCATTGATGAATTTGGAATTCACCCGAGTGAAGAGAAAATTCATGCTATAGAGAAAACACCAGCACCAAGAAATCTTAGAGAGCTACAAGCATTTTTGGGCTTACTTAATTTTTATGATAGATTTTTACCACATAAGGCCACAATCGCAGAACCTCTTTACAAATTATTGAACAAAGATGTTAAATGGCAATGGAAAAAAGAGCAGGAGCAAGCATTTACAAAATTAAAAATGATGCTGTCTAGTAAAGACACATTAGTACATTATGATATGAACAAGAAACTAATTTTGTCATGTGATGCATCACAGTATGGGTTAGGGGCTGTACTGGAACACCAGATGAGTTACATAGAAATCACGATGGCATAGTGATTACCAAGGCATTGGCTAGGAGCTACTTCTGGTGGCCAAGTATTGATAGGAGCATAGAAGCACTTGTTCGAAATTGTCACATTTGTTCAGAAAATAGAAATATGCCAACACCGGTTTCCCATCAGTGGATCAGACCAGATAATGCTTGGTCCAGACTACACATGGATTATGCAGGACCGTTTCAAGGAAATTTTTTTTTGATACTTATTGATTCATTCTCCAAATGGCCAGAAGTAAAGATAGTGCAAGATTTAAGTAGTGCAACACTTATCAAAACATTAAGAGAAATATTTGCTGGACAGGGTCTACCTGATACAATTGTGAGTGATAATGGTAGGAGTTTTGTTTCTGAAGATTTTAGGAAATATTTAACATCAAATGGAATACGGCAAGTGTTGGTAGCACCATACCATCCAGCATCTAATGGCCAAGCAGAGCGCACGGTACAAACCATTAAAAATAAATTAAAGAAGCAAGCTACAGAACCCTGGCATATAAGATTACCTAAGATTTTATATGGATTACGGACTACACCAAGTAGTGTCACAAATAAGATACCAGCTGAATTATTAAACAACAGACGTTTCAGAACAAAATTTGATAATTTAAATCCACTTTCATGCAAGAATAGTGAACAATTAGAATCCATTGAGGATAATATCAGTAAGAAAACAAGAACGTTTAATGTGGGTGAGACAGTCTACGTGAGAAATTACTGTGGATCACCACGATGGCTTAGAGGGGTGGTAGAGAAGAGAGTAGGGGTATGTCGTTATCAAGTGAGATGGAATGATAAACTGCTAACCAGACATATCAACCAAATGCAAGCCTCGGGAATAGAGGATGGAGAGAAACATAAAAGCTCTCAGGAGAATAAAGTGGATCAGTATGAGGGTGATAAAATATTGTTGCCATCCCCAAGTAAATGGGCAGAAATAGTTGGAGTGTCGGGGCCACAGGACATTGCCTTACATGAGAGTCTAGAACCACAAATAGGATCATCCAGAATGTTTAGTAATAAACGCACGAGATCAAGCTCACCTACAACTCCTCCACAATCAAAACGAAGGACCACTAAAGCCAGTGATAAAGAATATTCAGATGATGATTCAGAATCTCTGAATATAGAGTCTGATAGTGAATAAAGTGTGTAATTAAAGTTAATAGACATTAGTAATAGATTATAGTGTATATATAGTTAAAATGAAGTGTAGTGATTTAAAAAGACGATAATATAGAACTATCTAAGGGGGAAGGCATGTTGTATATTGGACAATTGAGGGTAGTTTTAGAAAGTGCAGTTTAGATTCCAAAGAGGACAACAGTGCATGAGCTCTCCAAAACTGAGGACTATTTGTGAGTATATAATAATTATAAACGCGAAAGTTTATGAGGATGTATGTAAGTATGTTTGCTGCTCTTCCACACAGACTACTGAATAGATTTTGATGAAACTTCACAATAATATAGCTTACATATCAGAATAATACATAGGCTACAATTCATTATCCCGGAGAAATATATTTATCTTAGATAATTTCGACATTTTGTTTTTTCTGCAGTCCACGCGGAATGAGTTCGCGGGCGTCCATTTGTTTATCATAATGTAGAAAAAATTAACAGCTTGAAATATATAAATGTGTTGCATCAATTTTGTATTTCCCATAGGAAATAGAAAGACCATAGTCTAACACTTTAAAGAAATTTCACAAAAATAAGAAAACCCAAAAGTAAATGCTAAGAACAAGGGCATAGATAATAATTTATGGATCTATTCCAATGCATCAAAACTTACCTTATACATTAAAACAGGATCATAATGCAGTGATGATCCCAGCAGTATGAGTGCAGGAATGACGATTTCCTTCAAATCTTCAAATTCATGACATGCAGGTGGAGCCAATTTGGATTCCAATGGTGGGACGGGTTTACCAATGATTTTTGGAGCTACTCGACATTTACTGAAAAAGAGGTATGACTCACTACATATTGATTGACCAATTTACTATTACAAGCTCACCTCCACCAAGTTGGATAGCACATGCTATCATATTCCAATAATAAATAAACTGACAGTGCATGCTAAATTTATTCTAGAGGAGATATTCCAACATTTTTAACACACATTTCAAATGTTATTAGTAGTGTTGTGAGAAAACTGTTAGTATAGTTTTATTTGGACTCCAGTATAGGCCCCCTCTAGAATAATATTCCTGTGTCCTGTGTCATCATTAACACATTTTCTAGGCATGCCGACATCAGTGCAACGTCTAATGGCAGAACGCAAATAAGCGTCGCTGGCACCTCTAAAAAACGCAAAAAAGTAGTCGGCGGCACTGAATGTGTTATCTAAGTGTTATTAATAAATCAATACTTACTTCCTATAGATAGGTTCGACCAAAGCGTGTAACATGGAGGCGAGTGCGGCGGCGGGGCGAGGCGGCATGCTGGCGGAGGGCAGCCGCGCCCACAGCGCTGAGAACTCGCGCCATGCATTCACTTTCAGCAGCGCCTCGCTTAACACTAGCTTCTGGTTCTGCCAGTATTCCTACAATGTTTTGTGATTATCATAGATAGATAGATAGAAAAAAAATATTTTCTACAAAAAACATTGTGTACAAGGGCGAGCCGAATGCCTTCTCTATCTATCAGCTAACCCGCCCCCTGATTACCTAATTTGCAATAGCAAAGCCGAAGCTAAGCAAAGCGATAGCGAAAATTCTACAATATTCGCCTTGAAATGTCAAAGTTCCTTTGAAATTCATTTTACATAATTTGACAAGCAATCAGCGATTTTTGTACAATTTTCGCTATCGCTTTGTTTTTGCTAGTTAGATAATAAGGGGGCCAATTACTTAACCATACATACATTACAGGCAGCTGGCCGTAAAATAAATGGCTACTACTGCTGCTACGGATACTACTGTTTAGGATATCACAAAGATAAAGAATTAATTACCTGAGGGTCAGCCTTTTCTTCTATATATTCAGAGGGCCCATTAACCTGTGGTCCTTTTGTAGACACAATGTTAAGCCTTCTAATGTAATCTTGGACACTTTTAAGTTGTTTATCGGCTTCCTTTACCATCACTACATCATCAGGGCGTAACTAAAAATAAAGTTAATAACCATTACACAAAGAACACAACTATTTCCCATGCTTTAAATAGGATTTTCTCCATAGGATAAGATTCAAACTATCACTAAATCTAGTGTGTATAAATTTAGAAAACCATATCCTACAAAAAATCCATAATACATAGTCACACTTACCCAAGGATAGATATCATCTAAGTTTATGACTTGATGTTGCAAAAGCAATGCTATTACTGTCATAAGAGCTGGTGGTTCTTTGTACTTATCTAAAACTTCCATATTTCCTAATTTAAAACCTAGAACTTCAGATATGACTTGAGGATCCCCCATGTAGTTTTTTATCAAAGCTATAAATAACTTTTCAAGTTGTGGCCTTGCCTCAAATGATTCCAAAATAATATCTAGCACTCTATTTGGATCCAAATTGAAACAACCTGTAGAAAAAAGGTGACAAATTAATAAGTAAAAATAATATTTTTCAAAGTTCAAGTTTGTTTCATTTGACTACCTATTATTATAAAATTATTAATAAAGAAATGGAACAAATTCTTCACCCAAGTGGGAATCAAACCCACGACTACTGCAAACCGTGCCAGCCGCTCTAACCACTGAGCTACCAGGTCAATTACTAGGATGACAAATTTTACCTACTATTATAAATTACTGCTCAAAAAATCACAGATATTATTATGAATAAATAACAAACCCTTATGTACCTATTAATGACTGAATTATTTCCAGTATTGTCATCCATTCTGTTTCTTCACTAATTTCTTGATTTAATTCAACAATGAGTTTAGCATATCCTTCACTTTCTTCTCTAAACAAATTAAATTTCCGTTGTTTATAACTAAAAAATAGAGGAAATGTTATTTCACATAAACAGTTAAGCTGAAATTTGTAAATTTCAACTTAAAGTGCAACTTACTATAACTTTGTTTTAATTTTGATAAATTTTGTATAAAAATTTCTGTTTTTTAATGTCCCCACATCTTGTAAAGTATCAATTTCTAGTCTTTCTTTCAGTAACTTATCAGACATGAAAGACTCCAACTCTCTAACAATGTAGCAGAAATTTCTGCGCTCTTCACTTTGAGTGTCTAAGCATGATTCTGCATCAAGTATACATACAACATCCAAAATTACTGATGGAATCTCAGCATGAAGGGTCTGAAAACAAAAATACATATCATAGCAATTGATGCAGGTATGTGCCATGTAAATAATCAGTGTAAATGCAAAACTATTAAAATATTTTTTATTGAACTTACAGATATATCTCTGAGCACCGAGAGGACACTATCTTTCTTGATGTTTCCTCGAAGTCCACAAAGTATTAAGTCATGCAAGATCTGAGATAGACCAGAGAGTTTTTCTGTCTTCGTGAAGACTGGACTTTTACCATCTTTAATGAATTGTGTCACATGTTTGATCCTGTAATTCATAACCGTTGTTATTGCCTTTTGAAATTTTAATTAGGTACCTAAATAATAAATTAACTATATTTTAGGACAATTTATTTCGGACACAGCTTAGACTAATACTATATTTATTTTTATATACAAACTAGCGACCCGCCCCGGCTTCGCACGGGTGCAGTGCTGATACTATACATATAAACATTCCTCGTAAATCACTCTATCTATTTAAAAAAAACGGCATCAAAATCCGTCCCTAGTTTGAAAGATCTAAGCATAGGGACGGACAGACAACGGCAAGTGACTTCGTTTTATAACATGTTGTGATATACCAAAGCATAATATCACCATACCAGTCAATTTATCAAATTCATTCGGCTGATATGGATTTAACAGAAACAATATTAGCACGAGGTTAAAAAATAACAAGCATCAACAGCAAACTGGCCAAGTAAATACTTACAGTTGTTCCTTGCCAGTTTTATCCCACGCTTTACAATAATCTGTAACGAACTTTGCATAAGAAGCCATGATGTTAGTTGTCTTCTCAATAATTAATATTTTTCATTTACATTTACATTAAAAATAAATTCACAAAAACGCTACAACGCACTAAACCGCGGCCATTGCTAAAATCATAGAGCTGACAAATGTGGTGAACTATCATATACGTTATTTTCTATTGCTCTATCATTCGTTCTTTATCTATGCAAAGGTGCCGAAAACGTAACAAATGGGAATAATTTGTCTATTATATTAGATTATATAATGGGCTGCATGGACATAATTTCCAGAATTTCCTTTGCTTTCGGAAAATACGATCTCTGCATGGGCTTATGTAAATTGTTCTTGCATTTAATTTAGATTTTGACAAATTTTACATCCATTCTTGAGGATTTTCTCGACGTTTCCTTTCATCATCATCATTATCAGCCATCATAAATTCAGAAATCATTTACTAAAGTCAATGGCTGTATGGGCTTAGTTTCCCTTGTCTTTCCTTCGGGATAAACTATTTTAAAAATAATGAAATCAGTGTTTCAAACTACAAGGACAAAAAGCCTTTAAAAAATGCGGGTTCTAATTTTTATAAGGAAATACCCGGCATGATTCCCCACAAAATTAAGAACGAAGACTAAGTGTAAAAAGGTGTTTAAGATATTTTAGTTGGAAATTAAGATTAAGAAATATTTTTCTTTAGGGTACAGTTAGAGCTGGTTTAGGGATGATTTTATGCTTATCAGTATATTACAACTTAATTTACAATTTACAATTGTTTACCTACTTGCAAATTACACCATCACTCGACCAGCTGAAATTTGTGATAATTATGTGATTATACTTATAAATGCAAAATTTAACATACTTACTTACCTATCGAACCAAAATAATATTTTATGTTTAATATTATTTAACACCACAAATAGTAAATGATACGTCATTCATTATAAAGTAGCCGTTTTCATGGAGCGTTATTAGGGCAAGTCTAAAATATTGTGATTTGTTGCGAAGTTTTTCTTTCGCGAATGTTGGATATTTGATAATAATGGAAATTAAGGTAATATTTTTTTTTTATAACTTTATGGAGGAATTGTTTGTTTTGTTGGCAGCCCTAATTTCCAGTGGATTTTGACTCTGCAGATTTGTTTTGAAAGTCTTTTTCCTGGGATTTCTGAAGTTTTTTCTTTTTCCTCTCTGTTTTCGTTAATTAATTATTTTACTTACAAATGCGTAACGTTAATGTACCTTGTAATTAACGGCATACAAACAAAAAGCTCTGTATAGAAGACACCTACCTTATACCTACATAACCTCCAGGCAGAGTTCAGGTATTTTATTACTATGCCTGCTTACGAATTAGCTTTAATGTTACGCTCTATGCCCAAAACAGAGCTAAAAACAACGCTTAGACGAGTTGCAAATGCCATTTACAACCGTGGAGGGATAATAAGAGACATAGAAAATTTGGGCTTCAGACCGATGCCTTATAAAACTAGTTCGCATGGCGTTGTACATCGTGAAGCAAATTATTTTATATTCAAAATGGATACTCCAACACAAACCGTAGCAGATTTGAAAGAAGAATATAGCAGAGATGTTGATATTGTACGAACACGAGTATTTAAAACTGTAACTGATAGCCAGGAGCCATGTACTTTAGAGGAAGAATTAATGCCACCTGCTTACCGCAAAGAAGTTCAGGAAATGATGGAAATAGGCAAGAAGCAAGTCAATAGACGACATGGCTATAAATTTAAGTACAACTCGGGCTTAGACTACTATCCATTCCAAAAATGAGTGAATACTATTACTATGTATCTGCTTAGATAATCTACATTAAATCTACTCCTGGATATATCATGTATTATATAGATTAAATAAATTAGAATGAAATAGTTAATATCGTTTTTAATTGAGAAAAAATGGTCCAAGGAGAACTACTTTAAAAAAACTGGGTGCTACAAGAAGGTATTCCTCATATTATTATAAATTACTATGAAATTAACATAGATCTATTAAGGAAATATAGGTATAGTAGTAAGCGGAGACCTTAATTTAGCTGTATGTCACTATATTGTTGTTATTACTGCCTTAATGTAGCTGTTGGTCTTCCTAATACCAAATAAATAAAATAAAATAAATAGGTAAGTAAGTATTCATTTCATAACATATCTATTATTTTAGTCACTGGATAATAGTTTTACAATAGTATCTATTTGACAAGTTTTTAATGCTGCCTGTAGTTGTTTGATCTTTGAAACATCCTCATTGTACAGGGATAAAGAATGCCAATCTTTATGCCAGTTTTCAACAACACCTGCAAAACACAAAGCAGTCTTAAAATTACAGTAAAAATTTCTTGCTAACAGTTGCCTTTTGGGTATGGATTAGGATTTTATGTTGAATAGATCTATCCATTTATTTAAGTAATTAGGCAACACACCTACTAATTCATAGAAATATGATTCTTGTATTTTCTCTTCATTTAATTTATATACTCTCATGTAGTCTTCACATAATACTGGTTCTTCACCATTAACAATATTATCATCCAAGTCCAAAGAACTGAAACAATTTAAGTGCCTTAAGTGTTTTAGATCTTACCCTCAATTCTAAACTTTTAAATTTAATTTTAAGTAATTTTCAATTCCTATATTGCTTGGTCTATTAGCCTGACCATTTTGATTCATTATTTATTCATGATTCCCACTCGGGTGAAGAATTTTTTCCATTTTCTTTATTAATAATTTTATCATTATTTATTTAATACAGCTATATTTTAAACTAGTGGCCGCCCACGACTTCGTCCGCGTGATGGTTGCTACTCATATATATAGCCTCTATAGCCTTCCTTGATAAATGGGCTATCTAACACTGAAAAAATGTTTCAAATCGGACAAGTAGTTCCTGAGATAACCACATTCAAACAAACAAACTCTTTAGCTTTATAATATTAGTATTAGATATTTGGGCTAGTTCTTACTGGACTGCCAATTTTCTACCACTTTTAAGAAAGGGTAAATTGTGGATGTTCTTGGTATACTTACTCAATATATTTGTGTAATTCAATATCTTTAAATATTTTATATTCTGATTGGTAAATGTCTTCCAAGTTTAAAAAAGCTTTTACACAGCAATCAGTAGGGACATCTGTAAAGTTTGCAACATACTTATTACAAAATTATTAATAAATAAATGGAAAAAATTCCTAATCTGGGTGGGAATCGAACCCACGACCTCTGCATTCCGTGCCAGCGCTCTTACCACTGAGCCATCGGGTCAATCACTCGGATGTCGAATTTTACCATCTCTTTTGAAATTACATTATTGGAAACGTTATTTTTTCATCCCGATAGCTATACATAAGCCAAATCTCGGCAAACAAAGCTGAATCCCTCAGCACAATGTTTTAATGATGAAATGATCAACCATATCCTAACGGATTATATTATGGAGAAGTGTTTTTATCTTAGTCAAGATATTATAAAATTATTAATAAATTAATGGAAAAAATTCCTTACCCAGGTGGGAACTTATTACACCTTAAATTACCTGGGTGGGATAGCTATGGTATATTATATAGTATAGTATAATAAACTCACCACAAGAGATCTCGAGTCTAATAATCTTTTTGACTGAACAATTAGACATCACTTCTTTTATTATTGCAATAGCAGATACATCATCTGACTTAAAAACTGCCAACCCTCGTCTGAAATGATGAATAATGAAAATCTCTTCACATTTGAAATGTTAATTCACTAAACTTGTTGTGTATAGCTGCGCGGCAGTTTCAGTAACCCAATCAGCTTAGGGTCTAGCAAGCAATCAAGTTTATTTTCTTCTTAAGATATCTTAAATGTGTTACTTACTGATACTGGCATGTAAGGAATGTCCGTAGTAATGAATGACACCTCGTAAAGCTAACATTTGTAGCTGGTCTAGGCAAATCACCAGGCAGGACTTCAACCAACCATGACGTAATTTCCGCTACTGAGAAACTACCAGATATGCGGAGCTCACTCCAATGTCTGTAATAGAAATTTTGTATTGCAACAACTTCAATACCTTCATTACTTTAAATTTTAATACTTAACTAAGTAACCTACAGTTTTGAAATATTAGAATCAGGATCCTCATGCACAGAATAGTATGGTAGAGCAGGTAGTCGTAATGTTATATGTCGAGCAACTCTAGGTGCTCCAGCAGGTAACGCGTAAAGAAGAACTGTAACTGATTCCCGTCCCTCTGAACCCGCAGCGTAACGCATTCGAATCCATAGACGTCTTGTTCCTGCCTGGCATCTAACTGTTGCCATTAAGTCCTCACTCGAACCCTGTAAAAGAACGAAAGCCTTGGAAAGTCTGGTATCCACTAATGACGTAGACTTTGTAACTTTCTTAATTTTAAAGATTTCAGAAATATATCATACTTTGATAGTAAATTGTGAACTTACTTGTGAAGAACATACGCTTAGTACAGCTGCATTATCGGTCTCCATATTAAGCTTTTTATTACAATATATGAAGAGTAAATCCAGTGATACAGATGATGTGATGCGAGCTTCTTGCCACCCTTCACGAGTAGCTCCGGACAACTGGAAATGGATGTACATACCTACTTATATTAGTTTTACTTGAATGTGAAATATCTGCGTTGCCTCCACTTTTCCCAACTTGCCTCGCAATGAACATCCAATAGCGGTGGTGCCGATAATCCTGCATGAAGAGATCTCGTACTTTTTTGATATTTTTCACGTTCATTAGCCGTCTGCTTTTCTAAGCGTGCTATTTCAGCCCTGTAAAATTGTATACTATGATCATATTTTGGTAACTATTAGGAAATTAACCTGATACCCTCTGATACCTGATAAACCGTTCAGATCACATTAGTATCATGAAAGTACTTACTCAAGTTTCGTACGACGTAATGCCAGAGCATCTTGAGGAATATTACCCATAGGTATATTTCCGGTTACAAAACGTCGTGACCGAAGAGCAAAGATTCTCCCAGAGAAGGTAGATGCTATTAACTCGTTATCATCCGTCCCCACGCTGCCACCCACCACCGATGTAACGGGCTCACCGCAAAACTAAAACATTCTTAATGAGTTTTACACAGTAACTTCCTAGCTTCCTTCAAAGTCAAAGTATATCTACTAATTTATTTTTACAAATACGAACGTAAGTGTATTTGAGGCGAGGCTTCTCTGTGAGATTATCCAGATTGAGAAGGTAAAGTTGAATTGAACCATCGTGACGACCAACTGCAAGATGCGTGCCGCCATTATTTGATAGAAAACCCATACACATCACTGAGCCGAGCCCACGCCCTTCTACCAAACATTTCGAAGTTAAGCCGGATCTGAAAATGTTATTTTCACTATAGTAATAGCCAGTCTTTTCATGTGTTACCCAGGAAGAGAAGCCTGCCTAATTAGACCTATTACTAACATTCTATGGATAATCGTTGTCTGAAGTAAATGTATTTTATTTATTTATTTTATAATAAACAAATCACTTACTCTCCATAAGCGATCAAGCCTATTGAGCCATCAGCAGCTCCATAAAGCGCAGCAATATCAGCAGGTGACAACGATAAGGGCACTACCAGTCGAGATGGTCCCGATGAAACAGCTGAATGTGATATAACTTGACCATTTTCTAACAACACTGCTCCTTTGTTTGCTACCAGTACGAGTAAACGAACTCTGGTGCTCTGAAATCAAGATTACAGTAAGAAATACAGAATGTACCTACACCTACTACTACGCTATCTACTAAGCATACTTGCTACTATCTTAGGTAAGTATTTAGACAGTGTAATAAATAAGCCTAACAGATGAGTTCTATAATCAGCACTAACTTACGTTGGGGGTAGCAAATGCGGCGATGTCTAGAACCCTATCCGCGCACGTGTAAGAATGTAGTTCTTGTAAATCTCTATAATAAGTAACTGTACGGCCACTACATAACATCAAATCTCCACCAATTACACACCTGAAAATCAAAGATTTATTAGTACCTAGACAGATACCTACTTAGGTTACCTACTTTACCTAGGTGTTCAAGCAGTGAATCGAGTTTGGGGTGAGTATAGCACAGTCTAGTTTACTCGACTCTGCTAGTTTCTTGAATGCTAAATCAACTGTTAACTGTCTCGCCGCCGATTTAATAGTATGTAATTTTACTAGGGATTTAATGATTGCTATACTGAATTAGAGTTAAAAGGAAACTGACGCGGCTGGTTTTTGATAATATGTAGAATGAAGTGTGTAATAAATTAAATAAGCGACTGGGACAAGACCTGACAATGCTTACATCGACGTTATGGTTTCCGAAAGTGAAGTTTCCAGACAGACAAACACCTTTCCTTTCTTTGTGTAACCTTTGACCTCGTTACCAGAAGCAGCAAAAATCTTATCAATTTGACTGCCTGTAAAGAAATGCCCCAATGAAACATGAGCCCCATTCACATTAATGAAAGAGAAGAATTAATAGTTAAAGAGGTAGGTTACCAACAATAGAAGCCAGTTGTACAGAAGTTATGGGTTTTCCAGGCAATGTTTTAAAAATAACCACTGGTTCTTCATCTTTTATACTCAAACATTGCAAAACACCATTTTTATCCCCAACTACTATCTGTAATAATATAAACAGACGTGAATAGGTTGGACCATTGAACTGATCCCACAGTCACCTTTAGCCTAGTGACAAGTTGCTAGCTTATCGCCTGAGATAATGTCCGAGTTCCTTAGTAGAATTTTACGACATGCACCGATGCAGATGCAGTTGATGTAGGTATTCTAGTGAAATTCTGCATCAGCACAGGGCTACTATATAAATCAATAACATATTTACTAGTAGACACAGCTGTGTTAACGAAATGGGGTAGCCGGAACCATAGGATCATAAAGGAGATTCCAGAGCCACGTTTAGCTTAGCTTATGGGTGTAGCATAGCGGGGGTAGATGTTAATAAATCAGTAGATGAAGCTACTTTTAAATTACCTTTTGAAGGAGATTCGCTCCAGCAGCTGGCATTATTTTCAACGTATCGGGATATGTTATACCGCAAATAGTGTAATCTATCCTCGATAAGTCGTAATCCATGATTATTGAGTTGTGTACTACCTACTTAGTTCATGAATACCACAAATACCTACGAATGTGTAACTTTCTCACCTTAGTTTAACGTTGACAGATCGATAGCACCTTGGAAACCTTACCAAGTAAACAAATACATAATAAAAGCTGACTCGTACTTAACTATACATATAAGTAGATACATGTTAGTTATTATTATACCAGCTATGGGACAGCATTTACTACACATCCTTACTTCAATATTATTACCTCTCGTTAGAGAGTAAGTAGGTATATTCTTTGATTATTACATAGGTAACTCATGCGTAACACTGTCACTGTCTCTCTGTCCATCGCGTTTTCACACCATAACTACTACTTTCTTCTACCAACCCATGACCAACCCCCACTTCTTTCTACGAACCCTCAACATCCTCAGACAGAGAGTATAGTAGTAGGAGGATAGACCCCAAGAAAGTAGCTAGGTAGGTAAATTAATTTTTCATCGGGTTTATGCAGAATCTCGGATTTTTAAAATTTTGTATGAAAATAACTTTCCGCCGCGTGGTGCCGGCAGAGTAGAGTTTGTACCACCGCATACCTGCCCGTGGGTATCGTACGAGGCGATTAAGGGTTCCGGGAGGTGGGCAGACAACATAGTCCGAAAAGCACACTGCGGTCACCGACCCTGCCCAGCGTGGTGACTATGGGCAAAAACCCCCCAATGACGGCAACTAAAATAAGGCGTACACTGGAGGAGGCCTACGTCCAGCAGTGGACTGCAATAGGCTGACGACGACGACTCACAGCAAGCAAAGCACTGTCTGCGTCATTACCTATAATATTCTGTGGTCATTATATACCTATCATCATCATCAGTCTATTGCAGTCCACTGCTGGACCTAGGGCACGCCACAAGACTGCCATGGGGGGTATATCTATAGTGTTCTGTGATCATTATTATACCGACAGGCTGGTAGAATCTCAATGGGTAGAATGCAAGTGTTGAGTAGGCCGCTTTATATGCCTACTATATTTCTAGTTGCGCACATTTGTATATTGTCAGGCGTTTTGTTAAAGACCATATTACAGACGCATTGCAAGGTTTTTGATATAATTTTCTTTGCCTTTCCTTCATGGAATAGATAAAAAAATATAATGACATTGACAGTAAAGTAACCTAAAAAGCGTAAAATAATCTGTATTATAAAGCAGAATAAATTCTTACGTTTAAACGCGTTTAAACCTGAAATTTAGACCAAATTTAAACCTTTTTTGAACATGGAGATAGATAAAGAGAATATTATCCAAGCTGTGGTTATAATGGATACATTTAATAACAACTTTGATCCCATTAATGATAGTAAACCAATGGTATTTATTTTTCGATTTTTATAGAATATAGTGGACGCCCGCGACTCCGTCCGCGTGGACTACAGAAAAAACAAAATTTATTTCACCCCCAAACTGGTAAAAATTTCAAAATGCTAGAACAAACGATTTTTTGTTTCTTATGACGTGATATTTGACGAACTTGCATACTAACTTTCAACCCTTATTTCACCCCTTAGCTGGTCGAAATTTCAAAAATGCTAGAACAAATGTTTAATGATTTCTTATCAAGTGCTTAAATATAAAGTTTCATGGTTTTATCTTTTAAAATTAAGAAATCCCATACAAACTTTCAACCTCTATTTCAACCCCTTCATCCCTTTTTTTCGAAATAAAAAGTAGCCTATGTTCTGTCTCAGGGTCTAAAGATTGTCTGTACCAAATTTCATCAAAATCGGTTGCGAGGTTTAAGCGGGAAAGCGTAACAGACAGACAGACAGACAGACAGAGTTACTTTCGCATTTATAATATTAGTTGGGATAACATGAAACATGAATGATACAATAGTAATTTATTTGTTTTTAGTATGAAATTACGTGGTGCCAAGTTGTTTCGAAAGTAAAAATTAGATTTTGGTTTTGTTTTTTAAAGTGATGCAATACCTGCAATGGGTTGTACTGTAATAATAATAAATCTTCATTGTTTCTAGGGTCTATTCTCAGTGTCTGGAGTAAAACTTATAGATTATGTATTAGACTCTTTAGCACTAGGTGGAGTGGGAGAGTCTGTTTTATTTTGCACTGAAGGTGGCCCAAGAATAAAGCAGTACATTAGGTGAGATGTTACTAATCAATTAAATAACTAATATAATATTATGTTTTCCAATAAAGTAAACAATGCAAAACAAAATCCTATTTTTAACTACAAATATATTTTTTTCTCAACAGAAAATGTATAGACGAGAAAGCTCTATGGAGTTTGACTATGGATGTTCAGGTATTAATGTCAGAAACATGCCAGACAATGGGTGATGTGATGAGGGAAATTGATGCAGCAGGTCTAGTTAGAGGTAACTTCATTTTGACTGGAGTGAACACTATTACAAACATCAACTTTGCTCCTTTGGTAGAACAGCATAAGTAAGTAATATTAAATTCAAATTAGTTTGTTTGTACATACATACATAACTTCACACCTATATCCTATAGGGGTAGGCAGAGACTACAGATTTTTATAATTATATTTTTATGATAATTAGTTTAAAATTATTAGTATAGAAATGGAAAAAATTAGTTTGTTTACAATATTAAACCAGTACCATTGTAATAATAAATATAATGAGCATCTATTAATCTTTTATGTATTTGTAGACAAACATGCCAGAAGGATAAGGGTGCAGCGATGACACTGATCTATAAGAAGGTTTCATGGGAGCATCCATTGATATATAATGACAAGCCCATATTCTTGGCTGCAGATGGTAGAACTAACAAAGTTTTACTTCATCAAAAGTATAAACAAAAGTCTAAAGAAAAAACAATTAACCTGCCACTGGTAAGAATTAAGAGGAAATAAACTATCCTATGCTTAAAAAAATTTGTTGCTGTAAAAATATTTTGTGCTTGATTATTATTTTAATTATATTTTTTAAGTATTTACCTAATTTTATTGTTTTAGGAAACCATTTTAAACCACTCTGAACTGAAGCTGCACCATAACTTAGCAGATGCTAATATTGCAATCTGCTCACCATCTGTTCCACCATTATTCTCTGATAACTTTGATTTTCAAACACAAGATGACTTCATTCATGGGATATTGATAAATGAAGAAATTTTAGCAAGTTCATTATATTATGTGCTGTTAAACCAGAATCAGTATGCAGCAGCTATTACTAACTGGAAAACATATCAAACTGTGTGGTAAGATATAAATAACTTTAGATTGGTGGTGATGAGATACCTACTGTTATAGCTTGACCGAAAGTAACAATTTATATTTTATTTTTCAGTTATGATATATTACATCATTGGGCATATCCATTGTCTATTGAGACTGGATCCTTCTACAAAAATAAATACATTGTAATGGGTAATTATGTTTTTCGGAAGAAAACATCTACATTGAGTAGGTATGTTTATTCAAATTATTAATTTTAGGTAGGTATAATGAATAAAGAAGTTAGTATCAAAAAAAGTAAGCTAAAGTTAGATTTTTAAAAATTGACCTTACCATTTTTATTGCAGATCTTGTACTTTAACTGAAGATGTGTTAATTGGAGATAAAACTCATGTTAATGACAAGACAGTTGTAACAAAATCAGTAATTGGAAATAACTGCAACATTGGTAATAATGTGACAATTATAGGAAGCCATATTATGGATAATGTAACCATTAAAGAAAACTGTAAAATTATAAATGCTTTTATTGATGATAACTGTGTTATAGAAAAAGATTCAACTTTAGAAGGTGGTGTTATTTTGGCATCCAATGTGATAGTGGATGTTGGAAGCAAATTAAATGGAAATATTATAAATAGCAATGATGATAAAGGAAATGGTGAGTTACATGATATTACCCTCAAGACAGTTGGGATGAATCCCTTAGTAAATTATTCAAAACTATATTAAATAAAATATAAAATTATATTTTCAGAAAAAATTCTAGCAAAATCAACATCTGAAAGTGGAACAGAATGGGAGAATGATTCTTCAGGAAGTGGGGGAGATGACTTCATTGGCTTCCAAAAAGAATGGAGTGACAGTGAGTCATGCTATTCTTCAGCTAGCAGTGACGAGTCTACAATGCCAGAATCTCCAATACCAGAAGATTCTAACAGTAAGTGACCAATTCAAACTTCTATGTGAATCTGTCTGTATCATTTGATTGATTTGATTAGTATCAGAGAATTTTTTGCATATGATCTTTGCATGCCTTACAATGGATATTTTAAAAGTATATTTAGTATCCATTTCTAGTATCCTGCAGGGCCGGCCCGCCCATATGGCGAACGGAGCAGTCGCTCCAGGCGCCAAATCCTAGAGGGTGCCTAAATGGTAAAGATATAGGTATATATATATATATATTATTAGGAGCAAACAGGAGAGGCGCCATTATTGGATCTCGCTCCATTCTAAAATTTACTTTGGGCCGGTGCTAGTATCCTGTTTTTATTTCAATTGTCAAATCCTCATTTGTTTTTTTTCAGTATTCTTGCAGGAGGTCACAGATAGTTTGGCTCGGGGTTATGATGACAAATTGAAATGTGACTATCTCATATTAGAAATAAACTCTTCTAGATATGCTTACAACATACAGTTGCAAGAAGTCAATTTCTTTGTTGTGAGAGCATTGTTAAGTCTACCTATATTAGTTGAGGCTAAGAATGTGCTGGTCACTGTAAAAGATATCCTCAAATATTTCCAACCTGTTTTGGCTAATTACATCAAGACCAAATCTTCAATAAAGGATTGTTTGAAGGCTGTTGAAGTAAGTGTTTATTAATTTAGATTCAGTTAAATTTATACCATGTAGGCATTCTATTGTTATTGCATGCTCTCAGTTATATTGTAGAATTGTTTCCAATCAAATAAATAACTAGGGTGTAAGTGAATACTTATGAAATTTAAAATTTATACACTAGACATTTTAATTTTATCCAACATCTTTTCAGGAGAGTTGTATTGAATGTGAATGGTTTGATGGCAAGGCAGGACAAATCCTCCATTTGTTGTACAATGCTGATGTGGTTGATGAGGATTCTCTTCTGGAATGGCATGAAGAACTGAAGGAGAATGACAGTATACTAGCAACACAGCCATCAATAATTAAATTCTTTGATTGGCTTCAGCAAGCTAGTGAAGAGGAGTCAGATTAAATGTTTATAAGGAAATAAATTAACATATATATTTTTTTTTACACACAGCTGTTTATTTACATTCCTTATAAATAATTTTATTTTAATGGCCAAATCTAAAGCTGTGCTTAATGTCAACTCTTAAAATTCATCATCATTAAAATCAGTTTTACAGACATCATTTTTGTTACAAGCTTTGAGTTTTGGTACCTTTATGTCGGTCTAATTATCAAAATGTGTCAACTCCAAAAAAATTCGAAATTTTAAGCATTATTCTTACAGGAAGATAACACAATTCTATGCCAGATAGCATTAAAAGTAAAATTTCGTTTTTTTTTGGAGTTACACATTTTGATAAAATTAGACCTATGTTTAGTTGAAACAATTTACAGACACAAGTTCATCGAATAGTAGCATATTGCTGGAATTGTACTGTAGAAAAGTTTCGAAACTTATTGATGTCAAATGAAGTGGGTTCACATGGTGAGTGGACTTTGATCTGCCTCATATGTGTATCACGTCCATTTTGGTGGTTGCTAAGCACTGCTATTTGTATCATATAGGTTCTTATAGGTCTGTCATGGATATCCTTTATTGGGATCATTTCCCAACCTGGAAACATGGGTGTATGTTAGTAACTTTCTTTTGAATGTTCAATAATTGAGCAAACTATACAATGTCTTCTAAAATAATACATGGCTATTTTGAACTAGCTTAACTTACCACTAGGTTCAATCATTTCAATAACTTCTATCTCTTGCAAATCATTAAAGTGTGTACCAGCTCTAATAGAAATTCGGCTTGGTGTGTAGCTTTCATCCAATTTAAAGTCTGTGTAAATATAGATGTGAGAGACCATGGTTTTCTTCTGAAATTGTATGTTAACAAGGTGTGGTAGTTGGCCATCAGATTGCCAATAAGTATCCATACAGTCATCCCTTAGTTGGTCTATTCCAAACCCTGAAAATAGAGATAAACGGACAGACAGGCTTAGATATAGTGCTTCTGGTGGTAAAACTTTACTAGAAATAAAAGACCTATGATATTTCGGGTAATATTTTACCTGGTTTGCAAGATGAAAGGCTCCAAATAGCGTGGTTTCCTACTTCACGTACAGTTCCTGATCTTTCGCTTACTAGAGGGTCTTTTTCAGAAGCCATGATTGATGATTTACGCTAATTGAATGTTTAACACGGAGGCAATGCTAGTTGATAATTATTTCGTTGTTAGCTTGTATTCTTATACATTTAAATTTATTATTTTTGTTGTTTATGTGCTCGTCTCGTCCATTCGTCGTTTAATCCACAGACTACTTAGCAAAGAATATACTACTCTCTACTTAGTGTATGTACTGACGTTTTTTTTTTTTTGTTTAGTTTATCCCGAAGGAAAGGCAAGGGGAACTAAGCCCATACAGCCATTGTCTTTAGTAAATGATCTGAATTTATGATGGATGATATTGATGATGATGAATGGAAACGTCGGGAAAATCCTCAAGAATGGATGTGAAATTAGTAAAGATCAAAAATAATTGCAGAAACTACTTACATGAGCCCATGAAGAGATCGCATTCCGACTAAAGTTTTACTTAGCTTACCTGCATATAAAACCATGCACACGCACTAGATTCACATCACAAGTAACCAAAATATAACTTATCTACCAGAAAACATCACTTTACGGACACATGCAAGCCATCTACAAATAAATTTTGATTTTCACAAGAAAATTACACCCGAACCGTTCCAGCTTTTCCCGCCGAATCATGTACTGACGTATTTAATCATTTTTGTTTCGTACGTCAGTCAGTGTCACCAAAGATCACGGAGCCAAAAAGTGTCACTGTCAATGTATTTTTTTTAGTTTAGTTTAATTTTTTTATTTAGTTTATCTCGAAGGAATGGCAAGGGGAACTAAGCCCATACAGCCTTTGTCTTTAGTAAATGATTTCTGAATTTATGATGGGCGATAATGATGATGATGAATGTAAAAGGTCGGGAAAATCCTTAGGAACAAGTGTAAAGTTAGTAAAAATGAAAAATAATTGCAGAAACAACTTACATGGGCCCGTGAAAAAGTTATATGTTAAAGTTTTACTCAGCTTACCTGCGTATAAAACCATGCACACGCACTAGATTCACATCACAAGTAATCAAAATATAACTTATCTACCAAAAAACATCACTTTACGGACACATGCAAGCCATTTACGAATAATTTTAGATTTACACAAGAAAATTTTGTTTAGTTTAAGTTTATCCCGAAGGAAAGGCAAAGGGAACTAAGCCCATACAGCCATTGTCTTAAGTAAATAATTTCTGAATTTATAACGGATGCTATTGATGCTGATGAATGGAAACGTCGGAATCCTCAAGAATGGGTGTAGAATTAGTAAAGATCAAAAAGAATTGTAGAAACAACTTACATGAGTCCATGAAGAGATCGTATTCTGACTAAAGCTTAGCTTACCTGCATAATTATAAAACCATGCACACGCACTTCCTATAGAATCACATCACAAGTAAACAAAATATAACTTATCTACCAGAAAACATCACTTCACGAACACATGCAAGCTATGTACAACGATTTTAACAAGAAAATTACACCCGCTCCCTTCCAGCCTTTCCCGCTGAATCTCCAGTCATTGTCAGTAAATAAAAAAACGCTACGGCCTGCATTTATCAAAGTCAAATTATTCTCCTTTATTATAATCCGTGATTAGACGAGATGATAGACACTAAAAACCGGTTAGTCGAACCTTTACAGTTCCATGAAACCCAGTCCAAGGTGGTGGCATGAAATCTTATTTCTAACTCCAAGCTTCATTAGCTGCATGAAAATAATGTTAGTTGGGTATACCCTGAAGTTACATTCATTTAGGCTGCATAAAGGTCATTGATAAAAATATTACTTCCTGTCCCAATAACTCTATTTGTTCTTGTGGGCGTTATGCTTCTAACTTAGCATAGATTGATTGTGGAAGCTCTTCGGGTTATTTTCGAATTCACTTTATATGAGATAATACTCTTATGTTACGTACGGCCCATACAAAGTCTGTAGATGATGTAAATATGATACAAAGTTGCTTCCTCGGATCATCAGCGGATTGCAATTTTGGTTGGTAACATTCGTCGGCCAAGCCATAAAGGAATAAGATGTAGACATAGAGTGCTAATGTCATACTAACAGTTTCGATAGTCAAAGGTTTCGATGCACGATTAGACTTTTCGGTGCTTAAAGAGTTACAGTCCTTGACACTTAGATTGCATTACTACACGTTACAATACAATAGTAATGTAGTACATTACTATACATTATACTAATAGAATCTAATGGTGCATCGAAACAGTTAGTATGACATTAGCAATCTATGACATCTTATTCCTCTATGGCCAAGCTAGGTATTCAATAGGTATTCATTCAATAGCTGTTCCACATAGATATGTACGAATACCTACCTATGTACCTATTCCTACCTACTGACCGCACCTGATATATTATAATGCTGAGGATCAGCCTACATGCAGTCCCACTAGTTGACCGACTAGGTAACCAATTATATCCATAGTTAATTAGAAATTAGTGTAGGTACCTGGGTGGTACCTAGAGGTACTAAAATAGGTCCTACGTACGGTTAATTTCCCTATCTATGAGAGTCAAACGTACGTGTAAGTATATATCACTTTTATTATGTACCTACCTGGACCGAATTTGAGTAGAGCTCTAAATTACAACATCCAAACATCAATTTTACCCACTGATGATAACTAAGTACCTACTTAGTACCCAGTGGGAATGTAGTCCAGCTGAGCAATAAGCACGCATGATTCGCTCGTTTTAGATAAGTAAGCAGAAGATAGGAGCGGGTTGACAAATTGATATGACTATAATTAGTGGTTAGCTCGTCGCGGCGTAATTTGACTATGGCATGTGGTGTGGCGTATGGGTGTTGACCGCGGGAATCGGTCACTGGGAGAATCCCAGACGAAAGCCAAATGTTACTTTAGTTCCGCCTATGCACACCTTCTACGCTGTAGTTCTTTATCTGATTATAAACCACATAATTGTTTGAGTTTAGCTATGAAATGTAAAGAATTGATCGATGTAAAAATAATTTTCTATGTACTTACAAATGAGTATTTAGGAAGTTATGTAGGTATAAATTACCATTTCGATAAAACAGAAAGGTGACTTTTAGTTAGAATAAGAATTTTGCACAAATATTACATCATATTATATTCAACGTTAAATAATCCTTATTTATTTACCGAACATTAATTTAGCTTAATGCCCATGTAATCGAAGTTATCTTTACAAATTACAACAGCCTGTATACGCGAAAAGTTTGTAACAGGTTGTGCTGCATATTTTTGTTTTGGATTCATCTGAGATTGAAACAAATAAATATTTCATAATTTTAATAAAAAAGTAAGAAAAGTCGTTTTGGCGTTGTCAAATCGTTATTATCAATAAGATTTTCAAATATTGCAGTTTTATGTTATCAGCTTAGAAAATTTAGCACTAAACATTTCCCATTTCCCTAAGCATGCTTGGCAAAAAGTTACTGGAACAGCTGACTGGGTTCGTCCCTTCGATGGTGACATTCGGCTTGGCTGGAGCCGTTGGCATGGTGTACCTCACCGACTGGAAAGTTATCGTCAACTACATACCATTTTACAACACCAAATTCCCTGCAGCCTCTGAAAACGAGAAAGCTGGTTGTGAATAGACATGCTTACTAGTAAAAATAACTTAACTAGGCAGGTGATGCTGTAAGCCAGTTTTCGGGGAGGGCACGTACGCTGCACGCGCTTACAATAAATTCAGAGACTGGAAGAAAGGAATTATAATAATGACTGGTCTTGATAATCAGGTGCTCGGATTTGTAATATAATGTCAACCGGGCTGGCCGCAGCCGGCGCGGGCGCAGCTGCCGCGACCCTCCGGCCCTCCGCGTGTGCCCTCAGAACAAACAAGACCTCTCTTTTGTGTTGTGTTTTATATTTTTCTTTGAATGCAGAGGACATTGTTAAAAAATTAATTGTGACGATTAAATTCATGAATTTGCTTCAAATGGTATTTATATAAAGCACTCTTGCGTGTGTCGGAACGTGCTTTGGTGAGGATTATTTAAAGCGTGGTGCTTTAAGAAAACTGGAAATGTGTAAACTGAAAATGCCTAAAACTTTTTGGTATGATTCAACTTTTTTTAAAGTACCTACAGTTAATAAAACCCAGCTGTTGACACTATCATAATTCTACATTTGTACAATTTCTACTTGGTTACACCAATGGTTTAAAGGACTATTTTTTTTTGAAGTACACACATTTAATACTGTTGGTAGTTAAGCAGGTATACAAAATGCATTGTTTGTTAGATACATAAACATTCATGGTTTCAAAAACAAACATTGTTGACTATCTTTCATCTATAGGTATTTGCCTCTGTTGGCAGGATAACTATTATGAATTTCGTAAATAGTTATTTCATACTAACAGTATGCCTAGGTACACCTATAATACATATATTACATTGGACGAGTTCTTTAGGGTGGGCCATTTTATTAAATTTATCAGTTCTGTTAAACCCTGTATAAATTTGCGTTACTAAATTAATTATTAATGTAAGAAATATCTGCATACCTACAACTGCATAGCATACGATCTGATAGATGAATTAATACTAGATATAGGGTCAGCTTTCAATATACGGATCGTCCGTAATCTGCTCAAAACTGACAAGCGCAGATCACAAGGTTTAGTTCATCTATGACAACGGTATAGACAAAACGTGCTACAATGCCTCAGTGTGTTTTTAAAAATTGCGGAAACAATTCCCGAAACCTTAAAATATCTCACGGAATATCTTACTTTCAGTAAGTAGTTTTCAAAAGGTTTCTGTTTTATGTTAATAATCAGTGGATAACATAATATTTTACATAAATATTTAAACAAATAATAATGTGTTAGACGAAGTACATATTTGCTTACTTCCTATGCTATTTCCACTGTAATATCGGTAATGTGTCCAACTAAAAATATATTTCCCTAAAATTAAAAAGTGGCGAGCTGCACCCGTCACAGTATAATATGTTGTGAAAACTTTACTTGAAAAGTAGTGGAGCATAGTTTCTGTTCATTATTTTCTGTTAAGTTTTACTTTGATTAAAATTATAATAAAGGTTTTTAAATTGTTTTAATTCAATACCTAAAAATATCTGAATGTTTTTTTTTAAGAATACTGTCTGCACACGGATCCTCTTAAATCCGTAAACTCCGGAATCCCGGGAAACCCCCCCTCTCTGGACTTCTACTTCATAAAAGGAAGCCACGCTTCAAATATCACGTCTCTAGCTACAGTTGTTTTGCCTCAGCGTCGATAAATCAGTCATATTACTTTACATAAATTCATCATCTTCCTGCCCTTAACCCATTATTTATTGGGTCGGCGCAATATGGTTTTTTTCGAAACTCACATTGCCAAAGATTTTCATTACATAATATAAATTACTAATATATTATAAAATAGCAGTATTCACTGAAGGGTTTTATTAGAACCTTAGAAAGTAATTTATAGAGACCTAAAAAAATAATTTATTACACGAAATTTAATAATTAACAAAGTTACCGTATATTTTATATTTATATTTATTCATACACTTCACAACACATTAACTTAGTCCCACATTAAGATCCATAAGGTCTTGTGTCGTGGGTACTAAGCAACGGTATATAAATACATAGATAAGTATATAAACATCCATGACTCGGAAACAAACATCAATATTCATCATATCAATGTTTGCACCTACCGGGATTCGAACTCAGGACCTATGGCGCTGCAGGCAGGGCCACTACCTACTACATCAATCGGCCGTATACCGGGAGAGTGCCCAGAATGTTGGCAGTATTTATTATTATGAACTATTATTCCATTGTATCTATAAAATTTTAATGACCTACGTTAATATTTATAATTAATAAGAAAAAATATACAACTGCCAAAAAATGTCTCTGGTAAATAGGTAATTTTTTTTTTAATTTATCCCGAAGGAAAGGCAAGGGGAACTAAGCCCATACAGCCTAATCATTGTCTAGTAAAATGATTTCTGAATTTATGATGGATGATAATGATGATGATGAATGGAAACGTCGGGAAAATCCTCAAGAACAAGTGTAAAGTTAGTCAAAATGAAAAATTATTGCAGAAACAACTTACATGCGCCCATGAAGAGATCGTAATCCGGTTAAAGTTTTACTCGGCTTACCTGCGTATAAAACCATGCACACGCACTAGACTCACATAACAAGTAATCAAAATATAACTTATCTACCAGAAAACATCACTTTACGGACACATGCAAGCCATTTACAAACAATTTTTGATTTTCACAAGAAAATTACACCCGCTCCCTTCCAGCTTTTCCCGCCGAATCCTGACAGCTCATAATGACATTTTGCTGTGGAAATAGTGGGAGCTTCAAATAATTTTTTAATTTTTTATTTAGTTTATCCCGAAGGAAAGGCAAGGGGAACTAAGCCCATACAGCCTAATCATTGTCTAGTAAAATGATTTCTGAATTTATGATGCATGATAATGATGATGATGAAACATCGGGAAAATCCTCAAGGACAAGTGTAAAGTTAGTCAAAATGGAAAATTATTGCAGAAACAACTTACATGCGCCCATGAAGAAATCGTAATCCAGCTAAAGTTTTACTCGGCTTACCTGCATATAAAACCATGCACACGCACTAGATTCACATCACGAGTAATCAAAATATAACTTATCTACCAGAAAACATCACTTTTCGGACACATGCAAGCCATTTACAAATAATTTTTCATTTTCACAAGAAAATTACACCTGCACCCTTCCAGCTTTTCCCGCCGAATCCCGCTTCAAATAACTATAAGCTATCTAAGTGACATTTAATTTTGACAGATTAGTCGAAGCTGCATAGGGTGATAATTTTTTATAAGCAAAATCAAGTCTTATGGTAATTGCATAAGGTTTAATTGAAATATTTAGCTTATAACAGTTATTACGTTTTATATATAGATTCTTTGGTGCCAATTTTTTCGATGAATTTAATATGTGACCCTGCGTCTACCTATAATCACGTCACTGCATACGATAGATATCCATTCCGTCAAGCAGAGATAGAATGCGCGACTCTCCTTTGTCTATCGGCTAATTTCAATACGAAAGATCAAAAAGAATCTCAGATTTATTTATTCGTAATTTGAAATTTTGTATGAAAACAATTGACGATTAAATCTTAGATATGCAAAAAATCTCTCAAGATCAGTTATAGAAATTGGCTGTATGTCTATTTAACACGATAATTATCTCAACATGGAGTCAGTCATCATGAGTCAGTCCTATCCGCCCTGTCTGTTTTCAGAGTTCGTGATAACTCCCCTGAAATTTTATAAGAGCCTTGATATTGATCTAGCGATTTTAATTTATCATCCCATTACTATACTGCATGTTTTTACTCCTCTTTACCTACTCTTATAAAATTACAGGGGAGTTATCATGAACTCTGAAAGGGTAGATTTTGTCGGGAGGTCGCGAGATATCGTTCTGCACTGTGGAAGGAGTTTATGTCAAACCCCTTAGTTTAATGAGGTGAGGTACGTTGTTAGCAAGTGGGTCAAAAATAAAATTCATTTTCCGATATTTATGTATTTATAGCAATACTTATATGTATGTACAAGTAAATCTTCTCAAAAGCGCGTCAATTTGTAAAAAAATGTACAAAGTAATTATATGCTGCTCTGTGGGAGTGAAAAAAAATGTATGATATTACAGCTGCTTCTCTTTCCGGGCATACCTACTTGTTGTTTTGTAGGCGATAGGCTGACCACCTGTCACTACTAACCGAACGTGTACACCTCAACTATACCCTCAAAATTGGTCAGAAGTGGCACCCTGTGGTCCTATCGGCCCTTGGTGCTCTGCATAGATTTAGGATTTTTGCTCTGCCTACCCCTTAAGGGATAAAGGCGTGATTGATTATGTATGTATGTATGTATGTAATGGAGCTATGCAATCTTTCCATTTGTGCCTGGATTTGTCTTCGTACCCTAAACGGGGAGCCAGTCACCCTGTCTCGTAAATATCGTAGTATTGTGTTCATGCACCCCATTGTTACCTTGTGCTACCTACCAAGAAAGGCCCTCAAGACGAAGGGTGTGTAGGGGAAGGGCGCGGGGCCAGCCAGTCCGCTATCCGACGCAGCTTTGGGTTTGACATTAGACTGTGGGCCGCTCACCGTGCGTGTGCGCGCGCGCTTCTAGATCCCAATTTACGAATTATTACTACGATAACCAAAATTGTAAACAAATAGTTGCGTGAACTTACCAGTTTCGTGCTAGTTTCTACGAACCTGTGATTTATTGCTTTTTCGAACTGTGGTTATGGATTTATCTTGTGGGGAGAATATGGAGAATTCTGGCAACGGCAGCACCACCATGGTGGACATGTGTGTGGCGGGACCAGACCGGGCTCTGGACGGCGACCCGAGGCTACTCCTCAACCTGCTGACCCTCGAGAGGTGCCACGCGCTGCATACGGACTACTTCCAGACCGTACAGATAGACATACAGCCATTTATGAGAAAAGTCGTCACAACTTGGATGCTGGAAGTGAGTACCTGCACTTAAGTACACTTTTAAATAATTGGAACCTCTTTTAAACAATATGAGGCTATACAAAGATATCTATACCTGTTAAATTGTATTTGCTATAAATAATGCAGAATGCAAATTATGATAGTTTGGGATAAAATCATCTATGTTCAACTACCGTCAACAGCTGATTAAAAGTCATTGACTGAGGTTATTGACCTAGATCATTCGCCTTACATCCTTTAAATTATACTAGTCATGGCATATTAGTCCTGGACCTGACGTCTGGATCGAAAAATATATGTATAGTTCATTAAAGAGACCTACTTTCGTAGATTTACGTTTCAGGCGTGGGTACTTAAAACAATTAATACCTATCGTACGTAGACGTAGCCATGAATTAAGCTTATCATTGTTTTGTTTTCTTAAATTTTTGACTTTATGTTTTATGTAAATGTAAATAGATTACGTAAACAAAGTAGTTTGACTCATGCGCACCGGCAAAAACATTTGCGTAGCTTTTCTTGAGTACCTAGTAAAAAAAGTTACAACCTGTACCTACGTTACCTACTTCATCAACAATTTGTTAACCACATAGGTACCTACCTATTTACCTATCCAATTATGGTTGAGCTTTTAAATCTGAATATCTGCCTACATAGGTATATTATTTTACTACCCTACCATAATGTTACTGCTATAAAGGTACCTATACTATTGTGTACTTATTTACTGATAGGTAGATAAGTATGTACTTCATTTTTAATCCAAGCATTTTAATCTTCGAAAGCATGAAATTGATGAGGCCTCACTTTTAAGTTACCTTGAAGTACAAAGCCTGCATTAATATCTACGAGCCCTTACAAGCGTTCACCAACAGAAACCTTTTTTGTGGGACTTTTTCCTCCGAGCTTAACCCTTCAATGCACACGGGAATCTGAAAGTCGTTGATTACCTTAGCTCAGTACTTCTACTGGATTACTGACAATAAAGATCCACATCTAATGCTTTTATTTTTATTTGTATTGTTTGGGGAAATACTTACTTTACGTTACGCCTTCGTGTGATGATGGCAGTTAAGGTTTACGATGTTGTTGTACTCCCCGAGTTCATTAATATAAACTTGAACTCATTATGGCATTGCTATCCTTCCAGTTACGGGTAAGCCTAAAGTAGGGATTTCCAGGATTTCCACCACGATAGGCACCTACTACTCTAAAGTTCGGGAGATAGGTCATATCTTTAAATACAAATGGGTATTTCTAATTAGAGCAGTTAGGTACTCTAGTTTGTCACAGTGTATTTTAAATGTTACAGGGGGCTTAATCATTTTATGAGCATCATCGAAGTTCGTAAACTTACCTATCGCTAAATTTCCTCAATAGTGGTTAGACTTCATCACGTCATTTGACGAAATCGCTAAATGAAGGCATCCTTTTGGAGAAATTTGCCTCGATAACTTTGCGAAGTTGTTTCGCGCTTGTAAATGATTAGTATCTAGTAGATATTGAAGTGGAAGTCCGCGACTCCATCCGCGTGATGTAGTTTTTGTGTGAAAGCCGGACAGACAGAGTCTGTCTGACAGACAGACAGAGTTATTTTCGCATCTATAATATTAAGGATAAGTAAGCAAAATGTATGAGATATCTTTTGCAAATTTAAATAAGAAGTCAATCATCCCCAGGTATGCGAGGAGCAACAATGTGAGGAGCAAGTATTCCCATTAGCGGTCAGCTACATGGACCGCTTCTTGGCGCAGCGAGCCATCAGCCGGCAGCAGCTTCAGTTGCTGGCGGTAACGGCCTTGCTACTCGCCTCCAAGTTCCGTCAGTGTCATCCGATCTCCGTCGACCTGTTGTGCGCTTATACCGACAACTCTGTGCAGCCTTTTGAAGTCAGGGTAAGTACTAAATCCTCTCACTAACTGACCGAGATCATATAAGACAAACCTAGCTACGTCTTCTATAAGTAGATATATAAATAATCCATGATAAAAGCTAATTTCCGGAAGTATTTTTCCAATTGAACACCCAGAAAAGCAGTCGCATTTTTATAACGTAATCTACTTGCTAATTAAATATTAACATGCGCCTCACAAGATCGTAGATTGTATTTCTAGATAAAATAATAAACAAAATCAGATCTAATTTGGAACGTCCTCAAAGAAGCCGCCGATTAAAAGGTCAAGTGGTTCCGACGCAGCCATACACCTTACATCCTGCAGCGACCGCAACTTGCTATGCATTATTGTGATTCCACTTCAAACAAGTCGATTAGCCGAGTCAAATGTCACTCCTTTACCCCACACTGGCCCGTTTCCTCAAAGGCTCTCAGTTTCCGGCAATTAACTTTTCCTTAGACATGTTCTAGAGGGCGATCAGGGCACTTTGTCGCCCTCAGTGGGTAAGCCACAGTCTGTGACGAAATAAGACGCTGAATAGTTACTTAAAGCATGTGCTTACTTCCGACGGAAATGTGGGGAGTGGACATTACTGATTCTAAGATAAGACGTAGGTACCTACGACACTCGAGAGGTACCTACTTAATTTAATTACTGAGTATCATTGATCACTTCCTATAGTAAGTTATTGTTGGTAAAGTATCATTAGATAAAAATCACCAATGATCATTCAATCAAACTCAAATATAAGGATATGGATTTTAACAACAAACATGACATTTTAACTTATGAAACGACCATTGGCACCTAAAGAGTTATTTAGGTCCACAAAATTCCCACACCGTGTTAAATGACAAAATTTCAAATGGTCACACATAATCGTATTGTGGTGTGGGCAGGTGCGATTCGAGCAATAATTGCTATCATGCATGAGTTTGACTTCTGTCGCCTTGCTTCACACGCCAACACACAGAGGGTATATTGTCAGGTGACAATATTTCCGCTGTGGGCTTAGATGAATGTGGGTGTTGAATTGTTGAATCCATCGCCCATTCTATTCCAGTAGTATAGAAAAATTACGTTATCCTTCTTTATGAAGTTCCCACAAGATGTTCTAGTTTCGGCTCCGTTTCGTTCACTTTTCACTCGATACCGTGAGAAAAGTTTTCGTTATTATTCCAAGTTACCGTATGGCATAACATACTTCCTTGCAATTAATTCGTGTGATGATTCCGATAGGCCTCTTTACGCATACGAAATGAAGTCATATGGTGTGGGGTTCTATTCGAGTTTCCCATGGCTGTTCACCTTGACGTGCCTTGTCTTGTAACTCACATTTCATGCACGAAACCATTAGACTTTGTTGATCAGTATTAATATCCCTTACTCTTCAAAGTTAGTTATTAAGGATAAATAAGACGAGTAGTCAGTTGTAAACATGATTATGGCCATTAAAACCTATTGTTTATCCAAACTGAATATAATGAACATCGCTTATCGGGGTTCCGAATAGGTTTGTTGAACTTTCGGGACCGGTTTAGTCGATGATATGTCATATCTTTGTACTTAATACTATAATGACTTAGTATTTTAGCCTAATTTAAGTAGCTTTATCTTTTACTTTTGACGTTATTAGAGGTCAACTCTCATAGAGATTGTATGTTGAGTGTTGTAGTTTTACACATATTGTTCTGGTTTATTTCCGTGGTATCACTTGACTGACATCACGCTTAAGTAAATATTTGGGTAACTTTATGTGCTTCCACGTTCGAAGCATTTTCTTAATTAGCTGGCTCCCTTATTATTATATTGTAACTCCCCCATGCAAAAAATTTACACCTTTCGAATTTCACCCCCTGTATTTCTTACATTTCTATTTTCATTTGTGATTTGCTACTTTTTTGCGGTTTCCGCCAGATCCTTGGACTATGACGGTTACGTTTGAATTACTAAGAATACAAATTTGTCCCTTCTTCAATATTCCTTCCTAAATAAGTGCAGGATAATTGCATTGATTGCGAGTTCATTGAAAGCTGCAAGATATTCACACGGGGTGAGTAGCCCCTTTAAAGAGCCTCGTCCCGTTCGGTAAAAGTTTCAATGCAACTACGGTTAACGCGACTTTAGTGTATTTAACAGTTATTTACTTATTAAATTAAAGTTATTAACTGATAAATATTGTGATATTTGAGAACGCCAATTGATAAATTATTAAATACAGTAATTGCATTTCATCGAAAGCTTGTGGTTTTATTCCGGAAAAATAAAAATAAGGATAAAGCTAATAATTGACAAAAGGTTCAAAGAAAAAAATGTATCGTATTGTTTCGACAAGACAAGATGAAAGAAAATACATTTGAGAGAGCTCATAATTCATAACAGTTCATGATTATGTATAAGGTATAGTAAAAAGTGAATGTAACGTTAACATTATCTTTGTAGCAATGGGAAGTGATGCTGCTGCAGCGACTAAATTGGCAGCTGTCGATCGCGACGGCCTTCGACTTCATCGAGCCATTCCTGGCGCGAGTGCCCTGGGGCCGGACCAACCCGCTGGTGCGGACTCACGCCCTCACCCTGACCTCAGTCTGCTACACTGGTAAGCAACATTAAAATTCTATACAAGCTCAAATGCCTACTCAACCAAATAAATCGTCTGCGAAACTATGTAATATGCGGGTCGGACTGACTTCCTACTCAGTCTGCTTTAATTACCGATAAGCGCGAGTAAGCGTCAATTAAATTTTCTCGCTCATTGGTTTAATAATGGCTGCCTAAATTTTGAACATTGTGTTTTTAATGCCTCCCTTTGTTTGTGCATTCGATCGGAGTGCATGTGGCTGTGATGTGTAGGTATTTGCCAGGGTGGTGGACGCCACGTGCGTGCGTGTATCGGAACGCGCACATGCCGCAGTGATAGCGGAACACCTTGCGCCTGCGGACCCCTCTATACTGACCCCACGCGCCACGCAGTCCATATTACTGTTCTAAGTACCAAAGTTCATTTAGATTTATTCCTGATAGCAGATAAACTAAGATAAGAGACATGCCTCACATGCCTGAAAATATAAATATTTTTTTCGTGATTTACAAAAACATAGTACCTAATAAATGTAATAACTGTTTATTTAAGTATATCTATTTTAGTGTCTTATATTTCTTATATAAATATGAAGGCTAAAATCTCAATTGAAAACGAGCTAAATTGAAGCTGTACATAGCGCCAAAAATTACGAAGGTAGGTAATAAACAGCTTTCAGTGCAGAATTACCTAAGTATTACAATACGTAACAGATAAATCCTATATTACTGCAAATTTTATGTATAACCTGCCCCATTAACATACGAGTGTGTAGGTAATATGTTTGCAATTAGGTTTGATAAGTGATATGTAGCTAATGCTTTAGAGGCGTCCTACCTAATGCCCTTTACACACGGAGTTAGCCATGAGTTAGCACCTTGCCCGACCACGCCATGTAATTGCCAGTGACCAACAGTAACCCCTATTGGCGATGCCAGGGTTGGTGGTGACCACTGACCATGAACATATAAAAATATTCTCGTTGACTACCTGACAGGTTAATAGCAGGGCATGTTTTGTCTATCATACGTAGGTTTCACTTTTAATTGCGGATAAATCTATTCATATTATTAAAAAAAAAAAATTTACTTACGTTAATAGTCAGTAATATATCAAATTACACATAAGAAAATCTATAGATAGGGCATCTAGTAACATAAGTACCTACTTAGTTAACATGAAAACAAAAGTGTATCTCTATCTATTTCCACAGTGTAAATAGTAAAGCTTTTAATACTTAACCCCATATGCCCCTATAGTCCACGATATCCTGATAAGAATTATTTATAGCTGTCAGTTGGCTACCCTTATTAGGTTGGTCCATGGCTGCATCTACAAATATCTCAATGTTATAGTTTTTTGTCAACTCTAAACGAACGATACCGTCATCAGGCGATACTAATGTTATATTGAGGTAGACATTTGACCAAATCCATATTACAGTTACGAGGAAGGTCATCGTTGATAAATAAAGTTTGAGATATTAATCTGTTTATTTTTTAAATAGGTGTCCTTTACATGAAGGGATTTCCGGGCACTACACTTTAAATCAAGCAGCGTCTATTACATCTAATATAGAATCATTATAAGATTTACTACAGAAAGTATTTTCCAAGGACGGTCTGGCCTTGCCAACGTTTCATGAAGCCATAAAGGCAAATGCTAAAAAAATATTAACCCAAGAGCAACTTTTTGTTGCATATTCAACGTCATGTCAACCATAATAGTGTAGCTGCAGATTGGGTAAATGAACTTGATGTCAACATTACCTACATACGTTATAAAGGAAAGGATACACGATGTTATCCTGTCGATGTCATAAGGAATATTTAAATAAACGTATGGTGTCAAGTTTAGTGAAAGGTTGCCGGAAGTAGCCTAATAGTCGGTAACCGATCGGCCACGAGGTGTGAAAGGGTAATAGCATTACTTGACCCTAAACTTCCTTCGTCTTAACACAAAAGAAATTCTAAGATCTAACCCAAATAAAGGGTTAAATGACCCATTTTAGTCTGTAATTACAACACCGTTTTAATTATGGTATTATTTGCAAGGGGTTTTGTGTTTCTTTTTCATGCCAATTTCATAGGCGGTAGCTAGGACGGTAGGTATCCATTTATCAATATGGAACAAAGTCCTGATTCTAAAAGCAAATGGGCGGTTTAGATAAATTATTTAGAAATCAATTTTTTAGTTCTAGTCACAAGTAGGGTAAATTCAAGTTACACGACTCATTTGAGGTGTACGAATTGGGTCTCCGAACCAAAAATACGTGAACCAGATTGCGTACAATACGCCCAAGTTAATATAAATCAGTAACGGTGTCACGGCCGCGAGTTACCTCGCCGACAGGGCGCACCGACAGCTGACGACAATGCCGAAGACGTCGTCGCATTGTGCGCTCCCTCCTCGCGACAACCACAAAGGCCCGTCTCGACGCGCACCTGGCGGCCGAGCCGTACCCTATCTCACAAGCCAACTCTTCCTAAATCAAAAAGAAATCTCAGCTCAAAAACTTACGCGTTTCCGCTTCACCCGCCCATCTAAGCCGCACTGAGGATGCTTCCGTTGTCTTTTTGTGCAATTCCAAGTCGTGCGGATATGGGAGTGACGATTGTATTTTTATCGTCGTTAGGCTTTGTTGTGAATGCATAAAATTGGGATGTAAAATTATTAAATTTTATATTCATAACAATATTGGCCTAAGTTTACAACCACTAAAAGTTAAAGGGCAATGCAAATAGTCGTAAAATTAAAAGCCCTTGAAAAATATTCGGTTTTTAAATAAGACATAAAATCAAAGGGGGCGTAAAAAGACAACCCGTTTCGCATGATCAAACAAAATCATTAAACTATTTGCAACCCTTGCAGTTTTGCATATATTTGTGTTTACTATAGGTATACAATTCGGGGCGAGACAGGTTTGACAACGGAACTTAACGGTCCTCGATGTCTGTTGGCTGAGCGTTGTTCATTACAATGCATTACGATGGCAATTAGTAGGGTAAGGTAAGACGTAGGGTATCGAACGCGGGGGTGTCTTCAGTCGACCCTTTAACGCGTGTCTCAGCTCGCAGATGTCGCTCTGACCAACTGACAGGCAACCTGTCGCGCAACGGATCGCCCCGCTCTGCTGCTCGCGGTACTGATCGCTGATAACAAACTCGCGATCGTTTTGATTTCATAATGCCCTAATATTACATATATCCCATTCGACCAAAACCGAAGCTTTTATAAACGTATCCAGCTCAACGTTACCCTTTTCACTCGGTTCCATTGACCTCAGTCGCACGAGTTGGCAAGCTTAAGCACGGCGTTAATTAAGGCGAAGGTAAACTTTTTCCGTATAAAATTATGACTCGCTCGCGTGTTGCGATACTGTTTTTTCCTTTGAGTTTATTTGAAGAAGCGCTAGAATTCTTATTATAAGCTAAGGGTGTAGGTGGGCACTGACCCTACGCTCTGGTAACGAGTAGGTAGCGAGCGGAAGGGTCGGGCCAGGTGCCATCACATCTGCCGTCTTGGCTTGCCCTTAGGTTACACCCAATGCGACTTATAAAGTTGTTTCGCTTCAATACCTTCACCGTTAGGAGTACTGAGGTTATTAAAGCAGCTCCAACGTGGTGGGTGAATAAAACATATTAAATAAATTAAATTTCAAATGTCTAGTTATGGTAAATGGTCGTTGAATTCTTTTTCATCACGACGGTTACTATAAATTATTCTTCACGTGCAAATTGGTAGATAAAAATAAAAGTAATAATTCTAAGCGTTATCGATTAGGGGCCCCGAATCCTGATCGATAAATCCTATGAATAAAATAATGGGTCCATTTCTTGGTTTCGCGAAAATTGCAGCTGCACTCTAAACTAGACGACTTAAGATGGAAATTACCATTATTCGTTCTCTATTGTCCTCAAGCAAGCACAAAGATGCAGGGGACTACACAAATCGGGCAGCTGTGCGACTCCTTCCTTATTTTTGGGAACAACAATAGGCGAACGATATTGTGCAAAATGTAACGCGACGTTTTTTTTCGCGGACCCTTCCATTTGACTTGAAATAATCTTTATGTAAGCGTCCCAAGATTTATGGACAGTTGCACAAACAAGGTTTCAATGATGCGTCGAATAAGTATATGAACTTGCGTGTTAGTCGCAACGAGTACTTACCTATCTCTCCATATATCTACAAAGTATGGTCAATACATCGGGAGAGGATGCAAGGACGCTGAGATGCAAGGTGGCCGCACCACCTGTCCGCACAATTATCTCGGAACAGATGTGTCCTACCTGCGCCAGTCGTTCGGCGTGCTTAAAAAAAACTTATAAACAATAACTCGTTCCCGAGTGTTTTGAGTTTAAATACAAATGTTCAAAGATTTCGTAATTAATAATAATCATTTTTTCTGCAAAAAAACCTATAGTAATAGTAAATTAGTAGGTAATACAAAATCCAATATAAGATATCAATTAGAATCTAACTTATTCTAGCTAATATTAATTAGTTAAGGTCAGGTATTTATGACAAAACCAATCTACATTCACAATGTTCGTCCACAGAAACGGAATTTCTATTGGTACCGCCATCGCTGATTGCAGCAGCCTGCATAACAGCAGCTGCAAGGGGACTGCGAGTAAGGATGTCGGTCAACGAGATATGCACGTTGACGCGGACCCCAGCCGCTGCTGCAGAACTGGTGGCCAGGCACGTGGAGCGCGTGCTGGCCAGAGAGACCCAGCCCCAGGAGCCGCGCACACGAAACGTCCAGCCAGCCAAACAGACCTCGCCGGAACAGACGCAACTGCCGGACACACCCACAGATGTACAGGATGTACACTTCTAAAGGTTACAAGGTGCTTTGGGTCATTGCTATTTGGCTTTACCTACTAGGTTTTCAAAATTCAATTAAACCAACTTTCCGATTAATATTTGATCCGGATACATACTTCAAAAATTATTATTTATAACATTCAAGACTCCTTAGGGCCCAAGGCTTGGCTTTGATATATGTACTTAGATCGTATTTTAAGCTGTCACTACCACAAAATGTTCACATACAAGGAGTCAGTCGATCTCACGTGCATGACGATATTATTGTGAATTTAAACACGTTTATTGTTACGAGTACGGCACTTTTTTCGCCGCCCACCTGGACGTAGAATAGAGATCCCAAAATCGGATGAAAAAAGATGATATTGTTGATTTTTTCAATGATGATCACAGAAAATCTTATATATGTAATAGATTAAATTGTCTATTGATCTCAAATTATTTATGTAAAATATTACAGTAGAATAGATTTTACGTTATTTATTAAATGTAGTTTTGTTAGAATTATAAAGTACCTACCTAGTTCCAAATAATTAATTACGATCAACATGATCGCAGAGTATCTGCAGAATTGATCTCCGATGATTCCAAAAATGCATTTTTATAAGACTGAACACTCAGTACATACTCCTTCCAGTCACAGTTATTTGTCAATTGCATTTATTGAGAAACATAATAAAATGGATATTTGCTAAATAGTTTTGGTGTGTTAATTTTCTTGACATAGATGAACTTGTGAATATAGTCATAATACGATATGTAATATTTATGATATTTTTATGGTTTGTGTGTCGTTGTAAATTTATTTATAAGATCTCAATTTGTAATTTTGAAATGTGTTTATAGACCGGTGTTTAGTTTTTACTTTAATTCGAATGGAGCTGTTGGTAATTGTAATATTTATTTAGGTCGATGTTAAGTTTTAGTAAATTCTAGTCACATGTTTTACACATTCCTGTTTTCGACCAAACTTTATGTTTAGGCTTTATAAATATAATTGTACGTAGGTACTTAGTTGTAGCGGGATAATGCTTATATCGGGTTCCCTGTTCCATGTCGAGGTTGTTGAAGTTTGCCTTATTAAGAGGGAATTTGGTGTAGGTAAGTATAAAAATGTATTTAACTGTTAATTAGTAAAGTGCATTGTAGTATTGTAGGGAGAGAAGCTTGGCTATCGTAAATATTGTGTAACTTATACGGAATACTCGGTAATTAAACTAATTAGAGGAATTAATGACCGAGTTTGGAGTTCTCCCGTGTCTATTGGAATGAGTCGTGACGTACATTTACATCATGTTAGTGTGAGCTTTTTACTGGAGCTTTTGTCTGTGTCTATAAGACATGGAAGCAGTTTTTACTCGTATAAATATTTGTTGCTTTTTTTTTCAATATTGAAAGCAGAAATTCTTATTCCAACCATTTTCACAATACAACAATATTATTGTAGCTATACTACAAATTATCTAGATTTTATCAATTTTAATAACGTTGGACCGTAGTACTACTTATACCAAACTTTAACTACGGACATTAATTTGAATTATCACTTTAATTATATCCTAATACATTTTTACTGCATTTCACCGATGTACCGAATAAACATAGGAAATAAGAAATATTACTTCAATTCACGATTAAGTAACCTCAGGAATAAGTATTTTGTTGTCTTTCTCTTATCATTTCCTAACAATAATTTATACCAGTAACATATTGATATGTAAGTAGTTAATTTTGTGTCCAGATAATATTTACACTGATTTCTGATCTCAAGCCAGACAGTACGTCCACGTCCACTACAAACAGGTTGATTGTAAAATGTTGTAGGTACCTTCTTAATTAAGATAGTTGTATGACTATGGCACAAATTGTACCTACCTACTTTGGTGTAAGTATTTTGTATTGTTTAGTTGATAAATAGATTTTTGTATTAGATTTTTTTTTGTAAAATATACCTTATTGAAAATATAATAAAAATCTTAAAACAGCATATACATCTGTTTTAGTATATAGGTATTTAACCTTTTACATGGGGTACCTACCAGCCATCCTACAAATAGTTATACAAACTTTTGTTTAGCCCCCCAAGCGATAAAGCCCCAGCCGTATCTGGGGTGCACTGATCGCGTAGCTTTCAGCGCACGCCCCGTAGCCCGGTGAAGATGACAAAGCCATTCAGGCTATCATCAGTTTATCAAATTAAAATTATAATCCAGTACTGCGGCGATAGCCCGATGGTTAAGACGTGTGCCTTATAGTCGGAAGACATAGGTTCGATGATCGATCCCAGTCATGGGCCTGTACCACTCAATTTATTTCATGTAACTACGAATTTTAATATACTAAAACTGTCACTTAGCTATACCCGAAGAGGGTTGGCCTCCGACAGGCAGTCGGCCGTAAAACAAACGCCAACTTTGGCAATATGAGTTTTGAAAGACCATATTGCGCCAAAACCGCAAATAATGAGGACAGGAAAATTATGGTATCTAGAACTGCAGGATCGCGAATGAGATCCTACTGCCATCAGTGCCTGATTAAACCTGCGCGGGGCCTGTAGCCAATTATTTTGTTTGGGGCCCTTGGTTTGCTTTAGGTTTTTATGTTTAGGGATATCAAACTAAACAAAACTGTTACAAATATACTTTTCTGGATTTATTATAGGCAAATTGCTAGCGACCACTTATTGCATGAGACTTATTTAGACATTAGGTACCAAGAATTTCTGAAGTTTACGAGCCCCATAATTGAAAACTGAAAGACTGTTTAGATATATAGGTAATATAGACGTGATAATTTTTAAAACCACGTAACTCACGTAAGTTGCCTATTACTTCTTGAAAATTCAAGCTCTACCGAATATATAATATAATATATAGAATATAATAGAATAGAGAATTTGTAAAACTAGTGATGATTACAATCGGGTAGATATTACCAAGAATTTTTGGAGTGTACGAAATCCATAATTGGAAACTGAAAGCCTGCTTAGTTACATAATAATAATAGATGCGCGAGCATAGCGAGCGAAAAAATTTTCTCGAATTTACCACGTAACTCATTTGACCATTGCTAAAACATGAGATAGGTGGAAGTCAAGCATAGCTTAAGCGTTTTGCGTTTTAGGCATGTGTAAGATATTTTACGCTCCTATATAAATTGATATTTTTTAAATAACGTTCAGACAAGCGTTGGAGCGCGGGGCCCCCCAATGCGCGGGGCCCCCCAATGCGCGGGCCCGTAGCATTTGCTACTCTTGCTACGTGGCTAATCCAGCACTGACTGCCACATTTAGCATAGCGGGGTCAGATGTAAAATGATTAGTGGCAAGTTGCTAGTCTAGCTCATCGCCTGAGTCCTTAGTCGGGGACTCATACTTCATGCAGCTGATGAAGCCGCACATCAGCACGTGTTAGGTTACCTTTATTACCATAAATCCTGCACTATTATAATTTTTAGGATTTTAAATCTCTTGCCATTGAATAACATACCAATAAATTTTATTTGCTTACGGTCATAACTCTAATACAACATATGTATCATTGGTTGTTTGAATATCAACTTAATTTATATACAGAATGTAGGTGACAGCTAGGCAAATACCGAAATGCTGAACAAGTACCATTATGATGAGTTATAAGAAAAAAATAAACACGAGATTTTAAGTATCCCTTTTGGTTTAATAGCTATTGTACTTAGATTATTGATAGGTCTTCGCTCCGCTCTGACTAGATAGAGTACTATCAATAAACCATAGCTCCGTGAATGCGGCAATTTTATCATCATTGATGACATGACTCACATGACAATCATCAATGATAATTTGCTAGGATGCTAGTATGCGTGAAGAATTGTGTTGCCAACTGCTTAACTGCTACCCGAATAAAGGAAAAGCAACTAAAATTTTGCAATAAATTAAAATTGATTACGATATTAAGAGAATTAGGTGGTGTGAAAGAAGACGTACTCGTAGTGACAAGAATAGAGAAAGGTACGCTTCGATGGTTTGGTCATTTGGAGAAGATGGATGGAAGGCAATTAACGAAAGAGTCTGACAGTAGTAATCTTGGCATATTGTTGACAACTAGACTGTGGAGGTCTGACGTGTACAGCAGAGTATTTGTTGCTGAATTTATGATTAAGCCGAGTACTTTTACAGAGCGGAGCGAATCGTTATTCTAAGCTATTGTAGAATTGTGCTCAATTAATTTCATTTAATCAATATAGTTACGGTTTTGTATGAGTATTTTATTATTGGTAGGTAGGTAGGTACTTAAGTTATAATTTTGAAATATTTTACACTTTAACATTGGTGATGCCACCTAGTGTGTTCACTGGAAACTAAAAGGGCTTTATGCCGTGAAGCAACGTGCGTGGTTGGTAAAGGCGGGTTCAAAGTCCCGTGTTCCCAACTTGCGTGTGTAGGGATAAAAAAGCTCGACTGGATAAAGCTTTCCGGCAGATGGCGTTATTTCATCATATCCAATGTTGTTACCTTCATATAGCGATAGATGGCAGGCGCATGTTACATATAATTTTATTTTTTTGGTTCCTATGGGTTGGTTGGTTTATTTTTCAAAAATTTTAAAACCATTTTACGTGCCTAGGTACCCTTAAACAACCACTCCATGCGCTTCACATTTTCTACCTTCGATGAAACGACCGTTAAATTATAATTCTAAAATAATGTTCTCATTTTAGCGTAAGTTAGAATTCAGTTAAGTTTTACCTAAAGTTCACAACTAAAATAGAATAGAACCCAGTCATTAACAGATTTAGAGTAAGATCGTCAATTTTATCTGGCATTGCATGCTGAGGCGGACCTGCACCTGAGCCTTGATTGATGACGCCCCCTGACGCCGCATGATTGCGCGCCGCCATTAGCGTCCGTCACCAAACTTCTCACCAACTAATCTGTTAAAGTGAACTGCTAATTAATCATGCTATTTTTAACAATTGGATTATTAAAGGCAACTGCTTAACATAACAGGTAGCTGCTTAACAGGTTCAAAGAATAACATGATCAGAGTCTGAGAAATGTAGCCTTCAAAAACAAGCTTTCTATCGCAGGAATTTTGATTCAGTATTATTTATTTTAGTAGGTAGGTGTTGGAATAAACCGTTACCTACATATTACTATTGGATCCAGAAGAGATAGCAGGGTTATTACCAAAAATGCTGAGCTTTTTCTTAGCCTTAATGGAAGAGTCGCTAAAAAAGCTCTTAACATTTATGGGAATACGTACTTACGTAAGTGGGTAACAAAAATAGGTATCCAAACAAGGTAATATTTTATTTAGATTCTACAGGGTGTAACAAAAGGGGTATGTTAAGCGAAAAGCTATGTAAATAGCCCATTAAAAGGACCCTACTCACAAAATTTCAGACTCGAAATCACATGTTTATTTATCCAGATAGTATGGAGAGTTCCGAAATAACTCAGGAACATTCATACAATCTTGAAAACATTTGATTTCGAGTCTCAAATTTTGGAAATAGGTTCTATATAGTGGGCTATTTACATAGCTTTTCGCTTAACATACCCTTTCTGTTACATCCTGTAGAAGGGTTTGCAATTTTTGCACTAGTGATCAAATTGCGTAAGTTTTTGAGCTAAATTAAAACACATAAACACGTATCCTACATAAACGGATCCAAGCATATCCAAGTAAACAAGCGACCGCGTTTATTTGAGCTGTCGCTATAGTTAGCGTTAGATCATCGAAGGGGAAGATTGGGCGTGCGTTTCACCGAATAGTTCCTTAGGCCAGCGGCGCTAGTTGCTCAATGTGTGACTATGTAATGGGTGGTTTGCATATAAAAAACGTTAGTTCCAAAACCGTCCACGGGAACTATTCTATGAAACGTACTCCAGTGTGCCCTGGCCCGGCTGCCGGTTGTCAAAGTGGCCGCCGGGTGTTTGGACAACTAATGAGCGGGTCCCCGGAGACGCCGTGTTTGCCTTCGACGCCCCGAGCTCGGAGCGCCTGCCTTTTTCCTCCGAACCTGCGGAGAGATGAATATTTAGAATGGTCTCTACAAACTCGTGTAGCCTAACAGCTGTATACCCGCAGAACAGGTAATATAGGCTTATATTGCCTGTTCTGTGTGTATACCCATGATGCTAAATTAGACTCGGTATAAAAATGTTAACTAACTAACTACATCGTTTTCCTGGCTATAAACATTCCTAGGTGGTTTACCTACTTATGTCCATAATATCTTGAAAAATTATAAGTTTGTAATAAAATGCATTCCTATAATAGAGTGCGCACCGATTTATGTTTTACACTTGACCGATTTTAAAATAGCTTGGGAGAGAACAAAGTCGCAGGTGCTCGCTAGTCTAAAATAAGAGTAGATGTAACGTGTGCATAATTGTTATGTCTTTTGAGAAAACTTTATTGACTTAAACATATTTGCTGATTGACATGCCTTCGAATCTGACGGTAGCAATACATTTTGTGTGCTTTGCTTTTATTATATGATAGGCGGATATATTTACTCTAATTAATTTTACGAGCAGTTTTGACTATTGAGTTCGAAAGTTTACAAATATAAACTATCTATTGTAATCTTCATAAAATAAACCACATATATATATATAGCGGACTTATTTCTAGATGTTTTATCTCGATGTCCTCTTGGTTTTGGCCACAAACGCAAGGTTCCCCCGGAGCTTGCTCGCTGTTGACTCGCACTTTGTGACCTATCGGACTTTCAGGAGTTGGTAGACTACCATAAACCCTGATATTATGAGGTGAAGGCCAATGCGTATTTCACAAAAGTGGAATTTTTCATTAGTAGGAATTAGTTTGTCTGAATATTCATAAAAGTGAATGAATCGCTCAATATCCAATCTAAATATGTGATTGCATAATTGAACTTTTTCGAAAAACATCTTTCCGAGAAAGACAACACCATATTTTTTCTTCAGCTAGGTATATTGGCCCTAAGGCTCAATTGTTTGATCAGTAGTTAAGTTTACTATTAGTTCAAAAACGTCAAAATTACTATAGCTTGACAAAGGTATTTAACTTATAGCAAGCTTAACTACTGATCAAACAATTTAACCTAAGACGAATAAAAATCCGCCGTCCCATTTTACGGTGTGTCTAGCAAGACCAAAGATCTATGGGGTGCCTTGAATCAGAACTATATAGTTCTAAATATGTCTATTTAGAAAGTTTTGCTATACGCCTATATGCTTTAAGATCTAAACTATACTCGTATTACCTACATCACGACACAAGACTTTAGGGATTAGTGTGGGATTCGGTTCATGTGGTGTGAAGCGTGTCAATTTCTACCAAAGGTCTGGATTCACATTTATAAGCAAATAATGATGGTGACCTAAAAATAACTGCTACCGTGTAACAAACCCTTCAGCTATACTCAAAGCGCACAATCCTCGTATATTCTTAATTAAAAACACTAGCACACTGCAGCGGCATGTGGCGGGCGCAAATCGAGTTAGGCGACACACGCGCACGCCATAACCCGTCATTATCAGATTAGATGCGATGTGAGCACACCTTAATGTTTATTTTCAATCCGTTGCCAAGGTCGGAGTGATTGATCATTAGTGTCAATAATTAAGCTTTTTGATATATAATTAAAAAGAGTTTTCTAGGTTTTTTTATTAGGTCAACATGTTTTCAATACCTTCGCCGAGACATGAGGCAGTAACTGCGCGTGTAGCTTCGAATTGTCTCAATTCGTTACTTCGTCTTCAGCCTATTGCAGCCCACTGCTGGACGTAGGCCTCCCCCAGGGCAACCCACAAGGCTATTGCCACAGGGAGGTTTTGCCCATAGTCACCACGCTCTGGGCAGGCGGGATGGTGACCGCAGTGTGATTTTCGGACTATGTTGTCAGCACGCGAGGCGCTGCTGCCCGCCTCCCGGAAACCCTTAATCGCCTCGTATGATACCCACGGGCTGGCATGTGGTGGTACAAACTCTTATCTGCCGGCACCACGCAGCTAATTCGTTAATTAGACAGTGGAAAGTAAAACGCTAAAGCGCGCCAAGTTAAATAGGCCAATCGACGCAGTCTTTTTATCTGTTGATTAGTCTATTCAACTCATTTAAAAAAAGCCGACAAGTGCGAGTTGAACTCGCGTGAAGAGGGTTCCGTACGATGTTACCTATCATGTTTGTTGGTACGCACAATATTGAGTGATTTACCATGTTATTTTAATATCATGGACTTCTTATAGGTTTTCCTATAATCTATAAGGAGAAAACTAATTTCTGTATTTTTTTCAAAATTTTAGGTTCAGTAGTTTCGGAGATAAGGGGGGGGGGGAATGGTCAATTTTCGTCTATTTTCTTGAATAACTTGGAAACTATTTATTTTAAAATTACAAAAAAATACATTTAAGATCTTCTCAACAAGACCTTTCATTTGATATGCCACACGATGCAGTTTTCAGATTTTTTTTTAATTTTCCCCTTCCCCCCCAAAAATGACCCCCCATATACAGATTTCATCTGCTCACGTCACACCTCTGTGTTTGGGTCACAGGAATTGATATGTGTACCAAATTTCAACTTAATCGGTCCAATAGATTCGGAGATAATTGACTGTAAGCGACGGACGGACAGACACACGAGTGATCCTATAAGGGTTCCGTTTTTGTATTCAGACGTACGGAACCCTAAAAACTGGCGCTTTTGTCTTTTTGCCTTTCCATTGTTGTTTTTTTTTTGAAAAATTTGCACAAAGGAGCTTGAGGGATAAACCTCAGCCGAAGATCTCTAAAGACAACGCAGGTAGAGTCACCATTAAGTGTGAATATTTGATTACAAAGAAAAGTCACAGAAACTGCAAAACAAGCTGCCACAATTTGATAGCTGGCCGCTAAGTGTTCACATATCTCATAGGGCGTCTCGTGTTTTTCTCGCAGTCTCTCTGGACGGCAAATAAGCGCCATTTACGTGACGTCACTCAGTTTTGTTTAGTTCGTTTACCTTATCTTTTGTGTATTATGCTGAGTACTTGCATTTTCCAATGAATATTTACCCAAACATCAAGCTACATCGAGCGAGCTTATTTAAAATTAAAACCTGCATAGAGAAGAGAACCTGTAAAGAGAAGTAGTAAAGATTTTGGACTGTTAAAAAAGCGAAACTCTGATCGGTGCTTTTCACTCTCTTGTAAAAATTACTTAATATCAGTCACTATAGCTAGTAGACTATAGTTACATATAGCTAACAGAGATTCACCCACCACTCATTCCCGCCACTGCAACTCCTGTAAGCCAGGATTAACAGAGGCGACCTGAAAAATGCAAAAAAAAGCATATAAAATCCCGGGGGACCTAACAAACGACTATAAACTAAGGGCAGCTTTTTCCAAACACCAGATAGCCTATCAGAAGAATAATGCGGGAGGCGTAAGTTCGATCCCAGTCACGGGCCTGTACCAATGAATTTATTTCATGTACAGATTTTAATGTTGTAAAATTGTCACTTAGCTCGTGCCTCGGAAAGCACGTAAAACCGTTAGTCCTGCGCCTTATCTCTCTCCGGTTGTGTCGGCTTTCCGTCCCATCGGACTATGAGAGTGAGGGAATAGAGAATACATCTGTGTTTGCGCACACACTTGTGCACTATAATACCTCCTGCGTACCTGGCCAATCTCCGTAGAGATTGGTCGTCTTGGCCGAAATACGGTCGGAGATCATCATCATCAAATAGAGACAGCATAAACTTTATTCTTCTGATAGGCTATCTGACGTTTGGAAAAATCGGCCCTAAAACTGATAGAAATAACACTATGAAGTTACGAGTATATGTCGAACTGTGTTACTAGAACATAAATATCGGTGAAACTAAGTACAATATTAATTATTATAGGTATAAGTACTTCTATTCTAGTGCCGTGCATATAGAATACATATTTACGAGTTTTATTCATAAAACTTACGCACTTGTTGAAATTGTTCTAAACTCTATCTATACAAAATGCAACTAAAATAAGCTGAACAATTAACATGAATAATAAATATGTAAGTGAACTTTGACTCGCGATCACCGCGCTCTCCCTTGGGGATCTACTACACAGTTATACGTAAATTATCGCGAGTGCGAGAATTACACGCGCCATTTTCTCACGGGTGCGGAATAGCACCCGTCCCTAGTGTATTTTGACCCGCGGTGATGGTGACGTCCTTATGAAATTGAAATTATATTAGATAAAAATATTTGGGAAATATCTGGGTTCGAAATACTTACTTTGTTAGAATATCGAAAAAAGTAAACACTGATACGGTAAATATTCATATTAGTCTTCGAGTTATTAATGTTTATGTATATATGTATAACTCGAAAACTATTATGACGGCTGAGTTCCCGAGATGGGGTACTAAGAACTGCAGGATCATAAAAGAGACCTCACACACACGTTTAGCATAGCATATCAGATGTAAGTAAATGTTAAGTTAGCTTATCGCCTTAACCAATGCTCGAGTTCCTTAATTAGACGACTCTTACGACATGCACGGAGGAGATGCACCTGATGTTCTCTGGTGAAGCCCCGCATCAGCACAGGAATTGTTTCTATAAGTATTTATCAACGATACAAAATTAGTGTACTATCTATGAATATAATATAAAGTGTGTAAATGAATGAAGGAATGAATATACCCATAACTATTTCAGATAGGTATTTTGATTGACTGTATTAGTATTCTTACTTAATTTATTACTAAATTTGCAACTAAATAGTTATAAAATATAAATATTTTGTTACATTACTTGAATCATATAAGCTAAGCCATTAATTTCTTTGTTTCTTCAAAAGACGAGAATTCTGTGGATATAGGTCACACAGGTAGTGAAGAGATGTACCCACTATAAAAAATTAAGTACTCAGAAAATTCTTGTTAAATCAATTATTTTCATTATTTCTGGTAATTTATTAATCAATGGGGATAATGGCAGTATTTTTTATTTGTAATTAGATATGTCGGAAATCACACAATGAATGACATTCGCGAAAGAAAAACTTCGCTAGCGTGAAAACTTTCTGGGATATGACAATTTTAAAATCGCAATGTTTTATTAAAAATGTCCATATAAACGGCTACTCTATTATGACGTCACGTTTGAGTAACCTGGAATTTTTATTCGACAGCTATGTTGTGCTATAAAATATGCAGGTTTAACACACAGTTCACATTTAAAAAATGGACTTGTCTATCCAACAATGTTATTATGTACAATTGTAATTACTAATTTAATCATATTTATATGTATATTTAAATACATATGCATAACAAAATCATAACTAAGTTTGGTAATTAACTCTGCTAAAGTAACATTTAAACTTAAAGTCAATTAGGTATAGTCATCACCAAATCAGGTGGTTTTATTTGCTGAATACGAGTACTTACATAAACAAATTTTTAAAACATGGATTTTACTGAATCCTTGTGACAAGCGAATTCAGTTTTAAAAGGAAGTAATGTAAGTGATGTATAATTAAATGAAACTTAACGTTTAATTAGTAAGTTAAAACATAATTTTTTATTTTAATTAGTCCTTTATACTTATAAATCTAAACATAAAACACCTAATACCTACATTCAAAGTTAATTCAAATAAAAAACCTCCAGCCATTCATTAAGTAGGTACCTGGATCGTTAATTACAACTTTTTTATTTTCCTCAATGACAAAGGAACTGTCGGCGAAAAGAAAAGTAGACAAGTGTCGTGACACGCACCCCCGGGGCGCGGGGCGAGCCAGCGACCAATGAGGGGTCGGGGGCTGCGGCCATTGGCCTGCCTCCGGGGTGCGGCCCCGCCCCGCGCCAGGCGAGTCCTTATTGAATTAGGCTTATCATTCGATTTCGAGTGGAGCACCGGCGCGGTTGTACCGCTATTGAATTGGTTGATTGGATTATGTCGGCGTGAGGACATGGAGTACGGGTACGGGTTCGACGGCGGCTGCGGCGGCGGCGAGCTGGCGTGGGGCGAGCTGGCGTCGTGCGGCCAGATGTCGCAGTACCGGTACCAGGGCGCGCGCTACCCGCCGCCGCCGTGCGCGCGCCCGCAGGACCCCGCCGCGCACCTCCGCAACCACCACATCTTCCCGCCGGCCATGAACTTGCAGCGTGAGTACTGTGCTTCTCTGATACTGACTAAGGGTCGGTATACGTCTGATGGAAGTGCGTCGAACGTTTCTCCAGGTACAGGCAAACGCATTAACGCGTCATAGCGCATCGGTTGAGTGTGAAACGATGAATGTTTTTTTCATATAGTTTGTCTGACTGTTAGTCTGACGTCACGCGACCGATTATACGCAACGCATTTTCCGTCAGATATGTACTGACCCAAAAGCCTTTGGCAAACAGAAGGTTTAATTGACGCGCGTTACTGCCGCGTTCTATTGTACTGAACCAGGCTATTCCTGTCAAACAGAGTGAGTGCACGATGCTCTGACGCAGCGTTTATGAATAAAACGCTAATATCATATTGCGCGTTAATCACGCCCTCTGTTTTCTTAAGCCCTTGAATTTAATTCTACCGCCAGATCAAAGTTTCTAATCTCACTAGCCGCCGCGCCGCCCGCGACTTGGACCACGTGAACTTTTTAGCCTATAGGCCGTATAAATATACCTATACATCCTTTGTGAAATTATATTATTAATGTTCTATTCTGATCAATATTAACTGGAAAAGTACTGTGTACAAGTACAAATATTACAAAAGAATTTAAACATTGTTTAACATAAATATTGCCTAATTTTGACAAATATTTCATATATCACTACGGGAGCGGTTGATTCTATGGAATTATTGGGAAAATTTTCATTTTCTGTACCAGTTAAGTCTAGGCGCTATCCTTCTATCTCTCTCCCCAGAGTTCGTACGAACTACCAACAGAATGCTTTTCTGTGGAGGGCTAGTAAAGCAATGAATGAGCTGGCGTATGAACTTTATATCGATTTATTTAACGGTAAGAGTGTGGCGATTGTTAGGCGGCACATAAGCAGTAAATTCTTTGATTCGGAACAGTAGTGGTGAGTTGGGCAGCGGGTATTGTTGTTCTGACGCAGCTTTTGTACTACATATATAAATTCACACGATGTCAATGTTTTCTTTTCATAGATTTTTAAAGCAGTACTGCTATTAGGTAATGATTGAAATTATTAAACTTCTAAAAACTACGTATATTATTGTTACATGAGATAACCTGTAATTGGCTTCTTTGTTGCTATAGAATATATTATATTGTTTTATAAGCTGTTGGTTGTCCACGGAGCTGTAATAAATAAATATATTTTTCTGTCAAATTATTGGATATGGTTTAAAAATAACATCGTAATTAAATCAAAATAAGTTCATGAGGCTTTCATTCAGTGAGAAAAAAAGAGTAGCCGGAAAATTTTTGACTCTACTCTGATCCGACGGTTGTTATCAAATACTATGAACTTTTTATAGTGACCACCAACCATGCCCTAGACTACACTACTAGAATCTTTTGAATAAATAAATATATTGGCACATTACGACTGTCATACCCCAAGAATGGTCATGTAAATACATACCATCAACAACCCACAATTACTGAAATACTAATCCATTAACTATCAGCTTAACTGTTTTCTTATTAAATTTTTAAACATTGGCTTTGAGAAATGTGCTGGATTTGAAGTGTTGGTCACATCTCATAGGTATCAGTAGGATTGTTATTTTCATCTGGAGACAGCCTCAACTGTAAAACAAACATATGCTAGAAAATAACAGCAACAGCATGGTATTGATAATAAATATAATATATTTATGTAGTCTATGCATCAATGATACAAATAAATAAATATAAAATAAGGGCCTCCCACCGTAGCACATTTTCTACGCGTCGGCGTAGCACTGTTCGTAGCAGGTGCTACGACAGCTCTTGTCGTCGCCCGCGATCGTTTATTCGTGTTTATCTTTTCTGTTTATTTACATATAGGCTTGTGATGTGACGGTATGGTATGTTAATACTTGAGATGGCATCACGTACTACGTAGGCTTTAGTGGTAAAATTTTAACGGATGTGATGATACCAATCTATGGATTATACAATAGGGATAATGACTATGGTTGAATTTTAATGAGATTTTATGTTAAAGTCATACCTATCCGTAAAATTACAATTTGATTTAGTATCCAAATGAGGTAGCAATAAGCCTTCAAAGTTGGGTGGGCAAGTCCATTTTTAAAATGTGAAATTAATTGAAATTACAATATCACATGACCACCTGAATCGTTGATAGCAACTTTTGTTATGTGACCATATTTATAAACGCAACAATTAATATAGTAGCCGAACAAAAGTTATTTAACAAGCATACAAGCTACTTAGCCGTGACGTCACAATACAGTAGCCGTTTGTATGGAGCGTTTTTGGGCAAGTCTAAAATTGTGATTTAAAAATAGTTATACCTCTGAAAGATTTTACGCTAGTGAAGTTTTATTCGAAAATGTTTCTTTTATTATAATATGATCTTTTGATATAAATAAAAGAGCTATTTTTATCCCCATTAATAAATTAAAAGTAATTTCAAGTAACAAGTTAGTAAGAATAGATATTGATGATGTTTATTTGTTTATTCAGATATCACTGTTGAAATGAGATTTTGATATAACATTTCAGCGTTTATTGGAGTTTGGTAGTAAAAACGTCATGTCCGTCGACGGCAGGGCTTCGACTATTAGCCTAGAATATTCTATAAAAAACATTTATTTATTATATTACAGTGAACAGTTAAATAATTTGTATCACATTTTTAAGGTTCCGTACACAAAGGGTAAAAACGGGAACCTTATAACTTCGTTGTCTGTCTGTCCATCCGTTCGTGGGTCCGTCCGTCCGTACGTCTGTCTCAAGAACCGCGGTACTAGGCAGTTAAAAAGTTTCATAAATCATGTGTATATGTTGCCGCTTTAACAGCAAAATACTAAAGACAAAATAAAATAAATATTTAAGGGGGCTCCCATACAACAAACGCGATTTTTTGCCCTTTTTTTCTCGATATCAAAACCTAATGGCAACAAGTAGGCACGTGAAATATTCACAAAATACTCAGTTATTTTTCTAATTTAATAATAAATAACAAAATTAAAATAAAATAAATATTTAAGGTGGCTACCCTACAAAAACCTATCTTATTTACCTAGTCAGTGGTACGGAACCCTTCGTGTGCAAATCCGACTCGCACTTGGCCGGTTTCTTAATTGGCTGCTTTTGCTGCATGGAATTTTGGATAACTTTAAAATAAAATACACAATTAAAGCATCATAATTATGTTATAGTAGTATTCGCAACACAAATAAGTAATAAACACTTAACAATTACTTATCATCATTGATATATAAGTATATAAATAAATTTATTGTCCGAAAAAAAAATAAGTTTGATAGGTATCATTAGATTAGTCAGCCGTGAATGTGATTATAGGTCAAAAATTTTACGCAGTCGAGTTTTTTCTGTAATTAATTTTGACATTATTCTACGCAAACTCGCACCGTATGTGCACAGTCCATGAACTTTTGCAATAAATTTTCATTAATTCAATATTTATTTGGCCGTACTTTTTATGTAGATATCTATAACAAGATGAAATTAAAAAATCGTAAAACTTCTATTTACTTAAGTTATTTGCCCAGCATTTATCATTTTAGTTCTAACTCAATATTTTACTCTGTTTCCTAAACGATTTTAACCTAGGTTTTCCCATGATTTTTTAAATACCAGTAAAGTGGTTTAATATAAATAGTCAACCTCTAACACCAAGCTAAATTTTGGGTTTATCAATAAAATAATTAGCAGATAACTCATTTTCTGAAATTAATTTACTCAATGATAGCCAAAACTATATAGATTTGTATAGGAATGCTCACTTATATATTTATATATATACACTTATATTTGACAAACTGTTATTTGAAATTTAAAAAAAAACATAATTCAAAAAATCCAAATACCCGACTGCGTAAAAAACAATAATAATAAAAAAGTAATAATAAAAAAAGTTTAGTTAAGATAGCTACTAATAGGTAGCCTTCAAGAAACATGCTCGACATGCTCGGCAGCAAGAAGTTATTGTCTTACTGTCTAAAAACTAATATGCGAGAATGGTTAGATCCTAGACGGTCAGTCGGATCGAAAAATGTTGAGAGAAAGCTGATAGTGATTTTTATTAAATACCTATTCAACGATACCCAAGTTGATATGGTTTGTTGATCTTAATTTTTTTAATTTTCACAATGTGGCGTCCAGTAGTCGCCATATTGGATTTTCACTAACGTCATGTCTTTAGTGACACTCGCCGGACTAAGAGGAATCGCTTGACGTGTGAATCATAAAAATCGGCCCAGGCGTTTGGTCTATACAGTGCTTCAAAGGAACATACAAACATACATACATACATAGGCTGTTAAACACAATACCACTCCTTTGCGTCGCGCAGTCGGGTAAAAAAGGAATGAGGCGAATTATCATAAGACATCATATATGCTCTCTTCATACATTAGAATACAAACGTAGCAAACTCCTTGGTTTATCTAAAAGAATGAGACATAAACTCGACCGTCCAGATGTTTATTATTGTGGGCACGGCTTTAATATTCAATCGAGCGCTCCAAAGCCTACAGGTGAAGGACCCGACAAACTTCCGAAACAAACACGGAAGGAAGGTGAAAAACCTTTCTTGAACTTTATATTTATCGCTTCTCGTCGTAATGGCAAAGTGAAACCGTTTTCATTTGGTGTACGGGAGGCTGCGACGCGGTGAACAAAGACTGCACTGGGCGGGGGCGGGGTGCGGGGTGGGGGCTCCAGCCGCGTGAGGGATTGCGCCCCTAATTGGCAGCGGCATCCGCGAGAATCTTAAGGGGAGGACAGTGAAGCCCGAGCCTTCTGTTCCTTGCGGCTCCCCTCGCCTCTGCCGGCGATCATAACTCACCGCGGGCATCCTTCGCTTCTCAGCCGCGCCGTCACGTAATCTCCAGTAAGCCGGGATTATACCCGTTTATCACGCGGAAATTAATTACAAGTTTCCGTATTAATTGTTGTACAATTACATGGATTACTGGCGGGGAATTAAGTGCGTATAAATATTATTGAAATAGAGATGTCCGTTGAGTTTTGAAATATTTTTTAACATTTTAAAATCTAAAGCATATTCACAAACTAACTATATATAATTTTTGTAACATGAATTTTCTTAATGTGTCATATCAAAAATAGAGTTTTCTATAGATACAGGCTATAAAATCCTGCCAAAAACTTTCAGCAATCCCGCCATGCCCCTTATATTACTTGACAGAGCGGAGTAAACATTCTATTTATCGAAGACAAAATTTCAATAACAAACAGGGAGAAGTGTCTCCCAATAACGCCATTCGTATTCTCTAGCCGGTTTGTATGCAAGTGGACGGGTTAACTCGATTTGTGCCCGAGGGTAATATTTTATCGTATCATGTGATCTATTCTGTCCCAGTATACTATAGTAGAGTGGGTCATAAAAAAAGTAATATCTCACAGTTGAACGGCGACGGGAGCGATCGTAACTTCCACAATGTTACTGCGTCTGCCACGTACAAGACTTTTATTTTAGAAAAGGAAATTATCGTGTTGTTTCAAAGGGAATATTGTTGTACTTACTTTGATGTTTTTCTTTATCTTGGGTGCAGGGTGCAGGATATTGAAATGGAAGTATTAGTTGAGATGTTTGCATTTTACTGTTGTATTTTTTCATAAGAAAAACGACGTTATCAATAAAGATTTGATAAAATAAGGAACAAGAAGTAAAGTTCTTAACCATATAATACGAGGTTATCTTAAAAAATAAAAGGTCAATAAAAAATAAGAGACATAACATGGTTTCCATACGAGAATCTTGGACTAGCCTAAAACATCGCAACTTCATTAATCTAACCCTTCAGTGGGGCAATATGGCCTGCCGACGTGCCGACACGGCTTACATTATGGATGTCCGCGAACTTTGCGAGTGACGCGAGAAAAATGAAGCCACCGAGTGCACGATGGATGGCGATATGATATAGGTACTATGTTGCCCGACTCTCCCAGTTTTGATTGATTCATTTTGCATGAAAGTTACGTTGAATTTTTTATAGGGTGCAGGAGAGGGTTGGTCTTGCGGACGTTTTCAGCTTGCATCTTTGCTTTGTAAATACGTCGTAGGAAAATCTTTAGGATTTTGGTTAAGAACTTAGTTACATTAGATTATGTACAAAAGTTATACAGATACTAGTGGACCCGACAGACGTTGAGATTTTTTGCTGAATATTTTCATGTGTTAAACCGATAAGAAGTATTAATCTTTACCATCCTATTTATCTATATATGTATGCGACTTGAGAAATACCCAGTGAATAAATAGGTACCTCTAACTTTTATTTAAAGCCACTAAATTAAAAATATGAAAAAGCTAACGAATAGGTACTCGAGACTTCTTTATGAAACAAGACATAGTGTCATATGTAGAATGAGGGGTGTTAATGGAAAATTAAATCTCATCATCACGCTTACTGTGTTCACAAATAGGTGTAGGTAAATAAGTAAATAAACTAAACTACCAGCGGTAAACATAATCAGGCTGTTTATTAGTAATCGTGCATCTCGCGCTCTGCCCTGCAGCCGTCTCCGTCTCGACGTCGAGTAATTAACAACCTTAGGGAGAAAGGGGGAAGCCGGAGAAAAGGGGGAGAGGTATTGCATATTGAAAATACGGAAAGATGTTCATGTATATGTTGGTATTGTAGAAAAGGAAATAAAAATTGGCAATGTTGTTAGTGAAACTAATTTTAAAGGACGTGTTCATTGTTTGTCATTTTAGTGTAGAGGTAATAGCAAGACTAAGTGGAAAACAACTGTGAATCTATACATATAATAAAAATGTAACGGATCGCTGTCTGTACATAGAAGATATATGAGAAAAAATATTATAGAAGATCTTTATTAACGCAATAGTAACCAAAAACATAATTTTTGGATTTTTGTTTGTTTGTCGGTTTGTTTGTTTATCTGTGCGTTTGTGCACACTACTCTCAGAAACGGCTGAACCGATTTCGATGCAGTTTTCCGTAATATATTGTGACAGGTCCCTCTTAACATATAGGCTAGAAAAGAGATGGTAAAATTTGTCATCCCCGTAATTGACCCGGTGGCTTAGTGGTTATAGCGGCTGGCACGGTTTGCAGTGGTCGTGGGTTCGATTCCCACACGGGTAAAGAATTTTTTCCATTTTCTTTATCAATAATTTTATAATATAGGCTACTTTTTATCCCGGGAAAATGTTTCAATCCCGGATAATTTCGACATTTTGTTTTTTCTGTAGTCCACGCGGACGTCCACTAGTATCTAATAAATATAAATATTCTGAAATGTACACAAAAATATGACATACATACACACGGCTATGTTCCTGAAATGTGGAACTGCAGGATCGTATAGGAGATCCCACAGCCATTTTAGCATATCGGTGTCAGGTGCAAATAATCTGTAACATCATACAAACTATTATATATTTTTTTAAGCAAACTATTCGAGAGGGTTTACAAAAGAATTGAATGGTATATCGTAGATATTATGTAGGCGATAAATGGCTTAATAGGACAATAATCAAAGAAAAAAAATATAAAAATTTCCTTTTAATACATTGCCAGAAGAAACCAACAAAACACAGTGTACAAGAATCTACCTAACTTACCTCAGCAGTGAGAACACGGTACTGGGAGTAAAGGGGTGAGTCAGGGATCATATCACCTGAATTAATCGTCCCCTAACGATTAATTAGCGCCACGTGTTCGACGAACTACGTGCAAGGGCACGTGACTCGGATACCTGTGTCGGCATGTCCACTATAATATTAGTGTAATTATATTGGATCCTGGATAACTATGGTAGTACCGGTATTAGGGAATCTTTAAACCGAATTTATTTTTACCCGACTTACCTGACGACCCGGTTATGTTTTTCCAGTTTATGTATGTATATTTCATTGGTAGCCTCTAGGCTTGTCGGATTTGAGATTGAGAGGTGTATTAGTTTCGTCTTAGTCGTGAAAGTGACGCTTGGTCAAAAAAATTCTGCAGTCGGGTTTTATTATTTAAATAAATTATTAATATCGTCATTTTATACCACATATAAGCATTGAACTTAATTTTACAGCGCTCATAAGTCAATAGTTGATAAAAAAGTTTGACGGAGATTTGAGGGCCTCACCCGGTGAAGAGTTGAGGCATACACCTTATACAGGGTGTAACAGAAAGGGTATGTTAAGCGAAAAGCTATGTGAACAGCCCATTAAAGAGAATCTATTTCCAAAATTTGACACTCGAAATAACATGTTTATTTTTCAAGATTGTATGAACATTCCTGAGTTGTTTAGGAATTCTCCATACTATCTGGAAAAATAAACATGTGATTTCGAGTCTGAAATTTTGTGGATGGGTTCCTTTCAGTGGGCTATTTATATAGCTTTTCGCTTAATATCCTCCTTTTGTTACACCCTGTACATACAATTTCTATTTCAATTAGGACTTCCAACATTTCCACAACTGAACCTGGACACCCTAACATTAACAATAACAATGATCCTGACCGAACTGCAAACTCAAATTAAACATCTTATGAACAGAAACATCTTGGCATGCTCTTCATTAGAGGCCGCAAATTGCGGGGTGGAGCGGGGGGTTATAAGAGGGGCGAGGGGAGGGGAAATGACACTCCCCCAGCTGCTATTAATAATGCAAATGAGACCGCAGCTCGGCCAAGAACACCGCGATTAATTCGGTTCATTTGAGGCAATTGTCGCAGTGTGGCCGAGACATGTCCCGCACAATGTCCCGAGAATTACACGGTTTATGGGCATGGGACTGTACTTGATAATCTGGATTATACATAATAGAAATATTAATGGAGAAGTGTTTTTGTAAATTTATCTTAGTCAAGATATTATATATTATAAAATTATTAATAAAGAAAATGGAAAAATTTTCACCCGAGTGGGAATCGAACCCACAACCACTGCAAACCGTTACCGTACGGATTTTTTTCCATTTTCTTTATTAATATATAATAATAGAAATAAGCAAAACTTTTCTAACAGCCAATTTCAATAACCGATCTCGAGAGATTTATTGTATTGTACTTATTTATGCTATTGCAATTTGGAATAATAAAATCCGAGATTATTTATGATCTCTAGTATTGAAATTGGCCGTAAGTCATCTATTCAAATCAACTTAAGTCGAATAATTATAGAATACACAAACAAAATATAAAATGGACAAATTAGTACACGTTAACTATAGTATAAACTAAATAATATCTTGTTAATTATCACAAAAAAATACGTTCCAAAAAGAGTTTTAACGTAGTTATTGTAATGAGAGAAATAAAATTTCTATCCTTCGTAGTAAATTCGTAGCAGTCTCGGCCGTAGCCGACTACGATCGATATCCACGCCACGCGCTTACACGCCCGCGACTCCGTCCGCGTCTGATAATCAACCTCTATTTCAACCCCTCATCCCTTTTTTTCGAAATAAAAGTACTGTTTTAAAGATTGTCTGTACCCACACATTAAGCGGGAAAGCGTAACAGACAGACAGACAGACAGACAGATAGCTTGGATAAAGATTTTATAAGTACCGAATATTTTATAAGGAATGTATTGTACATGATAGGTAGACATAAAATATAGAATATATGAAAATCTGTAGGTACGATATCAATAGATATGTTTATAATGTTATTATCTACCTACTAAAAAGGCGCATTAATAATAAACCTGAAATTGGTCTATTTTATGAGATAAACTAACCTTCATAACATCAAAGTATCTAATACTTAAATATAACAATCAAAAACCATGAATCAATATTTTAACTACTAAATAAAATCAGCAGAAAATACAGGGATATAATACATAATAGCTCAAAGTAAATGAGTACAAAACACACTAATACGCCGGTAGGTAGGTAACTCAGTTTCTTCATAAATACCTACGAGAGGGCTTGCCGAGGGGAGGCCAAAATGGCGTCCCGAACCACTATGTAGGTAATTTGTACACTTGTATTTACAAGGGGTTTGTTACGGACTTCTCTGAGATCTTATATTAGTAGTTTCTTTTGGTTTGTTTTCATTGTTAGAAGTCTGCTGAATATTGAAGTAATCGTTGACTAAATAAACATTACTATACTTCATTATATGAAACTAGAGTTTGACCTGTTTGAAATGTAATGGGACATGCACTAGATATTACGTATATTATTCATCTGAGGAATTTACAATGGTTGATTTTACATACACAAACGCATATTTGAAGTTAGCAAAGGCGTGATATTAAATGTCTAAATGTTAGCACACATGCTGTCTTGCTTTTTTTCACACATGTGCAAAAAATAGAAAAAGACGCTGATTCTGACAAATAATTTTAATTTGATCCGAAATTTAAGGAGAGGTCTAAAACATTTGAGAGTAACTGTCTAAAACTGTTTAAAAGATCTTTTAAACTACGCAACAAATTTTGATGCGGTTTTTTTAAAGGATAAGGTAATTCAAGAGGAAGGTTTATATACACATAGTATCAGCAAGGCACTCGTGCGTAGCAAGGACGGGTCACTCGTTTATTCTTATAAAACCACAAATCAAACCATTTTGTTCACAGCTGGCCTTCCCTACAAAGTATACGGCGGCCACGAAGGCTCGCTAACAGAGAAGCGCAAGCAGCGGCGCATACGCACCACATTTACGTCGGCGCAGCTCAAGGAGCTAGAGAGAGCCTTCCAGGAGACGCACTACCCTGATATCTACACCAGGGAGGAGATCGCCATGAAGATTGACCTCACTGAGGCGAGAGTGCAGGTCAGTCTCATTATATAATTGCTGAAGATATTGTAAGGTACCATTTGTTAGTGTTGTGAAGATTATATGTATTGTGTGATATAATGATATGCTTGTACACCACATTGATTTCCGATTAACTCTGGCACTAAGTGCGAAGTTTTAAATTTTTCGTTAAGATATGAATTTTTTTATTGATGGCTAGTACGAATTCTATGGGGCATGGCACCTTTCCATTCAGGTGCATTCAGGTCTGTTTCATGTTTTTGTCTGTGAGTGAGACCTAAAAATAATTCTACCTAATTTGCTTTGAATAATTACAGTCAATTTCAACAAAAGTAAATATAGACACAGTCAATTAATCATCAATAGACACAGCTACCTAACAAAAAAATTATAAGAAAAGCGTTTGAATTGTTTCAAAATAATTATTTTCACAAAAAATGCGGTTTGTAAAAGACCAATTCCCACCCTCTTAGATAACATCCAACAGATGTATTTAATAAATAAACACGACAAAACAAAACGTACACAGAAATGATTTAAGGGAATTACTCGAGTGGGGCAGTGTTGGAGAAAAAAAAGCGTTGGTATCCCGCGGCGGCGTCCGTCACTTTTCCGCCGTCCAATTAATGTCCAGTAATTCGGCAGTGTCTGACTTCTGTGGTAAAAAAACCTTTACGTCTAGTTCATTATTTTTTTACTTTAAAAAACCCCTCAGGCAAACAACATTCATTCCCATACAGCCAAAACTCATTTTTAATTCCCACATACATATAAACCTTCCTCTTGAATCACTGTATCTATTTTAAAAAACCGCATCAAAATCCGTCGCGTAATTTAAAAGATCTATATAGGGACAGACAGACAGCGGGAATCAACTTTGTTTTTTACTATGTTATGAAGCTTATTCTATTTTTATTTTAGTATTTTTGAGATCAAACATACTATTACACATATATTTACAATTACTTATTTGAGGCACTAAGTGTCTACCAATAAAACACATAATAAACATGGGTCCAACCAAACACATCAATGAATCTATGAAACTGATACCAATCACATTATCAAAATGATTTTACTTTATAAATATTACATTTTGTATTAAACATCAATGCCCTTGGCCGATTGTAGGAGTCACACGATCGATAAATAAAAGTACCTATTTCGCATATATTTGGTCGTAGTGAGCGGCACATTAAACAACTATTTATGCGCGAGCGGCCCCATTCTGTCAGGACATCTAAAAACCACATTAGAGAAGAAACGGAGAATCTATAGTTGTATGTATAACATATCTGCACCACGACGATCAGAGAGGTCATTATTTTGCATCGTGCTGATTAATTGGCTTTTATATCGAAGAGTAGAAAGGAGACTCGATCTCGTCTATATGAACATCGTAGTGCAGGGTCCATACAGTTGACGAATAAAAGTGATCTCACATATGATTGAATAAAAAAGGATTAATGTTGAACAAGTTTAAATTCTTTTGCTGTTCTAAAATGAAAGAGCATACGGTAGGCTCTCGCTCTTACTGTATTTATATGTGTTGTAAACGTAATTCACAATCCAAGTACACAAGATCCCTCACCTCGTGGAAACCCGACTGACATGTATGTTATTGATATAATATTATATAAAACAGTATTTTTACGAGAAAAGGATATAATATTGCATTTTTCAAAAATCGCATTAAGGAATAACCCATTGTTTGCAGTATACATGAAGCATAACCAAATCCTTCTGTAAAAGCTCACAATCAACAAGAGTTTTAATGATAAATTTTTCATGTCATCTGCATAGAGAATATCAATTTGAATTATTGAACACGGTGTGAATATCATTAATAATAGATTAAAAAGAAGGGGCCCGAGGTGAGAGCCCGGGCACACCAGATGTGGGTACAAGAAGAGCATGACCGTTAACCGTAACTGCCTGACTTCGCTCTCTAAGATAGGAAGCTAACCATCTCAACAAGTCACCGTGTATACCCATAGTCTCAAGCTTGAGAATCAATAACGCGCGGAAAATTATGTGAAATCTTTCGAACGCCTTGGAAGAAATCAGTGTAAACGAGTGGGCCATTGCGAACCAGAGTCCATAGCACTACCCACAGTGTACAAACTCACATAATTTACTTAACAGATTTTTTTTTTACAAAACCGTGCTGAATGTTGATTAATAGCAATGGTTTTAATATAGGAAAATTCTATCATAAATAATTTTCTCAAACAGCTTGGCAATAGTGTTAAGCTTGGATATTGGTCAATATATTTGACACATGCTTGTCACCTGATTAAAAATTGGCATCTACATATGACTGCTTCCACGCCAAGGGCATACTCCTGTCATCAGAGAAAATTAAACAGACTACAAACAGGGCTAGAGAGAGTTAGATTGCACTTTTTTAGACTGGGTGTATGCCATCAGGACCACATCCTTTACTATCAAATTTCTTCTAGGTCTCAACTGTTTTAGCGTGATATGCAAAGAACTCAGTAAACTGGATCAATGCTGGGAGAGTTACAAACATTTAAATGTAGGGGTTCTGCTCATGGCCAATAGGCTCGAAAACAGAAGCAAAATAATCGTTAAAGAAGGAGCAAATGTCTTCACCACTAGACGAGGAGATGTTAGTTATAGTACATAGTGTCCGGAAAAGATGGTGAAGCCTTTTTAGATTTTAATAAGACCAAAACTGCTTACTATTACATTTAATTTTGCACTCAGAATCCCGCACGAATGCATCGTAGCAGTCAAGTTTAACGCGCTTCTCGCGCTGACGCAACAAAGAAAAGTTTTGTAGTCACTTAATCTTCCGTATGTTTCCATTTTCTGTGAAACTTTAACTTTTCCCTTACAATTTTGAGGTTTGGAAAAACCAAGAAGGCAGTGATTATTGGATTTAAGGGTCTTCGTGGGTATATATTGAAATGATAGTGGTGTTATAAAAAATCTGTAGTGCTGTGAAAATGTCGTTATCATCGTTACAGGTCACTCCAGTCGACACTCCCCAATCCACTGTTTATCGCATCATAATCTGCGGCGTGAAACATGCGTTACAGTGCGTGGCGCAGCGCGCATTTATCCGCGGCTTGACCGTGCTCATATATAACTACAGAGCTGGGTGATCTCTGTTTTCAGGAACCAATGGGGTTTTGCTACGACTTACCTCGCATCGCACTGCTTATAACCAGGTCCAATTGCCTCGTGTTGATATTCTTTCTTACTGTTTAAGTTTGTAAATTATAAAAAACTATAGACAGCCTTAGGTACAGATTAGGGATCATTGCTATAAATATTAAGCAAACCGAAGTTTGACATTCGGCGTGAGTTATGTTGAAATCGCCCACGATAAGATAAGTATCATTGGGATAACCTGTCACGATCTCCGACACGGTTTTCGAAGAAAACATTATGACTTGTTTCGTTGCAATCTACAATGTGAAAATAACAACAGTAAATGTGAAGAACCAATGCGTCCGACGACGTCCCGAGAGCTAATGATACATTAATGACATCGGCAGCCGATCCATCAATGGCAGGATAGAGAATCTTTAAAAACGTACCAATAAATCCCGCCGAACCGCAATCAGAACACCACCACCCATCGTATCACCACGCAACTCATAGTCACGATCGATGTAACATTGTAGCTAGCATCAAACAGTTCGCAATCAAAAATACCTGGCAACAGCCACCACTTAACATATGACATCGAAATCCGATTGCCAAGTTACAAAAGAAAATTCCTGTTTTTGTACGCAAGCCCTGGACATTCTGGTAGTACACAGACAGTTTTTTTAGTTACATTGATATAGCAAATATAGTTCACATATACTGCACATACAAGCAAGATCGAGAAAGTCAGGAATATAGAAATTAAATTTAATATTAGATAATAATTACAATAAACTTTAAAACATCTCAATTAGTGCATCATCATCAAATATAAAAGAAATTAGCCAAGCGCTCCAAGTGATCATTTTTAACCGAAACATAGCCAACACCTAGACAAGATATAGCGACAGTACATACAACAAAAACACAGGTACATACAAGAATAGAATTTAAAATACATAGATAAATATAATTGACTTAAATGTAATTCATTTTTACTATGTTATGAAGCTTATTCTATTGGTCAATACATCGATTGGTGATAAGTAGAATGTTCTTTTGAGTTTGATCCCGACATTGCTAAAAATAAAATCACAATTTCTTGAAATTAACTTATTTGAGGCTATGAGAGTCTAGTTAAAGCGATTCATGCTGTTCATAGATTCTGGTAAACTGTAGGTAGGAACCTACAATGAATTCTTAAGTATTCAAAACTAAATTTTCTGGTACCTACGATATCAAAAGTATTTTCTTTGGCACAAAACCTTCAGTATATGAGGCCATCTCGCCTTTGTCCGGTTTTTATTTGAGCAGGGTCATGTGCTAGTGAATAGTTAATGCAATCGAATAAAATATCGGAATGCTATAGTTATCTGATCACGTCCCACGAGGTGAGGCGCGACACTAATTCTGTATTCTGGGATGATGACGCCGCTAGAGCGACCGCCATTCTTATTGTCAGGAATAATATTAACCCATTAGAATATTTTGTCTGTATTTTTATATTGAATATTTGTCTCTAGTGTGATGTATACATTTATTTTATCTGCGAGTTAGCACATATCGTATATTGCCAAGCTTTTTTGGTATAAATAGCAAACTATCAAAAAAATATTCTTAATAGTAGAATTTCATATAGTTTTCACCAAATAACCGGTATATTTTTTTAACACAGGCGTGCGTATATGTAGTATGTAATTGAACGTAATTTCGGCTAAAATCAATGCACACAACAGCAACCCCGCATTTTCCGGGCAATGTAGTAAATAATGGAAAAACAATTACATATAACCGAGTGGCACCCTCGAATAACGGTGCTCATAACGTTAAAAAGTGTATCGAAAGCAGGAGGGAAGGGAGGGGGCTTGGGGGGTAGGGCGGTGTTGCCATAAATATCGCGAGCGGTCGCGTAACTCAGCACCACGCGACTTCTGATAATTAAAACTCCCCGGAAAATGGGAATTCACATATCACAATTAAAAACGAGATCACATATCGCTAAATAATGATTTATTTGTGCCGATTAATGGTTTTTGGAACAAAATGTCAGAGAAGTTTAATTAGTTTATAATAAAATGATTTGTTTCTGATTGCCCAGATTTACTTATTACTTCAATCAAATAGTAAGTACACAAATGTGTAAAGTTTGTTACACAGAGTGCCGAAATACCGATCGATTTTTTTAAATGCATCCAAAGTACGAGTTGAGCAGTGTCTCGATTATATGTATAGTGTCATATATATTATTTGAATGAATTTTATTATTATTGAATGTGAACGTTGCCAGTTTCAAGTAGACATACAACGTATTTAAAATTTACTAGGTACATACTAAAACTGTCCACACTTTATCAGTCAGCCGCATGGAAGCTGGATTTATAACTAACTAGTGGACGCCCGCGACTCCGTCCGCGTGGATTGCTGAAAAACAAAATGTCGAAATTATCCGGGATAAAAATGTTTTCCCGCGATAAAAAGTTGCCTATTTGTTATTCTGATATGTAAGCTATATTATTGTGAAGTTTCATCAAAATCGCTCCAGCCGTTTAGACGTGAAGAAGTAACAAACATACACACTCACACAGTCACACACTCACAAACTTTCGCCTTTATAATATTAGTGTGATGTGATAGTGTGATGTATCTTTTAATCAGGTTTAAGTTTTTTTCTCTATGATTTATGTTATGTAAGTATTCTGTAATAAAATAAAATAATATAAGTACTTACCAATATGTATTCAACCAAATTGCAAACATTAGAATTTTTATTTCGAGAAAAGAGTCAAGTAAAAGTAAATTAAATAAATTCATATGCGCACACGTATGTAAGCATAATCAAACAAAAATAAATGTCACAATCAGAATAAATTTAAAAATGTACCGAAAAGAGGGTAAATACAGGGCCGGGCTCGGGAAGGGCGACCACACTCGCATTTCAATTATTAATATTCATTCCCTAAATTTCACTTTACATTCGGATGGTGAATTTTCCTTTGTCGACACGGCATGGCATTACGAAAATGTTTTATAAATAGTACCAGGTTTTTGGTTTTAGGATAGAATAGAATAGGATACGGGTGATAACATTTTCTTGAGCAAGAGATTTATTTATTTATTCTATCTGTTTATTTGCGGCAATAATCGTAATCTACGATCACAATTTATTTCTAAATGTTCTCAGATTTAATAAAAAAATCGAATCATAACTCATTATCAATTCAACAGTAGGTACTCATTATCTAAACCAACTTTAATTTCATGGATGCTAAATAGCATACTAAAAGCCAAACCAGGGTTAGCATTTTTTTCCCGCATAAAACTTGGAGAGCCGAGAACGTCGAAAAAAGAGACCACCTGCTACAGAGCAAAAGGAATCGCCTGAAAAATGACCAGCTGCTTTTTAATACATGGCGTATTTTTTCCGAGCCCACGTTGTCATAGGGACGGGGCAATTTAATCCATCAAGCGGCGCCAAGCACCGGCCGAGTCGATAAATTCTATATAACTAGATGATTCTATTTTTATTGTACATATGCGGCGAGAGAGATTAGTTCGGGAAATATGGCGAGGATGGTGTTCTGGAGCCAATGTAGGTACTCGGTTTAGATTTTATGCCAGCGTTCAGAAAAGAATGCTGAATTTAGTACGTAGCCGTACCTGTACTAGTAAAGGTCTTTGTGAAAAAATATGAGTGTTCTTAACCGAATTGGTTATTAGAGTTTTATTTAGTTATACATAGATTTTACTAGAATTTAATCGATAGGATAACGCAGAGATCACAAATATTATGTCAATTGCACGTCGCTCAGTGGTCACGTTCGTTACCGGTCACATGTCGGTTGGGGCGCTCTGGTCTCTGCTTATGAGTGCCAGGTAGACAAAGATTGACGCCCACTGGGGGCGCAGCAAAATGTCAATCCTCTCGATCTTAGATCGTACGCCCTCGGGAGCTCGAACTATCGGAGCCTACTCTCGTAATTGCATTAGGTAAAACAGACTTAGATTATGTTTTATTTATATGTCTTCGGAAGTTGTTTTAAGCCTTGTTTACACATTGCGAAGTGCAGTTGCTAAAAGCCGATGCAATATGTGAAGTAAATTGGACGTTATTCAAAATAATTTGTTAGCTATAATTACGTTTTTAATAAAGACATGCTACTTACCCACACTTTATATCGGGTCTTCTTGCTTTGACCCGTAAACATTATCCGAGTCATCTTGAAATAAATATACCTAAAGGTACATTTAATTTTGATAATACTCTAGCAGTAAAAGTAAAATATATAAGTAGATATAAGGCTCATAGTGCTGTAAACAAACTGTGCGATTATGATTACGAAATATCATGGTATAACATGGGAATGAAATCCAAATCATGCGATATGTTTGTCGCATAATCCGTCAATGGCCGACAGGTGGCGCGCACGCGGCGACACGTGCCACTCGACTCGCTACTCGCCTGATTACTCGCACTTGCCACTAAGCACGCGCCGGCAGCAAATGGGGAATAAAAACAACCATTGTCTGTTTGAATTGCCGAGCTACGGGTGTAAAACCATAATATTGTTATTGCTGGCGTAATGTGGAGGGCGCAGTTGCCGATACTCTAGGTTAATCTATTGTTTACTTGAATAAATAATCTTGAAACTTTTTGGCAATTATAATGCTAGTAGGTCAACATTTGTACTCTGAAACTGTCTTTGAAAACTTATGTAAACATGTTAGAGAGAGCAAGTAAAGGAGAGCAAAAGAGAGAGTAATATGTTGGTTGACCCCACACACTTTTGAATCAACATTAAGTCAGTCGAATTCACCTAACTGTTATTGATGTCTCCTTCTAGGGCTCGTTATTCCACAATATTGACGAGACTCATATCATCACAAAATACATCCAGCTTCGAAAATATAAATAATTCTATAGAGCTTCACCTAAATCTAACCACTCCTTAATCCCATACTCAAAATCCGGGCAATGCGAATAACATAATTTAGCCGACCGCAAACTAGATGGCCGTAAGTGTTCGTAACCCTGATGTAATCGTGCTGATTGTCCGCCAAGCGTTGTCGGGATAAGCAATCACTTAGTCCCCCTATCTGTGTCCCTTACTGTCGCTCTATTTAGTCGGCATCTATCTCTGTCCTTCACTGCTGCCGGTCCACATAACGCCACAGAATCATGGCTGTATTGTTTAATTAGAACAGAAGTGAAATATTTTAATACAATTTTATCTGAATCGGTTAGCAGTGAGAATGTGTGTTCGATGTCAATGAAACGACACCGTTCAGCGTTTGTTGCTCTAGCTAGAAATTTCTTATTGAGTGAAGTTTCCTCATCGCATAATAGGATCGGCTTGATAGGATAGGATTTGTCTATATGTAAGCTAACGGCAGTGGCACTTGGATTTAGCTACATAATAAGCAGAACACATGCCAGCAAAGCTTGCTCTCTATTAAAAACTCACAATCACGTACTTACTAACATATAACCAATCTCCAATGTGAATTCTTCATAGAGCTCTTAAATATCCTAATACATGATTCCTAAGTTCATATGCCACGACATATGGCCGTATAATTCTTGTGTTCAACTTAACAGGTTTGTCACATTTTATTGAGTTACCAAGAAGAACAAAATAAAGCTGTGAACTTGGACTTCAGATCTATATAAATTGCAATTATACACAAGATAAATTAATATATCACCAGACATGACCCGATTATTGTAACATTAAATTTTGAACCATTTGAAGGGCGTGACATTCGATACGGTGCTAATCAGGACATCATCATGATGTGTCAGTCTCGCTAGTATCCGTGGGAACGGTCCCTTTCCACACTAACAGCAACACGCGCTGTTGCTCCCGCGCACCGTATCACATCATACTCATGGGACAAAGCACTGATCTCATGATAATTTACCTTGGATAATTGATTATTATCTCAACAGGGATTTTCACACGGATCATATTTATTTATTTGCTTGTTTTTTTTCTATAAAATATGAGGCACTTAAATATAAAATTGCTATCTAATAAACACATTATTTTTGCATAGCACGCCATTTTTCTTTAGTTATTCATGATAAGAAACGTTGGAAATCGTAGCACTTAAGTGATTAAAAATTGGTAGACGTAGAGCGTAGAGGGTCTACGCACGACGCGTACTCGTAGTCGCTACGAAAGTGACATTTAAAAATCGCTACGAAAATTAGATGAAAAACACTTTTACGTTTTACTTGACTTATATTAGCTGTGTATGTAGCATTGTTTACATAGATGTATGCAGAGTTTAACATACTCCATGTTAAGAGAAAAACGATTAATAAATAAAGCCTATTAAAGAGATTCTCTAGCACAGAACTTATCTAGAAAATTTGAGATTTGAAATTTATTTATACACTCGATTATTTTTCCGGATAGTACGGGAATTCCTAAAAAAATTCGTATATTTTGTGAATAGATTCTTTTTAGTTGGCTACCCCCTTTTGTAAAAATCTTTACATAACATGACATTATACATATATGCAGGGTGTAAAAAGACAACAATGTTTTTTTAATTCCTCATATTCTTTGTAAGGTTACGATCATTTTCTTTCATGGAACTAACCCTGGGAAACAACAAAATAAAATTTGAAAAAATACTGTCATTTTATTGCAAGCAATGTATTCGTTTGATGAGCAAAGTACAAATGTAGCTACAAGACTAACATTATAACATTTTGACATGGTATCTTTGAAAAAAAAATGTTTGTTAACCGATTACAAATATATTTATGTAAAAAAAGTGATAATATTAATGTAACTTTGGACCTCAATATCTTGAAAACCCGTGTTCCCAGGGGTGCATTCATAGAAAAAAAATTATCGTGATGTTACAAAGAATACGAGGTATTAAAAGAATAAAGTTATCTTTTTACACCCAGTATATGATTATTCTTGTTCCTTATTTCAAATTCAGTGTAGAAACTGATTTATATTTACGTACGAGTACATTGTGAGAAAAGTCTGAACCAAATTCTCACATCAACACATCCCACGAGAGCACTAAAGCCCGGTCACTAATAGCAAAATAGCGAAAACAGTACCAGGGAAACAGACACACATAGGAAAACGATTCGCGGATTTCGATATAGCTATTCCATTCAGACACGTATGAATCCAATCCTTCCATCTCACACGGCGCCCTAAGTCACGTTATCTCTTCACACAATTATTTTTCATTTAGCTAGTACTTGTTGTTTGGTCTCGAGGGACGCCGCGGGATCAAGTGCTCCCTTTAATATGAAAATACAATTTAAGTGTGAGAAAATTGTTTCGCACTGTGTGACGTCATCGCCTAGGGATTTGTTAATTGGTTGTTTGAATATAGTTGGGAACTTTTTGGATTCAAACAAGATCAGAACAAGCAAATATAACAAGGAGCATATTATTATCTGTTCAAATCAAGGTGACCCATTAAAATTACCTTGATCTAATGTTAGTAATATAAACAGCTGATATTTTTTAAGAAGGTCATGAGAATAGTGTAAATCTAGTTAATGAACCCATAGATATCTATTTACTTATTTTTATTAATACGAGTATTATAGTATTATTTAAACTGAGATCTTACTATTAAAATAATATATAATTATTAGTATACCTATCTGTTGTGTTCAAACATATTATGTACTAGTGGACGCCCGCGACTCCGTCCGCGTGGACTACCGAAAAAAAAAACAAAATATCGAAATTATCCGGGATAAAATCATTTTCCCGGAATAAAAAGTAGCCTATATGTTAAGTGGGACCTGTCACAATATATTCCTGAAAACTGCATCGAAATCGGTTCAGCCGTTTCTTAGATTTGCGTTAGATTACAAACGCACAGACAAACAGACAAACCGACAGACAAAAATAAAAAAAACATTGTTTTGGGTACTATTGCGTTGATAAAGGTATTCTATAATAATTTTTCTTATATATCTTCCATGTATAGACAGCGATCCGTTACATTTTTATTATATGTATAGATTTATTCGTATAATTGCAACCAAATTGAAAACAGCAAAAATAAAACACAATAACAAAATTTTGCAGTCGTTTCCTAAATGTAATAATATAATAATTTATGAGGAGCAAGTCAAAGGGGGAGCATAGGCGCGCTGTCAAGAACTATGACAACCACGCGATATATGGACATCATAACCGATTGTGTCGACTGTCGTGTAGAGTCGAGATTGTGGCCAAAAATGCAAGTTATTTTGTATCTTGACACATTGTGCTACAGAATAGGTCGTTCAGATCCAGTGATTTTAGTAGCAATCATTCTTTGACAAATTTTTCACATTGCAGGAAAGAGATAGGTTGACCCTCTGTTTACCCATCTCCAATAAATATTAGCTTTCGTCTATACATAGAAAGTATAGTTTTTTTGAATTAGGGCTGCTTTTCCAAACGTCAGATAGCCTATCAGAAGAATAAAGTTGATGCTACGAGTATCTTTCTCTAATCTAAACAATAAATCGTCTTCGAACTAAACTAAATCGAATCCAAATTTTACTAAATCTAGATAATTAATGATGCTTATAGTCATTTTTATTTCATGTAATGTAATTCAACACATATTTTGTTAGTAGTTTCTTAATCTATGTTAGTAGTAGTATTTATTCATTCCATATACATCATATTCGCTCTCGCATTATGAGACCTTGGCTGTGAGTACATGCACCATATGGCAATGTTGCATGTACTCACAGTCAAACCTTCTGTCAAACATATTGAGGAAGCTGTTGCGGCTAGTCCGGACCCGGCGCACCAGAGATGTGCACCCTTTTCGCATCACTATATAGAAATACCGCATATATAAATAGTCTGTGATTAGGAGTATAACTGTTATTACTATGTCTTAGCAGGTATACTATTTTCATTTCGAAAACTGAATTCAATTTGACTCTCTTTAACTTAAGTATTCATATATTAATATTCAGTAAAAATAGATGAAATTGGCCCAGGATAGAGCTTTTATCAATGCTGTATAGTAAAAGTAGCAATAGAAACGAGGCACTTGAAATAAAATTAGAAGTAGGTATTTTAAATGTCAGTCACATCCCCTCATTGGAAGCAATCGCAAATGTTCCTCGATCACGATCCATTGACCATTGCTGAGGCAAGTGGAGTATTATAGCTCCCCTTCGTAATAGGATCGTTTATCATTCGCGAATCATTCGTAACTCGCTCTCTTTATAGACTGCCCGGATGTTAGGCACTGCATTAATGTGCCTTTAACATCTGCGCGGATGGTTTATTTGGACTTTTATGATGTTTTCCTAAAGTTATTGCTGGCTAATGTAACTGGTTTTACTCGGTTACAGTGCCAATTATTATCAAGGGCTTATTTATAAATTATTTATCAATTTGCATAATAAATTTTTTGTTTTATTTTGTACTGGACATGAAGTAAGTAGGTATAATTATTTTTTATTTTATCCGAAGTAGTAACATTAAACTAAAGTCACTTTTGATACTGCCAGGTATATAATTAAAACCAGTAAAATTATTTAAATTAGCTGTTGCCCGCGACATCGTCTGCGCGGAATACAGAATGTACCCTGCATCAGCCCATTGCAGTTCACTGCTGGACGTAGGCCTCCCCAGGGCACGCCACAAGACTGCCATGAGGGGTATTTTCCCATAGACACCACGCTGGGCAGACGGGTTGGTGACCGCAGTTTGTATTTTGGACTATGTTGTCAACGATGGGAGGCGCTGCTGCCCACCTCCCGGGAACCCTTAATCGCCTCGTACGTACCCACGGGCAGACATGGGGTGGTACGAATTCTACTCTGCCGGCACCACGCGGTAGAAGAGGTAACAAACAAAGTTAATTTACATTTATAATAATAGTTGAGATTAAACCGAAGCTCAAAGGCAGTGTAGTATAATAATATCAATATCCTAAATGATATTATCTAAATTATAATATCCTGTAAATTAAAACAAGTAAACAAATAACAATTAAAGAATTTCATGTTAAAGATCGCAATCGTAACATCTGCCGATCGCAATCGGTTATTTGTCGTGTCGCGTGCCCGGAATGGGACGAAAGCTTTCATAATAGAACCACATAGAGTCAGGAGCTGATCAGGTTATTGTCTCGATTACTCGCTCGATCACGGTGATTCGTCATTATCGATTTAAATCTGTACTCGCTTTTAATTGAAAAGTCACAGGGAAGTGCCAATTGTATCGATAGTGAGTGATTAATTGATTTGTAAGACCACTTTGTAAGTTATTGTGTGGTGTGTTAGAGAAGCCCCTTTTTATTTTATTTCTATTAACACAATTAAATGTGTCAATTTTATACCTACCCAACTATATTTATGAATTCAAACCTAATAGCTATCGATACAGGCTATACTTTTATGTTAGTCATTGCGCATTTCTATAAAGCACCTAAATCTTCTGTATTTAATTAAGCTTCTTCTCGGTTTTTGTTGATCTTGCGATTTTTAAGTTCTTTACCAATGCCTGAATGCTAGGAGCTATAAAATATCTAAATTACAGTTCACTTAGACAAAAAAAGTCCAGTGAGTTTGTCAAAACTGCTATAATTTAAACGTATATATTTATAAAAGATTACCCGAGGGTGGCTGAGAGTAATCGAGCGTACATTGCCGTCATGGCCGCATCTGTCGCGTTCTTGTGCTATTGTGATTCTTTATTAGTACAGTCTCTATTTTGATAATATAATCATTATACGTAGCTTAGCTCGTTTAGGGATTTCTGCTTCTATTTTAATTTACTAGTTTGAACATAATAAAAATAACAGATAATTGAACTATCAAGTACCTATATGTGTGATTACTTAATACTGTAATCAGTGAAGTTAAAACACGGGCTATAATAAGATCAAGTGTCAAAGGATTCCAAGTACCGCTTCGTCAAAGTTGTGACTTGAATTTGTGGCATTACGATTTGCTAAATAGAAATTATTATTATTATGCTACTAAAATAATCTGTAAGCTTCTTTTTCTGGCATTAATTGACTATCAAGTATAAATCAGAACACTATGACCAATTAATGACTTGCGTAAAATGTTGACTGAATTAAACAAGATGAGTAGAGACTTCGCACCTGTCACTAAATGCCGACAAATAGCGCCAGACGGACAAAGTAAACCGACCATTCATCTCTATATTATGATGTGTTAATCCAGGATTACCAGCAAATGTTAACACATGTTACGAGTTACTAAAAAAAAACAGCTAGCACGCCAAAAAGTCGCAAAAACACTTCATGTATCTTTAAAAATTGGACCCTAAACCGCACGTAATAGAACGTGTTTTTAATTTAGGGATGAAGGTGGCGGAATTGGATGGATTATCGAGGGTAGCTAATATTATTCCGGGGCGTTCGGTGTTGCCTTTTCATCGGCTAAGTATAAACAGGGGGGTGTGTTCGGATGTTTGATCGAGCTCGACCCGCGACCGCTGTAGACGTTTTATTTATACCTATTGGATTATGTAACCAATCGAAAATTTTATTGCTTCTTTGATCGGTCGGTTCTATGTTTATTTTTTTTATTGACGCATGCTTTTACCTATAAAGTTATTATTTCACATATATATTTCACATGTCTTATTTGTATATTTTCAGTGCATAGATGGTAGAGTATTTAAAAAATTGCGATGTGAAAATTATACATATTTTTCAGATTAGGTAGAGTCAAAAATTACTAGCACATTTATTTTAAAATGTCACCTTTTTACTGAAATTCCGTTTCATTTTCACGAAAATAATAAATGTTTCATAGATCAAAGCGTTGACAGAATGGCAGTGGGCAGCCAAGCGTCGGGCTCGAGGCGCCTACACTCCTACAGTCAATATTTGCTCGCCCGGCCCGGCTAATGAATACAATTAGATCATTCCACTAGGCCGCACGTTTTTCATGCCTTTGCCTCTAGGGTTCGCCCTAAGTCGAATAAAGAGCTCAGACCTTTGCACATAAAGTAAGTAAATATGCCTTCGAGTAATTGAGAAATTCACAATTCTCTCACCAGCAGCTTAAGAAACTTTTAGGAGAGCTTTAAGCTTGATATACGAATCTTTAAAACGAGAAAAGTAAATATAGGTTACATTAAGGTGCTCCAATTAGAAAATAAGTTTTTTTATCAGAAGATGTCTGTAACATCTGTAATGACCATCAGTACGTGTTTACATAATCATATTTTGTCTATTCCATTTGATAGACGATTAGTGAATGAAAAATGACGCGCGGTCCCTCATGTTTCCACTGCGATTGCTTCACAAAGTGTTTTTTATATTCAAGACCCAAATAATAGGCTGAACATATGACACTCCCTCGGCTAATTCGGTGATAAATGATCTCACTTGGATGACTTTTAACTTTTGTCTTTTTAATATTTAATGAGCATCCAATAGCTTAATTGGTATTTGCAAGGGGGATATACGAGTACTTGTAGTTTAGAATGCTATTTTCAATTGGCAAGTTTTACACAATCTTTTCCCAAGTATTCATCAATCAATCAATATGTTTATTTGCTCAAATATGTGTATATATACATGTTATTATTTGTATTTACAGCAAGCGTTCTACATATTTCGTCATATCTGACATGCAAATTTCATATGAAAAATGAACAAAAAGCTCTCGTTATGACGCATAAAGGTTTTATTCTTCTAGGTTATTTAGGTACAGAGAGCTTATTATCTTATAAACAATGTCTCAAAATACTCATGTCTTTCTTTACCTACCCACATTTAAAAGCTAACTACATACACTACTTCTAACACTACCAAGAGTAACAAGAATAACTAACAAAAGCTTTTCCCATCAGAAAAGCTCAAACTCGCTGCAGCTAAGACGTAAGACGAAGTTGCTTCTATGTGCACAGGCGGAGAGGTCTAGTTCAGTGGAGTTTAACCTCTGCATACATTACTTGGTGTTTGCGCAGAGCTCGCCACATGGCGACTACGTTTGTTTATTTAAATACTCAGCCATTGTTGCCAGTGTTTGTGGAGGGCAAGTATTCAACTACCCTTGGTAAGGCATGTCAACACAGAGTTACTTAGTAACTGAATTATTTTTGATGTCGCGGGTGCAGGTAAAATAAATAAGTATGTATGTAATATAATTCATGTATTTTGCAATACTGGTAAAAATTACTGCTAAATTAACCATATAAATAAAAATTATTTTATATTTTCGCCTATCTGATGCAGTCTTTTTCTATCAAGATCAAGATAGAGCCAGTATCAACTTTATCCTTTAGATAGGCTACGAGTATTTGATCACTAAATTGAAATCTAAATATACGTAAAATTATAATAGCTAGGTATGATAGGCATTTATTTATAATAATTCCCTTTCAAATATTCTTAGAATTGCTTGTTCATGATTAAATGATGGACTGCTTAATAAGCTCATTCTAAAATCTGTATATTATCTTAAAACTCTGAAGATTTTAAATGTGACTAATTTTGCTCTCGGAACCTACTATCAATGTTTACAAACAATGCTCCTAGGATGACAAAGAAACTAGATTATGAATACTCATAATAGTTCATAGGAACGGCAGCTGGAAGCGACTATCGACAGACTTGGCACAAAATTTTCTTGTTTTCTGGCAGAATTGGCAGGAAAATAATTGGGAAGTTTAAGCGCTACGCTGTGGCTACTTCTTAAAATATATTATATCGATGTTTATAGGTACATAAGTGTGTTCACCAAACTATTATTAATCAGTATTTTTTGAATTTATTAAGAAAAATCTGTTCATAAAGATCTACTTCTGAATGTTTCTATATGAACTTAGCGTGCAATCTGATCCAATTAAATGTAATCAGATAATGTGTGATCCTGAGATGGCATCTGGGGCACGTGTGTCTCTTTTTTAATTACATTTGTCGAAATAACAGGCCTCCGCCCCCTCGCGCCCCGCCGCCCTCCAATTCGGTTCATTTGCAAAGTGCATTTCGATGCTATTCGCCCGATTGTTCCGACCCTGCGCTTAATTGCCCGCTCGTTATTTATTATTGACATTTGCTTGCACATTTACTCGTATTTATCTGCCGCCGTTCATTTATGATACTACTAAAATTTATAGTTAATTTTTGGAAAACCACCGCATCTCGTTCGCAATTGGGGCTGGAAATTCTCGTGCAATATTTACAGATCGAACATGCATCGCATTCGATAAACATCGCAAGCAACAAATTCTTTGAAAAACACATCGCCGGACGTTTGTTTGCCGCGAGCCCACGCTCGGCTTCCAGTCGACTTCGCATTCCGCTCGCCATCGTATCGGTACTCATTTGTATTGGCGGCAGTTGCCGCGTTATTTGTTTGTTTGCCAAGCCGCATAGGTTGCGGGAGCTTTGATTTTTTCCAATTCGGAAATAATGCGGAAGGCGTGGAGCTCCGGGCGATCGGGACTCGCGAGCCAATCAAGCGAGGCAGTGTGTTCGTTAGTCGCCGGCGAGCCCTGCCGCTTGGTTAGCCCGGGCACGTACGTGGGACCTTTCCACTCGGAAGCACTGATTTTCTCGGATAGATTGTAAGAAATGATGAACTTCAGCAATCGACGCAGTTCGTTTACTGAACAAATGTACTGACAATTTTTCGATATACTTATTAAATCATCTTTTTAACGGATAATGTAGTACTGAAGATTTAGCAACTATAGACATGTACCGATGAACAATAACAGATTAGTTACTACTGGGTTTAAATAATATTTTAGTTGACAGCTTAATTAGAGTTCTGCATAATTCAATAATGTCGAGTAGGTATGCATATTTAAGTGAATTATGTTCGCACTGACAATTAATTAAACCCTAATGGTGTGTATGATAGATTGAAGCCTGTGTCTCATTCCTTGTCGTGTTTGGGATGTGGGTCGTAAAAGGGACATAGGTATTGGCTCAAATAGAACAATTAGTGAGATATATTTGCTTCCATATGGACATAAATATGAGTGTTCCGCATGATTCTTGTCACGATCTGCTCGAGACACTCCAGTGGATGCAGCTGTCATGACCATCAAATGACATACGACGACAAAAGTAGCAACAGTTTCAATGTCGACGTTTATTATAATATAATATTTTAGTCTCCTATGCTGCTCTGGGAGTGAAAAAAAAATCCACTAGTATGTAATATTTTTAGTTATTAGTCAACCAAACCTACGTGATTCTAGACTAAGAGCAGTCATCTCCAAGATATTAGATTGATATTTTATAAATTTTCCGCATGGGACAGATCACATGGATTAAATATATAAAAGTAATTATAAACAAAAACAAACTATACCTATAAATGTTATAAAGTATAACATTTAAAGCGTACGATGGTTATTACAATTAATATCTAGTACTTACCTGCTTTCCGAATTTCATAAAGATTCGCCCAGAATTTGAAAAAGGCAGCAAGCAGACACAGTTATCTACTTTCTCATTGAAAATATTATATGGATACATGAACGTATAAAAAATAATTGTTCTTTATACGTTCATGTATGGATAACATATAAATAGTTCTGTGGTAGTTACCTACTTGTAATGTGGTCAAAATGTTTCTAGAATAGCAGGTCATTAACGTTAAGATCACTGCCAAGGAGAATACTCATATCTTCTGGCGGGTGTTATGAGAATTTGTTGTTTGTGATAAAATCGTTCGAAATTTTCTCGTTGCTTTATGATTTATACTTATTATTCGTAAAAAAATACACTAGGTACATAAATATATTTTTTGCTCTTTGTTGAATAGAATGAAATATAGAGGACGTATGTAATGTTTTAGGTTAAGTGACCTATTCGAAAGTTCGAGCGATCCATGGAACTGTCGAATATTAATCTAAAACAGACTATAAAATTCCACTAGGAAATTATATTGTTATAATTTTTCGTTAATTCTTCGTTTGTAAATAAAATTCAATATTAATTCATTGTCACGTACAGTAGTAGGTAATCAAGTAAGTACGGTCGCCAGCCAGAACATAAATTGATTAATGAACGTAGACAGAAAGTTTCAAAAAGTAAATTGTTTATACAGGGTGTGGGTGACAACCAGGCAAATACTGAAATGCTGAACAACTACCATTGTGTTGAGTTATACGACGCAGGAAATTTATTTTTAATTTGATTATCAGTAACCTTTGCTCTCCGCGCAAATTGTATCGGGCGATCCTGTGACTAATTAAATGGGCTTATTGGTTATTGTGTGACACATTGCTGTTTTTTGGATCACTTGTGACTCCATTAGAGTTGATTTAGATTTAGATTAGATTTGAACTTTTTTGAGGGTAACTTATTTGAAAATCATGTTTTGGTTAAAATTTTATTTTTAAGTAATTATCTAAGGCCTAATTAAACGAACTAAACTATTTTTTCCTGAAAATATGAAAAAAATGTCGGAAAATTTTGGATTTTTCCGTGAAAATTTTCAGTGTTTTCCGCCTCAGAATCATGGTCTGAAGTCATGGTATCAATATTTGCCTGTCACAAACACCCTGTATATGTAATTTTTTCATGTCTTTAGTTTTAAAAAATAGATTATATTTATCTAACCCCAAACTAATACTGAATCTAACTTAGAATTCATATTTTTGTATGACATCCTCATTTGAAACAGACTGGAATAATTTCAAAAGTCAAAAGAACAAGCGTACAAATGCGAGCAAACATAATCAGTACAGTGGGCTGAACAAACAGTGTATGCGCATGATTGTGCCGGTTGACCCGATACGTGTTTTTTTACTATATCCGCCCAATCAGCGCCAGTGGCAGTTGCAATTATCGCTCGAACAAATCGAATTATGATCAATTCGGATTTGCGCGCATTCGTACAAATATAAAACGGTTTGTATTAAAATTTGGCACTCAATGCATGGGATGCGTTCCCATTAGGCTGGTCACTTTGTTTGCAGTTCCGGAGCCCTGCACGGCCGCTCGTGATGTTTTCATTATCCTTTTTTGTTTTCCCCATTTTCCTCGTGTTGTTTACGTTGTTTTTCGCATCATTGAGGTTCGGGTTTTTATTTACTTTCACAATGTTTGCGGTTGTGTTTGTATAAGTATGCCTTTACATCGTTGGACGTGTTTTGTGTATTAAATTTTAAGTTGCATGAATTTGCTTTATACTGTTAAAGCTTTGACTCAAGAGTAAGTATATTCTTTGCTTTGACTATGAATCTAATAGACAGATAGTTAGCGTGCTGCCGACAGGGACGGAATATTTTGTCTATGGATAGAACTGATAGAGAAGATAGAAATTTAGGGTTACCAGTAAAAAGATAAGTGCCCAATCACTTGCGATGTACCTATCTTATTTAGCTTACATTTCGAGAAGAACCTTCTGCATAGAAATATCAGTGGGCCAATCGCGCTAAGTGACGTTTTTACTTTTCAACTGAACGTTTCTCGCGAAATTCTTCGCGATACGAAATTTGCATAACAACAGTGTTTCAGCTTTGGTAAATACGTTCAACTATAGCGCGATTTCCCTCCTAGGGTCTCTTGAAGGTGTTGCGAGATCACCAGTAACCTTTAAATTTAATATCGTGTTTGAACTTTTACTACTAACAAGAAATAGAGACAATGTATAGTCGATTCTGACAGTCACACTTAAACATATACTTAAATTCAATCCAATTTAAATAATGTATAGGTATATAAAATAAATAATCTTTTTAAGAAACAGTCTTTATTACCTAAATAAGTAAAGTACCTACCTACTACTGACGACACACTATACCGCAAACATATATTATTAATAATTAAAATATTTACCAATTGGCAGAAGCCAAACTAGCTTCTGAATAAAAAGTAACCTACGTCCATCCTCAGGCTATTTCAGTATAAAGGGACAATGCGAATGTTTGTATGGACTCTGGTACCCACTCTAATAGTGTTGTGTGACACATTTTTAGAAACGTATTAAGGCAAAATAGGCTCTACTACTAGCGCCGCCACTCGGTATTTACGTTTGAAATTAAATACAGAGGAAAAGCTCACAAGTAATGAATTTTTAAACCTCTATTTCTATATAATATCTATAGACATGTCAGACGAATAGGTAAAATGATAAGAAAAAAATACTTACAAGCCCATGTATGAGGAGCTCCATTTTTACTTTTATTTAATGAAATTTTTATAAAAATCATGACATACGGACGGGCAGACAGACATACAGACATGACGAAACTATAAGGGTTCCATTTTCGTCATTTAGCTACGGAACTCTAAAAACTGACTATATAGAATTAAAGTATAACCACCAAAGTGTGATGAATAGCAGACAGACTTCTTCTAGTAGTATGGTATTATTTATTTCGGACAGATAAATAAAGAGAAAGTATTCCAAAACTATTATTTTATAAGTTAATACCTTTCTAAAAATGAATCGCACAACCCTTATGGAGCGAGTACCAGAGTCCATATAAATATTTGCATGTCCTTTGAAACCTTTAACCTTTCGAAATCAGATGATTTTTTGTCGCTTAGCTTCCCGACTATTTTAATCCAAGTATGTATTTATTGTACAATTGGAGGTTTTTAATGTCATTATTTACTAGTACGTAAAACAAATTCATAATAGGTACCAAAAACAAAACTCCCAATACTGGGGAAATACACATCGGTAACGTAGCAACACCAAAGAAAGTTATTGTTTATTGAAAGTTATTGATCGGAAAACCTTCACTTCACATGAATTTAGCTCTTGAAACACGAGATGATGCTTAAGCAAACAGACACAGCAAGCCAACTTTGATTTTATAACTGATATAAAATAAAAAGTGAATTGCTTACATGTGAAAAGACAATCCATCTGTTTTTCTACCGTTACCTCATTTTACCGCACCATTGTAGACTTTGGTAAAATTTAATTTATTATAACAAATAATGTAATATTTAATTTGTTTCCCTTTATCACAAGCAATTAGCTATTTCCTTTTCTTTTCCTGTGCGAATGAGTAGAAAGAAAGGCAGATTCTATACCTATAATCTTTCTACGGTTTAAAGTATTGTAATTAAAAATAGATGTACCTAGGTTAAACTTTAACAACTTGCTTTCCGAAAACAATACGTGAGTTTCATACACAAATAATAGATTCCTTATTCTGTAATTTTACCCAAGCAGCATTTTACCTGGGCGTATATCTTAGAATCTTGCCTATTAATGGTATAAAAAACTACAACCGAATTTTTCGTCTTTTCAGGTCTGGTTTCAAAACCGGCGAGCAAAATTCCGCAAACAGGAGCGATTAGCACAGCAGAAAGCGGGTGAGGCTCCAGTGAAAGCTGAAGGCAAGCGGGACAAGCCCAACTCGCCGGCAGTGTCGCCACACCCTGCTGCACCGGTGCCCCAACCTGCCCATCATGCCTTGCCGCATCTCTCCCCGCCGGATTTGAAGCCGCTCACCTCAGGTATCTATTGTATGTGATGTTTGTGTCAGGTTCATTAGTATAAGATACATTCCTCGAAAGAAACTGGTACAAAATATAGGTTTGTAGATTTTGTTTTTTTTTTATGAGAAAAATATGTATTTTTCCATAAATCGTGGAGCTTTCGATTCATCTGACCTTTAGGATCAGCCGCTTATTCGTTTTTTTTTTAAACTATATTATTGTAGTACTAGTGGACGCCCGCGACTTCGTCCGCGTGGACTGCAGAATAAATAAAATGTCGAAAGTATTCGGGATAAAAATATTTTCCCGAGATAATAAGTATCCTAAGTGTTAATCCAGGGTATCAGCTAACTCCATACCAAATTTTATTAAAATCGCTCCAGCCGTTTTTACGTGAAAGAGTAACAAACATCCATCCATCCATCCATACTTACAAACTTTCGCGTTTATAATATTAGTAAGATAAGATTTTAGCACTAATGATAATAATTCACAATTTAGTCAAAACAATGCAAAATCATTTATTTAATGTATATAGAGTACACGAGGAGCTAAAATTAACTGAATAAAATTAGGAAATAAAAACTAACAAAACAAGTTGGTAGGTATGCTATCCGGTTCTAAACCCATAACAAATTGTAGTAACATTAGTAACAAACTATTCGATCGATACAACAGTGAGGCAACATTTATTTTGGGTTAATTATTTTGGCAGTAGGAAGGCAGTGGGCTATGAATAATTACGATATTTTCACAAAATTCACAAAGAAAATGTTCCAGTGACGTCGACGAGTTAATTCGTGACAAGACAAGCGTCTAATTGATGACTCTTACGCAAAAGCCAATGTTTACTATTAAAATAAATGACCATTTTTTATTATATTTCGTTAATTTAGAGATGATCATCATCAGACAAATAATATCAACTGTAACGAGATTTTTTACGGCAATTATATTTATATCGTACATGGACTTGAAGCTGCAATCCTAGGTCAATTAAAAATATTTTAGAAATTACATTAATTTCTGCTTTGCTTTATCTATTTTACTTATAGGTAAGCAAGTTAAAGTAAGATTTTTACAATCCTATATAATTTCAAATCAAAATATTCAACAAGGTATAAAATTTAACCCTCTATCAAAATAACAAAATATGAAAGACTAGTGTTTTTATATTTAATTTTAAGTAAGCATGAATTGTAATTAAAAAATTAGGTCAACTCTAATTTTGCTAATAAGTTAAAAAAAAAAATGTAAACGTATCTACATACTTGTAGCGTGGCTTCAAAACCTACGTAAATACGTTTATAAAGTTTCATCGCCTCTGAAGAATGTATAATTGTACAAAACATGTGCTCTGAAAATGACGAAACACTTCGGTTGTCAGAGGTATTTTTAGTTTTCATATCAACAGAAATCTTCGCGCATTGATTGCTTAAATTATAGCAGAATGAGTCACACATTCCGACCAATAGCAGCTATTGGACTATTTCCGTCCACAGTCTTGCGTAGGTGCAAACAAGGCTCCTTTCAACAAAATAAATACTTAGTAGTCTTTAAATATAACTCGGATATATCGAAATGACTATACAATATTATAATAAGAGTTTAGGTATACTTTAGACTTTGAAAACCTTCATTATATTTATGAGACTCGAATCTGGGTCAAGTTTGCGAGTTTGTCCGATGCCATTTGCCAATGCCATACATTGACCTAATTTTGTTTTGTCAAGAAATATCCTTGAGCACCTGTGATATTTTTAGGAAACGTCAAAGGAATACCTACCAATTATCTGAAGCGTATTTATAAAGTATTTTTCTTAACAATAATAGAACTTACTAAGCATAATATTCTTTTTATAATATCAGCGGAAACAATAATAGAACTTTCCGCTGATATTATAAAAAGAATATTATGCTTAGTAAGTTCTCATACATATCATATTATACAAAATATATACAACCTAAACATAAAGGCATTGTAAACAAAAGACTACAGTCATGTACAGAGGCGGCAGACTTGTGGCCACATTAATCACATTACGCCCCCCGCTCGCGCCACCAGATTTTCACTTCGGCTCATTTGCGTTAATTGTGCGCGCGATTGTCACTCAGGCTTGAATAAACAACCGCCGCAAGGATTAGGTGATTAGTGCCTAATTCAGTTAGCACGATTATTTCATACTCGTCCGACGCTTGCAGTCTGATTTGATATTCGAACAGATTTGAATGCACGAGTTTTAGCTGCATGTTGTTGGATAATGCAATTACTTTCCGGCGAATTCATTTTGAATAGCGCTTCTCTTTGATTCGTTTGTAGAATTTTAGTGTTATAGCTACAAATGATGTTTATTTATTTATTTATTTATAGACACACCGACAGTATACAGATACAGTAATACTTAATACATCTGAAAACATTTCAGCAGATAAATGTTTTCACCTGTACACTAATTATGGGTGTGCATCAAAATTCATATACCTATAGTAAATCTAAATATATAAATGTTCATACTTATTATAGGTTGATGCGAAAATTACCCTTTTGTTACACTGTATGACAGTCTGTACCTACATCGTTTTCCAATACCTTTTACGAGACACTATACTAAACAAGAAAATACTTTAATAATTTTTGAAACTCTATCAATGATAAGTTGCAGTTTTCTAATTAACCACATTAAATTGTAATCTCTATTTTCACAGGTAATAAATTATGCGACGAATTAAACGGAGTAGGCAACGGTGTGCCCCCAGTTAGCAGTGCCGGTGGGGGAAAGTGGGCGGGTGGCTGTGGTCTCCTGCGGCAGCCTTCAGGGTTCCCACTGCTGGGCGTAGCGCCCCCCAACTATCTGCTGTCGGATCACCTTGGCACGCTCGCCAAAACGAACAACCATCTTTTCTAATGGCCGCAGCGTCGTCCCGATGACTCATTGGTCCACAACCTCGCCGTGACTCTTCCGGGGGCGTCCTACTGTTAGAGCCCAGGGCAGACATCGCATTCCTTGTAGACATTCCACGTGTGAGCAATGAAAATGGTACAAGTGACTTATGAAAGTGAAGCGATATCAAGTGCCAAATAATCCGTGTCCATTAAAGTTAAATATCGCAATAATAGACTGTAATAATAATTATTGTATGTATGTACGGTACACAGACTGTACGTGCGGATTATACAAGATTGTATAGTCACCGTTTAGTTAGGTAAATGACTTGATATAACGATATTTGTGTGATACATTTGTAAATACATTCCAATTGTATACGTTAATCGAAGTATACTATCTAATGTTTAAATCTTGTGACTAAGAACCCAATATAGAGCAATTCTAGCCTTCTTATTTATTTTACAAAGATAATAATTTTTTATTCGGAACGTTTACAACAGAAACGTGACATTTAAAAGTCTTGTTTGTAAACCTTTGTTTAAACCTGTAACCTGAGAAGGTTTATATCCCGTTCTTTATTATTGCTGTTTCCAATAATATTTCTAACCTAGTCAGAATATTTTTTTCAAAGATTTATTTTATAACTTAAGTAATCTGATAAAATGTGCCGTTTGAAGTGAATTCTAGTCATATCTAGTCAATCTAATTTATATTTAAGTACCTACTACTACTGCATATTTTTATGTAAAATTTCTTAAGAAATATTTTGTTTTTCTATTAAATTTAATGTAGAGTAACGGTTTTAGAAAAAAAAACGGACTGGTGTCAATTTGTAAATATTATGTGTACGTATTGTAAATACGAGTTAATTGTAATCTTACCTGAGTGTATGTAATTAAAACTGATTTTTTTTTGTGGAGGAGGGTGTTTTAATAAAGAGAATGACAAGATGTTTTTGTTTGTCTTATTTTATGTTATTGAAGTTGATGGCCACATGACCATTTAAGTACTTGCTCATAAAAGTAAGTATATGTATAAGTACTTAAGTGGTGTTTGTATATTGGTAAATCAGAATATTTAGTTAGGTTTGACAAAGATTATAAACTTAATGACATATTATATTATTATTTTTGAGTGAATCTTGTATTTCTAATCTTGAAAGTCAAAGCACCACGAAGAACTGATAAAAAAGATCCAAATACATATTACGTTGTTCCTTCCCTTTATGCTGTAATCGATCACAATTTGGGAGTAACGAACTCTACTTACAATAAGTAGGTAAAAATCTTTTAAGCTCTACGTATTCCATAAGGATAGTAAACGATAATAATGACATATAAAACAACTATAACATTTAGAAAGTCCTACTGGAGTAATCATAGAACCTTGAAATGTCTGAAGCTAGTGAAAAATAGTAAAATATCTCAAATCTACCGTGGGCAGTCGAATAGTTTTCCGTGTACTAAGTATCTATTAGTAGAAGGGAAACGTCAGTTTATGTCGACATGACCTGTCATATCTCCATCGACTAATCTACCCAGATATGTTTTGAAAAACGTTGCGACATTGTCCAGGAACCGACTACCCAACCTTGGAGTGTTATCATACTAAAACAAAGAAATTCTATCACACTTTGATTCAATTTTATAAAGTATGCCGGTTCTTAAAGTACCTACCCTTAATTAAGAGAGATGGAAAGGAAGTTATGATTGAAATTATTACCAATCCTATGGAAGTAAAATTACATCCCACTTGCGCCTAGTCCTTATTATCGAGATAATTCTAAATAACGTATGTAAAAAGAATTAAGGTATCTATACTAATCCGTAGATAAAATCAAGTATGGATTGGGTAGGTGTAGGTGAGCTTCGAATAGGCAATTCGTATTCTATTCGACATAGCTACTAGTTCCAGAGTTTGAAGACGCAAAAACATAAACAAATTCTCCAGATTTATTTTACTAGTATCGATAAATATTTTATAGGAGAAATATAAAAATATATTTGACGAAATCTCGTTACACGTGCCTTTCATAGCACGTGTTTTTCTTAGTAGGTGTTTTAATAAAACGACCTTGTTAATTTAGAAGTTTAGTATAGGATATTATCGTTTTCTTAATTCTGTTAATTTGTCATTTTGCGTTTGCTTTCATAAACTTTGTAGAATAATATTGGCGGAAAATATAGCGATAGTATACAGACGTAGTTATCCACACTGGTTGTGTCGTGGGCAGCGGCGACAATGATAACTCATCGCTCACTCCACAGCGACGCGGGCGTAGAACCCTTAACGCCCGCCCGCCCACATACCTACATGTTTATGCCTTATTTGCTACTTATTTGTTATACCATATATCTATATTTGTGCATTTGATCATAAGTATAATTTCAAAAATTTAATTTTGTATGTAAGTATATCATATACTGCCATTAAATTACGAATAGCTCTATCTTGTATTTTCCCAAAAACAGATACCTAGAACAATCCACAGGGATATATGCTAAAAGTACACTATACCAGGAGCTATAAATGTATCATCTGGGGATACTGTAGTGCCCCCGCCAAGATTAGTCAAGTGAAGAGTAAGTATTCTACTATGACTATAAGTTATTCCAATAATTTAATCTCGATCCTATTCACCGAAACTATATTATTTGTACACCTAAAATAATATCTAGTTAGGAGTACCTAGCCCATTTACTTGAATACTGACTAATGTTAAGTAAGATGATATTGTTAATATTAGTTAACACATACATACATATAAGAAAACAGTAAACTAGCTTCAAAATCAATAAACCTACATGAGATGCGATTTCTCGAGATTGTAAGAAAGTGCTTAAAGCTCCGCCTTATAACTGAGGTAATCAGTAGCATAAGGTAGGTTAGTTATCTGTCATAAAGGCAAACGAAAACAACAAAATAACCAATTTGATTAACTATCCAACAATATCGCAAAGCAACTAACATTACAGCTAGTCACAGTAGGAGTGATTTATATCATGTAAAAGATGCTTTATTTTGTGTTACGTGTATGTCGCATGAGCCGAAATAATTTTAACTACAAGTCGTTGACCTTTGATTTACACATTCTCACCTCTCATATGACTATAATTTTCTTGAAATATAGATGGATTAAATGAAAGGATAATTAAGAGAGATATATGACTGTTATAGAAAATAAATGTGCAATTTAAGTGCGAGTTTAAGGCGGGTTGCATCAAGCACAAAATGCAAACTAAAGTTTGGTAAAGTGTTTAAAGTTAATAAAAATTGATTATCTTAAATTAATGCTATGGGAACGTATTGAGAACTGGCGTGTGTATTGTATATGTATGTAATATTATGGTTACCACAAAGTGCTTTTCAGTACCGACAATAAAAACTTCGTAAGTCTATTTTTAAGTGTTACGTGATGGAAAGCTGAAATGAAAGCACAACTTATTTTATCATAACATAATAAATAAACCATGTTGTGACCTGCTATAGAAGGTTGTTGAGTCAGAAGCTTTTTGCAGCAACACGTTCATCGCGCGAGTTTTCCAGAAGGGCAGCCTGCGCGTGCGCATATAAATACGGACACCCTGTATTCAGGCGTTCAGTCTAACAGCGCCAACAGCTGAGTACACTTGCCAACAGACACAAACACAAAAACACAAAATGTCTCTGGAACGCCAAGTCCGCGCTAAGGTCAGCCTCTCTATTTTTGGTTATGATAAATATTTCGTTTACAGTTGTAACATATTAAAATTGGAATCTTTGTTATATTGTAATGTAAAGAACTAATAATATTTTGGCAATATAAACATATTTTAAATATAATCTTGTTAAAATCATTATGTACCAAAAATATTGAAAACTTAAATATTTTTAACACTTGTGTTTTATTACAGCTCGCCTCCAAACGTAACCCTGAACAGGAGAAGGAGGCTCAGGAATGGATTGAAACCATCCTTGGAGCCAAGTTCCCCCCTGGCGATGCTTTCGAAGATGTACTCAAGGACGGAACCGTCCTCTGTCAGCTCATCAACAAAATCAAGCCCAACTCCGTCCCCAAAATCAACACTTCTGGTGGACAGTTCAAAATGATGGAGAATATCACCAAGTAAGTATACTTACAGCTAAGTTATCGGGTTTTTATGCTAACGGAAGCAGTGTGTGTCAGGAGACTAGGGAATATGCCGACGCAATGGATCTGTTCCTAGTAAAGTGAAAATGTTCTTGGTATTTTTATTGCACCAGGGAACAAACCTTACAATTTACACCACATAGTTTTGGCAAATCAATTGCACTTGGAATCATAAAAAAGCTCAGTCATTTAAATATTTCTCTATGGTATAAATCCCATAAGTATGAGACTAACTGTGTTTATCTTGTCCAGCTTCCAAGCCGCCATTAAAGCGTACGGTGTCCCAGACATAGACGTCTTCCAGACCGTCGACCTTTGGGAGAAGAAGGACATCGCCCAAGTCGTCAGCACACTCTTCGCTTTGGGCCGTGAGGTAAGAGCAACACGTATTTATTTTAAAACAAAATATGAGTATCATATCACAACATCATCATCTAGGTTATTATCAATTCTGATGGAGATTAGAGTAATCACTCCACTCGAGATTTTTCAACACGTCTGTTTACCGATACATTACCAACACCAGAACACCTATTAACGTTTCGGCCAAACAGTTTATGCTGTTATAAAATATAGGAATAATGATTCTGCGCACGCACTATAAAAACAGAATCAGGAATAGATATCGTATTGCTCGAAATGAAAACGCGTTAACAGACTGTTTGCCTGATACGCTACGCTTTAGATTTGAGGATTTGAAACATTGCCAAGTCCAGTAAAGATTTACGACCTTCATGCAACATCACCTCGGTTTACGTAAATGTCCAAGGCCAAAGAATATTTAATCGCATTCGGGTTTTGATATTTTAAATATTTTCCACAGACCTACAGACACCCCGAATGGAGCGGCCCCTACCTCGGACCCAAGCCCTCCGACGAATGCAAGCGTGACTTCTCTGAGGAGGTCCTGAAGGCCGGTCAGACCATTGTCGGTCTCCAGGCTGGCTCCAACAAGGGCGCCACCCAGGCCGGACAGAACATCGGCGCTGGCCGCAAGATCCTCCTCGGCAAGTGAAAACCTCGCCAAGTGATATTACTTCTAAGTTAATAACATACATATGTGAACACGAACGCTGTTGCGAGACTGTCTTGTGAATATCTAGTCAAGAGTTATGTGTAAGAGTATTATGCTTGTGGTAATGAGAGGAAAACCGAAAACCACTTGAGATTTTTTTGTAAAATGTTCTTATACATTATTTTTCCATGTAGCGCAGGATGGTTTTGTATTTAGGTTAAGAAATATATTACTATTTATTTCCATTTATTGATACAAAATTATTTTATAAATAAACAATATATACTTCTCATTTCTTTTCTTCAAAATTACCTTTAATAACTTTGGGTACATCCAGGGCATACCATACTTATTATGTGGAACGTAGAGAGACATCTGTTCAACTGTCACAAAATCTACAATTACGAAAGAAAATTTAAATCATTCCATTAACTATACAGTTTAACTAAATGCCAAATGTAAAAAATAAATTGTCCATCGGAATCTTACCTACTGTGCAGGTAATAACGCAACTAATATAATTTAACTGCAATTACTAGATATTCATTACTTAAATCGAATGAGAGCAGAGTTGCCTATGACTCTTTCTTTTTTACATTTTAGTAAATAGGTACATCGAACAAATTTGGTATTAACTAAGTACATATAGGTCATAGGTAGGCCATGAAAAAAATAATATACCTACATAGTACTCGTAGTGTGTATGCGTAACAACTATTATCCACTATAGCAAAAGTTCATCAAGTTCAGTATCTAGATATTATTTATTTATAGATTTGTCTAGGAAGAACTTAAAAAAGGATTGTAGGTAAAACAAGTGCCATCTTTTGTCAGGTGCTTACAGTGAAAATCGTAACATCAGTAAGGAAACGGTAAGGTAAGCCCAAAGGGTTTGATTGATACGATAAAACATTTCTACATTAAGCCTAGCACCACTTTTTGGATACCAGCCTAGATAACGAATCAAAAGAGTAATATTAACTACCCAGTCTTTCGAAATGTAAGTATTTCTGATATTATAAATAAGCTATATCATAAATTATACTAAAGCAAATATAGCTTACATAGCTATTATGTAGGTACATGAATATGTAGGTACATATGCTAAGCGTGGCTGTGTGATCTCTCTTATGATTCTGCAGTTCTAGCTACACCATTTAGAAAACGCAGCCATGTACCTATATATAGGTATTATACAGAATGATTTTTGACCGTCAACGTTCCTGAAAACTACGGAATCTCCTCATCATCACGATCATTTTTCTTCATGGAAGCATACCTGGGAAGTGTCTGGTTCCCAAGATATTAGTTTCCAAAGTTGAGTAAATAGACTGCGTTTTTCTGCATAAATGCACATAGACGCGCGTAGCAAGATTTTTTTAAGAGAAATAATTTGTATCTGTCTTTGAAAAAACTTGTATAAACACTGGACACTATCGGTAACTTAAGGTATTAAGAGTCACTAACTGGACGAATCGGTAAAATTGGTATTAGTTATATCGATTTTCCTCAGCTTTTACAAAACATAGGAAAGCGATATTTTATGATCGAATTATTCACTATATTATCTCACTTTCTGTAGTTGCAGAAACACGATTCATAGACTTTTTACGATCAAAAATGTTGTTAAAGATAACTCTTTTAAATCACATTTGTTCATTTTACAGACGAACCAGAGCGATTTAAGCTTTTTTATATCAATAGACTTGTCTAAACATACTCTAAAAACGTATGGTTGCACATTTTTTAAATATTGTGTAGATCTATATCTATACATATAATAAAAATGTAACGGAACGCTGTCTGTGAAAGATATATGAGAAAAAATATTATAGGAGACCTTTATCAACGCAATAGAACCCAAAACTGATTTTTGGAATTTTTGTCTGTTTGTCGGTTTGTCTGTTTGTCTGTGCGTTTGTGCACGCTAATCTCAGAAACGGCTGAACCGATTTCGATGCAGTTTTCAGGAATATATTGTGGCAGGTCCTACTTATCATATAGGCTACTTTTTATTCCGGGAAAATGTTTTTATCCCGGATAATTTCGACATTTTGTTTTTTCTGTAGTCCACGCGGACGGAGTCACGGGCGTCCACTAGTTTTAAATAAAACGCGAAAATACGTTTTGTTGTTTACGCTCTTTTAGTTTTAGCTAGTCCCCGCTCATATTTGTATAACAAGGAAATAAACGTCCCTCCACCCTCCCTCAAGGCCGGAGGCCGACTGAGGGAGGGTGGAGGGACGTTTATTTCCTTGTTTAAGCTTTTAAATTTTTGGCGGTTTTTTTGTAACACGTTTCGCTTGTGCTATTAGCTAAGGTACTTTTCACCAGGCGACGTACGATCACAGTGGCCTGTGCCACTGAATTTATGTCCTGTAGGTACTGATTGTGTGAAATGTTGTGAAATAGTCACTTAGGTATTCCTAGTGCCTTGGGATGCACGTTGGTCCTCCGCCTGATCTCTCTCCTTTCGTAAGCTTTGCCTCCCATTGGGTTGTGAAAGTAAGGGAAACTTGCGGTGACGGCTGATCACCATTGATATTACGGTCAGGGTTGACATTAGGGTAAGATACCTAAATATAAAACGAAATGTAATACACGAGGGCATGCTACTTGTAGCAGACCAGCTGAAATGTTAGTTACCTAATAATTTATTTTATTAAATACATCCTACTAATAAACGCGAAAGTTTGTAAGTATGGATGGATGTTTGTTACTCTTACTCTTTCACGTAAAAACTATTGAATGGATTTGAATAAAACTTTACAATAATATAGCTTATACATCAGAATAACACATAGGCTACTTTTTATCCTGGGAAAATATTTTTATCTCTGATAATTTCGACATTTTGTTTTTTCTGCAGTCAACGCGGACGGAGTCGCGGGCGTCCACTAGTTATAAATAATTTCTGACTATTTTTCAGTAAACAATTACACAATATAAAATGTTTTATAACAATAAAAACATCATACATTTTACAACAAAATCAAATTTTGGCAAAAGCTTCCAGTCGTAAATATTGCGGTTGCAAGCTTTCGTAACGACAGCTAACGCTAACGGATAACGAAAATAGCGCAAGATCACGCCGCCATCTCGTGCCAACGTGCGTAAACGGGGCCGTCTAAATAAAAACCGTTCCCGCGTGTAACGACTAACGGCTAACGACCTCGTTACAAATAACGGCTCGAAATAGCCTTGAGATACAACGCAGAACCAGAAAATAGGTTTATTCCAGGGTACTCGATTTCACCGCGTGGGCGCGTATAAATAGATACTGGGAATCGTAAGCCTCCGCGTTCAGTAGCGGCGTAGCGACGCAGCCTGGCGCACCTCTAGTAGATAGCGAGCTCTACCGGACGAGTGTGAGTTTACATTTTAGTTCTACTCAGTTTCGACAGATGGAGCAGGGAAAATACACAAATAACTCGCGCAGGTGAGTGGTTTCGAATGTGGGGTAACTGGATCTCGGTCTTTTGGTTTTAGTTTTAAATTATAATAAAAGGTGGAGCTCATTTTTGAGCGTGACTGCAAGACTAATTTTAATTTTATTTATCATCTGTTTTCGTTGGGATGTTTCATGGACGTTCCCTAAATCCCCATTCCTAGTAGATAAGTAGATAGCATTATAAATATTTCTGAAAATATTGAATAATGTAACGGGCCCTTTCATTTTATTTATTTATTTATAGTCCACCCGTCACCGTCCGTATAGTTAAAAAGTAAGTTAATAATTAAGATTCATCATCATCATCTACTTTTATTTTATGGGGCAACTATTCAGTATAGATCTATTTATAGATTGGGCTAGATAAAGCTCTCACCGACCTATATTTATGACACCCTAAAACAGGACTAAGCTTATAACTTGTAATTGAAGAGAAGCTATAAATAGATAGGTACACGATAAAGAAAATTGTCAATCTTAGGGACAGTGGTCAGTATGAGCTATTTACTCGTATTAATCATTGAATTAATTTTCAAATTTAAATAAACGTCTTACAATACTAAGAGGAAATAGGTATAAATCAATATTTGAGTATTATGTAATGAAAAAATATGACTTTGATCACGACCTTCTCAGCTGTTAAACATGACCTTATCATGACACTACAGCAACACCAATCGAAAAACAGGATGTCATTATTCTGAAGAATACTGAAAAGGGTGAAAGTTGATCTGAAGTAAAATGTGGCGTGCTGTACGTGCGCCAGTTCTTCGATATCATACTGTCGCTCGTCAGCATTCTACACTTCTGAAGATCGGTCGACGGCTTGAAGATGGAACCTAATTTTTAAACATCAACAAAAGGTGATACTGCTGACTTGAAAGAAACTTCAGCTACTGAAATGAATGCGGACACTTACATCTTTTTGGAATTAGTGGAAATTTAATGGATATAAGTACTAGCTAGGAATTCTAAGCCAATGCACTTTGAACTAACATAATGTGGGAAAATGTTTTCGTAAAGCAATTTTAAGGTTGATAGCTGATAGTTTCATTAGAAATTTAATTTAACCAGGATAATATGTACTACTATCTAGGTACTAAATATGTAGTACCTAGTAAGATAGGTATTCTCCAAGACTAACCTACATAAGTATATGATTAGGTACAGCTCTTTAGTTCAGAGTTAAGATTTTATACATACCTACTTAATATCATGCGTTATGGATTTCCCCTGCGAGATCACCAGACGAGTCAGTTACGAAATAATTTGTCATGATATTATTTCTGTTTTTCCAACAGACCACGAAGATGCTCTATATATATCCTAATTAGCATTTGTTTATAATTCGAAGTTGGCATCGAACAATAAAAATATCTCATGTAGAAAGCTACAATAATGTTTTATTTTTGTTTGAATATTATTTTTAAAAAATCCTCCATAATTTACAAAGTAATGATAGATGGGTGTTTAAATCATTATCATCATCGTCAGCCTATTGCAGTCCACTGCTGGACGTAGGCCTCCCCCAGTGTACGCCACATGGCTCGATCTCCCGCACTGAAAAAAATGGAATCTAATCAAGGGCAGTTTTAACTTGTTTAAAAAAATGTGATGTATTCAATTAAATAAACGTTCGAAACAACACAGTACAAATGATTTCATATAACAAGATATTGATCAGTAAAAGTAACTTGGCTCAAATCATCAAGAGATGTGATTCAATTAACAAATATTTTGATTGAAAATTCCGCAAACAAGATGTTGTTAAGAGCTAACAAGTAATGTGTTAAAATGATCAAGTTACATGATAAGGCTATGAAACATAGTATCTTTTATCAAGTTACTTGTTAAATACTATCACGTAAGTTGATACAAACAAACATAAAATCTTGATCGCTATGAATAAACTATGATATAGCATTAATCAACTATTTGATTACTGTTTTTCTTTTGCGTAGTGTTGCCATTTGTGAGTAAAAAGAACTAATTTGGACTAAAAATTATGCTTTATTTTTGAATTAAAAGTAACATGGATATAATGAGTACAGTTAATATAAGGTTATTAAAAAACGTCTGCTTATATAGAATATACACATGTTTCTTTTTATATAACATTTTACATCACTTACCGCCAATTTCTATAACTGATCTTGAGAGATTTTTTGCATATCTCAGATTTAATATTCAATTGTTTTCATACAGAATTTCAAATTAGGAATAAAAGAATCCGAGATTCTTTTTGATCTCTCGTATAGAAATTGGCCGTTAGGGCCAACCTAGGTTAAATAACGGTCGGATATTATTATGTTCTCATTACTCGCCTATAGAGTCGCGAGTCAGTACACGAGACAACTCAGGTGCACAATGCCTTAATACCCTTGCAGGTATACCATCAGGTCCACTGGTCTTGTTCACGTCTAGGTTTTGCAGTGCTCTACAGACCTCTTTCGTATGAATAGTGATCTGCCGTATTGAAGAATCAGATAGAGGTAAAGTTGGTGGTTGTTTAAAGCCAGCGTCTAGACGCGAATTACTCGCAAACAGAGTTGCCAATAAATTTGCTTTCTCTGCTGCGTAAAGAGCCAGAGTTCCATCAGGTTTCTGCAAGGGAGGCGAAGAGGGATAGCAGAATTTGAATTCGACAGCCTGGGACAGGGACCAGAATTACTTACTACCAGGGGGGTAGGCTGCAAGTCCGTCCACTATGCGACTGATATGTTCGAACCGTGCCCTACGAAGAACCCGCTTGCAGAACTTGGCAGCAGCAATTCGGCTCTCTTCTTCGCACGAATCCTCCAAGCTTTAACAAGCGATCAAGAGCCTGAACCCAGGCCTGGTATGCGGACTCTTTTCGTGCCTCAGCATGGGGCTGAATTTTGGGTGGGGTTGGAAAATCGGGCTATTGAAGGAGACTAACGGACACCTGCCACCTGCACGGAGCGACAAAGGGGGTGACATTTGGTGAGCGGCTAGGGTGGAGGGATGCCCCTGGACTTCAGGTCCGTGGGGACGCTATCTCCCAACAGTTCGCCACAAGCTGCCCTGCGGGCTTATTATTATTAGTATAGACTACTAGAATTTTTTTCATATACCTACAAACAACCGTACAGCTGGCAGGAGGTGGGAGAGACACTTGACTCAAACAAAAAATAGCACTTTAAAGCCTAATATTTTACAAACGAATCCATGAACCGAAAATCTGTCTTCACAAACCCGCAATATTTTTAAATTACCCATCCAAGACACCACACCAAAGAGGTAGGCGAGAAAATAATATTTTCACTTCGTGTAGAGGAGGTACCCTAAAAAACTTTTTTTCTAGATTTTATAGCGACAAAACTGTTAGAGTTAAAATTTCACACATGTAGAAGATGACCCAGTAGCTGTACGGTTAGACCTAGGCTCAACTAGACCTAGTTTTAATCCCAATTTTTCCAACCTCGGTTAAATTTTAATGGGCCAATAAGCAGTTGTCTGTAAGAGATCGCTAAAAGCGATAAGGCCATCTTTGGTTTTAAGTTTTTGTGTGTAATGTGAGCAATAGTGTTTATCTATTTCTATCTAAATAGTATGTTTTCTTGCTCGCTTACATAGAATTTAAAAAAGTTTACCATCGAGAAGAAATGAGAACACACTAGTTATCGATCGGTCCGTTAGAATTTAAGTTTGGAAAAAATTGGCCCTTAGTCGCGGGCGGTCCCCACTCCCGAATTCAACTCCTGTTTTCATTTTATTTTTACTTTTAGAAACTATACAAACCCCGTTTTTAAAAAACGTAACCAAATTTATGTTTAAACTTAAACTTGACTTGTAACGAAAATTTACACTCTAAAGCTTAATATTTCGCAAAACGGATCCCTAAATTGTAAATTGGTTTCAGGAAACTTTTCTCGAGCTAAATGTATCTTCTATATCCACGAGACAGGCATTAAGCCTGGTGTGGGTATCATAGTTAACGTATGCAAAATAGATTCTTCTACAGTGTACACACGTACACTAATATTCTATAATTAATGTGTAATAATGTACCTAACTAAGTAATGTGTGTACATTGAAAATAAATTATTATTATTAGAACACCCACAATTTTTTGAAAGACCTATTTGTCGATACCCCCCACACCATGGGATAGACAAGTAAAAAAAATCAGCTACACTTTTAAACTTTTAAATTACGTATAGGATAGCTAGACTAAAACAAAAATTTGACCAAATTATAAACATTATTATGGCAACACTCGGTCGGCGATCGCGGCGTGCGTGCGTTGTTCATTTCCGATTTCCTTCCGGTTGATTCATGTCTCAACAAGACACGACGAACGACGGCCGACCAAACCATTTCGTCCGCGCTGCTCCGCCTGCCGCATGTCGTTTCTTCATAAAATAATTGCGTTCTGTGTAAACTTTAGTGTATTGTGGATGGGAAATTGTGTAAAAAGACATGGATGAGGTGTCAGATCTACTATCGGCGTGGGGAATACCGGAGCTCATTCCAAATTTCGCAAGTAAGTACCTACCTATAAGATTCTCTTGTTTATCTCTTTGACTGAAAGTGATTAGGTACGGAATACGCATATCTTCGTAGCATTGGCTGCAAAAAGTTCTTAGTAGGTAGGTAGCTGATAGAGGCAGGCCAGCGGCGGCGCGTTTGTATCGAGGATTAGCTGTAGGTACTTATCTATACCGCCACCATCCTTGCCGCTCTGTCTTCTCCAGATATGGCAAGTATCTTTGTTCTTTGTGCCTTTGATGCCGCAGTATCCAGTTTGCCTATTTTGATGCCGATGCCGGTGAAAAACCTATGATAAATGTGCGAGCACGTGTGGTGTGAGAGAGTACCTACTGCACAGTATAGTGCTTTGCTGAGCAAGCCACACACAACTGTTGGTTTGCCGGAGCCCTCAACATTAGTTCTTAGGTAGATAGATACTTAGGTGCGGGAGCTGAGCTGAGTAAAGCCAAATGATTCCTATACTTACTTAGATGAATGAATGGCAGCTTAATTAAACTTAGCCATGGAGTTTACAGTTCAAGTACAATAGGCCACCTCATTAGATATGTACAATTTGACTAGCCTGAAAATTTTGTGAACATGCCTATTTCTTACCTAGCTAAACTCCCTCATAACTAGTTTTCTAAGCTAGGCTATTAAGTAGGTAAAAACAATATAAGTAGGTAGTAGGTACCTACATACTCTTTCCTTCAGAGTAGCCTACTAATATTTTTACTTTAAGCATTTATACTTATAACTAAGTAGGTGGGTAGGTAAGTATGTCAGAGCTGAATCTTGCTAATAACCCGCTTGTATATTATTTTGTGTGCCTTGTTTATCTTTTAGCATAATACACCTACCTACATAGGTAGGTAGTACTAGTAGGATCTACAGTTCATAACTATGAGTTAATAATTAAAATATTGTTTCATTCAGGGAACGGAGAAACGATACAATCATTGTCAGCTTTAAATTCCGATGAAATGAAAGAATTGGTTCCACTTGTTGGGCCACATGCCCTTTTTATACGAAGTTGGAAGGCATGGATGAAAACATTCAACGAAGAGAATGCTATCATCTTTAAAAACATAGAAGAAGTGGACATTTCTAGTTACAATATTTCTTGTGAGTGTAAGTATTAAAGCTTAGGTTAAGTATTAGGTTGGTAGGGAGGTATCTATTCTTTAATACAACATTTCAATGCATTTATGTAGTAGAATGCCCTTAAAGGGGCAGTTTAAGAGGGTTCTTACACTATGTATGTCTGTTGGTCTTCCTGGTAAATTTCTTTCTTGACTGTCTGTCTGTCTGTTAGCAAGATTAATAAGTGGATGATTTTATTTCAGCCTCTTCAGGATTTAAATGTTTTACAAGAACAAGAAATGACAAGGTAAGTCAGTACTTACTTATTTAAGAATATAACATAACTAACATTTGCATGCCAATGACTGGCAAATATGCAGGAGCAAATTTCAATTACATTATCACCTATATGTACCCATATTTATGCAAATAAATTATCTGAATCTGAAGAGTATTATACAGGGTGTAACAAAAAGGTGTAGTCATACTTTAGGAGGTGAACCTACTCATAGTTATGAACAACTTTCACTATGAGACCAATTTTTAAATCGCGTAATAAATGTCAGCTGTTTAGTATTTGTGTTTTAATAATGTTGAATGCAATACCAATCTATTTTTATTTCAGGTTGAATTAATGCAATTATTAAGGTTTTCAATCTATGGAGGAGACGGCCGAGGAGAAAAGTTTTAGTTTTTCCATTTAATTTAAATATTATGACTTTAAGCCCTTTTATGTATCTTTTCACGTAAGTGCGAGTCAATTTATACATATTTTGTCACTTTTTAGAGGGCCAGGGTAAATACATCAGGCAGGGTAGAGACATGAAGTTCAAAGTAGATATACATACAGGGTGTAAAAAGACAAGAATGTTTTTTAATACCTCGTATTCTTTGTAAGGTTACGATCATTTTCTTCTATGGAACCAACCCTGGAAAATGACAAAAAATTATGAAAAAATTCTGTCATTTTATTGCAAGCAATGTTTCATTTGATGCTCTAAGTACAAATGTACCTACAAAACAAACATAATATTTTGACATGGTATCCTCAAAAAAAATGTTTGGTAACCGATTCCAGATGGATTTATGTAAAAAAAACGATAATATTAATGTAACTCACTGGACCTCAATATCTTGGAAATCCGTGGTTTCCCAGGGGTGCTTCCATAGAAAAAAATGATCGTGATTTTACAAAGAATACGAGTTATTAAAAGAACAAAGTTGTCTTTTTACACCCAGTATAGAAAACAAAGAAAAAAAAATAATAATCATCTTTTATTAAATATTGTAATTGAAATCATCTTCTACCATTATTATCTTTATACACGTAAATCTTCTGTTCATGTGTTTGTAATTGAACTAAATTGCTGGACCGATTTTGATGAAATTTTTTGTGTGTGTTCAAGCGGGTTTGAGAATGGTTTAGATTCATAGTCGGTCAACTGGATGATGTTTTATAAATAACGGTTCAGATTGTTACATCTTATTTCTAAAAGTTTGTATTTAAGACGTGGGACAAGACAACGTCTGTCGGTTCTGCTAGTTATAAAATAAAAATATAACAAATAGTTTGCTTTATCAAATAATAAAAAGAATGTATGTTTTGTATGCAAGTTAAAACTAAAACCGGTAAGGGGACAGGCCAGGGTAGAGACCTTTTTACACTTTATTACGAATTTTACGATAATATGGTTTATTTTATATTTAATTGTAATGTTATTTATACAGGGTGTAACAAAAAGGGTATGTTAAGCGAAAAGCTATGTAAATGCCCACTATAGAGAACCTATCTACAAAATTTGAGACTCGAAATCACATTTTTATTTTTCAAGATTATGTGAAAATTTAGAGATTTTAAAATTTCAGATATTTTAAAATTCTCCATACTATTGGGAAAAATAAACATGTGATTTCGGGTCTCAAATTTTGTGGATAGGTTCTCTATAGTGGGCTATTTACAAAGCTTTTCGCTTAACATACCTTTTTTGTTACACCCTGTATAAAGGACATTGAAGTAATGTGATTGATTGCAAAAAATATAAATACATAGATCAAAAAAACACTTTTAAATAGATTGCCGCAATAGTCACCTCTTATCGTAGAATCACCCGTATAGGACAATCTTTACCTAACGAAAATGCAAAAAACCTCTTGGCTCTGGTCATAGCCAGAAATATACTGAAAGCGAATAAAAATACTTCCGTCACAGGAGTTGCATATAATAAATGGTGTAAAGATATTAAAGCGCTGTTTCCAAGTGAAAGGACTACGACATATTATATACCTTCTTGTGTAACAGCTCAAGGAAACACTCTTCAGGCACGAGGAAAATTAGTGAGCCAAGTTCTGAATACTAGGCGAAAATATCGGAAACTTGGAGTACTTGATAAAAAGTGTCAAAGTCCTAGTTCTTCTGATACTATTATTATATTATTCTTCGTGTGATACTATTATCATCATCACTCTTGTTTTAAGAATCTCTTTTATATGATAGTATAAGAAGTAAGTCTAAACTATTCTCGAAACCACTCGAACACACACACAAAGTCTCATCAAAATAAGTTGAGCCGTTTAGAGGGAAATCCATTACAAACACACGAACAGAAGATTTTTATATGTATATCACAAGATTGGATACATTAACAAAAACATCTTGGGCAACTGTATCATCGACGCGCTATAGAGCTGGCACTATATTGATTTATTCTTAAAGTGCCGATGACTTGTTAAAGTTTTTTAAATTAACCGATGTTTATTTAATTTATATTTGTTAATTTTTAAAGGGCTTTTGTTTAATACTTTAGTTTTTAATGAACATTTCCAGGCTTACGAAGTTGAAGAGCCTCTTAATGAACAAATAGCTGTAAAATTACAAAGTGACTTAGATTCACCAATTCCCTGTAATATCAATTATGTTATTTCTAAAATATTTATAACGCTGCGCAGTCTAGTTTGAGCTATATATTAGCCTGTATCACCACTGTCTGCTAAGTTCCTGATATGTTATTTGGCAGATATCTGTGATGCTGTCTTTTAGTTCAAACAAAAACAATGAGACTGCATCACATACCATATCGGCATCTCTGTCAGATAAGATATCAGGAATTTATCAGACAGAGATGAAGCAGGCCCACGTAACGTTTAGATTTGTTATTTTTTAAGTTCTGACTAAAATTTGCCAAAACGCTTTTATTTAATGATGTAAGCTAGTATAAGTATGTCAATGATTAATATAAAAATTATTATGCTGATTATGATTAATAAATATTATTTTCTTGAAATAAAAGGTATCTCATTCCTAATTTATAATTGTAATGTTTAGTCCAGACATTAAACTTTTTTTCTCTTATTATTTTTAGTGTCACTTATGCTCTCCAGACTGGCTGCAGAACGGCAGAGGTTGGAACAGAGATGTCACAGAATGCTTGTCATCGCACTGCGGCACCTCTTATACAGGACGTAACGAAAAGGTCCAGTCATAATTTAGGTGAACCTACTCATGAATATGAATAACAGCGACAAAAATCAGCTGTTCCATAGAGATGTTCAATCGAGCAGGATGTATAAAAAGCTTTTCATATTCACGGGTAGGTTCCCCACCTAAAATATGACTGTACCTTTTTGTTACATCCTGTAGGTACAGTTCCATACGTTATTACCCAATGTCGTTTTGTAGCCGGTCTGCAGGCGCATTGTATGTACCTACTACCTATACAGGGTCTAACAAAAAGGGTATGTTAAGCGAAAGGCTACGTAAATAGCCTACTGTAGAGAACCTATCAAATTTGAGACTCGAAATCACATGTTTATTTTTCAAGATTGTATGAAAGATATTTAAAAATTCTTCATACTATCGGGAAAAATAAACATGTGATTTCGAGTCTCAAATTTGTGGATAGGTCCTCTACAGTGGGCTATTTACGTAGCTTTTCGCTTTACATACCCTTCTTGTTACATCCTGTATAGCGTTAGATTTCAAACAAGTTACTTATTTGGACTTAACATGCCACCTAGTGAATCCCAACATATACACTTGATAAGTGTCATAAAGAGTATATTTAAACCAAACAAGTTGGATAGTAGCATCAATCTACCTCATAATTGAAACAACGAAGGACATTTATTTAAATAATTAGGTTGTGTGATAGATCTCATAAAGATTTTATTTAATTCAATCAACTAGAATATTTTATTGAAACATGTAACACTGCTGATTTATACAATATTTTGATCAATTCAATAAAGTTACAATGATTAGGTTAACTAAGTTGTTTGTAAGATCAATCATGTAACATGATAAACCCTTCCTCCTTATCATTGTCATAGTCAATGCTAACAAGTAGGACATGGTTAACTTAATCATATACTTAGCCATTTCAAACAAGTGGTTTGTTGAATTAACAATATTTCTTGATTGATTTTCAATCAAATTGGCCTAGTAGCAGCAATCAATTTACTTTATGCGAACGTATATAAACAAGTACCTTGTTTAAATTTAACAAAATTTTGATTAATTTGATCACTTTTTTTTTTCAGTGCGTTTTTGCCATCCAGTCACTACCAACCGTCCTTTTTAAGTCATCGGTCCATCTGGCCGGAGGGCGCCCAACGCTACGCTTGCTGAGTGTTTCAATAGTTTACGAGTAAAACCTTTAAAGAGAGATTTGATATGTAACTCCAGCGGCAGCCTATTCCTTAGTAAACTGACAATGAGAAATCTTGCAGAGGAGAAATATTTTTGGCAAAATTCCCTTTTAGAGGTTACCTGGTCGTCTGATGGAAAGAACAATATTTGGAGGTGACGCATTCGGCAGACTTCCAGATGCGTCACGAAAGTGCTGTCAATGACCCAATGGTATAAGATTCCATGATGAATTCTCACATATTTGATATAATTTGCCATTGACGTCCAGTTTCGTAGTCGTAACTAAATTTTTTTACCTACGAAATACGACGATGCAACTTAAATAATTTTTAAAATCATGTACTTATAATCGTCTTCTAACTAATGTTGTAGTATATATAGTATACCTATTGACTATATAAAACCGTCAAGTCAGTTCAAAATATCGAGAGACAAGCAGTCTCCGAAAAACTTTACAGTATTCGTTTAAAATAGACATGATGTCGATAACACTAACGGTGTCACTCTACCTATACATAAGTACAAATTCAATATGCAGATTCAATTATGCTTTATAAATGTTTGGCTTTATGTTAAACTAGTGGACGCCCGCGACTTCGTCGGCGTGGACTGTAAAAAAAAAACAAATTGTCGAATTTATGCGGGATAAAAATATTTATCCGGGATAAAAAGTAGCCTATGTGTTAATCCAGAGTGTCAGTTAACTCCATACCAAATTTTATCAAAATCGCTCCAGCCGTTTTTACCTGAAAGAGTAACAAACATCCATCCATCCATACTTACAAACTTTCGCGTTTATACTCGTAATATTAGTAAGATACTCGTATTAGTAAGATCTATTTCGGTTAATATTTTGCTAAACCCAACCAATAAAGCTCAGTTCTTCTTTCCCAATTCACAAACGAGGTCAAATAAAGCTCACAACAGAGTCTTCGGTTACCAAACCAGCGGCAGCATTTGTAATGGTATTCTCGGAAACGCCATAGTCCAGCCGGAGCCAGAAATAGCTGCAGGAATCCAACCTCAACTTTCACATTCATTCGTGTCGCAGGAAACACATTCCCGTTTTTAATTGTCCACAGTTTTTGAAGAAATTCTAAGTTTAACGATGCATTCGTTCTCTGCTGCATCGTCATTTAAGAAAGTAAAGTTTTTTGTAATAGTCTCGAATAAAAGAAATTTATTCGACCTGCCAAAATATCTAATGACAAATTAGCTAGAAATGTATCATCAAAGTAAATAATTGTTTTAGCGCATGAATAGCGGCTAAACATTGCGCGCCGATATTAATGAGGCTATCAAGATGCAAAAACAACAAGCCATTCTATTGCAGGAAACCATTGCGTAAAGCATTCTATTCTGGTACCTGTAACGGACAAAAATATCTGATTTCACTTGTTAATTTCACGTTATACTAATAAAATCTGCGCATAGCAACCGCTGCAGACATCCGTGAATAGAAGGATATATTTAGGCTTATGGTTCGTCTTCATGAGATGATATAATATTTTACAGTCGCAAGTTTTTAGTTAGTATTCGTATATCTGCATACCCACGTGTAAATAGCTGAATTTTTAATTGATCATAATTAATTTCATATCAGGATGATTTAATTATAACGTAGTGTCAGTTTTTATTTTCAACTAGCTGGTTGACTATCACTTTATTTGTATGTTTGCCTACTTTACTGAGGGAACTAAGAATAACGGCTCTCAGTTATTATATTCAGGTGCCTAAAAGACGCATGGGTACTCTACATTTTAACATTAGGTATTTACAATTTACATTGGGTGCAAATATCACATGAAATAATATTGTAAAGTAGCCTGCTGGCCAAGTAGGTTATTATTATAATGTGCTTCATGATATTTATGCGTCCTAGTAGCGTAACGTTTTTTTTTCAAAGCTTCTTGAATCGCAGATATATTTATTACCTACTCCAGTCTAATGCTTTTTAATCTTCTGATGTCATGGATTTTGTAACTGTTATAACTTCCGAAATATGAGAGCAAAACAACATTTATTATTAGTTGCCTACTTATCTATGTACGTTTAGAATACAAATGTCTACTATCTTGTCAGTATGTTTTACCTACCTAATATTTGCTGTTTAATAAGGTGTATTACAAAACATTGTCCTAGCCTAAAAATATTCACCTATCTACCTGAAGTTAGTAAGTCAAAACCATGAACTAAATTGCAATCAACCATGTCGTTTTGAAATATTTTAGGGACGACCTTTTCAATGCAATATCAGATAGTCTATATGCAGGATGAAGTTAATGCTGTCTCCATATCTTGATCAAAAGATATAGAAAGATAGCATCTAAATTATCGTTCAGGCTATCTGACCATTGAAAGTATCGGCTCTTAGTGGTAAAAAAATTTCTGAATAAATATCAATATCCGTCGAATCCAGGGGTCTGGCAAAAACTCTCTCATGCAGGTGATATTACAGAGTTTCAAAGCTAAACATCTAAAAGTAGTGTATGAAATTTTGATATGGCACGGTGCGTAGGCGTGGCTACCCACGGGTGAGTAATGCTTGGCCGAGTAGTTGCTGAGTAACCGCGAGCTCTGTTATTTTCGAGGCGACCCACGCGCCATGGAGATCCACCGCACCTGCGTCTTCGGCTGTAAACACCTGAATGTTATGAATCCTACTTCGAATTACATAGTTGTTATAAAAGAACAAATATTTCTTTTGAATACCCACTTACGTAATTTTTCCTGGAATGCTTTTTAATGTTTACATTAGTATGATTCCAATCAATTTGATGTTTGTTTGATCAAATGAAATAAGAAACTCTCGTACCTAACATACTCGTAATTTTCTACCATGTCTTCGTTCATTGTGTTCAGCTTATTGAAATTCATGAAGAACATGGGTCTCCCCTAGTAGCCTTGTCTACGCGCAAACATTAAAAAGAAAAAGGAGTTTTGAAGGAAAAGGTTGCTACACGGCGACTCCCACCTTCATGACAAATTCAATATATAATCTGAGGTCGCGGGAAAAATATGCGAACTCACTCTCACAACATATTGTAACTTTCTTATAATTATTTAAATATAAAGTACATAGTAAACATATATAAACGTTTTGTTAATTATTAACAAGCCTATTTGTGCAAAATATAACATGGAGCCAAGTTGCTGATCAAGGTAGAAGGTTTTACCGCAACTCATAAAATTAAACATTGTATAAAGGGATACCTACGATCGTGATATGGACAGGTTTGAATCCATGCCAGGAGAACCGAATGACATTTTTTAAACACTATTTCACGGTCATAAAATTAATGTCTCGCGTTATAAAGTAAATACAAAAATAGCGTTGTTGTTGGACTGAGCGGCTGAGACGTAGATGACGACCCGACGGGGTAAATAATGTGTTTATTTCATGAAAACCAGTTTAAAATTTATATTATACATTTTTAATATTTTTAATTTTCCTGTTGAAAATACAATGCATAAATAAGCATAACCTACATTTTAGTCACACCAATTATCCTCAAAGAGGTTGGGCATAGGTGTGTAAATTACACACCTACTTTTTAACTGCACAAACCTACCACAATGTTGAGACTGGTAACGAATCCAATTATACTGATACTATTATTGTTATTCTAAACGTAGTCAGAACTTTCCAACCTACGGTCCGACCTCGAATATCGCGACCTAAGGTCATACTCTTCTCCCAATCATGCCATGCAGATTAATGACTAATATAATAATAAAAGACAAATTAACTTTTTTTCCGATTGAATCGACAAAAAATCGTAATTGAAACGTTTGCTCAAATGGAAAGTCTTCATTTTCGCGCTCTGGTCAAATCATGTGATACTTACCGCTATGTCAAAGTAAAAGGATGTTACACTGCTGTCAGGGCTCCCTTTTTTATTTATTTAACAATTTTGGCAATACCAATATGTTTATCATTTACCTGTCTAGGTATTTCCCAGTGTCTCTATATCCTGCTTATAGACCATTCTATCTATCTAAACTCTATCAACTCTAACCTAGATAGTAATTTTACATTTCCTCTGCATTAAAGTTCTGTTCGAGAACCAGGAATAGAACAGAAAGTGATGATTTGTGTTGCATTTCCGTATGTGGATAAAGTTTCATTTCCTTTAACTTCTATCCATACTACTATGAGTTGTAATTTAGGAGAAATATTACCTACGTGTAAAGGGTAACTTAATATCAACGTCACTTTATATTTCAATTGTTACCAAGTCGAAAAATGTATATCGAGATGGTTCCACTTGCAATTACGAGAACATCCAGCTTTGAATAGTTGCAACTTATATTGTAGGAGAAAATATGTTTACGTACCTATGTACCATCTATGTACCAATGATATTATGTTATGACAGCATATGGTCAAATTGCATTACATGCACATATATGGTACTGGGTCGTGCCTGCGCCTCTAGTAAACAGTTCTAATATGGTAGACGCTGCCTTGAATATGCGTGTACAAAAGTTCAATTATTAAGGCTATCGATATGTACCATTATGTTATTAAAAGCAGCATTTGCCAGTTTCAAAACAATCTGTACTTAGAACCAAACATATCAAAGTACAAGACTTGTTATACCATATATAATATCGAGAAGTCAGTTTCTCATTGAAAGGAATGGCAACAATATACGAGTAAATTGACTAAGCCAACACCAAAAAGTTATTTTAGAAGTAAATAAGTTATCTCTTGTTTACAAGGATACATGCAAATATATGGAGAGAATAAATTCTCCACCAAGTAAATCCTAATAAAGAGTAATTAAATTACCTATAGTTTTATCTCTTAGCTGTTTTAGTTAGGTAAAACCTAGGTAACAATGGGTGTATTTGTACCAAAGATGAAAGAAAGATAACATGTTAATACTGTCTATACTAAACGTTTATCTCAAAGCTTTATTATTCTTTTGTAATAACATTTTTATGATGAAGATTTTTGCATAAAAGTTATTTATGTGAAAATATTAATAGACTGACAGGTGTGAGAGCGCTGGCAAGGTTCGCGGCTTACTCGTAGCTGCTATATTCTGACACGCTGCTGGACTACTCGTAATTGTAAATGTGACAATACGTAGGTGTACTGAAGAAACACGGCTAAACTTGGAAGATTACTGGCATTACCTACGCACTAATGTGTTTCTTCTTTGTTTCTGTTTAAATATCAACTCATAGATGAAAATGACATTAAGATTTCACAGCAAATAAATTAAACTACATTTAAGAAACATGCCCACCACCGGGCGAGCCCTCGATGGAAATTTGAACTTCCGAATAGTAACGCCTGATACAATCAAATATTTGATAGGAAATAATTCAATGTTATGATGTAAATCTATCTAACGGTACTTTTTACATGCTACCATAGAGGAATATGTTGCTACTCTCTGATAATTATGTACAAAAGGGGAACATGTGAAAGCTCGGCCGTAAAATCTCCTCTTATAAGTTGGTATTAGTAATATAATATTGTGGTTATAGTCAACTGATCGCATAATCATGCGATTGTTTTTGTAGTATTACTTTCGTTAGCTTTTAGAGAACTACAACAAACAACAAAAAAGGGTGTCTGTTCTACACTGCTAATGTGATAATGTGTAATTTCCTAGTATAAACTATCTCCCTGTAAAATTTCATCCAGATCCCTTCAGCCGCACTTACAACCATTCATCAATGTCATAACTTATCGTTCTTTTCTATACCTACTTATTAACCGACTTCAAAAAAGAGAGGTTATCAATTCGTCTGTATGTTTTTTTTTATATGTGTTACCTCAGAACTCCGTCATTTATGAACCGATTTAAATTTTTTTTATAGTTTCTTATGGTATGCTTCCAAGTTGGTCCCATATTCACCATGTCAGGATCTGATGATGGGATCTTGGAGGAATCGAGGGCAATCCTCAAATATTGTAGGCACATGTAGTCTGTTTTTATACTTTTACTGGGCGTTTTGATCACCTACATATAAAACATAACATCTGATGATGGAATCTCTAAGGAATCTAGGGATATCCTCAAATATAAAAGGCACGAGTAGTCCGTTTTTAGATTTATATAGAGAATTTTGGTCAGCTACACATAATAAAAAGGAAACGAGAGTCTGATGATGGAGCCGCCGAAAAACAGATAGTGGAACTTTTTAGTAACAAAATCCCCCTATGGCAGGGGGAGGCCTACGTCCAGTAGTGGACTGCAATAGGCTTATGAAGATGAAGATAATTGTGTTAAGTGGTGAAATTAGCGTGAAGCCGTGTCCGAAGTAAGATGGTTATAGAGGAAGAGGTAGACATGGGAATAACGAGATGACGGATAATAGGGATGAATGAAAGAAGAGTACCTACCTACATATTGCGCCGACCCCAAATGATTGGGAACAGGGCAGGAAGAAGGAGTGTAATTATATGTTGCTTATATTGTCAGACGTAAAGTTTCGAAGCCTACTCATTTCTTTCTTTTGTCATGTGGCCAATTTAATCATTTGCTGGCATATAAATCTGACAATATTATGCCTTCTAAACTTCGTACACGGCTTAACGCAATATATATTTGCCCTTTAGTAAAATTTTACTTTCGTAAGCTCGAGTTTTGGGAGGAAGTCGGTTTTTCGTTTAAAAAAATTTATATTATACCTATGGGTGGTGGGTATTATTGTTTTATGTTAGTTATTAATATCCAAATGAATCAATGTTCATTATAAGTTCTGTCGCATATGGTTCGGATGTCGAGTCCATTGCCGATAGTTCTTGCCAAGTTTGTGATTCAGATGGTACAAGTTCCTTGGACATTTATGTTCAATGTAGCCCTATTTGAGATACTCGTATATTTACAATTGCCATGTTCCGTGATCTATTTTGAATGTACTTGTTCTAAATTAAAACAAGATATACCTATCTAACAGATGTATGAGTAGGTAATGTGTTATTTTGGTGTATGATCTATTATTGTAAAAGTATCTAGACAAATATTAGTTCTACATCATTATAAAGACAAGTGTCTACTCTTATATTGAGAGTCACTATAACTTTTGAGTGACAAGTCTTTTGACACAAAACTAGGTATGTTGTATGGAACAGCTGATTTTTTTTCACTATTTGGGAGTTGGCCCCATAGTGAAAGTTGTTTCTTTTTACCTACTTAGTTTCGTGTCAAAAGCAAATCACAAATGTCCGACCGTATTTCGGTCAAGGCGACCAATCTCTACGGAGATTGGCCAGGTACGCAGGAGATATTATAGTGCACAAGTCTGTGCGCAAACACAGATGCACTCTCTATTCCGTTACTCTCATAGTCCGATGGGACGAAAAGCCGACACGACCGGCCCCCTTATTACCTAACTAACAAAAGCAAAGCGATAGCGAAAATTGTTTAAAAATCGCTGATTGCTTGTGAAATTCGTATTAGGTACGTAAAATGAATTTCAAAGGAACTTTGACATTTCAAGGCGAATATTGTACAATTTTCGCTATCGCTTTGCTTCGGCTTTGCTGTTGCTTTTACGTAATCAGGTGGCGGAGAGATTAGGCGCAGGACCAACGGTTTTACGTGCTCTCCGAGGGACGAGCTAAGTGACAATTTTGCAACATTAAAATCTGCACATGAAATAAATTCATTGACCTCCCGCTTGGAAGGTGCACGTCTTAACCACTGGGCTATCACCGCTTACCTAATATAATTAGTATACACAAACACGATAAAGTTGTCGGGCGCTAGTTTACCATAGATATGGTTTTAGCTATTGATTGATGATATAAGTTTGTATGATAATTTACATGTTGTAAAACATTACTTACCTACATAAATAGATAACTGAAATACTACAATCATAATTTTTCATGTCCTTTTTGCATCATTATGCTGATTACTGGGAACTTCCATCGCCTATAGATCATCTAAAATAGACCAGCATACCGAATGAATTGTAGGGTCGCATAGGAATGAACATATCGTCAAGCACAATATTGGCATGCATAAAAAACAGGTGAAATTGTAAATTATTAAAATATAATAAATACTATAAAATGTACAATAATGAAAGAAGAAATTTCTACAATGTCCGGACTTTAAAATACATAATATCGTGTTATCGTAAAAATCATTTACAACCTTTTCACATATCGTCGGCCTAATTCGTTAACCTGCTAAGTCCATTTTTGAGCGAAATTTACATTTTATATCCGTTAAAAAGTTCAATTTAATATATACCGTATCATTTAAAGAATAAGAGCGATATTAGCCAAAAAAAGTGACAAATGCTATTCCCGAAAAACTGCTTTCTGATCACTAGTCAATCTCCACAACGTAAACCTGTTAAATCCTGTTCGGGCCTCAGTTTTGTACTGACAACGTTCCGAGACTCACGTGCCGTTAGCGATGCGTCAAGATTTATCGTGTCATAGTGAAATATGGATGGATCTAACAACTAATTATAAACAAGGTAAGTTAAAATTGTTTTATTTGTAAGTTTTTTTTAAGTTTAGAGCCTAAATCTAATGTTTTTAGTCACATTCAACTCCTAACCTAAACATTAGGGACTTAGCAGGTTTACTTACTATATTGTCGTATTTGAACACGGATTTAGCAGTTTATCAATTTAATGTTATTTATTAATCAACGGGTTAATTAAATATAATTTCGAAGATTCTGATGTGACTCATTAAATAAATTATTGAAAAAAATATTATTAGGTACTATTATTTTAATTTTCTTTTATAATTTATATCTATTTTTCAAGATTACTAGCAATGTGGAACGCACTTGCTAGCATTCTTGTTAACCCCTAGTGCTAAGCTTAAGCTTGTATTACGAGTGGTTTCACGCCGATAGTGTAATGGGTAGGAATCGAACTCACGACTTCAAGATCGCAAGTCGGCTACCATATCCATTAGGCTATCACAGCTTACCTTGTTTTACTTTTTTTTTTCAGAATGCATCGGGGGAAAAAAATCGTGGCTTTGGTTTCTGAGGCTGGAGGAGGAGGAAAGAATATATCTGAACATGTAGCTCCGAAGTCAGATTATAATCCAAATAAAATTATCCACGTTTTAGAAGATAAGTTACTATGTCCAGAATCAAGAGAGTTTATACCAAGACAGCCAGATATAGTTACTAACCAAACTTATTATGAGATAAATGATAATATCAACCTAACTTCCCTGACTAATCTTGATTTACCAAGTACTTTTATAACAGACAATATAGATGGTACAAATTATCCTAGCTTAGTATTTCCCAATACTACATTCAATGACGTACCTTCAGATGATAACATTTTGTCAACGGTTTATGCTGCTCACAATTCTTTCATCGCTGACGAGAATTTTATTATAGTACCATCACAAGCAGAAATTGAATCACAAGCAACACACATTTTGATATCAGATGTCATAAACATCTCCGATACGCGTACCATTGAAACATTAGGCAAAACAATATCTTATGAACCAAATACCAGTCCAAAAATTCTACCTCATGTTGAAAACACACATCATGTTCTACCTAATCCACCGATATCGGATGATAGTGATACAGATAAAAAGCTTGTGCCTTATTCTGATTCTGACTCAGATTCGCTTGCTAAAATTAAAAAGATTAAGAGACGAAAGAAACGTTTTAAAGTTGATAAAAAGGAATGGGTGAGTGAAAAAAATAAACAAAGAAGAGAAGAAGGTAAAACATATTTTGGGAGAGAGAGAAAACAAGATTGTTGGAATTATAACAAAACTAAAGAAGCACGATCCATTAAATCAAGATGCTCCTGTAAAATTGGGAAGTACAGTACTTTGAAATGTGAAACAGTGGATGAAGAGGTAAGAAAAAGCATTTTTAATCTATTTTGGAGTCTTACTTGGGGCGAAAAAAAGACCCTTGTTAACGAATGGGTAACAATTATTCCAATTGTCCGGCCACGAAATCGAAACACCGAAGGGACTACCAAGAGGGCTAATACCTTTGTTTATCATTTAAAAGTAAATGGTCAAAGTGTTAAAGTATGTCGAAAAATGTTTTTGAACACTTTGGACTTAGGAAGATGGACGGTTCAAAATTGGAAGCAGGAGTTCTCAACGCGGCCTCCTAGTATACTGAGACGTCCGAAACAAATATCTGAATCTGCTTCGGAGCCAAAACAATCACTTATCCAGTTTCTGGAGTCTCTTCCCGTAATGGAATCTCATTATTGCCGAGCGACGTCACAGAAGTTATATTTATTGCCAGAATGGAATTCAAAAGAAAGCCTCTACAAATTTTACGTTAACGATTGGTGCAAAGAGCGAAATACAAAAGCCCTCTCTATAAGTTTGTTTTCGAATTTATTTGAAGACAAAAATTTCGCCTTATTTAAGCCAAAAAAAGACCAATGCGAGAAATGCGCCTGTTATAAAGTTGGAACAGTTACAGAAGAAGAATACAAACAACATATTGAGAGAAGTAAACAAGCAAGAGAAGAAAAAGAGAGGGATAAGAACGGAGAAAATTACGTATTCACAGTGGACTTACAAGCTGTACTAATGGCACCAAAATCGAATGTTAGTACGCTGTACTATAAAACGAAGCTGCAAGTTCACAACCTTTGCTTTTTTAATATAAAAAACAAAGATGGCTTCTGTTTCATATGGAATGAAGTAGAAGGTGGACTTAACGCTGAAGAATTTGCCTCGATTTGGGTTGACTTTATAGAAAACAGAATAATATGTGACGAGACGAATGCTGAAGATGAAAAAAAAACAATTATAATTTACAGTGACGGCTGCACTTACCAGAATAGAAATTGTACTTTATCTAACGCTCTTTTGAATATTGTTATGAGATACAAGAATATTATAACTATTGAACAAAAATTTTTAGAGGTGGGTCACACCCAAATGGAGGCCGATTCTATGCATTCCACTATAGAACGACACCTAAAGAACAAAATCGTAAATGTGCCCGCTGAATACGTATCTATTGCCAAACATGCTCGAAAATGTCCAGTACCCTATTGTGTAACATATTTGGACCACACCTACTTCAAAAAATTCGACAAAATTCAGTTTTATAAAAGTATTCGTCCAGGAAGATCCAAAGGGGACCTTAAGGTGACTGACATTCGTGCACTACGTTATGAAAGTAATGGATCAATTCTTTATAAAACTAACCTCAAGGATGAATGGCAAAGTTTACCACAAAGGCGATCTCTGCAATGTAAACCTTGCGATATAAATGCATTGTCTCAATTGCATCAGAACCGCAGAAAAATTAGTGCACGAAAATTTGAAGACTTGCAGCAAATAAAAAAGACTCTTCCAGGAGATTATCATAAATATTATGACGACTTGCCTCATGAGTAAAATAAGAAACAATAAGTAGAATTTAAGTTTAATTACAACTTTAATGTGACCAAAGTGTCAGACTGATTTTTAAATATTGTTAATTAAGATTTTTGGTGAATTGTTTCAATTGTTATATTATTGTTAATTAATATTAACTGATTGTGATATACTCATATAGTAGTAAAACAATATTAAATGGTGATCCTTAATTATAACTAAGTACTTCGGGGTATCTTGTCATTAGAACATTAAAACTAAAGTGAGAGTAGATATAATATTAACCTTGTTTCCTATTAAATAAGACTGATTGTTTAATATTGAATAACAAATATATTTTTCAATTACTGATCTACTTCGTTTTACTGAACAATTAATTAATCTATACACCACACTAGTCTAATATTAAATCAAAAACTGCTAAGTCCTGAAGCAAATTGAAATTCCACCTCGACAAACTGCTAAATAATTGTTTTCCTAAATTTTATGAATGTCGTTAAAGTTATACTGCTAATTATATTTTTAAAATATCAAGAAAAATTATAGTAACAAACGGGATTTTCAGAATTTTGATTGCTAAATTAATAGATATATTATTCACATTTTTCTTCGTCTTGTAAAGTATGTCAAAATGGACTTGGCAGTTTAACAAATTAGGCCGACGATATACTCCATACATTGTGCTGACAAACGATAGTGGACGCCCGCGACTCCGCCCGCGTGGACTTCAGAAAAAACAAAATGTCGAAATTATCCGGGATAAAAACATTTTCCAGCGATAAGAAGAAGCCTATATGTTAAGTGGGACCTGTCACAATATATTCCTGCTTCGAAATCGGTTCAACCGTTTCTGAGATTAGCGTGCACAAACGCACAGACAAACAGTTAAAATTCCAAAAGTAATTCTTTTGGGTACTATTGTATTGATAAAGGTCTCCTATATCTGATATATCTTCCATGTATAGACAGCGGTCCGTTATATTTTTATTATATATAGATAGATGTAGGTACCTACAGGTAAAGTGATTTATTTTAGATGTGGTTTTGTTTGTTACTTCCATGTCAACTTACTTACTGGCTGAAAACATGGTACAATCAAAAATATTGACAAAAAAAAATTACATGTATGTCTATTAGGGAGAGTGCAAGAATTTTCCGAAAAAACGAGCACGGTAAAACAGGAATTAACGTAATTTACGCTGCCTTAGTAAGACCCGTAACAACGTACCTACTGATACTTATTAATGAATTAATTTTAATATTTCAGCTATAATGGCAAATCGATTTATGAAAAAAGAGCAAAGAAAACATCGACGAAGATGAATCACTGCTGTGAAATGCGAAATAACAATCTAGGTACGTATTACTCGTATTGGTAAATGGACAACATTATGAATTTTGTTATCGTCAAAAAGTTCCTTTTCAAGGGTTTCTAATTGAGCAGTAGCGGTAATATCATTTTTCTTCGTTATGAGTTATGACAAAAACCGCGTTCCTCCACGTGTTCATGTTTTTGTAAGTTTAATTTTATTTATCCGATGTGGCCATTTTTTATTATTTTGTAATGTGCACATAAAAGTGTCCAAGATACCCCAGTCCTTAAAGACGAAGGTATTCAACCAGTGCGTGCTGCCGGTGATGACCTACGGTGCCGAGACGTGGTCTCTAACTATGTGCCTCATAAAAAAGCTCAGGATCGCACAGCGAGCGATGGAGAGAGCTATGCTTGGGATCTCTCTGCGTGATCGAATCAGAAATGAGGAGATCCGCAGACGTACAAAGATCACCGACATAGCTGAACGGTCCAGCAAGCTGAAGTGGCAATGGGCAGGGCACATAGCTCGAAGAACTGATGGCCGATGGAGTCGGAAAGTTCTAGAGTGGATACCACGTATCGGCAAGCGCAGCGTGGGAAGGCCACCCGCGAGGTGGACGGATGACCTGGCCAAGGTTGCGGGCGTCGGTTGGATGCAGGCTGCTTCCGACCGGTCGGAGTGGAGGTTGTTGGGGGAGGCCTATGTCCAACAGTGGACTTCTCAGGACTGTAAATGATGATGATGACATAAAAGTTTCAAATGCTAATCTATAGAAAACCTTAAGACCTTTGTTTTTGCTACGATCATACTGGGCAATGGGAATGAGCAATAACAACAAGTAGTTTTTGCATAGTTTCTAACAGTTTTTCGTCGTAGATAGGCCTTCAATTTCGCAAACCAAGTCATGTTTGTTTGACAGTAGGAATCGGTAAAATGATGTAAGCTAACCTAAACGAATGACCGAAGAAATCTACTACCGCCCACATAATGGTAATAGCCAGGGGAAATCATACCTATGACTATTGACTCTAAATAATTATGTACTAATTAGTTCACTTTTATGTTTCAGCTAAAATGCGAGTGATGAAAAGAAAATTTGAAGACTCCACAAGTTAATTTTCACAGCTGTGCAATCAATCATGTAGGTATGTAGTATGTACCTATGTTTTTTTTTATATATTTCGCACGGTCGTGTTTAATTGCGATATTTAATTCTCATTTTACTATATGAATGTCATAAAAGAGAAATTTTCTACGATAAGTACCTACATCACTTGTTATTTACTGGTCAAAAACAAATGACACTAAGTATGACTTTTGACAAAATCCATAATGATATTGCGCCCCTTGTACCCTCTTCATAAATAATGGGATAAGTAGAGGTATAAATGATGATGATGATGATTGTTACAACACAATAGCAGCGTGGTTGACATTGTTTCTTCGTAGAGGCAAAATAGGTTCGCTAGTGAAAATGCTGCAAATCGAGTATTCCACTACGTTACTCCTGTTTTTGTTTAAGTCACAAAAAGTTTTGCACGCGGTTCATACAAATGACAAAGTGTGAAGGTATAAGTTCTTCCAGCAAATTACAAAATTTGATTTAAATAATACATATTTATAGCTTTTGCACGTGCTACAATTAGATGAAGGGTAGTACCTGGTAAGACCTTTGTTAGTGCTGTTGTTATTAAAAATTTCAAGAGTCAAGATACAAAATATGATTACTATTCTTTTTGTTGAAATATCTTAAAATTAAATAATCAAGTGTAGGTATTCTATGATTCATTAGACTTGTCATTTGTGTGTGCCGCGTGCAACTTAGTTTTTGTATAGTAAACAAACAATGTGACACGTAGTATGGACAAAATTACATAATAACAAATTGTAAAATATATGTCTCACTATCGCCTGTTACCGTGCAGGTTATTGGAAGAGGCCTGTGTCCAGCTGATGATGAAAAAGATGATGATGATGTCTCACTCATGTCTCCATAAAAGTGGATTTAGATAAGTACCACAGCTCATGAGTAACCACACTCATTTATAATTTTCAATTGGTCCTCCATTTTTATGTAATACCTACCTATCAACAGCTTTTGCCCGCGACTTCAACCACGTGGACTACAGATATAGCCTATATCTTTCTCCATACTCCTAACTATGTGTATGCAAAATTTTAAGAAGATAAGTTGAGTAAGAGGTAACAAAAAAAAACTCATTTTCGAACTTATAATATTTCATAGGATTGTATAACATCTGCCTCATAGGAATGAATGGAAGATATTACTTTCACCTGTAGCGACCGAACCTATTGCATAAAATATCAGTAAAAACCTTAGATCACATCACACTGGTGAAAAACAATGATGGCTCTTTCTTAATAGTTGTTTACTCAATCCAATCCCATACCAAGACTATAAGAATGTAGTCTTGTAGTGAGGGTTTAGGTCAAGGAAAAAATACTACTGTACTAAACATTAGCATACAGCATACAAGTACATTGTGGTATACAGCAGCCAATTACAGTTCCCTAGGGCACGCCACAAAGCAAGGGTTTTTGCTCATAGTCACCACGCTGGGCAGGGCAGTTGGTGACTGCAATGTGATTTTCGACTATGTTGTCAACACAGCTGTCTACTTACCGGAAACCCTAAATCACCTCTTACGATACCCACAGGCAGACATGGGGTGGTATTCTACTCTGCCGACACTACCCTAAAGACTATATTATATGTATTAATGAATACTTTCTGTGTTTCAGCTGAAGGGGAAATCGTTTGCCGTAAATAGAAACTGAAGACACCGGAAGTTTTGTGGCTGAAAATAAAATAATATCCTTAGGTTTGTAATTTTGTCCATAATTCTGTTTAGGCAATGTCCGTAGTCCCGTAGAAAAGACATACATGACCTTTGAGGAGGAATATTGTTATGAAAGTCACCTTCATATTATAATAGAACACTACCTATAATGCGTATTTGTTTATGGGAAAAGGCTACTTGAAAACGCCAAAGAGCACGTTTTCCAAGATATTAATCCATGTTTTTAATGAAGTATGTACCTATATATCATTTTCATTATGTTTTGCACGCGGTACACAAAAATTACATATCTGATGAAGTCATAAGTTTTCTTCGCGGCAAATAAGGTACAGTCTGGATTCAATAAGGTACATTTAGGTATACATGTTGCACCTAGCAATATTATGTAATGGGTACAAATGAAAGTCATGGTTGCATCCGGTATGTTACAGATGAAGGCATTGAAGACCTTTGTTTCTCATATGAAAATGTTACTGAAATTTACTATGAAAAGTTACTTAAAGCTTTGTTATCTTTAGCCTTTTATAGCATATCGGAAAGCTTGGCATATCGAATTTCAATTGTACAATCTTACTACAGAAAACCAGTCCAAGAAAAAGTCGAAAAAAAAATAATAACTTTTTTGTAACATGCTAAGAAGTCAGTACAATTTCTTGTTTGTTAAAAGCTTCTTTCAATCTTGGTTTAACTAAAATTAAGTATTAGGTAGGTAAAATAAGGAAGAATGCATAGTTATGGGGCTTTAATAAAAATATATGAGGTGAATATGTAAGGGTCATAATCATAAAAAAAAAAAAAATCCTTTCTCCCTTAAAAACCTGAAACAGCCAAATTTTACGCGAAGATACCGTACCGATGTGTAAAAAAGGCTGGTATGATAAGGTTTTTCTCGTTAGAGCCTACTGGAAATGCTTTCTTATTTATATTTGTGAGATCAGCGTCAAAAGGTAAATATTATAAATGGATGTCGAAAACACGTAAGCATCCTTAAATATTTTACAATAACAACTCTACCTCTACTCTATAATGCAAACATAAACAGAACCAAGCACTTGAATCTTGGCAAGATTGCATTAGATCTAATCAACCGTGTGCATGTTTCAGGAATGACAAGGAGATTGATGGTCATTGAAAGTGAAGAAGGAAGTGGTGTAGGTGGTGAGATGGCGGTGGTAGCTGGGGGTGCTGTGTGTGCCCGCGGTGGACCGGCGCCCCTCCACTGGGGCCGTGTGCAATTGCCACATAGACTACGGCGGCGCGCGGCCCTCGCACACCATTCGACCTCCGCGCACCGCAGTCTTGGCATATCAGCCCTGCACTAAACACGCGTTCGAGAGTTAGACTCTCGTATCGAATCGACGAACAGGTCCGTACCAATACAGTGAAAGTGTCATCAAACCGTAAAATAAGCAATTAGCCGCGAGTGTTTATCCAGCTTCTTCCGAATGCTTTTCTATAATTAGCGGTGCATTCCCGCGCTCCAGCACTGTAACTTTACCTGGAGCGCCCAAATTAGGTGCGCCGGCGCACAGCCCACACGTTGCGCCCGCCCGCCCTGTGTGCTATATACCTACATTCTTTACATGAATCGTCCGTAGCATTCGGAGGAAGCTCGTGAAGCCAGCGCAACGTACGGTAGATACATGTGCTTGTGGAGCAACCCGGTGGCAGTCGGTTTCGGATGCAATACAAGTGTGCGTGAAGACGACTTGGAGTGTGGCCAATATGCAATGCATTAACTAGAATTATCAATTTCGTTTCTCTTTGATGCTATTAGTGCAACGGGTGTTTATCTGGACCATAGTAAAATAAAGTTGCAATTTTGAAATGCTGTTATCATTACATTTGTGTGAGTGTTTATTAACTTTGCCAACCAGTTGATGTCGTTTACAGACACTAACTGGTTGGCAAAGTTAATAAACACTGGAGAAATTTGCCCATTTGAAATTAATATAGAAATAATATTTTATGAACTTTAGTTTTGGTGTATTAATGAGGACTTAACTGTGCTACAATGATTAATGTTTTGGATAACAGGCATATCTGAGCTGTGCCAACTCGTCTTCGCCGCGTCTGTGTAACCCTGACACATCGGGATTGATTAGAACATAACCACGCATCTGATTCTATATTTTCTTTTTGCAGGATTAGTTAAGACAGCACAATGCCTTTCAAACCAGCAGATAACCCCAAGTGCCCCAAATGCGGCAAGTCCGTATACGCCGCCGAGGAGAGAGTCGCCGGTGGACTTAAATGGCACAAAACATGCTTCAAATGCGGTAAGAATTCTGGAAATCTTGCATAAATAGATAGTTATAGGTATTACCGGTTGGATGCAGGCCACTTTGGACCGGTCGGAATGGAGGTTTTTAGGGGAGGCCTATGTTTAGAAGTGGACTTCTCAAGGCTGAGAATGATGATGAGTTATCTGCTCTAAGCTTTGTCTGTATGTTAAATTTTCATTTTAAAACAGCTGGACGAATGTTGATTTCTAAATACATGATAGGTTGAGGAAATAGTAGCATACAAACAAAAAAAAATATCACGATGAAATATTGCTTCCTCGAAATGTTACTTTTGTAGTCCACGTGGACTTCTATCTATGTTTCCTTCCTTCCTGTGAATAGATTTTTAAGCTACTAATACGGAGATGAGTAACAAACAACCTAAGGATTGTATCCCGAAGAAATAACTTTCCAGTCAAAGTAATTATTAATTTACTAAGTCCCTTATTTTGTTGTGCAACTTTAGCTCAATGTCAAGAAATAAGGACATTAACATTTAAAAAAAGATTGTAACACACAATAACAAATTAATCTAAATTCTTTCTTGATATTGACCTAAATAAAATTGTTACGGGTCCAAGTGAATGGTTTTTTATACTTACCTACGCACTTTGGTGAATTTTCATTGGAGTGAAGTGCAGGGTGTTAATAAATCGATTATTAAATAAAAAAAGCATTAGGTATGTGGTGACTGTAGGTATTCTTGGGTCGATAAAATAAAATCCACGTGTCCCCTACGTTATTAAGTATAATAAGAAGATGGAAGTCATAAAAGCTGGGTTAATAAGTTCATCATTAGGTACAGCAATTATGTCCACTGCTGAACACAGGCCTCCCTAAATGACCTCGACTGCGACCGGTTGGTAGCGGCCTGCATCCAACTGATCCTGACTAGGTCATCCATCCATGTTATGGGTGGCCTGTTCACGGCACACATTACATATTGCTATACAATAAAGGAAACTTGCCTAAAAGGTTAAGTGTCTAAAGCTTGCATCACGCCTTTGGCTTAGTCTAAACTAAACCTACGAGTAAAATGAAATAAAGTCCCGGAAAATCAACTAGTTTTGGATAATTTCTAAGTTTCGACTGGCTTGAGATACCTATGGGGACGGCTTTAGATACTTACCTAAGTAATCTAGAGTTAGGTATTTGTTTGTAATCCTGTAGCAAGATTTCGTCTTTATAATTTACAAGTGGATATCCGTGAATTTGTCCGCGTGGACTGCAAAAAAAAACAAAATGTCGAAATTATCCAGGATAAAAATATTTTCCCGGGATAAAATGTGTTAATCCAGGGTGTCAGCTAACTCCATACCAAATTTTATTAAAATCGCTCCAGCCGTTTTTACATGAAAGAGTAACAAACATCCATCCATTCATCTATCCATACTTACAAACTTTCGCGTTTATAATATTAGTAGAATATTACCGTCAATAACATCCCGGTTATTTCTGAACAAATACCTTAGAATATAAGTTTACTAAATATAATTACTAATTTTGAGTCTGTTTATTATACAGGACTTTGCGGAAAGCCCCTTGACTCCACCAACTGTTCAGAACACGAGGGTGAAATTTTCTGCAAAAACTGCCACGCGCGCAAATTCGGACCTAAAGGCTACGGTTTCGGCGGTGGTGCTGGCTGTCTGTCCATGGACACCGGATCCCATCTGCAAGACACGTAAGTAGATACCCTCTGAAACTCCCGCCGCCCGCGCCACTGAGGGTCTTTCCTTATCTAAGGTCGCACGACGGCCGGCCTAAAGGCCCGTACGTAACAAGATTAACCGCGTGTATATAAACTCATAGCAAGTAGAAAGTGCGCGCTAGGCTGTAAATTACGAGCCGCCTGACAAATGCATGACCAGTCTTCGTTTATGTCGCAACAGGAATTGAGTACGAGGAGCAGTCTGCAGAGCATGGGACGCCGACACACATCTCGGCCAAACACCGGTGCCTCATGAACGCACGCCATTCTTACTTTAAATTTAGTTAGGGTTATTTATTCGCTATCGCTTAATTTATATTGTTTATCGGTCTAATATTTAATATAAAACCAAATAAAAGAGTCGACTACCAAAAACTTAGTTGTGTTACCGTGTCGGAGGGCGGTCGAAGCCGGCACGGGTCCTTGCGGTGCCGCCAGGATCCGCGCCAGATCGAGCGCCCTCCCACCCTTCCCCCTCCCTTCCAACCGGGACTACCCGCAGAGGAGCAATGGTGAGAAACCAATTTGTAAAGCCTCAGCACGGCTTCGCAATTGCTCCAGATGCACCTAGATGGCATGCGCATTGTACTTCCTTCTGGTATAATAACTTTCTTCGCTTCTATCTTTTAACCTTCTACTAACGCTTCCGTCTTAGCTTTAACAGTAGCCTAAATGTGATGGGATAAGGAAAGCGCCCTCTTTGTAATAGCAGTAGGCCGTACACGGATCGATGCGGAGCGGGCGGCCGGGAGCTATTACCTTCTCCCATTACGGCGGAGGTGCACCGCCGCATCAGCTTCGCCAGTTCCGTGTGACCGTGTTAGACTAGGGAAGGCCGGCATTTAGCCCGGCAGGCTTTTAACATTTCTTCTAAAACGTTGCTCGACACATTGCTTCTGGTGAATTGTTTGTGATCTAAGTTTGTACACAGGGTTGAACGGGAGGTAAAGACTAACGGCGCTTGCTTGGAACCGCGTGTGATCGCGAAGGCGCCGCCCGGTGAGGGCTGCCCCCGTTGCGGTGGCTATGTCTACGCTGCCGAGCAGATGTTGGCTCGCGGAAAGGTCAGTTCTCGATTCTTCGACATGAAACGGCATCCATCTATCAAATTCATAACGCTGATTTGCTTCGTTGGATACATTGAAAGAGCTTAAATGAAAACATTAAATATTGAATGAAAATGCTTGTTTCTTATTATGCCGTAGGGCTATCACAGGCGATGCTTCAAGTGCCTAAGTTGCAACAGGACACTTGACTCAATGATGCACTGTGATGGTCCGGACATGGATATATATTGTCGAGGTATCTAAATGTGGGTTTACCAATCGTATCCCGTCCAAACTTGTGCCACTAACACCATATATCTTGTGATAACCGTCTGTACGGATTATCAGACTACCCGCATGTCCCTCACTGTTCACTATATGTCCAGGCGTGGCACAGGGAGTGTTTCAAGTGCGGCGACTGCGCTAAACGACTGGACTCCACCAACTGTTGCGAAGGCCCTGACAAAGACATTTATTGCAAAGGTTGGTTCCTCTTCCGTTTACACTTTAACTTTTCATTTGTACATATTATCCTTTTATGATTTTATCTAATATGATAATTGAAAACTGTTATCGGTAGCATTCAATTTATCCTGTGTTTTTTAACAATCCCGTGTTCTCCATTAATTGTATTTGATGTTTTTTCTGTAGTATGCTATGCCAAGAAGTTCGGTCCTAAGGGCTACGGTTATGGCAAGGGTGCTGGTGTCTTGCAGAGCGACCCTAACGTCAATGGGTAAGGATGGAGTGGACTGGAGAGCTGGCTTTTTTATAACCATAACCATAATTTTTTATAACATATAGAAGGCACAACTGCTTAATTTCTAGATATGTAGAGTTAGGTTTCCACAAATGTAATTATGCTATGCTTACGAATCTAATGCTTTGCTTTCGCTATAGGATGTTACGCGCAAAGATTTGGTCCACGAGGTGTCGGACATGGGGGGATGTCAACTCTTGGTCTTATGTGTGATATAAGAGACTTGGAATGGCAAAGGTACATCGATGTAGAGTGAACCCTGTGGACGGTCTATAAGACTTACAAACCACATTAAATGTCCTCACAACTCATAACAAGTAACCTGACCATATTAACACATCATTACTATTTACTTATATAGACTGCTTTGGCAAATACTTGGCTAGTTTATACTAACATATTAAATGAAATGGTTTGATTCGTAATCTAATTGTTATATCATTAATTAAATAATAATACACTTGTCTTAATGTAGGTAGATATTCTTTATAAAAAATTTAAGAAAAAATAACGTTCCATAACATGTTACGCAGACTTCTCAAGTTACATGACAGGTTTAGGTTATTTCCATCGCATAGTCACTTTCATAAAAACAGCTTATAATACAAACAAGAGATGGCAACACGCCAGGTTGGAAATAGCACGCGCTCTCCGCTCTCCAATGGACTAATTTTAATATCGGCGGTCTAACCACGGCTTCTGAGCAAGATGTTATATGACGCTTGTGCCATGCCACAAGTTCGCCCATATATCTCCTGGTTAATGGGCCAGAGCGAAATGAGGGATGCAATGGCATTTTGTTTACAAAGTTACATCATTTTAATGAGCGGCTTTTCATAGCGATAACGGTTCTTTTTGTACTTGTATGATAGATTTTGATATAGCTATTACACATTATTGACATAGCCAAATGTGTGTAATTGGTCCTTTTGAGCTGATCAATATTTGTGTAACGTATCAATGAATTTTGATTAATAGTTAGTTAAGTACTACATTTTAGATCATAATGAGTGTATTCTTCAAATAAAAATTATAATCGGTGTCAGATTGTTCAATTCGATTATTCAAGAAAAAAACGCGTGGCTTTACCTAGGTAGTCATACTCATCAACTATATAATTTTTTCCGAAATCAATAAAGACCAGAACGTTCGAAAATTAACCTGTAACATTTGAACAGCGAACAAGCCCCGAAGACCACCCTGATCGACACCACCTCAATCATGGCGCCAGCCGGCAAAGGTTGCCCAAGGTGCGGAGGCGTAGTTTTCGCTGCTGAGCAGGTCCTTGCCAAGGGCCGCGAATGGCATCGCAAGTGCTTCAAGTGCCGTGACTGCACGAAGACCCTCGACTCCATTATTGCCTGCGATGGCCCGAACGGCGAGGTCTACTGCAAAACCTGCTACGGCAAGAACTGGGGCCCTCACGGCTACGGCTTCGCTTGCGGATCCGGTTTCCTGCAGACCGATGGCTTGACGTAAGTATTTTAATAACTAGATATATCTTATGTAGATAGCTATTTACTTTATACAGGATGATTTTTTGTCGTCGACGTTCCCGAAAACTACGGAATCTCCTCATCATCGCGATCATTTTTCTCCATGGAAGCATACCTGGGAAGTGTCTGGTTTCCAAAATATTAGGGTCCAAAGTTGAGTAAATAGACTGCATTTTTCTGCATAAATACACATAGACGCACGTAGCAAGATTTTTTCACGAGAAATAATTAATATCTGTCTATAAATAAACTAGCATAAACACTAGACACTATAAATTTCGCCAGATCAAGTAATTAAAAAAAATTAAAAAAAAAAAATCCCAGCATTTTTTTTGGAATAAACTTACTTTATTTTATGTATAGAGTACGCACCCTTCGTTAAAGGTGGCCACAAAAAAACATTCTGTATAATTTATCATATGTGTATTTATTTATATAGCTACAATTTTAGGGTATCTACGACATTCGTAGTACAGCTACGATTCGTAGTCAGTTTTCGTAGCATTAATAGTGTAGAAAGAAATAATGGAGATGATCTAGTTTATTTTTTATTTTCGCAAAATAGAAACAATTAAATCTTACTAGCCAGGCATGTATCAAAGCTTAGGTCCTTTTAGAGGCTGTAAAATGTACATGTTTATCATTAGATTAAAATTAATCCATATTGTTATAGCGAGGACCAAATTTCGGCCAGCCGTCCGTTCTACAACCCCGATACCACCTCCCTGATGGCTCCGAAGGGCCAGGGCTGCCCTCGCTGTGGTGGCATGGTCTTCGCGGCCGAACAACAACTCGCTAAGGGAACTGTAAGTAGCTCTATTCGGTATTTATATTTCTTAATGTTTATGTTATATATATACATAATTATAGATACACACGTTTAGCTTAGTGAAGATAGGTATAAATACATAATCAGTTAAAGTTACTAGCTTATCGCCAGAGAGAACACGCGAGTTTCTTATGACGGGAGGAAATACAATTTAACCTAAGCCCCGCATCAGCACAAGATTAGCAGTTTATGTTACACCTACTGGATATTTGATCATCCTAGCTAGTGCATATATTAAATTCGATATAATAGGTAGTTTTACGAAATAACGGAAAAGCAAAAGGTACTTAAACATAATTTTCACGACTTTTCACGCCTACCAATGTATAATAGAAAATCAGTAAGTAAGATAGTATAGAAAAAAACACATAACCTAGCTATTTGGATTTTTTTACATAGTAGGTAGACAGCAACAGCAAGCTGTTCACTGCATATGCGCATAAGATTGAAGCTATCTTAAAATTTATAGGTTACGCTCATACCAATCTTCCACTTATATGGCGGAACGTAATATAAATCTATCTCAGCGAGGCTTACGTACCTAACACAGAATGTGTCTAACATACGAACTGCAGAATTGTAAAGATATCGTACAGCCACGTATAGCATAGCTTAATATAATAACATAGGGTTAGATAAATCAGTGACAAGTTGCTCGCTCATCACCTGAGAGAACGCCATAAATTCCTTACTCGACTCTTACGACGTGCACATAATTAGATGCAGCTGATGTTTTAGCACATGTATCTAACTAAAGGGATATTTCAGATGTGGCACAAGAAATGCTTCAACTGCGCCGAGTGCCACCGCCCGCTGGACTCCATGCTAGCATGTGACGGCCCCGACAAGGAGATCCACTGCCGCGCCTGCTACGGCAAGCTGTTCGGGCCCAAGGGCTTCGGCTTTGGCCACACCCCCACTCTCACCTCCACCGATGCTGAACCCACCATCACATAGTAAGAACCGTTTCATTATAAGTTTAGTTACTGTCTAACTTTACGTACTCTGTGGCTACGTTGCCTTTCAATTTATTTTTAATACATAACTAGGACCTGATTAACCCAGACTTATTAGAAGCGAAACGCAATAATAGTGAAAAAACACAATTATCACTGTCATATTGCTACTTCATTGTTAGAAGATACGTAATCAGCCTAGGAACACACTTGATCAGTTGCTGCCTATGCACCTACATGCTGATACTTGTAGTCAAATTAATGGCAATTCTGTGTTATGTGAGCAATAAGATGTATACTTAGTAAACATTAAAGTTCAAGTGGTGTGGAATGGCAAACTGCAACTGATAAGAAATAATAGCAGTTTTGTACTGATATGAAACTAGTGCATACACTACTGGGCCAATTATTTTATAGTAATAAAATTTTAATTACAGCACAGAACAAATGCCCTTCACTGGTCAGAAGGCAGCCAAAGGACAGGGTTGTCCTCGTTGTGGATTCCCTGTATATGCTGCAGAACAGATGCACTCCAAGAATGGCACATGGCATAAGAGGTGTTTCTCATGTGCAGACTGCCATAGATCTCTTGTAAGTATATCAATTTTTTTTACTTGGTAAAAATAAAATTGATTCCATGGAGAAGAAATAAAAGAGGAGTAGCGGCTAACTATATTTTCATACAAAAATAGTGTGCCTCATTATAATAATAAAGTTTATTTGCTAGATTTTGGGTGTAAAATAAGATGTCAGATTACAATTTCATCCCTTACAAAATCTACTTAATTTTAAGCGTGCAAATGTCATACAGTAAAAACCACAAATAGTTTACATAAAATTATTCGTCACAATAATCTATATCAATTTAGTGCATTTAATAATATTATCAATATGGTTCAAGATTGTTTTACTAGTGCAATTACTCATCGCTATGCTTATGGCCTCATGATTGCCACACAACTCACTTCATAGTTCCACCTCCTCTTTTATACCTTCTTCATGATTGATTCATTGAAGTAAAGGCTATTGTGGATTTTGATATGTTTAGGTAACTAACATTTAATAAACATTCGTCAGCTTTCTGTCTTCATCCCATTATTTATGGGATCAGTACAATATATTTTGTTTTGAAACTCATACAAAACCTTTTTGTAAACATTGACTAATTCAATTATTATTCCACTACTGTTAATGGCTTCATTTACAGGGAACTCATATTAACATATAGGTAAGAACAATAAAACAAAATTTCCAAAATAAAAAATTACAGCTTATATTAACTTATATTTGATTCGTTTTTAAATAACTTCTATCATCATCATCGTCTTTATCCAAATGAGTATTTAAGAACTCTTCTACAGAGTCAGTGTTCCACTTCTCAATTGCTACCGTGTCTCTTACTATTCCATCCTTATCCAATAACTTGATAATTGGATCTAACCCACGTACATACTTGATTTGTAGATTAGGAAATTTAGCAGGTCGGTCACTCTTAACGAAGGCTTGGATCTGAGGATATGCAGGGAATTTACAAGTGCATACTTCTAATATGGCACGAGCATACTTTTTCTCCTTTGGAGCTGATGAATCATGATGACAACATTCTTTACAATGTTCTACAAGTTGTTCTAAGCTGAAATCTTTTAATTGATCGCAGGATGAACACAATAGGTTAGATTTGATAAATCCTAGAGCAGCACAGTCTTCAGTAGAAAATTCAGCTACTATATTATGAATAGATAAACATGTTGCAAGCAAAAAAGCGCAAAACAAGATCTTGACACAACTCATTTTAAATTGTAGTTTGTAGAATAAAACCATTAATTATTATTTTTTTAGCAAATAGGTAGGTACAATATTTTAAAATCCCAACACAACACAATTTTTTTTTGTTTAGTTTATCCCGAAGGAAAGGCAAGGGGAACTAAGCCCATACAGCCATTGTCTTTAGTAAATGATTTCTGAATTTATGATGGATGATATGATGATGATGAATGGAAACGCCGGAAAAATCTTCAAGAACAAGTGTAAAGTTAGTCAAATTGAAAAATAATTGCATAAACAATTTACATGGGCCCATGAAGAGATCGTATTCCGGCTAAAGTTTTACTCAGCTTACCTGCGTATAAAACCATGCACACGCACTAGATTCACATCACAAGTAATCAAAATATAACTTATCTACCAGAAAACATCACTTTGCGGACACATGCAAGACATTTATAAATAATTTTTGATTTTCACAAGAAAATTACACCTGCACTCTTCCAGCTTTTCCCGCCAAATCCCCCAACACAATTTTAATTTTTTGACATTGACGTATTAATTTTTTAATTTGATGTGTTCTCAAATTCATATTTTTACATTATGTAATGTAAAGAGGCACGATTCGGCGGGAAAAGCTGGAAGGGTGCAGGTGTAATTTTCTTGTGAAAATCAAAAATTATTTGTAAATGGCTTGCATGTGTCCGTAAAGTGATGTTTTCTGGTAGATAAGTTATATTTTGATTACTTGTGATGTGAATCTAGTGCGTGTGCATGGTTTTATACGCAGGTAAGCCGAGTAAAACTTTAGCCGGAATACGATCTCTTCATGGGCGCATGTAAGTTGTTTCTGCAATAATTTTTAATTTTGACTAACTTTACACTTGTTGTTGAGGATTTTCCCGACGTTTCCATTCATCATCATCATTATCATCCATCATATGTTCAGAAATCATTTACTAAAGACAATGGCTGTATGGGCTTAGTTCCCCTTGCCTTTCCTTCGGGATAAACTAAACAAACAACAATGTAAAGAGGCACTGAACGAGATAATATCTCATATATAATATACAGAATGTAACAAAAAGGGTATGTTAAGCGAAAAGCTATATAAAAATCGCCCACTATAGAAAACCTATCTACAAAATTTGAGACTCGAAATCACATTTTTATTTTTCAAGATTGTATGAAAATTTCTGAGATATTTAAAAATTCTCCATACTATCGGGAAAAATAAACATGTGATTTCGGGTCTCAAATTGTGTGGGCAGGTTCTCTACAGTGGGCTATTTACATAGCTTTTCGCTTAACATACCCTTTTTGTTACACCCTGTATATTATGATAATACGAGATAATATATTATGTACATAGATAGGTAATTTTATAGGTATAACAAGAATGAAGATATCTCAGACAAATATTTCTTAATTTAGATTGAGTGAGATCATAGGCATTACGTTCACCAGGGATTTGTATCTCCTCTTTTCTATGTACGTTCACAAACTTGTTGTCTGTGTACCCGTTAACCACTAGGTTGTCCCACGTAATGGATTTAATGATGATTTCTTTTACTATTTTATTTCCTTAGAAAAATTTAAGTAATGTAGGTAGGTACTGCACTGCAGCAATTTCTGTTAATCGAGCGGCTCAATAGATTTACAGCATCATTAATACTTACCTCTGTTACCCAGGATTCCACCAATCTGAATGACGGACCCAACGGCGAGATTTATTGCCGCGGATGCTACGGAAGGAACTACGGACCTAAAGGCGTTGGCTTCGGTATGGGTGCAGGCACATTAACCATGGCATAAAACTATATCAAGCTGGACTTAATAGGAACCAAACTCTAGACAGAGGGTAGCACCGAAGAAAGTTAAAAACATGCTTATTCACAATCATACCATTAATTAAACTGGTTTTAATATTGGTTGATACTATACAAGAGACTTAATGACTTAAGTTATGATAGATAGGTGCAGATGCAGATATTTTATGATGAGTATATAAATTAAAGGTTACATTTTCATTCCTTTAATGTGTACAAATTGTGGTGAATGTGTCTGGGCCCTTAGTTTATAAGTTTGTCATAAAATATTTTAGGTATATATTGGATAGTATGTAAGGCATATAGACTTAATTTGTAGATATGTAAGAATCTAATCACAATAAAATTTATTATAAATGGAAAAAATGGAAAAAAAAAAATGGCATTGTGATTGTACCTCCGTACACTATGGGGGAAAACTATCCTGTAAATGATAAGATTGCAATTAACTGCAATCGTTTCGACCGACCAGATCTCGATTCGTAGATCTGAAGTGTCTATACATATTTTTATATACCAAAGATTTTGTACATAATTTTTTTGTTATTTTATTATATCAATCAGCAATAAGCTGTGCTAGATTATAATAATTCTAACTAGGTATAATGCTTTAGAGCTTTTGCGATGTAACATACACAATAAAATGTTAGTAATAAAAAACAAATGACAGCTTATTGCAATTTTATCGCGACCGTAATCAACTTGTATAAGTTATTATAATATTTATTAAATAAATACAATACTATTATGTGTTTTTTCATTTACATCCTTAACAAAACACTCATTTGTACTTACTGGAAATTTATTAGAAAAATATTTATCACTCAAATTAGGCATATTAATTTTAATTAATCCAAGGATACATAGAAATATATCACATTAATTCACTGGAAATAACATTGATTGACAAATTGTTTATAAAATTATAACTAGTAAATACATGATCACATTGCAAAAAATAACAGGTTAGTAAACACTTAATTATTAAATTACCGAAAGTTATCGGTGACATGATGCTTCATAAACAAACATCCTAAGTTCTAAAATAGGCGGATATATTTTTATGGTAAGGTACAATATGGACATCAGAAAATTATTAATAGGCGATTGGCGTGTTCTTGTAAGTATGCACGCACCATGCCATCTAACAGGGCAACATAACATCAGCCAGCTTACTAAGCTTAGGTATAGGCCGCGAGGTGTAAGCTAAGCTTTGCATTTGTGTGGGTGTACATAGATACGTGAGTTTTGCACTTGTGTTAGTGTACATAGACAGTGTTTACTGCATCGACATGTCATGCTTGCAAATTGCATGTATACTCACACAAATGCAAAGCTCAGCTACACCTCGCGGACTATACATGTATAAAAGAGAGGTCACATATTAGTACCCTTTTAGCCACTAGATGGCGTTTTCCAAGTATACCATCTATTTCCCTCTCTCATTCTCAGATAAAGCAAAAGTTAAAAAATAGTAAAGTACAAACCACATAACAGAATACCATTTTACAATATAAAACATTTACAGAGAGTATCTCAAAAGTTTCATTTCACTTTAGCACTGGCAATCTTAGTAAGGAAGTATCTTATACTTCTCTACAAACTCAAGATGTTTTTCACAGTACTTATATTTTATTATAGAACTTATACATAATAATGACACATGCAAGAACTATTTAACTCATTCATGCATGATAGATAACCAAGTGAAATATTATTATCAATATTGCTTATAATATTTTCGCTCTAAGAATTTTTATGATTAACAACCTCCAATCAAATGAAATAAATTTGATTTCTACCTATTAAAGGAAAAATTAAGTACTGCAAAATTACAAATAGGTATAAAAGAAAGCGAAAAACTGTTGGTTGGTCCTCATGATAATAAAAGATATGAAATATGATAAATGAAAACAAAGGTAAAAAAGGTGTCACGCGTTAAGAAACAAAATAAAATTGTTAATGCATGATACATGATACATTCCTAGTGAACAACAATGGAATCAACGTGCTTAAGATAACCCAAACCATTATAATATTAGTAGACAGATTTTTGTTTGACAAAAATGTACAGACATACATTTAGAAATGGTTTGTTCATCTTCTCCATCTCACTTTTTCTTCTTAGTAACAAACCGAGGTCCTTTATTCTTCTTCTCTTCTGGTTCCGGAGTAACAAAGCCATATTTGTCCCTTAGCCGCTCTCTAATAAGTAGCCCCTTTATTAAACGCTTCCAGTTGCCGTACACCCGTGAGTCTATCTTCTCTCTTTCCCTGCGCTCTTGCTCTTCTTGATCCTATACAATTTGAAGGAATGTATTAACCGATTGGTGTAACAAATAACGCTTGAATGTTAAATGCGATGACCAAGTTCAAGGTTTACTAAAGGGCATCACAGTACTGGGTGAATACCTACTATAGTCCGATTTTTAATTATGTAGAGTAAAATGACATTTGGAGGGTTACCACTTTAGCGAAATAAAAAAATAGTGTTACTCCAAAACTTCTGAGCTATAGTCGAGCCTACCAAGCCGGTCCCCTGATTACGTAAAAGCAATAGCTGTGTGTGCGTGCGCGCAAACGAGCGCTCGGCGTCCTCCCGCGCCCCGCACCTCACCTTATTGTACTGTTCATTACAAAATCGGCGAACAAGATAGAAAGAAAATTATTGTACTGTTCATTACAAAATCTGCGAATGTACAGCGGTGGTAATTTGATTACTTGGTAGGTGTATTTATTGTGGGCGGGACTTCAGCATTGTGAGCCATATTGCACCTTATTATGTCGACGTAAGCACAGCGAGTGCTTACCATAGAGTATACATAAACCATAGAACGCCAGTTACTATTGTGCCCAGTAAGCAAAATTTTCTTGATTTTTATACTGATTGACAGTGACACGACCTGCCAACCCTATGCCCGTACATATCTACGCCTATGGATATAATAAAATTGTAAAGCGCGCTCTATAGCTTACATAAGCTATATCTCCTGTCCACCTTATCGAATTTACGCCACAAAAAAGGATCAATACCACGGAGAAGAAATAAAAGAGGAAGTATATTTTCATACAAAAAGAGTGTGCCGCGGAGCGGGGGTGAAGTATGGGACGAGGGGAGCATTGAACACTGCAGCCCTGCCCATTTACATAGAAACCACCTTGTAGTGACTAGTCAAACTACTTGCTCATTATCAATATCGTTCAAGATTAAATAAATGAAATTGTATTAGGCGTTACAATCAGTGAAGGGTCAGTGGAGGGTGTAGGGCCCGATGGTGGGCGCACCCATAGTAATCGTTTAAGATTGTTTTACTGGTGCAATAACTCATCGTTAGAAGGCAATATTATACTACGTTTTAGCAAAGACAATTATACAAGACTGCTAATATCCATACAAATTGGCGACCGCAGAAAAATTATTAAAGTGAACTACAATAAATATGCTAAACAAACAACAAGAAGAGTAATCAGTCGAATTATCAACGAAACAACTTTTTGTGCACTTAATAAACTAGCGAAGGCCCACTATTTCGGCGTAAGCTGCGGATCATTCAGAGATCGGCAGCCCCCTAATTACCTACTGCAAGTTACATAATCAGGGAACGGAATGTTGGTACCTACTCTAAGTACTAAGACGGATAGAGTAGGTACTATAACATTTAGGCATATCACTGTTTAAATTACTTAAATCCATTAAGAAATGACAACGTTAGAGAAAGTAAAAATTTGTATACATACGAAGGGTTCTGTGGGCTAGGATAAGTTAGGTAGGTACTTATGGACTCGGCTATGACTAAATTAAATGTGGTGTGTATGTATGTAGGTACTTTGTATAAAATTTGAGATCACTATGGGTGCGCCCACCACCGGGCCCTACACCCTCCACTGACCCTCGGATCTGATAACTTATAATTGCCGAAAACAGGCACTTGCACTAACTACAATCGCCACGAGAAACCAGACCCGAGCACCTAGCATGCAAGACGATACATTGCACTATTCCGAAATCAAAAACTAGATAAATAATCTAGATATGTTTCGCCAACAACCGTGGCATCCTCAGGATTATAGAAATTAGTAAATTAGTAAACCACTAATTATTACGAACCTCTAAAACTTATTACTTACGAACCTTATTACTTACGAACCTCATTACTTACACAGAATTAACTACCCTCTACTAGGTATTAAAAATATATAAATAATTAATTACCCACCATTATTTATATTTCAAATAAATATATACTATTTGTGCACACAAACCAAATAGTATTTGCAATGTATCGTCTTGCATGCTAGGTGCTCGGGTCTGGTTTCTCGTGGCGATTGTAGTTAGTGCAAGTGCATGTTTTCGCAATTATGAGTTATCAGATCCTGAGGGTCAGTGGAGGGTGTAGGGCCCGGTGGTGGGCGCACCCATAGTGAATGTTTGAACTTCCGAATTGTAACGCCTAATACAATTTCATTTATAAAATTTGAGTTTTAGAGAAATATATTAGAATTAATTATTTAAGGTAGGTAACTAGGTCTTCTATTGTATAATTATGAAAAGGAAGAAAAATATTTAATTAAAAAAAGACAAAAACATCTTTTAATACTGCACGACCGAAGATTCGAACGTACGACGTACGACTTTTGATTATAATAATATGAGTTTGACTAGTGCTCTGGGCGTGGTGGCTATTTGAACTGAGGCCACCAGAACCAGAGTGGCCCAAATACAAAATACGAATATGTGGATATATGCCAAAATACTATTATAATAATAAGAATCAAGATGCCACAACATATTTTTTTTTATGTCATCTATGATTGTTTACTGAAATTACCTTTGAGCCACTCTGGCTTTGAGCTTGGGGGTTTGAAAGGGGCATTGTCGTGCTTAACTAATATTTTCACAAATTGTGGTTTGGGCCACTCTGGTTCTGGTGGCCTCAACTGTGAATATCGTGACGAAAAATCTAATCATATACGTAGCGTTTGCTGCAAAGTCGATTTAACTAACTCGAAGTAATTAGCACTAATTCCGAAATAAAAAACTAGATTAATAATCTACATATGTTTCGCCAACAACCGTGGCATCCTCAGGATTATAGAAATTAGTAAATTAGTAAACCACTAATTATTATGAAACATTAAAACCAGCAGTTATGAGTTATCAGATCCGAGGGTCAGTGGAGGGTGTAGGGTCCGGTGGTGGCGAACCCATAGTGAATGTGTAAACTTCCGAATTGTAACGCCTAATACAATTTCATTTATAACTAGCGGACCTGACAGACGTTATCCTGTCCCACGCCTTTGAACTAACGTCACACAATTGTTTTGCCTTCCCGGACTTTCAAATTTCGAACAAATTGTTTGTATGGGAATGTAGAAAAGGAATGTTTTAGACATGTTCAGGCATTTTTAAAAAATTTTCTCTCCGTTAGAACCATCCCTGTACTTCAAGGAATACGCTAAAAAAAGAATTAGCGAAATCAGTTCAGCCGTTCTCGAGATTCGCGCTTACCAACACATTTAGCGATTCATTTTTATATAACAGATTCCATGAGTAAATCACAGTTATTGTTCAAAATAAATAAACTGGTCTTTGTGCTAAGTAACAATAAGGTATCTAAGGTCTATCCAAAATTAGTGTTTATCTTTTGATATGAAACTAGGTAGGTAAACAGAAACAATTTTCACTATGAGATCAACTCCGAAATATTGAAAAAAAATCAGCTTTTCCATACAATCTCGAATAATTACTGCACTGAAATGTATGGAACAGCAGTTTTTTTTTTCAATATTTCGGAGTAGGTCCCATAGTGAAAGTTGTTTATTTATACCTACCTAGTTTCGTGTCAAAAGATAATCACTAATTTTAAATCGACCTTATATGTATTATAATTTATTTTTGTGAACAGATATTTTTATGTTTTTCCCAATTTACTAGGTAATATGCCATAAGCTGGCTTTGCACCGATACAATGACAATTTCTGTGACGTCACGCTTGTATTCTACTTTTAAAATCAAAATAGTTGGACCGCTTTTTTTGCAGCGTTTGTTTTTGCAGCGTTTGTTAGTCTAGGACGCCTCATTCATCTCTCTCCGCATCCGCTACTATCAATTTAGGTATTATAAGCATTATGCTTTCAGTGCTTTCTGCGCATTTTGGCAGATACAATTCGTCGTAAATACAATTTATGTTAAAATATAATAAAAATATGTTATAGAAAGGTAGAAATTATAGAGATATTTTGTTGGACTTCTGTGTTGGCGTATAAATAGCAACGCCATCTGTACAAAATTGCTACGCAACACTTAGTGGAAACTGGTAAAGCATCACGCTTTGCATTGATCGAGTAGACGAGTCGATTTTTTTGTCCATGACATTTAAAACAGTTCAGTTATGAAGACCTCTTATATTGGCGCTAGTGTCTTTGTAACTCTAATATTGTTTAATTTATTTTATTTTGTTTCATGAAAATCCGCAGGACTTTGTTATCGAAAAAGGCATTAACAATTAATGGAATTGATACAGGCAGCGACATCTGATATCACATATAGTGTGACCTGTTTGTGAGTGCGATCGGGAGCCTAATGATTGAGTGCAAGAGTATGGTAGAAAGACGAATGCCTGCGAGTACCATCCAATAAATGTTACGGTTAGGTACTTATGTATGTATGGGTTTGTATTATTAATGTTTGTAACGATATGGTGATACTGTTATGTTATAAACATATATTTGAATAAATAAATAAATAGTAAAAAAACTGCGGCGGTCGCTCATTTATATGGAGATTAGCAATCTAAGTACTAGGCGTTGGCGGCTCGTCCTAAGGAGCGCTGGTGCAGTGCACTCCCACCCACGAAGATTACATAGGCAATCTATATTTCTCTATAATTATCTTTCAATTCTACTATGTTTATACAATAGTGTCTACGCGTTCGTCTCAAGTAAGTTGTAATCTTATGTATCAAGAGGAGCGCTAGCGATCGCGCTCCAAAGAAACGAAATTTGGTACGATACCTAGTACTGTATTCAATGAGTGCGAAAGAGACATACCGAAAAAGGCCGGCGCGTGAAATGGAAGATTTCGTATGAAAAATTAGCCTTATCTGGAGCGCCGCTCACATTAATTCGCGTATGCGGCCACTAGATGTCGCTTAGTCCGAGTTAGAACGCGATATGGTTGTCTTTAATGTGTTTCATTAGGTCATCTGAATTTTAATATGAGCGTCGTTGCACAGTGAACTCCCATCTAAACATACCAGGAGCCGCCAGTGTAAGTAGGTTATATTGTCTTTGGTTTTAGTAAAAAAAGTACCCTGATAAAAGCGCTAGTGTGTTTGTAATTTTAATAAAGTTACATTTCGGAGCACAAGCGTGAGATTACAGCTACTGCGTTACACCGGCGTTGAAGCTCCTATCATGACGTCATGGCCTCACGATTACCACACGACTCACTTCATAGTCCCATCTCCTCTTTTATACCTTCTTCATGATCAATACTTAGACTAACCTTAACCCAGGCTTCGGTGATCAGTTCCTCATACTCCTGGCAGACCACAAACCCGTCGTACACGGGATGCGACCAGCCGCCATTGAAGTCGAACCCAGTCATCGCAGGCGCACAGTCTATGTTCAACTTCTTTGCTACTCGGTTCAGACAGGGCACTGCAAGTTCACATTACATAATTAATAAGACAGGAAAAAAGTGTGATCCCTGCAGTCCCCTTAGATAGTCAGGGAGTTTTTCATCTGTTCCTCGAAGGAGACTGAAAGTTAGAGAACGGAATAATCTATCTAGTTTTCAGTTTTTGTAATGAATAAAGAATAAATTTGTTTCTCCTCTCATTTTTTCAATGTAGAGTTTCTTAGAATAACTTTAATGTCACATGTTACCCTTTATTTGCAAAAAAAATCTCTTTATTTGGTTGGCTTGCTGGAAGAGATCTCTTGTAGAGTCTCTTCTTTTATCCTATAATTTAAATTTTTATTTGTGTGCAATAAAGAATGAGAAATAAATATTGTTATGAAGAACCGTGCGTGACGACATCTAATGTTTTCAACATTTAAAAATTCATTCATTGGTTGGCTGTCAAAACAGCTGCTGTAGACAAGCGAATCATGCAATAAAGAGAATTTTATAAATGTCGAGAAAAATGCTCACTGGAGTCACAGCTAAAAAAAACAGTAATTTGATAAACAATTTATGTAAATAAGTGGTATACAGGGTGATTTTTGACCGTCAACGTGCCCGAAAACTACGGCATCTCCTCATCATCACGATCATTTTTCTCCATGGAAGCGTACCTGGGAAGTGTCTGATTCCCAAGATTTTAGGGTCCAAAGTTGAATAAATAGACTGCGTTTTTCTGCATAAATGCACATAGACGCGCGTAGCAAGAATTTTTCAAGAGATATAATTAATATCTGTCTATGAAAAAAGTAGCATAAACACTGGACACTATAAATTTTGCCCGATCAAAAAATTAAAAATCAAAAAAATTTAAATCTTTTCCCAGCATTTTTTTGGCATAAACTTACTTTATTTGATGTATAGAGTATGTACCCTTCGTTATGGTGGCAACGAAAAAACATCCTGTATTATGTAGGAAGTGAAATACTTACATTTAATATGTACCGTGCCCTTGGGTAACATGCATGGCTTGAACAGTTCGACGTTTCCATATGCGTTCCTTGGGACCACACCATTTTCTGCGACAGGAGGCTCATAATCTTGCGTCTGCCATGGACCGAAAATTTCTAGAGGCTTATCTGTTATCATCTTCTTAGACAGCTGAAACGGAAAACATTATATAATGATAAAAAACTGCGAGCTCAAGTTCAGAAGAATACTATATAAATCGTGCAAAAGATGTGAGTAATTAAAGCAATGCACCATGTACGTTATTAAGGCGCTGAGATCAGACAAAAGAGGCATTTTAGAATCGATTTTTAAAATACTTGTCCAATTACCATAGCTCTAATTTTTTAATATGTTATTATTTAAATCTTTATCAAGTTTTTGGCCAACGTGGAAACTCAATTACTTAAAAAATTCTCGATAGAATTTCGATTTGAAAATTACCTTTTTTACGTTCTTATAAGCGAAATGTCTTGAAAACTATTGTGAATATCAACACGAAACTTGCATAGTTGTATAGCGCTTTATCAGATCTAGTTTATGGCCAAAGTACATTTTTTGTAATTTTTGTAGATAATTAACAATTAATAAAAAACACATCTACAACTACGCTGTGTTCTAATCCTTGCACTGGCTAGTCTCGCTCGAACATTCAGTATCACCGTGACCACTGTCAACGCCGGTTCTGTGCTTGTTTTTCGCGCGGAAATACATAATATAAAATACTATATTTATTTAGTAAGTAGACTTGGGAAATCGTAGTGTAACATAAGTTAAAAAAAGAGAGACCTTACGTAAAAAAGACTTACGTAGAAAACGTTAAGTACCTACCTACACAGATACTTTATAGTATGTTTTAGATTATACTAGCGGCCGCCCACGGCTTTGCCCGCGTGAGAGTGCATTACTCCCGTGCGAAGCCGAGGCGGGTCCCTAGTTACATTATAAACCTTCCTTGTGAATCACTTTATCTATTAAAAAAACCGCATCAAAAAAAATCCGTTCCCTAGTTTGAAAGATCTAAGCATACATAGGGATAGACATCAGAAAGCGACTTTGTTTTATAATATGTAGTGATTTCGTGTTTTAAAATGATATTCATAAGTAGGTAATTGTGTCACGTGTCTATTTTACCATTTCTATGACCTAGTAGAATTTTATATATCTACTTAGTTTTTTTAGATCCACAATATCCCGGGAAAAAAAACCGGGATTTTTCCGAACATCTTATGCAAAAGTTTACGTGTGTTAGTATAGTCCTCTTTATGACATTAAACTGCAAATAACTTAGTATCAATAGCAAATATAACAAGTAGCAGTATATACAGGGTGTAACGAAAAGGGTATGGTAAGCGAAATGCTATAAAAACAACCCACTGTAGATAACCTATCCCGAAATTTTTAGACTAGAAATCGCTTGTTTATTTTTCAAATTGTATGAATATTCCTGAGTGGGTTAGGAGTTCTCCATACTATCTGGACAAATAAATATGTGATTTTTAGTCTCAAATTTTGGTGATAGGTTCTTTATAGTGGGTTATATTCATAGCTTTTCGGTTAACATACCCCTTTTGCTACACCCTGTATATACACCACTTTGGGGGATAATGGGCGTGACTATTATGTATATATGTATATGATTTCAAATTGTTTCGAACATAAATCCCTAAGTTGCCCGCGAATCCCTAGCTGTCCCGCGACTTCGTCCGCGTGAAATAGTGACTTTCGGCAGCATTTTAATTTTTTTAGGCTAATTATTTTGCAAGTAAAACACATGTACATTAAAATAAGTTATTAAGCTTATTTAAGTACATTTTTATATGCGACATTTAGTACGATTTTTACGATTTTTAAAAGAGCTGTTTGTTGCATATTGTCCTGCTTGATAATCATTATGAAGTTGTACTCGCATATTTGTAGTGAGACAAAACTTTAAAAAATTGACGTAATTTCCATACAAACTATCATCCCCTTACATCCCTTTTTTGCATATGGCGCGCAGTGCTTGGCAAGTTTCTTACTTAATTCTCTGTATTGTTCTGTTATTCTTTTACAAACTTTGAATGTCGTATTTATTTATATCTAATGAAAAGCCTAAAAAATAAGTTTTAAGCTTCTAGCTTAAAAAATGACGTAATTTCCATACATACTTTCATCAACTATTTCAACCCCTTACATCTCTTTTTTGCATTAAAAAGTAGCCTGTGTCCTTTCTCAGGCTCTAGACTATCTCTGTACCAAATTTCATTTAAATCGGTTCAGTAGTTTAGGCGTGATTGCGTAACACACAGACAGACAGAGTTACTTTCGCATTTATAATCCGAATGAAGAATTTGAAGATCATACTTTAATACCACTTCGGGGTAGAAGAGTTATAAATAATAATGTGTTTTATCCAGCAACTGCAACCTATAACCGATCATAGCTATTTGTTTAGGAGATATTTTTAATTGCACATCAAATAAATAATCGCCTATCAATTTAATCTCATCTTTTATATACTTTATTACATACACACATACATATAATCACGCCTTTATCCCTTACGGGGTAGGCAGAGTACCAAGGGCCGATAGAACTACATGGTGCCACTTCTGACCAATTTTGAGGGTATAGTTGAAATATACGAGTTCGGTTAGTAGTGACAGATGGTCAGCCCATCGCCTACAAAACATCAAGACCCTCTTGTCCCTCAACTGACTTATACAGTATGCCCTTTATATACTTTATTACAGCAATTAAATTATTTTAGTACAAATAAACTCAATGTTTTACAAAACAACTACAGCAGATAATTCGAAAATACATAATATCAGCCCAACATATACTGTTTTCCTCGAATGCAAGACAAATTAACACCTTTTGGTACAAAAATACTACAATCTCATCATAAATACTGACTGCACAGCAAATTAACCTTAGCGCACAACTAGTATAAGACGAATGACGTTTTGTCGGTTTAACAGTTCCCTTTTCATACAATAATAAAAATAATAAGTTAGGTTAGGTTAGAGTATGACAAACAACGCACGAGCCGAGCGAGCGGAACGAGCGTGCCGCGGCAGCGGCCGGCGAAGTTTCAGAATCGAATTAATGAAATGATATTTTAGTGTTGATCTCACTCATTATGTTACGTTTTGTTTATTTAATTCGGCCTTAGAAAATGGCTTAAAAACAAAATTTTTACCAATAGACGATTTAAAAATAACCAGTTACGCTCAAAAAGTTCAAAAACCTGATCAACCCTAATAGAGAGTCACAAGTGATCCAAAAAACAGCTATGTATCATACAATAATCAATAAGCCAATTTAACTAGTCGATATCGCCCGATACAATTGGCGCGGAAAACAAACATTAGGTACGGGTAATCAAAATAAAAATGCATTTCCTGCGAGTTACAATATTGTCGTGTAACTCAACCCTATAGTACTTGTTCAGCATTCCAGTATTTGCCTGGCTGTCACCTATCCCTGTAAATTTTTAAATTATATTTATAATTTACGCAGCAAGCAACCCAGTTACAAAATAGAATATACAGGAAAGAAATTAAAATCCCGGCAATTAATCCCGAAATCAACCAGAATACGGATGGCGACTAATAAGGACGTCCGCGGCAGATTGCGCTGGTTGCGGGGGGCGCCCCGCAGTTACGTCTACCTCAACCCCCTCAAATACCTAAAATTCGTCTATTGGAGCGCCTTAATAGATAGTTTTTATGTTGCGTCAGCTGTAGATGTTTTTCAAAACATCAATAAATACTTCGATAGTGATTGGTTGGTTGTCAAAATTAGAGAAAAGCCAACCAATCACTATAGAGAATTTTGTTGAGCTTTAGCTAAGGTAATACGGAATAGGTAATGAACGTGATTTTGCAGCCGATCCTGCTTAAGCTTGGCCAAGTCAAACAAAACTACAAGAATAATTTTTCTCTGTACCTAATGGTTATCTGGAAGAAATCTCTTTTAGAGATAAGCTCGTCTTTGTACTATTTGTTTTATGGTATACTGTCTAGGATCAATGCTATGTAAATACAGGAAGATTTTTGGTCGTCAACGTTCCCGAAAACTACGGAGTCTCCTCATCATCACGATGCACATTGGCGCGTGTAGCAAGATTTTTACATGAGAAATAATTAATATCTCTATGAAAAAACTAGCATAAACACTGGACACTATAAATTTCGCCCAATCAAGTAATAAATAAAATAATAAAAAATTACATTGTTTCCCAGCATTTTTTTTGGCATAAACTTACTTTATTTGATGTATAGAGTACGTACCCTTCGTTAAGGGTGGCAACGAAAAAAACATCCTGTATAAAGAATACAAGAATGTGTATGAAGTATGTTGAAACAATATCCTACCTTATCCCACTTAGGGCGTGCTTTAACAATCTTATACGGCTTTTCTCCCAAGCGGACCACCTTCGCTTCCTTGAGCCAGACATCCCTAGAGCGACACACATACACACAGTCGCGAGCATAAACCGCTTCGCCGCGAACAAAGCCAAGCGTTGCCGCCTCGGGCGGGTAGATTGCCTCAAACTTCAATAGATGGCGCTTTAGTGCGTATAGAGGATGGTTTTTGTATCTGGAAGGAGGATTTCATTTCGGTTAATGCGTTATGTTATTTCTTTTACTCTCATTTGTAGTGATCAGTGTCTGACTAGATATGCATTCTACTAATATTATAAACATGAAAGTTTGTGAGACTGGCTGTTTGCTATTCTTACACGCAAAATTCACCTAACAGATTTTGATGAAAATTCCCATCCCACGAAAATGTTTTTATCCCAGATAATATCGACATTTTATTTTTTCTGCAGATCACGCGGACGGAGTCGCGGGCGTCCACTAGTCTAAAATATATTTTAATATAGCTTACTCAGATATACTCTTCGGCAATGGAGCTTCCAACTGCATACGATCTAGGGCTTCATCTTCTTCTCTATCCCTAGCGGTCTTCGGTCCGAGCCATGGTGCGATAGCTGTATTCCACCAGGCTGGTTCGGCCCTTTGCTTTCGTGTCACCGTATTCCAATGCGGAACGTATCGGCGCGTCAGGTCTTTTAGGTAATTACAGTTGTCCCAGCTAACTACATAACATACGGGATGCGTTGCGCGATTCTGGAAAATGGTTTTTGATGAAATAATTGTCTACTAAAAACTTAATTACTAAAAATGTTGAATCTTCTAACGATTTTTGGTAAGTATTTAGATAGTTTATTGAAATGTACTTAGGCTGGTATGCATTTATCATCAAGCACCAATCAGTTTCCCAAATACTTATGCAATAAGAGTTTTTTGGCCTAGATCTCATCATAGAGCCATAACACTGCTAATTTTGAAATTACCTTTTATACAGTTTTAAAAGACACACATAGAATAAATTTATATGATATGCTACACAGTTATGTTATGTATGACCCATAAAATTTAATATCAACTTACATAAATATCAGTTGTGCAATGTACTTTTGCTTTCAAAACATCAATAGCCACCCACTGTTCTAACTCTTCAACGAAAATTTCGCACCACACATCCATTTTGTTTTTCGGCAACTGTTCTTGATCTGACGACAAAACCCGACGATCAATTTTGCGGCTTGTACTAGGTTTGGGGCTTTTCTTGGTTGGTTTAAAATCATCGCTTCCAGAATCAATATGTATAGGGCTCTGAATTGGCAAATAGTCACTATCTTCATCTGATTCCACATGTTTACCTGAAAATTTAATATTCATATTGTTAGATGTCCACATAATAAATTTTTCTAGTAACCAAACAATAACATTTATCTTCCTGCATTCTCACCCATGTTGCACTAGAATATGAACGTTTAAATTATACAATAGTAATAAAGAAGAGACAAAAAACTGTAGTATACCTTTAACTTTTCCCCTTTTCGATTTTTCTTTAGCTTCTTTAACACTTTTTTTAATAATGTTAACTAAATCACCTGTAACATCATTTTTGGCTTTAGGCTTTGCTTTGCCCAGTTCTCTATGGCTTACTCGAAGTTTATCTTCTAAATCCTCTTGTACCTTTGTTTGCCTAGCAACTCTAGGTTTTTTAGGTACAGGGGTATTTTTATCGACATTACTATCTTTAAAGTATTTACTCTTTTCAACAGCAGTGCCTGGGTCACTTTTTGTTCTGGTTTTAGTTTTTGGTGTACCCGTTTCACTGGTTATAGTCAAAGTTTTTGGATTAGCAGTATGTGAGCGTTTTCTACATTGTAGAGTCTTTTGTAAACTTTCACTTTTAGGTTCTTCTTTAAAATATTTACTTATGTTAGAATCCATTTCCTCATTGTTTATCATTATCTTAGGTGCAGTAACTTGATCATCTGAAATTTTATTCTTATCTTTACTATTTACACTAACCTTAGCCTGGTCTGTACCATTTACACTTTTATTTGTACGACGTGTATTCTGTTGGTTATTCGAATCTATTTTGCTACTAGACTTTACGACAATTTCATTTTTTTTTAGTTTCTCAATATCACTTTTATTTTGTTTCTTACCATCTGTTTTACAGGACTTTTCAATGACTTTGTCAATATTTGTAACCTTATCAATATCTAAATTTTCAGCTGGAAAAGTCTGAACTCCTCTACTGCTTTTGCGTAATGATAACTTACTACTGTGACTTTGTCCTTTAACTAGATTTTCCCCAGGTGAATTATTTTCTGTCGTTATAACAGAATTGTTATCATCAGGTTTTGGATTTTTTGCAGTCCTAGCCATTGGTTTTCGGCGGGTACTTTTTAATGGAGACGTATTTGATTCAGGTTGCTTAATATTCTCATAAGTTTTCAAGGACTTTCCAGGGCTAGGGCTAGTTTTTAATTTTTTTGGTGGTGATATGTCCTCTGTTTCTGGAGAGTTCTTATTATTTTCAATTTTACTTGCCTTTTTATTCTGTATATTAGGACTCTTTCTGCGTTTAGGGGGTGATACTTTATTTTCAAGTTTCTCTGTACTTTTAGCTGTAACACCTCTCCTAGATCTTGTGCTCCTTGTGACAGTCAGTTCATCATTACTACCATCTAATTGTATGATATTACATAACTTTTCTTCATAGAACAGCTCATATTCAGTATCATATACTCCATCTACTTGTGGTATAGACATTTTAGGGATATTTACAGGAGGAAATTTCTGTTTTTTATCTTTTTCAATTTTAGGTTTAGTTGATAGTGAACAAAGCTCAGAACTAGGGGGTTTAAGTGGAGTTGTAACAAAGTTTAACATAAGTCGACATTGTAATCCAAGTGCTCTTAAAATAGATATGAAAATATAAACTAAATACTTGTTTGATGTTACCACTTTTTTCTTAATTTGATCTAAAAGTATCTCTTTTAAAGGGGGTGCTTTAGGTTTAAATTTATTTTCATTTTTATCTTGTTTTACAGTGAGTTTATCTTTGTACCATATAACAATTTGTTCAAGGTATTTCATATCTACTCTCTCTCCAGGATAACATTCCTTTGAAGGTACTAATGATAGAGCTGCAGCCATAATTTCTTGGTTATTTAAAACACGACTAACATAGTTTCCATGGCCAATCCAACATAATACATGTACCTTATGCATATAAATCTGATACTCTTTCTTAACTCTGTTCATTTTTCTCTTTATCATCATTTCTACATCAATTTTTTTTCTTTCCCTACTGATATAACCTGGAATTGCAACTGTTACTTGTAGTCCTTGCTGTGGTATGGCCTTTTTATCTGTAAATAAATAAAATGGTACAATTAGATCACTTAGACTGTTTTCAAAGTTCCTAACAATGACATTTTAGAGCCTGATTATGTTAAGAATGAAAAAACTTTACAACCTTTATTAAGAACATAATAAAAGTGTTAAATACCTTAAGCACATAGTTTCTAAAGAAAGAGAAGTGAATAATTCTTTTATACTTTACTTGACCTCATAAATGAAACAGTATTTTCAAAAAGCGAATGATAAAGGTAAAGATAGATATCGTGCCGGTTCTACTCATAAAGTAAATAAAACAAATATACCATCAACTTCTTCCCAATCTTCTCCCTCAACATCACTGTCATCTTTGATTTTTTTCTTTTTTTTATTAGTTTTTATCACATTGGGTTCAACTTCTTCACCTAAAGCCAAAAGATCCTTTACATTAGATCCTTGATTTTTACTGGTAACTTCTGAAGTGTAGGTAACTTCTGTAGTGTATTTTAGGATGGAAGCTTTTGCTTCCTCAATTTTATTTTTATGCTTCTCAAGTTCCAAATATGTTTTTATGGCAATTTCTTCACTGTTATTTGTTATATTCTTAGCCCACACCTGAAAAATTCATTTACCTACATAAGTATACCTATCTAATTCACACACATAAAACACAATTAAATTTTATTGATGATATTTTGGTAACTACTAGAGGAAGTTCACATCATGACTTCAACCGTGTAAATTTTAGGATTCCAATTCCAGTGGGAATTTCGAGATATCCTTTTCTGTATAAAGAATTTTATAAACTTGTTCTAAAAAAACATGGATTGAAAGCAGAATGTAACCACTTCACTTGGAGAATATTTCCTCTTTTGTCCTATCAACAGCCTATTGCAGTCCACCAGTAGGCCTCCCCCAGAGCACACCACAAGCATGTCTCCCGTTTTTGCCATCCAAGCCACCCTCTTTCAGTCATTGGTCCATCTTTTGTACCTACAGTTCTGTATTTACTGATTTTATAATTATTTGTGTGTTTAATACAGAATATGAACTCTAATAGTAGGAGATATAAAGTATAACAATAGAATTATCAAGTTATACATACACCTAATATAATGTGATGTGACGAAGTATTGAAACAACAGGTCATTATGTTGAAAACATATTTGTGTAAAAGTAAATTTAACTTACATCATTATATTTTGCCTTCTCTTCATTTTCACTTTCAGAGAGTGTCTCCAGTCTAAAGGGTACACCGACATGTACAGTCTCCTTCGAGTCATGATACTTTACTTTCTTATTTACAATATTATGTTGGGAAAGTACATCTTGTTTTTTTCCATGCATAGATTTATTTGAAGTGCTAGGCATGTCATCATCACTGCTGTCTACAAAATTGAAAGGTTAATTTTGTTAAGACAGAATGACAGCAAATACTAACTGAAAATTATGGTACTATTGGTACCTTTTCATTGCAATTTTAAGATGCTTATAATACTATTCTCAATAACAATAATCAAATATGACCCACCTATAGTCTAATTCGTGAAAAAATAACGAAATTTCTTCTTACAGAAATGTTCAGAAAACTTTTATTGAACGGGTTGAACATTCCATACTTTTTTGTTAATATTGTTGCTTTTAATCAGGTATGAATTCTTTTGAGACGTGGTCTAACTAAACATGTTTATAGTTGTAAAGACAATCTCCAAGAGGAGATTACTCAGTTGTTTTGACATGCTTTTATTACCTTTAACCTACTGCCATTATTAAATACTGTAAACATTAACGTACCACTTTCCGACAAATTAAGAACTGAAGGTAGCAATTTATCAGCAGCAGATAGTTGACTAACTGATATGAAAGGAGCTTCGGGAACTTCACTATCGTCGATGTTAGGAGACTTTTGCCTATTTATTTTGTTTATGAAGGCTTTTGCAAATTTTGTTCTCTTTGTAGTTGTACATTTAGGGATCTTGATAGATTCTTGTTCGAATTCTTCCCCGGAGCTTGACTCCTCAACTTCAGATATCTTAGCATCAGATCCAGAGTCACTAAAATCTTCTCCTTGATCACTGTCATCTTCATCTTTGTACACTGTCTTAATAACTTTCTTTCTGGTAGTAGGCATGTTTATCTATTATTGTTTTGTGGGAAAAGATACGGAATAAGCAACTATTTATCAATCAAATTGCTATCGAAATACGGTTTAATAAGATAAATTAATGATTTAAAATCACACAAACAAAACAACGAGCGCAACCGGCGGCAGATTATTTTTTTATATTTTTTTTTAGTTTATCCCGAAGGAAAGGCAAGGGGAACTAAGCCCATACAGCCTAATCATTGTTTAGTAAAATGTATTCTGAATTTATGATGAATGACGAATGGAAACGTCGGGAAAATCCTCAAGAACAAGTGTAAAGTTAGTCAAAATGAAAAATTATTGCAGAAACAACTTACATGCGCTCATGAAGAGATCGTAATCCGGCTAAAGTTTTACTCGGCTTACCTGCGTATAAAACCATGCACACGCACTAGATTCACATCACAAGTAATCAAAATATAACTTATCTACCAGAAAACATCACTTTACGGACACATGCAAGCCATCTACAAATAAATTTTGATTTTCACAAGAAAATTACACCTGCACCCTTCCAGCTTTTCCCGTCGAATCGCAACCGGCGGCAGAGACTTTTTTTATATATTTTTTTCTTCAACGAAAATGAAAATGCAAAGGTAAACCATAGAGAAAGGAATCACCACGATTCATACAGCCATACTGGTATGATATATGGGTGAATATACGGTATTTGATTTTTTTGTGTCCCTGAAAAAAAAGTAATCTGTTTCATTCAATATTGATAATTTATCATTTGACAATATTTTTAAAATTTGTAATGATGCGGGCCAGAAGATTTTTCCATTTTTTTTTATTTTATAAGCGCCACAGGAAAATGTGTTACCAGGGGAGTGACACTATTGGCAGAGTAGTGACAAATCAAAGCAGAGAAGTGACAGGTCATTGATTTTTAGCTAAGAAAGGGGACTAATTTAAATAAAACATAAATAAAATTATAGTAGGTATGTATTTGGATAGTTTTTAATACAAAAGATACATTCAGTCTTCAGAGTTTCTAAATGGAACCTAATTTTTAATAACTATAATGGTGTGTTAAGGCTTATGTTTCAATTACCCGTTGTGTTAAGGCTTATGTTTAATTAATAAATTCTGCTTATCATGTTATAAAAATTTAAAAGCTACGTTTATGGCACTTTAATCTAAAACTAAATGAAAAAAAAAACTTCACAAAACAAAACAACAACAGTACCTACTATCTAATGATACACCTATCAGTCTCGAGGCTATTTTTAAACAAATAAACTTAAAAAATATTATTTTTTGGCAAAGAACAGAATCAATATTCCACTAAACTACCTACCTGCATTGTCTTTAGTATTAATCAGATGAGTAGATGATGTATGTGCAACCATTTTATTTTGCACATCTTCCTCAGAATCGGTGTATACTTCAGCAACATCCAATTTGGTTTTATTATTCTGGGGGTATTTAATGTCGCCTAAGTGGAAGTGAGGACATAAATTGCTACAAAAGCAGCTGAGGCTCTTCATGTACAATGTGTTGCTCAGATAATTTCCTCGTACCTGGTGCACTTTTAGTGTACCAGTAAAAGGTTTGATGTTAGGTCGATTATCTTCCATGATCTTCTTTTGAAAATCAATTTCTTCTTGGGATATCACAAAAATTTGAATGCCGGAACAATGTTTGTTTAATTCCGTAGCAAAGTCGTTAATTGTAGCAATGTCAGTTCCTAAAGCTACAATTTTGTCAGCGATTCGTTTACATGTCCCTCCGATACCGTCCGGAGCTCCTTTACCATGACCGGCTTCATGATAGTTCCAGGTAAAATCACAGATATTCGGATAGGTTTCAGTTAATTTACAAAGTAAGTAAAAAAACATATCTTTGTTACGGTACTGAGTAACAGGGCCATCGCTTAAAAAATGAACGTTTTCTACTGAAGACGAAAGGAGTTCCATAATAGGTTTTAGATGAGCCCATATCACAGGTACATTATGGTTTAGGTTTTCTGACATTGTGGCAAAACATTTTGTTTCTCCTTTGGTATATAAGACCACAGTATGCAAACTTATTTGCGTACGTGACCCACCAAAATGGAACGATTGAATCTCTGAAGAATATTTTGTATTATAATTTTCGGAAAAGTCCATATGAATCACAGCATCTTTATCAGTTAAATTATCTTTTAGACTTTTAATGGTTTGGTATTGATGGACTATATTTAATTCATGCTTTAAAAAAATATTCAGGTTTTCTTCAAGTTTCATCACAATGTCTTTTGGAGCACTGTTTACTGTTATTTTGCAATATTTTCGAACCCTGCGTTTTTTCTTGGTTTTAGTATCTAAAATGTCCTCTGCAATACATTGCCATGAAGAGTATTTTATCAAAACAGAATTGTCGAACTCATGATCACATATAAAACGTGTTTTGCAGTTACGACACTTGCGCATCAGACACTTTTCGTTGTATCGGTCGCAGCATAAAGAATTTAGCATTGTCTGATAGTTTGCAAAATCTATGATATGTGCCTGTTTTAGCGAAGCCAAGATTAGCTCCATGTTTGCATGAGTTATGCATAAACAGGTTTCCCGTTGGTGGATGTTTGGGGTTACAACCCAAAAAGGTCGTAGGCGGCAAAACAGTGTGTAACTTAACTTTATATCTTTTGTTTTTATAAACTTGGTGTGTAGATTTTTCATGGTATCCTGTAACAATCTCTTCTGTTTTTTTATTTTACCTTTTGTAATACTGTCTTTTTTACCTGGGCATAATCTACTATTGCAATCTTCTTCAAAAAACTCTGCAACTATTTTCTCTAACTTCGAACCTGTTTTATCGCTTCTTGTCTTCCGTGTCATATCTAACAAACTTTTATTTGTATTAGATGACTGTCTTATAGGTTTCATGTTAATTTGATTCAACACTTTATATTTCTTTACTATTTTGCCGCTTAACACTTTTTTAAATATCTTATTTTCATTATCATTCGTTGTCAAATTTATATTTTCTTTGAGTTGATTTTGGACCACTTCACTAAATAATAATTTTTTCTTCACTTCTTCTACATTTTCTTTAGTAGTATTCTGTAAAAGATCAGCCACTTTTGAGTTTGGAGTCATTTTCTGTTTTCCCATGCGCCGTATTTTCTTTTGACAGTCACGTACCTTTTGACGTAACTGTTTAATTTCACATTGTTGTTTTTTTATAAGTTTATTTCTTAGTTTCCGCTGAATTTCTGATCGCCTTTTAGCAGCAAGAGCGATATTGTTTTCTGGAAGTGGAGGTTGGTCTTCATTATCAGAAGCAGGGGGTGTTATTGGATTGTTTCTGGTAATTTGTAGCTTTACGCGATCTCTGTGCTTTTTAGTCTTTTCTCTCCATATTTTTCTAATGGCTCTTTGTTCCCTATCAGACATATCTTTTATGCTCTTAATTTGTCCTTTTTCTTTTTTCTTTTTATATTGCTGCTTTTCTTTTTCTTTCAATTGAGCATTTTTAACCGGATCGTTTTTAATTCTTTGGAAGCGTAATTTTTCAGCTTGACGCTTTTTTTCTAATCTCTCTTCTCTTGTTTGCTTCTTTTTAACCTTCATCATGATGTCTGATTATGCTCGAGTATCTAAAACATATGAAAAGAAGCCTTAAAATCCTACTAATATTATAAACGCGAAAGTTTGTGAGTACGTATTTATGTTACGTCTAAACGGCTGGAGCGATTTTAATACAATTTGGTATGGAGTTAGCTGACACCCTGGATTATAACATAATACACGGACGACGACGTCGCGGGCAGAAGATAGTATCAAATATTAACGAAACAAAATTTCGTCACTTTCCTGGCGATTATGTATTTCCTCTGGCATGAAATATGCCAGAGAAGTGACGCCAGAGAAGTGACAAAATCGCACATAACCTACAAAAAAAGATCACTCGGTTTTCTAACCACAGTTTAACGTAATACATAATACCAACACATAATAATTATTACATTGTGCAAATATACAATATCGTAACGATAAAATACAAAAATATTTGCTTACCAAAGGAAATACTCCAACGACTGGCACAAACACACTCTCCTACAGTGAACCGTAAACTGACGAAATATTATTCGAATTTTGCTCAACGTCTTTAGCTTGCTACTAACTTCACACTGTTGCACACGCGTAGTTCAAGGTCAAAACGTACCTTGGCGGTTTTAATTCAAATTTTACGTCTTTGAGTTTCGCCAGATGAAGTGACATTATTATAACGTGACATGATTGCAAGTTATTTTTTTAATTTAAAAAAAATATTTTTATAGTGTATTTTGATTAAATATGTTTTGATTTTTATAAAAGCATATGATCATATTAAAACAAACAAAAAATGGCATTCCAATTTAAAGTATTTGGCCATAAAACCATTATGATCTATTAATGGGGAGGCCAGAGGAGTATACATTTATAACTATTTTGAACTATTAATACCTTAAATTAAACAATTGCTGTGAATAGACTATGTGGGCCAAATAAAAGACCATATTCTTTATTGTTTAAGCATACAGAAACAATAATAAAATAAGTTTAACATATTTTTTTTCTATGGACCGTTAGAATTCAAATACCGTATATTCACCCATATTAAAAGTTACGGTAGACGATGGGAAATTGAAAATAATACTCAATTAATTCTGGGGTACCTAGGTAATTATTACCCATTATTGACGTATTATAGGTCTTAGGTCCCTAAAATATTTTTTACATAGTTAGAAAACGTACATACAGGTGATTTTTGGTCGTCAACGTTAACGAAAACTACGGAATCTCCTCATCATCACGATCATTTTTCTCCATGGAAGCATACCTGGGAAGTGTCTGGTTTCCAAAATATTAGGGTCCAAAGTTAAGTAAATAGACTGCGTTTTTCTGCATAAATGCACATAGACGCGCGTAGCAAGATTTTTTCACGAGAAATAATTAATATCTGTCTATAAAAAAACTAACATAAACACTAGACACTATAAATTTCGCCAGATCAAGTAATTAAAAAAAATTTTTGAAAAAAAAAAAAAAAATTCCCAGCATTTTTTTTGGCATAAACTTACTTTATTTGATGTATAGAGTACGTACCCTTCGTTAAAGGTGGCCACAAAAAACACCCTGTATAAAAAAAAAATCGGTTATAAATTCCATCCTTTCGTGGGAATGACTTTATTAGCAGAGTAGAAGTGACATGAGGGCTTACGTGTGGGTAATCTGCAGCGTCTGCAGCCCTTTTGTTACCTACTTAGGTACCTACCTATTTGAAACATTTGAAAATAAAGTTGAGTGCTATCACTAGTTTACCTACATAATCCTAAATGTTTAATAAATAGGTACTTAATTGTAGTTAGCTTTTTATCAGCAGTCAGCAGAGCTGAATATTTGTAAGTAGGTAAGTATAGATGTTAATGCATTTAATGTCAAAATGCACATTGATCGCGCTTCTGGAATTTTTATTATCCTAGGTCAAAATTCATGATAGAAGGTTAGGTAAAGTAATATCTAGATCATACGATTCCCTACACAAATTAGTTATTTTCGGTTTATGACTTATCGCGAATTTTCTCTAAGCTAGGTATAGGGGAAAGGTGTACATAATGATCCCCCTAAGGGAAAATGCTTACTGTATCCAAAATATTAAAGTAAGACAAACATTGAATGAGCTTTGAATATATCATATAAATGCTGATATACTTGCATACGATTATTTTTAGTTGGTTGATTATCTATAGATTTGTTAGAGATTTTCGAAAAGGCTACTAAAGGATCATTTTGTACACCCGGTGTCTAAAACGATCCCCAGGGTAGGGTCAAAATGAGCCCAGGGATCATTTTGTACTCCAAGTTTAAATAATTATCAAAACTTACTTCTAGAATAGCTTTATTAAAAAAATGATAATAATTAACAGTGCGGCTTAGTACTAAGGATTTGTCACAAATATTTATAAGTATGACAAATTTTTCTCTTTTTTTATCAGTATCTAAAACAAAAATACTAATCCTAAACTAACCTGAGATATCTCAATATTTAACAACATTCTTCCCAAGTAGTTTTTATCAAATAAACTCACTATTATCAACAGTTTTGAATCTTTCTTCTAACGTAGTTTTAATAAAATAATCTCTTTAAAATCAGCAGTCTTGAATAATATCAACCATCACGAAGTATTTTGATGTTTATAATGTAGGTACCTATTCATTTAGAAGTTTAATTGTTTCTTTAAATTTTCGAAACGATCTCTGCAGAAGTCACATATAAAATCTTCTTCGTCATCATTATCGAGCCCGGCGCATGCTTCATGTCCCCATTTAAAACATTTTATATATTGGACCCAACCTTCTCCCACGTCATCTTTTGAATACGGTTCTGTGCAGAACATGCACTCGGCATCCTCTTCGGAAGATTCGGAATCATAAGTGTTCCTTTGTTTTTTTAGTGTTTTTCTTACTGACCATTTTTCCTTTACCAACTCCTTTTATTAATAATTTTACAACTCCTTTTCTTTTACCAACTGCCTTTCCTTTACTAAACTCCTTTTTCTTTACCAACTTCATTTTCTTTACTGACTCCCTTTCCTTTAGTTTTTTTTTCATGGATTGTTTTTACACTTTTATCTTTACGTGACCTTTGTTTTTCTTCTTCTTCATTTTTTCTGCATTTCCTCTTCTAAATAGTTTTTCTAAGATTTGCTAGTTAAAATTATGTATATTTTTTCTCCTTCTATTTTTGGCAAATGTCGAAGGTCATGTGGTGAAAATACTCCAAAAGATGTAGATGAATCTGAAGACCTAATTGAAGTAGATATTGGAACAATACCAATCTCTTGGGCTTGTGTAGATCTTGAATTAGGGACGAAATCATTTCAGAAGCTAGGGTTTAAAGCGATTTAACGGGGGTAACTACTTGCACAGAAGACGGTTGGATTTCATAATTCACACACAATGAAGCTAATGAAGATTTGATAGAGGTGTAAACTTGCTTAGAAGACAGCATAGCGAGCGATTGGTTTTTATCATTCTGACTGTAAATGAATTCAAGCGAGGATGGTTTCCTGAAATATACTCACTCTAATTATATATAAAATGCACATATACACAAATCCTCACAAATATACATTACACATACACACATACATGACTCTTAGTTAATTTTTTTTATTTAGGTTAAAAAACATTTATGTGCAACATAATTTATGATAGCAATGGTAGACACATTATTTTATGCACATACCACACAGTTAAAGGTATCATAGAAAGGTATATGTAATAATAAGTATTAACTGTGGATATTAGTTTTCAAATTGCCAAAATGTTAGGGGTAAAATGATTCCTGGGATCATTTTATAGCGACAAAAGAGGATCGTTTGACCCCAAATATAAATTTTACATAAATTGTCCAAACATAACCTCAAAACATAACCGTGGTGTCATCAAAACGTGCTTGAAATATTCTTGAATACCAATAAGAACCACCAGTAACACTTTCATTCACAAATATACAAAACAATTTCAGCAATATAGCATTGATTTTATGCTTGACTTAGATTGAACACACAATTTTTTTATTTTTCGCAATAAATCGAAGGGTTATAGTCACACCACCATGACACTTCACTGGGCTACTGAGCGGGGTACGGGGAAGGCGTCAGCAAATAGATCGAGCGAGATGACACTTTAGTTTATTCAGGATTAAAGGGAATCATTTTACCTCGAGGGATCATTTAGTACACCTTTCCCCTACCTACCTACCTACTTACCTACTCGTACTTCATCATTCTCAGCGTTGAGAAGTCTACTGCTGAACATAGGCCTCACCCAACAACCTCCACTCCCCCAATAACTTTCTTACTTACCTACTTAATATCTTTTTTATTTTGACTGGACATTTACCTAAAAAGTGTTTGTGAGAATGTAACGAATGAGGATTGGATGTTGGATAGACTCCGTTTCATAGAATAACATGATTTCATAACTAACTATTTTGTACGTAGGTAAGTGACACATTATCTGTGTCACAGAAATTGGTAGGTACCTACCTAACTAGCGCCATCATCCAAAGTAACAATTTGCTGAAACGTAGGTACCTAGTAGGTACCTACGTTTCAGCAAAGTTTAGGTACCACCTACTCCTACAGTATTAGGCACTACCTACTCTACCACTTCATTTGGAAAAAATATCAAACAGTTTTTGATAAACCCTGATTAACAGATAGGCATAAAAAAGTAACTACCTACCTACATAGTGGATGGATAACTATGTAAGCTATGTAGGTACTATTTAATTACCAAGGTTTGACAAACATAAAATTTTCAATTCGGATGTCTATAGGCATATACTTACAATACTTGGTAAGTGTTCACAAAAAATAGGTACCTAAGTAAGTAGGTATGTTAATATTTTTATTAATGAATTTACAAAGTACGGTACCTTAAAGTATATACAAGCTACGAGTAAATCTTATTATTTGAATTCGATTTACTAAAAGGTTTTATAATTTACCATAATAGAAAGGTTTTTGTGTTTGTTTAAAGAATGGCAAATGGTCTGAATCAATCGCGCTAAGTGCTTTCCAACAGGCTTTATTGGCTGTAGCGATGTCGGCCGGATAAACGATAGAGCTGCCGAGTCTCTCTCCCGGTCCGGGGACGAACAGTGGAGTCGAAACTCTGGCACCATTGGCACTTAACGTCGAAAGCGTCGTCTGATTTCTATATAAGTAATTAAAATAAAATAATTTATTTCATTTCATAAGTAATAAGATTCGTCATCTGAGTTTTTTGACCCGATAGCTCAGTTGGTAGAGTGATGCACGGAATGCGAGAGGTCGTGAGTTCAAATCTCACTCGGGTGAATTTTTTATTTATTTTCTTATTAATATTTTATAATATATAGTATCTTAATTAAGATAAATTAATAAAATACTTCTCCATAATATAATCCGCTAGGATATGGTTGATCTTTTCATAATTAAAAAATGTGCAGAGGGATTCAGCTTTGTTTACCGAGATTTGGCTAGTGTATAGCTATCGGGATGAAAAAATAACATTGCCAAAATCGTAATTTAAAAAAGATGGTAAAATTCGTCATCCGAGTTAAGTGAACCGATAGCTCAGTTGGTAGAGCGATGCACGGAATGCGAGAGGTCGTGAGTTCAAATCTCACTCGGGTGAATTTTTTAAATTAATATTTTATAAGTAATACTAAGTAATACATTCTGAGTTAGTATGAATGAAGGTAACATACAGAAAAAACAACCTACGTCGATAACTGTAGATAGGTACGCGCAAAACTATACCTACAGGTTGTAGCAAAAGGGGTAATGTTAAGCCAAATGCCATGAATATAGGCCAATATAGAGAACCTCTCCATAAAAATTAAGAATCGAAATCATATGTTTATTTTCCAAGAATATGAACATTCTTGAGTTATTTAGGAGTCCTCCATACTACATATACTAATAGATAGCTATTTGAAAAAATTTACATGTGATTTCGAGCCTCAATTTTGTTGATAATTCTTTGTAGTGGGTTGATAATTTCTTTATGAGTGTTTCCTAATAATATACCCCTTTGTATCTTGTATAAGAGCATGGTGTAAATAAGGACATGATGTCTATCATGATCGGCTATCTTTTTTTATGGTTAAGGGGGTAGTAGACACAGCCAAATTTTGTATACAGACCTTTACTTTTTATCATGTTCACGGGGAAACAAGATGTTTTTTTCGTGTACTAACTCCATCCATAAATCTAAATATATCGTAAGGTAGGTACGAGTACATAAAAAGGTTGGTGTAAATTAGGTTGGTAGGTACCTACACCAAAGATTAAGATGTTAAATTTTAAAATAAGTGGAATTTCTACATACTACAATACAACCTATCCCATTCAGTAGTCTAGTAAATCGCATTACCAACGAGCCAGTGTGCGCCATAAAGCATAAACTAACATAAATAACTTCAATTGTTTGCTGCCTTATTGTTAACTTTAATTACATTTTGAATTAATTTTGTAATTAAAACGGAAGCTGAGCGCGCCGCGTGAAGTTTAAGTGGCTGGAAGCGAATCGACCCGGGTTTTCCCGGGTGGGGATTGGACCAAGGTGCCACCACGGGGTGCGCGGGGGCAGTCCCGTTTCTAGATGCAATCTCTGAGTGGATTAATTAATTCTGAGGTGCCAGTTATCTCCTGTTATCATTTAATAAAGTTACGTAAGGGTATAACGCTTTAGATCGCGTTAAATAATTTCTGGCGTGAATTTTGCTTGAGCTAAGATCATTACTATGTACTACTTTATTACAGTGGTAATGATCTGATTCACTTGCTTTGGTGAATGTAGAAATGAAATGAAAAATTGACCCGGTGCTCAGTGGTGAGAGCGCTGGCACGCGAAATGCAGAGGTCGTGGGTTAGATTCCCACCCGGGTGAGGAATTTTTTCCATTTCTTTATTAATAATTTTATAATATTGTTTATTTGTCTGTTTATTAGTAGATCTCAAGAAAGAGTCGCTTGCAAGGCTATATAAGATAAGAAGATTCTTTATGTATTAAAATGTTATACAAAGGCGAACTTACATAGCATTTTCTTCCAGTTAACCAGTATTAGGTAGTTGAGATAAATTTTACTACATAGTTACTGGTAAACTTCCTAAAAGTTTTGCAAGACGACAAAAGTATATTGGCATGAAAAATACTGATAGGTCGCAAAACGTTTCATAAGGCGCACATTACCTGTGACGGGTTCAGATTGAGGGTGCTTTTCAAAACAACACTCAGGTGGCGCTACATTATGCATGGAGCACTCCATTTGTTGATCCGCTCTGGCACAGATAATATAATACTATAGGTACTCCGTCCGGAGTCCCGCTCGCGGCTCGTTACGTTTACATTAGCTGCAAACACTTATTGGTATTGAGAGATTGATGTGTTACAAACTGACTTGGACATGCTGACTAAGCTTGCTTTTTCAGAAAAGCTGGGAATCTAGGTGAATGCATATTTAATCAGAGCAAATAATAATACTATGGTTAGAGTAAGTGATAATACCAGAAAAGTTCTGAAATCATTGTGTTGTAACCACTTGGGTACATGCCAACTGCCTGTCATAAACATCCTATACCTGCTTTTAAAAATCTGGTATATCTCAAATGATTTTATGTAGGTACCTAGCTAGGGGCATAGAGGAATATTCCTCTATGCTAGGGGATAGTAGGTTTTCCTACTTTACTATTCCGACACAAAAGAGCACAATGTGCTAATGCCGGAAATAAAATTCTTAGATACTACGTAGGTATAACATGCTGAGTGTAACATGTCAGCACTATCCATCCCATATCTTACTTCTTTTCACATGTAGATTAGAAAAGTAGCTGGGCGCCAAAAAATAAAGGAATATCAAAGAGAGCTTTCAGAGTGAATCTATCATCGTACGGAAATGTATTGGCCATTAGCTTTGTATTCCTTAAAACCTGCCGAAGCAATGTCCATGGATGGCCCAAAGTGCCCGGGGAGGGGAGTTAGAAATGCAATATTAATGCAGTGCCGAGTGGCGACCTGAGTGCATTTACTTAATGGATTGTAGGCAAAATGTTTACACTGTCGTCGAACATGAAAAAAAACATCACAAGCCGGATAGAGAAAGCTCTTTGCTAGGATTATTGCGAGCGACTGGCGGACCCGTTGAGTCACATAAATAAAAAACTCGCTTACTTTATCTGCTCAAATAAAAAAAGAACTTATACGACACCTCTACTACAGACGTACGAAAGGATACATTACCGGAGTGGAAAAGTTAAAAAGCTTAAATGTATCTCCGGCGCGGCTAAAAGTGTCTGACAAAAGTTCGACTTCCATTTTAAAAAGCTCCATTACAAAACATCGAGATTCGCTTCCGCCACGCCCGCCGCGAGCGCGAACTGACGGCGGCTTCAGGAGACGGAATTAAACTCGAAAACTTTTCAATTTATTTTATATGAAATCGAGCATGGTCGTATTCGTGACCTGGCTTTAGGGAAAACGAAACGTATGTTGGCTGAAACTATTTTTGATTAGCATAACCATTACTTTCAGCTTTTCTACTTTGGTAGGTTTACAATACCTACTAATAAGTACTAATAGCCCTATTTTATCTCTACATGATGTCAGAAAGGGCTTATTAAGTTAAGCGAAGTACTATGAAAATAGCCCAATATAGAGAACCCCTTCACAAAACTTGAGACATGTTTATAAATCACATTATGTTTATTTTTCTAGGTAGAATGGAGAATGGGGTTGTTTCCTATGGTTGAATCTTAATAACATTTTATGCTTATCAGAATAAATTATCAAAATCATACCTATCTGCAAAATTACAATTTGATTATGTGTGCAAATGAGGTAGTAAACGAGGTAGGCCTTCAAAGTTAAGTGGGCAAGTCCATTTTTCAAATGTGAAATTAATTGAAAATTACAACATCACAACTCCACCTGCATCATTTACAGCAACGAAATCGTTATATCCCGGAAAATTTTCACGCTAGCGAGGTTGTTCTTTCGCAAATGTTTATTTTATTTTATGATCTTTCGATATAAATACAAATAAAAAAAACTGTAAACGACCCTATTCCTAAACAGCTTAGAAATGTCCATACAAACATGATAAGACATGTGATTTCTAAAATTTCGTACATTGGTTCCTTATGGTGGGCAATTTTCATAGCATTTAGCTTAACATACCCCTTCTGTTACATCCTGTATTGTCTGTCAAAGAGGAATTCGATTGGTACTTAATCTATCAAGTTCGATTCAAGTTACTTTAGTAATGTGCTGTGGTGTGGTCTAAATTGAACGGCAGATGCAATTAAGAACTCTCTATCTCTATAAACGCAAGTTTTATTTTTTAAATATTTATAAGGAATTTACAAAAAATCTGAGAAGCCAGATAAGGTGTCAAAGCATTATAGTTTGCGAAGTAAAAGGTAAAGTAAAAACCTAAAGTAAGGGTCCGCAATCCGCGCTGCGCAGTCCGTTGCAGCCGCACACTCGGCTTCCTCACCACGCGCGACACTAAACTTGAATTCGTTACGTATATCTGTACTGTGACCGCTACTTCTTGATACTGTGTCTAATGTTCAGTTAATATAAAACTATGAGCAGATTCGTAAATATTTGGTATTAATCAGAAAGAGTATTTTTCATGTCATGGACAGATAGATTAGCTATAATGTTTGATTGCTTTTCCAACATACAAAATTACGAAAAAATATTTTGAAATAATAGGTAAGAAATTTATCAAGCCGTTAGGTTCAGTTTGTAGTTCTAGCAAAATTTTAATGCAAACTAGTGGACGTCCGCAAATCCGTCCGCGTGGACTACACAAAAAAACAAAATGTCGAAATTTTCCGGGATAAAAATATTTTCCCGGGATAAAAAGATGTTAAGTGGGACCTGTCACAATATAATCCTGAAAACCGCATCAAAATCGGTTTATCCGTTAGCGTACACAAACGCACAGACAAACCGACAAACAGACAAAAATCCCAAAAATCATTCTTTTGGGTACTAGGTATTGCGTGGATAAAGGTCTCCTATAATATTTTTTCTCATATATCTTCCATGTACAGACAGCGACCCGTTACATTTTTATCAGATACTGGGTGTAAAAAGACAACTTTCTTCTTTTAATACCTCATATTCTTTGTAACATTTCAATCATTTTTTTTCTATGGAAGCACCCCTGGGAAACCACGGGTTTCCAAGATATTGAGGTCCAAAGTTACATTAATGTTATAATTTTTTTACATAAATCCATCTGAAATCGGTTAACAAACATTTTATTCGAAGTGTTATAATGTTATAATTTATGTCAAAATGTTATAATGTTAGTTTTTTAGGTACATTTGTACTTTGCGCATCAAACAAATACATTGCTTGCAATAAAATGACAGTATTTTTTCATAATTTTTTTGTCGTTTCCCAGGGTTGGTTCCATAGAAGAAAATGATCGTAAATCGTAAAAATACGAGTTATTAAAAAAAACATTGTTGCCTTTTTACACCCTGTATGTATAGATTATCTTTGTAGTTTCTCACCCAAACCTTAAGACTAAAGTGAATCAATTGTCTCAATGCTATCATTCATAAGTATCTAGCTATTTATAGATTAGAAAACAATTTTAATAACATATTTTAGATAAGACCCATTCAAAAACAATATTCTAGGATTATAATCTAAAGTATCAAAACCGTTAACGCTGTCCGTCACATCCGTGCGGGCACCTCTACAGAGCAAAGTAAGTTGAATTTGAGAAGAGTTGTAAGGCTTTGGCTCGGAGATAGTGCTTTTAGGCCCTAACCCCCGGGGTGATGCAGTGGGTCCGTGGAGCTTCTTAAAATGTTTTCACGTATGTATATGTAAGGAATACATTACCCCACCTCTGTTACTTGAGGCGCACACTTACTTTTAGGACAAAATAGAAGTGACGTAAAGCCTTCACTCAACTCTCGTGTGTATGTTCACTTAAATTACGTTTTATTGGTAACATGAAACGTTGTTGGAATCTATCTGAAAATCTGCAACATTTAATAATACACTTTGTATCTGATATTGTGTTACTTAGGTATTACCAAATACCTACGGCTATAGGTGTGCACAACATGTAGTGGTATATGCATGCTTCAATATCTTCAACAATCTGGATCAAAGCTCGATACGATTTCAATTTCTCCTATAATTTTTATTTTTGGGGTCTCGTAATTAAATAGTGAAACTGCATATCCATTGAAAAGTAAGTAAATATGAATAGAATCCTCTTGCATCTGGAGAAAACTCAGTTGCACCTGCAGTGCCAGTTTCCATTAAAAAAAATCCAGTCTTTAGAGCACAGCAGGAGTAGGAATAAAAGAATCTCAGACGACTTATGAACTCACGGAACCCTCCCTCGGAGCACGATGTTATTCTGTGGCATGCATTTATAACTCGCACTTGAACTGTTTTTATTTATATTTATGTACATACATATAAGTAAAAATGGCCAAATGCGAATTACATTTGCTTCCTTGGATAGTTTTTCCATGGGAAATAATAAATTAAGAACTAAAATTTAAAAAATATCCTTCGTACAATAGGTAAATGTCTAGATCTACGTCGTGTACCAAGGTTCTTATCTAATTACAAAGACAAAGATATGTTCTTTTTGATTCGAAATAATGTTCCATTAATGCATGTGCGCCATCTAAATCCGTCAACGAACCCCAAAAGTACAATTATAGGTTCTAAAGCTAGGCTTCAAGAGCTCTTTGCGCCTAATAATCACTTAGCTTAATTGCGGCCGTTAATTACCGACGATCTAAACGGTTCAAATTACGTACTCTAAAACGCATTAGCGGCTGACAGCTGGAGATTATCCGTCCGTCCGGCGACGGCCCGATGGCCGCAGCCGCCCCGCACCGCCGCCGGCCCGGCCGCACGGGACCGCCATAATGAAATTTAATGAGCCTTAATTGTTGACGACTTAATGGACCAACTCTTGAGATAAGTGCTCACGCCCAGCGCTGAGTGCCAAAAACAAATAATCACACATTGTGTAAGAACTCTACCAATTTCCTTTTAAAAACATGTATGATATCATTTTCCTCAATAAAACGCGAAGAAACTGCTAAAAGGTTCTGTCGCTGTGCAGCTAGTACACTGCATTCATCGAACGCTTTCGTACTTGGAATTAATTAATTAGAATATTTCGCTTAATGGAAAGTCGTAGGTATTCGTGGTAAGAACTGAGCTTGGTTTATCAGAATCAGGGGTGGAAACTTCTTTTATCATAATTTTAATGAAACATACCGCTTATATTCAGTATTTCATAATTTTGAATAAATAATATAAAAATGAATCCTTAATTTTGTTGGTAAGCGCGGATCTCGAGGACGACTGAACCGATTTCGCTAATTCTTTTTTAGCGTATTCCTTGAAGTACAGGGATGGTTCTAACGGAGAGAAAATGTAAAAAAAATACATGTAAAAGTCTAAAAACAACCCTTTTCTATACTTCCATACAAACAATTTGTTCGAAATTTGAAAGTTCGAATATTAGTAAAGAGATTCCGGGAAGGCAAAACAAATTGAGTGACGTTAGTTCAAAGACGTGGGACAGGACAACGTCTGTCGGGTCCGCTAGTTTGGAATAGAATTATGCATTTTAACATAATATTGCACACCTGCTCTGCATGTAGAATAATAGAAAAAGGGGAGGTCAACAAGATCACCGCCGATTAAATCATAAAATTGTTTTCGAGCTGTTCCTAATCAGTATTTTTAAATAAGTACTTAATTATTGCATTAGATAACCCTTGCCTGCTATTTCATCTATGCTTAGTTTACGACTGTTTAACAATTTTTCGGGGAAATAAGATAAGAAGTAGAGCAGGTATATTAGCATATTATGTCATATCTAGGTACTGAATGTCCTTGCGTTGTAAACTTTTTTGGGTAGGTAGAGCCAAATAAAATAAAAAAACTGTTATCAAATCTTGATTCAACAATTAAGTGGTTTTAGAACAACATAGCTGTAGGTAGCTACTCCCTGTTGATCATGCGTTTTATCATAATGTGATTATACCAATAATGATTTTCGCGTTAAAACGCGAAGAGGACAGCCATACATACAAACATTTTAATTTCGATATGATCTTAAAATATTAATTTGCTCGTCGCGAGACCAGCACTGCATAACCCTCGAGGAGTAAGTATATACGAATTACAATAGCATGTAGTGGCTTTCTTGTTAACTGATTAGAAGGCAGGCGAGTGGTGTCATCTCGGGACGGCCCAATTACTGTCGGGTGAGAGGGGTAGGTTGGGAGGGGGGGTTGCGAATGATCCATTTCGAAAACTAATTTAGAGTTGGCAACTAAACAAAGAGCACTCCTCACAGATAATAATTAACGCTTGCGGTAAAGTTCCACTTAGTCCATACTAGTTAAACCTGACTATGCCATTGGTTGGGTTAATTAAAGTTTTTTCCGCTTATAGCTTCAAGTTTAATGAAACATTGATTTAATGCGGTAGTTTGATTAAGTTCGATAATGCTGTCGTAAATGTTTATTGAATATTTTTATTATATGTATATATGTAAAGCGGTGATAGCCCAGTGGTTAAAACGTGCACCTTCCAAGCGGGAGGCGTAAGTTCGATCCCAGTCACGGGCCTGTACCAATGAATTTATCTCATGTACAGATTTTAATGTTGCAAAACTGTCACTTACTTCGTGCCTCGGAAAGCACGTAAAACCGTTGGTCCTGCGCCTGATCTCTCTCCGGTCGTGTCGGCTTTCCGTCCCATCGGACTATGAGAGTAACGGAATAGAGAGTGCATCTGTGTTTGCGCACACACTTGTGCACTATAATATCTCCTGCGTACCTGGCCAATCTCCGTAAAGATTGGTCGCCTTGGCCGAAATACGGTCGGAGATCACCATACGTATAGATGCTTCTTAGGTCAGATGTATTCATTCAAAAACTATGTTTTTCGACTGGCCTCTTTAATTTGATGATGTTCAAATTAAGATATCGCATCAGCAAAGCTCATACAAAACGCATTAACTATTTCTTGTGAAATATTAACATCTATATTTTGATCGATTTCACGATCTTTCGATTGGAGCTGGTAATGTTGGCGAAACTATTTTAGGGATCTAGAAAGTATACGATGTATACAGGTACAAGTATACAGGTGGATTGTACTTCCTACAAGCCTCATTCGTGATTACCTACTCGAATTTGGTTTCTGCTAACTTTGGTACTACACAAAGCATAATCCAAATCGAAATACCCAAACGAAAGACATCAGATACCCAGTCTAATTAAATAAAGTACTCGAGCATTTTGAAATGAAACCACAGAGTAGAGTGGTCCAGTGTTCTATCGTGTTGTATTAGAGTGAATGTTTTTACCCACTGTTTGCCCTGGCATCCCATCCGATGTCCAGATAAAAGCTCCTACATTGCACGAAAAAGCACTCACTCCAAATATTGATTTGTTACTTCTCCGCTTCTAAAATGGAAGAGATAGGTATGTCTTAGCTTTTACGTGTATATATTTAAAACGTAAACAACGTAAGTTCTTTGATATTTTTGTAAGTAAGAGTGAATAGTACGTAGGTAGTCTAGATAATAGATGGGTAAACGTAGGTAGAGTAAGGTAAAGATTACCAGATTTCATTACATTTTAATTTTCCTATATTTTAAATGTAATTTTATATTGTATAAGTACTCATATATATTTTTGTGTTTAGATAACAAATATCTGTTTCTTTGTTATTATTAAAAACATTAATATCAGTAGTTCCTTGATTTATTTTGTCACAATTTCTTTTATCTTCTACCGGCGTTATCATAAGCTCTACATAAAATAAAGGCAGTATTGATCCCACTGGTATTAATTATGTAATGGTCTATTTCTATTTAGCCTTATCAGAAGATTGGCATTATCATGGGCCGTAACAAGGGCGCGCGTGCCGCACTCCCGTCCTAATTAACTATCTGATTACTACCAGAATAAAAACCGTCTAATCTTGATTGCTATTTTTAATCAAATCCCAGCCCGTCTAGAAGTAAAACCTGTTAAAATTAAGCATATCTAAATGCAAATTAGATACCATTAAACGAGCATTTCATTCATTTATGCAGACTTAATTTTAATGGTCTTGCTATGTTCTACATATTACGAGTTGAATATAATCGGTAACGAGATTTCGTGGCTGTTTGTCAGGGCCGTATTTGGGTGTTCTTTATTAATTCGACGGGGCTCTAATTGCGCGGTCACTAAAATTCACTTATTTGTGACTTTTTCGAAAATACCAGCGGTGGAACCAGATGAATACACTGTGCTGCAAATTATTAGGAATTTTATTAAATGTAGAGCTAGTCTGACGTGTGACCAACTATATGTCTTTGGTGTATATTAGACCAGTTAAGTATCTAAATATTATTTAATTGTATCAGTCGTCACTATTCGGAAGTTCAAATTTGGCCCGGTGCGGTAGTGGGCGAGCTCTCGATGGATATCTAAATATTCTATAACTTTTCTTAAATCTACGAAAAAGTATCAACTGCAGCAAGATAGTATTATTATACTGGGAATACCACGTCAATACAAAATATGTATAAAGTAATTAACTCATTTGTGTAAGTATTTGAAATGTCATCAAATACTTACACAAAAAGACAAGTCAGTAGATCAAACGTCAGCTTTATTACAAGTGTATGATAGCGTAATATTAATTGCAATTTTGTGCTGCAAAGAATTCTTTAACGCGACACTAAATACGGCTCTGGTAGCAATTACTGTACCTATTACTTATTAACTTTCAACCGCCCTTAATGGTTTCCGTATTACAGTTTAAGCCGTTGTTGTTAATGTAGTGCTCTTTAATTAAGGGACGACGCAATTAAGACGAGTCTGTCCAGCATCTGTGGTATATAATAATGTCTTGTTTTTATGTTAAGCAAATATTTTTGTCGAATAAAATGTGTCATAATGCTTCGTTAGCATTCATTTTATTACCTTCCTTCATCTAATAAATAAAAACAAAATTAAAAATATCTACTAAAACGGTATACATTCTCATTCAACCCTATTTAAATACACTAAACTATTTGTCAGTAATAGATATAATTTACTATGTATCTATTAAATACAAGGTGTTTTTTTGTGGCCACCTTTAACGAAGGGTACGTACTCTATACATGAAATAAAGTAAGTTTATGCCAAAAAAAAGGCTGGGAAAAAAAAAATATTTTTTTTTAATTTTTTTTTTTAATTCCTTGATCGTGCGAAATTTATAGTGTCTAGTGTTTATGTTAGTTTTTTTATAGACAGATATTAATTATTTTTCGTGAAAAAATTCTGCTACGCGCGTCTATGTGCATTTATGCAGAAAAACGCAGTCTATTTACTCAACTTTGGACCCTAATATTTTGGAAACCAGACACTTCCCAGGTATACTTCCATGGAGAAAAATGATCGTGATGATGAGGAGATTCCGTAGTTTTCGGAAACGTTGACGACCAAAAATCATCCTGTATATCTTACTAGAAAAGTACCTACCAGAACAGTTGCACAATAACTTCGCATGGTCATAATTTTTACGACTAAAAAGAACCCTATCCTCAGATAACAAACTTTACTTAAATCTGATTTAAATTCATTTTCAGTGGATTAATGCCCCATGTGGATAATCAATATCCCGCTCATGGGTAATATAGCTAAGTAAAAATTTAAATGATTATTATTGGAGATTATTAATAAGATTATTTATTAAATACGTCATAATACTTATTCATTTTTTGTTTTGCAAAGTTACTCACGTTAGACAAACGGATCATACTCTTACACATCAATGTTTCCGCAACAGCGCTTATATGGCCGGCGTCCAGTTAAGCACCCTGTACAGCTAATGAAGTCGTTGGAGCCTCATACGTGATACATATTTATGGTTATGTTGTTAGTATAGCCTTATCGACATCTGAGCCCAATTAACACTTCTGCCCAATTACTGAGCTGCTCGTAGTGTTGTGTAATATATCTTTCTCTGCTATGCGTAGGTATAGTGGGAGATTTCATGCGACATATAACTAGTTAGGCATACTGTCCACGTAGACGTAGCTTCATAGACGTTTCAAAATACACCGTGCAGCTTAAGCAGCCTAGCGTACTGATCTCTGTCCATGAGGCGTATCGCAAGCGTACGTTGTCAATTATTTGTGAGAATGCAGTCGGACGACGAAGACGTTATTCTGGACTATCAATACATTCGAAGTCGACGAAGACGACGATTATTATTGGACTCATCCATATATAGAAAGAAATATCAACTGTAGATTGTTCATAGCAGCAAGAGAATTATTAGAAGACTAGTGACCCGCCCTCGCTTCGCTTCGGTACATATCCTCTAAAATTTGGAATTCCCGTTTGTCCCGTTCCCGTGGGAATTTCGGGAAATAAGTCATCAGTGCTTCCTTACACTCCCTACCGAATATACCTGTCATATTATATCATCATTATGTGTCAAGTGGTTTGCGTAAAAATTGGGAATTCCCGTTTGTCCCGTTCCCGTGGGAATTTTGGGAAATCCGTTCTTAGAGCTTCCTCGCACTCCCTAACGAATAGACATGCCCCATTTCTGCTTTATATTTATAGCGGTTTTCGTAAAAAATGGAATTCCCGTTTGTCCCGTTCAGGTGGAAATTTCGAGAAATACGTTCTCAGTGTCTCCTCACACTCCCTACAAATTTCATTATTATATTGTGTCAAATGGTTTTCGTTAAAATTGGGAATTCCTGTTTGTCCAGTTCTTTGTGCTCCCTAGCAGTCCCTTATTCTTATTATTTATTGTACACAAAACATAACAATCAATAGAAAGAAATTTACAAAAGAAATGCATACAAAGGCGTGCTTATCTATGCAAGAGATTTCTTCCAGTCCCTATTCGGGAAATACGTTCTCATTTCTTTCTTACACTCCCTACCGTATATACCTGTCATATTTCATCTCTATATGTCATGTGGTTTTCGTAAAAACTTGAAATTCCTGTTTGTGTCGTTCCCATGGGAATTTCGGGAAACCCGTTCTTAATGGTCTTTTACATCCCCTAACAAACATACACACCAAATTTCATCTGTGTACGTCAAACGGTTTATTTTTATACTTGTTGAATAAGCTTTTGTTCCGGTACAGTGGAAATTTCGGTAAAAATTTGAAATTCCTGTCTGCCCCGTTCCCATGGGAATTTTGGGAAATCCGTTCTTAGTACTCTCTTATACCTCCTAACGAACGTAAACACCAAAAGGGAGTGGGAGTAATTTACTTGTGAAATTTAAAATTTATCTCTATACATGTGTCCGTTTCTTCGTGGGGTCATGTAGGTATCTTGTTTTCGCAAATATTTTTGATTTTGACTAATTTTACACTCGTTTTTGAGGATTTTCCCGACGTTTCCATTTATCATCGTTATCATCCATCATAAATTCAGAAATCATCAGTACTAAAAATAATGGCTGTATGGATGCTGTATTCCTCATGCTCTTTCTTCGGGATAAACCAAACAAATTTCATCTGTCATGTTGTGCCATGTCATCTATACTATACATGTCGTCACAGAATAATAAATTCCCAGAACCCGTGATCACGCACACTTTTGAAGCAACTTTTTACTGTATCTAAATAACATTTATCGATTTGGCAACAATCGGCGGGTAAGATGAGCGAAAGATGCGAGATTTTTGACTCGTTTTTGCTTCACTACCCAGAATACATCTGTCCTTGGTGACTCCTTCTGGGGACTTGTTGTTCTATGGTGTATGTCAAACTTATACCTCCATGCATCAAATGGTAAAAAAAAAATGTATTTAATTCATATTTATTCCAGCCCAGCGGAAATGATGCGAAACCCTATAACCTATGTTCAACCGGGTCCAATAAGTCTATCAAAGTTTACCTCTTTATAATATTAGTATAGAAATATAGATATAGAAGTATACATGAAAGTGTATTTCACACATACAAACGCGTAAAAAAATATCCGTGAACAAACACGGATATTTTTTTCTACTATCTGAACAAATTTCGCAGCCGTTTCAGCCATTTTTAACCGACTTCAAAAAAGAGAGGTTATCAATTGGTCTGTATGTTTTTTTTTTATTTTTTATGTGTATTACCTCAGAACTCCGTCATTTATGAACCAGTGGGATCTTGGAGAAATCGAGGGCAATTCTCAAATATTGTAGGCATGTGCCTGTAGTCTGATTTTATACTTTTACTGAGCGTTTTGATCACTTACATATAAAACATAACATCTGATGATGGAATCTCTAAGGAATCTAGGGATATCCTCAAATATAATAGACACGAGTAGTCCGTTTTTAGATTCTTATAGAGAATTTTGGTCAGCTACACATAATATAAAGGAAATGAGGGTCTGATGATGGAGCCGCCGAAAAACAGATAGTGGAACTTTTTAGTAACAAAATCCTCCTATGGCAGGGGGAGGCTTACGTCCAGTACTGGACTGCAACAGGCTTATGAAGATGAAGATAATTGTGTTAAATCGTGAAATTATATGTTGCATTAAGCGGTGTCTGAAGTAAGATGGTTATAGAGGAAGAGGTAGATATGAGAATAACGAGATGACGGATAATAGGGATGAATGAAAGAAAAGTACCTACATATTGCACCGACCCCAGGTGATTGGGAACAGGGCAGGAAGAAGGAGTGTAATTATATGTTGCTTAAATAACAGTGTACATGGCTGCCAAATCTCTTATATTCCTCCGAGGCGTGGTGCATGTACCGTCGCCACATACGCACTCTGTATCGATTCCACCTCAAGTGCCTCCGATCCATTATGAGAATCAGATGGTCCGACCGAGTGCGTAATACCGAAGTATAGCAAAGAGCCAATGTAAGTGGCATTGAGGTCTACTTAATGCGTCGGCAGCTTCGGTGGTGCGGTCATGTGTCTCGTATGGCGGAGGAGAGATTGGCTAAGCGCATCTTCTTTTTGAACTGAAGGAGGGCAAGCGGAAACGCGGCGGGCAACTCCTCAGATACAAAGATGTTCAGAAAAGACATATGAAGAGATGCAATATAGATCCATCTAAATGGGAAGTTCTGGTAGCACAACGACCAGAGTGGCGCAGGACGGTGATGAAGCAAGTTCACAAGTTCGAGGAGCAGAGTCAAGCTGACCTTGACGCTAAACGTGATGAACTAAAGACTCGTCCTCATGCTGTCATTATCTATAATTACAATAATGGCGCACTAACCTGTCCTCTGTGTGCGCGGGCGTTCAGGGCGAAGATTGGCTATGTAAGCTATCTCCGAGCGCATGAACGCCAACTTAGTAATATTTAGGAGTAAAAGTGGTCGCCATGACCGAAATCGGTCGGAGGTCATCATCATCATCATATTGTCAGACGTAAAGTTTCGAAGCCTAGTCATTTCTCTCTTTGGTCACGTGGCCAAAAAAAATTAAATTCCTTGATCGTGCGAAATTTATAGTGTTTAGTGTTTATGTTAGTTTTTTTATAGACAGATATTAATTATTTTTCGTGAAAAAATCCTGCTACGCGCGTCTATGTGCATTTATGCAGAAAAACGCAGTCTATTTACAGTATGTATATTACCCTGTATATACAGGATGATTTTTGGTCGTCAACGTTCCCGAAAACTACGGAATCTCCTCATCATCACGATCATTTTTCTCCATGGAAGCATACCTGGGAAGTGTCTGGTTTCCAAAATATTAGGGTCCAAAGTTGAGTAAATAGACTGCGTTTTTCTGCATAAATGCACATAGACGCGCGTAGCAGGATTTTTTCACGAAAAATAATTAATATCTGTCTATAAAAAAACTAACATAAATACTAGACACTATAAATTTCGCACGATCAAGGAATTTAAAATTTTTTTCAAAAAAAAAAATTTTTTTCCCTGCATTTTTTTTGGCATAAACTTACTTTATTTCATGTATAGAATACGTACCCTTCGTTAAAGGTGGCCCGAAAAAACATCCTGTATTTGCCCTTTAGTAAAATTTTAGTTTAGTAAGCTCGAGTTTTGGGATGAAGTAGGTTTTTCGTTTTTTAAAAAAAAACAATAATAAACACGTGCGTTCAGTCCACATACGCCCCGGCGTATGACATGCGGTACGGCAGGCGTCATGAAGCCTGCGTGCAGCGACGCGAGCGCGACGTTGGCGCTCCGTCGACAGAGTTACATATTTTTGTATGTAAGCTGCAAGCAGGCGTACACCAAGCGTATAATGAATGACGAATACGCGTCTATGAAGCTACTCCTCCGTGGACGACATGTCTTATTCTATTAAAACATTTTCTAATTTTTTTCTTAAAATTGTACAGGGTGATTTTTGGTCGTCAACGTTCCCGAAAACTGCGGAATCTCCTCATCATCACGATCATTTTTCTCCATGGAAGCATACCTGGGAAGTGTCTGGTTTCCAAAATATTAGGGTCCAAAGTTGAGTAAATAGACTGCGTTTTTCTGCATAAATGCACATAGACGCGCGTAGCAGGATTTTTTCACGAAAAATAATTAATATCTGTCTATAAAAAAACTAACATAAACACTAGACACTATAAATTTCGCACGATCAAGGAATTTAAAAAAAAAATTCAAAAAAAAAAAAAATTTTCCCAGTATTTTTTTTTGCACAAACTTACTTTATTTCATGTATAGAATACGTACCCTTCGTTAAAGGTGGCCACAAAAAAACAACCTGTATAAATAGACTTGCGCTGTCGTGCTAAAACAACATGTAATGAAAGATATATAAATAGAAGACAAGTTAGATAAGATTAGGTAAATGAATAAAAATATTCACCAATCACTTTCAGATGAGATTTATAAGGTAAAAAAAACAATGACCAGTAAATATGTAAGTAGGTAGTAAATACTACAAAAGTAACGTAGTTGACAGTGTGTCGTTTCCCTATTAACCACTGAACCAAAAACTTTCGTGTTCTATTGCTGGAGAAGCGACATCGTCGAGTAGCCCAATTAGCACATCTTCCAATTACGGACCTGTCCTGATTCTCAAACGAACGGAGACTGCTACAATCATTGAAATATCAAATGTGCGAAGTTAAGTTATTATTATGTAAGGAATATAATAATGTAGGAGGTAGATAGGTACAGAAGATTATTTATATCTTTTATGTTGTTAAATTAAATATGTACCTACTTTGGAATGTATTCATTTTGTGTTTTTATTTCTTCCGGCCTAAAGAGAACTTATTTAATTAAATGCATGAATATAGATAAATTAATAAGTAATTAATATTTAAATAATGACATATCATCTACTTATGATTTAGGACTAGGATCTAGGACTTATGATGTAGGCTAGAGAATATATTTATTAAATTTTACTTGAAATATTTAAACGTGCACGAGGCATGAAGTTTTTAATTAAATTCCATTCATTTATTGACATTATTTATCGTTTACAAACAGGCCTCGAAAGTAAATGAATCGTTTAAACTTAAAGTAAGTAAGTAATATTATTTCCACCGTGTACATATCTCATTAACAATATACATTTTAATTAATAAAACAGTGTGTAACACAGTGGCGTACTAAGTGATTAACGTTCGTGTTAATTACTTTGAAATTAAAAATTACTGCACCATATTTCTAAACTAACTTTTAACATTCTTATTACTTTTTAGTCATCACATCAGTCTACTTAAATCCACTGCTGCACGTAGGCTTCCCCCAGGGCATACTTCAAACCTACTGGCATAGAGGGGCCTTTGCCCATTGTCACCAAGCTGAGCAGGCGGGTTCGCGCCCGCCGCGCCGTGTGATTTTCGGACTATGTTGTCAACACGGCAGGCGCTGCTGCCCACCTCCTTGCTTCTTACGATATCCACGGGCAGACATGGAATGTTATTCTTCTCTGTCAACGCTACACGGTCCGAGTCCGACACCACACTTTTTCCTTAAAATACCTATGTACACTATTCCTCCATTTAAAGCTAGAAGGTACATAAGTAGGTACTCAATTTAATTAGCAATAGTTTATTCACGATTGTATGTAAGTAATATATTCCGCAATCTACTTAAATGTTTATGCATGTGTCTTGGATACACCTCATTAGGTTCTTGGGTTGGATCGCTCAGTACGTAAAAACTATTGAAAACTTGCTAGAAAGATATAATTATTTTTAATTAGCCTATTGTAGTTCCTACTTAGGTACTACTCGACACTTATCATAAGACAATAACTTTAACGAATACAAAATAGCTTTTATAATGAGCACTAATAGCATGTATATTCGAGCTAAGTTACGAACCAGAACCTATGAGACAGGTATTTAAATTTTATTACTATCATAACAAAATACCTTGCATATTCCAATGAACTTGGTCTACGACAATAGGTCGTTCGAGATGCACTGCTCGTAAGTGGCTACAATAAAGCTCTCGGAACATTAAGCTTCCGCCAGTGCGCCGTTACCGAGATAACGAGACCCAGTGCCCGCCGCACACATAATTTATACCGTCCGAGCTCGTTAAAAACTTATAAAGACGCACATTGTTAGTGTGGCCAATATTCGCCGGTCGAGGATATAGTGCCGGCATAACGACTCCTACCCGGCAAACGACCTAGCTAACAAACTGTCTTCGCTGACGATGTCGGTACGTTTATTTGTCGTATTTGTGCTTAATATCGTGCTTAGATAGCTGGTTATTTATGTGATACTGTTATTTGGAATGGATATAAATAAAGTGTGTTTACAGCATTGGCTGAAGATTTTGTCCTATTAAAAGCGTATAGTCCTAAGCGATTGCGTAATGTCGCAACAAAAGAGTGAATTAATTGCAAGTACCTATTCAATTAACAACGCACAGTTCAAAATGTGTAGTGTCAGTAATTGAAATTTTAGTGTAACTAATGGGATTTCCGCTGCCTCAGTTAGTTTTAACTAAGGAGGCATGTTCAATATCCATGTCGTTATGCAAGCTGAACTAAAATGGGAGGGTTTTAACCCGTGTACACTGGCCATTCAGCCCGCATCGGCTTTCAGTACGCTCCACTCGCTTTTCACTTAGTCGATATGCGACCAATTATCTAGCTTCGAAGAAATAAAAGGTTTTTTGCAAATTGTACGAAAACAAAATGGTATTCGGTAGCTATGCCGTAGAACATTTTTTGTTGTCTATAGAAAAACTTGTCTACTTTAGATACTAGTCAGTTTGTTATGTGTTTTTATAATACACTAGTGGACGCCCGCGACTCCGTCCGCGTAAACTACAAAAAAAAAAATGTCGAAATTATCCGGGATTTAAACATTTTCCCGGGATAAAAAGTAGCCTATATGTTAAGTGGGACCTGCCACAATATATTACTGATGATAGTGGCCCGCCCTCGCTTCGCTTCGGTACATATCAGTACATTAGCTACAGCTTCATATGTAGGTACAGCGGTTTTCGTAAAAATTTTGAACTCCCGTTGGTTCCCTTCCCGTGGTGACATGGACCGCGGGACGCAAAATTGTCCCGTTTTCAGAGATCGCATAAAAATTTGAGTAGTAGACGGCCCGCCATCGCGATGTGACGCATGCAGAAGGCTGCCATCCGTAAAACCCGGACAATTTTTCTTTTTTATGTCACGGGAAATCTGATTATGATATTTGAAACTTGATAGAATGGAATGTTTTGCAATAAATTACACCATTTCATAGCACATAAAATTTAGGTGCGCCAAATGTAGCCGCCCTGCTCCGCGCATTTCGCTTTATGTATCAGAGACGTAGCTGCGCCGCATCAACCTTAACTATCTTCGCTGATAGCTTATCAAATTCATATTATGTAAAATGAATTTCTAAGGAATTTTGACAGTTCAACGCGAATATTGTACAATTTTCGCTATCGCGCTGCTTCGCTATTGCAAATTAAATAATCATGTGTAAGCAAAAATAATGTTTCTTGGGTGAGAGTATCAAAATATATAGTAAAAATGCTATTTTTAAGAAATAAATGATCGAAGATTTAATAGTAGAAAATAATAAATAATTCTTATTCGCTTCGCCTGTATCACCATTTCCATAATGCATTAGCGATTGTCAAAAATAGAGCCTGCATTTTCCAAAAATAAATGACATTTTGTGTGCCAACAAATCGTAAAAATTTCGCGCTCGCTTCGCTCGCGCTCATATTTTAACACGTTCAGTGCTGGTCACTACGCATTCTCCTCATCGTCACAAACATATTTCTCCATGGAAGCATACCTGGGTAATGTTACAAATGACTTAAAAAGTGTTTTTTTTTTCCATGTTGACATATTATTATGATTTGACCTATTAAACTAATGTCCCGTTTTGAGTCAAAAAATAAATGGTCACGTTATATATGCCCGATTTCAGCTTCATATGTATAGCGGTTTTTGTAAAAAAATATAGAATTCCTGTTGGTCGCCTTCCCGTGGAAATATCGGGAAATTCTTATAGCCTATGTTCATCCAGGTCCAATAAGGATTCTGACGGTGAAAGAATTTTTGAAATCGGTCCAGTAGTTTTTGAGCCTATTCATTACAAACAAACAAAGTTTTCCTCTTTATAATATTAAGTATAGATATAGATAAGTATACCTAATACATACCTAGTTAGTTTTACTTACAAAATAAAAATGATACTGCATAGCAGGGTGGAGCGTATTTCTAAAGCAATACCAAAATGATAACCACAGAGTTAAGTGCACAAATATCGGGACAGTTTTCAGGCTAGTTTAAATTTGGTATCCAATTATGTGTGTTGTGTCGAGCGGAGGCTAGTGGTCGGCTAGGCGCACTCACACAGCCGGCCGCGGATCACGGACACAGCTAAACACAAATCAACACCGATTCTCCATTTGTTAGACACGGGAATGTAATTATGGACGGAACACTTGGCGGGGGATTGCACCGCGGAGGGGTTCCGCGTCATTCAAGCTTTTAGTTCGAAGCTCGACATCGATCGTTACTTCGGATTCGTAATGTACCCACGCTCCTGAAAACATTTCAAATTTTCTGCGAGCACATTAATTGCTTGATGGCAAACCCATTTAGCTATTAGCGCGCTTCTCATTCGCTCTTTCAGCGGATTATTCAGTGTCTGAAACGTTAAAGTGGTCCATTTTTATAAATGCTATTTCGAAGCAAGAGTTTAAAGTAAGTAATTGATTTTCATATTCCCAGAAAGTTACTTCGCTACAAGTTTCGCGCTAAATTAAAAAGTAGGGTTATAGCGTGCAGGCGAGGGCGGGTCCGGTGCCGTGACACGAGTTAAACTAAATTAATAAACTTGCTGCAGTCTCCTGCTTTATTAAAAAACACTCATTAAAGCAGAGGAAAAGTAGGTGAAGTCGCCGGCGGGGACAGCGCCGCTAATTGCGCCGCCTTTATTGCTTAAATAAAGTTTTAGTGAGGGAACACAAGTTTTAATTAAAAATGTGAGAATAGTTTTTAATAAAGGACCGGCTCGGTGCGCGTATATTGCGAAACTTTGAGCGGGTGATATGCCTAGCTCCTAGCTTACAGGAGGTCCGCATATTGCGTCTTAGTCTGGCTGCTGCCCGCCGCGCGCGCATCCGAGCTTTTTTCTGTGTCACTCGAAACCACTGACACTTTTTGCTCTATGTGTAAATGAATGTTATTTATTTCACGAAATTGCTTATTGTATCCAAAAGCCAATATAAATATTATGGCTACCTGACGTTTGCATCAATATAAGATGACAAATGGCATAGAAACTAATATTCTTGTGATTTACGCCCACCCTTATTACGACTCATGTGAAATGTAATTTCGGCATACTACGCGTAACACGCTCGCACACATGAGGGGCAAGTGTGCATACTACGCATAGCACACTCGCACGCGTGGCAAGTAGTGTGCAATACGTTTAATAAAGGAGGGACGCGGAGTAAATCCTTCAATTTCGCTGGCACACAACGGCGGCGGCGTATTCTCGTTAACCGTAGCAATAAGTTAAACGAGCTGCCCGCGCCCGAGCCCGATGGCTGCCCGCGCTGTGTCTGCGCCATTGTTAAAAATTTTAGTAGTTCATCCTCATAAACCCAAGTCAACCAAACCATGCAAACCCTATGCTCATTTCAATATAAACACACATTAAAATTACATAATCTAAGATTACTTACTCTATTTTGAATTGTTGAATGAAACAGTCTACTTTCACTAAATATTGTATATTTGAAGAAATGCAAACACCGGTATTTTAACAGTTTTGACAAGTAGAAGGGACGCGCACACAGCTCACAGATAATAAAGAAAATTGACATCTATGAAAAGGCGGCAAATTTAAAATTACTTTAACACTTCTGCCAAATTGATGCCTTATCTTAATCAAGCATTAGTTAGCATTCCTAGGTGTTGTCTAAGAAAATGAAATCTATCTTTTGACAATGCCTTAGTAAAAATGTCTGCAAACTGATTTTTACTGTTCACAAAATTTAAATCGATTTTCTTTTCATAATATTTTTCAGTTACAAAGTGAAATTTAATATCTATATGTTTACATCTTTTATGAAAATTAACATTCTTAATTACACTTATGGCACTCTGATTGTCTAGGTTGATACACACTGATTCTTGTTTGAGTTCTCCGATATACATCAATAGTTGTCTAATCCATAAAGCCTCTTTGGTGGCAGCGCAGGCTGCCATGAATTCTGCTTCTGTGGTAGACAAGGCTACGGTTTGCTGCCTTTGGCTGGACCATGTCACTGCAGCACCATTTTTAATAAAGACATAGCCAGTGACTGATCGCCTTGTTTCTGGATCATTGGCATAATCTGCATCACTATAGCCAATAATTTGTGAATCTTTCATGGGTATATAGTGTAAACCATACTCTTTGGTTTCTTTGAGATATTTAAATATTTTCTTGACAGCGGTCCAATGGGTGTTATTATAGCAATTGAGAAAGCGACTCACCAGACTCACAGCAAACATGATGTCGGGGCGACTTACTATGGCCAAGTGCATAAGTGATCCAACTGCCTCTCGATATGGTATATTCTTTTCTAATTCATTCTTTGATTTCTGCAACTTCACATGAGGGTCCACTGGAACACTGTAAGGATTTGCCAAATTCATGTTAAATTTGGATAATAGCTGCTCTATATATTTTGTCTGGTGAATAAATATGCTGTCCTTCCTTTTATCAATTTGCATACCCACGAAATTATTTACAGGACACACTTTTATTTCAAAAATAGCTCTTAAATCATCTATTAGATCCTTTAATGTTGTTTTATCTTTTGATAATAATAATCCATCATCTACATACAAACACAAAAAGCACTTTGTACCATTGACATTACCATAGTAGACACACTGGTCAGCAGCACTGTTGTCAAGACCAAACTTCTTCAAGACTGAATCGAATTTGGCATTCCAGCACCTTGGAGCCTGTTTTAAACCATAAAGAGACTTATTGAGTTTACATACCTGGTTTTCTTTAAAAGACAGACCTTCGGGTGGTGTCATGTATATGGTTTCTTCAAGTTCTCCATGCAGGAAGGCAGTCTTGATGTCTAGCTGTAATATTTCTAGATTGTCTTGAGCAGCAATGGATAATAATAGACGAATGGAGTCATACCTCACTGTTGGGGCAAATGTTTCCTTGTAGTCGATACCTGCGGTTTGTGCATACCCTTTTGCACAAAGTCGAGACTTATAGCGAGGACCTGCTGGCTCATCCTTAATCCGAAACACCCATCTGCAGCCTATAGTTTTGGCATTTTGTGGTTTATTAACCAATGTCCATGTGTTATTTTTGTGGTGAGCTTCAAGTTCTTCGTCTATGGATTTTATCCATTTATCTCTATCATCTGAAACAATTGCTTCTTTATATGTCTCTGGTATAGTTGATAGGATTTCATTGCAACACAGGTAACTATTTTCTTCAGTCTTATTTATATCTTTTTTATTTCTAGGTCTTAATGTTATGTTTCTGAGAGAAGGCTTGATACTTATGTCTGGTAGGTATTCACTATCTGAACTTGTACCATTATCTTCCACAGTATCAAATGATGTATTTGTTTCTGAAATACTCTCATTATCGACTTCTTCCTCAGTGCCACTATCACTGTTCTTTGTTTCAGGTTTCTTATAAGATAGATCTACTGGAACATAGTTTCTTTTCACAGTAGACTCAAGAAATACTGCATCTCTGCTTTTCACTACTGTTCTTGTATTAGGTATTATGAATCTATACCCTTTAGAGTTCTCACAATATCCAATGAAGATCATCTTTTGTGCCTTTGGATCCCATTTTCTACGCTTTTCTTTAGGTAGATGGACCATCGCATCACTTCCAAATATTCTCATGTGGCTGATATTTGGCTTAAGACCGGACCACATTTCTTCAGGCGTTTTGAATGACAAAGACTGCGTGGGAGAACGGTTTATGATATAGGCTGCTGTATGTATTGCTTCTGCCCAAAGCTGTTTTGATAAATTAGCATTTAGGAGCATACATTTTGCACGTTCAACCAGTGTTCTGTTCATACGTTCTGCAGTCCCGTTCTGCTCTGGAGTATACGGTGTGGTAGTCTGGTGACACACGCCAGCATTCTTCAGGTAAGTAGAAAACTCATTGTTGACATACTCGAGACCATTGTCCGTTCTTAGAATTTTTATGTGACAATTTAACTGATTCTCAACAAAGTTTTTATATTCTTTGAATTTCTCTAAGGCTTCTGATTTGTTGCGAAGAGTATATACAAAAATTTTCTTTGAGTAGTCATCAAGAAAGGTTATGAAATATCGGGCTCTACCGAGGGATTCTGTTTCCATTGGTCCATTTATGTCAGAGTGGACCAATTGTAAAAGATTTTTTGCTCTCTTGCCTTCACTTTTGAATGGAAGACGTGATTGTTTACCTTCTTTGCAGGTTATACAGGTGATTTTATCTTTAAAGTCAGGTAACTTTAAATCATTTGTGTTTTCAGATATTTTCTTCAAGCTATTAAGATTCAAATGTCCCATTCTTTGGTGCCACAGGAAAATGTCTCCTTCTTCAACATCTGACATGCATGCATAGCCTCCAGGCATGTTTAGCCGGTACATGTTGTTGATTAAGTCTGCTGTTGCTACTATCTGATTTTTAGAATTCATAATAACACAGCCAGTTTTATCAAACTTTACTTGGCCACCATTCTGTATTATTTGACTCACTGATAGCAAATTAGTAGCCAACTCAGGCACATATAAGACATTTCTGAATAATAATTTATTTTCCTGACCTTTATCATTGAGAACATTGAGGCTGACTTGTCCAGAACTGTGCACCGGCAAGGATTTGTTGTCTGCAACTTTGATATTTTTCACAGGAGGAATAGATTCATCCAGCAGCATTGCCTTGTGCTTTGTCATATGAGCTGAAGCACCTGAGTCAATGTACCAGTTGTCACCGTGACTGACGGAGGCAATAAATACTGCAGCATAACTGTTTGTAGCTTTTGAGGCATCTGTCGCTTTTGTTTTGTTGGAGTTGCAGTCTGGACTCTTATGTCCATATTTGTTGCACTTATAACAGCGAGGGCCTTTCATAGTTTTATTTTTCAGAAAACGTTTTGCTACAAATGCTGATGAACTGCTTTCTATTTCATTTCTAACATCCTGAAGGAGTTTTGCTTTAACGGAGTCTGCAGATATTTTCATTCCGGAGCTCTCTATTGCTATAATCATTGGCTGATATGATTCGGGCAGACCGGAGAGTAGCAATGTGCCGAGCCACTCATCATCCACTTTAAAGCCAATATTCCGAAGCTTATGAGCTGTTGACATAATCTTGCCGACGTAGTCCTCTATGCTGTTGCATTTTGTCAGTGAAGTAGTACACAGATCACGTAGTAGACCAACCCTGCGTGTCAGCCCTGAGTCATCGAATGCAGCCGCTAATTTGTTCCACACTTCCTTAGCTGTACTTGCTTCTTGTATGTGAACATAATTTATTGGGTCCACGAGAAGAATTATTTTCGTACGCGCTTTAGTGTCCATTTTGGGGTCCACGGCTCCGATATTCTCGATACAGCTCCACAAATCTTCATGCTGAAGATATGTTTTCACAGCGAACTGCCATGTTGTGTAATTATCGCGGCCCGTCAATTTTTCTATAAAAGCAAGGGAGTTGCTGTTTGACGCCATTTTCACTAACAAAGTTTCCGCAAGAGATTATGTCCGTACACCAACAAATTAACGATTTAGCACTGTGTTTTTATTGTTATTTATAAGCACTCAGTTTTTATGCTTACTGGGCGCATAACCTGTTGAATGAAACAGTCTACTTTCACTAAATATTGTATATTTGAAGAAATGCAAACACCGGTATTTTAACAGTTTTGACAAGTAGAAGGGACGCGCACACAGCTCACAGATAATAAAGAAAATTGACATCTATGAAAAGGCGGCAAATTTAAAATTACTTTAACATGAATAATGCAATTTATTACACAATATCGTGGACGAGTTCGAAGTGAAAACTCACACTTCAGTTCTGCTTCCTATGCGCCGCCGCTCTCACATGTGATAAGTAATATTCTTTACACATGTGAGTCTAGGACGACTTACTTTTGTTCTTGCACAACGCCCGTGCCCGCATCCTTGCCGGCTCTACGAAATTAAAAAGGTCGTGTTTGAGCCACCATGTCGCCCAACCCCACGTGGTAATCGACGTTGGCGACTTTCGAACTCTACCTTCTAATTATTGTGTTCGTGACTCACAAAGGATAATCATTTAATCACTAGGTCTGCTAATAATGCGCCTTTCTTTTGTTCTGCCTTCTTCATAAGTTAGTGGACGTTAAGTAGGTATTGTGTTCCATCAACTATGCATCCATGTCGATATTACAGGTAAATGGTAAGTAAGTTAGCTTTGTCTGTCTTTGTAAACCTTTCTCGATATAACTATTAGATCCTATTAGAAATTGGTACAACGGATGATAAAACGTTGATCTTAAAAGCAGTATGTATATAAAAATAGTTTTCTTTAAATTCAATACAAACTATTTTTGTTAAGTACTGTAAATGTAGAGTCACATAGACTTTGAAATCAAAGTTATAACATCACTATAAAATTATAGATTATCGTAATTAACTTGCATTGGTAGCAGACTGAATACATAACAATCTCAAATAACGAGTTTAACCCTTGGGGTGCCTGGTGGGTCTGACAGACCCATCACTTCAAGGAATCGACAATATTTTACAAAATTCATAACTACCGCCGCTGTGTGCCTGAGTAGCTTCGTGATATAGACTGGCGGCTAGATTGCCGCCCCTCCCGCAGTCCGCAACGCGCACGCGTTCGAGTAACACGTGTTTTATGCGAAAATTGTCGCACAAATACTGAGTAGTTATTAATCAATATTCTTATTTTAGTAACCAAAGTTAATAACCTGTAAGTTGTTTCATCTGTGCTTTATATTAATGTGAAGTCTGATTTTGATCTCAATTAAAAAGAGTTTAATATTGTTGATTTAAAGATAAGTGTTATTATTGTTACCTAAGAATGAGAGATTTTTTAATTGCTCAATAAAACTTTATAAAAATAATTAATCTTATTTTTTCCCCTTTTTTTCATTTAGAAACAATGTTGAATATAAATTAAAACTTGTTATTTTGGTTTGTAACACATCAAAATAAATAAAAATACACAATTATGTTTACGGGTCTGTCAGACCCACCAGGCATGCCATGTGATTTTTACCTACCAGGCTCCCCAAGGGTTAATCAAATCGATATCCGTTTCTATTTGAAAACGGTACTAACGTTGCTCGAAACGTATACGATCATAATCTTGGCAGCGCGGTCGATTTTAATCAAAGTTCGTTCATTTGCAAGTCGGGCGTAGGCGCAGTGTAATGTGGAGCAAAGAATACACACGTTCGCTGCACCCCTAATTAGATGTTCGATGAAACTGTAATCAGACTTGGCCGGATCCGGGCCGTAATTAAACGGAGCAGGCGAAGAGTGATTTATTAATAGAAAAGCTGGAGCCGTAATGAAATACTGGGCGGACAATGGCGGTGGGTGGAAATTAAATCCTCCGGTCGGATCCGGACACACTTGGCGTTTCTTTGCCGGCTCACGCTGACCGCCTGCTAAATAATTTAGACGGTGAGACGATAGCCGCCGCTGACTCTATTAAGGACGACGTATGGACCAGTATAAATTTGTCGGCGAGGGAATGTAAAGAAGATTGGTTTCTGGAGCGGGCGAAGGGGTGGAATTGAATTTAGGCCGGAATTCAGTAGCGGGTAGTGCGCGATATTTCTCACCTACACGTAGGTACGTGACGCTCTTGTCAATTATTTTTATTTTCTTTTCCGGGGGTTTCATTTTCGTTACCCATTTAAGTTTTGTAAGTAGGATCCAGCAATGCAGAGTTACTTACTTATCATATATTGGTAAAATTCTGAGATGTTTTTTTTTCAGATTAGTAAGTAAAAAAATTATAGACCTATTCGTTATAAGTGCCCACTTTTTACATGTATGTAAATTAGTCATGAAGATATTATATTATTTGCATAGGTACTTTGAGTTGAGACCAATAAAACATACTCCTATTTTTTGGAGACTTAGATAAGATTTTATTTAAAATAACTATTCTTCATTCACTAAACCCATGAGCACCTACAATCCCTTAATACACAACTAAACTCTACAAATCAAAATTAACACAAACTTTGATTTATTTGAAACACTTAATAACACTTAAAAGCTGTTGTCAGAGTATACTTTTTCAATTAGAGTATTAAAGTGTTCCGACCCCGTCATTATATTAGAGTGTTGTTCCTCCACCCTCGGGCGGGTGGCGGTCGGGCTCCTCAACTCCTCACTCCGTCGCGAGCCTCAGCCACGAGAGCACGTGTCGCTCCGTGCACTCCCGACCGCAAACTTTACACGCCCGCGATCGACACCGGCAAAACAATAACACTGTTCACCGATAAACACGACAAATCGGACGTTCTTGTGCCTTGCCCGCATCTAAAAAAGTGACGATTGTGGACTTGTACGTTTTTTGTTTGTGACTGTGCTACTTGGTTTGTAGTGGAAACGATTTTCCGGAAATATTTTTTCGCGACTTTCCCGTGAGACGTTTTCAGAGGATTTACGTTAATTGTAAGTACATTAAAGTAATTTCTTTTTTATAGTAATTACTTTGAAAATATTCAAACTAATATGTATGTACCTACACAGATAAATATTCATAACATAAGTCATTACATATGTGGGCAGAATGTATTGTATCATCAAAAAATCTCAGAGCTCTACATGGCTCTACCTCCATGAAGTAATGTTGTCATCCTTATTTATTTTCATACTGTATAATAAATATTTCTCAAGTGGAAATTCAAAACTCCCATTAAAATTACTCGAATTGTTACATTTACTCCACGCTTATTTAATTTTATTAACTTATGAATTACAATTCGATTCGATCTAAATTACATCTAGACCGGAATATTGCGAAACTGAGGCAAGAAACTTATCATTATATTAAACTACAGTTATCTAACAACCACTTAATTGAGCACAAAATTATTAATATAAATGTTTTCTTTTGGTAATACTCGTAACTGTTAGGAAACAACGATTGTTTAAACTATAAGTTTAATTAAGATTTTGCTAAACGAGGAACAGATCTATTATTAGATACCTACACACAACTAGCAAAATTAGAGTAATTATAACAACAAGAGTAAGTTTTATATTATGTATTGTATTAAACTTCCTAATTCCTATTATTCACGTGCCTGGGTAAACAGAGTAGAAAATGTTAAGTTATGCCTTAATAGCGGCCAAATAACGTATTAACTATTTGTATTTTAGTAGTAGCAGCGTATTTAATTTCAGTTTCATATATGACAACATAGATAATATTTTAATAATCTTGTAGCCTACTGTAATGTTATTCTAAACGGTACGGCGGCGTAATTTTCACTAAAGAAAACGCGTCTCACAATACATAAGACCACGTTCATACAAGCATTCACCTGACTATGCTTATATAATAGCTCTACTTTTATGGCATGAGTTTGTCAACTCTTTACATTATAATTTGCAGCATTGTGTACTTATCAGAAACTGTAAGAATAAATATGAAATTTTTTTATTTTCTTTAATTAGATATATAACTAACTATTGTAATTTAAAGCTTGTTTTTCATGTTTGTAATAATTAGACACCATCACAAAAGAGATAAAGCTAGTTCCGCCTACACACCGGAAGGGCATTTCATATGATTAGGCATTGTCCATCCCACGTACTTAAATACAATTAACGTAAATAAAATTAAAAGTAATATATAAGTGAAATTTAAGCACTGAAGATTTTTTGGCTACTATTTCAATAATTAGTAGTATGGCTACTGTTCGTTACGACCCGTCCGTACCGAATGTTATTTTTAAAAGATAAAAAGCTCCATAATTGTGTTATTGTTCAATGTTTCACGTAAAATAACAACGACTAACACAACCGGAGCAATTAAAATAATTGGCGTATAATATCGGAATTACCCATCGTTTACGTTAGTTCATGATTTCGTAACAAAACGCAAAGATTATTGTTTTTGCTTCTAATCGTATATTATTGCTTCTCAACTGAGTAGGAAAACATAAATATTCCTTTATTAGCTATTAAACAATTAATATTGATTGCTTAATTTAACTATTAATGATGTTTATAAAGGTTAAAGACTGTATCTACTTAATTAATTGAATTTCCAATTATTTACTCTTCGGACTAAGATAAATGATATTGATCAACAATGAATTTTCGTTGAGATAAAAGATCTCCACCGACCTGCCAACAGGTGGCGTTCATTATATCGCGACATCTCGTCGCTTGGACCCTTCACTAAACTCTATTCGGATTAGCCTCGGCTATAATTACAACAATAATAAATTAATTAACGTACATAATATAATTGATCCCCGTAATTGGTACGGCTTCGCATTGTGTCCCAATTATAATTTGATTTCATTAACAATGCTGCGCCCATAATTGAAAGTAGACAGTTTTGGCAAAAGGGAGGGTAAGGTAATTACCTACAAGATCCAATTTAGAATTGCCAACTCTACACTTTACTGTTAGTTTCAAACAAAAGCTTAATTAATTAAGTCGAGAACAATTCAGTCATCCACCGCAATATTCCCAGAAGTTACACGGAATTAGACGCATTTTGTAGTGTTCACTCCGTAATTGTCGGCGAGTTTTGAATCAGATCGCTTCCGACTTTAATATAGCACACATCCATTAATTATACTCGCTGCCAACTGTAATTGGAAAATCTGGTAATTAATTTGTTAATACCGCCCGACAAGGATGCCGAAACGAATACGTAACTTATTGCTTTCATGGAATTTTTAATTTCGCCAACATTCTAATCTTCTTTTGGAAACTAATTGAGTTTGACAAACCGCAGATTTGATTCTCATTTGCATTTATATTAGAGTTATAAACCGTGATTGGCTGGCAAACATGGATTAGTTGCGACATCGTATATTACACCAATGCACGTTACCGTCATTTAAAAATGGAGGATCGCTTGCTGCGTCATCCTAGAGCCTCGGTTTAGGTTGTCAATTTGAATATGTAGGCTCTAATAAATCAGGGCTGTCGTTAGGTGAGGTGTGTCGGGTAGGCGCCATGTGTAACGAGAGACATTTCCGGTCGTATCCTTCCAATTAGCGGCAGTAAAGGCAGCCCTGTGGAGCCCCGCAGCCCCGCTGGACACGGCCCGCGCTCGTTACGTGCCCGCCTCGTTAGGGGAATTGTTTGTTCGAGTATGTAAAAATGTGTTTATTTGCACGTACGCTCCCGGCTAAAAAATATATGAAAAGACCCTTTTAAGACTTTTAATGATTTCCCGGCAAAGGGAAATTGGGTTAGTTATTTTCCTCGGGGTTGCCCCTCGTTAAGTTTTAATGGGGTAGCTAGCTACGCTACGACGTAATCAAACGTAGTTATTTAAGTTAACGACGACGTTTAGGTCTGTGTACTTTGTTGTCAATAGAAGCTATTATCTAACGAGTGAGTAGGTTTGGTTCAATGTTAGACTTCCACCGTACTTAATGTTTTGCGGTCATAAAATTGAAGAAACTACATGCTGACGGTGGTCGATAACGCCATTTCGCATCGATGACCACGGAAGGCATCGTTAATTACAAAACTGACTGGGGCATACTTTCTAAGAACATGCTAAGAAGTTAGAAACGAGGAGCTTGGGGCGCGTACCCAGAACTTAGTTGCCCATATAGGTACAAACCGTACAAACGCCTAATTAATCTGCAGTAAAATGTCGACGTTCGCTTGTTTTTGCCAGGAACTCGGCTCATTAGAGCGACGAGGCATGTTGATTACATTCTGCAGCGCTTATTAGCGCAAAACTCTCATTAGGGGCCACTATTGTTGTAATTAAACAAGAAGCAACAGCGGTGTAGGCCGGCGGGCCGCGCCAGGCGGATGTCGGCTCTATTGCCGTGCTGTAGAACCCGGGGGCTCTCCGCCGACCACCGATGATTATATTGTGCGAATTTAATTAACAACTCAATAGTTACATAGAATAAAGGGGGTTCTTGTGGTGTCTAACATGATTCCATTGTTAGTGCGCGATGCAAAAAACATCGAGGTTTGTTTGTTTAGACGTGGTTTACGCAATTACGTGAGGTTCTGTCACCGGAGGTTTAATTGGACAGTGGAGGGCTGAGGGGAGACCGGGAAGTCTAACGCCACTAATTGGCTTGCCAACAGGAGCTCCTCTAAAATTGTAAACTCATCGTCGTTACTTCAACATGCTAAGAACTGTAGAGAACAACCTCCAGCTTATTTTCATTTATGTAGGTAGATCATTATACTTAAAAGTAAGGCAAATAATAATACTATTGTAATCTTCGATCAAATTGTAATAGCTTAATAGGTATGTGAACATAGATTTCATTAATGAAGTTTCCGAACTTTTGTCAGCATTTCTTTTTATTTTTCTCACCGTTACAAAAATTGTTGGCAGCCCTGATTGCTTAAAAATCTCTAGTAGGTACCTATCTAAACGAGATTGTTTAGATTATAATAATAAAATTCTGATTCTCTTTCTTATTGTCAACAAGCCATGTTTATCTTTGTTTCAATATTTTTTATTACCTAAATAAAATTGGTCTAATTAACAAAAATATATATATATATATATATATATATATATATATATATATATATATATATATATATATATATATATGCGTTAATTGGCGTCGCACGAAGCGTGTTCGTGCGCCTGCGACGATTCTGTTATTATCTTAAGGTCCCAAATCATCATTTAAATAATAGGCATACATTGTTAATTATCGTAATTATAGCTACTTGATAAGCGTATATACGAGTACATATACTTATATTTTTCATAGATTAGTAGAACAAACTTCTTTGTTAGTATTATTTTTTGTAATGACTGGGCAAACTTCGCGGAAGTTGTTACTGATTATATTGTTTATCAGTTCTATTGAATATAGGTCAGTCAGTCAGTTGATTTTCTTTTACCTCAGGGAAATCAGTTCAATAAAAAAATTGTTACGTTATTTTTATATGTGTATGGATGGTACAAAATATTACGCAAAAACAGTTGAGATTTTTTTAGTCAGTTTCAGTGTGGTTTTATTCATAAGCGGTAGCGGGGGCGGGAGCGTGCATGCCGTGACGTCCCCCGCCATATGTGGCGGATATGAGCGGCTATTTAATTTCCGTGCTTTCAATGATCTTTTCATATTCCTGTACCTAGTACTTATCAAATTCTAGTAAATCCGCCTTCATCCTGTAAGTTTAAGTATTTTCCCGCAGTTATGTATTAACTTTTAAAACTTTCTTTGGATTTTCTGTAGCTACAGACGTACATACCTATCTAGTATATACTTATAGGTAGGTATGGGCATTTCTACGAAAAGGCTCATTTTTTCTCAATTCGGTGCTCGATTTGAAATTTGATTTTTTAAATAGTTTAATTAACAAAAAAAAAAGTTTACTCCATCCTGAATCTAAAAAACACAATGGCTCCAAATTTTCTGTAGCGGTTTAAAAGAAAAGTTAAGCACCTAATTGAGAAAGCAGCGAATTGAGAAAATGGACCACCGAATTAAGACTATGCATCACCGAATTGAGTAATTGCCCAGCGAATTTAATATTGGTTAATTTTTACCTTTAAGGTTTCCGAAATATAAATAAAACAAAAATTCAAATCAACAAGTTTCATTTTTAATAAAGAACAAATAATCAGTCTTCCTTTTTTATATTAGTTTGAATAACGATAAACGATACTAGTTTAACAAATCACAATAAAAGATTATTTTTTTTATAATTAAGTACCCGGTTTAATCACAGACAAGAGATCACTTGTATTCTTACTTTTCTATAGTCTTAAATATCTAAAGTTCACTGTTAAATATGATGATATCTTAAAATATATTATAATCATCTTCAGAATCTGAATTTAGTTGCATGTCGGTAAATTTGGTATCACCCAGTGTTGGTGTAATCAGGTCGTTTATGTTAATCTTGGCTTTCCAAAAGCTATCGTTTTCTGATAGCTCTATATCTGTAAATTTTTCTTCAAAATCACTATTCTTCTTTGAGACTTTATTTTTAATATTTTCAGTTTTTATTTTAATATTCGCAGATATTAATGCTCTTTTTGGTTCATCCAAAGAACCTCCTGATGTTGCCGGTTTTATTATTTCGCATGACAAAATTTGTGGCTTACTACTCAAATCAGTTTTTTTCAGTAAATATTTTTTGCTGACATCTAGCTTGCCTTTGTATTTCATAGATAATTTTCTGTCTTTTGTGCTATCTGCAGACTTCAATTCATAGAAACCTCTGTGCAGCCCATGATGACATTCCACAGATTTATGCAAACAATCTTCATGACAGCAGCTTAGTTTTCTCATAGCTAGCTTTTTATTATCATTTGCATTCCAGATTATTTGATGGACACTAAAAGTTCCATGAAATTCAGCTAAATCACCTGGAATCAACATTTCCTTCTCAAAAATGCCTGATTCATCGACCACTTCAATTTTGATATTATCAACGTGTCTTTTTAAAAGATTAACGAAAGTTGTCATATCAGGTATGTCATGGCCACGTGCAACTATTTTGTCAGCTGTGCTTTTAAGACATCCTCCGACACCATCAGGTGCTCCTTTACCATGACCATGTTCTGTGTAATTCCATTCAATGCAGCTAAGACTAGGCAAATTCCAATGCAGAGACGATATGATAAAAAACATTTTCCTATTACGATATTGGGCTGTTGGTGAATCGGATATAAAAAATAGAGATTGAATATCAGGAATTTCATCTTCTATGAATCGCAAAATTGGCATAAGATGCTCCCAGATGGCTACGGCATCGTGCCTAAGACATTCGCTTATTGTACAGAATGATTGAGTAATAAGTTTTCCGTGCTTCATGTAATAAATCACTGAAGTATGCAATGATATCTGTTGTCTGCTACTACCGAAATGGAAACTTTGTATCTCGTTGGCGTATTTCGTGCAATAGTTTTGACTAAAGTCACAATGGATTATGCATTGGCCACTAGAAAGTTCAGCTTTGATTTTTTTGATGTATCTGAATTGTGATATAATGTTAGCAACATGACGCATATATGGGTACAGTATTTTGTCAAAATGCTCTACTAGGTCTTTAGGTAAACATGTTTTTTTAACTTTGACTATTTGCAAAGTTTTTTTTTCGGCACCATTTTTAACGTAAGTTTTTTCTGTCTTTCCCATACATTGTAATCAATTTCTGATTTGTTATCGAATTCTAAGTACGTCAACTTTTATTTTTGCACATTATGCATTCGCGAGATAAACAAGTTACAATTCTGGGGTCGCAGCATATTATTTCAAGTATTTGATTTGCCGAACACTCCGAGATAATTTTATGTTTATGGAGAGCTGAGACAACGAAATTAAAGTTTTCATGAATTTGGCACGAGCAAGTCTCTCGAGCTTGCACATTCGGTATAATGACCCAAAAAGGTCGTAATCTGCAAAACAGTGAGTAACTGATGTTTATTTCTGGATGTTGAGATTGGAATTTTTTGTGTAGTTCAAGCAATGATTCTGTAACAAACCTTTTCTGTTTTTTACTTTATTTTGAACTTTGTAGTCTCTTTTTCCGGGACACATTCTGCTATTTTCATCGTCTTCATAAAAATTCACTACCATTTCTTTTATATTTACTGATGACATTTTTAACTTCTTTATAGATTCCGCAGACTCTTCTTTACTTGAACTTGCTGAAGTTTTCTTTTTCAATGTTGTCAAGACTTTATTTTTTTGACTTCTTAATCTATGTATCTTTCTTTGGCATGTCTGATTTTTTTGTTGTAACTCAGTTATTCTATGATGCAGTAATTTCAATTCCTTATTTACTCTGTATTTATATTTCTTTAAGAGTGACGTCCGCACGTATTGTCCTTTCTTTGGTGTTTCTGTTAAACTACTGTTTCCTGCAGCAAGCAAGTCCTTATGAACTCCAGAACGTAATCTGCGGCTTATTGCAGAGCTTGGTGAAGGTACTGTTGTTGAACTTGAGCATCCCGATGAAAGTGGGGAGGCTGGCGATAAATTTTCAAAATCAGATGTAGTTGGAGAAACGGGAACTGAAGAATCAGTTAAGTTGTTAATCGGAGACTGAGGCTCTGTAATACACATATTTCTTATAGACTCAGAATGATCGAGGGTTTCGGATGCAACAAAAGTTTCAGAAATATTGGGAGAAACGGCAGAATTAGTGAAGTCACTTATCGGAGACGGGGGTTCTTTAGCACATATATTTACTGACGCAGTCGCAACAAGGGTTTGAGTTTGAGATGTATCCAAAGGATCGTGTTTGTTCAGAATTTTTGGTTAGAAGGAAGTGATATGAGGTCTTCGTTTAGTACTTTAAGTAAGTTACTTTTCTTCTTTTCGTAACTTTTCTTTGAATGTTCTCTGAAATACTTTCTTAAAGCTTTTTGTTCACGAGGTGGTCTTTCGCCCATTTTCTTTATTTTGCCCTCTGCCTTTCTTTTTGCATATCGTTCCCTGTCCCTTTGTTTTAGTCTTTCATATAATATCGGATCATTTTTTATTTTCTCCTTTCTCCTTCTTTCCGCAATTCTTTTTTTCTCCTTTTTGTCAGCCTCACTCTGTTTTCCCATCTGAGAAAAAACATTAAACTACTTTAATACGGTTTTCATCGCGTTTTTATTTATTTACCAATATAATATAAGAGTATAAGATACCTAAATATCACTTTTGAAGACCTTTCGATCCTATTTTTTTTGAGTTTCAGTTCTAAGTATGATGAACCCCAAATTTTTTTGTTCTTTTTTTCTATTTTTGTGTGAAAATCTTAATGCAGATCACGGAATACTTCTACTAACTAAGTTTCAACGACATAGTTCTTATAGTTTCGGAGAAAAGTGGCTGTGACATACGGACGCATAGATGGAATGGACGGACGGACGGACAGACAGACGAGAATTCATAAGGGTTCGGCCTTTTGCCATTTGGCTACGGAACCCAAATTAAGCAGAATGTGTTAACTTACGATATTTTTTATTAAAATATTTTACTTTCAGTGTGTATTTTGCCCTAGTTAGTCATTTTATTGCCAAAAATACAAAAAGTTAAAAGACATTATAACATTTTTTAATAAATAAAAATGATCTTGCATGGAGGCAACGTATTTGTCCTATTGATCGCCATCATCATCATACTTCATACTTCGTATTATAAATGTGAAAGTTTGTTTGTTTAGATGTTTGGATGTTTGTCCGTCAATCACGCTGAAACTACTGAACGGATTTTGATGAAATTTGATATACAGATAGGGTATGGGCTGACTTAGGTGATAGGGTACTTTTTATCCTGAAAATCCCACGGGAGCGAAGCCCCGGGGCACATCGAGTTTAGTATAATATTGTGATATCTCAAATCGGTGTAAGTTTTCTCAATTCGATGGTAAGTTTTCTCAAATCGATGCCCGATTTCCAGGTAATTGAGAACCACCGAATTAAGAAAATAACAGAATTCATTGAATAAGTCAAAAGTCTTATAAATTACAACAATTTTAACAGAACATACTAGCAGATATCAGTTAAACACTCAATTCATTAAGCACAAATCTCATTACATACTTCATAAACAAAATTAATGTCACACACCGATTTGAGAAATGGTCGGATCCCAAAAATATCGAATACTTTCGTACCTTCGAAAAATGCTCCAGAATGCGTGGAGTCCCCCGTCCGCACTGCTCGGCCGCTCGGGCGCAACTGGCGGGTGGCGGGAATCGGTAGTTTGCATTCGTATGACGCGTAGTTAGGGACATAGGTAGGTAAAAGTAAATTTCACCGAATTGAGACACACTCTTCGGACAAAAATTAAATGTGTTACTGCACAAAAACCAATGGATTTACAGTAAATATAATAATTTATTTGGATTTATTGACTATCCCTTGTACTGTGAATGTAAGAATTATAATGAGCAAGTTTATTATTTCAAAAGTTATGAAACAATAACGAGTCAATTCTGGAAACCGGACACTCCATTTTAAGCCAAAATCTGCCCGTTTTGGAGCTTTCAGAATTTTTTCGGCGATCCGTAATACCTGGCGGTCTTGTAGACATGCTCTCCATCAGGGCAAGAGTCTGATAAATATACATGATTTTTTTCAAGTACGTAATTAAATTTTAAAGGTACTTTTTCACCCCAGTAGGTCAAATAGTCGTCCCCGTAGAAATGCCCGTATATAGTACATACATATAGAGTTCCGGAAATTAGACAGCCAGATCAGTAGGATAATAAAGGAGATTCCTAGCGGGGTCGAATGTAAATGATGAGTGACAAAATGCAAGCTCATTGCCTGAGGGAATGCCCAAGTTCCTTAGTGGACTCTTGCGACTTGCACGGAAGGGTTTGCAGCTGATGTATTCTAGTGAAGACCCGCATCAGATCTATAGATGCATGGGATAAAATTAATTCATTTTTAAATTCGGCGCGTATATACTGATGACGGTCATTTTCTATAGAACACCGTTGGCTGTTTTAAATCCCTATTCAAAATTTACATTTTGATAGGGCGTTTCCAAATTGTGATGTGACCGCGTGTGGGGTAGTTTAATTAGAGCCGTGTCAGCTGAACGAACGTGGATCATCACTTTTTGTTCAGCTTCGTCTAACAAAAAATACAATACTGCGATATTTAATATTCAAAATATAGATTTAGTAAAATTCTGACAAATTCAAAGGATTACTACCACGTCTTAAGTTGCTGATAGTTAAACTGTAGGTATAGTTATTTGTTATGTTTGTTTATTATATCATTTCTGTTATATTACTTTACAAGAGTCAGCACCATAAAGCTGTCAGACAGAAAATGTGAAATAGAACCATCAGATGTGCTTTCGGTACCAAGTGTCAATAAACTAAGAAACAAATTAGACAAACACGTCACATAAAGAATAGAATCAGATCAGATAGTAAAATAAATTGTTTAAACTGTCACAATTATCATGTTAAAAGACAAACCTCGGTCGCTTTATTTCGATCTAAAGCTAAGGGCAAACGTACAGCGAGAGCAGTGGCTCTGAGTGAAAGCAAGTACTACAAATTGAGCGGGTGAGGTAGATCGAGATTGCGGAGGCTATACCTAAGTAGAAATCATATAGACGAGAACGTTGTCTGGGGGCAAAGTACGTTATACAAGATTCTAGTGCAAGAACATCTTTCGTACTTAGTGGATATTAAAAAGATACCAAAAGTTGACTTTTTGCCTCTAATACAGGGTGTTTGTGACAGCCAGGCAAATATTTATATCGTGACTTCAATCCATAAGCCTGAGATGAAAACCAGTGAAAATTTTCGCATGGAAATTCCGAAATTTTCAGACCTTTTTTTCTTTTTTTTTCTGAAAAAAAAAAATAGTGTGGTTCGTTTAAGTAGGCCTTAAATAATGACTTAAAACCAAAATTTTAACCTATGGATGATTAAAAAAAAAAAGTTGCTCCCAAAAAACTGATCAACCACAAAGGAGAGTCACAACTCTCGTGACAATTAATTACCATAACCAAATCATAAATTATTTAAATATGGCGCTGATTCGGGTCGGTGAAATAGATAATTAATTATTATTTCAAATTGGAGTAACCTTAATTGGCAATAATGTTTTATCGATTCATTATAAAATAAATAAAACGACTTATTTAATAATAAACAATCGTTGTAGATAAGTGCTGGCCAAATAACTATATAAGCGATAGGTAGCTTGGTACCTACGTCAATAATTTATGACGTATTATTTAACTTGTTAATATCAAAGTAAATAATGCTTTTTTTTCTGCAGTCCACATGGTTGAAGTCGCAGGCGCGTCTACTCATTACATACTTACCTATAAAAATCCTAAACTTACTTACATACATTGCAATAAAGACAAATATTTTTTCTCTCGTGTGCAAACCCTACCTCAAACAAAATTAATTCCAAAAAATAATATGGGAAACAAACACAGTAGCACGTGACGATGCGGTCGCTGCACCATAGCGATATCAGTGTCATTATGTTTATCAGATCAACTCCCTTGGCTGCAGTATGTACACAACTTTATCTACAAACTAGTCGAACAAGGGCAGATATCTCCCTAAGACAAGTGCCATTATATTTGTAATAATTCTTTTAAAACGAAAAACCGACTTCCTCCCAAAACTCGAGCTTACTAAAGTAAAATTTTACTAAAGGGAAAATATATATTGCGTTAAGCCGTGTACGACGTTTAGAAGGCATAATATTATCAGATATATATGCCAGCAAATGATTAAATAGGCCACATGATAAAAGAGAGAAATGACTAGGCTTCGAAACTTTACGTCTGACAATATAAGCAACATATAAGCAACATATCTGACAATATAATCATGTCTATATCTTCCTTTATAACCATCTTACTTTTGACACAATTATCTTCATCTTCATAAGCCTATTGCAGTCCACTACTGGACGTAGGTTTTGTTACTAAAAAGTTCCACTATCTGTTTTTCAGCGGCTCCATCATCAGACCCTCGTTTCCTTTATATTATGTGTAGCTGACCAAAATTCTCTATAAAAATGTAAAAACGGACTACTCGTGCCTTTTATATTTGAGGATATCCCTAGATTCCTTAGAGATTCCATCATCAGATGTTATGTTTTATATGTAGGTGATCAAAACGCTCAGTAAAAGTATAAAAACAGACTACATGTGCCTACAATATTCGAGGATGGCGGGGGCCACGGCCCGGAGGGCGGCCACGGGCAGCGGGAGCAGCTGCGCGCGCCGGCGCCCTCGATTTCTCCAAGATCCCATCATCAGATCACATTTATCCTGATGTGGTGCAGGCGCCCCGGAATATGGGACCAACCTGGAAGTATATTCGTCGTCTATGACCAACTATAAAAAAAAATTTAAATCGATTCATAAATGAGTTCTGAGGTAACACACATAAAAAAATAAAAAAAGACGAATTGATAACCTCTCTTTTTGAAGTCGGTTAAAAATATTTTAAAATAGAAAGTTGAATAGATTTCACCGTGTCCTGTCCGTGATTTTATTCGGGAAACGTAAGGTTTTTTTCTGATTTAAAGCTATATGACTGCCAAGTTTCATCGAAACTTTTTGGTAGCTTTTCGTGAAAAAGTAGGTAACAGGCATCCAAACTTTATATTTCTTCTTCTTCTTCTTCAGCCTATTGCAGTCCACTGCTGAACGTAGGTCTTCCCCAGGGCACAAGGCTACTGCCACAGGAGAGGTTTTGCCCATAGTCACCACGCTGGGCAGGCGGGTTGGTGACCACAGTTTCGGACTATGTTGTCAGTACGGTAACTTTATATTTATAACAGTATAATAGAATTAATGGGATTTGCACAAATAGAATGCCACTTTTCTAGGGGCAATGCGAATTAGGTACCAAACCGCACCAAAATTCAGTATTAATTTATATGTACCTAAAACTGTGATAACTAATATTATAATGTGATAATAATATGCTAGAAATTAATGGAATTTATTCAAATAAGTTTTTTAATAGATTAAATTAAAATGCAGCGTTGGTAAACAATTCTGCATTTCAAAGTCACGGGTATAACAATGGGTGCATGTATCATACTACAATGTTTGCATGTTTAGTAACATGCATTAACAATTGAACCCTACGAGTATGTTTCAAATCCACTAAGAAAATATATCAATAACATCACATTATAAGTACCTACTTACCTAGGTAATAAATCCCTATCAAAACAAGACAGGGCACCACCTACGCAGCAATATCGTATAGTACTTAGGATATCTTCGTGAAGAATCTATACATAGTATAAAATGAAGTTGCGAAGGGCGCCCAAAATGTGTTTGTTACCTAGGATCTCAAAAACTACTATATCAATAGCTATGCGGTTTTCAATAATGGAAAGAAGACATTCCAGGGATTCTATAGGTGTATAATTTAGGTGTACTTACTTAAGAAATTATTAGAGTAATCGTAACAGTTATCAGACGGACGGAAGAAAAACGAGCTTTTTGGAGGCTTGCATTGCGTGCGCTGCTGAAATAACTCAAAATACAGAATAACAATGTATGGGGGAATTATTCTTCTCAAAAAGTTCTATAAAAAAGTCTGCGATAGCATATGTCTATCCTTTAAGGTTTAGCCACAATAACGATTTTAGTGGTGATCAAGTTTAATTTACGAAATATCTTATTTTTCAATTACTCGATGTTCCTACCGACATAGACCAATAAACATAAAACAAAATGCATATCAAATTAAAGCTGATGAAATGAGGATTCCGAATATATACATATCATAACACTTTTATGTTAATATTAATACACAAGATGCATTTACAATGCCGAGGGCAGAGATGGCGGCGGCGGCGGCGGCGGCTGCGTTCCGTCGTTGTGTCAGTCGGTCGGTCCGCATAGCACGACAGTGGCGGCGAGTGGCGGCGCGCGGCGGCGGCGACGGCGGTGGTGGGGGTGGGCTCATGTTGAGGTGCGCGACCCGAACGGGCAGACACGTGAGGGCAGACAACGTTGATGGTTGTGTCGAATTGTAAAATTTTCAGTGCGGCGCGGCGCGGCGCTTCGTTTCAAGTTTACAATTGATTTTTAAAAAGTTCCAATCGTTTTTCAGCGGCTTTACCCTCGTTTCCTTTATTTATGTAGCTGATTTTAAAAATTAAAAAAATTTAATTGAGGATATGTGATTCAGATGTTATTTTAAATAATAATAATTTTGTACAAAGATCCCATCAAACCTTGAATAGGTAAAAAATAGGTATAAAAAAAATTTAAGATTCATAAATTTCGGTAACACACATAAAATAAATAAGTAGGTACCTCTCTTAGGTATAAGAATTTCAGGTCTTTTCATTACTTACTGTAAATATTGATGTTAAAAATTTAATTATCTAATTAAAAAGTAAATAGATATAATATGTAGGTATGTATAGGTAGGTACTGTCAAAACATCGCATTCTTTATTGAAAATTGAAGAAAAAAAAATTACTCTCTTTAAAAAATAAAAAATATTTAAAGAAACTCAATTTTAAACTACCTACCGGTAATTTATTAGTTTTCCGTAATTAATAAAGAACCTAGGTCTGTCCATCTGTCAGATATAATAATTGGCAACTTATTATCACTTTGAATTGGAAGGAGTTTCTATTTTCATAACTACAGCTGTAAAAGTCGAATATCCGAGCGAAGCCGGAACCGCGGGCTGCTAGTTTAATATTATAATGTAATACTTTGTGCCTTATGTTTTGAGTGACAAATCCAATTTTATTCCCGACTGCCCCTCCCCCGTCCTGCCGACCGATCAGGCCTTATCCAAATTGGATCTTGAATAATAAAGAATCCAAGCGATTGGATTTTATTCCTTAAATTCAATTAGCACACGAGGGTCGTGTGTGACTGCAGACGTAAGATAGAGCCACATTATCGTATTAAAAGGGATTGTAAGGGTTTGTGTGGAAAGAAAGTTAACCCGTACGCACCCCAATTTAGATAGTAACTTACATTTAGGATTTGTATAGTTTATTTATCGTACCTACTTTGTGAGGAGCACTCACAAAGTATGTAGAATTCTATCCAATACATTTTGATTCCCGCAACATCGCCAGATGATCGCATAATATTATATTATAGCATACTAAAATTATAATAATATGTTACTTAGGTATTTTGCTGTATGGACTTATATAACTATCAAGTTTCATCGATCCGTTTGATTGGTACTAAGATATAATAATCACGCGCACTTTCGTATTTCTAAATAAGGACTCTGATAACAGACTACAATGTCCTACCAGCATCCGTATGATGAATTTGGTGAGAGCGAGATGTCTCACTTTTAAACGTCAAATTCACAGAGCTATTAGGTAATAACTAGATAAACTAAGTGTACTCGTATGTACTTTGCATGTAAAAAAAGAATTTAAGAATTAGGATAGACACTCGTTCTCGAGCCAAGATAAATGAATTAGGGCTGATAGAAGTGGTTTGCAATCCCTTTTTAAACACCAAGTAGAAACACTTGCCTTGTCTAGTTATTACTTAACTCTGTGGAGTTTAGAAGTGAGACATTTCGCTCTCACCAAATATATCATACGGGTGCAGGTGTATACAAAATTATATTTATTTCAGTCAATGAAATTATAATTTGAAGCACGTCGATATCATTCTATCTTAAAAGAAATTAAGAAAAGTATTTTTTCAATAAGATAGACAAATAGATAATACACATTTTCTTTAAAATATTACAGGACCTTTGACGACTTGTACTCGTACCTACTTAATATGCAAGTTGTATGTTACACTGCTGCTAATAATATTGACATGTGACCTGAATAAAAAGAATGCGGGTTCTAACATAAATTACATTTGTATAAGGGTAAATAAATTTTCTATGTATATGTATATCAAATTGATCTAATATCTAACATTACCTTTATTTTGCTTTTTGCGACCACCTATGTCAAAGAAAGGTAACATGATTTTCCGCATTATTGTAACTTAATTATTAACAGCTATTCACATACAGATATTATAAATAGATTTAATATAAAACTAGAAATTAATTATGTATTAAAAAAATATTATAATTAAAATATTTGTCATTATGTAAATTGAGGTGAACGTCAGTAAGATATTTAAATATTTTTATGATATTGATATGATAATACAAAAATATTGCTTAAATATTAACATTTTTATAATACCCTAATGAATTTGGATTATAAAATGTATTTTAAAAAGATGTTATTAGGTAAATAATCAGGTAAATAATAAAGCGTTACTGGAAGATATTTTGAAATATTTTAAACATACCTACAAATATCAAAACATTTTAGGTACCCTAATAATTATGGATTACTCAATAATGTTATTGAGTACTCCAATACTCAATAATGATGATGACGATGACTTAATAATGTAACAATTATCAGAATAAGTACATAAAATAGTCTATACCTAATAATACTTTAAAATAATGATATTGTCAAAATTGGTATCTCTATAAATAATTTTTATTTATTTATTTCTACATAACTTACAATAGTTCGTGCCAACAGTGTTTACATAAACCATTACTAGTTTTTTCTGAACACTGCCGTCATCCCTCTTCAAGCAAATAAACCCTAAATTATAAATAAAAAGCTACAAATACAAATACACACTCAATTCAGTATTCTTATTTTGTTATAAGATATGTCAACAGATCTTAAAAATAATCTGACAGGAAATAAACCTGCAATATAATAAGGTTCTTACTATTCTAATTGAAAACTCTATTTAATACTATTGGGCATTTTAAATCGCCGCAGGGCCATTAGAACGAAAGTATTAATAAAATGAATTGCGATATTATCGTTGTCGTGTCGGACACAAACATCGAAAACTACTTTAAGTAATGGAAATGGAACGATTATGCACCAGAATCGGGACGCGATAAAGGTACCTACTATAATGTACACGGATATCTATATCTGCTTAACCCACTCGAGTTCTAAGTGACATAGGCTGTAGAAAAGTTAATTTCGGATACAGTTATATTTGTACCTACAATAAAACTATAGAGATTACTCACAATAGTGCCCACAAATTAAATTGTTACTTACTAATTTTTTTTACTTGTACCACTTGTATGTGAAATTGTTATCATTGTCCTTTTTAGTGTTCTGCGTCGAATAAAATGGCCTAAACGTAACCGCTTCTGTTTATTCTAGGTACTCTACTAGTGTAAAGTAAGCTTTATACCTCAGTATTCATTCAAGTTGGACTCTCAAAGCAAACCTACTGGCATCAGCATCATAGTATATTAATGTAAACTATTAATATACGATAAGTTCGCGATAAAGTATTCGAAAATAACCAGCTTAATTAATGGCGGATGATTGTTTACACAGGTTTAGAGTGCTGCTTATCTTAATAACGTATACAAGTTTATATAATAATAATACCCAAACGAGAATATTGTAACACGTGTTCCGTGGGTGAAGAGGTTTGGCGTACCTACTATCTACTTAAATTGCAGATTTACCAGCTTTATTAAATTATATTCCGGGATTGGCCCACCACTCATTCCCGCCTCTGCAACTCCTGTAAGCCAAGATCAACAGAGGCGACCAGAAAAATGATATTAAAGCATAGAAAATTCCGGGGACCTAACAAGCAACTAAAAAGTATTAAAACTAATAGACAAAACAGAATGTGAAGTATAAAGTTAAATTAAGCGCTGACTGACAAAATTATTACAATTAGAACATACAAAAACATACTACGCTGCCTATAAGTTATTATGCCAATAATAAGTGTGACAAAATTCTTTGAAGGCATGAAAATTGTGCTTAAATGAGATAAATTAAATTATATTGTTAAATAGGTACATACTTTTTATATTATTCGTTCAATATTTTGTATTCGCATAAATCCATTTATCTTAGTAGGAGCCCACCTATAATTTTATGTTTTTGTAAAATCTAGTCTAGGTTTGTGACGAAGAGTGTGGCGATGAATTCTATTGGTTGAGAAAGGTTGAGAATAAATATTTGCATAGAAGATACTTATTTATTTAGTTGTCAGTTATAAAAGTATTTAAGTAAGTATTGCATGAGCATGAAAAAGAAACCATTAGTGTTAATAAGGTATAATTAATGACAATAAAAAAGCATCGCTTATGACTATACGTAAGTCTGTAAGCTTCCCATGCGACTATATTTTTTGTCAGTCTGTTCACCATCACGATGTATAACCATATGGTTATTATTAACGCGGGAAAAAATAACAAACACGTAACCATTATGGCCATGTGCATTAATCTTTAATTATAATATTCTTATGTTTGATAAACTGACTTTTTAAAAAAAAATTAACCGACTTCAAACTTTAACTAAAAAGCGATAAATAACGTAACTAATTTATCTACTTAATACATATTAAATATCTCAAATTATTTAAATATTTACAACTTAATACCTAATACTTTAACAAAGTCATCTTTAACTATTTAAATATTTATAATTATCACTTATTTTTTGGAGTCGGTGCCAGCCTAGGTAACGTGGTCTGTTGTGTTGACGGACGCGCGTGGCTGGCAAAGCCACACACACGGCAAAATACAATATGGTGTAGTAGGCAGCGTTAATGCAATTTCCTATTCTTGGTTTTACTATTTAGTGTGGGTCAGTTTTCTTAATTACATTTATTTGTTTGGCTGGCACCGACTCCAAAAAATAAGTGATAATTATAAATATTTAAATAGTTAAAGATGACTTTGTTAAAGTATTAGGTATTAAGTTGTAAATATTTAAATAATTTGAGATATTTAATATGTATTAAGTAGATAAATTAGTTACGTTATTTATCGCTTTTTAGTTAAAGTTTGAAGTCGGTTAATTTTTTTTTTAAAAGTCAGTTTATTTCTCGATTTTTAGTTGTGTTAATGCGTTGTGGACTTAAATAGATGCTAGTTTATACAGGATGATTTTTGGTCGTTAACGTTCCCGAAAACTACGTAATCTCCTCATCACTACCATCATTTTTCTCCTTGGAAGCATACCTGGGAAGTGTCTGGTTTTCAAAATATTAGGGTCCAAAGTTGAGTAAATAGACTGCGTTTTTCTGCATGAATGCACATAGACGCGCGTAGCAAGATTTTTCACGAGAAATAATCAATATCTTTCTATGAAAAAACTAGCATAAACACTAGACACTATAAATTTCGCCAGATCAAGTAATTAAAAAAAAATCCAAGCATTTTTTTGGCATAAACTTACTTTATTTGATGTATAGAGTACGTACCCTTCATTAATGGTGGCCCCAAAAAAACAGCCTGTATAGTTTCCATCGACCAATTGCAGTACTGTCCCCTAACTCCTAACCGTTAAGGAGTTCTGTAGCTTGACCATCAGCACAGCAGCATCAGATGTTGATTCAAGTATACCTCACAAGCAACAAGTTAGCCCTACATACCACTATATAATTTCCATCGACCAATTGCAGTACTGTCTCCCAACTCCTAACCGTTAAGGAGTTCTGTAGCTTTATCATCAGCATCAGATGTTGATTCAAGTAACACGTTAGCCCTGCATACTACTAAATAGTTTCCATCGACCAATTGCAGTACTGTCTCCCAACTCCTAACCGTTAAGGAGTTCTGTAGCTTCATCATCAGCACAGCAGCATCAGATATTGATTCAAGTAACACGTTAGCCCTGTATACTACTAAATAATTTCCATCGACCAATTGCAGTACTGTCTCCCATCTCCTAACCGTTAAGGAGTTCTGTAGCTTCATCATCAGCACAGCAGCATCAGATATTGATTCAAGTAACACGTCAGCCCTACACACTACTAAATAGTTTTCATCGACCAATTGCTGTACTGTCTCCGAACTCCTAACCGTTAAGGAGTTCTGTAGCTTCATCATCAGCACAGAAGCATCAGATGTTGATTCAAGTAACACGTTAGCCCTACATACTACTAAATAGTTTCCATTGACCAATTGCAGTACTGTATCCCAACTCCTAACCGCTAAGGAGTTCTGTAGCTTAACCATCATCACAGCAGCATCAGATGTTGATTCAAGTATACCTCACAAGCAACAAGTTAGCCCTACATACCACTATATAGTTTCCATCGACCAATTGCAGTACTGTCTCCCAACTCCTAACCGTTAAGGAGTTCTGTAGCTTCATCATCAGCACAGCAGCATCAGATGTTGATTCAAGTAACACTTTAGCCCTGCATACTACTAAATAGTTTCCATCGACCAATTGCAGTACTGTCTCCCAACTCCTAACCGTTAAGGAGTTCTGTAGCTTCATCATCAGCACAGCAGCATCAGATGTTGATTCAAGTAACACGTCAGCCCTACACACTACTAAATAGTTTTCATCGACCCATTGCTGTACTGTCTCCCAACTCCTAACCGTCAAGGAGTTCTATAGCTTCATCATCAGCACAGAAGCATCAGATGTTGATTCAAGTAACACGTTAGCCCTACATACTACTTAATAGTTTCCATTGACCAATTGCAGTACTGTATCCCAACTCCTAACCGTTAAGGAGTTCTGTAGCTTCATCATCAGCACAGCAGCATTAGATGTTGACACCCTGAAGCATATACCTGAGTAGGACATGATTACGTAACAAAAGCACCATACGAGCATACAATTTTCGGTGGTTGCCCTAGATTTCTCCTGGATCCCATCATCAGATCCTGACCTGGTGAAAATGGGACCACCTCAGAAGTGAACTCTATCCAACCAAAAAAAAATTTTTGAAATCCGTTTATAATTGACGGAAATATCGGTGAACATACATAAAAAAATATTATACATACAGACGAATTGAGAACCTCCTCCTTTTTTTGAAGTCGGTAAAAAGGAAATATGTCAGCAATCCAGAAACATTACGTAGTGTTATTGTTAATTGCATTCTTTTGGTAGATATTACTGGATTTTCTGTAGGTAATAGTTATCTGTGTGTTTTCCAAATAAACATCACGTAACACTGAAATTGAAAAGGTTTTTAAAATAAGTTATTTTTATATAACTTAAATAATTATCATTTTCATTGGTATTTTAAAGTGAAGTTATTATAACTACGACTACCCGATTAATAGGGTCGGTGACAATTTAATTTATGACATTAATATTTACATAAACTAATGACTTCCTTTATGTAATAAAATTTAAATCTCTTGCATACAATTTATTAACTTATTTCCCTTTTAGTTGATAGGATTATAGCTACTTATTTATCTATAGGTATCTACTTGGTCTGTATAGGTCTGTACTTAAAATTTATGTTATTTACGTATGAAGTGTAACGAAGATTGTATGTGAATAACAATACAACAAACGTTGTCACTACCAAAATTTATTATTATTCATGTGTCATGGAATTACTCTAATATTTGTTTATTATTATCCATAATCAATTTTGTAAAAGTACACAAGACAACATTCAGCTAGGCTGTAGCATGCTACAACCAATGTAGACCTATTACAAGATACCTACAAATTATTTACAGAAAAATACCCGACCGCGTAAAGAGTTCGAGCCAGTGAGACCTCACTTTCACAACTAAGATGAATCTAACGATACCTCTCACGCTCAAATGCGGCAACCCGTTTAGGCTGTAGAAAGTGCCAAAAAATTATGCATAAGATTCATACAAACATACACTCAAAAAAAGTGATTCTATAAGAGTTCCGTTTTTTCCTTTCGAGGTACGGAACCCTATAAACATAAGCTTCCTTCTGGCACTGTCGGCTAAATACAGCTAGTCAGGTAGGTACATACATAATTAATATTGCACACATGTTATGTCACCCGCTTCCTACTAGCCTGATATTTGGTGTGGGAGACAGGTCCGTCCCTCCTGACTGCTTTGGTACCATTTGCGAGCCAATATGAGAGAGTAGATTAATGTTGTTACACATTACTAAATCACAGTCATATACTGACATACTGTTATGATTTTCAGCGACGAGCTATATGGTTATAACGGTGTTATTAGGTACAAAACCGTGTCTAAAGTAAGAATTGATTAAAAATGACATTTCATAGTAAAATTGATTGTATAATTGTCAAATTTAGTCTATGTTTAGCTTAAACATTGTTTAGATTCTTTTTGAATATTTCAATAGGTTTAAATGCAGAACTAGCTATACAAGGTATTCCATTATGATGAGGACATAATAGGTACATAACCATTACAAGTAGCTCACTGACATATCTCGTTATCTATTCGGTTGATTTTACTGCTTATGATCGTGTAAGTTGGTGGAGGCCTATGTTCAGCATTGAACTTTCTAAGGTTGAAGAGTCGAGTGTTTTTCTATACATTTTGTCTGTTCTGGTGTTACGCGACCGATAATACGCGACTCATGTTCCGTCAAATATGAACCGACTCTAAGCTGACACATGCGTGAACGACTATAGTATTAATCCCTTCACAACTTTGAACTGTCATGAAGGGGATAAGGCAGTCGTAACTAACTGGCTCTGATTGTATCACTCATTCGTGATAAATTCGTTTCTTATAAATCTGGCAGCTTATTGTTCAACCAATTGCGATAAGAATTAAACCTTATATACAAGAGACAACGGAATAAAAAATTAACAACACTGTTCATATAATTTCACACTGATATTTTAAGCTCGTGTTTTGAGATTGTAATTGGTTTCAAGGGCATAATCTTGTTTTTTTTTTATGCAAAAAGTGACTACCATATCAAGAAAGTAAAGTTTTCCCTGTCTAGCGAATTGCAAGTGAATGAGACGCAAATGAGTTCACCCTTCTCGCTAGCACTGGTCACTATGTTCGCGTGCTGTTGGTTAATTAAACTTTAAGCTTAAGGGAAAATTTAATTTCCGGAGCTCCAAGGGATTGTATTTCTCTCATTTTTATTTGTTACGCTCGTTATTTATTGCAAGACTTGTAATGCTTCTAGTTAGTTAGATTTATGGAAGCTAAATATCATTAGCCTTATTACTTGTACAAGTTACTGAGCTCTAACATTAAAGGAATAACGATGGCGTGCACGACTTATCAAAACATTCTTTCAGCCCAACGAATTGCGTTTTCATTACATAGCTGGCATATACGAGCAATGATATTAACTTTACTTAGCTTACGAGGTATGATGTAGGATTTATTTACCTGTTAGTATAATGAAATTGGAAAATGGAACAGCAACATCCAGGTATGCATTCAGTGTCAGGCTGGCGCGGATAGCGGAGCGTGTAGCGGTGTGTGGCGAGTGGCGTGCAGCACAACCTTAAAAGCAATATCCGGCGCCGCGCGCGCCGCCCGGAAATGAACCGGAAACAGCGGTGTATTAAGCCGCAGGTACAGCCCTTCAATTTATAAACGCTTGCGGCCGCACTCTGCCTTCGTTGTTGCTACACCGAGCCACTCCAGATATCCGGAGCGGTTAATCTGTAACATGCACCTGCAAAATATACCAGCGACTCTCAACAATTGCGCAGCTTTTTCATCAGAACTTCGAGCTTAATGCAAACACAATAATGTATTGAAAATAACGGAGTGCACAGTATCTAAAATTATATTCCGAAGGCCTGAACTAACAGTGGAATGAAATAAAGTCCGCAAACAAAAGTTTGCAAATCCAATATGATTTGGCACGTCGGTAAACATCGGCAGCATCGGTGATATCGTGAACGAATAACATTAAACTTTGTATGGATTGAATGTAGAAAACCAATTTCGGTGCTCGGCGAGTGCGAGCCGATGGGATGAGGGTGTCAGAACGCTTTGACAGCTCTCTGATTGAAAAATACGGAAGCCTGTTTATAGAGCAAGTGAGCCACCTCACCTCACATGCTCCTCATCTCTTCTAATATTAAAAGACGCCCATAGAGGAAGCGAGATAGCTTATCAAGAACATAAAAATGGGAAACTGAGGACAAAGGAATAACATTTACATTTTAGTATCTAAATGTATCTTTTTATATTTTATTAACCTTAACTCATTAAGACACTAGAATGTTCTTCTGTTAATAAAGCTCGACTTCCCTGAATTGAACAATGGGTGCTTCTTATAATGAAGTATCTATAGCTATTGATTAATTACTCACCCATAAAACCCAATATTTGTTATAAGTTTTAGCACTATAATGTTCTTATTGTCTACCTACATTGAGAAGACTTTGACACCGCTACGTATTTGCATAAGTAATATAAAAAATGGTAAACCGTAGGTACTAGAGAGAGATATACCGTATGTGCAAATAGATGTACGATCATGCAGTACCTACAAGCAATAACATCTCAAGCGCACGTCCCCACGGTATCGACGATTGCTCCCGCTAAGATTGCGTCCGATGATCATACGATAGGATAATATCATCGCAGGAAGAGGGTCATCTTCTTTCAACAGCTTCCTTCTCAAAGACCTTCTTTGGCAAGTACCTACCTAAGGTCACAAACACTTAACACTTCAACAAAATCGTCACCACACCATTTACTATATTAAGGACGGCTCGAAACACTTTTGCCAATTTTCACATAGATGTAAAAAGCCCAAGTGAACCGTTTATTATATTTTGTATTAATTAACAACCTTAAAAGATTTTAGCATGTCTCGACAAAATTGAAAAGACCATTATAGTTTGCTTGTGTATTTCAAACATTTTGTGAATTTGTTTGCGAAGAGCGTAGGTATTGTATTTCACTTATAAAATGCAATGTCACCTACTGCTGATATCAAAAGTGATGATGAATGGTCTTCGAATTATGCGGGTTATGAAATATCTCATAAACAGCCATCCAGAGCGATTCTCGCCTCGATATATCACGAATTCGGACATCAGCACTCTGGTATTGGAATTCTGGAGATGATTTTTCTCCAGAATTTATACGAGCGTACACGTAGCCGACCAATCGAAGGCTCCGCCGATAGGATATGAGAAAGCGATTAATTTGAAACGGCGAAATTAAATGTCAGCGGAATCACATTAGATATCGTGGGATTTAATATCGTATGAAATAGATAGCTGGAATATCAAACTAGAGTTTGCGCCAGGACCTGCAGGTAATTTAAGCAAACATTTTGCTAGAGGCATACTTGTAAAGGCCGTACATAATAAAGCTATTTATAATAAATTAAGGTATTGTTGGGAACGCCGTTTGCGAGTAATGTGCATGCATTTAAATTACGCTCAAATGCGGCATATGTGGCACTGGCGCTTGCCGGTGCGCACGAGATTACTTCTTATTTCGTTCATAAACGGTGGAATACGAGTACTTTGGAAGGAAATGGCTAATTCGTAAACATTATTAATAATAGAATAGAAAATTTATTTTAATCTCAAGTGTAGAATGTAATAAGGTAATAAGAACTGAAGCAATACAATGTCTGATCAAGCGAAAATTTAAATTTTCCCAACGTTTCTCAATATCATATTTATTGACAACGATTAAGATGTCGTTGATTTTTTTTGAAAGCTCCGCACGAATCTCAATTGAGTACAATGGTACCCAATTGAATTGCGTCTTAATTACAAAACGAGTGAATATTTAATTAAAAACTTTCCGCACGCGAGTCGGTAATACCTTATTCCATGTATAAGAGATTGAGTCAGCGTCGATTCTACTTTTCTACGAAGCCGTCGACATTCGACAAGGGTTTTTAATTGAACACCGACCCATTGTGCTCGTTAAAGCGATTCAGAGTTAATCACCGCGTTTTTCGTTCAGCGTAATGGAAGAAAGTAATTATCAATTAACTGCTCGATAATGGATTGCGGCCGCTTATCCATCGGCTTATCTCGACGTGTACCAACCCGGCCTGCCGGCTTATGTCTCCTCAATATCGAATTAAAACATGTCATCGATCATTGTTTTTGCTCATTTACAGTAATCGCCATAAGAGTTTATGATTCACAACCATAATTAGCGATAGCCAGAGGCTTTCTAGACTAGTTTTCCGGTGCTCGATGTTCGTGATTCAAATCGATTTGGTGTAAATGCAAGAGTCAGTAATGTGTTTCGTCGCGCCGGAGTAGATCGCTGAGCGTGTGTTGATCGCGATTGCGAAACGAGAAGCGTCGCCGGTGACGCGATATTGTGTCGTGAATTAGCATTGTAAATGCAATCACAGGTGTCAGCCCGACACTAGTTCGTCGAATTTATGCGCCTTCCGCTCCAGTCGCTATGAATATAACAATTTATTGTCTATAAATAACGATTAACGTCCCACTTTTGATGTCTAATGAAGCTATTGAATTGGTTGTTATTCTACTTTGGAAACACGGATCCGCCTTAATTATTCTATTCAAAATTCACACTTACGTGTTTACCATCAGCGATATTCTGTATTATTATTATTATATTATAATCTATCGTCCCACGGTGGAGCTAATGGCAAGAAATGTGAAGTGACAAGTTTCACATCAATTAGAGTTATCGATATAGAGGAACCGGGTTTCTTTATTGTGTGCAGTCCGACAAAAACAACCATTAAGCGGATTAAACATGTAGGAAACCAATTAAGGTCTTAAGAGCCGACAATGTTACTTGTAGAACCAGCGCGAGGAGAGGCCACGCTTTTAAATCTCATTAAAATACCTAGTGTACACGATCACGAACATTTATTTACTGGTCGTAGTTTAAGTTATTGGTGGTTGAGTCGACGTTACAAACAACGGTAATCAGCGTGGCTTCTCTTGCTGCGATCGTTAATTAAGGCGCATTATCGCGGATCTAGTGGGGCCATAATGACAATTAACTCCGGCAAGGGACCAATATGGCGTCTACTACCCACCACCTTTCTAAAATAAATGGCGCTGCAGGAACGTAGGTAATTATGGTGAGTTTTAACCGCAAATTTTAATTGGTGAAGTGAAGGGGCTCTGTTTGTGTTTATTTTGTAATTTAATATGTCGGAGGTAAGTATTGTTATGATATCAAACCTGATACGTAAGGCATTGGTGACCAATACTGTTGTGGATTAGTCAACAAGCTATTCACATAAACACAATTTTGTTTGACAGTAATGTAGTAGGTAGGTACACAACATTCATTAGCAGCTTGAAGTTTCCAATGGCATGTAGCAATTTATACAAAGAAACAAGTCAGACTCGAAATACAACAAACATCGATAGCAAATAATTTCCAACGACAACCCGTATCTCCATACGTGAGATACAAAATGAGAAAAGGCGCGAACAGCTCTCATGCAACCTCTACACTCGTAGATAATTCACGTCACGGTATTACGTCCCGGTCAATTATGAACGCCGCTTTATATGGCGGCCAGTTTTAAGCGAGGGTTGTCACATCGACTGGACACATCTGCCAGTGAGACGACTTATGCTTACTATTGTGCGTTTCACCCATAGGTTTCACCGTATAGTTCCGATGGATGATGGCGCTAGTTACTATGTATGACAACATTATCTGTATCACTGTATACACTGTGTAATGCATATACTGTTAGTTCCGAAATCAGGCATAGGAGTTATTCTATGAAACAGAGTCTACACACTCACACTGCACCATTAAAAACTGCTTCTATTAGGTATTGGAGTCGAAACCATTTATAATAACATTTTTGACATAAAATAATGATAAGTTATTGAAAACTACAAATCGTTTCAGTGTGGCCAGCCTTACTCTTTATACGGCGACCAGCAGTAAATAGCGATTATTGTTGGGTTAATTTGAGCGCAAATTGTGCCCAGGGTCAGGGGTGTCGGAGCCCATTAATGTAACGTCAACATGACTGTTCTCATACCAACTTATCTCAATAAATTCTGTAATGGAAGTTGTTATTACGTTATTACCTTTTAAATGATGTTTATTTCACAATGTATTCTCCGATTGCGAATTTAATTATACATAATTAACTAAGTGTAAAATTTATTTATTTATCTACTTATGTTTTTTTTTTACGTAGAATAAGGATAACATATTGATGTAACTGCCATCGATTACCTTAGACATAAAATTATATTAATTTACACCTTTACAAGTAATGCATTACATAGTAAGGTATATGGCCATGATAACAACTAACTGTTCATATAGCGTGATATAAAAGCAGAAAACAAGATAGCTTTATTTGTACCGATTTCGAATACTTTAATGCTTTATGGCCTTATTAAATTTACTGCCTCATAAAAATAATATATCAAAATTATTACAACTGGCGCTTATATTTATATACAATGAATAATACTCAAATAAGCTGATAAGATCAATTCGTCCCGCGAACGTCGCGAAGCAATAAAGGTAATGTAGGCAAGGTATTTGCCAATATCTTTCGAGTGGCCCTCCCAAATATCTTCAGATTGTATTCCCCCTACATAAAAATTGTTCCGGAATAGAGATAGTACCCGGATAAATATTCAATTTCAGTACGGAAGAAAAAGATTTGATACCTTGGTACCTACTAGCTTTATATGATGATAGCCTTTGGAATGGTGTGGATAATCGTAGTCAAGGGTTTCGGTTATATCATTAGATATATTAGTTAATACATATACATAAACTTGATAAAACTAATTTTTCCTACCTACAGGATCGACTTTTGGATAAAGTTTGGCTTCGTAGAGCATTATATATAGATGAATGATATTATGAAATGGAAAGATTTCATTTCACAAGTATATCTGCAATATTTAGCGCCTACGTACATAATAAAGCAAAAAATAAGCATAAAACAACAATTTTGGATTGTAAATAAATTTGTATTTACATAATTATTAAAGAGCCGATAAAACTTGGGAGAGAAAGTAGAGACAGGTTTTCGAATGCGAATAATTCGTCACAGTAAATGAGACGAGGCGTATCCACCGCTCGACCTCGCGAACTGCTCCGACATGTAGATGAAAAGGGCAGCTGAATCTAATACAATCGGGGAAAGCGATACTCGCTCCAATGTAGGGTTGCTACCTAATGTTTTAATAAAGATGTGCAAAATATGAAGAAAAAAAATTAATATAATTTTTTTACCTGGTAATTGAATGGTCCTAAAACAAAATAAAAATAACAGATTTTTCGTGTCTATTCTATAATATACTTTTATATCCATTTCGTAGCACACACTGATAACAACAAAAGTAGTTAAAGAGAAATGTAAAGTTTTATTGCGTTCCGTGATACAGGCCGCACATTGTATCGCATTGTTAGCAGCCCTGCCGGGGGGCGGTATTGAATGAGATTGCTTCTTACTTCGGCAAATGGATCACGTAGTGGATGAGATGTCACAGTGTTTTAAGATCCCAATTCGACCGTCCCGACCCGATCGATAGACATTAGATATAATAGACTACCATCATCCATATTATATCTTTTGTCGTGATTTAATATAGTGAATACATATGGGATAATCGAAGAATTGAGACAGGGATTCTTTATTATCTTATAATAAAATGTAAATAAAAGATCAATCGTGAACTGACAACACAAAATTAAATGTGCATAGAGACAATAACTAATCTTACTAATATTATAAATGCGAAAGTTTGTAAGTATGGATGGATGGATGTTTGTTACTCTTTCACGTAAAAAAGGGCTGGAGCGATTTTAATAAAATTTGGTATGGAGTTAGCTGACACCCTGGATTAACACATTTTATCCCGGGAAAATATTTTTATACGGGATAATTTCGATATTTTTTTCTGCAGTCCACGCGAACGAAGTTGCGGGCGTCCACTAGCCTACAATAATACAATTTTAGCAAACGTTTCAATTGCTATTACAGTTGTAAATAGTTGAAACGCTTACTTAAGTTACATTACTTAATGAAGTAGATACATTCACACTCAGTAATTGGGAAATTCCCGAGCTGGGCTGGCGGGTCCCGGCGGCGGCGGCGGGTGGGCGCTGAAAAACAATTTCACGCCAAATCTTAGCTTGTGTTTTCCTATTTCCTTTTATTTATCTTTTCGTCTTTTCTTTCCTCGGGAATCAATTTCACGGATGAGCGTCACGATGATCTCAGTTCAAAAATTGAGAGGGATCGTTGTCGAGCGGTGCAGGCGTGCAGTCCGGCGTCCGGCGCCCGTCCGTCGCGCCCGTCCGACCCCGGTCCGGACAGCGTCCGCTTCTTTTCGTCCTCATTACTAGACGCTGGAACGACGCGTCCCGATAATAAGGTTTCTGCTCGCTGCTCCTTGTGATTGGATAGGCGATGCGTGTGTTATCTGCGTACGCGGCCTGTGATATATCTAACCCAATTTTCTTTTGGATGACTCCCGTAAACGAGCTCGGCTCCGTTCGCAATTTATGTGCATACAACTAGAAATCGTTAAACATGCGACTGTGTAAGCTGTTTAATCAAAACATGGAGTGCTTTCGGCGATGTAGCGTAACGCGGAGTTAAGTAGTGAATAACAGTGATTGTTTTGGCGCGCTCCCAGATGGCATTGCGCATTTCGCTGACATGCTACGGCCGTATGACCTCTGTACATTGGCGAATTGCAATTCAGTCCACTTCTTAATTTGAAACGTATTCAAATGTCTGAATAGTAGTTGTATTTCGTAGTGGCGCCATGGAGTATTGATTTATATGACTGCTCAATGAATGGTGACGCGGGCTGGTTTTTAAATACATTGGAGTGGGCATAGCGCGGGCAGTTTGTCGACGGGTCAGGATTGTCGGGTCCAGGCGGTGGCTCCCTCGGAATCGACAATTTCACGGGCGGTTTATTTCCGGTCACCGAACTTCCTTCGCCTGTCACTAGATACCTACCTTCACTTTATAATACCAATATACTGTATTATTTGCAGTTTACTACATTTATTACGATTAATAATTACTTATTAACGCTTTAAAAGAAACCTATTAAGAGAAAATATTAGTTTAGTGAGATGATAAATGGATCGTTAAACACATATCAAAAGGAATATTGAGAACACCACTCAACAGAATTCCTCGACGACATTGCATTTAGAATACACTTCCAAGATGGTACATTAAATTTACATTGTATGTAAGTGTCTTAAGCGAAAGCTTCCCACTTAAAAGCTCTACAAATGCACTGAAAGCTCTTTCGCGCACTAATCCCAAACCTTTTAGCTGCAATCAAAAGCCTCGAGCGAGCGCGGGACGACGTGATGCTTGCGGAGGCGCCTAGGAATTTAATTTACATTTTTAATTAAGTTAAATTTTGTTCGGAAAGCTTTCACGGAATAGGAGTTTTCTTGATTAGAGTTTAGCTCTGGCTGAAGTTTGAGATTGATTAGTAGAGCTTTAATTGCTCTCAGCCGGTGAATAATGAATTCGATCAGTGAGAAGTCAGAAGGGAGTGTCTAACAGATTACTTGGATGGGGACGGATCAAATTATTGTTTCATAAATATTTAAGGTAACATTTGTAATAAATACTCTTCAATTGTGTTACTGTTTCAGGATTTAGGAAACACTTCGAGTGTTACACATAAATTTCTATGAGAGGCTTGTCCATATTTTTCTCCGCAGGCGTCGGACGGCTGTGGCTAATTGACGACAGGTCCAGGCAGGGGTAAAATTCAACATAAAGTTCTTGCTAAATTGATCGCGTTGATAACGAAATCATAATGAATACCCACTGATAGTCACCCACCCCGCCTCTGTAATACCCAAATGGGTTTCCGTTGCTTAATTACTGGAAATGACTTTAATGGATTCTCTTCTCGTGAGTTTTTAATGCGATGGGATGGGACGTAAACGAAGCACGCGTAAAGGGCAGCCTGTTATTAGTAATTACGCGTATTACTGGTTGAATAAAATTCGCGAAAAGCACCACGGGGCTTAACAGCCAAATTATTATACCGGTCACGCACTCAAACTTTCTCTCACATTATAAAACACCCTAATGGCTGCTTGTAAATCGAAAAGACCACAAAAGAGCCCGCTGTGGCTGACGTAAAAGCGAATAAATAAGAGACTTCCGCGAAGCACTCTCGGCGGGAGCAAGTCGAGAGTCGGTGACGTACGATTTGACATGGAATATTTTATCCGGGAGTGCGACGCCATCTATTCCACTTATCCAGCCACTATGTTGAATTTTTGACACGTCGAGTCGAGTGAGGGTCCTTTCAGGGACAGGTTTAGTGTGCCAGGGCCCCTTAAATTCGTATTAGGTTGTCGGGCAGCTGCCGGGAGGACAATCACTCCTTTGTCCAGGGCCCCTTCTTCTTGTATCATGCTATAATACGTCAATAAATTACAGCTCACTACGTTGGTTGGTTTAATTTAAAATTTCAATATAACTTTGGCTCCACTTTTTAGAGGGTAAGTTTTAAAATAGGTCGCATAAATTTTATACATAAACTAATAATCTCTTCAGTGAGGTTAAGATTGCAAGTTTCTTACAGCGTGTAATTAAAGGAAACCATTTCAGACTTTCAAGTTATACCTTCCCCTCTATTTTGTGACTAACATAAATTTCAGGTAATTCTATTCTTCTAATTTCATGTTTATGCTACTTACGTAAAAGAGTAATTTCTGTAAGTGAACCAGAGGAAAGTTATTGCAATCAACATTCAGTTTAAGTGTCCGCTTTGGAATTAGTTTATTATTATAATTCATGGAATACTTTGTGAAAACGAATTTAGATCTGTAAAAAGTGACAAGTGGAGTCAGCTTGCAAGCGTCCAGGTAAATACATGTTTATACTGGCCCAAAATCCTTCCTATTCCATCACATAGCCCTCGTAGAGTTCCGTCTACAAAGCTGTCGTTAGCAGCAAGGTTGTCACTGAACCACGTTCACAACTACTTAAATTCCAAAATTAGTCAAATACGTTTGTCGTGTATTTGACTAATTTTTGTCGTGTATTAAATTTATCTCGACCACAATACGTTTAAAGTATAGCTCCCCAGTTTTTCCTATATTATTTTAGTTGAATAAACAAAACGTTTTATTTCCATTGTTGTCATACATAATAACCATTGTCTGTCGAAGTATACCTAGGTACTCAATATCTATTAAACTTTAACGCAGTTGGAACAAAGTAATAATTAACTTGACCTCCTAAACTATGATGGTTTCCAAATTACAGTAGTTTAGGTTCGGTGTAAGGACTTTTTAGTTATGAGTGGAAGGGCCTTTAAGTTATAAGTGTACTTAGTTGATTTCCCCTAGCCCCCAGCTGTTCCCCGGCAGAACCGAATCCCGCGCAAGCAATCCATATTAGATTTGCCCGCTCTCTCATATCCATTCTGAGATGTTCATATTTTATTGGGGCCAATAAAACGGATTCATGAATATGAGAAATGCATAACGAATACCGTATTTATGGATGGAGGCGCGCCTGCTCGGATATGTCGCGAGTAATTTGATAGCGCCTTTGTAACAGGTGCTGATGGGAATTTCTATGCGGTTATAAAACTTTTTTGTTCGTACTGCCGCTTGAGTTTGATAGCGTATTACGTTTTTTTTTCATTTCATACGGGCTTTTATTTTTGACGAACGGTATTGTAATGTTTTATTAATGTAAACAGAGGTATAATATAAACAATTATTTTAAGGTGATAGACTGTATTTACAGATATGTAGGTACTTAGGAAAATTCTTAAGAAGTCTATAAAATTCTAGTTAGATTGATTGATCAGCTGTCTGATTGGTCAGCAAGTAATACATGAAGAAAGGATTTTATTGCAAAAAGCTGTGCAAAATTTGTGCCCGCTGCATGTTGCCTTGTCTTACCTTTATATCTATCCACTCACAGTATGTTGGTAGAAATTGTATTTACGTCATGAACATATAAAGAATTTATTCTGAAATTTATTGTTCTTTTTTTCTTTCATGATAACCTTCTCCTGATAATAATTTACCCATAAAAAAAAAGAAAAAGAGAAATTGTTCTACCGTTGATATGTTGTTCAAGGGAACTAGTGATTCATTTTTATATAAAGTACAGCTATACTCTTATATTTATTTTATATTATCTGTATATTAAGTAGGTCTTTATGTAAAGAAAAAAAAACTGGTTATAAACATCACTTTCAACACATAAAATAAACAAGATAATCTTAAAACAACAATCAATAGTTATAAGTGAGGACGATATGCAAATACTTTGTTTGAATGTTTTAGTTTACCATATTGAGAAAACTTAAAGAGAATTTGAGATCAACAGCTATTGGGAATATTAGATGAGCCAATTTTAGTTTATAGCTAACTGTTTCTTGGTAAAACGAATTATGAAAGCTCTCTTAAGAACACTTGAGAACTACTTGGTGAAAATTTTGAAAAAGTGGTACGCACCTACCAATCTTTTATATTTCAACAATATGTCATCCATGAGGTGAAGAATAACAGCTCACAGAGCCAGAATCGCAATTAATAGTAGGTACTTTAAATGTGTAAAAAACACTACTGTCGATTATCCTGTACCATTAAGGAAAACCACTTTCAACCACTCAGTACTTTTAAGGAGAATACTTCACAATCAACTCTCCATACCATACTATTTAAGACCATTATCGACTAAAATCAGGGCTGACGTATTCCCTTAATAGTTGGGCGCTTAACGGGAGTGTAGTGGTCGTGAAACGTACCATTTATGGGCCGACTTAAGGACCCCAAACCAGACACCATCAGTTTTGCACGTAACGACCATTAAATTGCTGGTTTTTACGCATTTCTGAATAAACATACAAGTCTACACTAATGGTGCAATAAGGCATTGACAGGATTTTCTAATATAATTGCATACTGGATTTTGAACATAGCTCTGTTGAAAGAGTTTTGCAGATCTATCTTAAAATAGCTAATACACACACATCAGCCTATTGTTGTCCACTGCTGGACGTAGTACTACCCCAGGGAACTCCACAAAGCTGCTGCTATAAGGGGATTTTTGCCCATTAGACACTACGCAGGGAAGGCGGGTGGGCGACCGCAGTCTGACTTTCGGACTATGTTGTCAAACAAGGGAGGCGTCGCTGTCCACCTCCCGGAAACCCTTAATAGCTTCTTACGTAACCTAATGTCAGATATGGGTTGGTGCTATTCTACTCTGCCGACACCACACTGCAAAATAGCTAATATTAAATAATAATATGCAACCAATCATTTGTGTCAGTGTGAAATCACATATTAGGCTGTAAGCTAGAGACAAATTCAAATTCAATCATTTATTAGACAAGAAAGCATCATCTGTCAAATGTCATTTTTTATACATATGTTACTTTCTACGTTTGCATCCCAAAATGAAACCGCTACCAAATATGAAATGGAGGTGAATTTAAATAAAACAAAACAAAAAAAAAACAAAAGAGAAACAGCATGAAGAGAAACAGTCAAAGGTATGTGTCTGACTCCTCTTCTATACATATAATAAAAATGTAACGGATCGCTATCTGTACATGGAAGATATATAAGAAAAAATATTATAGAAGACCTTTATCAACGCAATAAAACCCAAAACGATGATATTGGAATTTTTGTCTGTTTGTCTGTGCGTTTGTGCACGCTAATCTCAGAAACGGCTGAGCCGATTTCGATGCAGTTTTCAGGAATATATTGTGACAGGTCCCACTTAACATAATATAGGCTACTTTTTATCCCGGGAAAATGTTTTTATCCCGGATAATTTCGACATTTTGTTTTTTCTGAAGTCCACGCGGACGGAGTCGCGGGCGTCCACTAGTGAATACTATTTCTAATGCATTTTGATTCGAGTGTACATACATATATACGAAGGGATAAATAAACATCAAAGCTGGTCATAGATCACTAGATGAAGCGCCTAAAGTTATTAGTGCTTCCCTGGAGTTTCAATTTACAGCTCTGCATGGACATTCAACCTTCAACAAATACCGTCTTGTATTGCATTTGTTATACACGTCTCTTCGAATATCGGCTCTACAGGCTAGGTTATAAGGCGAAGAACCTGCCGAGTGGTTTATAAGGGGTGGATATGTCTGTAAATTGAGTCCTATTGCATTTCCGTGTGAGTTCAGTTTGTGCTGAGCTGAGGGCTGTTAGACGGCAGTTTGTCGTAGTAATAAGGTCTCACGGAGTGGACGTAAGGAGAGGATATCGTTTATTCTAATGAGGTTTTTGAGACGCGTGCTGCTCGTGTCCGCCGGCGAGTCGATCTCTCGCATTGCACTCGACAATTTTTGTAATATAGCTTTTGATACGAAATTTTCTTCGCTCTACTTTGTAAAAGACAATCTTCAGACCAAATATGAAGACACAACGAATAAGCTGTGTTTTAAAATGAATAGCCTGAATCTACAAAAATGTAATTAGAATCCCTTTCATTCCTTTCTTGATTTTCTTATACCGTTGTTGACAATAACAAAACCTTATTTTGTCTGTGTGCTGAATAATTATCGTAGTATTGTACGAATACGCAGTATTTGTAATACAAAACTTCAAGGTGTTTACTTATACGATTTCCATTAGAATAATGCATTATATCATATTTACAATATGGTGACTAGCGTGATAAAATTGTCAACGGATATGGCAAAATATGGCCGCTCGTAATGAACGCTACATAAATACGGTTGTGAGAAGACATGATAGTATTTTCAATTTATTTTGTATTGTTTCAGAATCAGTGTGTGGTGTGATGTGCGAGTGACGGCTCCACCATGATTCGAGATCCCCCAGCCATGCATAAACCTGATAATACTACCAGCAGTAAGTTTATTTATAAAACTAGTGGACGCCCGCGACTCCGTCCGCGTTAGTGTGCACAAACATCGATCCGTTACAATTTTATTATATGTATAGATAGATAGGAGGTACATACATTTCTGTCCTGTGCTGATGCGGGGCATTACTAACATACATTAGCTGCATCTCTTTCCTTGCATACCTAAGATTCGACCAAGGAACTCGGGCATTTTTTCAGGAGATGAACTAACAACTTATTACTGATCATTTAAACGTATTCTTGGTATTCTAAGCTTGGCTATGTGATCCCCTTTATGATCCTGTTCTACCCCATTTCGGGAACAAAGCCGTGTGTTTCCCCTGTTCCTCGTGATGAAACAAAACGTGTTGTATGGGCCCTACGAACTTATACTACCCTGATTTACATCAAAGGGACTTTCTTGTTTAAACATACAATATAAGTAAGACATTTTCGTTTCGCTGACGTCAATTTTTCATAATATTAGGACAAACAGGTCGCAAATAAAACGCGGGAAGGGTTGCGCCATAAACCGCCCAGCTTCGTCCGTCGCGATATTAAAAAGGGGACGACTCGTACTGCAATATCACATTTATGCGAAATGTCCGACACCCAGATCGTATTGATAAAAATAAGCGATTTTTTATTGTTCCCCGCTGTGTTCTCCCAAGGAGACCTTTCCGCTACGGAGCTGATTGAAGTTTTAATCTCGAATCTCGGAGTCTCGGACCACATGACTACTCAAAACAAACAAGGGGTTATGGACTGTGAAATTAAACTGCATTTGTTCGTATCAACACCGTGTTGACAATAAATCGATGCTCTAAACAAGGAACGGCACTTCGTCTCTTCTATACCACACATAAGTTTTTATCATAATGAAAATCGTCTTTTACGTTGCCAATGTGATAACCAATGTATTGGAAAATCGCTGTTCAAAGTTAGTACTATAGAAGAGTCTGGATAAGTGATATTAACAATATTTCAATACGAACCCAAACATTATAATTCTATAATGTATTGTGAGAACGAACCGCACAATAAGCAGTTAAAGCCGAACTGTATTGCCATTTTATGATAGGTGGTCGCATTATCCATGAGAAAGATTTCAATTTCTGAAACAACGGAGCAAATTCGCATGAGCATCGAATGCAGTATGCAAGAGCGGAAAATTGCGGAGACGGGCTCGTGTAGCATAGCGACCATGCGCCCCGCGGCTGCTCTGGGCCGCCCTGATAAAATTTATGGCCACTTCCCCTTTAAAACAATATTGAGGGCTCAGTTGGGATTTATGTCTCGCCGCTGCTGCAGCGACTCAATTTATTCTTCAATTTTTCATACAATAACTCACACACGTATTACGAGTGATGGATGAAAAGGACTAACTTTCGGGCTTTAATAAGAGCCTCCAGATGCGAATCTCCAAATTGGCTGAAGTTTATTGCCCACTTATGTCGGCTTAAGTTTCGCTCGGAGCCTTTCTCTGAGAAAATTATTTATGACTTAGATTGTCTCGACTTTGTACAACTTTGATTGTCGTTTTGGGACACAATGTTTAACTTTGTTGGGAAAATAATTGAGTAATTTTATTATTGTATATTTAATTTTAATAAAATGGTTAACATGTAGCAGATTTTATAACTTTTATGACTTAGTATAAATTTTGCACGCAGGTCTGTTTAAAATCGTTTATTGGTGGCAGTGCCTTAATTCAAAAATTAATTTAAACTTTTGCAAGGCTAGCTCGGGAACGAACACCGACGTAAAGGCAATATCAATTTCATAATTGTAATTAAAAAAACCAACTTCCCCGATGACAAAGTTGCGTACTTTTTTAATAACGGAAATGTTAGCTATCAATCTGAGCGAGGGTCGTGCCGCTACGTCCACTAATGCTTTAGTGAAAACACTGAAGCAACATATAGTTATTATAGGGATGTTGTATTGAAATATCAAATAATAATTTTACATGTAATCCTTTAATGTTATGAAATAAATATCATAAATTATTTTAGTGCAATCCACACTTTGAGCCACATTTGTCAATACCTGAGCGACAGTTCCCAAGTTACTCAAGTTATACTTAATTCGTGCATTGGTATCATATGGTTGCCGTGTGGCCTACATGTTGCAGAGGCATGTACTGTGAAAGTCAGAGATGAAGTTTTGGGCAAAATGTAGTCAATAGGATCAACACTTGATATGGTAAATTTACCTAATTTTAATGACAACTAACCAATACATTGAAAACATGGAAAACTCCTGATGAAGAAACATATGTCTTATTGGCAGCTGGTTTGCTAGGTGCTTATAAATCATTAGATAAATATGTTGTTATTATAGAAGAAACCTAGAATTACAAATTGTCCACTTTTAGTTGAATCTAATTACTGTGATATTGCGCATGACTAGCAATCAACTCTATTGTTTAATATCCGCTAAACAAATGCTGCATTTAGCATTTAGTCCAGCTGCGACCGCAATCATTTTATCATTATATAAATCCATTAGCGAGTCTAATTAATTATTTTAAATAGCAAATCGACTGAAAGTTAAACAATAGTAGACTCCACTTGAATGTAGGTATCTGTTTTATTACGTTTGTAAAGTTATTTCATACAGAATTATTATTGATGTCTCATTCAATGTAGGATGTTTAAATAACAAAATGCTATCAAAATTACAAAATAATTATTAATAACTCGTTCCTTTTATACAATGTCTTAGAATACTATTGGCGAATACCAAAATTACCCCGTTTACAACACCTACGAAAGTAATATGTGTGAAAGTACGTAACACTTGTAACGAGAATAGGTATAAGTAGGTACGCCAAAATATCAATATATCAAAGTAGATTTATTAATAAGTAGTTAATGTGGTATTTCTCATAACACTTAATTATGTAGTAGGTAATTAATTTTGTAGGATCATATACTTACCTATCTAATACATATATGACCATAAATTTTAATTACACTAGAATCACCAATATGGCGTAGTGCCGCTAATAGCTGAACCAAATAATTGTATTTAACGTTCACGTAACCCACATAATGAATAACGTATGTGACATTTATTATGTGGTCGCAAGGGAGGCCGACTTAATTGTGAAATTCATTCAACTATTGCAAATTGCATGGAATGATTGCATGGCATGATTGTGTTGCATAGTTGCATGGCAGTGATGCGGGCTAGTTACAATAACCCAGCTGTAATTGAAATGGGAGTCATTTCTCTTAATGATAACACATACCTATGTGGGTACTCTCAAATATCTATGGTAAATCTGAGTCTATACAGGATGTTTTTTCGTTGCCACCCTTAACGAAGGGTACGTACTCTATACATAAAATAAAGTAAGTTTATGTCAAAAAAAAATGCTGGGAAACGATGTAATTTTTTTTTTTTTTTTAAATTATTTGATCGAACGAAATTTATAGTGTCCAGTGTTTATGATAGTTTTTTCATAGACAGATATTAATTATTTCTCGTGAAAAAAATCGTGCTACACGCGTCAATGTGCATTTATGCAGAAAAACGTAGTCTATTTACTCAACTTTGGACCCTAAGATTTTGGAAACCAGACACTTGCCAGGTATGCTTCCATGAAAAAAAAATGTTCGTGGTGATGAGGAAATTCCGTAGTTTTCGAGAACGTTGACGACCAAAAATCACCTGTTTAGGTGGCAGATATCGTGGGGGATGCTGTAGCTAGAATATGCTCAGTAGTCGTCATTTCCTATTGCTGAAAGATGATGGATGATAATAGGTATATGGAATAGGGTAGCCAGAACTGCAGGCTCATGCAGCCACGTTTAGCGTGGCTGTGCCAGTTGTAAATTATCATTTAGCCTTAAACACCCTTAGCCGACTTTTACGACATGTACCAATCAAGATATACCTATATAAAAATGTTGCTAGTCTGTAATACTAAAACAATAGACCTAGGCTTTTATTAAAAGTCTTTAATATAACGTTGCAGCTTAAATTTTTTTTAATATGCTTAAATAATTTTAATTCAACCCTTTAATACGCCGACTTATTGACATACCCTCGATTTACCATTTTCTATGGGAAGTTTCCCAAATACCAACTTTTTCTCATTATCAAGTATTATATTATAGATGGGTACACTCAATGTCTTCCCTATTTGATATTTAAATACTCGTAGGCTAAGGGTGAGTTTGTACTGAGCCACTTAGCACTCAGGAACAAACACGGGAAACCCATCACAACCGCCACGGAATTTTGTCGCTAAGAAAGGATTTTCAGAACAAAAGGTCATTACAGATTCCATTTAGCTTTCATAGTTTGAAGTAATTTCACGGCGAAATTAGAAAATTAATTTTCTTCCTGTCATGGCTTAGAACAGGCGGAATTAGATTACTGTTGTTAGATACTCATACCGTGCTCATACCAACGTATTGTATTTTTGTACAATCTTTTGTACCTGGGTATATTACCTACACTTAAATTACTAATATTGTTCTACGGAAAAAATAAACTCCAGAAGAAACGCGTTGCGTTTGAGTATAATTTTTGGCATCTAGGAGTGTAGATTTCCTTATATTTGATACAAACTTATCAAATTCATTCCCATCAGCCGAAGCCGTTGAGTGTAATAAAACGAAAATTATACCGGACGTTCTGTTTTATTCGCGAAGTTATATGTCCCTCTGAAATATATTTTTGTGTACTCATAGGTACGTGGAATATTTTGCCGCCAATCTAGTTTATTAATTTCAAAAGACGAGGAAAATGTGCAGAGAATTCGATAGCCGAGCGTAAACGCATCGATCCCGCGAATCGATATAATCGATCGAGTCCATTAGAACGACACGCATTCGCTCCATAATTACAGAATTAACGACATGCGCCTCCTGAAATGGACAAAGCACGCCGGTAAGTGCACGCCGCCGCCATTCCGTGGAAAAAATAAATAAACAGTCGGAACTCAGATTCTCGAGTTGGTATTTAATACTCGATCTTTTCTGTAAACCGATGTTTTGAATAATGTATTGATTCGATAGACCGAATCGATTGCAGCTCTGATATACTTTTCCTTTACCATTTAGAGGTAAGTATATCTAAAGGAAAAAAATCTGAAAATATATATACTTATTTGGATTTTTCCAAAATATATAGGCAAATGACATTTCCAGAATTGTTGTGTGTGGTAGGGTAGATAATTAGTAATTACTTATACCTACCATGCTTTAAAATACTTTACGTAAAACTTTAGACAGTATGACTGTAATACACACTTTATCTGATAGCTTGTTAATAAGATCATCATTGTGCCTGAGAGCTCCTTAGGGTGTTATGGAGTTTCTTGTGGAGCTCTATTCCGTAAATCAGCGACGTTTTTTACCGAGAAAACTAAACGCGCCTAAGCATACGTACCAGGAATATAAAGGAGAATCAGAAGGCCTTATTAACTTGCAGTTCGCGTGAACGGTTAGACGCCAAGTTAAGAGGGCACTTAACTAAGAACAAAGTTGCAGAAGCATTTTTTACCTCATATATTACTTAATGACTGCTGTTAGCTGCGTGGCTATATAAAAAGTCATAATTTCTCGTATCCGGCTAAAAGGTAACGACATTAAAACAAACACGCCAGAGAAAACTATGCGTTTATTTGTCCACAAATTCGATTATCATGATCATGGTGAAAAAATCTCCGTGATTAAATCCATAAAATTAAAAGATAAACTTCGATGTTATTTCAATGAACGTAAGTAACCAGTAAATATTCGTCATAATAATTATATCAGAAAAGAAAGGTCAGTTCAGTAGCTGACTCCCCGCGGCGAAGTAATTGTACCGCCGCCGAGGGCCGCAGTACGTCATATTTATTATTTTATTATTAACGATCCGTCATTAATATACTCCAATTAACTTTATTGTCGCGACGTCGGCTCCAATAAACGAGATATATCGGCTTGCGACGCGCAAGTGATCGATGCGATGAGTTATGTCCACCTAGTTACCCTTTCAATTGGGTCCTTGATTGGTTTGACGTACGCCATGCCGTTATTATGTCGATAGTGTGCCAATAAATTGGACCTGATTGTTTACTCAAGGTGACCTATTAGGTATCGAAAGCTCAGCGCCGTTATCAAGACACGTTGTTAGACCTGCCATATATTAACAGTAAATATGCTGTAAGCAGAGTACGTAGTATTTACATAATAATTACTGGCTTTACCATCTAAAGGCACATCCTCTATAAACTTTTATTGGGAGTCGTTAAACAGATGATATAGTCCGCATAATGCACAATGTTGCTGTTTTTGTTGTGAGAGAGGAATGCGTGTGCGCATGTTAATGACGTCACAGAGCGGGTAAGCGTCACGCGGTGCACCTCTGCTCGAATTAATTGAAGCAATTACAAAGAAAACAATCGGACTTGGCTTAATGCAGTAATGAGTCGTGTATTTTTCGAGCAATTACCCACTTGGGTGTAGCAAAACGGAATTAATTACTTATCCTCCGTCGTCCAAGATTTAATTTAAATTAACCACCGGACTCCTCATGTGGTTTTATAATTACTTCGAACACCATATATGGATACACAAATGTAATATTGATATATCGATAGCTGGTAAACAAGAATGTATCGATAATAAAAAGTAGGAAAGTACGAAAATGTTTGTAATGCCTATATTAATCCCTATTCCGTATAAGTAAAGTATTTCATGTAATTGCTAAAGGGTTAGCTTATTTTATTTCTCCGACTAGTTTTTATTGCGTAATTTTTATTAATTAAATAAAATTAGGCACATATAGTGTTTTTGCAAACGAAGAGCTTTTTGTGTCGGCGGCTCAGCGGCTTGGGAAGGCGTGAGAAATGTCTTGGATTGGTCATAACAGCGGCTTCGAACTAACTGGTTTTAACGAAAGTAAAATTACAGAGTATTTCAACGGAAAAAAATTTACTTTATTACTTCACCAATTTAGCCGTTTAAAATAATCGTTCTGTGAAATGGAAATTTACATTCTCTTTATTGAATGACTGTCGTTCTGTTGGGAATATTAATTTGTAAGATACAGCTTTTATTTTAATACTTGAAACACTTAATGGATATTATTTTTCTTTCTTAATGATTAAATTATAAAGTGTTTCCCCTCGATGACCTATTAGATTACATTCTAAAACCAGGCAGTTTTACAATTTTCGAAAATATATAAACTTGAAAATTTATTGCCGTCATAATAAAAAATAAACCTAAACCAATTTTAGATTACATTACGTTGTTACAGGCCAGCAAGAAGACAATAAGTACACCTTGAGCAGCAGCGTATCAAACACAGGAGCCACTCGACTATGTGCGCAGTGCGGGAAGGTGATCACAGAGCGGTTCCTCCTCAAAGCCATGGAGAGGTTCTGGCATGAGGACTGCTTGAAGTGCGGCTGCTGCGACTGCAGGCTTGGCGAAGTCGGCTCTAAGCTTTACTACAAAGCCGACCTTATGCTGTGCAAGAGAGATTATCTTAGGTATGTTAGTTTATGGCTATTCATGTAGCACAATATTTATTTATTGTATTCTTTATTCATGACAAAAACTTAAAACTAAATACAACGTCCCACAAAACTGCTTATGTGTATTATAAAACAGAAGGACATAACTAAAACCCATAAAGGCTTCTTTTGATTATGTTATCCTCAAAACATTGAAAAGTCATATTCGTGGAAATATTGCTTCGTAGACAGACATGTGAAGATAGAGCTAAATTTCAAGGGCAGTAAAGTTGATATAGCCCATATTTTTAACTACCCCAGATTCTAGTACACTTAACAATAAAGTAAGAACATCAACGCATTGTGGCCTACATAAATTTGCAACGTACTTCCTCGATTAGCCATTTAGAATGATTGTAGCGTGCGTTCCAAGTGCTCTTGTTTTATAAGCCGTATTTCATGTTTAATAGCGGCTCTTATTCGTTCTAACAGGTTATTCGGAGCCACCGGCAACTGTGTGGCGTGCAACAAAGTCATTCCCGCCTTCGAAATGGTAATGCGAGCCAAGAGTTTCGTTTACCACTTAGAATGTTTCGCCTGTCAACAGTGCAATCACAGGTACAGATTCCGATCACAACTTTGCCTTCACCAAACTTTTTAAATCTCGTTCAATTGTCCTAACAGAGTATAATTTGTTCAGGTTCTGCGTAGGGGACAGGTTCTACCTCTGCGATAACAAAATCCTCTGCGAGTACGACTACGAGGAGAGGCTGGTGTTCGCGAGCATGGCGGCAAACCCGAGCGGCCTCGCACACATTCGGAGACAGGTCAGCGGACTACAGGTGAATATTTCAGGAAATACACAACAACGGTCTAGACACATCTAATTTAAATTGAACTGATTCCCCGAATAACGACAATCCGCCCTATTGATTGACCCCTTTTCATTTCACATACGTAATATGAGTAGGCGGGGTTGCAGATGTTTATTTCTGAAGTTGTTGCAATGGCACAGGATCTAATTTTATGGTGTCGCGCCTGGGCTGGTTCCCATCACCTCAGGTCGACGTGGCCCTCGTGCCACTGACGTGGTCCAATGCGATCTGTGAGCCCATAACTAGTTATTTCCACCCCATGTACTAAATTATTGTTACCTTAATATCCATAGCTCAGCGTTAAAATTACCTCCGCCAACAGTGAAATTGCTGACAATTTACGTTATTAAACTGGTATTTACCAATTTAATACGGACTTAGATCTGTAGATATTTCAACAACACGCAGCAATTTAGCGAAATTGAAAAAGGTTATTCCACTGTAATAGCGAGAAGATAATTTTGACCTGTAGTATAAAGTAGATATTTTTTTCTATCAAATGTCGCCGTTCCAAAATAAGGGGCTCGTGAAAAAGTCGGTTTGGCGAAGTAAATAACTCCCACAAGGACACTGTTAGTGGGAGATTCTATCTCCACTTTATTATGTTTCTTTTGTGATCATTAATCTTTCTCGTACGAACGCTTGTCGGAATGTGAATGTGGGAGAATCTATTTCATTTTATGAGTCGCGCGAGTAGAGGGGCCCATTCAGGCGGGCGACATTTCTAATCGACTTTTTGATTGCGCCCACGGTCTACTGTTTGGGGGTTGACATGTGAATTGGTAGCATAGGAAATTGAACTAAATTATAAGACCTCTTAGTGTGCTTCTGAAATGCATAGAAAAATTCAAAACTTGTCTTGCATTCAAAACTTGCATTCACATGTCTAAAGAGCGCAGAAAAATCAACGTTGTAGAAATGTTGAACACCTATCCACACGTATCTATCGAGTTTATTTCGAATTTTCTGTTCATAAAAGCTAGTTCTCAACTCTCTCTCAAATGGTTCATTCTTTCTCCAGTCGCCGAGTGCAGGCTACATGAACGCAGCAGGCTGTGGCAATGGCGCGGCTGCTATAGACAAGGAGGGCGGCGGATGCGCGGGCGCAGACGATGCGTCCAGCGGCTACGGCAGCCCGCCCGACGCCGACGTGTGCGACGCCGCGCGATGACCGACGATGCATCGCCGAATACTCACTTCGGTGAGTAATTTTTGGCCATCCTGATAAAAACGTGATTGTAAATATTAATTATTAAATTAAAATAAACTTTCTTCATTAGATACGAGTACTACGAATACCTACCTAACTTACGCCACCACAAGATGACCAGATAATATCTGTTTAGTCTTTATATAAAACAACAGCATAAACATAGCATGACCCCCGACGTTACTCCAAATACACACAGCTTGGCATTAACGCTACAGTGCGAATGGAATTATAAATGAAAGCTAACGTAGTCACATGTGTGAACAGGGACTTGTCATGAATGAAAGCATAGAGTGATTTAGTAGTGTATTCATTCATTTATTGAATGTATATAGTTATCTATACTTAGAGCTTACTTACGAACATGTCTCGTTTAATATATTATTATAGAGTCAGGAATAGGACACATTTTTCAAGAAATAGCTGTTTCAGTGCAAAAATGTTAATGGAATGATTTTCTTTCAGGTAAAACCTCACTGAGTGTCGGCGGGGCGGCCGGCCTGACTGTTCAGTGGTTCAGGCGTTCAGTGTCTAACGACGACATTACCGTCATTGCATAGTAACTAATTATGGTTAACGCGTTATTTTTACATAATTTCTATGAAGTAAGACAAGTCATTAAACCATATGTTCACACAATTTTAGTATACTCTACATGTTTGTATAGAAGGGAATCAGCTAAGTGCATTCGAGTCTCGGCGAAGATATTTTATAATCGACTCACGAAAGTGGGCACATTATGCTAGAGACGGGCCAGGGATACGCGGCCACTTTACAAAATGTCCAGGATGAGTCGCGATAACGTTGTCAGAACACGATATTTCCATTATGTATACGATTTGAGCACATGTTTACGTGTTAAGATACAGACGCGCGCTGGCGTCGCGTAGGTTGCGCTGTCGCTTCTACTCGTAATATTATAGTCTCTTGCTTAGCCAATTTTATCCTACACTATTGTTCTAATGCAGATAACGATGCCGACATAACATTGCATTCAAATTAACTATAAGTTCACTGTACAACGATTCAGACGCAGACATTAATTGATAAATCGATCTCATTGTTATGGAATGTACTTTTAGAAATCCTAAATATTGTTATCATACAAGGTATGAAATTTTTTAACGACGATTTGTTTTTTTTACTTTATTTTCTTTTGTTTATGTAGCTATATATAGATGTTGTTTTTTACCAAAGATAAGTTCCAGTTGAATCTGTTAGAAAATTGCTGAGTGCGCTACACATTGTAGAAATAGTGATACATAATTATGTTTTTTTGGTACTTTGAAGTGGTGCAATGGTTAGTATAAATAAAGTACCTTTGTAAATAAAAGTTAAAATGCTTAAATCATTCATTTTATTTTTGTTTTATTCTGCCACAGCGTGGCTAAAAGATGTTAATAACATTTTATAACGTACCTACCATTAAAATCAAAATAACACTTGGTTGCAGAAATGGATAATTTATTTTAGAAGAGCTTTTAACTGTATAAACACGTTACAGTCTGTCACTTAACTAAATGTCAACTATAAGGTTCCTCTCTGCAACTGAGGTAAAACATTTTTTGTTCTAAAGCAAAGACATGTTTTAAAAAGCTGTTACAGTTACTACCGGGTTAAGTTAAATTACTGCTCATGGTGTAAATAATAGTTCTACGATTTAATGTATTTTTAAAATCAAAATGTGTATGATATTGGCTAGAAGTTAAATTAATTCACCCGAAAATTAAAATAGCCAAATTTATTTTTGCAAATGAAGTGGGGACATAGCACCGCAATTAGATTTAGAGCCTTTGATATTTTTTTTAATGTGTAAACAAATAGATTTTGGTCTTAAGTTTTAAACGTTAGTCTAGCTCACTTTCTGAACTTAATGAAAAAAAATTATTAAAAGTGCATTTTGCACTTTCCACTACGATTTTCATCCACGCCGTGCTAAAAACGTACCTGGGAAATTCACCCATATACATACAGTGATAAACAAAAGGGAAATAATTCAAAAATTTAGATTTTTAGCCATAAAACGTGTATATTACAATAAATGGGACTGTACAATATCATTTATTACTAAGTATAAATAAAGCAAACCATAAAAACAAAACGCTCCTGCAGTGCACAGGTACACAGAAAACAGTTTTTCGTGTTTATTGAAAAAACGTAATACGTGCACAGAAAAAACTTTGGGACCGTTTTAACATGCAAAAGCATATAGCCTAAACTCAGATTTTGTTCCAATTTGGAGATGGGGTAGAGTCTTGGCTCAAAATAAATATATCTTGGCGATTCTTTATTTATTGATTGGTATACAAAAGATAAAATCAAAGCTATCATATCGTGAAATATACAGGGTGTTTTTTGATCATCAACGTTTCTGAATACAACGCATTCTCTTCATCATCACGAACATTCTTCTCCATGGAGCAATACCTGGGAAGTGTCTGGTCTCCAAGATATTAAGGTCCAAAGATCTAGAGATCATACACTAGAGACGCTAGAGATCATAAATTCATACAATAAAAAGTTAATTGAAAAAAATGCCTAAAAATGAAAATCATTTCCCAGCTATTTTTTGGGCATAAACTTACTTTATTCCATGAATAGAAGTACCTACGTACCTCTCGTAAATAGTGGCAATGAAAAAACACCCTGTATACTTATGTATAGATGCTAACTAAACGAAAATGTGTTTTACTAAATATATCTTAGATGGAATAAATGTATTATGACGTCATAAAATTAGCATTGTGCCCATGATAGAATGTACTTGCTTACCTACATACACGCACATTAAGTCATTGTTATATAAGAAAAGTGGGTGACTATCATCGAAACTTGTACCTAATTCGATTACTGTATTCCGGAAAAGGGTAGCTAGAGCCGGAGGATTACGAAAGAGATCCTGCAGCTGCATTTAACATAATATACGAATCATCAATAAAAAAGTTATTATAAAAAATATTACAAAGGAGCCTGAGTGCTTTAAGTGCTCTTTGTGCTAATTGGTTAGCTGAGACTCTACATCTTTTTAAAACCACTTAAAAATACATTACATTTCCAAACAAAAAGTGAATAAACATATGAGATAGATAATAGTATGGACATGTGCCGGATATAACGAACTAAGCTGTTTAAACATACACCTACGCTCCATAGATTCTATTCTTTGTATTCTATGACTGTTTTTACTTCGCCTTATGTATAAGACATGGTTGTAATCAACTTATTTTCTGTAGATTATCAAGACAGTTGAATATTAGCAAAATCTTACCTATTATGTGTCAGTCATCAAATAGGTGCTGACTCAAATATACCTACTCGTATCTATCAGACAATGTCTAAACCTCGTAATGTCTTAATAGCATTAGTTTATTACGCATTTTTTAATTCACTGACCTATCCTACCTAACATAAACAGATCCTTTTTTTTGTAATAACAGTAGGTACTACTTACATACATGTGTGTTTTCAAAAAAAATATAACATAGAAACATTTCGACGATATTAATATGACTGGAATACGAAAAATACCTCCCGGTAAAGTACATAATTAAAGGGCACTAAAATAAAAATAAAACGGTAGGTATGTCCATGAAATTCTCGCTGCACAGACGCATTAACGAGCAACGTTTAGTTGTTTGCTGTTTAAATAAGAGCTGTAATGTAATTTTAATGAGCTCACAAAAATGTGCTGCTTGACTGGGTGGGAGCGAGAAGGAAGCGGCGCGGGCGCAGCTAGAGCTTTTATCCTGTAATCATTATGAGGTTTTCTACAGATCGTGGAGTAAGTATGACTGGGTAGTTTTAATGATTTGAGAGTGGACTAAGATAATCACCTACAGAAGATATTTTTTTTATCATTAATCATTTATTAATTGTGATGCACAGATAATAAAGATGATATTAAAAGGAAAAGTACACTGTGGTCTGCCGTTTGGCGTACAACAAATTATAAGTGAAATAAAATAAAATAGAAACATAGCATGCATTTTAAGTAGATACCAAAATAATTACATTATCAATAAAAATTTAATTATAAAATAAAAATTGTGCATTCAAATTTGTCATCTAATTTTACATGGTATAAATAAGCTTAGGGTTTTTCCCATAAAGCGGAGTAGTATAAATAGGCTTCTACCAATAAGCAGGCATCTATATCTCTGTCTATCTGTATATGCAGACATCTATATTACTATACTGGGTGTAAAAAGACAACTTTGTTCTTTTAATACTTCGTATTCTTTGTAACATCACGATCATTTTTTTCTATGGGACCATCTCTGGGAATCCACGGGTTTCCAAGATATTGAGGTCCAAAGTTACATTAATATTATCATTTTTTTTACATAAATCCATCTGAAATCGGTAAACAAACATTTTTTTCAAAGATACCATGTCAAAATATTATAATGTTAGTTTTGTAGGTACATTTGTACTTTTAGCATCAAACGAATACATTGCTTGCAATAAAATGACAGTATTTTTTCATTATTTTTTTGTCGTTTCCCAGGGTTGCTTCCATAGAAGAGAATGATCATAACCTTACAAAGAATATATGAGGTATTAAAAAAACATCGTTGTCTTTTTACACCCTGTATAGATACCTAATCCTCGCTAGCATCAGACGTTTTAATACTAATTTTAGATAAGCCTGTTCTTCGAAGGATCTCATTGGCCGCACCTAGCCACCATCCCTAAAGTAACAAAGTGGTTAATTACAGATTGCCCCAAAAGTATCCGGTCCAAGTAAAAATAGAATTCGGCTGAGTTATAGAGTTGCGTGCGCGGCACGCTCGCCCGTGAAAACTCACTTTAACTTTTTAATTAAATTTGAGATTTTTCTCGGCCCCACAAGGAATCTTGCCAGCAAGCTTTATTCAAATTATTCAAAACGTTGTATTAATTAGTCCGCGTACTGGGGGCTAATGACCATCGTAATCGACTTTCACGGTAGAACGCACTCGGCCGTGACTTTGGACGAAATTTTCAATAGTAATTAATGTTTTTTTGACAAATATAATCTTTGCCAGTTGTATAGGCTGAATTAGGGGATGTTGTACCATCAAGGATTATTAATTCAATAGTACTACCCTTAGAAAAATTGAGGTTTCCAGTGACTCGGTCCGCAATTAACTCGTCCCGCGGACCCAGCCAGATGTAATATTTTAAATATTTTTTCCGGTCCAGTCATAAAACTAAAAAAAGCTATTGTTCAAGCCTAACAGTACAGCCAAGCGAAAAAGTGTTTAATGTAAAAATTAAATTAAATACTTTTTGATTCCAAAATATATATTTATAAAAATACACTTTGAAGTTTGAACACAGTTATTTTTTAAATATGTAAAAAAACATCTACCTTAAACCGCGCTTATAATAGTCAACAAATTTTAAAACTACAATAGGTAATTATCTGAGTAATTATCCATTACAAAATCTGATTGAACAGACAGAAGAAAAATCATATTAAAAATAATCAACGTACTACAACAATCGCAGTGAAAAATATCAATTTAATAGTTTGAAACGACCATTTTTTTATAAATATGTTTTTACCATTTTTTTGCTGGACTGTACTGTTTTTGGCTTGTTAATATGAGTGGGCTGAGTCGCCGGAAGAAAAATATTTAAAACATTAAATCCGGCAACTGGGTCCGCGGAATGAGTTAATTGCGGACCGAGTCGCCGGAGACCTCGAAAAATAACCATTTTAATCTATCTACCTACCAAGCAAACAGTATTAAATGGCTATCACAATAAATAAATAATAAAATGGATAAAGAATTTCCTGAATTTTCCTAACATTCCCACGAAAATGAGAAAACCAGGAATTGTCATGTTTACGCGGCGCGGACAAAGTCGTTTGCGGCCGCTAGTTTAGTTGATAAAAGTGGGTTACTACAAGTATTATAAAAACGACTTACGCTAACATTATGTACAATAATTCCAAAATCTTGTTTGCGTGAATTGCATTAACTTTTAAATAGTTAAGTTGCATTGCGTTGCATATTGATAGATATTCACATGTGAGCATAATAAATAAACCGCTCACATTGCTATATAATTTAATGGAATACAAAACAAAACCAGTAATAGCATTCAGGTAGCTATTAAATTTACATATTAGAAAAAATATGATTGAAATTGCAATACAGTATTAATGTAGACGCGGTTTACGGCATTACAATCAGTTTTATTCATTAACGCAATGTCCGTGCGGTAACAGATCGCTGATTGAATTGACGTGTCGATCATTATTTATACCACTTTATACACTGTATCATTATACAGCGTAGGAAATAATTGCCAGCAAAATAATTGGCCGGTGCGTTAATTGGTGCTCGTCTAGAGATTATACATTCTACATTGTACGGTTTCAATTAAAATCTCTGGTGCAATTATTAAAAATAAACATAAAATCCATTACGTTTATAAGGATATAAAATCAATTATAAAACATGAAACTTAAATTGGCAAGTAAAAACTTTCAATCTATACGATGCGAGTCGTGAATAGGCTATTAAACTGTTGATTTATTTAAGTAGCAACGTTATAGCGCGCGACACTTTGAGTGCTCTTGATAAGATTCTTATGACATAAGCTTAAGGTATATTCTCACGATCCACAGGAACAAGTAGAGGATGGTCTTCGATTTTGTCTAGTACGAAGTTTCCGTCAAATCATTTAAATAAACGAACTGGCGTCATTACCTATGTCAGAAGTAAGGAACAAATTGGCAATTAGTGGTGTCCCGGTTGGAGGACGGTAGTGTCGGCAACGACAGTCGAGACGTCTCGGGACACCCACTGCTCTATCTCTAATAACATGTTTTGATTTATGTTTTCCTAGTAGGAAGTCAAGTTTTTACTATAAAATTGGTACATTTTCTACTTTTCTTTTCAATTTGTCCCACTTCACAAGCATACAATTTGCTATAGCATCTTCATAGATAAAACATAATTTTAAGAATCCAAATCCCGACTGCGTAAAAAAGAACCAAACTATGTTCATAATAAAAAAAAAACTGAAAAGAAATAAACAAGCACTTAGTTGTCCGGTGGTCTAGAATTCTATAATATTATTATGGAATAAATACTATTGAAGAAAATAAAATATTTTGTAATGATGTAACATTATAACTGAACAGCTAGGATCCATTGAAATATTAACTTGGCTGTCGGATAATGGATCCCGACTGTTCATTTGTTATGTAACATCATTACAAAATATTTTATTTTCTTCACTATGTACCGGACATCTTAGTACTTGTTTATTTCTTTTCAGTTTTTTAATATGAACATAGTTTGGTTCTTTTTTACGCAGTCGGGTTTTGGATTTTTTAAATTATGTTTTATTTTATACTTTTTTAGTTATGAGTAGGTAATAATAGATATTAATAAAATACCTAGCTACTAATAGATATGCTTCAAGAAGCTCGGCAGCACGAAGTTTTCGTCTTTTCATCGTAAATTGCTGCTGTCTAAAAACTTAAATCTGAGAACGGTTGTTACGCAACTTTAAATCGATATAGATCCTAAACGGTCAGTCGAATCGAAAAATGTTCAGAGAAAACTAAAAATAATTTTTAAATACCAATCCAACGATACTTGATATAGTTTGTTGACTTTTTTTCACCAATATGGCGTCCAGTAGTCACCATATTAAATTATCACTAACGTCATGTTTTTAGTGATACTCGCCTTACTAAGAGGAATCGATTCCCAAAAATACAAAAGTTGAGTAAAAAGACTGCGTTTTTCTGCATAAATGCACATAGTCGCGCGTAGTAAGATTTTTTCACGACAAATAATTAATATCTGTCTATGATAAAACTAGCATAAATACTGGACACTATAAATTTCGCCCGATCAAGTTTTTTTTTTTTTTTTTCAAAAATAAAATTACATCTTTTACCAGCATTTTTTTTTGCATAAACTTACTTTATTTGATCTATAGAGTACGTACTCTTCGTTAAGGGTAGCAACGAAAAAACATCCTGTATAGGCTGTTAAACACATTACCTCTCCTTTACGGCGCGCAGTCGGGTAATAAAATGTTGCGCGTGCAGAACAGGGATACCAAATACTCTAAATCTTATACATAGGGCCTCCATTAATGCATAAATTTTCTTGAAAGCACTTTTAAAAGACTTTTCCATTCTTTAACTTTCACATGAAAGTCGATGACAATAGAACAGTGACTCACATCGAGTCGTTTTAGGGGATTTTTATAAATCTGCTTCGCTATTTCCAGCCTATGAAATGTAGTGTCGGTAATCATGCTTTCAACGGGTCCATTACTAGCACTTATTTTCGATAATTAACTAAACAAAATCGGGGTCCATTAACACGACTCCACTGCATTCCGAGTGCCTCCCCCTGCCCCCCTGCCCCGGGAAGGGGGTCCGAGCGCTCAGTATTCACAGTATCGCAAATGTAACTTTCGGTTCTTTTCATGGCTAAAGTATGTTGGCGGCAATCCATAATGGGATTGCCATTATTCTTGCCATTAATTCGCATGGCCCGGCTTCCGTGCATTAGTGGGCTACGGCCACCCTACCAATCCACTGGAAGGGTACCCATGTGGACGCTTTATATAGTGCACAATAACCAACTCTTATTAACTTTTACTCACAATGGATGGAATACGACGATGAACTCATTAGAAGAATCGTTTTGAGAAGCTAGGCTAACTCGCTCAAGTTATTTACGCAAATAATGTTTGCGAAGAAAAAGTTTTAAAGACCATTTAAAAGTATTTTCCTACTTTGATATCTTCAGTTAGTTTTTTAATTAGAAACACTTTCAAAATGATAAGTAAAAGAATCATTTATATACCTACCTACACTTTATGCGTGTAGATCATAACATTATGCATAACATCTACATAAAATTAGATTTGGTTCAATATAATTTTTTTTAAACGAAAAACCGACTTCCTCCCCTAAGAGCCAAAACTCGAGCTTACTAAAGTAAACTTTTGCTAAAGGGCAAATATAGTACGAAGTTTAGAAGGCATAAATACTGTCAGATTTATATGCCAGCAAAATAGGCCACATGACAAAAGGGCACTGAGAGAAATGACTAGGCTTCGAAATTTTACGTCTGACAATATAAGCAACATATAATTACACTCCTTCTTCCTGCCCTGTTCCCAATCTACTATTTGGTTACTAAAAAGTTCCACTATCTGTTTTTCGGCGGCTCCATCATCAGACCCTCGTTTCCTTTATATTATGTGTAGCTGACTAAAATTCTCTATAACAATTTAAAAACAGACTACCTACTCGTGCCTATTATATTTGAGGATATCCCTAGATTCCTTAGAGATTCCATCATTAGATGTTATGTTTTATATGTAGGTGACCAAAACGCTCAGTAAAAGTGTAAAAACAGACTACATGTGCCTACAATATTTGAGGATCATCAGATACTGATGTGGTGAATATGGGACCAACCTGGAAGCATACCATGACCAACTATAAAAAAAAATTAAATCGGCTCATAAATGACGGAGTTTTGAGGTAACACACATTTTAAAAAAAAACATACAGACGAAATGATAACCTCTCTTTTTGAAGTCCGTTAATAAGTCAAAGGGGAATGCCAAAATCGTTAATAAAACCAGAGATTGCGAACAAAAACAACTAAAATAATAAAAAAAAAATTAACACAGGAAGGATTGCAATAAATAAATCCCTCATTTTCCTGTGCAGATTGCATAAAAATAATGAAATAAGTGCCGTGGACATTACTCAAAGCTATTCGCGACTGCAGGAGTGACCGAGAGGGCGCCGCATGCGAGCAAGTATGGTGGCTCCCGCTCACACGCGACAGCCTCCACACCCCCCTTAACTGAAAGAAAAACTCTCGAAAAACTAATTACAAGTTGTAATTGAAATTTTGCGTGTTATATAATCGGATACTTGAGCCGTGAGTAATGTATAAATGCGCTGGGGAGATGAATGGTCGCGGGCGCCCGCCCACCGGACGAGATAGGCGGCCCCCACAATTTTTGGATTAAGCAACTTTGATACAATAATTCTTAACAAGAAATTCAATTTTTCCTTCTAATCTAAGTTTGTTCAGTATATTTTTTATAAATCATCTAAAATAAAGTACAAAATATAATAACAAGTTACTACCTATGAGTATAAATACGTGAAGATACCAAGGTACTTAATTCCTTTACCTACTTCAAATATACAACTGAAACTATCATCGGAGTCATTGCAATTCACAGGTAATTTATGTGGGCAACTCCAACATCGCAAAAAGAACAATGGTTCATTGCATTTACCGTATGTACCGGCTATAACAGGCAAAGAAACAATTTTACTCCAAACAAACATTTTTAATTAAAGCCCCCTTGAAAACCGACAACAAAACAGCTATCACAATAGCAACAATCTAGAAACGATCTAACTGTATAAACACGCAAATAATGTGCAATCAAAAGGGTGCAAAGGGCAGCGAGGGCGCTGCAGAGCGGGGTGGGACACCCTCGCGGTTGCCTTTTTTTCCTAAATTACAGCTATGATTGCTTTTAACGCATGTCTTTGTTTCTTTTTGCAGCGCAAAATTAAAGCAGTAGCAGTGGTTGGAGCGGTGGGAGATATTGCTTCCTTATAATTTTCATGTAAAAATTCTTCAAGTGTTTGTAGGTCCTCAATTTACAAAGAACTCTTAGATATTATTTGCAAAGAAAGTGCTGTATTTTAACATAACACAAACAAATAAATAATATGCTGTACTAGTTAGTGGTTAGTTAAGTTTCGTCCTCTAGGACGGTGTAAAAGCCACAAACCTACAAGTATATTATGGAAGTGAATATTATTACAACTTTCATGGATTAGATTTCGACAATAGTTATGGTCATTTTTATGTAGGTACAATAAGTACCTATAGAATCGTGCCCCGAAATCTCAATTATCCAATCAAGTAAAAGGGATGTTTGTACAAGATCATAGAGGAAGAAAAAATAATATTATTCAATTCTATTCAAATTCTCCTACTTCTATGTCCTAAGTTTGAGTTCACGAAATACTAAAGTCAGAGTTTTGAAACCGATACATTGTAAACCAACCTTCGCCTATAGGATACCTAACTCAGTGCCATATTTGGGCACAGTTATAACTGTAAGTCCCTATGTTTATTACCCAACCTGTACTACAAATAGATCAACACAGTTCGCGTTTCAGCTAGCCCGTCAATCAGCGAATGTGTCGGCAAATGGACTGGCATTAGTGAACACGTCACCGCGACAACTAAGAGCTTTCAGTGCGACGAGCAAATAGATATTAAAGCAGGATCTCACGGCCGTCAAACCATACTTATTTTGTGATGGACAAGATATAATTCTACCTATTTCTCCTTATAATCTTGTCTTATTTAAACAACATTTGTGCCTTCAATTGTCAATTGAATTGATAACATAAAAAGTTCTACTTCCGTTATTAATATTACTATAATTATTTATAGTAGCTTGTTAGGTGCAACCGGGATTTTACATGCTTTATTAACATTTTTCTTGTTTATCTTGGCTGATAGGTTGTAGTGGCGGGAATGATTAGAGTAGTGGACCAAAAAATATATACAATTGTGTACTATAAAAATGCTGTTTACTTAACTTAAAATTAACTCTGGTGGCCCAGGGATCTTATACTATAACTAATTGCTACCCACTTACAGATTGCAGAGAATTTAGCAATACCTAACGTTACCAAAAAATGACATTATTTTATTGCCCCTAAAATTTATTATGAGTAGGTACTCCGTATTTTTATTGAAGTCATAAACTGTTCGTAATAAAATTTTAAATACTAAAAGCTGTATTACAAATTATTGGTCCAATTATTATATTTATAAGTGCAAGGTAATCAAATAAACTGTGAATAATTTATACGTTTTTTTTTGCATTCACATAATCACAAATGTATGTATGTATAATTAAATTATATGTATGTATATCTATACTTTAACTAATTAGGGTAAATAGGGTAGGGTAGGTAGGATGATCATCATCATTATTTTCAGCCATGAGTCCACTGCTGAACATAGCCTCCCCTAACAGTACCTACTTACCTAGAATCCTAATGATTGAGACATGTAAATATACCTGTAATATTATACGCAAGCAAATCTTAGGTCTTTTACTTCTATCTTCGATGTTATCCTCTAACCATCAATATATCACACATTGCTTTCCATAAAAAATTTTTATCCATTCCTTTCTATTTCTTGGGCGCTTTTCCCCACTAATAGACTGTCCAATTTGCTGTCAGTTTGTCGTGATAAAGCTGCTGGAATTGTATAAATAAGTGGAGGTCCGGATCGAGAGTGTTTTTGCTAAATCTTCTCTCAATGCAGACGTTTTAAAGCCTCGCCTCATCCATTAGCGAATTCGCCAACACTACAGTACCCACTTTAATGTTCGGTCATAAAATGTGTAGGTGTGCTATAAGTATAACCAAGTGCGTAATAGGTATAAGACCTTCGCCACAATCTTGATGCATTTTTTCACATTCCTAAATTAACCACCGTTTCATGGATATTAACCTAAGCTTATTAACTCGGCACCTGTTGTTTGACCAGTAGTAAAACTTACTATTACCTACTCAAAAATGTCACACATTCTAAAGGATTTTTGGATTAAGCACTTACGTACGTACATACTTACTTATTTTAACTAATAAAATGATAACTAGATACTGAAAACATTTTGCTCTTAGTTTTTAAATAAGAGTACCTATTATCTTTAAATCCCAAAAATGAGGTAGCAAGAATTGCACGATGTCAAATAAGATCCTAAAGCCACCTTGATAACGGGGCCAGATGAAAAATATCAGTGATAAGTTGCTAGCTCATTGTCAATTTAAAATAAACCTTTGCAATAATTTCATCAATTTAATTTCATCGCAGTTGCATAATTATACTCCATTATGACTCATTCGATTAATAAACAAAGAAAAAATAAATGTCTTCATAAAAACCAGTCGTTAAGTGTTTAGCGTGGTGAGGTATGATTCACAATAATATGTAATAGGCAAAAATTATCCATAAGTATATGAATGAGTAATCGGAGTAAATATATATCCTAAATCATAATTAACTAAGGAAGGCAGCTTACTTCCTTTATCTCTATATTACTAATTAAACAATAAATTAACCTAAATACAACCTAACGCTCTGTTTATCGTTGGAGTTTATTAAATGCATTATGCCGGTTCTTGGTGTAATTACAGGAGAGCCCAGCTGGCGATTAGGCTAGGAGTTGTAGTAGAAAATAGCAATTATTATTTGTTTGTTTCGAAACAATCATATTACAAAGTTCCAAGTACTTACTCCAGTTACATCAGAAAGAACGTATTATGTAAAGTTAAAAAAGCATTATATTTTTTTAACCTGTTTACTTACATAGTTATTCTTTAGTAGTCTAGAAACTACGTTAATTGATGGGTACTATAAAGTAACGATAATACTTTAGTAATTTCAAGTTACTCGTAACCTTCATCATGCAGATTAAAAACTATTAGACGTAATAAAATTGAAGCATCTAGACAATCCTGTCAAATAGAAGCGCATGTTAACGTATACCTACGTATATGTATGTATAGTGTAGGCAACTGATTTAACTTGTTTTACTAGCTATATAGCAAAAAATATACTTTTACAGACCAGCCAATCTATGCGATGTCCACGAATTTAAAGCACCTAAGGAATGGCTTATGTTTCTTTTTGTGTAAAGTGTGTTGTTTTACATGATTATTAATCAAGCTTTAGTATCATTTGTGTAAATCCTCCACTATTTTGTCATGAAAATGATTAAGCACACAAATCTTTATAATATAAAATCAGTTTAATAACAAGAAGATACCTGTGTCCAGCTCCCGTACTTTTCGTGGGCAAAATTTAAACAAGACAGCCCTACGACAAACTTGTGTTATTAAGCTAGTAGTTCGCCACGCTTTCACTAGCTCGTGTATAAGTTAATGCAAATTCTTCAGTGTTCAACGCCGAGCCTGTCACCTCTCCGGTGTAATTACAAGGGGCTCTCATAACTTCCAAGTAGAACTAAGTTTTTCGTTTTATCTCCTAGTTTATTGCATAACTATGTATTTGTGTATTGGTGTAACCTTCAGTTACATGTAGCCGCGTGGTGCCGGCAGAGTAGAGTTTTTACCACCCCATGCCTGCCTAAGGGTATAGTACAAGGCGATTAAAGGTTTCCGGGAGGTGGGCAGCAGCGCACTGTGCTGACAACATAGTCCCGATCACCAAACTGCCTGCTCAGTGTGGTGACTATAGGCATAAACCTTCCTATGGCAGTAGCCTTGTGGCACACCCTACGCCCCCCCTAGGGGGAGGCCTACGTCCAGGAGTAGACTGCAATAGGCTGAAGACGTCCAGAGTTTTTTTTTACACTCATTGGTAATCTGCGGCTGTCCGAATATTGACAAAAAAATAAGTACCTAAATGAAAATAATATGCACAATAAATCAGAAAGTCCCTTAATACATTCCAGCTTTTTTATTTAAACAGGCTCTAGTCCGGACCTGTACACCTTATAGCCTCATAATCAAAGGACTCGTATAAATACGCCATTAAATGTGGTGTCAATTACATCTATTCTAAGTACTTTATATATAAAATGTATATGAGGTTAATTAAATGTCAATAAGTGAAACCCCTATCTATGTAAAGTAATGCGATAATCGCTAATACTTACATGAAGGTAATTATTATAATAGTAGGTAAGCTGAAGTGCCTATTGGGGTTAAAAAATATTTTTGTGTTGCATAAGCCAGAAAAAGTGAAGACCGGCATCAGCTCAAGACTATAAAGCTTATATTTATTAAGTAACTCGATATAATTTCAACTTTTTAAATAAAATTTTCTAAGAAATAATCGTCGAACTCCAGAGCGCGGGGCAATAATTAGCCAAAGTTTGATTAGTAATGCTAATATTTAAGCAGGTCTCTTAATTAAAACCGACTTCGCCCTCGAAAAATTACTTCGATCAATGTACGAGAGGTTTGGGTTTGTTTTAATCTGTGCTTCCCTTAATTAGATAATTATTATACCTACGGCCATATTAGGTACCTACTTAGCTTGGAAGTCAGATTGTTGAATTCATAATTTTTTTACGATGTATACATAATTATAAATCTTGATCTACAGTAAACTCTATAGGACGTTTTCTTGTTCAGAGAACTTTTACTCAAATGTTTTAGGAAAACATTACAAAATTAATTGTTCTTTCACTAACGAGTTCGATACGTAATAAGTAGAAGGTAAACATTTATTTACAAGTTATACACGTTTTCTGCAGTACTCGTATGGTCGCCTTTTTAACAACTTCATGTGCGATGCGACACCAAACGAGTAGAGGCGGAACGTGACGAGAAATAAGGAGCAAGCTATTCATTAGTGTTTCGCGAAAAAGTTATTAGTACACAAGTGATGCAGGGCGGCAGCGGCTCATGCTCTTGCATTTTCGTGCGCCATTTTCTAGGTCATACAACAGCCCATGAACCAAAAAGAAAAAAAAGACATGTAAAACACCATTCATGAACCAGACTGTGCCTGACTTAACCACCGCTTTCATTCTAGCTCATTTTAAAGAGCAACTAATAAAAATTACCACGTACAGCCTCATATTAATTTAACAACATAATAACATTTTTATAACTTATTAAACGAAGCGGTATAATGTACTGTACATGCTTCTTCTTAATGAGAGCTTTACAACCAGAAACTTAAACGTACACGGTCCACGAAGACCACAATTTAGTGCCAGACGTGAGCTCCTGCTAATTAATACAAACATACATCCATTACGTACCCGCTCACTTATTAAATGCCAGGCTCGTTGTGCTAACGAGTAAAATAAAGAAAAGCTTAGTGGGCGCAAACAGAATGGAAACAATATGGCGTTTGCGCTTCCATCTATCATGCGGGCCTAAATTATGTGCCAACATCGGTGTTGTAATTTATTCTGAAAATCAGTAATTAGTAAGTAAGCCGGTGACAAAGGGCCACTCGCACCTGTATAGAGCGGTACATCGGCTACCCGATCCTATTATTTGGCTAACGAAGCGAAGGGTATCCGTTGATTATTAAAACGAACTTGGTGCCACCCACGGCGCCTCCCGGCGTTAATTGGGCCCCCGTAGACAATACTAATAAGGCTCGTCCGCGCCTCTATCTGTCTAATTAAACGCGAAACTCGAGAGTAGCACCCTCGCAAGGAGGGCTGTTTGCCGAGCCTCCTGAATACACTGTAATAATACCGGCTAAGCGTGTTTGAGTGGCTCTTTTTCGGATCTCTGTAAACCCGCGTTTAATTAGTAGTATTATGCGTCTGAGAGTCGACTGCCGGCTTGTTTAATTAAGGTAAGTCAGTAACAACAACCTATTAACGCTATTCTTGCTACAGACAGTGTTTACTACGATTTTAATGGATTGTTAGAATTCTTTAAAGCCGAGTGGGAGTTACAGTTTCCTATAAGCACTTCTTTGTCTGAAACGTTACAATTTTAACTACTTATAAACGTAAATCATAATTGTTATTTGAAATGTTCATTCATCCATTTATAATTATTTATTTAGGATTAGCTAATTAAAGATTTTTACCGTCTCAGGTAAAATTAAATTATATGACATGTAACAGATTTACTTAGCAAGGATTTATCTAAATAAGATCGCATTTTTTTACTTTCCTTTATTAAAAAGAGATACCTAATGTCTAAATCTAAATCACTTCAAATTGTTAAAACCATTAGTTATTCGTATTAAAGTCATAGTTTGTACAATATTCTATAGGTACATGAATCAGTCTGCTATTAATCAGTAAGTTACTTACCTTGTTAATCAATTATATCAAATTAAATCAGTTGCGATACATTGTCGTGTCGTGCTGAGTCCGCCCCAGGCGTGACCGGTCGATTGATAATATCCAATCACTATTCAAATCTATTCTAATCACCTAGTTAAACATTTATAGAAAACTTTAATAGCTGTGTCTGAATGCTGGAGCAGGAAGATTAAAAAGAATGTGTTTAAAGAGTTATGTAAATACTCGAATCGATCTAAATCATCCATTCCATAATATGCTTTATGATCCTGCAGTAGTTCTAGTCCATCAGTAGAACCAGCGGAACATACTATAAACTAGTGGACGCCCGCGACTCCGTCCGCGGGGACTACAGAAAAAACAAAATGTCGAAATTATCCGGGATAAAAACATTTTCCCGGGATAAAAAGTAGCCAATATGTTAAGCGGGACCTGTCACAATATATTTCTGAAAACTGCATCAAAATAAGTTCAGCCGCTTCTGAGATTAGCGTGCACAAACGCACAGACAAACCGACTAACAGACAAAATTTACAAAAATCATTGTTTCGGGTACTATTGCGTTGATAAAGGTCTCCTATAATATTTTTTCTCATATATCTTTCATGTACAGACAGCGATCCGTTACATTTTTATTATATGTATTATAGATAAGGGTTTTACGTGGTTTGAAACAAATAGATAACTGCATCCTTACTTCTGGTCTTGCCACAGTCGGGTAAAATAAAGCTTCAAAATTTATTTCACAAACAAGGTAAATGTTGCCTCAACTGCTTTTATGATTGCGAAGATATTGGAGTGAGACACACCTATTTATTCTAATGCTAATGAATCGACGGATTTATCGTAATGTTTTGAATATTTATACTAATAATGAGGCAAGTTTCCAATTACACTGCAATTTAAGTTTTAATTGGAGTGACACAGACAGGCGAAGCAATTTTTTTGTTTGTTAATGTTAATGAAAGTTTCATGTTATCGACTAATTTTGAATCATAATTAGGAGCTAGTTTAATTTTATAAGGACCTAGAGCAAAAAGAAGTAAAGTCGACAGGTGAAATGATTAATTTTAAAAAATGGTAAGTACATTATTAGGTCAGTCAGAGACATTTTTGCCAAAAAATGTGACATGCGAATATGATATTATAGGTATTCTTTTATTCTATCAAACCTATATGTACCGCATTCAGTCTCCAATTATGTGGAGCTAATTCGACCACCTTCCAGGTAACTAGTAACAGTCTAGTCCATTCTATCCATTTCACCGACAAAGGATATAATGGCGACCACGACAGTGTTTTGTTCGTTACTTAATAACAACCCAATAGATGTCAACCGAGTACGCCCACGCCGAAATCTGAGAGCAATCCCACGATTGATTCTAATTAAAGATACCACTATTTATTGAAGCAGTTCGCAAACGAACGTAATTGATTTGGCCTGTGTTGACGTATTACTACATCGACACCGAAACGACTTGTTTTGCCGACGAGTTTAATTGATACAGATACTATCAATCTGATTGGGATTTCAGATAGCTAGATCTCATTCGGGATCGTTTTGTAAAATACCTGATTGGTCAATTTTAAAATCTTACGATATTCTCTGTGTTGAGTAGTCTTTGTGAAAATTATACCCTATGTCTTGTGAGTAAGCACCAAGATGACGGTTGATAGAGAGAAATGTATTTATTATATTGCCCCATCCCCAAATACACGAGACAGAGTACGAAGAGTACGAACATAATGATGATGATGATCTCCAACCGTATTTCGGCCAAGGCGACCAATCTTTACGGAGATTGGCCAGGTACGCAGGAGATATTATAGTGCACAAGTGTATGCGCAAACACAGAGGGACGGAAAGCCGACACGACCGGAGAGAGATCAGGCGCAGGACCAACGGTTTTAAGTACTTTCCGGGGCACGAGCTAAGTGACCATTTTGCAATATTTAAATCTGTACACGAAATAAATTCATTGGTACAGAAAGGAAACAATAAGTAATTTGTAAAAGTACTGACAACCTAAATCTACGACCTATGATGACAGAGGAGATCTTCTTTTATGTTGTTTGCCATATTTCTTTTTGTGTATGTGCAATAAAGAATAAGAATAAGAGGATGTAATGTGGATTGCCTTATAGTGTTACATATACCCGAAATGGGGTAGCCAGAACTGCGGAATAATAAAGGATATCCCATAGCCACGTTTTACAAAGTTTGAACAGATGTTTTATCATATTTAAACATATTTGTATATCAATGATACCTTACATATAAATAGACTTGTAACCGCAAGGTATCCATCTAACCCTTGGAAAAATGTATTGGAACTTATTACAACCAAGAAGGACATATTCATAGGGGGAACCTTTACTAAATGTTCTAAATCCGTTTGTGTAGCAGTCACGTCGCGGCGGTCGCGACTGATAAATCTATTTTCCCCTTTACTCACCCAATTAGCAACATCGCCACGAGAACTCCAATTACAAGACGAAAATATTCAGACTTCATTAGCTCGGGTTATTCAGGGTTTCGATAGTATTACGATTATGAGTTATAAAACGAAGCTTATTAGCGTTATTATGTAAAAATTCTGGTTCTATTTATGTTGTGTTTCGTAGTCGGTGATTATTTTGGAGGGCTTAACTAGAGAGGTATAATTTGTCACTCAACTGGGCTATTCCTGTATGAAACATTACACTCAGTTTAGTTTTTTTACGCCGACGACACAAAAATATAGTTTATCGATTTACCAAAGCTGAAAAACTTAAAATAACCTTAAACCTACGAAATCATTTATACTTTTATTTAATAAGTGGACTAAACTACGAGTAATAACCCTTTCCTTGCAAGCAAATCAATGCGATATACCAGGGAGTACCTATGTCCATATAAAGTCAACTCTGCTAATCGAAATCCTAATGTTAGTAGGTAGATTTGCAAATGCTCAATATCTAATAATAACTAATATTAATACCCGAACATCGCAAACCTCAGCCATGACACAAAGTTCATTTCCATGTTTCCAAAATTCATTTTTCTATCCTGATAAAATATGTAGCATAATCAGGATCGACGTTAATTTCCTCTAATGGAGCCAACCAGGCTGGCTGACGTGTCATACCGTCAGCTCATTAGAAAGGTACATGCAAGCAATATTACTTGCTGTAATTAGTTTTACCAACCATTTCAGGTTCATAAATATAATTGCGTTCCACTTATTGCCCATAAAAGTGAGGGAACGTGCGAAAGGCCCTGTTGCAAAATTGTACAAAAGGAAAGCGATATTAGGTGGAAGTGAACGCAGTGCTACCCCGAATGTGTTTCGGTGACTGGGGCGGGCTTTCAGATAAATTATTTATCAACTGTATAGCAATTTTCTTTATGACTCCTCCGACGGAGCAAGCAATTTACTCGTGAAAGAGATGCGTAAACTTGCAAGGCCGCCCAAATTGCGAATGGAACAATGAAGTTGGTGAAGATTTTAATAACGGCATACTCTGCGGAATATTCTTACTATGGGTAGTTAAACCTTAAATCAACTATAAACTTGAGTAATTGATAGGTACTCATTCGAGAGGCATGTGTACTGTCAACTTAATTAAAATTAGATTGGACAGGGAATAGGTAACAATAATATTAATGACACACTAACATAAACAATTATAAGCATGCTACCGCTACCATCTACCTCTCTTTATCAAAATGGATAATTATAGCCCAAAATGCAATTGTTATTTCTCGGAAGAAAGAGATTGCCATTAAATACCCTGTAGAAAAATAATTGTCGTAATTTAAAATTTAATGCCCTGAACATAAATTTAATTTCCTGCTAAAAATACACCAGTTTAATTTGCCTCGGCAACCTCAAAAGGAGTGGTGATAAGCAAAACGGTCAAAAAAGTGAAGTATAAGTACTCGTATATAACCGTAATTCCACATGTGTCTCATTAGAAATTTTGAGAACTTGGTCGCAGTTTAATTGACTTGGAGTCACCAGTGCGTCACGTAAGACTTAATTAAAATGTCTAACGAATGTCATAAGTCGCTGTTATGAGACATTAAAGTATCTATATGCGTAAATATTGTTTATAATATTGTTGATTATTATAATGATGTTTATTTGAAGTTTCAGGAATCCCTCAAATTTGTTCTAATTCCAGAAGATGATACCTAAGCCTCTGTAATAAACATAAACAGTTGCAAAACAATCACAAATAACTTTGTGGTATAATAAGAACCTACTCATAGGTAATCAATATGTGTATAATAAAACAAACCATTCGTAAAATCCTAAAACGTCGTCATACCTATTCTCAGTTAGTCACCACACAATATTTGCAATATTGCAACCAGACACCTCAACTTCGGCATCTCAAATAATTTTGTTAGTAGTCACATGTTTAAGAACGCTTGTAAAATAAAGGTCAGACGCATCATAAAAGTATACGATCGATTTAAAAACAATATTGAGTTGCGGTGTATTGGCGCGAAAAATGAATTAATTTAAATCGGCCGCGTCTGTTCCCATTTGTAACCAGAGAGAAGCCGGCGCGGCGGCGGCTCTTCCAATTTCCGTAATTGTGACTTCATCAGGGAAATTGACGGCAGACAACAAGCCGCAATACGCACTTCATTATTAAGTTACATTGGCGTGCAATATTTAGTAGGTATACATGACGAATTTCGAATATTTCTCTCTTAATTAATTCAAATTCAATAATTTATTCGCCATGAAAGCATTAACACTCATTTGTCGATTGTCTTTTTAACCGACTTCAAAAAAAGGAGGAGGTTCTCAATTCGTCTGTATGTATAATTTTTTTTTATGTATGTTCACCGATATTTCCGTCAATTATAAACGGATTTCAAAATTTTTTTTTTGGTTGGATAGAGTTCACTTCTGAGGTGGTCCCATTTTCACCAGGTCAGGATCTGATGATGAGATCCAGGAGAAATCTAGGGCAACCACCGAAAATTGTATGCTCGTATGGTGCTTTTGTTACGTAATCATGTCTTACTCAGGTATATGCTTCAGGGTGTCAACATCTAATGCTGCTGTGCTGATGATGAAGCTACAGAACTCCTTAACCGTTAGGAGTTAGGATACAGTACTGCAATTGGTCAATGGAAACAATTTAGTAGTATGTAGGGCTAACGTGTTACTTGAATAAACATCTGATGCTGCTGTGCTGATGATGAAGCTACAGAACTCCTTAACGGTTAGGAGTTGGGAGACAGTACAGCAATTGGTCGATGAAAACTATTTAGTAGTGTGTAGGGCTGACGTGTTACTTGAATCAGCATCTGATAGTGCTGTGCTGATGATGAAGCTACAGAACTCCTTAACGGTTAGGAGTTGGGAGACAGTACAGCAATTGGTCGATGAAAACTATTTAGTAGTGTGTAGGGCTGACGTGTTACTTGAATCAACATCTGATAGTGCTGTGCTGATGATGAAGCTACAGAACTCCTTAACGGTTAGGAGTTGGGAGACAGTACAGCAATTGGTCGATGAAAACTATTTAGTAGTGTGTAGGGCTGACGTGTTACTTGAATCAACATCTGATAGTGCTGTGCTGATGATGAAGCTACAGAACTCCTTAACGGTTAGGAGTTGGGAGACAGTACAGCAATTGGTCGATGAAAACTATTTAGTAGTGTGTAGGGCTGACGTGTTACTTGAATCAACATCTGATAGTGCTGTGCTGATGATGAAGCTACAGAACTCCTTAACGGTTAGGAGTTGGGAGACAGTACAGCAATTGGTCGATGAAAACCATTTAGTAGTGTGTAGGGCTGACGTGTTACTTGAATCAACATCTGATAGTGCTGTGCTGATGATGAAGCTACAGAACTCCTTAACGGTTAGGAGTTGGGAGACAGTACAGCAATTGGTCGATGAAAACTATTTAGTAGTGTGTAGGGCTGACGTGTTACTTGAATCAACATCTGATAGTGCTGTGCTGATGATGAAGCTACAGAACTCCTTAACGGTTAGGAGTTGGGAGACAGTACAGCAATTGGTCGATGAAAACTATTTAGTAGTGTGTAGGGCTGACGTGTTACTTGAATCAACATCTGATAGTGCTGTGCTGATGATGAAGCTACAGAACTCCTTAACGCTTAGGAGTTGGGAGACAGTACTAAAATTGGTCGATGGAATCTATATAGTGGTATGTAGGGCTAACTTGTTGCTTGTGAGGTATACTTGAATCAACATCTGATGCTGCTGTGCTGATGGTCAAGCTACAGGAGTTAGGGAACAGTACTGCAATTGGTCGATGGAAACTATACAGGGTGTTTTTTTGTGGCCACCATTAACGAAGGGGACGTACTCTATACATTAAATAAAGTAAGTTTATACAAAAAAAAAAATGCTGGGATTTTTTTTATTTAATTACTTGATCCGGCGAAATTTATAGTGTCTAGTGTTTATGCTAGGTTTTTTCATAGACAGATATTAATTATTTCTCGTGAAAAATCTTGCTACGCGCGTCTTTGTGCATTCATGCAGAAAAACGCAGTCTATTTACTCAACTTTGGACCCTAATATTTTGGAAACCAGACTCTTCCCAGGTATGCTTCCAAGGAGAAAAATGATAGTGATGATGAGGAGATTACGTAGTTTTCAGGAACGTTGACAACTAAAAATCACCATGTATAAACTAGCATCTATTTAAGTCCACAACGCATTAACACAACTAAAAATCGAGAAATAAACTGACTTTTAGAAAAAAAATTTAACCGACTTCAAAGTTTAACTAAAAAGCAATAAATAACGTAACTAATTTATCTAGTTAATACATATTAAATATCTCAAATTATTTAAATATTTACAACTTAATACCTAATACTTTAACAAAGTCATCTTTAACTATTTAAATATTTATAATTATAACTTATTTTTGGAGTCGGTGCCAGCCAAACAAATAAATGTAATTAAGAAAACTGACCCACACTAAATAGTAAAACCAAGAATAGGAAATTGCATTACCGCTGCCTACTACACCGTTTTGTATTTTGCCGTGTGTGTGTCGTTGCCAGCCGCGCGCGTCCATCAATACAACAGACTACGTTACCTAGGCTGGCACCGACTCCAAAAAATAAGTGATAATTATAAATATTTAAATAGTTAAAGATGACTTTGTTAAAGTATTAGGTATTAAGTTGTAAATATTTAAATAATTTGAGATATTTAATATGTATTAACTAGATAAATTAGTTACGTTATTTATTGCTTTTTAGTTAAACTTTGAAGTCGGTTAAATTTTTTTTCTAAAAGTCAGTTTTTATTTATATGTTACTTTCTACGTTCGCACCCCAAAATGAAACCGCTACCAAACATGGAGGTGAATTTAAATAAGGCAAAACAAAACAGAAAATCAAATGTTTCGCAAAAATTTCAATGTGGCAACGGTCCCCACCCCAAGGTGCGATTTGTTACGGACTGTCAAGCATACGTCGGCGTTTCGGGGCTTTATAGCCACCAACGTGAACAGTTATGGTCGCCTAAAGACGAAACCCAGGAGAACTGCTAAAGTCAGTTCTTCCTTATGGCAAAACCAATATGGGTATGATTTAAGCTGTTAACAATTGAAGTTGTTTTCTGTTTCCTTAATAATAGAGTTTGCCCCCAAAATAATAGATTTGTAACCAAAATCTAGTCACCAAACAATATAAAATCAGTTCCACGAAAAATCACCTAAAATCATGGAGATATAAGGTCTAGTACCAAATTCATATTTTTGAATGTATTTTAATAGGTTTGTCCTAATAAGTATTGAAGCAAATTAATTACCAATAAATCATATTTTTGTCGCTAGAAATCGTCTTGGACTTAAACATGTAACCTAACACCGAAGAAATCGGCGGCGGCGATGGCCTCATTCTTCTAACCTATATTGCCAGATTCGGATCCACCCAAACAGGTAACCATAAGCAATTAGCAAAATTTGCAAGTATTTGGTGACAGATCTATCATTTTGAGGACAAACCTATTATTTAAGTAACAAAACTATTATGGTGAGAACGACGTTTATATTCAATCAATGCACTACAATTTCTTTGGTGATTCATCTTTTATTTTACACATATATTAACATTAATTTGGTGATTCATACCTGGGAACACATTTGTTTATCTGAGAACAAAAATATTTCGTGGCGATAGATCTAATTATTTGGTGATACAACTTGATGACAAATATAAATTTTGATGACAGAAAATATATTTCCCAACCAATATTAGGTTTGACAGATCGCATGACTACTATTACTACTACACCTACTTTTACATACTACTATACTACTGTTACACCTATTTCAGTGAAGTGTCATTGCTTGGAAGAAGAAATAGCAAGAAATCTCCCAGCGACACTGTCAAAACTAAGTAACATATTTACAAAAATATTCTTAAATTAAATTAGATAAGCATAAAAACTTAACACTAAGTGTATAAATTCAATTAATAAAACAATTCAGAGAAAATACAAATCATCAACCCGCTTACACAAAGTAAGTATATGTATACATACTTACTTATAGATACGTAGGTGACGTATTCTAGTGAAGCTCCGCATCCGCACGGGGATCAGCTCTTTTAAGATTTATCACAAGTAGGTAAGAGATCCTTCCTAATTATAATCAATGAATATAGGAAGTGTTGTTTATGTAGGTACTTGAAACGATGCCAGGTAATCATATCGGCTTGCTTGTTTTAGGTACAATTTTCGCATTGTTCAGAAATCTCCAAATTCGACATTTTGTATACAATGAAAAAATCGCTAAACGTCTTCAACTTTAAACCAAGCGCTATGTTTGAAAATAGCAATTGAGTTGAAAATAGTACAATGAGCGAAACAATGGACAATCAGTGAATGAAACTCGACGCCGCCGCCGGAGTCACGCCGCACGGTGGGCTGAAAAACGGCTTTCATAGACATAGGAATCAAAAGTGGCAAATACCGAATTTCTAATCGAATATCGCTTCTACTAGTTATTATCATATACTCAAATGATACTCGCATCAATCTGCACAAAAACAAAGGACTTATAATTTTTTTACGAAAAATTTGTATGAAGCTAGAATAAAAATTTAATTATCTCTTAAACGGCAAGGAAAACCGTAATATCCTTACAGGTAGTGTTAGTACTAATTATTTATGATTTTTTGACGTACTACAAATAACGGTTATCACTGCCGATTTTTTTTAAAAAATCATCAAAATATTTTTATTTATTTTTACATATGAAACGGTTCCCTTTATTGTCTAACTTAAGAAAATCGATATTATGAATGTGGTTAACTCAAATGATATGAATTTATAGGTATAAAACAAGAAAAATATAAAAAAATGCTGTTTATTTTAAGTTACAAAAATGTTCTTAATTATACAAAATATTCAATTAAATTATAATTGAACCAAATAGTACAGTAATCTTACATAATTAATAAAAAAAATTGAAAAATGAGAGTGATGAAAATTCGTATTTTTTTTTACATTAGAAAGAAAGAAAGAAAAGAAGTATATTTTTCTTATATTACGAATTTTCATCATTCTCGTTGTCGGATTCCAATTCTGAGTCAGAATCCAAGTTAGTTACATCTAAAAACTCGAACTCAGTTTCCTGAAACTGGATTAAGTCGAGAGTTTCACCAAAAAAGCTTAGTTTTCTCTTACTATCTAGCTTAGGCCTTTGTGCACTTAATAAGGGATCAGAGGAAATGACAAGCATATTTAAAATATCTTGATTTGAATCTTGCCTGCTTCTTTTTCGCGAATGATTTTCCCGGAACCTCCTAAAATCTTTATTTCGCGACTCTGAGGCTTCTTCAGAGAGAGCCCCAATGGGCACAATGTCATTTTTCTCAATGATGTCAGCCCCGTGTATTAACAATTTATGTACGGTTGCCGACATGTAGTACCAATCGTATAATTCTACGTACTTTTCTGCCGTTTTGCGGGAAAAATCTTTGAACTTGTTCACATCGATTTTCTCGCCAGATGTTATTGCTTGCAAAATCACAGCAAATCTTTTTATGAGCTCCTCATCCAACCCGGTAATAGCTGCAGTTGTATTTGGAAACTCGAAAAACTTTCGTGCGGTATTGCCATCATTGGTGGTTCCCGAGCCCTGTTTTACTATATCAATCAACAGATTGAGCTCATCTTTAAATTTGTCCTGAATGTGTTTTTTTCTTGTCTGCAACATTTCTTTGTGCTCATTACTTCTCGCTGCCCACTGTTTGAAGTCAAGCCTGTACGCAATATGTAACAGACATTCCATGCAATTTATACGGGCGTGTAAGGATGACAAACCAAATTCATATACGTCAGAACACACAGTCTTCGAAGTTACAACATCTAATCGGTTCATTTCTGTTGGTTTTGCTAAGCACAGGTAGCACGATGCGTTTGATCTGGCTTCAGAAAGGTACGTGCAGACTTTAGCGTCGATCATTGTCATCATTAGATGATGAGTCACCCTGTTATTATTACTGCTCTCTGTGGGGATAAGATCCTTAATTTCATCATCCATTTGTCTTTTGTGATCAATTACAACTGCTTCACTCTCTTTTACAAAAGTAAACTGGACTGGACGACAATACAAAGCTGAGCATGGTTTTGGGTTCGTCCATAAAGTATTATCTCCATCTGTCAGTTTTAGTGGGACCAAAGAGGTCATAAAAATGCTGGAATCATCCTGCTCGCCCTCCATTTTCTGCTTGTACCGGCTTTGGTTGGAGGCACCATCAAATCCCCACTTGGATATCAGCTTTAGCTGCTTATTTTGCACATCGTCAGAAAGACTTTGAAGAATCCTCGTCACTGTGATGTCCAGTAAAGCTTGAAGTGTAATTCGAGCCGATGAATCCGTAACTGACACTGATTGATTCGGAGGGTAGCAACTAAGCTTAGTTTGTTGCACTTTGTAGTAAGATGGATATATATCATTAGCACCTTCGCGAATGGCAGCCTCTCGCAATGTAATATATTGCCACTTTGATAGTTTTAGTGAAAGAAGCAATCCAAGCGCTTTCTCTGCTGTAAAAACCACTTTTTTCACTGGTTTTTTAAGCGTCTCACTAATTGTAGCCGCTGCTTCAGGATTTTTCATCATATATTCGATCACTGAAGCGATATCTCCATGCCCTTCTTCTTTTAAACGTGCTGCAGCTGCATAGGCCAATTCACTGGAATCTTCGCTTGTATGGTCATCAGATCTTCTCTTTTTCTGTTTGTTTCCTAGATCTTCAAAGGGTTTTCGGGACCTTTTTGTCATTGTCCCAACAGACGATGATGTTACTGCACTAACGGACGATGACGTCGACGGTTCTTGAGAGATGGTGTGTATATCATCAATAGTTTCTCGATTAACCAAAGTTTGCACACAACTTGGCCAATCAATATTTGCTTGCAGCCAATTTCCGTACAGTCTTCTGAAATTATCAAGGAATCTGCTGGATTTCTGCCACCTCTGTAAAGCAGCTCGCGTAAACCTTCGACAAAATTCTTTAACAGTTACTTGATCTTCGACAGAAAGGCAATCGCCTATGCGGGATACAAGTGCACCAAACAATACTTCATGATTAAATGAAGTAGTCTCACTTTTTAGAAGAACAAACAAGTCTAAATTGGTGATTAAACTTTCCATTATTTGATTTAAAATCACAGAGCAAATATTATTTAGTGTTAACAGTTACACGGATGTGAACAATTTAAATTAAAAGCAAAAGTTTAGTCCTTTTATAGCAAAAAATCGATAATTAGTTAACTACCCCCATTAGACTTTTCAAAGAAGTACTAAAGAAAACTTATAGTCGACAATATAACACATTAGCACAACTAATTACCACATTAGCTAATCAGAAAAAAGTGATGCAGTCCAAAGATTGCATTGTTGCGCGATATTGCTAATTATTTAATCACCTATTTAGTCTCTTCAGAAGCCTAAATTATTAGAATTACTTAATCACTTACCTAGTTACAATGAAACTAAACAATTACTTAACAATTCTTTATGGTATTTTTAATGTATCTAAAATTGAAAACTTATTTTGGTTGATCAATATCCCACTGAGGCCGTGTGGTGTCCGGCAGAATAGAATAGCACCAACCCTCCATACACAGGGGCGTAAAAGGCGACTAATACGCTTGTATTAGTCGCCGTTTAGCCTGAGCCTCAATAGACCAGAAAATGGGCAGCAGCATTTTCATTATACTATGGTCTTTTACATCGATCTCCAACCTGCCTGCCAAGCGTGGAGATTATGGCAACATTCTCCCACGGGAGAGGCTCAGGTCCAGCAGTGGACTGTTATGGGCTGATGATGATGAATATCCCACTGAAAATAGATGTCTAAGTGCGGAAGTACAATAAACTTTTGCCTACCCTTTTGGAAGTAGACAGGGGATGCTAATTTTATATTTTGCGTTGTTAAAATTCTGTGTTTCTCAACTTAAACACGAAAAGGAACCGTTTCGTATGTAAAAATAAATAAAAATATTTTGATGATTTTTAAAAAAAAATCGGCAGTGATAACCGTTATTTGTAGTACGTCAAAAAATCATAAATAATTAGTACTAAAACTACCTGTAAGGATATTACGGTTTTCCTTGCCGTTTAAGAGATAATTAAATTTTTATTCTAGCTTCATACAAATTTTTCGTAAAAAAATTATAAGTCCTTTGTTTTTGTGCAGATTGATGCGAGTATCATTTGAGTATATGATAATAACTAGTAGAAGCGATATTCGATTAGAAATTCGGTATTTGCCACTTTTGATTCCTATGTCTATGAAAGCCGTTTTTCAGCCCACCGTGCGCCGGGCGCCCCATAAATTGTAGCTCTTAATAAATAAGCCAGCGGTTGACGAGAGCTATAGTGCCAGCCAATTTTGATTTTATAAAAAAACCGTCATTTCAATAAGCTCCTATTTCTTTTTTCTATGGAGTTAAATCTTGAATTTATTTATACTTATACCTATAAGTAAAGGATAGATACATGCCAGTAGACATCGCATATTTATATGCTACATACTGAGGTACGTGTCTGTAGTTAATTTATTTATCTTCTGTAAATAATTCAATTGTAATAAAATCTACCAACTGATTTTGTAAATATAGCATAATATATTCTTCGTCATCTTCGAAAAACACAAGGAGCCAATAAACAGCAGCAGTGGACGTTTCAACATTTGATACAGGGTGTCCCAAGAAATAGTGTCAAGCGGAAGTCCAAGGACAGAATACCCCTAGGGGTACCCGAATTACCCCCATGTATGTTCCGCGACTTTTTGTAGTTTTCGAGTTATGATTTTTTTTCATATTTTTTTGTTAAACCTTGGCTTATTTAACATTATTGGTCACAGAGACATCAATTGTTGAGATACAAGCTTGATTTTTTTTTCTGAAATAGGTGAACAGTAGCACTTGCAAAAACAAAAGCAATTGTGAGCCGATATGCTACTATTAAGCCATTAAAAAAATGTTGAATCCTAAGTTTGTTAAAATGTTTAAATTAAAGATCTCTTTTGAAACGATTAAAAAAAAAACTTATCCCAAAAATGTCTCCAAAATTATTTTTAAAAACTTGCCAATTTCGTCAGCTATTTGCCATGTAAATTTGATTGAGCTATCTCCACGACTTCATACTTGAACAAATGTTTGAAACACAGTAAGTCGAAAAAACTTAATTAAAAGATTGGGCCGAATAAAACTAAAAAAATGTTATTATTGATTGTTTATTATTAAATCACAAAAAGTTTTCGAAATGTCGCCCTTCCTGCTCGATAAAAATTCTACATCGCCTTAAAAAAAAATATTTTAGTCGTAAGAACGCTACCCTGTTGCTTTTTATTGTTTCTTCTGCTTGTCTTAGTTTTGTTCGTAGTTCCGCTATGTTTCTGATATCCTTGGCGTAAACTAATTCTTTATAATACCCCCAAACGAAGAAATCGATGGGGTTTAAGTCGGGAGACCGTGGCGGCCAGGCAATGGGCCCCCCACGGCCGATCCACTTGTCTCCAAACCTTTCGGTTAAATGTTGTCTGACAATCCTCGCGAAGTGACATGGAGCGCCGTCGTTTTGAAATATCATATTTCTACGCGTTAATAGGTCTACATTTTCTAAAAGACCGTCGAGATCTTGCCGTAAAAATTCCAAGTAGGACTCGCCATTTAATCGGTCAGGCAGTTGAAAGGGGCCAATCAGCTGTCCATTTAAGACGCCTGACCACAAGTTCACACTAAATTGTTCTTGAAAATTGGAGGCACGTGTCATGTGTGGATTTTCAATGCTCACAAGAATGATAATTGTGAATGTTGAAAATTCCACATCGTTTAAAATGAGATTCGTCGGCCACAAAATCGTATTAAAAAAATTTGCGTCTTCAGCTTGACGCCGCAACATTTCTTGACAAAACGCCACCCTTCTCGGAAATCTTCGGGCTTAAGCTGCTGAACTTTTTGAATATGATATGGGTGAAATCCCTCTTTTTGTAGTATCCGATGTGCTTCTGATTTTGGAATTCCGGTGCGGCGTTCTATGGTTCTGACACTAACTGATGGGTCTCTTGCCACTTCTTCGACCACTGAATCGACCACATCTGGGTCATGCATTTGTGATGGACGCCCGGGTCTTCTACCTGGTAGGCGACCTTCCATGTAACTATTATGGACTCGCAAAATTGTACGATGATCAGGCCAAGTCTCAGGCTGAGGTTCACCACTGTTTTGTACCTGCTGTCTGTACAATCTAGCCGCTTCCGAAGCATTTCCTGCATAGCCATAAAAGTAATGCATAAGCGCATAATCTCTTGACGAGAAAGACATAGCTCACCAATTTATTGCGCTTAGAAATCCCAATTGATGTGCACTCCGAAGTCCGTTGAGAAAGCCAAAGTCGTCTAAGAAAGTTCGTAACACCACACAAAAGCCAATCGATATGCAACCAAAGTCCGTAAAGAAAGCAAAGTTCGTCAAATAATCACAAAGGAGATAGTAAAGAAGTAACGTCGGGCGCAAATGCAAGCAAATGGTCAACTGACCGGTAGCCGCCGAACACAACGGACCAACGCTAACCCCGCTCCCACACCTCACGCTTCCCCTTGCCTTGCCGCAACTCAGGTAGTAAATTCCGAGAATTGCACTCATAATCACCCTTACGGCTCAACTGCCCCGTGTATTGAGTGACGTCACGCAATAGACCTGTTAACATGGTCTTGTAGACTACAAGAATTTTTTTTAAGGCGATGTAGAATTTGTATCGAGCAGGAAGGGCGACATTTCGAAAACTTTTTGTGATTTAATAATAAACAATCAATAATAACATTTTTTTAGTTTTATTCGGCCCAATCTTTTAATTAAGTTTTTTCGACTTACTGTGTTTCAAACATTTTTTCAAGTATGAAGTCGTGGAGATAGCTCAATCAAATTTACATGGCAAATAGCTGACGAAATTGGCAAGTTTTTAAAAATAATTTTGGAGACATTTTTGGGATAAGTTTTTTTTTTTAATCGTTTCAAAAGAGATCTTTAATTTAAACATTTTAACAAACTTAGGATTCAACATTTTTTTAATGGCTTAATAGTAGCATATCGGCTCACAATTGCTTTTGTTTTTGCAAGTGCTACTGTTCACCTATTTCAGAAAAAAAATTCAAGCTTGTATCTCAACAATTGATGTCTCTGTGACCAATAATGTTAAATAAGCCAAGGTTTAACAAAAAAATATGAAAAAAAATCATATCTCGAAAACTACAAAAAGTCGCGGAACATACATGGGGGTAATTCGGGTACCCCTAGGGGTATTCTGTCCTTGGACTTCCGCTTGACACTATTTCTTGGGACAACCTGTATATCATACGCATAGATTACCTAATCTATGATCATACGTAACAAAAGTATTAAATTATATAAATAACCTGTAGGGCGTAGGGTACACTAAAATAGCCACCAGCTTCCTAACTATGTCAAGATACGAAAGACTCTTAGTAAACAAACACTAACGCGTCAGTAAAAGCATGAAGATTTGCTGGTAAAAGTTACCCCAAAATCGCTTCCATCTTTTAAGATATTCAGAGATACAAAAGGCTAGGAGCCCATAAATAAGATCAACGGTAACCATTTCATTTCCTATTTCAAAACGCGAAAGGCCAGGATTTAATAAGTATGTAAGTATCAAATGTCACTAGGTTCGAGCTGTAAAAAATATCCCAAAACCGCTACCAGCTTCCTAGCTATTCCGAGACACATAAGGCCAGGAGCCAGTAAATAAAAAGCAGCGGTGGTCGCGCGGTAATTGATGGCGAGCGGCAATCAAATTAGGCCCCGCGTCGCGGGTAATCGGCTGAAAGCTGCCCGACAGAGAGCTTTTGTGGGTCGCTCCATTGGAACAGGAGTGTTGTGGAGTAGAGCCGCGGTATTAGGTATTTCTTTAAATTGTGGTTATTTTCTTCATTGGTGTCCTGAGATGAGTCACCTTGCTTTAAATATGAATAAGGCAGAATAAATAATATATTTTGATATAAGCTTTAAAGCTTTTACCTGTGTATTTTGAAGTACTGGATTTGTAATACGAATAGTACCTACTATTTCAAATTGGTTGATGTTATTTATTGAATATCTAATCCGTTTCTGTAGTAAAATTTTACACTTAACACTACCTAAGTACACAGTTAAAATTATACAGATGGGAATTGATGATGGATTTGCAGTGACAGAATGCAAACACGAAGAAAGAAGTACCTAAATTGCCATAGGCACCCAGCCAGGTAAGGTTATATTTTTTATGTCGATTAAAGTTCCTAAGCTCTTGTTGTTTACTGATAAGTAGGTATATATTAAGAAGCAGGTTAGTGTAAAATCCTTGTATCTACCTATTACCCGGAACCCAACTTTTTAAAGTTTTTTATTGTGACCTACTCTATCAATTTCACAGTTCCGTGACAGGCCATCTGGAATCGTAGTATGCCCGCCCCAGCGGCGCACTCCGGCCCGTTCACTACCTCGCACTCCGATATACCTGTTACTTTACATAATCACCTAATTAATGATACCATCTTTATTTATAACAGCAATTAATATTTTATTTCATTAGCTGAAGAGACAACTAATTATCATAACTTCTTAGATTATTGCGGTTGATTTAATATGCTCATTAGGTAAAGTTTCCCATCGGCGGGACTTGCCGCAGCATCCAGCCGCCATCGCCATTTAGCTTTTATCATAATTTAAGTTATCCATTAGCCGTAATTGACGCGAACATCGTTCGTCGCTTACGGCCCGGATCGCTAACGATTGTTATTTTTGTATAGATAAATAGGTATTTCCTATTTTCAGAAGACCTTCCTCGTTATTACCTACTAATTGACAATAGTATTAATAATTACCAAGAAATATAGCGTATAGCTTTTATCTTAATGTGGCTTTTAACATTGCATTTATATTCGAGAGGCCATTTCAATGTAATTTTCGACGGCACAAAATGTCTCACTAATGGAGAAATATCAAATATATACAATTTACTTGATATTTATGAATAATAATGAATAATTCAATCGATAAGGTCGTTTTAAAAGATTACAGTAGTCGTTTAATTTTAGTAATGACGAAATCGAATCCATTAGCGTGAATTAGTTGCGATGTGGTGGCGATAGTGGCTTTGGGTTTCGAAGTATCCGGTGAGCGAGCCTAGAGTGGTTCCGTGCAAGTTTCCCGGGTCTGTAAGTCTACACAATACAAATTATTAAGAGTGCTCGGCATCACGGGAACGCTTTCAGAAGTAATGAATTAGAAAAGTTGCGCAGCACTCACGCGGATTGAGCGGCTCGGGCGTCGGCGCCGCTCGCTACAACATTACTTTAATTAAATCTATTTGAACAACAAAGTTTAATTAAATTTCATCCAGCAGTTAGGCGTCGCGTAGGAATAATCGCGCAATTAGAGAGGCCGTGAGCGTCGCCTTACACCGTCCCAGTTAATTAACTCACTGGCCCGGCAGTGTATCACGCACGACGCTACTAACAAAACACACACTGAACCAAAATTGCAATCGGCTATGTTCATTCAAATTGCGCAATACGTAGCTTTATTAATTTACCGATATGTTGTGGTATACGAGTTTAATGAAATATATTGACACCGTAGTGTAATAAACATTTGAGTAGGAAATAATAACGAACAATCGATAGGTACCTCTTCCTTGTCTCTACCATCTCTATGCATATTTAAATGGTTATTGATGTAATACACACAAACACGATTGTGTACCCTATATGGGGTATCAGAACTGCAGGATCATGAAAGAGATCCCACCGCTTCGTTTAGCATAGTGGGGACAGATGGAAATGATCAGTGGCCAGTTACTAGCATATCACCTGACAACCGACAAACCGAGTTTCTTAGTCGACTCTTTCGACATGCACGAAAGGAGATGCAGCTGATGTATTCTATTAAAGCCCCACATAAGTACAGGACTATTAACTTAATGATTACAGAAAATTGTACAATGGTGTCTGTCCCTATATTTTGCTATTTCCTGAAACAACCGTGTAACTCACGCCCGGTGACGTGCTAAGCTCGGCACATTGCAGTCGCAGATGAACTTTAATTGTTCTACACAATACACATTACTTTACTTTATAGAGAATACTGGGTACTATTAGGCACAAACTACTAAAAGAGAAAATTTTGCCTGTATATTAAGTGACTTAAAAGTTACTCTACCACGCTTTCTGTATTGTTTAGTCGAGCGTAGACATATTTTCGGGAAATATTATTTCAGATTTTTTACTGTCGGTGGTTTTTGGTAAGTGGGTACATATATTCTTCAAATATTATATCTATAAAATATCTAAATGTTTCTTCTATAGTTATTTTTTATTTCCCATTACCCCGGGACAACAAAGATACCGACAGAGACCGATTTCAACACTCTTGCAAACTGAATAGTTATGCGGATTATATTTGGAACCCGCACAAGTGTCCATTAGCCGCCATTAGCATTAGTTCTAGTGTGTCCGTGTGTCACCATTATTCATTCTATTAATGTTCTATTTTATGACTACATTTTAATTTAACACTACAATGAAATTGAGCATTAGTGGTTCTAGGTGGGTAAACACACTTTTTTTATACCTACCTACTCTACTTAAATCTTATAGATACGTAATACTAGGTACTTAATAGGTACTTACACAAACAAGATTAACCACACAGCGCGTCGAGATAAATCCAATAAACCTCACCTCACCTAATAAAACTCACGATACGTTCAATACACAAGAAATACTAGCCAATACGCGAATACGTACGTATCGCATATCTACTAAGTGTGCTGCTGATCCATTATGCGCACATCGTAACTTATAAATAAAGGCAAAAACTCACAAGATCCATTAAAAGTATTGCTACCAGCCGTTGGAAATGTATGGACCTGACGCCAAGTTTTTAGAACTTGGTAGTCTATGAATACGGCACGGTAAAAGGGTGTTCGAATAAATTGCGAGGGCTAAGCAGCTAATGCTAAAGTGCTATGCAATATTTATAGGGTGGACTGGAATGTTTGACTATTTTTCGAAGTCGTAGAGTGGAATGTAGGTATTAAGCTGGTTAAGTGCAAAGGTAGGTACTATTTTATCGCGTTCTTTGAAGAATTCTAAAGTTTTGTGTTTCGATTTGCTTAGGAAAGAAAAGTTCTGTACTGATGCGGTACTTTACTAGAATATATCAGCTATATATCAGCTGAATCTCTCCGTGCATGTCATAAGAGTCGACTAAGTATCTCAGGCGATAAGCTAGAAACTTATCACTAATTATTTACATATGTCCCTGATCCTGCAGTTTATATTTTATAAAATATTAATAATAAAATGAAAAAATTCTTCACACGAGTGAGATTTGAACTCACGACCACTCGCAAACCGCTGCTTTCGCTCTAACCAACTGAGCTAGATTAACTGATTATTCGCTCACGATAGACATCATCTACAGCCCTGAGAACACGCATAGGCTTTCAGCCTGCATACCGACGCAACCTTGAGCGTCCATCGTGGTCCCAATTAACGTCGGATCGACCCTAATTTTACCATCGTTATTTTTTCATCCCGATAGCTATACACTAGCCAAATCTCGGTAAACAAAGCTGAATCCCTCAGCACAATGTTTAATTGATGAAACCATCAACCATATCCTAACGTATTATATTATGGAGAATTATCTTATAAATTTATCTTAACTAAGATATTATATATTATAAAATATTAATAAGAAAATAAAAATATTTTACTTATAGCCACTTTGTATCTTAAATTTTATTATTTAAATACTACCGAACCATAATAATATTATTGCAAGCACGTTTATTATAGAACTAGTGGCCCGCCCTCGCTTCGCTTCGGCACATATCCTCTAAAATTTGGAATTCCCGTTTGTTCCGTTCCCGTGGGAATTTCGGAAAATCCGTTCTTAGTGCTTCCTCGCACTCCCTAACGAATAAACATGCCCGATTTCTGATTTATATGTATAGCGGTTTTCGTAAAAATAATAGAATTCCCGTTTGTCCCGTTCTGGTGGAAATTTCGATAAAATTGGGTTTTACTGTTTGTCCAGTTCCCGTGGGAATTACGGGAAATCCGTTCTTTGTGCTCCCTAGCAGTCCCTAATAAACAATTTTCGATTTCAACTTATTTCATAGGTATAGCGGTTTTCTTACAAATATTGAATTCCAGTTTGTTCCGTTCCGTTGGGAATTTCGGGAAATATGTTCCTTACACTCCCTACCGAATATACCTGTCATATTTCATCTCTATATGTCATGTGGTTTTTGTAAAAACTTGAAATTCCTGATTGTGCCGTTCCCATGGGAATTTCGGGAAACCCGTTCTTAATGGTCTTTAACACCCCCTAACAAACGTGCACACCAAATTTCATCTGTGTACGTCAAACGGTTTTTATACTTATTGAATAAGCTTTTGTTCCGGTACAGTGAAAATTTCGGTAAAAATTTGGAATTCCCGTCTGCTCCGTTCCCATGGGAATTTCGGGAAATACGTTCTTAGTGCTCTCTTAAGCCCTCTTACGCACATACACACCAAATTTTATCTTATTTGGCGGAAAAAGCTGGAAGGGAGTGGATGCATTTTACTTGTTAAATTAAAAATTTATTTGTATCTGTCCGTTTCTTCGTGGGCTCATATAGGTATGTTTTTTTTGTGAATTTTTTTTATTTTAACTAATTTTACACTCGTTTTAAGGATTTTCCCGACGTTTCCATTCATCATCATTATCATTCATCATAAATTTAGAAATCATCAGTATTGGCTGTATGAATGCTGTATTCCTTATGCCCTTTCTTCGGGATAAACAAAAAAAATCTGTCATGTTGAGGTTCATGTCATCTGTACGTTACAGAATAATGAATACCCCAGAACCCGTGATCACGCACACTTTTGAAGCAACTTTAAGTAGGTCAAATTTTTACAACCTATTTACTATATCTAAAAAACTGATAATATTTTATCGATTTGGCAATAATCGGCGGGTAAGAAGAGCGGAAAATGCGGGTTTTTTGACTCGTTTTTGCTTCACTACCCGGAATAAATCTGTCATTGAGGACTCCTTCTGAGGACTTGTTATTCTATGATGTATGTCAAATATATATATATATATATGACACGCGGAATGCAGAGGTCGTGGGTTCGATTCCCACCCGGGTGAGGAATTTTTTCCATTTCTTTATTAATAATTTTATAATATATATCCATGCGTCAAATGGTTAAAAAAATTGTATTTAATTCATATTTATTTCAGCCCAGTGGAAATTATGCGAAACCCTATAGCCTATAATCATCCAGGTCCAAAAGGGATTCTAACGGTGGAAGAATTTTTGAAATCGGTCCAGTAGTTTCGGAGCCTATTCGCTGCAAATAAACAAACAAACAATCAAAGTTTACCTCTTTATAATATTAGTATAGATATAGATAACATTTCGGATGTGAGCCCCATACACATCACACTTGGTTGAAGTAATAAGCAAGGTTTATTATTCCTCATAAACTTCCCAGTTTTTCACCAAGTGACCTGTCCAGTCTATTCCCGTCTATGTCAAGCATTTCCGTAAGAGAGTGAACGCTATAAAGGTACCGAGTAAGCTGGCGGTGTAGACTTGATTTCCCGAACACAACATATTTATACAACCGACATTTTAACCAACCACTTGCCCGCATCTTGAAGTCTGTGTAGGCAGTATGTTTTTATTTTTACACTAGTGGACACCCGCGACTCCGTCCGCGTGGGCTACAGAAAAAACAAAATGTCGAAATTATCCAGGATAAAAACATTTTCCCGGGATAAAAAGTAGAAATTTTGAAACTGAAAATTGCATCAAAATCGGTTCAGCCGTTTCTGAGATTAGCGTGCACAAACGAACAGACAAACCGATAAACAGACAAAAATTCCAAAAATATTTTTTTGGGCTACTATTGCGTTGATAAAGGTCTGCTATAATATTTTTTCTCATATATCTTCCATGTACAGACAGCTATCCGTTACATTTTTATTATAATGTATAGATTTATTTTTAGAAGATGCTGAAACCAATATTTATTAAGTCGATAAAAGTTTGAGAAGGTAATAATAATAGAAACCATTACCTACATATAATAGAACATAAAATGTAGATAGGACAGGTAAATTCGTTATTTAACATCCTTAGTTATAATTTCTTCATCGAATAGAATATTAATTTGAGTTATAAGTAGGTACAGCAAATTCGACGGGCTACTCAACCTATGATTCTGAGTTGATTTCGAGTGGATTTCCTTCTAAATCAAGTACAAGTTGTATGAATATTGTATGAATATTCCTGAGTTGTTTAGGAATTCTCTATTCTATCTGGAAAAATATGCACGTTATTTCGAATCGTGTATAACTTCGTTATAATGGGCTATTTTCATAGCATTTCGCTTAACATACCTCTTTTGATACATCATGTATAATAGCATACGAAACCCATTTACCCAATGTAATAATTATATATTATTTTTTGCACATAACTATTTACCTTGTAAAATTTATATGCCGTAAATAATTATTTATTCGATACACGAAGTGAATTAATGGCGCGATTGCTCTCAATTTGGATATTACTTGCACTCTGTTAAATTAAACATTAACTTTTCATACAATTTTCGACTTGTGTTTGTATAACGCAAGTATTGTAACGAATTTTCTCGTCGGTATCGAATTGTTAACAAAAAAGTTCAATTAATAAAATAATAACAACTTTTATTTGAAATCGAGTATTTACAATTCATCCTTATTTAACATAAGTGGACGCCCGCGACTCCGTCCGCGTGGACTACAGAAAAAACAAAATGTCCAAATTATCCGGGATAAAAACATTTTCCCGGGATAAAAAGTAGCCTATATGTTAAGAGGGACCTGTCACAATATATTCCTGAAAACTGCATCGAAATCGGTTCAGCCGTTTCCGAGATTAGCGTGCACAAACGCACAGACAAACAGACAAACCGACAAACAGACAAAAATAAAAAAATCATCGTTTTGGGTTCTATTGCGTTGATAAAGGTCTCCTATAATATTTTTTCTCCTATATCTTACATGTACAGACAGCGATCCGTTACATTTTTATTATATGTATGTATAGATAATAATAACAGAGAAGTAATCGTAAAAACACAAAACAAGGAGAGATGAGTTTGTAGCGGTCCTCACACTAGGTCAGGGCCTGTATCGAGGAGCCAGAATATAAATAAGAAAAAAAATATTGTGGAGAGTTAAAATCACTTAAGCTATGGTCTCCTATGATAGCGGTGCCGTCACATAGCGGCCATAATGACGCAAAATTATAGCTCTACGAAGCCAACATTTAAAAATAATATCCTATCCGCTATCCTTAAAAAATCATAGCTTAACTTATCTACTAAAGGTGCAATCGACACTCAACATATTGTACTCGTATATTGGCGGTTCTTAAAGGCTCGAGCACACCGGATGCGTATGCATACACCTGTGGCGTACACGTAAGCTTAGACATGCACGTACCGCTGATTGTAATGTATGGAACTGTATAAGACAGAACACACCGCTTGACAGTGGTCAGTGGAGGGTGTAGGGCCCGGTGGTGTGCGCACACATAGTGAACACCGCTTGACGTCTACGCATACGCATCCGGTCTGCCCAAGCCTATACAGTTTCATACATTACAACTCGTGATACGTGCACACCTACTCTTACGTGTACGCATACGCGTCTGGTGTGCTCGAGGCTTAATACTGTCTTGTCTACTGTGTAACAGTGATCCTATTTAATTTTGGCACTTATCTGTCAAAATGTTTAGGTGCCCTGCCCTTCTTATCCCGCAGATGCAGTAGATAGATGATTTACAGGCATTTGCATGAAATATACATTCCGTACGCGTATGTACGCCGTCCCCATAACCTATCTATATAATAAAGATATACCTACCTACTGCTACGCCACTGCTGTATAACTCTACAATCACCTTCACGAGCAAAGCATTAAATAAATTCGTTGAAATTAATGCATGAATCGTCGGAGAGCGACATAAAAACACATCGCTTACTTTATTGACTTTGTATATCTTATTTAATCATCTCTGGGCGCCTATGGCCGTATAAGGGCGATTTCAGAAGGCCATACGCGGCGTTATGACGGTGTATAAGACGACTTGTATGCGTGCAGTGTCTCGTCCACTTGCCTCGCACGCTAACAATTTTAATCGGGGGACGCTATAAAATATAATTATTGCAAAAAAGCAGTATCTGTACCAATTATCTAAGATAGTGTGGAGTAAAAAATGTATAGACAGTAATGAAAGGTTGCCTGCTTTATGGGCTGACTATGATATTCTGGTTATTATTTGAGTACTGACCATTTAAATATCAGTCAAATTATGATCGTAATAAACAAACACATAAAATTATTGATGTAGATATTTAGGCAATCCTAATAAGATTAAAGGTCTGCACACAGAGCACACACACTGGATGCGTAGACGCTGATTCATTTTATCATCGTGGGCGTACCAGGGTCGAAATGATTTTGCTAGAATACTACGCTTTGCTGTACTTAATTGATTAACTAAATTCGCAATCATGTTGGCCAATCAGTAAGCCCAACGTTTACACAGGTCTAGTAATGGTCAATTACTCTTTCATTACGACTGAACAGTTAATATTTTTATACGTTACTGATCATTTCAAACGTGTTTTAGATAATAGTGTTCCTTATAACCTTCTCTCTCGTATCTATACGATATAAGTATAATAATTGAATTAAGCTATTAAAAAGAGCCCATTATAAAGAATCTATCAAAATATGAGACTCGAAATCACGTGCATTATTCACTCACCCTCACTTACTAATAATAATAATACAAAGATAATTAGCTATTACAATCACTTTTTTTCAATTGGATGGAGAATTCCTGCACAACTTTATAGTGAGCTGTATTCATAGCTTTTCGCTTAACCTTCCCTCTTCCATTACACCCTGTATATAAATGGAAATGTCAACAGGATCACAATTTAAAAAATATCTTACCAATAAGTAGATACACAAAATCTCCATATACTCTGTGCAGAATATGTTCAAGGTATACGGCCGGAGTAAAGCAATATATGTATAAATAAAGCAACTTATTTACCCCTAACATTTTGCCACTCCACATTCACCATTTATGAAATTGCTAACCATAAGTCAAGTTTATTATAATAATTCCTGAATACCCATGAGTCTCGGACTAAATAACTGCATGTCTGTCTGTCCACTGCAATGTAAATGGAAGGGGACCGCTCTTATTGACCACAAGACGTGCTCATGCAGTTTGTTTATTACCTACCTATATTAGTTTATCATTTTTCAATTTTTATATTATAAAAATATGTATATTTAAATATTTTTCAAATAGAATTTAGAATAGACAGCTAAGCATAAAATTAATTCTCAAAGTAACGTACTATGGTTTGTTGCCTACCAAAAAAGTATCGGCTCTTTTTCTACAACACCATTCTGCAATCTTTATAAGACCATGGCATATTTTTATAAACCCTCCAAGCAACTAACATAGCACTATAAAACTGTACTTAACCAGCAAAAAAGCTAGGAATATTTCTCTGACAAGTCCGTCAGTGCAGACGTTCCTGATTAGGGATCCGGGAGCAAAAACTCTTCATCGATAAGTAGGTGCTTCAATAAAATAAACGGTTCCTAAACAAGTAGGCCTTCTACTAACTAAGATACTTTAGTATATCTAATAAAAAGTAAAAGAAAACTCGGGAGTGGAGATGTGTGGAGATGGATAAAGTATTAAGTCTTTTTCTGATTTCACTCAATTTCAAGGTTTTTTTCCTTTCTAGTGATGATATTCCTATATTAAGAGTGACCTCATGTTTAATCAGATTTAAATTTAGGATGCCTGTCGTATACACTCATTATCATCATGTTGTTAGTCTGATCTCTTTAGGATAGAATACAACATATATACTTGCCAATGACGTAGGTTTCTTCAGCTCTAAGAAATTAGGTAACTAAATAGGCAACACTTTGGAAGCTATACCTCCTATACTTCTACTACTAGGTACCTATACCTATAGCCCATCTATCTACTTCTCAATATACTTACCTAAGAACTTTGTTTCTATAATCCAAGTATATCTTCGAGTAGTTTCATTCTACTCGTAATAAGTACCCATAATTTACACACAGAATATTGCTTTTTTCAGGTACCTAAGTTACACCAAAAGTAATTGATCGTTTTTCCATTAAATTAAAAACACTCCAAACAACTAAGTTAATTAAATAACTCCAGCTTTGTACTTATTCTTAACGTCAATTTTATTTCATTCTAAGAAGTAATCAAATGCCTTTTTCAAAGAGGAGCGGTTATTTCAATCTTGTTAGACAGTGTGGCGCGCAAAAAGTCGGAATCCGAGGCGCACGCGCAGCATTCGTACGCGTTCGACGTGAGCGGCTTCTATGGAATTTAGATCAATGGCAAAAATACACCATCTTTGACTTGCATTAATTGCTAACTTAAAATTAAAAATAGGAAAATTACACAGTTTACAAGGGGAAATTACAGTTAATTTGTAGGTAGTAGGTATATGTACTCTAAATACTTAAATTTAGTAAAATAATAAGTGAGTCCAATGAGTACTTACATCAAAAATTCGGAAGACGCTCATACTATTTGTGAACTTACTAAATAATACAGTAATTTATTTGATACCCTAATTGTAGATATATTTTTTTAGCACTCCACTCTATCCACTTAGTTTCGTCCCTCAAAATAAAAGCTGCTCATCTCAACTTTTACCTTGGTAACTAGCTGAAACAGATGGGATTACAGAACATTTACCTATAGGGCACTATCTCTGACGATGAGCTTGGTGATAACTTATGATCATTGTCAAACGTGGCTATGCTAAACGTCGCTGTAGAATGTCCTTAATGATTCTACAGTTCTGGCTCTGGCTACACCATTTCGGTAACACAGCCGTGTCTATTTGTAGATATCTATTTAATATACCTAGGTACCTACATATTATGTTTATAGCCCAACCTGAACAAAACCAGAAATATCACTCTTACCTTTCCCAAAACAAGGCGTGTGAGTCTTTTTGCTGATCAATTAAATTCGTTTCGTGGAGTGTGCAATTCTGTATCTTCGTTTTTGCACATCCTTGTGGACAGGAACATTTTCGGCGCGCCAGACATTCGGCTTGAACATTTGACATCCTACAGCGATCCGCACATCAAACGATGTTATTCGGGGTAGGCAAAAAGAACCACCGGGGTATTGTTGGACCAAATTTATTAATTACTGAAACCTTCGTTTAATAAATACATGCCTTCGGTAGCATTTTAAGACAGTTATAGACTTATTATGACGGATGCATGTGATTTCCACCACAATCATATTCATGTCCATGATGTCAATGAATTTGATTGGTGGACATCAAATGCATAGTAAAGTGGAAAGTCAGCCTAATTATCTACTTTATGATGTAGAAAACCCATCCTATTTACCTAAGAGTGGTTTCATGCGCTATGTAGGTTATGTCCCCCCTGTCAAATATTACCATAGAAATAAGGCGTGGTGCAGGGTGCTTTGGTTTACTACATTTCACCAAACAAGTAATCGAAGTCAGTTAAGCTAAACTGTCACAGTCCTAGCGTCAAAGCTTATAGGAATCCAGCCAAGTGCATGTCAGATCATACAGTGTAGGTTGATACAACCTAAGCTTTTAGAACGCGGTAAGTCCTAACCCAATGACCACTAAGTACGATGATATTTTTTTTTAGATTCATTTATTGCATGTCACAGGTTATATAGATGTTACATAAAATTAAATATAGTAGGTACATGTGAGTGCTCAATTACATGGTCGAACCTTTGGGAGCTCGCTATTTTTTTTTCATTATGGTCCTAACCTTACCACTTGTTTGATAGGATTCCGCACCAGAAGAGTTCCAGGCGGGTCCCTATAGTTTTGCTTACGCTGCCTGTCCTTCCCATTTGTCTCCAAGCTGTACTCGTATCCCATGAACCGTGATAGCTAGAGAGTTGAAATTTTCCTGTATTATATATTTATGTTGCCACTATAACAAAAAATTCTATAAATTAAAAAAAAATATCTAACGGCTCCCATACAACATACATGATTATTGTTCCTGTTTATAGTAATGATACTGAACCCTTAATGCGCGAGTCTGACTCGCACTTGGTCAGTTTTTTTTATTGAATACATAAATTACAAAATGTCATCAATATGTATAACCCCTTCAAGTGTTAAGTCTATAAGCTTCACCTTGCAAGTCACAGAAAAACCATCAGACCAATAGAAGTACTACCTACATACGTACAACCCGATGGGCAAAGCGAAGCTATAAAGGTTCCATTCTACCACGGAACCCTAAAAGCCAGTACTAAGGGGCTAGCTTCGCATGATTAGCGGTGGCAGGCGGGCACGGGCGCGGGCAGCTGATTGCCAGCCCAATTGGGCCTTATCCGCCCGCACATGGGAAATATTTTTAATCAACACCTCCATTGAACTTACGAGCGGTCGTACGTGAGCTTTGTTCACAGGGCCGCATTTAGGTATAGGACACTTATTTTTTCTTCATTAATTCTTGAGTATATAACTTGTTTATTTCGTATTGCTTATCTGATCAGTTAAACCTGGAAAGATATATTTTACGCAATAACTTTACTTAGTAATAAAGTATTATATTTTAAAAGGATTTCTTACAGACCTTTTTAAGTCAATATCTTATTTCGAAGTTGAGTATTGTCAACTGTTAACGAGGTGGAATAAGGCTAAAGAGTTTTAATAGGAGTGACAGTCTCATTAATATCGCCTGTACGATATAACGAGGCGAGGTTCCCTCAACTTTGCTTGTTAGCCTTTTAAACAAAACACATTTATTATTCTAGTTCACTAGAGCTCGCTTAATTATACCGCGCTCATTATATTTTATTTCTTTATTTACCTACCTTAACTTTAGTTAATTTTTGAATGAACCAGGAAGATTTATTTTCTACAGATAGTATCCACGTATACTATTACGTGTATGAATTCATTTGCCATTTATTATAGTACATATACCTACATCCAACTGATTAATAACAGAAAATTCGTTTTTAATAAATTATAACTATCATAACCCCATCATAACACAAGCTTTAGTATAACGAATGCTCTATCAAATTAAAAACTAATTTTCTCTCAAAACATTATCAAACACATTCTTGTAATTTTTCTTCCAACTTTGGAAAATCCGGCCCTGTATGGGGTGGATATGAGGTGCGCGGGTGGCGAGTCGGTGCTTGATTGGCCCTATGAATGTGAGTAGATTGCATCGCCACACCGCGTCCGCGTCCGCTGTCGCTTCCGCTCGCACCTAACTACCACCTCAAATAAAACGTTCATTACGATCAACATTTCCTGTGCTGAATAAGCTCAATATCAAAATATTTCATACTTGCATGCAGACAAAATAATAATCAACGCTAAATATATTTGACTACCTATGAAAACTCATATCAGACCCGTGTAAATGAAAGTCACGTTTTCAATAACCTTCAGTTTTAGCTTCATAATTTTAACCCGGTTCAATATTAGACTTCATTTTGTTATGAAATTCTTTGGCTGTAAAATATTTGCGTGGCGTTAAGCATATCGCACGTTAGGGATTGTTTGGGATATATGTATTAGGTTTTAGAAGGCACCTGTTGCATTATGAGTTGTTTGTTGCAGTAAAATAAAATAAAATCATACCTAAATTCTTTCGACTTTTAGCGTATTCAGCGAATAAGTAAGTGACTGCTCGCGAATGCGGCGACTAGCTGCAGCGCTGCGTAGTCGTATTATTAACGACGTGTATTGTAATCACGCGGCAGGCGATCGCCTCCGCCGAAGGTAGGGCGGTATTAAATTCCGACAGCTACGTGATAAATCGAAATTGGAAAAGTTTAATAATGTTCGGTTGCTCCGAAAGCAATAAAAGCGTTTATAAACGGGCACGAGAGAAGGAGACGGGCGTCCTGGCCGCCCGCCTTCGGGACTTTTAGTCAGTCCGAACCTACCTAACCTATTCCAAATTGATTTCGTCGGTGTCTTGATTAAGTGATAAACCATCAGGGGCCAGGATTACCGGTAACTGTAGATTGGTACAATCTAAAGCTGCTCCGCTAATGAAAGAAAATTGTCTGTAGTGAATAATAATGGTTCCCTATGTAAGTAGGTATATTTTTATAAGTATCCTACTATGCCCTACATATGGGGCATTGAAAAAAGAACATTAGGTTTATAAAAAAAACATAGCGTTGAGAAAAAATTCGAAAACAACTTACATCTTAAGATACCTCAATCTAATTATCTTTTTATTTTATCTTTCTGTAAAAATTTACGATAAGGGTTATGTACATGAAGCGATGAATAAATACTTATTTAAGGATTTAGTACACGGGGCGTTTCCGTCCAGTTGATAAAGGTCGCGCGTCGCAAGTTATGAGGCAACCCCTGAATAAATACAGCAACAATCAATTTTCTACATAGTGAAACATACTCGTAAAATACCAACGCTCTCAAAGACTAAGTAAATGTAATAAAATATTTTAAAACGATAAACATGTTTAACTTGAGAAAAAAAATTATAAGATCATCAATTCCTATAAGTTAAAAGTAATATTTTTGTTTCAAGACCTAAAACAATATAAAAACCGGCTCTACAAAATTAACATAAAATGGTGTGCCAATCTGATTCTACTTAATCTATACATATAATAAAAATGTAACGGATCGCTGTCTGTACATGGATATATATATGAGAAAAAATATTATAGGAGACCTTTATCAACGCAATAGAACCCAAAACGATGATTTTTGGAATTTTTGTCTGTTTGTCTGTGCATTTGTGCACGCTAATCTCAGAAACGGCTGAACTGATTTCGATGCAGTTTTCTGAAATATTTTGTGACAGGTCCCACTTAACATAAAGGCTACTTTTTATCCCGGATAATTTCTACATTTTGTTTTTTCTGTAGTCCACGCAGGCGGAGTCGCGGGCGTCCACTAGTTCATAATAAAAAGAAAATATTCTACATACATACTGGCGACGAAGCCTTAGAGTGAAAGTTTTTTTCTACATTTACGAGATTTTCACTCTAAAGCGTCGATAAGTTCAAAATGATATCGGCTAAGTTATGTGTGAATGGACTTTTATATTTGCAGACGTTTGACTGGATCAGAGACGTTTTAATTAAGGCACACAAATTCATTTGATCTGGAGATTAATTGCGGCAACTGTTAATCAGGGTTTATCATTATTTGCTCAGCTAATGGAATAATTACGTCGACTCGGGGGTAATTGAGATCATGTCTCTCTTACTATAACATATATCATAGATACTATTACTAACTTTGAGATATTTATCTAGATACCTATTGGTTGCCTAATATTTTTCAAAAATCCTTCAGATACCAACAGCAAACCAATATATCTTCCTAAGTCTTTTAGGTATATAAATAAGGTTTACTTCCTTAAAAACTCCTTAAGAATAAAATATGCTTTTTTGTAAAATTTAAGCAATAACTTGAATAATATTATTTACATATTCAAATTAAGCCTATACAAAACTCCTGTTTTTAATTATAAACTTAATTTGCTTATGATAAATCTATGGAAATTTTCACCTCGGGCTCCAGTCCTCTATATAGCTAAGGGTGGAGTAATTACTTCTTTTCTTTGTAATAAAAACGGATTAAACTTTGCTTAGGGAGGGCCATTCGTTTTGTTTACTATTCAGAACGGTTTGCGCAAGAAAAAACTAATTTACGTCTACCGGCCACCGTCTCTGTGGATGTAATATCCCCTATCTGATTTAACGTTTTAATGAAATCAGTTGATTACAATGCATCTGGTTGTATCCCTTTACACCGACCCCTAATAAAGCTAATTACTTGACTGTACTATATTAACAAATATACAGTACCTAACTAGGTAGGATGTAAGTAATAAATTGTTAATCATCATTATCTAATTACGCGCAATGTGAAATTAATGAGAACATTAATTATTACACCCGAATCGAAAATACGTATGTAGAAGTCCTAAAACGGCAGGCTAAATATACACCGAAACAATATTCTGTTTTCCAACATGGGCCATTCTACAAACCAAATAAAGCGGATCTAATATCCGTTTATTCAACTGTCCAACGACGGATTCATGCAGCGAACTAATAAAAGAAATTCAGATAAATGAGCGCTTAATTTGTTTGGACGTGGAGCATTGATATCAATTATCAGGAAGCCAGTAGTGGCTCTATACGGGACGTTCCATAAAGCGACTAATCCGAGTCGCGGGGAACCACAATTTGTCGAAACGGTTATGTTATTGCGGTCGGTAAGCTGGCCGCCGGACGCGAGGCCAACGCCATGATTTTTCTCATAAAATCGCTTTTATAACTTACAATTTAGATGTACAAACAATCTAGTTTTGTACATTGTAGGAATGGATTTAAGTTAATTGTATTAAGGCACTATTTGCGGTTAAATGTTTTCTTTTGATGAAGTGTAGGTATCGTTATGTACGTTTTGAATGAAATTTGAAATTGCATCTATTAGCCCAATATTTGTACGGTTTAGATGATGGTTGGTGACTATATGTAGAGACAATCTAAAGTTCGCTTCTCACCACTCTTTTAAATATTTTAAATAAAAAATAATGCTACTGCTAATTTGAACTGTATTTACTGAATAACATAAATCCAAATAATAATCTATCATTTAATAAAATATCCGTTTAACATATAAATTAAACAAGCCCCCAATTAACAAGAACGCGCTAGAATATTTTATGCGGACGATCATTACCCGTATGTAATTAATCAGACTGTCTTTGTTCGAAAAACAAACAGAATTTAAAGTAAATAGAGGCCAATTAAGTTGAATGTAATGAATACCCTATTACGCTGTCAGATCCGGCTTCAATGTCAGTGGACTCAATTTGTAGAAACTGTTATTGCGGGAACATATCCGTTCGCAGTGTAGGTAGCTACAAAATCGCCCATCACGGCCTGGGCGGCTTTGCTCCCTTGACACTTGATTAAGATACTTGTGTCACTTTATTCTGCAATCATGTGACGCAGGACGCAGTTCGCTTTATTGTTAATTTGAAGTAAATCTCTTTGATTGACCAACTTGCTTGTTCGTGGCATGTTTTAACGTGTATTTTTAATCGAGCTACGTGTTATTGCTCTACCTGTAGGTATTGCAGGCAAAATACACAGAACAAAATTTTCCAAACTTATCTATCTGAAAACTTATAATAAAATTTTATCATATTTATACTTAAAGCTACATATCAAATACTTTTTGTAAGTGTTAGTGGTACATCCTCCCCGGATAAGCCGGCCTAATTTCCTAGATAGGTTAAGCTAGGTACTCCAATTAGTGTAAATTTTTAATCAAGTAAAATAATTAATTAAAAAGTTAAAGAGCTTCATGGAAATAATTAATTAATTTTTCCGTGACCTTTGTTAATTAATTACCCTGTTATAAATTTAAAATCTACCGCTTTTCGTGGGTAGGTACCTAGAGAAAGTAAATTTTTACACTTTTATAACAAATTCAGTCATTAAAACATTCCACTTATACTAATGCTATCTATACTTGTTGCCTAATTAAATTAAATCCTACAACAAACATAATATCCAAAACACAATCCTCTGAATACGGGTGGGTATTTTTACCTATAACTACCCAATTTCCTAAACGACGACATTTGAATAGCAACTCCTTTGTATCCCGGCATCTAATCTCGCGAAGTCCAACATTAGACGGACGTATGGGTATTCGAAATTGGATCGAAGATGTTAAGAGGGATTGAAGGACAAAGATGGGCGGAGGGGGCGGCCCACGCACCACGTCCGCCGTAATGAGTTGAAAGCGGATACTTGTAGCGCACTCAGAGCGAGCGTGTCCGGTTACCCGACTAATGTTGCCCAGATAAACAATGACGTCCAGCCTTTTAGCGACTTTTGTGGACCCACTCAGCACTGGACATAAGCCTAAAAAGATCCCGCATTTTCACTATTCAAGATACTTTCGTGTGCGTGGTGGAGAGGGAAATGTATGGGCATATTATGCGCGCTGTTTGTGTTGTTGCGAATTTGTTTTTGTAGGCGAGTGGAGCTTTTCTTTTGATGAAAATTGTTAACAAAACTGTTTGGTCTAATAAATAATGGAGTAAAACTTTCCGAGAAAGACTTCCTCAGGTATATCGTCATCCTTTCGACTATTACAACATAAGTCGAACGGGATATGCAATGAAAAAATTGCCAGAAACAAAGTCAAATGCGAGTCGCTGTCATTAGGCTACTACCTAATTCAATAGGCTATGCTACACTATCAATAGTTACTACAGTATTTCACCTCATTTCAGACATCCAACATAAATCACTTCACTCACCATTAAATCCCATTTGCCAAAATCTCCCGGCCGGCCACTTACGTGTAGTGGCAGCATAACAATGTAAGTAAAGCCGAGTGTCCACGAGACCCAAATGCGGAGTGACAGAGACCATTAGAGTCGCGTTGCTTGATATGCCATTAGTTCATTAGCAGTCTCACGTGTCTTCTATAAGCCGATTATAGCGTCGCAGTACCGACAGCAAAACAAATGCTTAGCGTGATGGTATTTTTTATGAAAACCGATTGATTGACGACTTGATTTGACTTAGCTTCTCTGTCATGTTACGAGTATGTCAGCTTTTTGGCAAAGGGTTCTATTTCCGAAATTAAATCCTGTATTAGAATCGGTTTCATAGAATAACTCCTAGGCCTGATTTCGGAACTACCTAACATTTTTTGCATGCAACACAAATAATGTAGTCATACAGTCATAGTAACTAGCGCCACCATTCACTGGAACGTTTTGGTGAAACGCACTCTACTATCACCTTTTTCAATAATTAGGTACTTTTCTTTTTTAAAACCCATTTCAAAACACTAGTGTAGAAAGTTTCTACTTTTGTGCATTTATAGCTTAACTTAATTTAATATGTATATGCGAGAGGTCGTGAGTTCAAATCTCACTCGGGTGAAATTTTTTTCATTTCCTTATTAATATTTTTGATATGTACCTATATAGTACATATAACTAACATATTATGTTTCTATAATTACAAATGTAACCGCCCGAGTTACAGAACTAACTGAAGTTAATTTATTATACAGGATGTTTTTTTGTGGCCACCTTTAACGAAGAGTACGTATTCTATACATGAAATAAAGTAAATTTATGCCAAAAAAAATGCTGGGAAAAAAAAAAATTTTTTTTGTTTTTTTTTTTAATTCCTTGATCGTGCGAAATTTATAGTGTCTAGTGTTTATTTTAGTTTTTTTATAGACAGATATTAATTATTTTTCGTGAAAAAATCCTGCTACGCGCGTCTATGTGCATTTATGCAGAAAAACACAGTCTATTTGGTCAACTTTGGACCCTAATATTTTGGAAACCAGACACTTCCCAGGTATGCTTCCATGGAGAAAAATGATCGTGATGATGAGGAGATTCCGTAGTTTTCGGGAACGTTGACGACCAAAAATCACCTGTATTTAGGTTTTATTTATTGTGTAATGAAAATAGCGTACTAAGTTCTACACAAACAATGTTATTAGTAGGTTTATGAAACCATTTGTTACAAAGCTCGTAGGCTCACTTGTTGTTAAAGTAGGTACCTATGTTTGTAATAGGTTAGATCGTCATAAAAATAAGTAAACCCCTTATTCCAATTGATGCAATATACAGAGTGATCTCCATGGAAGCATACCTGGGAAGTGTCTAGTTCCCAAAATATTAGGATTCAAAGTTGAATAAATAGACTGCGTTTTTCTGCATAAATGCACATAGTCGCGCCTAGCAAGATTGTTTTACGAGAAATAATTAATATATGTCTATGAAAAAACTAGCATAAATACTGGACACCATAAATTTCGTTTTTTTTTTTGTAAATTACATCGTTTCCCAGCATTTTTTTGGCATAAACTTACTTTATTTGATCTATAGAGTAACGTACACTTCGTTAAGGGTGGCAACGAAAAAAACATTCTGTATAAAAGTACCTTACTTAGATTTTAAATATGCACTATCCTACGGAAATTTTATCGCTCGTATGAAAACGTAGGTCCTAAATTGTTTATCGAAATATTTAATCAAAAAAATTCTTATTTATGGATTCGTTATTTGTTTGTTAAGCTTCTCTATATACGAAAATCTCACTGAATTCAGCAATACCCCATTCCAATGTTACAGATTGTACCATGCATTGTAAACCACAGTGGAGCTGAAATGCCTTCCATTATCCCGGTGAGGGACATCACAACAGCAAAGACGTTAGTGTGGCTCTGCATCAGTGACTTTATGACGTTATCTCTAACAGCCTCCACTCCTCGGTCAGGGTACCCGTGGAGGAGGAACAAGGAGATATGACAATGTAGTCCTGAGTCTGCCAATGTATTTACAATGCTTGTTGAATCTGTAGCATTTACCTACACTAGTCTATTCTCACGCTCGTCAGCTAATGCGACGACGACGACTCTATTTTCTGTCACTGAACGTTGTTGCCATCTCCTCTTTATTTTCTTTGTGGTATAGTACAGCCCTTGTTGCGCTCATAATTGCCGCTAATGGAAAACTCTGGTCGTCCCGTACGAAGTGCATCCTAAGATCTAGCCAGATATACTTAACTTATTGAATATCCCGTATTTAGATGGCCAACTTATGTACGCTGAAGTTTTAGTGACTACTTTTAATATCAACTTAATATAAGAAAAGTTATTCCTGTGCAACTTCAAAAAGAAAAAGCTTATTTCAGAAAGTAAAATATCTTCGTACCTAATCAAGTGAATATTGGAAAAGCAAAGATTTATACAAACTGAAATGGAACTTATTAAATTAGAAAGAACTTTGAAAATAAATTTAAGTGGCATACATAAATGAGTAGCATCGCAACCTCCCTTATAATTTAGAGTCCTTATATAGCGACTTAAGTACTTGACAAGATGGAATAGCAAGCCAAATCTAATACACTTACGAGCATCTTAGAGGGCATACATATTTAACACGCATATTTACCGATTGGCGTGGATCAGAGGGAGTAAGTAACTCTCGGGGAGGAGGGTGAAGACGGTCATTCAATGAGATTGCTTCTTGCCACTCTCCCAGTAATGGATCTCGCTCAAATAGACTGTATCAAGGAAACGCGGGACGTTAGTGTTCTGCTTTCAGCAAACACTGTAATGAACTACATACTTTATAAACATGCACCTAAATGAACCGCTTTAATTGTTAGTTATTTTCTAAGAAGGTAATTAGTAATTTTCAGGATCTGGGAGAGAATTTATGATTCCGGAAATTCCGCAAGCTGCAAAATACATACAATGTTAAACACAATGTTAATGAAACCACGTTAAATAAAAGACAACCAATATTACAAGTTTGTCGATATTTCGTATTTCTCGTGTCAACGGTAGGTACCTATTTCCTAAAAACTTTCTCATTCATACTTTATGTCTACTAAAAGTAAACTAAACATGTACTGAATAATTCACCATGGAGCTGTTCAATAAACCGATCACACAAACGTTACCAAATCCATAACAAACACAACCACTCAAAACCCTTTACAACGTCAAATGGATGTAAGTTCCAATAAACAACATTAACTATAACAGGTGGCTGTACCACAATGGATTCGGTATGGATTGAATTATGGAAGAGGCGAAACTGGGCCGGTAAGGACAAGGGGGGAAATGGAAAATGTGTGTCGCCAAGTTGGGCCTAACAGCCTGGACTGGGAGCCTAATGGATTGATCAGATACCACTCAGCTAGTACATGCAACGGGTACGGGTAGCTATTTCGAGAGTTCGGTTTTTACAATAAGATGGACTCGAATGTAGTTTGGCTTTCAGGTTTTTTTATTCGTAGGATTTTAGATTAGGGGAATTGAATGTAATGTTTATGTTTTTTTCTTACAATATTCCATTATAATTTTTGTGCTATTCTTCCATGTACATATAAACTTAAGTTTAATTTATGTTGAAAAATGCCCCTCGTTTACTTGCACATACGAAACGCAGGAAAGCACCGAATTAATATTGTAAGAGAGTTACGAGGTAGACTTATGGCTTCTATTCGCCAGATAATATAATGCGGGCAATCACATAAGTGGATCAAATAGCTCTAATCCATTTGGATAATGAACCGGCTGTTCCACAGTTATCGTAGATATTGAAAATGCCTTTGCCAATGGCGAATAGGTAGATATATTAATGATCCATGGGTATCTATTCTAGGCTTAGATAAGTAAAAATCTAATGAACGATTTCATTCATTATCCATGTACCTACATTTTATGCGATATGATAGGATAGATAGTCCAATAGTTCTAAGACGTACCTACGTGCACCTTTCAGTCGCTTTAGGTTCGACCCCAGTCACGGACCCTGTACCAATGACTTTATTTCTTGTGCGGAATTTAATATTCTAAAATTATCACTTAGTGTGCCCGAAGAGGGTTGGCATCAGGCAGGCAACCAACTGTAAAACAAATGCCAAATCCTTGGTAATATGAGTTTCTTAAGAATAATAAAATGAAGCGGGAAAATTAAGACTTACCTACGTCTCTTTACTTGTAACTAAGGTAGTTAAAAGCTAATAATCAAATGGAGAATCGTTCAAATACTAGAGTGGATTACCTACATATGTGAATAACTGCGCACTTTGCCCGATACATCCATTTAGATGATAGAAAGTAGTTTGTGTTTCGTACAAATCACAAGATACTAGTACAAACACAAGATAATGTTTCGGTCCAATCACTTAGCGTTGCGAGTCCACCTCAATAACTTATACAAAGAGCTTCTACTCTCCTTTATTTATAAACTCTATAGAGCTCCCTCTATATGCTTTATTCCGTCTCTGGCTATAAAATTTGCTTCTTGATAAGCAGCGGGCCATCATAGAACGAGATCTTGCTGATGTAAAAGACATATTGCGGGGTTTGTAGAGAATGTTTCCATGATAAGGCGTTTTTGTATGAAAATAAAATGTTACGATTCATCCCTAATGTTTATGTAAGCCACTACGGATACTAATAATAATAGTTAATGTAGCTAGCTGCTAATATTGGTAATATTTATAGTTCATTCGCAATAATACCTACACTATGCATATCGTTACTGTATTTGGTTTCAATTTTCTACTTTTGGGGAATATAACAAATTGTTAGTCCTGCGAGTTTGTAAGAAAATTGGAGGGTGGTAGTCGTGGTTGGTAGATATGTGGTGATTAGAAATTGATTTTATGTTTGTAGGTAAGTATATTTTATTAGATCCTAGATTTCTACTAAGGTAGCTAATTTAGGATTAACTAATCCTGATCCCACAGTAACGCTTAGCATAGTGAGGACATGTGAATGATTAGTGACATTGCTAGCTCATCGCTTAAGAGAATGCCTCAGTTCCTTAAGGTATGATTCCGAGCTAAGCAGCACGCTGCACTGCCGCCACTGCATTGCTGCGGCAGCAATACTGGTCCGTATACATTGTCCACGGGTTTATATGAGAGTATTATTTAATTACCGCAGCTAATGTCGCTGGCAATACTCGCGACGTGATATGCAGCTGATACATTCTAAAAAGGCTAACACGTGCAGCGCGAATTTAAGATCTACTTATAAAAGATGAATTTATGGTCTTCAATGTTCCCGAAAACTACGGAATTCCCTCATCATCACGATCTTTTTTCTCCATGGAAGCATACCTGGGAAGTGTCTGGTTCCCAAGATATTAGGGTCCAGAGTTGAGTAAATAGACTGCGTTTTTCTTCATATGCACATAGACGCGCGTAGCAAGATTTTTTTACGAGAAATAATTAATATATGTCTATGAAAAAACTAGCATAAATACTGGACACTATAAATTTCGTTTGGTTAGTTTGGCATAAACTTACTTTATTTGATGTATAGAGTACGTACCCTTCGTTAAGGGTGGCAACGAAAAAACATCCTGTATACAGGATGTAACAAAACGGGTATGTTAAGCGAAAAGCTATGTAAATAGTCAATTAAAAGGAACCTACCTACCAAATTTCGGACTCAAAATCACATGTAATTTTTTCAGATAGTATGGAGAATTCCTACACAACTCAGGAATGGTCATACAATGACGGCCGATTGGTGTAGTAGGTAGTGACCCTGCCTGCGGCGCCATAGGTCCTGGGTTCGAATCCCGGTAGGTGCAAACATGGATATGATGAATATCGATGTTTGTTTCCGAGTCATGGATGTTTCTATACTTATATATGTATTTATATACCGTTACTTAGTACCCACGACACAAGACCTTAGGGATCTTAATGTGGGACTAGGTTAATGTGTTATGTAGTGTGTGACTATTTATTTATTTAATCTTAAAAAATAAACATGCGATTTTGAGTCTGAAATTTGGTGGGTAGGTTCCTTTTAGTGGACTATTTACATAACTTTTCGCTTAACATACCCTTTCTGTTACATTCTGTATATTTGGTGTCTAAACTGAACAAAGATGAACCGACATATACTTAGGTATTTCCTCCATAAAAACACAGTGCAACAGCTACACCTTATTCTTCACGGAATCCTTTATTTCCTACAGCATTTCCAACAAATTATTCTACGGAAATAAGGCATCGGATTAGGCTGCCAGCTGATGAAGACGCGCCAAGATAGACGGCGAAAAAACAATTAAGGGTGGAATTAATATGATCGCATTGCGAATCACGTTACGAGATTACTTCGCGCTCCATGCTTTGGGTTAGCTATTCAAATTATTGTGCTCGATAATCGGCTCTACAGTATTATAAAAAAACTTGTGGACGCCCGCGACTTCGTCCGCGTGAACTGCAGAAAAAACAAAATGTCGAAATTATCCATAAAAATAAAATAAAAAGTAACCTATGTGTTATTCCAGGGTGTCAGCTAACTCCATACCAAATGTTATCAAAATCGCTCTAGCCGTTTTACGTGAAATAGTAACAAACATCCATCCATCTATCCATACTCACAAACTTTCGCGTTTAAGCCTCGAGCACACCGGATGCGTATGCGTGCACGTAAGCGTAGACTCACCTCTACTGTCACCGCTTGACGTCTATGCTTATGTCTACGCATACGTATCCGGTCTGCCCGTGCCTATACAGTTCCATACATTACAACTCAGAGGTACGTGTATGTCTACGCTTACATGTACGCATACGCATCCAGTGTGCTCGAGGCTTTATAATATTAGTAGGATAGGATATAAATATTTATTTATAGTAGCAGTGGTATATCATTCGGTATGGTCGATTCTGACCGTCAAACCTAAACCTAAACGTAAAATTAGTCCCACCTGTCCCTTTCTCTCTCAGCCATTTATGTTAAGAATGAAGAAGGATAGACCTGAATAAGATTAGGTTTACGTTTAAGTGTGACTGTCAGAATCGACCACAGTAGGGTAGGTACCTACCTAAACTATACGAGTCTATCATGTCAGTACCTATACATGGGCGGATCGTGAATTTGTGGGGACCTGGGCTAAAACAATTTAGGGGCCTACCAAATTACTCAACTAATAGCCATTTTGTCAAAAAAACTGTTCGGTAGTGATGTAGATAAGATAGGTTATTTCTTTATGCTTATATTATTATTTCTTTTAATTTTAAACATATTTTTAATTCAAAATTATTGCCTATAGTTTTTTGTGGGGGCTGGCGGCCCTTTGTATCCACGGGGCCCTGGGCTACAGCTCAAAAAGCCCTTATATACATCCGCCCCGGTACCTATACAAAGATATACATAATTATACATACGGTTGTATTCCCAAAATAGAGTAATCCAGAAATGCAGGACCACGAATTTACGAAGGAGAACGTTTAGCATATCGGAGTCAGATTTAAAAGATCAGTGACAAGAAATCAGATATACATATATACATTACATACATACAATCACGCCTTTATCCCCTACGGGGTAGGCAGAGCACCAAGGGCCTATAGAACCACATGGTGCCACTTCTGACCAATTTTGAGGATACAGTTGAGATGTAAGTAATCAGATATAAGAACTTGTACATCTCAACTATACCCTCAAAATTGGTCAGAATTGGCACCATGTGGTTCTATCGGCCCTTGGAGCTCTGCCTACCCCGTAAGGGATTAAGGTGTGATTATATGTATGTATGTATGTAGATATAAGTAGCTTAAATCAGATTGAGCTAAAATTTTTGATATTTTATGAAGAAATCTAATCAGAATATAAATAAGTAGGTACTATGTACCTAAGTATATTTAAAAATCTGAGTCAGCACTAGTCGAAGCAAGAAGGGTAACAGTAGATAGGTAGTACCTAATAATAATAATAAAGCTGTTAGGAGGTAGCGTTCCCACGGACCTGAAGTGCTCCCGGGGAAGACCCTGTTCCTCATCTCCGGCACCGGAGTGAGGTCTGACGAGGAACAGTTCCCCCGCCTTTCCCTTGCTTTCGCCGGCCGGGCAGAGTGGAGTCGCGAGAGCTATGTACAGCTCGAGGGTGGACGTGCCCGTCAGTTAGTGGCGAGTTGGCTTTGGTTTAAAGTCCAGGGGCACCCCTCCACCCTAGCCACTCACCAAATGTTGCCCCCTTTGTCGCTCCGTGCGTGCGGCCGTTTTAGGGGGCCCATGAAATGACTCGGCGAGTCACTGCCTGCCACCTTTGCAATTTTGAGACTTGGTTGTAATGGCAGGCGTCCGTTAGTCTCCTTTAAATAGCCCGATTATCCAACTCCACCCAACAATCACCCCATAGCCCGTAACCTTATTTTCCATCGCACGTCATAGATCTGCACTCCAATAGTCTTGCACATGGCGGGGACCATCGCTGGGTGTATCATATTGTACAGTCGGCGATGGTATCCGCCATGTGTATCCTACACCATATTAAAGTTCTCTAAAAAGGGCCTCTACATCTTGGCCACGGCCCGATGCACGCCTCTCAAAGGACCGGGACTCTGTAGTCCCGTGAATTTCAAAAGAGATACAATAATAATAATAAGGCCGCAGGGAGCTTTGTGGCGAAGCTGTTGGTGATTGACGTCACCACGGACCCGAGTTCAGAGGGCTACTTTACCATCTTTGGCCCTCGACTCTAAGCTTGCCTTCATTGGCCGGCTAAGAGGGAACAGCGCAAGAGTGGAACCTTTGCTCCAGGGTGGAAGTGTAAAATGTCATAACGCCGGGGGTAACTAACGTTCACGGCCCGCAGTCTCACCTCTCTGCACTCTTAGCCGCCCGCGCCGGTGTTGCCTCCCCGGCATGTGCCACTTATGGGAAGCCCACCTCATGGCCTTATATTACGGGCGTCAAGTCACCGCCTGCCACCTCACAATTTTGAGACTAGATTGTTATGGCAGGTGTCCGATAGTCTCCCTATATGAAATAGCCCTTATCCAGCCACCCAACATTCAACCCTATAGCCCATGACCTTAGTTTTCCATCGCACGACTCAGATCTGCACTCCAATAGTCTTTGCACATGGCGGGGACCATCACCGGGTGTATCATATTGTGCATTCGGTGATGGTATCCGCCATGTGTATTCCATACCATATTAATGCTCTCTTAAAAGGGCCTCTACATCTTGGCTACGGGCTGATGCACGCCTCTCAAAGTACCGGGAGTCCGTAGTCCCGTGAATTTCAAAAGAGATACAATAATAATAATAATAATAAGCCCGCAGGGCAGCTTTGTGGCGAACTTAAGCAATATGTTGGTGATTGGCGTCACCACGGACCAATTACGAGAAAACCTTCAGAGGGCAATAAAAACGAATAACATTGATAAATAATTTTTTTTAAACGAAAAACCATCTTTGGCCAAAACTCGACTCTAAAGTAAAATTTAGCCTAAAGGGCCAAATATTCATTGTTAAGCCGGCTAAGAGGGGCATAAATTGTCAGATTTATATAATTTTTATATAAAATAGCGCAAGAAAAAGCTAGGCTTCGAACCTTTGCTCCAGGGTGGAAGTGTAAAATGTCATAACGCCGGGGGTAACTAACGTTCACGCCCCGCAGTCTCACCTCTCTGCACCCTTAGCCGCCCGCGCCGGTGTTGACTCCACGTCATGCGCCACTTATGGGAAACCCACCTCATGGCCTTAAATTACGGGCGGCAAGTCACCGCCTACCACCTAACAATTTTGGGACTAGATTGTTATGGCAGGTGTCCGATAGTCTCCCTATATGATATAGTCTTTATCCAGCCACACAACGTTCAACCCTATAGCCCATGACCTTAGTTTTCCATCGCACGACTTAGATCTGCACTCCAATAGTCTTTGCACATGGCGGTGACCATCACCGGGTGTATCATATTGTGCGCTCGGTGATAGGGTATCCGTTATTCCATGTGTATACTTCCACGGCTTACGAAACATATTAATGCTCAATTATCTTAAAAGGGCCTCTACATCATGGCTACGGCCCGATGCACGCCTCTCAAAGGACCGGGACTCTGTAGTCCCGTGAATTTCGAAAGAGATACAATAATAATAAAATACTTTATTGTACACACAAAAAAATTTGGTACATGGCCGAACTTAATGCAATATAGCATTTTTACCAGTTAACCCAATTACTGGAGAAAACCTTAGGGCCGTACAATAAAAACGAATAACATTGATAAAAAATAAAATAACTTAAGAACCTCTGTGCAAATGTGTTTTATCTATTCTGTGATATGTCTTTTTTTAATATTTTTGTTCGGGTTAGCTGGAAGAGATCTCTTATAGAGATAAGCTCGCCTTTGTACAATATTTATTTTAATTGTGTTATTTTTTATTTATGTGTGTGTGTACAATAAAGAAAGAAAGAACTACTTACACCGACAAAGACAATTCACAATATACACTACTTAGGTATGTCTCATTTTGTAGCGTCGTATGGTATTTCTGCACTCTTGACTTAAAAACCACTGCCGAAGAAGACTTTCGTATCTCCAGCGGAAGCTTATTCCAGAGATGAACAGCCGTATCTACGTAGGCTACAATGCGCAAGTCTGTTAATTAAAAGTTAACAAAGCCTTTGTGTAATTGGATAGCTTATCTGCATTTTAACCCCGGAACTGGTTAAATGATTTCGAACCTAATTAATTATTAAGCACACTTACTGAGAGGATATACTAGGTACGTCCTAAAGCACGTAATAAATAATTAAGTATTACGCTTTCCTACTTACCTGTCCCATTTATTTTATTTTAGTTCTTACAGGGTATGAGTGGCGATGCTACGTCGCTGTACCTTCTTCTTCAGCCTATATTGCAGTCCACTGCTGGACGTAGGCCTCCCCCAGCGCATGCCACAAGGCTACGTCCATAGGGGGCTTTGGCCTTGCCCATAGTCACCACGCTGGGCAGGACGGGTTGGTGACCGCAGTGTGATTTTCGGCCTATGTTGTCAATACGGGAGGCGCTGCTGCCCACCTCCCGCAACCTACTACCTACTGAACTTAAATAAGGTGCAGGTAAATCTGTGATTTTTGACGAGGCAACACTAGCATTTTCGGTGTCAAGCCAACAGGCAGTTGTTTTAAGACAACCCGAAATAAGTAAAACAATCAACAAATTAGGTAGTAATAGATTAATACATGTTGCCATCCACATTTAGAATATAAATAATAGATTCTATTATTTTTCTCTCTCTAAGTCTAACTAATGGCCTACCCACCACAAACCACGATCCTATTTTCCAAAAAAAGGAGCGACGAAATGACCCGTTCAAACTTATTCTAAATCTTATACAAATTGCATACAAAATGTCTCCAGCAGGCTCGTGGGGTCCTGACGGCTATTACTTACAACGCAATATCAAATTGCTTTCAATTTATTTCGCAATTGCCGTCTTTGAGTTTCGCTTTTTAGGGGCCTCTGACGTCGGTCCGAGGCAACAATAAAATGTATTCGTCCCCGGAATGTTTAATATGGGGAAAAGTTTAATAACGCGGCCGGCCGCCCGGCGGTCAGCTCTCCTCAGCCGGGTACGATAAATCAAATCTCTTTGCCTTCTACGCTATGAGAAAATCCTTATTACATTCGACCTAATGTATGCGTCGTCGCATTATTAATTGGAAGTCTAGATTCCGAGTACAGGCTGTAAAAAGTTGCCGACTTGCCGTCCAATTACATACCTAGTCGCTTAGGATTCATGTATGCGTCGTCGCATTATTAATTTGGAAGTACTAGATTGGGGCTAGTTTTTCCCTGTGACTTGGTCCGCGTAGACTATTGTCTACTTACTTGCTTAGCCTACAAATTCTGCCAAAACTTTTTGTTTTCTTTAACAGACTGTTTGAAAGTTGATTTTAAAAAAGGGAGCTGTTATATGTTATGTAGTTAGACAGTGCAACTACCTACATCAACCTACCATCATCAATCATTTAGTACGTTCCAAACATACCTACCTATTTCGCCTAAAATAAATCCATTCAAAAATATGTATTGGCATTATAAACACACAATGTACACTGCCTTTTTCAGTGTGTTCGTTTGAAATATGAGACCAACAACAACACACGAGCTCATCAAGACTCAGTAGACGTAGCTCCGTAAGCCCTGAAGCCCGTTGCCAACAACACAATAGCTGTCTGACGTTAATTAAATGTTAACAAACGCCCTCGTCGCCTAATTGGGACTGTAGCCTGTTATCCTTACCTTCTGCAGAATGACTTCCAAATTGAAGATGCACTTCACTTTTTACTGTGGATTCTTCAAACGGAGTGTAGGTCCTCCGACTTACCTTATTATTATCTAAGTTTGTAAAGACAAGGAGAAAATAATGTACATACTTAAACTTAGTTAGAGTATATACATATACCTAATACATAGATACATATACCTATACCTAATACAATTTTTTTAAATGCATTGATGTTATTTGTAGATTAATTTGAATAAGTATGCCGCAAACATGCAGAATGATACTAGTGCTACTAAAAGACCTTAGATGAAATTAAACTTTTAGGAATTGAGAAAACTTATTGACTTGAATAAAATGTAAAACTATTTCTTCCGATTATGTATGTAGGTACTATAACTATTAAATTAAAAAAGCTTAGAATTCTAAGGTTAATGCAAAATTGCAAATAAAGTCTGATCGGCTTTGAAGTTGTTTTTCAATACTTTTTCAGTTATCGTCATGTCTTCTAAATTCACAATTTCTTCTAAATTTACGACAAACATGGCTCTAAGACTATGTGCCATGCCTTTGACTTCTGTTTAAAAAGTTTTTGACATTTCAGTGCTGCCAACGTTATGTAATTTACACTAAATATGGTAGTTTTGACAAGATAGTATACATAAATCATATAAAATAATGTCACACCACAAATGGTCCGTAAATTGAGATTTTCTGTAAAAAAAATCTTATGTACCTAAATTACAGTTGCGTCAATATTTTACGGTACATCTGTAAATTTAAAGCACCGGGTACTTTGTATCCTATGATATATTATACTTAGCTGTTATGTGAGATCACACAGTCTCCTGATATTTTTTATGTACCTACCTATCATAGGAATCTAACTGCCTTGTGTAAGCTTGCCAGTTATGTGTGAGAGCAGCCTACGAAGAGGGTGTCCAGGTGTAATCAGATCCACTTCGGGATTAGGTGAATCTAGTGCAATATTAGAGTTGGGCAGCGTTTCTGTTAAACATGAGGATTTTGACGAACATAAATTCAGTCACTTGATTCATATCCTTGTTCTTTTTTTCTCCCTTTGCTAGCTTTGAAAATTTATTGAAAAATGCGCTGACGAATTTAATATTGGATAAAAGTTTTTTAAAATTAATTTACGATGGCTTACTTCGATCCAAGTGGATTCACAAGTGAAGATTCTGATAGCGACGACTATGGCTTCTTTGATAAACCTGTAAGTAAAAAAATATTTACCGGCCTTATCTCCAAATACCTACATCCAAGACGTAGCTTATAGTACCTTTTACTATGAGAATTAAACGTTTTTTCACGTTGTTGTAAAAAAACAATAAAACCATAATGCTGTAGCTATTTATTTGACCCGCACTTTAACTGAGTTTAGCGGGTGGTGCTAAGTAACATGGAAAGAAATAAGTAATTTATTAAAGGAAAACACAATGTATAAATTTTTTGACCCAGTGTCACTCACGAATAAGACGAATCTAATGATACCTCTCAAGCTCAAATGTAACCACCAGTTTAGGCTCTAGTTTAGAGCAGTCTTTCCCAAAGTGGGCGATAACGCCCCTTCGTGGACGTTGGAGGCCTAGAGAGGGGCAATTAATGCTATTGACATTGCAGGCATGCTATTGACATTTTTAAGGTGGAATAAAACTGCTGATTTTCATAGTGGGTGTTAAACGAAATAAGTTTGCAAACCTCTGCTCTAGAGTGTGCCAAAGAAAAATACATGCAAACATACACTCGATACAGTCCGGTTAAAAGCGAAGGTGCCAATAAGTACAGCCCCAGCTCTACCACTAATAGGTGACCGAGGTCTTCAATGTATTGACATTCTAGATGTATCACAATAATAATATTGTGGTAGATAGGTACTAACGGTGGGGTGGTACTTGGTAATAGTTTAGGGAAATGTTTTTATATACCTAAGTTTGTAGATCTAAATATATATTGAAATATTCACACACTTCACAACACATTAACCTAGTCCCACACTAAAATCCCTAAGGTCTTGTATCGTGAGCACTAAGCAACGGTGTATAAATACCTAGATACTTGTATACATCCATGACTCGGAAACAAACATCGATATTCATCATATCAATGTTTGCACCTACCGGGATTCGAACCCAGGACCTATGGCGTCGCAGGAAGGGTCACTACCTACTAGATCAATCGGCCGTCTAAATTTATAGACTATTTATATAGATTAACAAAATCTCCATTTATATTTTCTATTTCAGGGGCACTATCCTAAAGAGCCACAGTACAATCCTAAGAAGAGAACTGAAGTAAATTTACAAGATGCTATAATCCATGGCAACTTGAAGGAGGCTGAGAAGATTGTCACCTGCGGTATGTACAACAAATTACTTATCTATTTAACTAAATGTGCTTCTCTCTTACACTTTGGAATCTCAACATACTTAATTCTTTTTCAGTATCCTTTACCAAAGCATTAGTCATTTATATTTGACACCACACAGTTTAAAAAATCAAATTATTAAAGACAAGTATTATTTTAAATTTCAGATCTAGGGAATAACATGAATGTTAGGCTGGACAGTGGATGGACAGCACTTATGCATGCTTGCTTTCATGCCCAGGATAAAATTGTTAAACTTCTGCTGAATAAGGGTGCCGATCCTAATCTACATGGAGGTAAATATGTAAAATGCTAAATTACTAATTATCAAAACCCAAGTGCATAGATGATAGAAAAATGATAAATTGTTAATCAAATTCATAATTTTTCGAAAGTAATGGGCAATGTGATAAAATAAATCAGGCATTTTATTCAATGAGATATGGTATTTAAACAAAGTTATTTATATCTAATTTCAGATTCTGTAACGCCACTGATGTTAACATGCTCTAACAGCAGTGCCAGCAATGAAGCAGTGTTAAACATAATAAATGCTTTGCTAGAGAAGGACTGTATACTAAATGTTGGAGACAAGTATGGCCAAACTCCACTCATGAGGGCCATAGGCAGTGGGAGAGTGGCTGTGGTGCAGAAGTTACTAGAAAGACATGTTAATATTGAGATGAGAGATCAGCAGGGATGGACAGTAAGTTATTACAGTGAGAGATTGTGTATAATATTGTACTTTCTTTGGTGGTTGTGGACAGCAGGCATGTGGGTCTCCCAGACGGATTTTATGTAGGTACCTACATTTCATAGTAGTACCTACCTGCTTACTAAAAAAAAAACTAGATCCACCCTTAATGATTGATAATGATTTTTCTGTAAAGTTGTTTCTGGAAAACACTTATATAGTCCCTAGAGTAGTGCCCTGCACCTAGATACCTAGATTATTTTCTAAGACAATTACCTAACTAGCAAAAGCAAAGCGATAGCGAAAATTGTACAAAAATCGCTGATTGCTTGTCAAATTCGTATAACGTAAAATGAATTTCAAAGGAACTTTGACATTTCAAGGCGAATATTCGCTATCGCTTTGCTTCAGCTTGGCTATTGCAAATTAGGTAATCAGGGGGCGGATCTATGTGTAACAATCAATGATCTTTTGTTCAAAAGAATTTAGGAAGAAGTAGGACCCTGATCTATGGACAATTTATTGCCAGGAAATTCCTTGATTGCTGGAGTTATTGCATCACTGCAGAAAAAATATTTCACAGGACTTATTAGAAACTTATACTTTATTGCACACAAATCTATACATATAATAATAATGTAACGCGTCGCTGTCTGTTATAGTTAAGTATTTCATTTCAGTGTCAGCAGAGAGCTCTTATTTATCCACTAAAGTTTTCAGGCGACATTCTGGGCAGTTCATCACAACCAGCCAGAGATACTGGAGCTACTGATAGCCCATGGAGCCAGACTGACCGAAGTAGATAAGTCCAATCGCACTCCTTATGATATTGCCACGTCACATGACTATCAGAACATAGTAGACATACTTAGCAAGTATGAGATCAAAAAAGATGAGGATGATGCAGAAGATCTGACACAAATGTCAATTGAACTTCAGAGCTGGCAGGATTATTATCCGGGAATTGAAAGAGGTGAAAAGTAAGTTTGTATGTGATGATTTTTAGTATAGGAATGCCCTGGCAGCAGCTGGGACCAGTAATGAATAATATTTTTTTTTTTACAATTAGCTAGGCAAACATTTGACCGCCATCGTGCCTGATGTTAAGCAAGATGCGGCCTAGGGTGGTACATGTTTGCCTAGAAAGTGCCTATTCACTCTAGCTTTGAAGAGACCAATGTTGTAGTGCTCGGGAAATACATCAGCAGGAAGTGCATTCCACTCCATAGCTGTTCTCATTACATTTATCCATGCTTTTAAGTCTGCACTAGTTATACCCACTCAAATACACAAAAACTAAGAATACCACTTTAATACATTTTGTTGCTTATTTTAATACAATAGATGTTCATTCAAAGAGAATGGATGTAAGGATATACAGAACATATCATATGGGATTGAGGTATAACATCTAATATATAAAATTCTCGTGTCACAGTGTTAGAAGTTAAACTCCTCCGAAACGGCTCGACCGATTTTCGTAAATCTTAGCATGCATATCGGTTAGAGTGGAGAATCGGACAACATCTATTTTTCATCCCCCTAAATGTTAAGGGTGGTCCACCACTAAATTTTTTACAAATTTTTTTGTTTTTATTTTTTTATGATACAGCATACAAAAATACATACAACCATGAATTTTCACCCCTCTAGGATCAACCCCTTTTACATGGCAAAACAACGTTTGCCGGGTCAGCTAGTAAATAGATAATTACTAATAAGAACATCACTGCTTCTGATTCTTCTACTACTTATGATTTATTATCTATCTTTTCAGACCGACATACAAAGGCGAAATACGACACCTTCTCTATGGAATGAACTGCGAAAGACTCGAACCATTAATAAGCAACAGTAAGATAACTTTGAGAACATTTCTCCTATTGGAGGATAATGATATGATCAAATTAGGTGTGGAGATGCCCTATCAGCGTCAGAGGTTAAAGATTGGACTCCGGAACTTCCACCTGCGAGGATGGAAACTTGGCTCTGTAGCTGGATTGTATGCTAGGAAAGCAGATAATTATAAGTAAGTTTGATATCATCACTAAAAAGTAGACTAGAGCCTGGGGATGGACTGTATTTCGCACAATCTACCGAACTTACACTATTCTTTTCATAATATAACGTAATGTTAACAGCATAAAAAGCAGACACTGTCTCGCCGTAAAAAATTACATAGTGTGCCACATAAATCACGCTACCCCTGATGCGTGAAGTATTTCGGTACTGGGTAACAAATCCCGATAAACACCTCACTAGCATTGGATTGTGTTATTGTTATTATATACCGAGTAGCAGTAGCTGTAAAGCCAGAATCGCGAACGTTGTACTCTGCTCCCACTTTATCTTGCCTCACCACACAATAAGTACATAATTTAATTTGTAATTTTACCTTTTCAGGGTATTAGATTGTTTAACAACTTTGGGCACGCATCTACAGCAAGTGTACATTTTAGAAGCCACCATCCAATATACTTTACGTGAATACAATAGGATCCAAAATCAAATAAAGTTTGAACCGCCCGACTCGCCGACCATTGAAAAACTGAAGAAAGCTGCAAAAAATATTGTTTCCAATATTAATAATAATAGAAGAGAAATTAAGAGTATGAGAAAAATACTAGTTAAGGTAAGGCTGCCAAATTCTTTACAACACACAAAGCTGTGTTCTTATAAATACTTACAGGATTATGAAGGAGATTCTACACTTTTAAACCATGTTTGGCATATACAGAGTGTAAAAAGACAACTATGTTTTTTTAATATCTCATATTCTTTGTAAAGTTGCGATCATTTTCTTCTATGGAACCAACTCTGGGAAACGACAAAAAAAATTCATTTTCATTTTATTGCAAGCAATGTATTAGTTTGATGCTCAAAGTACAAATGTACCTACAAAACTAACATTATAACATTTTGAGATGGTGCATTTAAAAAAAATGTTTGTTAACCGATTTCAGATGGATTTATGTAAAAAAAATGATAATAACAATGTGACTTTGGACCTTAATATCTTGGAACCCCGTGGTTTCCCAGGGGTGCTTCCATAGAAAAAAATGATCGTGATGTTACAAAGAACAAAGTTGTCTTTTTACACCCAGTATAGTGTGCCAAATGTAAATAGTAAGTAACAAGACAGTTACTAGACAAGACAGCCCCTGAGTTCCCAAGTCTACTCTTCCGATATGCACAGAATAAGATACAGCTAATGTACTCTAGTGAAGTCCTATATCAGTACAGATCTTTAAAATAAAAGTAGTTATTTTGTCAAGTCAATGTAGCTCAGTAAGGAAGAATAAATGAACAGCAATTTAATGTTTATCACCTCTGGTGCCTTTATTTCTTAACTTCAAATATTTTCTGCTGTTGATAATTAGTGGTACAGAAATGTTCTCCTTGAAATAATAAAAACTTTATACCTAAATTTGTTGAAGTACCTTTATCGCCTGTACGTAGCCCACCTGCGCCGCAAAACTATAACAGCGGCGCATATTCATTTCGCCGTTTCTTGTCACTATGTAGAAGAATTGTTCTAATTCTAACCCATAGATTTGATTAAAAAAAAATATTCTCATTCTTCCCTGGGGTTTCGTCGATATGCTCCGACGCCAGACACTTCCGCTCCTCGAACGCCATTGTGTTGCGATTCCGCGTTGTTTTTACACGTGTTTGTCGTAGTCGTAGTTCTACTAATCAAACTACACTTATTCTTGTAACATGTAGTCTTGTAACAAGACACATGATGGCGGCAAAAATCGACCAACGGTTTCGATGTTATAGTTTCGCGGAGGTGTGCTACGGACGTATGTGAATACCAAGCTCACTAACACTTTTTTGTTTGTTGCAGATAAGTAGAAATAACCCACCTCCTGCGGACCTCATAAAGACAAAGTCTACCCAGGAGATAGCCCTAGATTACGTGACAGAGGTTGTGATGATTTGTTCCCTAGTCTTCTTCGCTTATAAAGCCAGAAACTACCTCATTAGTTTTACAAAATAAATGTTTCCTACTCTTTTTTTTTTTAAATTGACCGAATTTAATTTGATAGAAGTGATGTCCTCCAGACCGTATTTTCAACCATATACCAATACCGGAGAATAGGCAACTTCGCAAAAGATATTATGGCGCAAAAATATATGCGCAAACACATGGTGCACTCTCTATTCCCTCAGTCACATTGATAGAAGTAAGAAGCATGCAAATGTAACTTGTTTTATATTATTATCATTTTAATCAAAGTTCTTGAGATCGCTAGGTACTTTCATATAGATCCGCTTAGCCTGCATGATATGGTAGGTAAACAAGCCGAGACGCACTTCCAACTTAAATATTATACATATATCTGCGCACGACTTCGTCAGCGTAAACTTAAGATCGGGCCCTCCTCCCGTTGGAATTTGGAATATTTTGCGCCTATTATCAGCATCAGCACGAAAAACTATTTTTGAGAAATAGAAATAATGTCATAGCGTCATGGTAATAAAGTAGAAATTAGAAGCGAATGGGTAAGTATTTTAATTTACTACACACATCTATACTAATATTATAAAGAGGTAAACTTTGATTGATTGTTTGTTTGTTTATTTGCAGCGAAAAGGTTCCGAAACTACTGGACCGATTTCAAAAATTCTTTTACCGTTAAAATCCTTATTGGACCTGGATGAATATAGGCTATAAGAATTTCCCGATATTCCCAAGGGAAAGCGACCAACGGGAATTATATATTTTTTACGAAAACCGCTATACATATGAAGCTGAAATCGGGCATATAAGTTCATTAGGGACAGCGAGAGAGGACTAATAACGGATTTCCCGAAATTCCCACGGGAAGGGGACAAACAGGAATTTAATTTTTTTGCGAAAATCGCTATTTTTACGAAACTGAAATCGGATTAGGGACTATGAGGAAGCTCTAAGAACGGATTTCCAGAAATTCCCACGGGAAGGGGACCAACGGGAGTTCCAAATTTTTATGAAAACCGCTGTACATACATATGACGTTGTAGCTAATGTACTGATATGTACCGAAGCGAAGCGAGAGCGGGCCACTAGTATTACATATTTCTACACTGTTGCTTAGTACCCATGACACAAAATCTTAGGGATCTTAGTATAGGACTAGGTTCATGGGATGTGAAGTGTGTATGTATATTTATTGACTTACTACAAATATAAATGTCATGAAAATTTCTATAAAGTAGGAACTTGCCACTGGATCTTACGGAAAGTTTTGTCTTGATGTTGATGATCTTGATCACTTATAGACGTTCTTTCAAGGTCTATTGGATTCTGCCAAGAATCATAATATGTATGTCATTTATATTTTTATTAATGACATCACAGCCTGACCTATGCAACCGTGAGTTATCTTGAGCGTGTCACATGAATTTATGTTGCATCAAAATAATAATCCACTCATTGCCTGTTCAAAAATAACTATTCATAATAATTTACAACAGAACTGTTCTGGGATGAGTGATGTAATGTAATGCACTTTGGACTTGGTAAATTATCGCCATACATTGTGAGAATTTGTGCTAATATTGGCATAGATAGATCCTAAAGCTAATATTTTATATTCAGTGCCGGTTTCTCAAGCACTAATTAGATCTAATAGACCGTTGAATTTAAATTATCATTTTACTATCGGTTTGAAATACTTTTAGCGAGATTTAGGCTGCCTTTTTTATGGACGCACCACTCATTCCCGCCTCTGCAACTCCTCTAAGCCAGGATCAACCAAACAAAGCATAGAATCCCGGGGGACCTAACAAGCGACTAAAAAGCATTAAAACTAATAGAAAAACAGAACGTGAAGTATGAAGATAGGTACGCTTAATATAAAATTATTTAAATTTTAACTTAATACTAAGGCTGAGGAGTGGAAAAACAGAGAAATATTAACCAGTGAGATTGCAGGACTAGAGCTAAGCCGATATTTTACAATCGTATTGTTTAATTTATCCGTTTCTGGCAACGCTACTTCCTAGCAGCTCGCTACAAGCTGCCCTATTTGATAAATAATACAGAATAATCTCGAATATGTGAATTTCAAAGCAAAAAATCAAATTATAGGTAGGTATTACGACTACGTTCACATACGCCTACTTCGGTGACGATTTTACAGATAATACTCTGATTAAAATCGGGTCGGATGCATAACGAATGACTCCCACAATGTAAGTGACCCGCTCGGCCTTGCTCCGTTTTAGTTCCGTTCATTTGGCCGAGTGTATGCCTAATTATAATTGTTTGCGATTCATTACACCTGTCAACGCGGGCGCTGTTATAAATCATATTTAACCCATTTATATTTGCAGAAATGCTAATTTCCTTAGCAATAGAATCGAGTACGATTAATTTGAATTACTTGTATGCAAGTATGCCATGATCAGCACGCGTATGATGAATTTGGTGAGAGCGAGATGTCTCACTTTTAAACGTCAAACTCACAGAGCTATTAATAACTAGATAAACTAAGTGTATGTACTTTGCATGTAAAATAGACTTAAGAATTAAAATGGTGCTGACTTAGGGCTGATAGAAGTGGTTTTCAATCCCTTTTTACACACCAAGTAGAAACACTTGCCTTGTCTAATCATTATTTAGCTCTGTGGATTTGACGTTTAAAAGTGAGACATATCGCTCTCACCAAATTCATCATACGGGTGCTGATGTTCGTGACCCAAATCCATAAGGAAATGAACTAACATTGTGGGTACCTACGCGTGAGAGTTTCCACATTAACATAAACATTAAGAAATAGTTAAGGAACCATAAATTAGATAGTAGGGGAAGATTGGGTAATGGGGGTCACTTAAGCAAGAATTAAAATACAAAAGCTAAAATTAACAAAAAAATTATTGCAACCGCCTCATAACAAAATTTACTTAATTAGCTATAATTTGAGATCAGTAATCATCACTTTGATAATCATCTTTGGGAAATATAAAAGTGTAAAAAAAAAACAGATTTGACTCCCATTGCACTAAGTTAGGGGTAATTGAGGTCACCTTGTGGGCAATGAGGATCATATAAAAATCTAACACAAATCGCGTCACGTCTGATACAGGGGTATCGTTTGATTCCTGGAGAATCTTGCTCTTTACTCTTTCGGTCCCCTTCTTCGGCACGCGCGTAATCTTGCTACACGCGTCAATGTGCATTTATGCAGAAATCGCAGTCTATTAACTCAACTTTGGACCCTAATATTTTGGAAACCAGACACTTCCCAGGTATGCTTCCATGGAGAAAAATGATCATGATGATGAGGAGATTCCGTAAATTTGGGGAACGTTGACGACCAAAAATCACCCCGTATATTTTTCCTTTCCCCTATCTTTTTCTTTGGGTGGCGGTCACTAGCGGGCAATGGGGATCACCCGATTCTCATTACCCACAAGTATTTTATGAAGAAAAAATAATAAACACAAAATATACATTAGAAAAACTCCGGATTTAAGTAGGAAATCATTACACCAAATGTACAAGTAAGGGCGTAAAATAGTAACATACAAGTAGACCAATAATTATAAAATTTACTGTATATTTTGCATCCGTAAAAATTTACATCGGCGAGCCGCAAAAACAAAACACACCTCTCATTCTCTCTGCTGTCGCCATACCCACGCGGCACGCTCGCAGCGACAGCGAGGGGAACAGAGCGGGCAGGGAGGATCCTTAACGCATTTCTATTAGTGTTACTTTTGGAGATGTGTGGGTGACCACTATTACCCACTGACTCCCATTACCAGATCTTCCCCTAGCCATAGTTTGTAAATGAAAGTATAATTTTGCCGCAACACTCATTGGCTATAACGGCGAAGGTTTCTTGAGATAATATTTTATTTATTCATTACTATATTGGTATATAATAGGTATATCAACATTGCTTTTAAAATCGGGGCAGTTTGTGTTACTTGCCCAATATTCTGACTAAAGATATTTCATTCAAGGACCGCTACCAAAGATAATGTACTAATAGACTATTTGTAGTTCCTACCAACCACAGTGCAACATACCTACATATTTTTCAAGTTTTAAATCCCTTTGGTGTAGGCAGCCCGCCTAAAAACCTCCCATTATGCTCCCACTCGCTATTTGTTTGTAAATATATTTTTTCTATTAAAGGTAGTACTCGGGTTCAATTAAGTTTCAACCTCCACCGAGTTCCACACCCTCCACTCCACTGACCCTTAAATCAGAGACCGCCATGATAACGATCACAGACAATCGGTAGAGAATGCTACATAGCATTAAGTTCGCCCATGTACACTGTTTAAATGTGCAATATTTTTTTTATTATTATCTCTGTTAAAATTCTCGGGACTACAGAGTCCCGGTCCTTTGAGAGGCGTGCATCGGGCCGTGGCCAAGATGTAGAGGCCCTTTTTAGAGAACTTTAATATGGTGTGGGATACACATGGCGGATACTATCGCTGACCGCACAATATGATACACCCGGCGATGGTCCCCGCCATGTGCAAGACTATTGGAGTGCAGATCTATGTCATGCGATGGAAAAAAGAGGTCATGGGCTATGGGGCTGAATGTTGAGTGGAGTTAGGTAACTGGGCTATTGAAGGAGACTAACGGACGCCTGCCATTACAACCAAGTCTCAAAATTGCAAAGGTGGCAGGCGGCTCATTTCATGGGCCCCCTGAAACGGCCGCACGCACGGAGCGTCAAAGGCATTTGGTGAGTGGCTAGAGTGGAGGGGTGCCCCTGGACTTTAAACCGAAGCCAACTTACTGACGGGCACGTCCACCCTCGAGCTGTCATAGCTCAGTTAGTAGAAAGATTACGTAGACAAAACGTCAAATTTTTTTGGCATGAGAATGTTTGTACGGGTTTAAAGGTACATTCTTTCTTAGGCTCTAAAGCACTGTCTACCAAATTTCATTCAAATCGGTTCAGTAGTTTTAGCGTCTTCACGGTAACAAACAAACAAACTTCTTTAACATTAATATTATTTGTTAGTTGGAATTACTATATTATAGGAACAAGTAGTTAGGTTTTCACATAAATGAAGCAGACCGTAGCATTTCGCGTGGGGGTTACCTATTTTGTTTAGTCATCCGAAAATTCCACCTAAACAATATTAGCAATACCACGTCCGGTACGATTTCGAAACCTATTGCGACTGCGGCTGTACCTATACAATGAATGTTTCTAATAACCCCACAGCCCAGCATCCGTTTCCTTTGTTTGTTTCGCTGCGTGAGAACAATGCAATAATGATGTACCTACATTAGATGTGTATAAGTATGTGTGTAAGTTAATTAGGATTCTCTCCGTGGAATACTACGTAGCCAAATAGGAACTTACGTACTTACCCGAATGTTTTCTAGGCTGCCTAATTATTAGCCTAAGTAACACCTCATATGATTTACATAATTAAGTATGACGTCACAGTATCTATGCTTATACTATGCCTTAGCACTTCTGCACCATGTATGTAGACCATAAGCGCTGCTGTTTACTTATTTACATTGCAAATAACTGCAAATCTCATTTTACTACTAGTATCGCATTTATTAATCTTTTTGTAAATATTAATGTCACCTTGACTCTTACTTATTCAGTTGCTTGGTCGGTCGGTAGTAGGTTGATATTTAAAATAAATCATGAACAATGTAGTGTGAAAGTATGCATTAAAAACAAGTAAACAAATTATCTTTCAAGTTCGTAAATTAACAACAAGTAGGTATTTTTAATTAGGGAATGTTATCAACACCGTATTTTTTGATAAGCTCGCTTAATGTATCTCATCCATACATACTAATAGGAATTATAACTACGAACGAGGTATTATAAAAACGAATAGGTACCTATTACTTTGTTGCCTTTCAACGATAAAATGCTGGACAAATCTTGATGTACATTGTACATGACATGTAGGTGGTAAGTATAACTGAACAATATAATTTAAAGTGCTCTATCATAATAATCTACGTAATTAACTTAAGTTCATAGGTAGAGAAATATCCTTAGAACGATATGTCACAGAATAGACCTACACACTCACATACAGCGGACTCGGGAACAGCTTGTATAGTAACAGCTATAAATGATAACAAAATCTTTCACAAATATTTTATTGACATCTAAACTTTCTTTATGTAACAACTCTGTTTGTACTAAAATATAATGTGTATCAAATTAAAAGCAGTTAAATCTGTGTAATACTTAATAATAACATGCTTGTTATGGCTGCTTATTTATAAAGGTTAAGCGAAAAGTGGACTCGGCTATTAAGACACCAGTTTCGTTAATTGTTCCAATACAACCTCAGAAAGAATTATTTGTACTTTAACAATTTTGTATAGTGAACACGTTTTATAAGCTCCGTTGTCAACAGTACAAGTAACATAGGCCATAATAGAATAACATTAATATCATAATTTCCTATTGAAATTACGTAATTTGGCTTAAACATTTAGCGCCTCTCTATGCCAATCAAATGTTAATTATAATATATAACGGAAATGCATTACTCTAATGCAATTTAATGCCTGCATTGCAATACGACTGTATCTCTTTCCAAACTAGTTTTGTTAACCTTGAATCAAATTCTACTCAAAACCAGTTTAAAACGACATTGGGACCCCAGTCCCATTTTACAATATAGGCATAAGAATGAATCACAGTGAAAGCGAAATCACTGAAGCAACATACAGGCTGAGCCAACATCTTACATGTGCTCAGAAGAATGGAATTTCTAGATACATAATACAATCAATCACAATTAGTGTTAAGTAATAAAAAATTTTGAGATTCACTAAATTAAAGATTCAAAATAAATATCTGAGAATTATATCCGATATCGCTTAAACTACATTTATAAAACGTAAATTAAAATAAATTATTAACAGTATGGAATAGCTGCTGGCGCCGCGCGCGGCTGGCGTGAGATTCTTTAACTCAGTGCTTCTGGATGGGAATCTGCCTGTCGGTGATAGCAAGCTGGGGGAGAGGCGCTTCCACGGTCAGGACTCCGTCTCTGGACAGCGAGGACTTGATAGCCTCAGGGTTGGTGCCTTTAGGCAACAAGAACTCCCTGTTGTACTCTCTGTACACCGACTTTGTGTCTGACTTCTCTTCGTGCTTAGCGTGCACCTGAAATACCAACATAAAACATTAGCTCGGTTACTGATACAATGTTCTCGATAACGCGTTCGTCAACCCTAATAAAACTGAAACGTCCTCGTGCATAAAAGCCATAGTGATGTTGGCATGCTGCCGAAGCTGAGGAGTTTCGGCCAATTTTTAATTTCGTGTAACGTAAATAAACGCTCTTCATTGTTCCACACACAATTTATCTTCATTAGACCGCGACAACAACGAGTTGCTTTCAAAGGCGAGGAAGGCTTAAAATAATGCAGTTAGTTGAGATTTTGTCGTGGAAAAATTCGATGATGTAATAAATTTCGCGATTTTTCGCCTACAGTGTAGAAGATGCGACTTCCGGTATTGCATAGCTATTACCATCCAAAATGACCTTGCGACAGGTTGTCTGATTATTTTAAAAGTAAAGGTTTCTTTGATAGTTTTTTATCTATGTTAATTTTAGGTAGCAAAATATGTACCAAGTATGTGTTATAATAAGTTTTATACTATCTGTAGGTACTATACTTTGCTGCGTAAAGAATTTTAATATTGAGTAGTTTTGGCATTCGTTTAAATGTATTACATCGCCACCTTGTCGCTCGTTTATCATAAAGTTGACAGTCCGCATTATGTTACAAAAAAGTAAGCAGAGGTTTTTTGTTCGATCCACCTCGAACGTCAGCTAATACCAACTATAAAAAATTGTGGAACTGATAGAATATTGCGGAATTATTGCATAAATCAAGTACAGAAAACCTTATTTATTTATGGAGCTCTTTAAATTTTATGACAGACCTGTGCTTGACCTACTCAATTTTATGATAGAGTTAACAAAATTACCAATATAATTAGGTATGATGATCCTAATGAAATTTGTATGACAGTAAATACTTCATTATCTACTGGTTATTTCGATGGAACATACTAGATTTAAACTCGATCGAAACTACATGAAATTGGAAAGATTATGCTTACCAAGAGTTTGTTGTCGACTGTCTTAACAACAATCTCTTCGGGTGTGTACTGGCTGACGTCGAAACGCAGTTTGAGGGATTTGCCGTCACCTTCGTCCTGGATGAGTGGCGAGTTCAGACTGTCCCAGTGGCTAGGTTCCGCCAGTTGTCTGTTGTCGCTGTGCTGTGAAGATGTGGTGGAGCTGAAATGTGGAATGGATAGGTACTGTTAATACTTGAATATAGAATATCACCAAGAAGAAGTTGTGCAAAAAGAAAGAGTTCTAACTCTTGGTAGTGGACACTAACTACATATATAGGTATTGTAATCGTTAAAAAGTTGACGGAAGTGATGATAGTGATTATTTTGAAAAACGTAACAGTAAATGAATTGACTGACGAAGAGAAATAATAATTAGAATGCGATGTTTGTTGTTAGTCACGTATAAAAACATGGATTTTAATCTACAAGTGCTAAAATACTCCATACAAAACCCCATTCATGAAATTATCGAACAAAGTTCACAGCAAGATCAATGAAAGAAAGAATATTACCTCTGTGCTAATTATTACTATTTTTCTTTCCGTTTTACATACATATAATCACGCCTTTATTCGTTACGGGGTAGGCAGAGCACATGCACAATAGAATCACATGGTACCACTTCTGATCAATTTTGAGGGTATAGTTGAGATGTACAAGTTCGGTTAGTAGTGACAGCTGGTCAGCCCATCGCCTACAAAACACCAAGACCCTCTTGTCCTTCTACTGACTTGTACAGTATGGCCGGGAAGAGAAGCAGCTGTAGTATTATACGTTTTTTTTTTCACTCACAGAGCAGCACTTCTGTTTTTAATTGGAAATTTTTCTAATCTTTACGGGCATTCAATAAATAACCGCAACAGTGTTTGTATATATCTAGGTACTTCAGAAACACGACATTCATACATTCCTTAAAAAATCATTACGTATTCATACTGGCACACTTATTAAACATGCAGAAATATCAGTAAATTAATATAAAATACATGCAACCCTGTTTTAAAGGCGCAATTTGTTAAAACTATATGCACACGATAAAAGCTTTAATGGCCAATTAAACTATGGAAAAATGCGGACGCTCTAGATATGAAAAGAGCATTTACCTTTGGCATAGAAACTCCCTACATGCAATCATTAGCATGGAACTACATAACTATGAATGATTTAAGAACTCTATTAATGGCTGCCTTGGAAACTTCAATAACATAAACTATGGATATTTTATACCTCGTCTACAACTACAATTCAATGGAAACATAATCTTATTATGTCCTATTTCATTATTTTCATAGTTCACCTGATGTCATGCTCACTATGCAAGGTCACTGTCAACAGTGATCTCATCGAGTTACGTAAAGTAATTTGTGATCGATTGTGTGTCTGATGCGCGAGATCAGTCTCGAATGCAATGCTATTTCCGTAGAATGGATAATTCTAAACATTTGAATTTCCACCTTATATTCAAAGAGACTGAATTTTTTATTTTTTCTATCCTGTTCGTATGTAAGTGGTATGCGAAAAGAGGAACATAATACGACAATTCTACTATAAACTATATGCATAAAGGTACATAAAAGTAATGATAAAATGTGCTCTAGACTGAAGAATGCTTTTGGTTATAATAAACTGATACCGTTACAATTACTTAAGTAACTAAGAAGCCAATACAACTATAAGATGTGCATGGTAATAGAAACAATAATGAAAATGAAATACCATCTATGTTAAATACAAGATACCTTACATTTATAGTAAATGCGAAATATCTTACGCATAATGTTTACCTCTCTGAAGACTTGGTTACTCCTCCGGAGGAAACCGATTCGAAATTGTAAGACATGCAAAAAGCAATATTTGTTGTTAGTTTTATTAAGCTCGGTAGTTGGTATTATCTAACAGTTCTATGGACAGCTTTAGGCTACCTATAAAGGCTCCTAAAGCTATTGTTACAAATATATAGCCAGTACAGGGAATGTAATAAGCTGTAGGTTTGGTAGCGTGAAAATTTATGTTAAATATTTAATCGAAGTAAGTACTTAAATATTCCTGGACATAAAAGCAGCTGTGTGATAGGTACCTATAGAAATGCAAACCACACATTTTTACATATCGATAAGAAGTCATAATATATAAATTCGGTTTTGTGAAAAAATAATAAAAGAAGTTAACCATTTTTCATGGCCTAACTAGCACGTGATCAAAAACCTATACAATACAAATAGGTACAAGTATACTATATTGCCTACATTCATGTGACGTCAGTGTTTTTCAGGCGTTGGATATTGTTGCTGGGTGCTTCAAATGGAATAAACCTTTGTCTTTGTTAACAGCTGTTTACAAATTTTCTACTGTCAACATGCTACCAAATATGTCACACCACTTTTTGTTAAAGTGTGTCCAACCCACACTACATTGTACAAGAGCATTGGGCGGACCGGACCAGTCACCCGGTGCCCACACTTGATATTGAGCAAGAACCTAAAAATATTTCTGACGGCATTAATTAAAGTAATATCCAACATATTTGTTTTTTTATGTCCTCAAAATGTTTACAGACTCACCGCGGTAGTTGTGTTTGTTATTCGTCAGTGAATTAAAAACGAAGGACACGAGTCCTACGCAGATTATTTGAGAATCTAAGTAGTGGGCAAAGGCGACTTGCATTACGTCATCGGCAGGTAGACTGGCTGAAACAACAACCCGCTCCAACTGGGTCATGTATTCATTTCATGCCGTAAACATAATTTCATTTCGCGCCAAGCGCTTTGGCTGCAATACGAACAATCATTTTCATTCCACCTTACAAATCTAACGGCATAACGGTTCTAATAAAATATGCGTTTCTAAATGTTGCAAGAACCGCTTGTGCCTGCCTGTGCTGGGTAGCTAAGCTACCACCCTCGATATTGATTTCTTACGAACCTAACACATGCGGAAATTCGGCCTCCAGAAATAATGTAGATAATTAGAACTACATGCTCGGTGTTCTTGGGTGGTAACGGCTATAAAACAAATATTACAATATGTTTACAATTTCGCGTTCAGTTCATGTTTTAGCAACAAATGTTCTCGTCGGAAATCGGCGGCGGTCGACGCTATTTCTATTTATGACATCATCCCGCGTCGGGCTTACGTATCGCTGCACGCTTTAAATGGAGTCGGCTGAGATGTCTGCAGTTGATGCCGTTCCGCGGAATGCTCCCGAATAATACCTTTGCTTTTAAATATTTTCGTGGAGTCATCAATGAGGCGAGCCGAGGTGGACGGCTCTTGCGAAACCCCAAACTCATTAATTCAAGATTCCCTTTAAGGCGTACAGAGCCGGTAACGTAACCACTATGTTCGGAATAATAATGCAAGTTGCTTAAATAATTTCAGAGAATCCGGCTTATAGGATATTTCTTATTGCGTAATTCGAATAAGAAGCTGTATTAATTATGTTTTATGTTATGTATCGTGATAGTTGAAATTTATCTGTGGTTAACATAAAACTGGTAACACTCCAAACAAATCAACCCAAAAAAAAATTTCAATCAATACCTTGTTGTGCTCTTGAAGTAGTTGTTGCTCTCTCTGTTCATAAGTTCTGATCTGAATTTGCTCATCTCTTCTTCCATCTTTCTCATCTCAGCGTCAAATCTTTCCCTTATGCTCGAGAATTCGGTATCGATGACTGAAAAGTCTCCAAGTTTGATGGGAATATTCCTCTTGAGTCCACTGTCAGCCATTTTCACGTGTGTAGATTGAAAACTTGTAACTAAACAAACACTGGTATTGTGTAAACACGGTTCACAGAATGGTTACGCACTCGGTGGTAGACACAGCGGTACTGATCATTAGTTGCCGACTCGACGCCACGGGACCTGCGCACAGTTTTAAATAGCCTCTCGTTGGAAGTCAGTCCGCGCGCGACGTCACCGCTCGTCCCACACTTTGCTTCTCGCTCATTCCACGTCTGCCCATGCCCGATTATCCTCACCGCGAGCTGGCGCCTCGAGGTGGCCCAAACTAGCGTAATTTGATTGATGAATCATTGCATTTGGATCTGTCTTTCCATGTTAAGATAATTAACACCGTAAAATTTTACGCGGGCGTGCGTGTCATTCGAACGCTTTTGTTGCTTATTCATTTAGATTTATTATTTAACGTGTAATTTATTCGTTATGTAGACGTAGCGTAGGTTAAATTAACTACAAAAAAAATATTTTATACTGTTAATGTTTTTTGAGATGAGTACTTGCCTACTCGTACCTATGAACTCATTAGAGATTAAGTACTCATAATATTATGGGTCATGGTTAGGTTACGATATCAATTAAATTGAGATAAAATTCCTATCAAGAAAATTACTTTATCTTGCGCTATGTGACGAACTTATTGCTACTAACACTTAAATTATATTAGATTGTAATCTTATCTACTTATCCCTCTTCCGATGTTACATATGAAATTCTACCTCTTCATCTACCGGGCTTGGCCCACCACTCATTCCCGCCTCTACCTCTTCATGTAGGCTAAGCTAGCTAGTCCACAAAACCAGGGAACCTCTCCACAGTGAGTATTAAAAATTCCTTGTACGGTTAACAGAATAACTAACCGCCTAATACTCCAATGACTCATAAGTTTGTCACGCAATATCAGAAGATCCAATTAAGTCCATTGAGCGTAATACAGATAGTGAAGTCATAGAGGCACACAAAACAATACAAAGGGAAGTATTTGCTCACACCGCGACCCACACGTGCTTCGCTCCATTTTAACATGTTGCAAAATCACCTGCCATTTCTGTATTGGAAACGTATATAGGCATAATTTTTACCGCGTTTCCATTTGGTCTATTGTGTAAGCTTTAGTATGACGTCACATTCTTATGTATAATGTACTCTGTGGTCACATTTGCGTTTAACATGAAATGGATATGATTTTTTGGTCTCTCTATTCAGGCTCTCTTGAATTCTAAAGGAGCTTAGAATACACAGTCACATCGTAGTTGCTCATCAATTCAGTTTTCGTGACAGCGATTGCAATCTTCATTTTCGGTGGGCGCCAAATTACAATCTACAACCGCCTCGCTGCACGTGTGTGTGGCACCCTCTCCCTTCTGTTATTGGTCCTTCGGTGATCCCTCCGGAATCGAGCTTTCTGTTTTCTTACAATTTATGTATGTGAGTGTAAAATTTATGTTTGTATGAGTAGTACGCACATTAAAGATTTCTACTTAGATAGCTATAGTCATTTTGTACAATCAACTACAGTAGGTAGGCACGATCGTAAGCCCATTCATAGCTTAAATATAGTTTGGTCATCACGTAACTACTTAATTTTTTCTGTGACTCATCCCTGAATAAGGGGCCCTGATTCATGTAAAGCTTCAAAAGCGTCTGATAATCTATGCAGGAGTACCTATCTATCTATAGGTATATTACAATACATAGTTCTTGCCGTGTCAGAAGAATCTACCAACTTTCATAGTATACTTAGAATACATGACTGTTCCCAAAATGGGGTAGCCAGAGTTGCAGGATCACGAAGGAGATCCAAAGCCATATTTAATGTTGCGGAGCCAGCTATATAGGTAGATTATTTATTATGATAAGTTGCTAGCTCATTGCAATTAGCACCTGAGGGAACCTGGCCCAACTAACAATTATTTTGTCCTATAACCTAAGGTTAAATCTCCAAAAAGCTCGATAAACGATGTGTTAAAGGTTTTGGCGGTGACCCATTGTTGTATAAAAGTGTTTCATAACATGTATTAGCTCTATAAGCTTATAGAGCAAAACCGATACATAAATAAATGACGTAAAGGTTTACTTCGCTAATTTATGTAGCTGTTATAGATAGGAGTTGTAATGACCTCTAAACTAACCAGTATGCAACCATAGAACTCTATAGCAGTGTTCACAATTTCCCTTACGTCTCTGATTTACACAATAAATATTCCACACGAACTTTAATGGGTCTTTGTTATTGTAGAAATTGAACATCAATTATAGGGCGAAATTGTGATAATGTGGATTTGTAGGTCGTCGTTACAGGGCTGTAGTAATATAATGGGCGCAAAAACTCTACAACAGAGCTATATTGGAATGTAGCTGAGTTTTAAAATACCCTTAGATACTCGTAACTCAATTGCCCTAAAAAAGTTTGCAAAGGCTCGTTATAGTTCTAGTGATAAACCTGTCACAAAGACACTCTTTTAGGACCATATGGTTTTCTTTGCAACTATTATAGTTCTTCCATTAAACATAGTACTGTAACGGAGTCCATGTCTCTTCTAAAACCTAATTATGGTTTATAATGGTAGGCCAATGTTGCTTTTAAATTATAAATCAGTATTGTAAAGCCATTTTTGTATGTACTTCATAACAATATTGAATAAGTAAAAATCAAGTTGCACAATCAATTATAAAAAATGGTTCCGTTATTACCCTTCTGAGCAAATAAGCAACTATATCACAAAAACTATGTAATGTTAATTAATAATTAGTATGACCGTAATGTTCCAGAAGTCTGGATCTAAACCTGTCTTACCTGATGATAACATTATATTTATTAAAAGTTAAAAATATAATAAGATAATTTCATTTATGACTCGAGGAACATTTGGAGGGAACCCTAATTTTATATAATGGTGGCTGGGATCTGTCATGACAAGTGCTATAGTAGTGTTCTGAACACTGAAAGTATTTTTATGACTTAAAATTTGTAATTATTTTAGTAAATGCTTAATTATTTGAGGGGGCATTAAAATATTGTCTTTAACCCATGTAAAGTTTATCAGTAAAATCTCAATCCCATGTCATTTTCCCCGTAAGAGAATATTTTCCTAATAAACATCAATCGAAATCACCCATAATATTTTCGTTGTCATTTTGTATTATTTTTGTTTCAAATACTTGTAAGTTTCCTTGGTGTTTTTTTTTTTCTCTTAAATAACACTGCGATACAGCAGTGAACGAATGTAAAATGAACTATTTAATCATAAAGATTAGTGTCATAATGGAATCATGAACTCTTTTACAGTATAAAATTATTAATAAAGAAAATGGAAAAAATTCTTCACCCGAGTGGGAATCAAACCCACGACCACTGCAAACCGTGCCAGCCGCTATAACCACTAAGCCACCGGGTCAATTACTCGGATGACGAATTTTACCATCTCTTTTCTAAATTACATATTGCCAACGTTATTCTTCATCCCGATAGCTATACACTAGCCAAATCTCGGCAAACAAAGCTGAATCCCTCAGCACAATGTTTAAAGATGAAACGATCAACCATATCCTAACGGATTATATTAATGGAGAAGTGTTTTTATAAATTTATCTTAGTCAAGATATTATATATTATAAAATTATTAATAAAGAAAATGGAAAAAATTCTTCACCCGAGTGGGAATCGAACCCACGACCACTGCAAACCGTGCCAGCCGCTATAACCACTAAGCCACCGGGTCAATTTCTTTTACAGTATAAAAGGGTACTTTAGTAGCGTTGCGGTGGCTTGTAAATCTCCAAAAGGAAATTGCATTACTGTTACATCAACTGTATAGGCCAAAATTGTCATACTAGATATTTCTATAGATGCAATATAGAGCAAATTGGAGAAATAAATGCGCCACTTTCTATGGACGTACCTACTACCTTCTTTGGCTAATTATAGAACCTCGATTGGTAAGCCCGAAACGTTCTATGGGCTTCTATACAGCCAACTATTGTTAGTTGGGTGGGTTACTTAGTCGAGTCTTACTACATACCTACACGGAAGGAAATGCAGCTAATATAGGTATTCTAGTGAAGCCCTGCATCAGCACAGGTCTATAATTATTGATTTCTAGATTTAAATCATGCTTCTAAATTTTCTGATGTAATGTAGGTACTACCTACTTACCTAACTACATATGTATTGTATCCCTAACGTATAAAATCCCTACTTGGATGTTTCAAAATAGTACTTACAAAGCTGTATTCGCTTAAAATAAGAATGCTTTTAACCATGCTTTTATACCGTAACACAATCTGCTTCCGCCGTTCTTAAGTGCTCGTTATTTTTGTTACTAATGCTTTGCGTTTTCTTACTATAGTCCTAATCATACAGAGAGTAAGAGAACTTGCATAATCTTCATCGCCACCTCTGCTGTTTGGACTAAAATCGAACTTTTATCAAATAAAAATTTTCGATACATTATCGTTTAGGTATCAGAGAGGAATATGTAGGTACTTATAGTACCTAGGCCTACTTACTACTAATACTTAGTAAGTATTTTAATTACGGGTCTAATCATCGAAATATCTCCATGGTTCTAATATTACTGCACCATGTTACATACGCAGCAATGTGTAGTCGCAATGTATTCCTGAAAATTTATTATTCATAAACACTGCTGTAAATGTGTGGTGTGAATTCGTTTATAACGTTTGCCCTAGTTTACTTACTCGTAAATCCTAAACTTTACTCTAATACCTTCTAGTGTATAAACTACGCGTGTTGATGCGGCTTCACTAGAATACTTACATCAGCTGCAATTCCTTCCATGATGTTATAAGAGTCGACTAAGGAACTAAATCAATCTCTCAAGCGATAAGCTAACAACTTGACGCTGATCATTAATATGAATACATCAGCTGCAATTCCTTCCATGATGTTGTAAGAGTCGACTAAGGAACTCAATCAATCTCTCAAGCGATAAGCTAACAATTTGACGCTGATCATTAATATTGTCCATATGCTAAACGTGGATCTAAGCCCTCTCTTTGATCCTGCAGATCTGGCTATCGATCGATATCGGGAACACAGCTGTGTTCACGTATGGTATGTAATACGATACTCAAAAAAAGTTGATCTCAAGGAGACGATTTAGCGACGAAAACATTATTTCTACCTATCTACGGCTACAGATCGTAGTTTACACATTAAAAACACGATTTTATCAGTGTCCGAGCACTTGCGTAGTCAAATTAAGTTAAGAAATCAAGTTAAACTAAGTTTATAAGTAAATATTCTGTGTAGGTACGCTAATGCAAATTTTACCAGATCCGCTTTCATTGTTCGTTGTCGTGACGCTGCTGCCTCCAGACACAACGCCCAACATCGCTGGAATGTGATGAAAGCGATAAGAGGAGGTCATTCACATTTCCATCTTTAAAAATAGCAAGCCAGAAAAAAGTTACCTATGTGCTTTTTGCTGTCATCGAAAACATCGCAGAAATTCTAATTTCATTGGTATGAATCGTAGAATGAACTGAATATCTCATGAGGTGAGGTGAATGACCATCACCAATCCATCCATATCCGTTGGTTGGTACACCTACTAATTAACTATTTTTTGGAAGTGCCTGGCATATACATATACAGGATGTAACAAAAAGGGTATGTTAAGCGAAAAGCTACGTAAATAGCCCACTGTAGAGAACCTATCCACAAAATTTGAGACGCGTAATATATATAGGTACCTAATGTTATCTACTTAGGTAGGTATTTATTTTAATTTATTTAGGTAAAATGGCATGGCTAGGCCACAGGGCGCTTTGCCGTTCGGGCTAAAGTACCGTAGTTAATTTTAAATGACACGCACGACACGTCCTCTCTTCTGGTTCCTGATAAGTAATACAAGGCAGCATGTATGTTACCATTTTGCCAATAAAATTATGCTAGGATAATGCATTTTGGTGCAAGTGGGGCCAAGTTACCTATGTCGCATAGAGTAGAATAACTATGTCGTAAGAGTCGACTAAGCATCTCGGGAATTCTCTCGGGCACGCCTGATAAACTAGCAACTTTACCTGATCTTTAACATCTGCTATGCTAAACGTGTATGTGGAATATCCCTTATGATCCTGCAGTTCTGGTTACCCTGTTACGGGGACACAGCCGTATTTACGTATTCACCGAAGCAGATTGAGGCTGCGTTGGCGCATGATAGATGATAACAGTAAAGTACCTCGATAAATCTACCTTGCTAGGTAATAAATGTAGGTACCTGTAAGTATGTCGTCAACTACCTACAAGATCAAGGTCGGTATTTGTCACGGCAGGTGGGCAACCAGATTGTTGCCGTGCTTCCTTGTTTTTACTCTCAGCCTCCTAATGTTTCTGCAATTCGATACTTTTAGTCAGATTCTTGTACACGGATCTCACGAAAGCCTGTTTGCATTAACTTTACATACCTATCCTAGGTGCAGGTAGACTGTAAGTAGAAACTTTTGACTTGCATTACGTTAAAAACACCATCTTGACAACAGCATTATCATAGGTATTGGGTAGGTACCTAATTACATAGTTAATTAATACAGTAGTTTCCTCAATAGAAGTCCATCTAAGGACATACAGATATCGCGATTCAATCGGTATTGTGCTAGCGTGGGATGTGTCGCCCACGCATTACTTAGTATCTACTTAATGAATAAACACCACATTGTAGCTATACCTTTAGTATGGTGCCTTCAACATAAGCACCTAATTAACACACACACTCAACTTAAAAGTCCAATTTGTAGATGTATAAGACAAATTGTGCTGATGCATGCAAGGGAACATATTTTTTATCAATTATTAGTATTGTCGTCAGACACATTATAGAAAGTTAAAATCTCAATCTTCAGGTGTATTCTCTAGACTAAACAGGTGGTTATGAAAATTAACAGATGTTGAAGGGACAGTTAAAACTGTAAACAAACAAAGATAAAAGTAGATAGATTTATTATAATTTATATTATACAACATCAAGAGTAGTGAATAACTAAGAAACACTTCTGTCAGAATGGACCATAGAGATGTTGTAATGTATGACAAACAAAATAAGTTGGTCCCAATAACAATAACATTTAGTATACTGGAAATGCATGAACAGAAAAGTGTGCAATTTATTGAAGTAAGCTAAAAGTAACACCAAACCTATATGTAACATACTACCATGTTAGATTTAATTAGAGCTACATTAAAATAAATATATTGCCAAATCAAATTGGCTAAGAACATAGCTATAATTACAGAGTTTATTATTGGTGTATTGTGCAAATAAGTAGTACAATATTAAATCAGAATACCAAAAATTTGTGCTAAACTGGTTGAAAATTGTGTGATGCAGTTTATGTTAACAATTAATTAAATAGCAGTAGGTATAACATTTAGTATTAGTTAAAAATTACATTACAATAACAATAGACATAATTTTTATAGATAATATAAATTTCTTTATGTAAACTTCATGTAAAAATATCAGTTCTATTTAAATAGCCAATACGAGCTCGGAAAGTTAGTTTAAACCTTTTTATACTACTCTTATGAATAGAAATATAACATTGGCCTCAGTAATGAATAATCTGTTTTTGTATAGTATATGCAAATACCTACTACTTACTACAGTATAAAAGTCCTAGCTTTGTATCTTCACTTTGTAAGTTCACAATGCAAGATATATCAGTATTTATTTTGAAAGTAACATTTTAAAGTGGACATTGCCCACTGTGTATTCCTTATAATTACAGCTATTTTAATAACATTAATAAACTTTTGCACACCTTGCAGTAGAATGTATATTTTATATGTAACTCAATGTATATGATGTGTGCTTTCTTATACTGCTCACAGGCAAAATGTTATCACAAAATAGTTTCTTTAAAGTTCAGTCATATTTCGTTTGAGTAAGATAGCCGTTATAACCATTGTTTAGTAACTCTATGATTATCTTAATTTACATGCATGACATCATTAGGTATAGGATTGAATTAGTCATATAGTTCCAATGTCCGCTAACTCCACTTTAAAAAAAAAATTGACGGTTTATGTTTGTACATAGTCTATGAAATTTCAAATTGTTTACTAAAATAAAGTGTATACCAACCACCGGTAAATCCCGTACAAATGTGGAATAAACTTTTCGATTGCTTTCAAAATTCGCTAACTCCAACAGACAATTTGTTCCAATGGCCGTCAACTCCGTTTTCGACCAATCAGCATGCGCTATCCCGACGCGTCCAAGATGGCGATTCTGTGTGAAAGCAGTGCTTTTCGTTGTTTTAAAAATTGCGTATTTTTATTAAAGTTATGGAAGAATTTGGTCGAAAAAGCAGCTCCTAATAAAGGTAAGTCAGCCAGATTTATGAAAAAGAATAAATTAAAGGAACAAAGGTACGTTAAAAGTATGGTCGGTTACTATGGCTAGTGTAGGTTGAGTGTAAATATACAGAGTGTTACTTTTTTGTAGGAGTACAACCTACTTATTTTCTTAAACATAGTGCTTACTATAGGTTTGTTTATTGTTTTTGAAGTTGTATGATTGTAGTAACTTCCAAATATCCAAATACTTTATTTTTAACCGACTTCAAAAAAGGAGGTTATCAACTCGACTTTTTTTGTATGTATGTTATTCGATATTTCCGAAAATAGTGAACTAATTTTCAAAATTATTATTTTATTCGAAAGGGTATAGCCCCGAGATGGTCCCACGGGCACCAAGTCAGGATCTGATGATCAGATCTTGGATAAATCGAGGTAACTCATCAAACTTTAAAGGCACACTTGCAGTTTTTGCGGTATTTTGTAATTAGATGGAGAACAAATCAATAGAGAATACTACCCGAGGTATTATCCCCCCCCTTGGGGGTACTGAAACTCGGTTAGATTTTTGTTAAAAAGTATTATTATTTCCAGGTACACACCTCAAGATTTGCCTGTTTATCCAAAGTGTAGGCATAATACCAAAAGTTTGAAGTGTGGCTCATTGTCAATGTGTGACTTGTTGAATATACATAAGCATTATTATGATAAAAAAGATAAAATACACCAAGATAATTTTATTTTGAAGTACTGTGTGACAAAAAATGTTCAAAGACGTCGACCTAAAAATGGTACCCGGGGCTTGAAAAATATGAGTACAACATACTACCTTTACAAAAAATCTGATAAAAAAAATGTGCGTGTCTGTAAAGAAGCATTTATGTCCATTCTAAATATAAAAAAGGACAGAATTTTAGGAGTCCTACAAAGATCACACAAGTCAGCCGGGGCATCAGCAAAAGAGAATAGAGGCGGAGATCACCGATCTCAAAAAAACGAAAGCAAACGTGCAGCTATAAACACTTTTATACAGTCGTTCCAATGTAGAGAATCGCATTATTGCCGAGGAAAATCAGCAGAGAGAGTGTACCTAAGTAGTGAACTCAATATTAAAAAAATGTGGCGACTTTATAATAGCAGTGCATCTCATGAATTTAAAGTAAAGGAATCGTTTTTTAGGAAAGAATTAAATCTAAACTATAATATAGGTTTTGGGAATCCTCGGACTGATGTATGTTCTCGTTGCACAGAATTATTAGAGAATATAAAGGTGGCTAAGACTAATGAAGAAAAACAGTCTTTAATGGTAACTAAACGAGTACATAATTTGAAAGCAAAAGCTTTTTACGCCTTATTGAAAGAAGAAGACAGTCAAATGATGACACTTTCTTTTGATTGCCAGAAAAACCATTGTCTCCCGAAGCTTCCTGATCAGTCGGCATACTTTAGTAGGCAGTTTAATTTTTATAATTTTATAATAGTCATTGGCACCTCAAATAGTAAGTTGACTACTGAAAACGTTTGGAGTTACTATTGGTACGAGACAGAAAGGCCAAAAGGCTCGAATGAAATTTCTAGTGCAGTTTACCATACTTTAAAAAATCTGAATATACCCACAAATGTTAAAAAGTTGAGACTGTTTGCTGATGGCTGTGGTGGGCAGAACAAAAATTCGATTTTAATTGGTATGTGTTCCAAGTGGCTATATTCTAATGCACCAACCCAGTTGAAAAAGATGGAAATTATTTCCGGTAGTTGGTCATTCTTTTCTCCCAGCCGATAGAGTGTTCGCCAAAATAGAAAAGGACATTCGGAGGAAAGAAGTAATCATGAAACCACAGGAATATGTAGAAATATTATCTGTTTATGCGAAAACATTTCACTTGTCGGAAGAAGTGCCTGTTTTAGACTGGAAAACCGTAACAAGTGCCATACTTAAACCTACAGGTGGTTGGCATTTCGGCTTTAACATTTCAAAGAGATTTTTATTATTTAAGGGAAAAACTAATGTTGCTGTACAAGGAGAAGAAAATTATAAAAGCGAAAGAAACGATAAAAAGTTAGTTACCAAGAAAGGTAAAACTGTATGTAACATAACACCCACAGCTTTGCCTGTGGGAGTAAACTTGAAAAAGGAGAAAGTTAACGATGTTTGTAAATTACTGCAAAACCATTATGGGGAAAATTGGCGAGACTTACCTGAGTTGATTTTTTATTATAATGCTGAACAAGCCTTTCATAATAACGCCAATGAAGATCAAAATGATGACAATGATTGTGCGTGCGAAGAAATAATAGAAAATGAACAATTTGTTTAACAAAATAGTTAAACAAATTGTTCATTTTCTACTCCTCTATTTTTCTGTTTATTATATTTTTTACGTAAAAACAAATGTTGTTTTTTTACACCCTGTATCTAAATAATATTGTTGTTAGGTACAAATCCCGCTATATCCATTAGCAGTTTAATCCGCTAACTCCAGCTGTTAATTACAAATTCCGCCAACTCCATTTTTAAAATACAAAAAATACTATGTACATTGTTAGGATTACGTAAGAAAGAGTTTTAAAATAATTAAAAAAAACAATTTTAATAAAACAACTAATTTTCTCTAAGAAAAACTTTCAATGAACTATGAAACCGGTTTTTGGTTTGTACTGAAAACTCGTTTCGTATGGAGTTAACGGATATTGGAACTATATGACTCAATTAACATGACATGTTACAAATTGATAATTATCGCCCAGCAGGAGGAGCCTCAGTGACCGCTGCCGCATTGTTCGTATTTGATGAATTCGATGAGCCACTCGTAGCCCACACGATAATAATGATAAGTAACACCCCACCAATAGCACCCATAATCAGCATCATCTTTAGGTTTTGCCACCAATACTTTCTTTTAAGCTTACCAGCTTGCTGCTCAAATTGCGCTGCTCCATGTTGGAGGGCATCTGCTCTATTGTCTAGTTCGGACAATTTTTGATCCCTTTCCAAAACTTTCTCAACATTGACACGCATTATACCAACAACTTCGTCAACTTTCGCTTGCGTCTGAGCTAAACGCTTGTCACTCACTCTGGGTCCTGAGCTTCCACCCTGGTCTTCCATTTTAGCAAGTTATTGTCGATAAAGTTGAAAAATACAACAAACAACCTGGATGAATCACAGCAAAAAAAGTAGGTACGCAGGAAAACGTAAATATGGCGTTTGATGAACGATGAATGAATGAGTGAATTGAATGCATTTTTTTTTTGTTTGTTTAGTTTATCCCGAAGGAAAGGCAAGGGGAACTAAGCCCATACAGCCATTGTCTTTAGTAAATGATTTCTGAATTAATGATGGATGATAATGATGAATGGAAACGTCGGGAAAATCCTCAAGAACAAGTGTAAAGTTAGTCAAAATTAAAAATAATTGTATAAACAACTTACATGGGCCCATGAAGAGATCGTATTCCGGCTAAAGTTTTACTCAGCTAACCTGCGTATAAAACCATGCACACGCACTAGATTCACATCACAAGTAATCAAAATATAACTTATCTACCAGAAAACATCACTTTATGGACACAAGCAAGCCATTTACAAATATTTTTTGATTTTCACAAGAAAATTACACCTGCACCCTTCCAGCTTTTTCCGCCGAAAATCTGAATTGAATGCAGTTTGACGTTAGTTTTTTAGTTTATCCCTAAGGAAAGGCAAGGGGAACGGAACTAAGCCCATACAGCCATTGTCTTTAGTAAATGATTTCTGATTTTATGATGGACTAGCAGCCGCCCACGACTTCGTCCGCGTGAGGGGGCGTTGTACCCGTGCGAAGCTGGGCAGGTTGTTGTATAGACTGTAGCCTTCCTTGGTAAATGGGCTATCTAACACTGAAAGAATTTTTCAAATCAGACCAGTAGTTCCTGAGATTAGCGCGTTCAAACAAACAAACAAACAAACAAACTCTTCAGCTTTATAATATTATTATAATATTATAATATATTAGTATAGATGATAATGATGATGAATGGAAACGTCGAGAAAATCCTCAAGAATGGGTGTAAAATTAATTCAGAATCAAAATGAATCGTAGAAACAACTTAAATGAGCCGATGAAGAGATCGTATTCCGACCAGGAGATTTGGTATCTCCTCTCTATGATTCCGACTAAAGCTTGACGTGAGTTTGACCCGGTTTGACCATAGAGGAACTGACTGTAGACTAGTATAGACTATTGAAGACGGATGGCAACGGCCCAGCTGTTTTGTTATAATTTTAAATTTCTTTCTATCGCTCCTTACGAAAAAAAAAACTACAGAGAAAAAAAATAATTTACCTACGAAAAAGGGATTCGGCGGGAAAAGCTGGAAGGGAGCGGGTGTATGTGATTTTCTTGTGAAAATCAAAAATTATTTGTAAATGGCTTGCATGTGTCTGTAAAGTGATGTTTACTGGTAGATAAGTTATATTTTGATTACTTGTGATGTGAATCTAGTACTTGTATATACCTATAAGTATACTTGGTTTTATACGCAGGTAAGCTGAGTAAAACTTTAGCCGGAATTACGATCTCTTCATGGGCCCATGTAAGTTGTTTCTGCAATTATTTTTCATTTTGGCTAACTTTACACTTGTTCTTGAGGATTTTTCTGACGTTTCCATTCATCATCATCATTATCATCCATCATATGTTTAGAAATCATTTACTAAAGACAATGGCTGTATGGGCTTAGTTCCCCTTGCCTTTCCTTGTAAAAAAACATAGATAAACTAAAAAAAAACCTACCAAAAAGGCTCAAAAAAAGTCTATAGTAAAGACTGAAATTAAAAGAGATACTTATTTAATGTATATAGGTAATTAAAATAAAAATGACACTATAAAAAATTGGACGGCCTTTCTCTCTTAGGAATTTATTTCTCTGTTGATTAATAATGTCCTATGAAGAAGAGCCTTTTGAGATATGAGAATAAAAAAGAGTAATGTCACACGAACACGAATTTTGATTGTGTGATATTATTCTTATTCTTTATTGCACGTACACGAAAAATAATGTTTTCTTCTTCACGTATGTACAAATAATTTCTAATTTTCCGCGGTTATCTTGTGATACGTTTCGCTTGTCCTACCTATTATTATGTGATATTAACTATGTGTGTGTAAGAAACATCAAACACCAAAAGGTGCAAACAAAAATTGCGCCTAAGCCATGCAAACATAAATTAAAAGTTAAAATTTTTTTATATTCTGTGATGATAAATAATATAGTCTGTGGATTCGGCGGGAAAAGCTGGAAGGGAGCGGGTGTAATTTTCTTGTGAAAATCAAAAATTATTTGTAAATGGCTTGCATGTGTCCGTAAAGTGATGTTTTCTGGTAGATAAGTTATATTTTGATTACTTGTGATGTGAATCTACTGCGTGTGCATGGTTTTATACGCAGGTAAGCTGAGTAAAACTTTAACCGGAATACGATCTCTTCATATCTTGTAAGTTGTTTCTGCAATAATTTTTCATTTTGACTAACTTTACACTTGTTCTTGAGGATTTTCCCGATGTTTCCATTCACCACCATCATCATTATCATCCTATAAATTCAGAAATCATTTACTAAAGACAATGGCTGTATGGGCTTAGTTCCCCTTGCCTTTCCTTCGGGATAAACTAAACAAAAAAAAAAATAGTCTGTGACAGACAGGGATTTGGTATCTCCTCTTAGGATGGATTCCAAGCTCTGAACAAGAAATTGAAACATGAAAAAATGACAGCCTCCCCCCCTTGTTTTCCCACAAGGGATCCCTTACATAGCAAAAAAATACCCTATAATGTATATAGATAAAGACGTTGAAGGCATAAATATAATATTATCATGAAAAACTTGGATTCGGCCTTTTGAAAATGTTTACATATTTAATAGAGTAATGAAATGTATTTAATGTAATCTTGTTGATTATAAATAAAGTGTCCATAATATAGTAAGAACCTTCGCGGTAGCAAAAATTCTGTATTTTAAGGAATGTTCTGTTGCTATGTAATGGTATCCCTGGGTAGCACATGACAATTTTGTCAAATCATGTCAAGTCGATTTGTTTGAATCGCTTCGCATATTTGTGTGGACTAAATAAGATATTTTGGTGGTATTGATATAAATACAGTAGTGAAATGTATTGTTCGTGGTTGCAGAAGCGAGTGGCATCCAGGATCCAACTTATTATATCACTCGTAAGTACAAAATTGAATTTCCAAACTATGGCCCTAGGCAAAAACTTAAACGGCAAATTTTAGGCAATATTCACTCTTGCTTTTTTAAATATTTGTCACAAAACTTTATTTAGTTAGTTGCTTATCCTCATAATCCCAATATTTGCTTCTGAAGCTACTTTTTAAACATTTTCTGTGTATTGTATATTTTTGAGTAGGGTGCACATACTTTTCCATAACAAGAGACCGACCCTACAATGAATTTATTTTGAAATGTTATACTTTTTATTATCATATATAACATTATAAATGTGAAAGTAACTCTGTCTGTCTCGCTTTTACGCCTACTGCCGCCATTTACTGAGCGGATTAATTTTAGTGATAATTTTCTCTGCGTAGCTTTAGGTGGACCCAGAAAAGGTTTAAACGCCTAGCTTGGTGGCGCCTGTCACTGTAACATTTTGTAATCACTAGTTAGTATAGGTGCTAAAATTTAAATTTTCAGATAATCAAGGAAACCTATGGATTATAGTAACGTTACAGCTACCGAAATATTATATCACTGGATCAATTACTGGCAGATAGAGCACAAAACATTTGTCGTTCATTACAAAAACATTTATCGTTCTTATGCACAGCTTCAAAGAACGATGGAAAAACTTGTGCAAATAAAATAAAAGATATTTAATGGTTATTTATTTAATAGTTGTTAAATCCCTTTAATCTAAATAAGACACTAAAGCACTTAAAACAACGTTTCTTATTTGTACGTATGCAATAGTGGTACGAAATATAAGTATTCATAATTATGTACTCGTAAATATACCAATTTACATTCCAGGTCTTTAGGATCACGGACAATATCACAATGGCTAAGACCATCCTTTTTTATTTTGTAAATGTGTAATGTAAATTGTGCAAATTTTATGTTACCTATTTTTAGGCCAATACAAATTCCATTGGGTTCTCTGCAATTATTCCTACTTTTCTTCAGAAACGGATAATCTAATCTTTACTTATTAATTATTATGTATCCACCATAAAAATTAGCTGTTTAAAAGAACTCAGTTGACCTTCAAAAATGCAAGCATTACATTGATTCACGTTTATGCTACTTAGCAATACTAGGCATTTCCTTACTAGTTAAAAGTGCTATTAAATAACGAAGGGCACTAAAACAGCCCAAAGCTGTAGAATGGAATTACGCTGCATTATAATAGCACAAGTTTATGCTATTATGCAGCATTAGGCATTATCTTACTATTTAAAAATGCTATTGTAGACCCTTAGACATAAAAAACAGCTAAAAGCTGTATGGCATTTACATGACATAATGGTTTATGTTACTAAACAGCATTGAGCATTTATATCCTACTTAAAATGCAATTGTAGAGCCAAATGTACTAAAAACAGCTGAAAGCTGCAAAGCTGCTTTGTGTATTGATGCACTAAAACTACAGGCATTACAAAATCATTTTTATATGCCATTATCCACCCTTATAAAGTGTAAGCCGAGCATCATAATGGTTTCAAAATGCTCATATAAAGCATCAAGATGCTCGGTAAACTCATATAAGAGTTTCTACGAACCTTAAGTTCTACATAAGTTAATTATCCGTTTGTTAAAATGCTTCCTGTGTTACTTGGGTTGTTCGTGGTAGAAATGTCATTGAATGAAATGTCCATTAAAATTAAATTGTGAGTACACTCTACTTTTTCCCCGTCTAGTTTTTCAAGGTCAAATGGGTCAAATTTTCGGGAGGCAGTTTTTAGTAAGAAGCGCTGTTTCCAGCTTGTATACATTTCTATGGTGACAGATAAGCAGTTCGTCTTTACACTTGTTCTTGAGGATTTTCCCGACGTTTCCATTCATCATCATCATTATCATCCATCATAAATTCAGAATACATTTTACTTAATAATGATTAGGCTGTATGGGCTTAGTTCCCCATGCCTTTCCTTCGGGATAAACTAAAAAAAAAAAAAAAATCAGCAGTTCGTTCGTCGTCTTCATTCATTCATTCGTTTCTTTTCTTTCTTTCTGTAGGTATTTCAGTTTGTGTGTCGCGTGTTGAAGATTTTTCATTTTGTACGATAAATAAAACACATTACATCCTATAATAATGGTAAGTGAATATTTTTACGCAATGGCAGCTAATACACTACACCATAAATGTATATTTTTCGTAATATCTTAGTTATGAAACAAAATTCGCACCGCTGTTTCCTCCATTGCACGTGCAGGCATGATATTAACAAAAAAATACTCTTATTGTGGTTTATATTGTTTTCCAGGTGTCCCTTAACCCTATAAGAATATTAAACAATGAAGCAGAAGAAGAGAAAGCTGAAGTGGCTCGTATGTCCAGTTTTATTGGTGCTATTGCTATCGGAGATCTCGTCAAAAGTACTTTAGGTCCCAAAGGAATGGACAAGATTTTAGTGTCATATGGCAGAAACGCTGGTCAGGTATGTTCATATTCGTGTATTTAATTTAAAAGTAAAAAAAATATTTAAAATATGTTTTCACATTGTTAGATCAATGGTTGCCTATAAAAATGTCTTGATAGTCCTTATATTTATATTTCAGGTTGAGGTCACTAATGATGGTGCTACTATTTTAAAATCAGTAGGAGTGGACAACCCTGCTGCGAAAATCCTTGTAGACATGGCTAAAGTACAAGATGATGAAGTTGGAGATGGCACTACATCTGTCACAGTGTTAGGTAAAAGCATGGAATACAAGATGTTATGTCTCCTCTTCATTCATAATGTAAATGTTCAGATTTAGGGTTGGATGCCAACAACCTTTGTCACCTTCATGCTTCATGTAAATCAATCAATTATAAATAATGGAAACTCAATGGTACCTTATGTAACTATAGTTTTTGTATCCACATCAACACTTATTTATAAGTGCTTTGCACTGTGCAATTTTATATTCTAATATATATAAACCTTCCTCTTGAATGACTATTTATAAAAACCGCATCAAAATTTATTGTGTAGTTTAATAGATCAAAGCATACTTAGGGACAGACAGTGGAATGTGACTTTTTTTATACTTTGTTATGATTATGATATTTTAGCGGCTGAACTTCTCCGAGAGGCTGAGAAGCTTATTGACCAGAAGCTCCACCCTCAAACAATTATTGCTGGATGGAGGATTGCTGTGGATGCTGCCAAACAGGCCCTTTCTAATGCTAGTTTTGATCATCAGAAGAACTTAAATGATGCAGCTCTGCGTGCGGACTTGGAGAACATTGCACGAACAACTCTGAGCTCTAAAATCTTGTCAAATCACAAAGAGTAAGTCAAAAGCAAATCCAAAGTCAATTTGATAAAATTAAGTTAAAAAAGTAAGACCCTTAAGTTTATTATGCAAGATACAGGATCACATTACCTGTGACAGATGGTGACTTAAAGCCAATAAGTTTTTATCCTTTATTTTTTAGACATTTCACAAAGTTGGCAGTAGATGCAGTTTTGCGTCTCAAAGGGTCCGGCAACTTGAAGGCTATTCAGATCATTAAAATTCCTGGTGGCTTACTAGAGGAATCCTTTTTGGATGATGGTTTTCTTCTAAATAAGAAGGTATTTTACACACATTATTATCATAGATTCTTAAATTGATGAACATCTGAATTTATGATTTTACTCTTTGCAATAGATTTTTCAAAAAGGGGTTTTTTAACTAAAGTAAATCACTTAAATGCTGATCATTATTGTTACTTACATTATAATTTATATACTTTTGTCCTTTAATTTTTATTCAACATCCACAGCAATGTTATGAGTCCTGCCTACTGTAACATTTATATTATTCTGAATGGTTTTCCACTCCCTTTTCCATTACACAGTAATATGCTTTTTTAATTTTTTATGTGAAATTGTTGTATACTGACAGTTGAGAAAATTTATCCTAAAGAGTACCTGTTTAAAATAAATCTTGAATGTTTTTTTTTCACCCAGTACACAACACATTAACCTAGTCCCACATTAAGATCCCTAAGGTCTTGTATCGTGTCATAAGTTCCCTACCGGAGACTTCTCTTTGTTAGCTCATTTATGTCATAATATTCCAGGTTGGAGTCCATCAACCAAAGCGTATTGAGAACGCTAATATTCTGATTGCGAACACTCCCATGGACACTGATAAGATCAAGGTGTTTGGCTCCACCATCAAAGTAGACTCAATGGCCAAGATTGCAGAGTTGGAAGTTGCAGAGAAGGAGAAAATGAAGGACAAAGTCAACAAGATCCTCAACCACAAGTGCAATGTCTTCATCAACAGGTGAATATTTATTTTATTTTATTCAAAATGTTTATATATCTAAGGGCTAACTTTATTCTTCTGATAGGCTATCTGATGTTTGGAAAAATCAGCCCTAAATGTTAAAAAAATAGATATATAATGTAATTACCTACTATTATTTACGAAGGCTAATAAGCCTACCCTTATATTCTATATGCCAAATTGATTTTGCTCTACGTTTTTCCTAATTAATAGGTAGGTAATTAATGTAAATATATCTATACTTATAACCATATAAAATCAGAGGCATATCGTTACCATTTCAGACAACTAATCTACAACTACCCTGAGCAGCTATTTGCTGATGCTGGTGTGATGGCAATTGAACATGCAGATTTTGATGGTATTGAGCGGCTCGCTTTGGTTACCGGAGGAGAGATTTGTTCCACCTTTGATTCTCCTGAAAGAGTCAAGCTAGGCCACTGCAAGGTTATTGAACAGGTGAGGGAAATCATAAATAAATTGAATAACATATTTTATGTTAGCTCTAAGTTATTTTTAAAAATCAAGGTTAAACTTAACTTAATTTCAACTACTCACAAGTTTTTATTTGTTGGTTTTATTTAGAAACTATTTGCAGTCACTTCCTTATAGATTTGATTTCAACCATTCCTTGTTTGCTCTTATAGACTTATGTTATTATAACATACATAAGTATATAATATAGACACAGATGTTTTTCCGAAATGAGTTGAATGCCAGAACTGCAGGATCAAAAGGGAGGTCCCACAGCCATAGCAAGGACAGATGTTGTAAAAAGAGAATACTATGGGGCTTAGTAAGTGATCATATATCTGCTTGCGAAGAACTGGATCAATGTATGGCATGTTGAACATGGTTTTTAACAGCATGATTTTGTGAGTAAAGGAAATAACCACTTGCGGGAAAAAACCGTAATGCGGCGTAAGCCTAAAAGACAGCAAGACGCAAACGGCTGGCAAAAATTAAAAATAATATTTTACTGATTATTATACCAATGATTATACAGTCCATCTTATTAATGTAAACTATGAATAAACCCACAGGTGCTGATCGGCGATGAATGCCTAATCCGCTTCTCCGGTATCGCGTTGGGCGCCGCTTGCACCGTGGTCATCCGCGGCGCAACTCAACAAGTCATTGACGAAGCTGAGAGGTCTCTTCATGACGCGCTCTGTGTGCTTGCTGCCACTGTCAAGGAGCCCAAAGTTATCTATGGAGGAGGTAAGACAAAACAAATGAAGGTGCACCACACTGGTGTGTTGCATTATTTCTTGATGGAATTAATAGAGGTATGTCACTCGTCAAGTCACGTGATGAATGCCAACAGCTATTAGTGTGAGTCGATGTCAAATGATGTAGCATTGTTTAAGTACCCAGTATGTTTTTTCAAGGGTACAAGTACTTTGACTTAAAATCACGCCCTTTATACCTAAAGAGGTTGGGCGAAAGTGTGCAAATTACACACCAACTTTTCCCCAGTTTTCTTATTGGGAACAACAATACTCAATCTTGCAAATGGTAATGAAATCATCAGCAGCACCACAGTAATATAATAATAACCGTCGTCCGAGGTGGCGTATTTCCTATACCCACCCACATGAATGTATTTATGAGTGTAAAACAATGTGCAGGTGCAAGCGAAATGCTAATGGCTGAAGCGGCATCACTAGCCGCGGCTCGCACTCCCGGCAAAGAGGCCGCAGCGGCCGAGGCCTTCGCCGTCGCCCTGCGTCGCCTGCCCGCGGCGGTGGCAGACAACGCGGGCTATGACAGTGCGGAATTGGTGGCCAGGCTGCGGGCCAGCCATGCGCAGGGAGAGAATACTATGGGGCTTGGTAAGTGATCATATATCTGCTTGCAAATAACTGGATCAATGGCATGTTGAACGTGGTATCTAACTGTGGGCGTCAAAAAAGAACGCAGCGGGCGATGGAGATGTCTATGCTCAGTGTTTCTCTTGGGCTTGGTAAGTCATTTGCTGCTATGCATATAGACCACTATAAAGAACCTATCCACATTTGAGACTCGAAATTACATGTTTACTTTTCAAGTTAGTAGGAGTCTGAGTTATTTATCGATGAACCTATGTTCAGCAATGGACTTTTCATGGCTGACAATAATGATGATGTTAAACGATGTTCTTACTAAAACTTGAAGCGTAATAATGTAGGTACAGAGTAAGCTAGACAGTTTACAATTCTGCCGTCCTGTGAGATCTAGAAAGTTTTCAATTCGGTCATCCTGTGACATCTAGACAGTTTTCAATTCGGCCATCCTGTGAGGTGTCTAGTTTCAACCTGTAAGTTCTAAGACCAGTCTTCAAGCTGTCCCTCCCTTCGCAGACATGGAAAAAGGCACAGTCGGCGACATGAAGAAGCTCGGCATAACCGAGTCGTACGTGGTGAAGCGTCAGGTGCTGGTGTCAGCCGCCGAAGCAGCGGAGGTGATCCTTCGTGTCGACAACATCTTAAAGTCGGCGCCGCGCAGGCGTGGGCCCGACCGTCGCCCGTGCTAACTCTATTACGCACTTTCTTGAAGATTCTGAGACGCTAGAACAGTGTATCCAGTAGGGCAAGCTGATTTCTGACGCTTCGTAACGTCTGACCGTTACAATTAAACCTAAACGTAAAATTTGTCGTATCTGTCCCTTTTCCTCTTAGCCTATGTTAGGAACGGAGAGGGACCGACTTGACTAAGGTTAAGTTTACTTTTAAGGGTGACGGTCAGAATCGACCATATTGTCAAATCTCATAGATTTTGCCTGCGTGACGATGATGTTATGGAGTGTCAAGAGTACTCAAGAGTTCAACTTGCCCTATTAGTTCCTACCTTGATTAATGTCTTGGCTGCTCGTACTAAGTACATTGGTGAGACAGCAATTATCACTCGGTCGAATAAGATGCGTGAGTGTTGAAATGTAAACGAATTTTCTTTGTCACAGACTATAAACCAACCGAACACTTTCTCGCCATTTTACTTGGTATGTCTAATCCAGGCATATCTGAAGTAACTTAAATGAGTGCAAATATTTATATTATACCATTGTTTCAAAGGAACATGGTTGCATTTACTTGATACTGATTGACTTGATTCACTGGATTCATAAAAATGTGTTATTACAATTTTTCCACTGTTTTATAAGCGTCTCGCGTTGTCAGAGTAAGAATAAAGTATAGTTATAATCAGTTATGTATTGTCATATTTTCATATAATGAGATTTATAATTCCGGCGCATCCTTATACAAGTTTGTTACATATCCGCCTAAACGTTTAAAATGAAATACATATCTGATTATGACTGTACTATTGTTTGTAAACAAACCAAGTAAAAACATGCACCAGTGTCGTAAGTTTTCTTGCTTTGCGCTTAGTTATGTAAACTAATGTTCTGCATTTACAACTGGTAATATTTTACGTGTCACACGTTTGTTTTTATGATAGTTACATAGAAACGCTAGCTCGATTCCCTTCTTTATTACCTATAAGTACTGGATACTTACACTTGGTTTAACAAATTAGTATTTAGTTTATTTGGTCATAGCTGCCTTTAAAATGTATTAATTAACAATATTTAATAATAAAATTCAAATATTAATTATTTATGTTTTTTATTAACAAAGTCCCTTTAAATAGAATGAATCTGGAATGAACAATTTTATTTATGCTCTCTTGCTCTAAAGCTCTTGATCTATAGATGCCAAAAGTTAAGATGTATCAAATATGTAGTTCTATCGCATATAATAATCAACTTCTACATTGGTATGCAAGACTCGAACGTTCCATAATAGGTAATATTCAGAACACGCGGCAACTTTGTGATACAGTTAGTCGAAAGTAACTACAATTACACTGAAACTAGTTGCAAGTGTTGAAATTATATTATGTAAAGTTGGAGCAAATTGACAGGCAGACGCTCGTAAGTACCTGCATGCCTAGGTGGTTCAGTGAAAGTGGTTTTCATAGGGTAAACCATTAAACGATCGTAATGTAACGTAAAAAATTTAAAAATCACAGTTTTTTATTTTATTAACATACTTAGCTCAAACCAATGTCTGACCTGGTAAACGTTTTGGTCACTAAACTTTATTAAGAGTTGGCCGTTTAAATATATTAGTCGCACAAACTCAGTCGAGCATATGGCTCTTTAGTCAATTCGCCCTACCCGGAGCTCGGACCATGGGATCAGTTAACCAAACGAATTTATTTTTATATTTTATTTTAGTTATCTGGGAAAAAATCTATTGTTTATTTCAAGTCTGTGTACAGACGTGTTCAAAACTGTTAAGATAAGTATAAATGAAACAACCGGGCTTCATGATATGAACATATTTAAAAATTAAACAGTCTTTTGATTATCACGCATTTTAAAGTAAAAAAAAATCAACAACATTAAGGAAAAAAAAACATAATTCACTTATTATTATACAAAATTAACGTAAGTGTTTTGTAGTTTTCAATTGCATAAAATATATTAACATGTCAATTTTACCAAACAATGACCTAGGTATAGTAATTTCACCGCTCAATAGTTGGTTTATTGTAAAGTCAATTATTCGTTTTTTATTTAATTATTATTGCCGACCATTAAAAATAAATATATAACGAATTTGAAACCTTTTCGTCGCGACTGTCCACATTAAAAATACAGATAGTAGGGCGAGTGGACCAATTCAAACATTCGTTAGGTCGACTGATCCCATGGTCCGAGTTCCGAGTAGGGCGAGTTGACTAAAGAGCCATAATACTTGTAGGTAGGTATATCCCGTGCATGATTTCGGAAATAACATATTTCGTATGCAGTTGCAAAGATTCTAAGGTCATACATTATGGTCGATTCTGACTGCCATTCTTGATTCTAACATTAAAATTAGTTATGTATTTTCCTCTTCATTCTTAATGTTCAGGAAATGACAAATTTTTGTTTATGATTAAGTGTGGCGGTCAGAAAAAGAATCGACGACATTATGGTACACTATTATGGTAATATAAATATGACGTTTGCAAAACTATATTTCTATTTTCTACCTAAAATTTTTTTCTACCATCAGATATATTATACCCACGGTATTCCGTCTATTTGATATAGACTCCTCCCAATTCAATTGTACGTTGGAAATCTTCGGCTATCTGAACTGGGGACTTGTAATGAAATTTTCCTTTATTATTCGATTTATCTGCTCCTTCAATTTTATGTCGCAGCAATAGTGTTAGCCTCTTGTTTAGATCTGCACAGAAGAGAGAAGATTATTTTATACTTACATAGGTACCTACTATACCTTCAGCGACTGATCAAGAGTTCTGTCCGTCCTAGGCTAATAAAATATAACAATTATGACGATTACACGTGTTACGGTCGGCCAAATTCTAAATACCATTTCGTTAGGAAATTCATTATAATAATTATTAGTTACCTACAATTGAGGGTAGGACGATATAAATTTGACATTGACCAACGTACTGTGGGGTTGAAGAAAAGAAGAAAGGGAAAGAGAAGCGACCCGTGAGTGAGACAACACTACTTCCAACAGTTACATACCCACTCATAGCCAAGTCTCTTGAGCATATTATTGCATAGGTAGGTACTTCTTCCTTACTTTATTTCTGGGAAGGTATGATCCCAGAAATAAAGTCCGTTTCACAGAAGAATAAAGAACTAACATTTTTTGCGGTCCCCTTCTTCGGCACTTTCATCTTCTTTCCTTGGCCCTTGCCCTTGCCTTTATGCAGAAAATTTATTCAACTTTGGACCCTAATATTTTGGAAACCAGACACTTCCCAGGTATGCTTCCATGGAGAAAAATTATCATAATGATGAGGAGATTCCGTAGATTTCGGGAACGTTGACGACCAAAAATTACCCTGTATTATTTTTCTTTTCTTTTTCTTTGGGTGGTGGTCACTAGCGGGCAATGGGGATCACCCGATTCTGATTACCCACAAGTATTTTATAAACACAAAATATACATTAGAAAAAGGATTTAAGTAGGAAATCATTACACCAAATGTACAAGTAAAGGCGTAAAAAAGTAACATACTGTATATTTTGCGTCCGTGAAAATTTACATCGGCGAGCCGCAAAAACAAAACACACCTCTCATTCTCTATGCTGTCGCCATACCCACGCGGCACGCTCGCAGCGACGGCGAGGGGAACAAAGCGGGCAGGGAGGACCCTTAACGTATTTCTATTAGTGTTACTTTTGGAGATATGTGGGTGACCACTATTACCCGCTGACTCCCATTACCCGATCTTCCCCTACCTAGTTATTTACATAGTTACTAGCGCTTTCATTTAAAGTAACTATTATTTAATGAAACGCACTATAACAACTCTTGCAACCTTCTGCTATGTTAAAAAATATGTATATACGACTAACATGACCGATATGTGTTGGGGATATGCAAAGAGATGTTTTTTAGATTTTATAATATACCTAACGGAGGTCTGACCGTGTCGTGGGCTCTTGGGCTATAACCATATCGCTTGCTATTCTCTGCCTACCTGCATGATTCCTGATATTTTGTAAGCTGCTCATTATGGTCTATGTATAATTCCCCCGATCTTTGCATACTTCTGTATGCTTAGTGCGATTTTTCTTGGTACATTTTGCTATTCTATTGCTATTATTATTAACTCACTTTTTTGTGGGCTAAAATGAACTTGGAGAGACTCGAAGACGTTTTCCGGTCAAAAGCCAATTTACTCACGAAAGGAAGCTATTTATAGATAGTACCTAATATTATGCCCTTCGCAAGCTGAACCAAGTTAATAGAATAAACTACCGAATAGACACAAAACTAATCATGTTGCCGCATTGAAATGGTTAGTAAACATGCGACTCAACATATTCTAGTTTATGGAAAAGGCAATTCAAATATTGCTGTAATTATGAGCCATTTCGTTCCCACTGAGGCTAATAATGCTCACGTTCGCGGTTTTCAAGAAAACATTTAATTTCACGTCGATTAGTTTATGGGAACTATATTTTCTGTCACCAAAATTTATATTTGTCACCAAGTTGTATCACCAAATAATTAGATCTATCGCCACGAAATATTTTCGTTCTCAGATAAACAAATGTGTTCCCAGGTATGAATCACCACATTAATGTTAATATATGTGTAAAATAAAAGATGGATCACCAAAGAAATTGTAGTGCATTGATTGAATATAAACGTCATTCTCACAATAATAGTTTTGTTACTTAAATAATAGGTTTGTCCTCAAAATGATAGATCTGTCACCAAATACTTGCAAATTTAGCTAATTGCTTATGGTTACCTGTTTGGCGGATCCGAATCTGGCAATATAGGTTAGAAGAATGACCGTCGCCCGTCGCCGCCGCCGATTTCTTCGGTGTTAGGTTACATGTTTAAGTCCAAGACGATTTCTAGCGACAAAAATATGATTTATTGGTGATCACTTTTAATTAATTTGCTTCAATACTTATTAGGACAAACCTATTAAAATACATTCAAAAATATTAATTTGGTACTAGACCTTATATCTTCATGATTTTAGGTGATTTTTCGTGGAACTGATTTTATATTGTTTGATGACTAGATTTTGGTGACAAATCTATTATTTTGGGGGCAAACTCTATTATTAAGGAAACAGAAAACGACTTCAATTGGTGACAGCTTAAATCATACCCAAAAATAATGTGCTCGATATCACCTTGAATACTTATTAATCCTCTAATAATGAAGCTTTATTTTAATGGAAAAATTTTGCTAAAGCGGTCAAATAAATTTTAAGTTTATGTTGTCAACCGAAGCCATATTGGATTTAGTTGGGATACAGCATGTAACAACAACGTGTGCAAATTAGGTAACGTACCAATCAACCCACCCCATAAATAGGTATTTTTTTTTAATATATCCCATGTACAATTCTACTACGCAGATACATACTGGGTGTAAAGACAACTTTTTCTTTTAATACCTCGTACCTATTCTTTGTAATATCACGATCATTTTCGGATAACAAACATTTTTTCAAGATACCATTTCAAAATGTTATAATGTTAGTTTTGTACGTACATTTGTACTTTGAGCATTAAGCGAATACATTGCTTGCAATAAAATGTCAGTATTTTTTCATAATTTTTTGTCGTTTCCCAAGGTTGGTTCCATAGAAGAAAATGATCGTAACCTTTCAAAGAATTTGAGGTATTAAAACATCGTTGTCTTTTTACACCCTGTATACACACGGCTGTGTTCCCGATATGGGATAGCCAGAACTACGGGATCATAAAGGAGATCCCATAGCCACATTTACCTATCGTAGTAGAAATATTATGTTAATAAATCAATGACAAGGTGCTAGCATATCGCCTGATATGAGAGAATGACCGAGCTTTTTAGTCGACTCTTACGATGGATTTTTTTTGCGTAGAGATCTGATGATAACATTTTACAATAAATATCCTCCACAGCGTAAAATTAAAATAACAAAACTGGTTAAGATACTATGCAGCGACTCGGGGCTCGGGACACACGCAGCCTAGGGCTTACAACTTTATTCTCAGCCGCAATTACGATGCAGTCGTGCTTTTTGCGCCATTCCGGAATATTCCAACAACTGCAAACATTCGTCATTAGTTTACATTATGCACTAGGATGTTTTTCACCGTCTGCTTTTTAATTAAGTGCCTTTGAACTGCGTTCTTGAGGCACTTTGTGTAGACTTATTGACCAGGCTACTTAGTTAACTATGGAAGGCAACTCTATATACCTACCACAGCTTTCATTATAGAGCTCTATAAAAAGTTGGATACCTATGTAATAAATTAAGAAAATATTATTAAAATTTTGATTAATATTGAAACTTAGCATATTAGAAACTACCTTAAATACCCCTGACCTATTCTCTACTGATAGAAGATTAAAATACAGTTTGTATAGCTAATAGGCAGTTACTCCAGGCAGATTCAGAAATGGACATTCTTTGAAAATGTTGAGGTACTCTCACCTACTGGCTAGCTCCCTACCACCTAGGCACATTTCCAGTGTGTGTTTATTTGTTGGCTTAAATGCAATATTCTCAGCATAAAGGCGCCATGCTAGGTCTTTGGTTTGACTAAATTAAATAGGAAAAAATAGGTAGGTTCTGCTCAAAAGAGTAAAAAGGAGTCTCTTTTCATATGCATCAGCAAAAACAATATTAGTAACACCGAAGGGAGGGATACAGATGAAAACAGATAGGTTACGATTAACTTTTCATAACATTACCCAGACGCGGACTTACAAGTATGCATATGTAATGTTTACGAAATCACACAAAGACAAGAAAAACGGCTCTCAGAACAGTTCTAGCCACTCCGCCTGTTGCGTACGTGATTACTCTCTGAATATTCCACTTTATCGGCCAATCTTCTGTTGTCGTGACGATGCAAGGGGTCGTGAATAATTTAGTTGGGTGGAGGTAGATGTAGTATTTACCCAAAATTCTCTACGACGACAAAGTGACAAGATACCGAGGGTTGTGCCCGTTAAAAATGGACGCATAGTCAATCAAGATCCGTGCGTTGGGTTGACACGGTCGGTGTAAGTAACACGAAAATGGGAAAAGAATTAGAGTATTTTCAGACTAAGGGTCGCACTCGAAATCGTGAACTTGCTGAAAAGTATTTTATTAGTAGTATGTAACTGCCAGACTGTATTCTAAATAGATCAGCGCATACCCAAGTAGCACAAGAGGCTGTATAGCAACTGAATATTGGACTACAATTACCCTTGAAGTGGTATAAGAAAGCTGCATAAAAGCTGATTCCGAGCTTATTCAGCCCTTAAACCACTTAAGGGGGGAAACCAGTTTAGACCGATCAAAAAATCGACTTTATTTTTATTGCATAAATCGTTAGTATAACTCGTCAAGAATATGTGGTCAAAATTGTTTGACCTGGGGTAGAACTTTCTCGAACGTTTACGATATTTCGACAGAGCGTCGAGCTTGGCTAGTTCAGCTCCGGCTTTCTTACCGAGTGTTGTCAAAATGTCAGCGTATCCGAAAGGTTCCCGTGAGTTTACCGAACGACGTGGTAGACCACGTAAGAGATCATTCCATGGTAATCAACACACCAGAGTGATAAATGTATATATGAATAAAATTAATAATTTTATATAATTAATAAAAAATAATTACTGCCTCGAATCTTGTTTAGCTACATTTTATTTCAAACGCGTTTTTCTCGAAACGACTTTTTTTCCACTTGTGGGCATTCTAGCTTGAAAAGTTATTGACCAATCGTTCTGAAATTTGGTGTGAACATTCTTTATTCAATTCAAATCTAGATGAACCTAATTCTGGAATTATATGATTATTAAAAATATGTTTTTTTATGCGAAAAAGGTGAAAAAATATGGTATAAAAACATAACATTGTCTTCAAACACCTCAAAAAAGTGCAATTTTCAATTTTTTTTTACACAATCAGGTTCATATTCTTAGGAAATATGTTGTTAACGAAAAAAAAAAAATGTGATGATTACAGATGAAAATTGCTACCACAGGAATGCCCACCAGCAAAATACTCCGATGGTAATCGTCCATGGACAGCACGATCTAGCGACACTGTTTCCGGCGGAAATCGCTTGAAAAAATTCTCAAGTCTATTTCAAACCATGAATAAAATATTCTCAAATTCAAAAAAAATTCTGTTTATATTATCCATATGTAAAAAATTCACGAAAAACAACAAAATTTCGGCCTCCTAAACTGGTTTCCCCCCTTAAATGGGCACAAATTATTCAGCTCTAATGTCACATAAGCTGCTTAAGAGTGCAGAATCAGATATTTAAGAGAGTTATAAGGGGTAACAGGTGTTGTAAGGGCTGAATATCAACTGGTTAAGAGACCATGTTACTCTTTATTCAGCTGAATACCTAAGTAATGTATCACAACGGGCCTGTTGGTGGTAGAAGCAGAAATTTAAGAGAGTTATAAGGGGTAACAGGTGTTGTAAGAGCTGAATATCAACTGGTTGAGAGACCATGTTACTCTTAATTCAGCTGAATACCTAAGTAATGTATCACAATGGGCCTGTTGGTGACGCGTGACTATAGAAAATAATATTTTTGTATATTCATTTTATTTATTATTAAAAAGTGACCGTAGTAACTTGTGACAACATAAACGTAAACGCCATATTAATGGCGGTGTCGTTTCATAATATATTTATTGGTACCTAAGTAAACGGAAAGGTTTTCTTTATTAGTGCAAGAAAAATGTGTGGGAATGCAATTTACTGACATTATACAGGGTGTTTTTTTGTGGCCACCTTTAACGAAGGGTACGTATTCTATACATGAAATAAAGTAAGTTTATGCCAAAAAAATGCTGGGGGAAAAAAAAAAAAAAAATTAAATTTCTTGATCGTGCGAAATTTATAGTGTCTAGTGTTTATGTTAGTTTTTTTATAGACAGATATTAATTATTTTTCGTGAAAAATCCTGCTACACGCGTCTATGTGCATTTATGCAGAAAAACGCAGTCTATTTACTCAAATCAAATCAAATAGTTTATTTGTGATGCACAGGTTATTACAGTTGTTAAATAAATACATAGCTCTTCTGTGATCCGCCTATTTGGCATACAAATTTTTTGAGAATGTCCAAATTAAATAAAAATTTATAATATAATTGTTAAAGTTGCATGCAAAAATGTCAAATAATTAAATACCTACATAATAATAATCTGAGAATTAGATAAAAATATCACAATAGTCACATCAAGATAAATGGATAATTGTTACATATTATACGGTGTCAAAGAATGTCGTTTAAATATTAATGAATCGTATAATAACATTTTCCTATTTAAAATGATGACATAATTCCAAAGTTCAAACAAAGTCATATATAATAAATAGTGGCATTTGCATTTAATATCATTCGCCCTAGATTCCTGAAACATAACCGGCATTTCGTTAATAAACTAAGGGTATGATTTAAGCTGTCACCAATTGAAGTCGTTTTCTGTTTCCTTAATAATAGAGTTTGCCCCCAAAATAATAGATTTATCACCAAAATCTAGTCATCAAACAATATAAAATCAGTTCCACGAAAAATCACCTAAAATCATGGAAATATAAGGTCTAGTACCAAATTAATATTTTTGAATGTATTTTAATAGGATTGTCCTAATAAGTATTGAAGCAAATTAATTAAAAGTGATCACCTATAAATCATATTTTTGTCGCTAGAAATCGTCTTGGACTTAAACATGTAACCTACTCGTAACACCGAAGAAATCGGCGGCGGCGATGGCCTCATTCTTCTAATCTATATCTAATCTGGCAAGATTCGGATCCGCCCAAACAGGTAACCATAAACAATTAGCTAAATTTGCAAGTATTTGGTGTCAGATCTATCATTTTGAGGACAAACCTATTATTTAAGTAACAAAACTATTATTGTGAGAACGACGTTTATATTCAATCAATGCACTACAATTTCTTTGGTGATCCATTTTATTTTACAGATATATTAACATTAATTTGGTGATTCATACCTGGGAACACATTTTTTATGGTAATAATGACAGTATTTTTATTATAAATAGTCACTCTACATCTAAATAACCTACGAACTAACATTATTTGCAATAGTAACTAAACCTACGTAAAAAAAAACTAGAGCTACAAAATAAAATAAAATTTACAAATAGAAGACTCCTTGCAAGTCCTCCACCGCTGGCAATGTGCCCAAAAGGCTGGCAGCGTTGCCCAGCTGGATAGCGAGGCTTATTCGCTGACTGAAAAAATGAGCCAGCCCTCTGGTCATGAGATGCCTCGACCAACCTTTTCAAAATATCCTTAAAAGGTTGTGGGCTCCTGGACCTCATGACCACATGGTTTAAACCCTAAACGGCTCAAATAGTTAGTCACCACTGAGGTTTGCGTATTTGCGTCGTTTGAGGTTTTCAGCTGCATTGGCCGCAGAGCCACTTTTGATTGTTGTGCCTGGGAGATGGGACGCTGCTAAGGTCTCAACGCAGGTTGCGTCCCACACCAGAGAGCGCCCCATCTTCCAAGGCACGAGGGTCATGCCGTCGGGTCTCTTGCCATCGTCACGCACCAGGCCAACAGGTTCTAGTACTGATGGTGCCCCGGCGGTGGAAAGAGTGAAACACTGGAAATTTTACGGTCACCCAGTCACCCTAATCTGCGCGGTCATCCAGACTAATGTTTATTATGGAGGAAAGGGTGTTTTTTATTTTTGTATCTAAAATGGATAGGAGATCTGGAAATTTCCAAAGCTGACAGCAGCGGAGTGTATACATGAATGACAGTGGCGAATGATGAAGTATGTCATGTAAGTGTTGATTTTAAAAAGGCGATCTGACACATCCGCGAAATTTTGAATTTTGTCTTCTACAAAAGACGGCGGCGATTCGTCCATGATGGGTGACCCTAATAGATGAAGCGAGCTTCTGTCGACTATTGTTAAATTTGGGGCAAGCATGTTAAAATCCGAAATAATGGTGGAGCGAACTGGGTTTGAAGCAGGAACATACAGCTCACATTTGGCTGTATTGAGTTCTAGCCCAATAAGCTGCAGTTCCTGCCTCAGTAGTTTTAGGTCACTTAGGATAGTATTCGCTTCGCCTCCCAGGGTGCCATCATCGAGATACCACACGTTAATTTTAGATTTCATTTTTTCAATAATTGGATGGATAGCCAAACTAAAAATGGCCGGCCCCAAGGGGTCGCCCTGTTGGCAGCCTACGGCCGAAAGTAGTAAATTATTCTTGTAGAGCAGGTTCGTGGGTGCACTGTAGCACTGCCAAAGAAAATTATAAATAGACGGGGTTTTAAATTTTATTTGTTGACCAAGTGGGTGCCCCTATCAACGGTGTTAAAAGCGTTCTTTATATCCACCTTCAGCAGCACCCCGTCACCCTGGTCGCATAAGAAGGCGCGAAGTGAGTGTACAGCGGCCTCGCAGCCCCCCCTCGAGCCGAAGCCCAATTAAAATGTTGAAAATTAAAATGTTTGTGGTTGAAAATGTTTGGCTAGGTCATCGACGGCGCTCCTGCAGCACATTTTGGCAACGCCTGATTCCGCCATCTCTTTTCCTCAGTGCGCACAGGTTTGCTCCGTATAGGGTTGTGACTACGTCGGCCCAAACTTTACCCGAGAGCGTTAGATTTGCCATGACCGTTAGCTCCTTCGTGAGGGCCTCGCCGGCCTCACCGGCCTCACCGCAGCCTCTAGAGATTAAATCTTTGAGGTGCTGAGGTGAGATACCATCTAAGCCGCCGGCGGAGCCTACTGGGAAGGAAAAAACGGCCTGGCGAATTGTGTCGGCGGAACGACGAGAGCCGCATCTGTTGGGTTGGGGCTGTCAGGGAGGTTAGGGGATGCTGCTGGAGAAGGATGTTTGTCCAGAAGACTTGTCAGGGTTTCAGGTGTATCGGGGGCAATAGCATCGCTCGAAAAAAGGAGGCTTGCGGCTCCTTTAATGTCACCTTCGCTCAATTTAGATTCAATAACTTTGGAGGTATTTATGGGTGCACGATGGGATTTTGCATTATATCTGGGAAGAGGGGTATCAGAAGAACAGTTTTCCTTAATGTGGGATGTGAGAGATGACTTATTATCTGAGTTTTTCTGCTGAACATGGAGGATGCGGAAGGCGAATGTTAATAAATGTTCCCAGGCTTCCTTTGTGTTGTATGTGGTCGCCGCACGTATTTCTGATGACAATTTTTGTGCAACAGAAATACGTGCCTCTCGGGGAATTCTCTTTAAAACCGGAGTAGAATTTTTAAGGGTCGAAAGATATTTCCAAAAAGGTTGGTTTGCGTTTGGATTTGGCTGGTCCGAACTATTGATAGGTGCTGAGGGAGTTGCTGGAGTAGGTGTTACCTCTTTGACGTTTTTTCCAATGTGGATTTTGAGGCCTCTCAGACCTTTAAAAAAGCGAGGTTGGGAACATTTATCACACTGAATCCAATTTTCAACCGATGCTATTGGGACACTTTGCGCCGCTTTTTGCATTGCACTCCCTAGGTCAGGTATTAGTAGTTTATATATAATATATAATAATCACCAAATTAATGTTAAATTTGGTGATTCATACCTGGGAACACATTTGTTTATCTAAGAACGAAAATATTTCGTGGCGATAGATCTAATTATTTGGTGATACAACTTGATGACAAATATAAATTTTGGTGACAGAAAATATAGTTCCCATTATTTTTCCCAGTGTGGTTTATACATACTTACCCTATTTACTCACCTGTAAAGTTTTATCCTATAAGGCCGGCCAAGGGAGTAATTACCGCGGTATTGTGAGAAGTAGGTGGAAGGTACAAGTTCCGACGGAATAGTGTTCTATCCTCTCGTTTATCTTTCTTAAACAGCGGAATTGGCTTGGGATCTTGGGGATAATTACGTTGCCTTTTCGTTGCTAAATAAGGTGGGATACTTCACCATTTTTTCTACTTTCTTTGATGAGAAAATGTGCTAATGACACTGGAGTAATTTGCAAAAAAACCCTGCGGAAATATCGACTGTTTCGTAACTCATAATACGTAATTACATGTTTATAAAATTTGCCCCACGTCGGGCGCCAACACGGCTAAAATAATTATGGACGGGTATGCATGCAAAGCACGCTCGTATGAAAGATTAACGACAACATCGGTATTAGCAGGGCCATATTCGACCGATGCACAAACCGCAACATCGAATATTAACGATCGAAGCTTTAGGTAGCGGTGTCTATGCCGAGATTAGCGCGTAAGCTCTAATTGGCCCAGTTCGGGAGCCAGAGATCGCACACTAAATAGAGATTTGCTTGCGACTAATCCCCGTTGATCCGCTCAATCCGATTGGGATACCTTTGCTAATATGGGTCAATGTTACTCAGGTGATGCTTATTCAAATGAGGCTAATAAATTGTCCCATGTTAACTTTTAATTTAGTTAGGTTATATCTAATATTTTATTCTCAACCTGAGCTATTTTTTCTAAATTTAGGTACCTTTCCGCCGCCACCGGCTTTTATACCACTAACTTACCTGTAGTGAATCCCGAATTATCGAAAGTTTACCTCCTTGATTCCAAATAACTGTAGGTTCGATTTCTCCATACCTATAATAATAATTTATGTTAATTAATGCTCGTAATTTATTAATAAATTAGGTAAGTGGCACAACTTCACTTGTACAAATATTAATATCACGTCTAAACTTACACTCAAACCTATTTCCACGAGGAAGCTAAATGTACAAAGATTACTCCGACAGCTCACGAACAATGAGCGATTACGCCCTATTGTTAGAACTTGGAGCCACCTCAAGAACTTCACCAGTGGGACAACTTAAGTAATATTGTTTTAGTTCCGATACTAAATAGTGTGGGACCCTTGGCAGACACTTTTGGCAACTGCTCTGTGCATGATATATGTTAATGTCACGAAAGAGATTATTCCTTGGCACTGGTATGCGGAGCTTGGTCGAACAATTGTTTGCTTAGCTATTTTACATCCGAAAGAAATATGTATGGGTTATATGATATGCAATAACGAGAAGGAAATTTCGTCTTGAACATTTCTCATTCGACACTGAAATTAAGTGCAGAAGTGTATTCACGAGAGAGAATTGAAAACTTTATTGCAAATGTTTTTTTATGTTCGTTCTGCTCACAAAATTCTTTTGTTACTGAATACCTAGTTTTAGTTTTTGACAGTTAGGTATTCCAAAGTAGGAATCTGGGACGGTATATTGTAGGTAAGTACATCATTTTCAGTCATGAAAGGCCTCCCTTTTGTGGGTACATAACAGAAACAAATAGCGTCTGTCTTAATAGGTAGGTAGGTACCAAGAACATCTAATGTAACTTTGTTTCATATCTTAAACTATTTAAAAATCGGTTTCTTTTTTAAATTTATTTCATTTAAAAGGAAACACAATAAGCCAGTACCATCCACTCAATATATACCTGTCGCAACAAATTCGTCTAAGTGCTACACTTAGAAAAAGAAAACTATTGTATAAAGTTCACGTCTGCCAGCGATTGAGTTCGAAAACTTTAAAGTGTGTTATTTCTTTTTCTTCTAACTTTGTCGTAGACGAACTGACTGTTTCATTGACTTGAATGCGTGCTTTTTTTACGAAGCATACGGAAATGAAATGAGAGGCGCCTTGGAAGTTTCGCCTCGAAGCTCGAGTCGCTTCTCGGCTGTGAAAACTTAGACAACATCAAGCCTGACTATATACCTTTTTACTGTATTATCTTTATAAATATAATAAAAAAAATTTTTAAGTTAGGTACTAGAAAGAAAAACTAGTTATTTTACAGGTTTTAAATGAATATATAAATGTACCATGGATCACTTAACTACAATATACATTATACTCGTACCTATGTAAATAGGTAATATCACCCCTGCTCAGGCATAACTATCTATAGGTACTCGTAGATAAAATAATCGTAATGAAAAAAATTTCATTACTTGCATTTACACGACAAAAAGGAGGTACTTACCTACCAAAAGTCCCGCTGATGTTACAAAAGTAATATTTCAGAATGAAGATCGACCGAATTTCAGACCATGAAAACTTTTCTTAATTTTGCGCTCTTTAGAAAGTTTCTTTCATTCGGCAATGGCAGCCGCAGCGTCATAAACCGAAACACAAAGGTTTTATGTTCCACATTAACTTAATGGAGCCGATCGGAGGAACCGGACAGTTGACTAAGGTTTATTAGTAATACATGTCGGCCGATGACTTAGGACCCGACTCGACCTATAATGCTTTTATTGGAGGAATCAGGTTAGTAAATAGTTTTCCTATTGGAAGTAAGTAGATGGGATAGATGGAACTGTTTCCTTTTGTTTTTAGGAAACAGTGTTTATCTAGAAAACATAACTTTTCACTTAACTAAAATAACCTTAGCTTAATTGATTAGTTTGAGCGTATTTTGTATGTCACAATAGCATGTACCTATGTACCCAGTAATTGGACTTACAGCTTGAAATTATCCAAATCTGCTTTTCGAACGTATCGATTTCGTATGCCCACAAACGCACCAGCAATTCAGCATGGCGTAGGTAGTTCGTACGTAGGTCCTGCGGCGCGACGTCGGACCGTGCGGCGGCACGCCCGTGAAATTGAATTAGCAACTCATTAGTGACGCCAATAAAACCCACTGTATGCATGCACCCTTCTGCCGGTTTATGCTATGCTGTGTTGCTAAATTTGTACAATTCCATAATCATTTATAGCTATGGTTACCAATTGAATGGTGTAGGTAAGAAAAGTTATTTAGACGTTGATGAGAATTTTCCTGGCTCTTCTCTATCTTATAAGTGGGAAACAGGAAAGAGAAAATTTAAATTCAATAAATATTTTACTAAAATTTGTAGAAAGCATTTTAATCAGGCTATTCAGATGTTCGCATTTAAATTTATATGTAACTAGTGGACGCCCGCGACTCCGTCCGCATGGACTACAGAAAAAAAAAAAAATATCGAAATTATCCGGGATAAAAACATTTTCCCGGGATAAAAATAGCCTATATGTTAAGTGGGACCTGTCACAATATATTCCTGAAAACTGCATCGAAATCGGTTTAGCCGTTTCTGAGATTAGCGTGCACAAACACAAAGACAAACAGACAAAAATTCAAAAAATCATCGTTTTGGGTTCTATTGCGTTGATAAAGGTCTCCTATAATATTTTTTCTCAAATATCTTCCATGTACAGACAGCGATCCGTTACATTTTTATTATATGTATAGATGACAAACAAATCCATTTTTCGGTCTAGAAGCGAAAGTTCGCAATGAAGCGATAAAGTGGTTAAAACCTGGCATCTGTCGGCCCCGGGGACTATCGTTTAGTTAGACGTGCCTGTAATTCTCCCTCGGCCCCAGGGAACGCCTGTATCCTGTTCTGAGCTTGTACCGATGGATGAGGGACTGAAGTTTTCTCACTATTCACCGCTGTATTTTTGAAGCTGTAATCCTATTACAGTTATGTAGGTAACATGTTAGATGCCTTCGTGGAATAAATACTTTCTGCTGCATCCTTTCACTTTTGTACTAAAATAAAATTCTAGGTAAGTAAATCTAATTCCAGCATTTTCAGTAATCACATTAAAGACACGTTTATTTTTAATATTCTTGAGTTCAAATCGGTTCATCTCTCGTAAGGGCAATCAACGAATTCTCTTCAAAGGTTGAGAATGTGAGAGGTTAATTTTCTTAATGTACCTTGTTAAGGCTTCCATTCCGCTTCGGAATAATTTAGGGCGACATTACCTAGAAAGACGAACGCATATCTGTGTTTAATGAACTTAAGTAATATGAATTTACCTGCCGTGAGGTACTTACCTAAGGTTCCTCGTTAACTCATTTACTCACTGGTGTAGGTACTTCGTCGCACGAGTAACCAGGATCACGTATTTAGAAACACAATTTTTATATGACATAGACCGTGAATATTTCATGCATGTTTTTGATTGGTTGGTTGAGTTTTGATGTTATTTCATGGGTACGATGTTGTAGTTCCTATTAACTTAGACTACCTAACGGTATAGGTATTTGGAATTCCTTTAACATAAAATGGGTGATTTATCTTGACCAAAGGAAATTGAGTTCAGTTACGAACTTAGGCAGCTAAGAATTTTTACGTTTCTAGTTCTAAAATCAAGTTAGTATCAGGATCGTACCAAAGTTATCGAATTCCATATCTTATGACGACATTCCAAATTGTGATTGTTTGAAACTCTAAATAGTTTTTGGACTCGGAAATTTCAATGCGCTCATAGAACAGAGATGTACAAAAAATGGAGATGTTAATAATCACATAGGTACGCTGTTGTAGAAAATATAAAAATATTATGAAGCATATCTTGCAGGGTAATAGGTATATTCTTTTGCGCGTATTCTCATAGAGGAACCAAGACAACCTTCGATACCTATACAAAATGTAACAAAAAGGGTATGTTAAGCGAAAAGCTATGTAAATAGCCCACTGTAGACAACCTATCTACAAAATTTGAGACCCGAAATCACATGTTTATTTTTCCCGATAGTATGGAGAATTTTTAAATATCTCAGGAATTTTCATACAATCTGAAAAAATAAAAATGTGATTTCGAGTCTCAAATTTTTTAGATAGGTTCTCTATAGTGGGCTATTTACATAGCTTTTCGCTTAACATACCCTTTTTGTTACACCCTGTATACGAAAGCGGTTGTAGATATGTATGTATTGGTAAGTTGTATGTTGTAGCGAATAGTACCTATACGCTTGTGATGACACTTCCAAAATGAGGTGAAAAAAAAAAATATCCAAGCACTTCCAGTAGGTAGTTCTCCTTGGTCTCTACGTTAACCTCTGTCGCGACTGCGTCCAAGTTAATGTAGCATGTAAACTTATGCCCAGCGTCGTGGTCATGCGCACTGCTTTCTGGCTTTAGTTCATGATACGCAGCGTTAATCTACTGCACTATCCAGCAACTTTATTTCTATATAGCCTCATTATTATGTTTCTGTAATAGTCTGCTTGTACCTTTGTCTTATTATATTACCTACAAGGTTGATACCCATATCTTTATATTTTTGTCTGCCTATGTATTAATTGTTTGGCTTTGTGTGAATTTTCATTTCGAACTCGACCGAGTTCACTTTATATAGCCAGCTAACCAATCATATTACGGCGTGATGACGTGATTGAAAAAAGTGACAACAACAGCACTACGTGTCTACGTGATTAGTAGACTAGGTACTTAACGTTCGAACCCGCCCTCTATGGCGGACCACACCTACGTTAAGAATTTTATTCTGTAACGTAGGAAATTTGTACTATACCTCTTTATAATAAATAAATAAATAATAACTATTAAGCTTTGATTACTATAAAATACTTTAATTACTTACAAATATATCCACTTAAATTAACTAATTTGGGTGCAAACTATGTAAATACGTTTAACACGTTTGTACGCCTGGTTGTAAAAACTTGGCGTTTATTTTTCATACGAGGAAAGCAAACATTCGAAACAACAAAATAATGGGCTCCTAGTTCCTCACACACATTACTGTTTTTCTTCGCCCTAGAGGTCCTACAGGTTAATTAATAGCTTCGTGAGAATGAGATCACCTGGTTAGTTATTAAGTTTTAATTCTATTTATCATAAACAAATCTAATAAAATTTAGGGTCGATTTCTTTAATGTTAGATAGCATATCGGAAGGATTTTGATGCTGACTTTTAAAACTTGATCAACATAGAGATAGCCTTAACTTTATCCTTTAGATAGACTATCTATAACTATTGTAAAAATCTTATCCTACTTAATTTAATAGCAGACAAGTATTTGCGTAATTTCTATCCAATATTTATGCAATGTAACTCACAATGACAGATGATACAAGCGATATCCCATAATAACAATCCAGCTTGAACGCTTTCAGATTACACCGGGGAGTCACTAACGTTACCTACGGGAGGAATAAAGTGAATTATTTAAAGCAGATGACAATATTTTAGGTAGAATAGCTTTATTTTTAAAATGAGCGCCATCATAAATTCCCGCAGTGCAATAACATAGGGCGGTATGTGACCGGAATATAAAGTGTGTACATAGCATTAAAACTTTCTACTCTTATATATTTTAGTTTTGGACAAGTATGATGTTATTATGGGATTTGGTGGTTTTCTTAGATTATTATTAAGTATCTGTGCTATTATCACAGGTATATCATATATTTCTGTATCAAAATCAATGAGGGATTTTTTGCCTAATTTTAGAAGGACTTTTGAGTTGTCAGAAAATTTCTCATAACATACTACTATAAAGTAGAGAGGACTAAGTTCGTGTGTTGATGGCATAGACAGGGATGTATGTATGTGCTACTAAAATTAATTTTAGCAATTTCACCGTCCAATGACTCCTGTTTCACGTTATTGGATTTTTATTAAACGAAGTGCAGTTAATAAAATCTTTAAAACAATTTTCTATTAATGCTTTCATTGGAAAAGTTGATTATATACTGTGGAAAGATTTCTAAACCTATATACCTACTATTCTGTGAACAAGCATAGTATTGAAAAGATAATCAAGCATACAGGGTGTGAATGACATCGTTATCAAATTAGAGTCGGCTAGCTAAGTAGGTAGGTATTTTATGTAAATTGCACATAAGTATGTGGAAATCTTGAAATTTAAGTACTTATTCGTTTACTCTAAAAATTTTTTGTTTATAGGTTTTATGTAGGTAGTGGACTATTTATTTCTGTTGCTCACTCTATTAAGTATCTTCATATTATTATCTATTTGTAGATTTTAATGTTATTATAATTATATGTTAGTTAAATCAAAGTCTTGTCTTCACTAGAATACATCAGCAGCATCTTCTTCCAGGTACTCGTACCTAATGTGTCGTAGGCGTTGGCTAAGGAACTCAGACGTTCTCAGGTCATAAGTTAGCAACTTGTTACTGACCATTTATATCGGTCCCCGTTTTGCTAAACATGTCTGTGAGATCTCATTTATGATCTTGCACTTCTATCTACCTCATATCGGGAACGTGTATACTTACGTCGTAGGTAGGTAACTCAAAGCTTTGTTTGTAGTAAGTCCTGCTTTTGGTTGGATGGTTTTATATTGGTAGTCATTTTTTGGCATATTTTTTTTTCTTAAAATACTTGTTGGTACCAACAATTTTAGTTATTTATAAGCTCTGCGTTAAAATATTCGCAGAACTGGACAAAAAATATTTTCGCCAAGTTACCGAGCACGTCAAGTAGGAACAGGCAGGACACATTTAGCAAACTGGAAACCGTTATCAATTCATAGCCGATGGTTTATAACAAAAGGTTCGATCGTGTCGTCGTTTTAACTCTACTCGCAAACAAAGCCCTTTTGAAGGTGTCCCGACGTCGTGTACCTACTGAAACGGTTACTGAAATGTGGAAATAAAAAACGAAAAAATTCAACCCAATGCTACGTATAAACGTGTGGTGTCGGTAGAGTAGAATAGCACCACTAGTAATGGAACGGCCATACTGCATAAAAAGGTATTAGGAACAGGTATTTGGAATAGGTATTTTTAAATATTAGTATTAGTTGGAACAGGTACGATTTTACCTAATCCGACTCATCTCTAAGCACTACCACATGTCTGCTTGTAGGTATCATAAGAGTAGATTAAGGCGTCTTGACAACATAGTACGATAATTACACTGCGGTCCCCAACCCACCAGCACAGCAAAATTATGGCCTAAAAACCTCAAGGTGAAGCCTACATCCAGTATTGGATTGCAATGCAATATACGCTGATGTGATTTGACGTTTAAACGTTTGCTTTTGTGGTGAATACATAAGCGTAGGTATAGGCAAAGCCATACCTACGGGCGATTCTGTATTGAGTTTGAATCCGTGACAAGGGTGGCATATCAAAATAAAACTTAGAAATCGTAAATCCATTTACAATAGTTATGTTTAATAGGTTAGTTTCCATTTACAATAGATGAAGTGTCCTCCCTAGGACGAGAACATGATCCTTATAATTAACGACAGGTGATCATGCGATATATGAACTAAAAACAATTTCCAAGTAGCCTTGATGTTATTATCAGTTAGTTCACGAATGCGGTCGAGCTGTTCCCGCCAGGAGCCTGTTTGAAGTTAAATTACCAAAGTTTGACAAGCGGTCCGGCTCCAACCACGCTAGCAATAATTTTGCAATGCCTGGAAGACAATCACCTTTTACATAGGTACAGTTTGCGTGAAGATGCGATCGATTTCTTTGATTGACAGCATTAGGAAAGTTTCTAGAAACTATATGAAGTTTTGTTAAGCTTGATCGGCCCCTGTATTACCTAACTTAATTCTACAAATTATCGCTGATTGCTTGTTAAATTCGCAATCTTAAACGAATTTGACATTTCAACGCGAATATTGTACATTGTACAATTTTCGTTGTCGCATTACTTCTGCTTTGCTATTGCAAGATAATATAAACAACCTACCGCTTATACGACGGAAAAGTACTGGAAAATGGTTATTGACCTATGTCTTTTATAAATCCCTAAATATATCCGTACCTACTTAAAAGGGTACGTGTATTTTTCGCTCGGCTAAACACACAAAAGTAGGTAATCCAATTACATGGGTGAGATGCCTAGTTTACCACACGATCCCTGAAATTCCTGAAATTTGCTACGTGGGAGTCACGGCATCGGGTAGCTAATAATAAATTTGTGGCGGAGCATGGAGGTCCCGCGGCACAGGTGCTCGCCTTATCCGCCGCGCCGATTGCTTACTAACCTTTAATGAAATACTTTTCCCAAGGTACTCTCCAGCTGCCCCTCAAATTGATGCGGCAGATATCTCCGCCGGCCGATTTCGTACTTTATACTTTTGATTAAATTGAACAGTCCTCGCCAACGATCCCCATAAATCGCCTTAACTTTTTCCAGGAGTGGGCAGAAATAGATCTAAATTAAGACGCTAAGTCCAAACTGCATGCCACGTGAACGCTTTTGAACATATTGTTGAAGATGCTAGGTCCAGGTACGACGTGGCACGAGACGACCCGCATGATATTAATTTCAACCCAAGTTTCCGGGACACCGACAGGCTTATAAGATTAGAATAATTTTCTCATTCCGAGGACTCCCCGCGAGCGCAACCAGCAGTTTAATTAAAACTAACAGTTGTCTCACACAGTCTTATCCGGCAATTTGCGAGGTATTACAGGCCGAACTTCGTCCACAAATTATCTTGACTCCATTTAACAAAACGGTTATGTTAATACGATCTCGCCAGATTTAGAAGAATGTTTTTGTTAGCGGGGCCTCGACGAGTGTACCGAATTACGGCATTAAGGTAAATTATGTTATTTAATTTCAATTTTAATTTTTAATAAGGCGGCGTCCATCACGAGAGCGTTTACAGCGCGTCGCTACTGCAGTGTCATTAAACAGAGTGGTAATGAGCTTTTTACGGTCGTCATAACTTATAGGTGTTGGATGGAGAGAACTATTGAATTTGTTATAACGGTTAATACACTCACTTTACGGTTGTTCAGATGGCTTTTCCCAAGTTGATGTGTACATCAAATATTTAATTTGCTCTAAAGATGGTAGTAGATTCAGAATTATTACGTAGAACGACTGAATATTTTACATAGAGTCGGAATGGCGTCGTGTAAGAAATATTTATCAGATCGCGATTGGAAATAAATTCTGGATATAAAGCATCGGATGAAATTCTCCCATTTGTCCGACACAATCCGGTTGTCTTCATACGTAAGATTCACTCGCAGCCGCCATGAAATATCATGCGATGTAAATGTTAAGATGGAATCTGCGCGGGCTGACAGCGGAGCCCTAAAGCCCCTTCCCCTTATCTCCACTACGAGATAAAGGGAATCACCACTTTTCCTGTAATATTTTTATGCGTATGAGTGCTTATGAAATATGAATTCTATCTCAGGAAACATATTATTTCGTTATTACTGGAAATATTGCTACACATTTCGGAGTTATATGGGACAGGACTACGTAACAGATGTAATGTTCTGCCTGTTTCGCTCAAAATACAATACAAAATCATTATCAAAATAAGGATTATGGTCATTCGTGATTTGATTCGACTTTGATGCCTAATTGGCATATACTCGTAGTTACAAATTAATTGCTTTTTGGGCGTCGAGGATATCAACTGTGAGTTGTTTATTTTTATAAGTTTACTATTTCTGGATTAAATTACCGACCTATTTTATATAAAAGTTACCTATTCGAAAAGTTTTAGCCCTAAACTAAAAACAAGGCATATCGTATAAGTATTCCTTACTAAAGTCAACTTACATACTAATAAAAGCAACCCTTTCTGGAAAGACTTTTATGCGCACAATATACTATTAATATACTTGAGTCAGTTAAAGAAAAGTTGTTGTAAGTTCGGCCTTCGTGGTTTGAGGGTAACCGGGCCGTGTCGGCGACGTCGCGACGCCATCAGTGTACACTGAGCTGTACCAACACATGCTAGTGCGAATCGTATTAAATAAATTCAAGAGGCTTAGGAATAAAATAAAATTCATAATATATACACTACGCACAATCCCAGAAAGTATCTTTCTGAGCTACTTTAAAAAATCCACGTTGTAAGTTGTATATCTTTTTTTATATATACTTATGTGCGTTTCCTTAAGTTACTAATTAATCACGCGCCGTTATATATATACTACGTACTTCCTTGACAGTCGTCGAGCTTTTCTTTTTAAACTATCACTCAGATTCTTCTTTCCCTTGTCAATCTTACCTATGCTCTTAGTAAAACCTCATAAAGCTGAGTCTACACAGCCTTAACACTAGTGTTGTACAAATTCCTATCGGAGCAAAAGGCTGATCCGCAGCAATCTGTCCCGAACAATAAGTCGGTCTCCAACAAAGGCCAGCCATTTGAACAAGTCGAAAAGTTTCGTAAGCTGATACAGTCGAATGAAAACAGTGGGCTATCTTGGTAGAGAATAAATAGTGAATACGTTGTATCGGCTTGTTCGGATTTAACATAATTTATATTTAGTAGTACCTACCTACATAATAAAAAAGACTGTTATTATAGGATTGTTTCTCTATTTATTAATCCTTATTAACATATTTTATAGCCAGTTATTTTGATGTATTATCTAATATTCTAAAATTGTCACTTAGTTACACCCGAGGACAATTGCCAAATCCATGGCAGTATTAGTTTCGAAAGAAACCATATTACGCCGGCTCTCAAAAATAAGGAAGATTGTAGGTAGTTATTATGAAAGAAACTCCTTAGAAAAGTAGACATTTCTTTCTATAGTCATTCTTATTGGTAGAGTATTTGATAGGAAAAAGTGTTTCTTAGTATATTATGAGTACTTCAAAGAAAGATAGTGCTGTAGTATGTAGTGGACCAAAAGAAAAAATACATGACGAAGCTGAAATAGAAGTATAAAAGCGTAGGTATATCTTAATCCTGAGCACAAAGTGAAGGCATATTTCTGTGATCTCTTTACTACGGTTCAGCTCTTACCCTGGGACTTGGCAGCGGCCCCGGCGCGCACAATGGGGGAATTATCGTTAGGGTCAGTCATAAGAAAAGACATTACAAAAACAACGACGCACTTCAGTCGGTATTACTCAACGTTTTGTCAGATCTGAGCCAACTAATTTTTGAGACGGTCCGCAGACGTTTCGGAACTTATTTGCGGGTTCTAACTTTTATTTTGTCGAATTTTGCTTTCTGTTGTGAAATAAGTTAGTACCTCTTTGTTTTATTCTGAACTAGGGACTGATTTTTCCAATGGTCAGATAGCTTATTTGAAAGATAAGCCTTTCTCTAAAAGTTGATTAAGATAGAGACAGCATCAACTTTATCCTTCAGATAGATTGATCTGAACTTTGGAAAAATCAGCCCTAAATATTAAGTAGATATAATAAAATACTTGTCGAAAATAATATGTTATGTGGGAATAAAATATATTTTTTTAAACGAAAAACCGACTTCCTCCCAAAACTCGAGCTTACTAAAGTAAAATTTTACTAAAGGGCAAATATATATTGCGTTAAGCCGTGTACGAAGTTTTGGAGGCATAATATTGTCAGATTTATATGCCAGCAAATGATTAAATAGGCCACATGACAAAAGACAAAAAGGACTAGGCTTCGAAACTTTACGTCTGACAATATGATGATGATGATGATAATGATGACCTCCGACCAATTTCGGTCATGGTGACCACTTCTACTCCTAGATATTACTAAGTTGGCGTTCATGCGCTCTGAGACGGCTTACATTTACATAGCCAATGTTCGCCCTGAACGCCCGCGCACACAGAGGACAGGTCAGTGCGCCATTATTGTAATTATAGATAATGACAGCAGGAGGACGAGTCTTTAGTTAATCACGTTTAGCGTCAAGGTCAGCTTGACGCTGCTCCTCGAACTCGTGTACTTGCTTTATCACCGTCCTGCGCCACTCTGGTCGTTGTGCTGCCAAAACTTCCCATTTAGATGGATCTATATTGTATCTCTTCATATGTCTTTTCGGAACATCTTTGTATCTGAGGAGTTGCCCGCCGCGTTTCCGCTTGACTTCCTCCAGTTCAGAAAAGAAGATGTGCTTAGCCAATCTCTCCTCCGCCATACGAGACATATGACCACACCTCGAAGCTGCTGACGCATTAAGTAGGCCTCAATGCCACTTACATTGGCTCTTCGCAATACTTCGGTATTACGGTCGGACCATCTGAATTCTCTATAAAAATCTAAAAACGGACTACTCGTGCCTTTTATATTTGAGTATATTCCTAGATTCCTTAGAGATTCCATCATCAGATGTCATGTTTTATATGTAGGTGATCAAAACGCTCAGTTAAAGTATAAAAACAGACTACATGTGCCTACAATATTCGAGGATTGCCCTCGATTTCTCTAAGATCCCATCATCAGATCCTGATGTGGTGAATATGGGACCAACAGGGAAGTATACCATGACCAACTATTAAAAAAAAATTGAAAAAATTGAAATCGGTTCATAAATGACATAATGAAATTTGGCTGTTTTGAGTTTTACATGGCTTGATGAGAAATACGAGTATAATAAAAGGAAGATTGCGATTTCATAGGTTACATTACAAGTATAACGCCCTGTAAAAGTTCTTAATCTTATTCTTTATTGTACACAAAAAAGTTTCTGTTTTTTTCCGAATAAATAAACTTAACATGCGTATAGTCGTATTTATGAAAACTTAAGCACTATTAATTTCATGCACTCTGCAATAATGGCATTGGTAGCATCAACTAAAGAGACGTTGGACTGCACAGTGGCGCCGCGCCGGAAGTCGTTTCCACGTGACGTGCCGGAAGTGACGCGCGATCGCCTTCCACGATGGTGTTGAGAAAACGTGCCGGTACTCAACTTTCAGAGTAAATATGTCGCTTCACTATTGGATCTTATACCTAATCTTGCCTTAGATAAACGCTTGGAAGAAAGGGGAATTATTTGATTTCAATATGATATTGTACGTATTGACTATTGGAAACTACCAATCTTATTTATGCATATGATTCCGATTCAGGTAAAATAAGGTTGCCAACCGTCCTGTTTACCTAGGACATGTCCTGCTTTTTGGGGTGTCCTGGGCTCTCCTGGATAGTTTTTATGCATCATCCTGAGTTTTAAAGTCCTGACATATTCGCTGTCGGCAGATTTTCTAACGGTGCCGACATCGGGCAAATAAGCGTCTAAACGGCACCTCTAGAAAGCCTTAAAGAAGCAAATACGTATTCACCGGCACTGAATATGTTAAAGACCTGTGTTTTGAAATTCGCACGCCACTTACTCCCTCCAATCGTATTGTCACTGAGGTCGCACACGTATAGTCCTGGTTTTTAATCGAAATATCCTGGTATTTCTTCCTCAAATCCTGGTTTTGAAAGTTTTGAGATGGCAACCCTAGGTAAATGGGTTGAAAATTTCTTATTTAAATTCTTTTAAATTCAAGAAGAATATAGTTAGAAAATTTTGGCCTATTCCACTCTAATCCACTGGGCAAATCCATTAATGGATTAGATTCCACTTTTTCGTCCACTCTAATCCACTGCTATAAAACTCACTGGGGACTGGATTAGAATGGAACATCTATTCCACTATAATCCACTGGTCAAATTCTTTAATGGATTAGATTCCGCTTCTGAGTACACTAACATTCATCAATGGATTTGTTTCGAGGGTGCAAATTTTGTAAGATTGTTGAAACATGTATCTGATATAAACTTTATTGTTCCATAATTTGAGCAAATGAATAATTATTTCATTAAAATAGTAGGGTTAAAAGTACGTTTTTTGTATATTAATTGTATTAAAAAATTTACACTTTCCATACACTTTCCATAAGAAGATATTACATCGGGTAAATAAATAAAATTGTGAGTAGAATTAAATTTGACTAGAACCCTCGGTTTCTATAAAATCAAAAGAAAGTTCTCTTCACGTTATATGACCAGTAGTAGCTACAGTAAAAATAGTATATTCCCATTCTCGTCAACTAAGTTGGACCAGTTAAGAAAAAATATTTTTTACAAAAGTAAATAATGAATGAACATCATATGGATGAAAAAGTGAGATAATATGAAAAAACTGAGCTAGCTTGAGAGTTCATAACTTGCTCATACACCCACTCTACCTATGTATAATATTCACACCCTACGGCACTGAATGCTAAGCAACAGGAACAAGTAAAACCTCTTTTCCTATTACCACGTGAATATTCAATACCTCCCTTCAGCATACGTAACTTAAATCTGTCTGTCGCGCCGCTAAGTGATTGTAAGTGGAGGGTAGACTAGCACCGGAAGTGATGTCCGATCGGCTCCGCACTGTCTCAATGGCGAACCTCGTGTCTTAGGTATTTCCGGTCTAAGAAAAGCGAGAACATTACGAATTTATGAAGGAGTTTTATACATATAATTTTCTGAAGATACCTATTTGGGTTTACCTCATTCCGGGAACGAAGCCGTGTTTTACATTTTAAATAAGATTTGAACGAATTAAATCTCTCTCTCAAGAAACGTTTAATTAACTTGCATTTACATTTTCATTAAAACTAATTCTCGCCAAACCAATTCACCCTTCAGTCGCTATGCTCAAATTAAATTTCACCAAAGTAAAATCTGGTCCAGTCGGAGTTTTCTATACGCACAAATCTGAGTCCATTTTCGAGATATCTGATGTTTTCATATGTCGGGTTAATTTCCGGCTCGGCATTGTTTTGAAAGGGAAATTCGATTGATAAAGCATTCGTTACCACAGGTTATCGACAAACAGTACATTTGCTTACAAAAACTGTATTTATGAACTTCATCGCCATCGCGGTGGAACGGGAAGTATGCAAAAAACTACGGGAAGTTTATGTTTATGTGAGTTATAGCGGTGAGCGTAGCGTTTTTATCTTCAACTGTAGATAAACACGTCACACGGTAAGTATCGCTAGTTCTAAATAGCTACGGAAAACGTGGCATTTGAAATGTTCCTAGTGCCTCATGTATCATTTTTTTAGAAAGAGTAACCTTTATGAAATATTGTATAACAGTGTCATTGTCATTGTTGTGATATTTTTTTGTCGTAGTTATCACAACTTAGGTAGCCTATTTTGACTCTAACAGGATTATTTCCATTTTGATAGCGCCATGTCGCTTTGCAGTATAGGTTCATCGTATGCAGTCAGACCCTGGTCACGAACTGAGGATAAAGAGGAGATGCAATAATCACCTGTGACCTCTAATGTACACTATGTAACGCAGTATAGTCGAACTAATGGGAAAAAGAATTCTTAAGTTCGATGATATAATGAATGAATTGATGGTGGGCATAAAGGTGTACTAATGCTGCATAACACATGCTTCTCATCCATCATTGATACCCATTTCGGATTCTCTCGTAACGGCAGCGGCGGTGACACTATTCAATATAGTAACTGATGTTTGCCAGTTCGTCATGATTCTTACTCCACGTACGTTATGTACCCGCATCTACTCATTCGATATGTAATTTCCTTTCGTATTCAATTTGGTTCTTCTCGCGATGCCAGGCCATGTGTTTATGGCGGTCGTAAAGCGAAAGTTACTCGCGAAAATTGTTTCCCTTATGGAAATTAGTCTTGAGTGTCGGTTTTCAATTTAATGCGCTCCTGGCAATGGCTTGCGCCAAGGAATTAGAGATAAATCTGGATTAAGTAGCGCAATCCGACGAAAAGGTGGCGTGGAATTATTTTTATGTTTTAGTTATTTTAGCTTTTCCCTACACATTTTATTATTTGTATTAGGTATGTGGTACTTTAGGCAAAGCAAAACTTGTTCAATGTCATATAGTTATAGTTTCATAATCTTATAGAATAATGATTCGGTCAGAGCGGAGCGAAGACCAATCATTAATCTAAGGTCATAATATAAGTAGTTATTATTTTCTCTTTATAACTAGCGTCAAAAACGATGATTCTCAAACATTTTAATGAACTTTTAGCACTTAGAGCACCTGAAATAAGCAAATGATTGCTTTTTTATATTTTCTCTCGTGATTTCAAATCTACTTTATGGACAAAATATCGATAAACTGTGATGGTCTCCTTATATCTTGTGATCTTTATTGACAGAAAACCAAAATGTAATTTTCTGCGAGCGCCCGTTTAGAAAACACTTGTAATAAAATAATATTGATAAAGGTCTCGAATCTCGTCAAATTGCTCGTATTTAGGTACGTCACGCGGATTTTTATTAAAAATCGTCAATCATTTTTCCGCGTGTAATATTTTGCTTGACGTAGCACCCTTTTTTATAAAAGCGTCCTTGATTTTCTTCGAATAGTATGCTTATTAAAAATAACTAAAAGAAGAATGCGTAGCTGACTACGGACTACGAATAATCAGCTTACTATGGTATTAATTGAATCCGTAGCTAAAGTGAAAATGTGATTACGATTGTAGATATTGGATTAGTACAGGCTAAGGCATGTTTTATGGAATCTATGAGAGTATTGTATTGTAAGTGATGTCTAAATCTGACGTGCGTGTGAACCGGGCTGAGTGCGGGCGAGCACGCGACCTCGCCTGTCGCGCTATCGACTTACACCCTGTTAACTTGGCCCAATATTTGTACAGCCTATTCATTACCATCGCGCCGTTTTATTTTATTGTTTCTTCTTGTTTTGTTATCGACGCCGAACGCTTTTTCGGCCTATTATAATTTGTACGGCCTGATTTAGTGGCTGATTACGCGCACGTATGAGTTGATATGCAATTAGGGGTTACTACTGAAAGGTACGGCTGTGAATTAGAAGGTATTTAATTTGCTCTATAAAACACACTTATAACAAGTAAATTGTAGGTATTAATAACCAGAATATTTATTTTTAGGTAAACAAAAAATGCTTAGACATTTTAAAGCCAGTTAATCTTCGCGGATCGAGGCTGAGCTAGGATCGACAGGAGTCTGAATAGTGGGAGGTGTTGAAAGAAAATCTAATTTGGATTTGAAGGATTACCGTGACTTGTTTCGGCCTAGCGGCGCGGCGGGCGGCGGCTGCTCGCGTCACCTTGCGGGATTCAATTAGAGTTGCAAAGGCTTCGAGTCGAGCCGAGACGCATTATTTCATATTATACTTGTCGCAGATTTCAGTTTCTCTTCAACTTTTGCCGCTTATAATTGCAAGTTAATGTTTAAAGACATGTCCTGCTAATTTATTTGACCGTAGATAAGTACAGTTTTGTGCGAATTTTATCGAGTAAATTAATACTGTGATTTCATGAGTCTAATCGAAATATGTCATAATTTGGCCATAAATTGTACTAACGGTCGAATATCATAGCCCTATTAAGTTCTTTTAATCTAATTTATTTTAATGACATAAATTCTTAATTAATTACTATGATCTACATCGCTTGATATTTAACTAGGTAGATTGGATTAAATACAGATATATAACATTTAAAATGTAATGTTTTACTTGTTTGAACTTTGATAATCTTTGCATTTTTATTTGTGACGTCGTCGTTCGAGAATTTTTTAAAAACAAGTCTTTATAAGCAGTTTTTGAACCAGTTGAACAAATATTTCTCGTAAATAAATATTAAACAGGGTATTTTCAACGGTTAGTAAAACTGCGGGGAAGTTCACCACGTTGTTTGCGTACATTTTAATGTCAAAACTTTGCCAACTTTTTTATTTTAACCGTTCAGTTTTATTACTGCGTTGAAAGAAGGAAAACATGATTATGGATTCTTTGACTGTGCGAGAAAATGTAGAGCCAAGAGCATGGAGATGTGAGGGCAGAGGAGGTGCAAATGTAAACACAAGTTTATCAAAAACTAGGAACTGAAGATAGGGATCATATGGATGCAAGACCCCAGATCATAATACAAAAAAGCTATATTAGAAGGTAAAAGTGGCATTTGAGGAAACTTAAAATGTGATTAATATAAACACCTCGAATATACAAGTTGTAAAAAAGAGATATGTTAAGCTAATTGCTTTGAAAAAAGCCCACTATAGGGAATTACAAAGAATGAACCCGATTCACTAATTTTGAATTACAACGGATACGAAATGGACGTGCGTTTAGTGTGTTCAAGATATGGCGAACCGCAATAGGGCTTTTTACATGCTTTTTATGCATCACAAATATGTGGAATCCCATCAACTCAACAATCATCTTACATAGATGTTATCCAATAAGGTGCCCTTTTCCTTCACCTTTCATTGTTGACATGCTGTCAAATAAATAAAAGGTATAAAAAATATACCCAAGAATTGTTAAAAGACGGCGGTATTGAGTGAAAAGTTAAGGTTAGTAAGGATTGTTAGTAGAATCACTTATTCTTGGTATATCTTTATTCCAATAGAGAATATCATTCTCTGCTATTTTAGCCTCCTTGGCTAAGAGAGTATGAATAATGGGCCCTAGTTGGGACTTAGCTCCATATTTTATGTTGGTCAGGGGTCGTGGCTCTGTCTTCTATTTCTGTCTGCGTATGGACAAGTACTGATTTATAGTTTTATTTAAAATCTTTTAACCATACGTTAAAATTGTTTCTTGAATCTAGTGATTTTATGAATCTGCTCAACATTTTCTTTATTATTAGTAGTACCTAAGTGAGACTTTGGTTCGTTTAACTTTAAATTAATAATTTAATTAACTATGTGCATCAAGTTGTAGAAAAAGAGCTGTGCCGAAAGGTTCTAGATACAATTAAGAATCGAGATCACTTGATTCAATTGGATTTAAAGCTAAATACCTATCCTTAATTTAATTAAGTTTTTGTCTAGGTATTGTTAGTTCAGAATCTTTAGTTAATTGGTCAAGAGCTTCGTTAAAATGTTTTTTTTTTATACGTACTTTTCTAATAACATTTTAGACTTATGATCAAGAAAATAATTAAGATTTTACCTAGTATAATGAATCAAATATAAAACTATTTTTTAATTTACTAGAAAAACTAAATTTTTACCAGCGTAGAGCCACCGTGTATTAAATAATAATTTACTTTGATAAGATATTCCATCGCCAACGATTGCGATAAAATAATAGCCAATGACTGCTGGAAGGTAATACATTGTACACGGCTATAACATAAATATTTTTATCTTGCAAGAAAAACACAAAGGCAATACAGAAAAGGTCATATTTCATTATCCATTAATTCTTTCTTCCATATGTGCAGATATGAGGGGAGACCACGGAGGTGAGAAGTATTGCAGAGCTGTCACAAGGAAGATATCTTACCGTATAGAATTTTCAGATAAATATGATATTTCTAAAGGTTTAAAAGCGAGGATGGAACTGACCGTATTACCTACACAAAATCATTACAAATTACAGAAGCAATTTGGCTAGAAGGAAATATTTATATATTTTAACATAACCGTTTTAACCTTTACGTTTTAATCGTACTGTAGTTATTTTTATGAAAATACGCTAAATATAAAAATTGAGCTCAAATAATCCATTTTTACAATTTGCCGAAATAGTTTCCTATTAGAAGCACATCATATTTCCTTTGAACGATGGCGCAAATTGCTCTGTAGGTATTTGAGTTCTCTGCATTATTAATACGAATGCATACAAAAAATATTAGTTCCGAAATCATATACGGGAGTTATTCCAAAAATCGGACTCTTATACTTATCCAACTCCGCCACTATTCCAGCCTTGATGGAAAAGCCATATTGAATTAACTTATCGAAATGACCCTGCCTCTATTATTTACGGCAAAGAAACGTTGGCAGGCTTTATCTCGCTACTATTAATTTTGCTAATAATTAAACCTGACCGACTCATTTATTTTCGCCTATTTTCGGTCAGTATCTCTTTTTGCTTAGTATTTTTATTCGGACTTTCTGAATTTGTATTAGATTTATTTGATCAGGCTGGATTATATTGATCTAGCTATCTGTTATGTTAGAGTGACCAATAGATTTATTCTATTACTTATCTCAATGAGAAAGGTTTAAGTATAATACTTTAAAATATCTTACGTACCTATCGCTTATTTAAACTTCTATGTATTGAAAAGCTAAACCTACCACGTAGTGTGGGTTAACTTTTTTTTTATAGCTTAAATGGCAAATAACGTAACATATAAATATGAAGGAGATCCTTACAGCCAGCCAACATTTACTCACAATGCAGCTGATGTACTCTAGTAAAGCCCTGAATCAGCAAACACAAGAAAAACGTTGAGAATTTACATAATAATAATATCAATCTGTTTTTAGTTCATTAATGGACTACAACCGTAAACGTAGGTAAACACAATTGATTTTTATTGATATAGATAGATAAGCCATACGAGGTTTGCAATATGTATATGAGGTTTGCACTTAATGACACTTTATCTTTATGGTAGCGTATAAAATCGCTGACCAATTTAAATATTGTGATCCACAATCCCGCCGAAGCGAGCCGTGCATTTAGCGTGCTCTAAACCGAAATTTTAACTGCCGCCGCCTCTTCAATAAAAATATCACTTAATTATGCAGAACCCTCTTAATGGCCTCATAGACTTTTAAAATAAAACAGTCACAAAATTAAAAATGTCACAAAGTTGTGAATCTGATACCGGGGGTGACATTTCGCAAATTACCACTCCCATTTATTTTCCATTAGAGATAATTGGGGCGGGATTTTATGCGGAAAATTGCTCGAAATGATTTATGCGTGTTGCCATTATTTTTGGTCGTCAACGTTCCCGAAAACTATCTCCTCATCATCACGATCATTTTTCTCCATGGAAGCATACCTGGGAGTGTCTGGTTTTATAGGGCGGAGTAAATAGACTGCGTTTTTCTGCATAAATGCACATAGAATGATCTTTTAGCCTAACATAAACACTAGTCGCACGTCAAGGAATTAAAAATTTTTAAAAAAAAAAAATATTTTTTGTGCATGGCTGTATAGAGTAGTAGAAATGTATATACAATTAAATAAAACATCTGAAAAAAAATAATCGGGATTAATCCACTACTGCAACTCCTGTACGCCAGTATCAATATAGACGACTCGAAAAATGCATATAAATCATAGGGAATCTCGGCACAGCGTGGCGGGACTTAAAAAGCGACAATAAATAGTTAAAATTAATAAAAATAACAGAATATCAAGTATTGATAATTTATTAAGATTAAGTACTGACAAACCAAATTGAGAAAAATTAAGTTATACCTAACTAAAACATTTTAGTTCCATTCATAGAAATAGGTTTTTTTTAAAAAAAACCTACATAATTTATATCTATTTATTTCTTTTAGCATTAGTAACAATGTATATACAGTGATTTACAGTTTATGTATTACTAGCGACCTGCCCCGGCTTCGCACGGGTGCAGTGCTGATACTATACATATAAACCTTCCTCGTGAATCATTCTATCTATTAAAAAACCGCATCAAAATCCGTTCCCTAGTTTGAAAGATCTAAGCATACATAGGGACGGACAGACAGCGGCAAGCGACTTTGTTTTATAATATGTTGTGATTAGCAAATTAAAGTAAAAGTTAACCAAGTTGGTGCTTCTAATTAGTTCAGAAACTACTCAAGTCATGCACAAAAAACTTTTCAATATTAATAAACATGCAACATTTCCGCAGTTCCACATGCTCTATCCCCGCCGGGAATGATAACTTCCCGATGATTTACTTTTATTATCATCCGTTGTCGAACTGTTTCCTTATTGTGGCTCTGAACTTTCGTTTGACTTCTGTATTACAATCTTTGGTCGTATTCATAACAATATCAGTCGAACGTGGAAATAAAGTTGGAATATATTTTTATAGGTCGTGGACGGAACGACCGTTTCGTATTACCGATAGTATGCTAAGATAACGGGATCGTAAAATAAACTGTCGAACTGAAAAAAAAAAATTACAAAGTAACTTTAGATTTTAGTATTCAATATTACCAATTCATCTTTCTGTAATTCAGAAAAAAATGTTAAATGTCGTTTAATTAATACGGGCAAGGTTTTCAGATATTTTCCAGGTATTAATGATCCCTGGTACCATAATCATAATATATACCTAAAATCCATAGGTTATTTCACTTTACAACACTCAATAGTAACACACTTTATTTTTATTCTTCAGGGTGTGTAGCACAGGACAAATATTTGTGATATTTGGCGGTAGTTGGGAATCGGCCCGGGCATCACGTCCAATGATTTTGACGGGGTTTATCGGCAGGATTCGGTCACGTCCGTGCTGTGTGGGACAATTCGTCGCCGCAATTGATCGGTTTATGATATCGACAATCGCTATTTTATCGATGTTCGATACCTGGTCGCCGTCTATAAATGGAAACAAGGTGGTTTTTCTAATATCAAATTTTTTTATACTTTCTACATATTATGTTGTATTTTTTTTTAAGTAAGAGGGGGTGTACGTATTAACTACTTATAAATAGAATGTCTAAAGCGAATATATGTAGATTACAAAAAATAAAAAATCCTCGATATTAGATATTAACCAGGTGGACAACGCAAGTGCAATATGGATAGTATGCACTATTATGAAGGTCGAGGAGAAAAGCAGCAAGGTTTGATTAGGTTCAGCGCATACATTTAAGTAATTGTTCCATTCTTACGAAGAGAATACAAACATCCGTTAACAGCCTAAAAAATAGGCCATAAAAAGGAGTAAATAAATAATAGTTCACAAACTGCAATGCTCAAAACATCTATAGGCATAATTCGAGGGTTCCGGCAATTTACCGGCGTCTAGTTGTCGGGTGTATACTACCCCTAATAATAGGGCACGGTTTCAAATTGCTATTCAAAGGAGTTGGCTAAGGCACAACAATGCAAGGTAATGCGGCTGCTCACGTGAAGGCTGGCTGACCCTTAGCCCTTCAAGGTCTAAACACGACATTATTAAAAGTTAAGGGACTGTCTACTCGTATATATACTTGTGGATCTTTTATGCTTAGTTAGCTCAGGCTTACCGTCTTTGTAATCTAGTTTTATGGCTGTATAAAGGTGAAAAGAGGGTGGCTTATAAGGTTATACGCTAGGAATTTTATTTTTTAACCTTCACTAAAAATAAGGGGCCTCTAATTTTAATTATATTAGACACATCTCGACTCATAAACATACCTCTATATGAACAGTGAATAGAATAGAGGGGTGCATGACAATAAAACTAAATCACGAGGCGTCCATTGTGGATCTTCGGCGCCGGCGGAAGGAGCATATGCGGGGGACAACTTGTTCCTGCACGGAAATAAAGTAAACTATGCGATCCGAAGAGTCAAGCGACGGGATGATAAGCAGAAAATTTGCTTGCGAGCCGCTTCGATGCCTTGCGAACGCTGTTTTGTAGACGTATAAATGTTGTTGACTTGTCAGCGGAAATGTTTGTGACACATTCTGTTTATTTCCAGTTTGCAGAAAAATGTAACTTTTGGGTAAATTATAAGGTTTTATGCTGAGTCATAATGATAAGAATTTGCAGCGTGGTAAATGTAATACATAGAGGACTTTATAAACTATGTCTACAACTGCACTAAAAACAACGAAAAAATAAAAATCAGCAACAAATCTTAACAGGAAAACATTACTCCTAACGATCGCCCATTTACGTAAGCGGATAGATCGAACAAAAACAGAACAAAACTTACGACACTGTCCGGCTTTTGTGACCGGAATATCGAAACAATCAATGGAGTTTGTCGCGTACCGAGTAAATTGAATCGGACCGGACCGCCGGCCGGAAACCGGACGCGTGTCCAACCTCTCTATCTTCGACATTAGGCCGGCGATTCACGGGATTTCGCAGGTGTTTTCGGCCGAGTTCATTTTACTAGGAAACATAATTCCGACCCTCTCTATTATATTAGAACCGATGGACACGATGATAATTAGGGAAGCCCTTTCATTTTCGCTGTTTGGGTTTATCGAGGTTTTGGTTTGTAAATGAATGTAGGTATGTAATTTAAATTACATAGGGTTGGTTTGCTAGAATGTAAGTAGAATTTTCTGTATGACTTTTGTAAATTGATGTAAGCACGTATTATATGAGATTGGGATTTATTGGAAATTGAAATACAAGTGCAGGTCCCTCCTGGAAACAAGTCAAGAAGGTATTACAGGATAGGGCGTGTGGAGAGGAATATCTATGTGTGACGGTCAGTTCACAGAAAACAATAATAACAGTTAGACTAGTTACGCGCACGTAACAAGACACTGTAGGGAGTTCTCTTATTTCCAATTATAGTTTTTAATTTTCTATAAAGGAATCTTTTTGAAGATAACATACCTACTAACAAAGGTTAGAAGTAGAACGTATAATCACACGTACGTAGGCATCATTTATAACAGTAAAAAGCAGCACTGAGCAGCTTATTTTTTAAGGTCATCAATTAACGAAATTCGAAATACACCTGCTGATGGATGATAAGGCTAACGTATTGACCATTGGAATGTTTAGGATTTCAAGGTATCTCGAGATATACCAAAATGTCAACAATTTCAACTCTTTTGCTTCCTCATCATCTATCTTGGCTTACAGATCTGCGTAGCATTGAGTAGAATCGAAGTCAGGAATTGTCAGCAGTTACCCTCGCAATAAACGTTACATAAAACCAGAAAGTAATTCGAATGGAACCGTCACAGCAGAGACGGCGTAAAAACCACCATTCGACAGATTTTAATGTCTCTTGAACTCTTAATATAGAACGTCGTAACAAAATACATCTACCATAAATTTTAAGCGGCTATTGCTAAGCGTTTATTACTGGATAAAATTCCTAAGAGGGGTATCTAGAAAGAATAGCTTTCCACCAAAGCGCGTAAAAGATGGGTACATTCTCAGTACTAATGTTTTTAAATCTATACATATAATAAAAATGTAACGGATCGCTGTCTGTACATGGAAGATATATAAGAAAAAAATATTATAGAATACCTTTATCAACGCAATAGTACCCAAAACAATGATTTTTGGAATTTTTGTCTGTTTGTCGGTTTGTCTGTGCGTTTGTGCACGCTAATCTCGGAAACGGCTGAACCGATTTCGATGCAGTTTTCAGGAATATATTGTGACAGGTCCCACTTAACATATATGCTTTTTATCCCGGGAAAATGTTTTTATCCCGGATAATTTCGATATTTTGTTTTTTTTTTCTGTTGTCCACGCGGACGGAGTCGCGGGTGTCCACTAGTCGAAACTATATTGCGCTAATATCAAAACAAAATAATCTTAATATATTAAAATCTTCTGTTCGTGTGTTTGTAATGGATTTTCCTCTAAACGGCTCAACCTATTTTGATGAAATTTTGTGTGTGTGTTCAAGTGGGTTCGAGAATGGTTTAGACTTACGATTCGGTCAACAACATTTTGTTTTCTCTGCAGTCCACGCGGACGGAGTCCAAAAACATTATTTAGTTGACCGAACTGTGAAGCTAAACCATCCTCAAACCCACCTAAACATACACACAAAATTCATCAAAATTGGTCCGTTTAGAAGGAGTTCAATTAAAACTACACGAAAAGAAGATTTATATTGTTGTTTATGTTAGAACTTTTTACATAGGATCCGGCGGACTACGGTGCAGTCGCTGTGTCGAATATTCAAAAATATACTTTAATTTGTCGAATATTCAAATGTTCACTTTTATATCACAACTTTAATTAACGGTCAGTTACGCTTATTTCAGAAAGTTTGTATTTAAGGTGTGAGACAGGACAACGTCTGTCGGGTCCGCTATATATAAATACATGTTTGCAAACTTACTTTTTACTACGTTACTTTTATTCTTAACACATTATTTCCCTTAATTTTTAGGAATGTTAAATGTCAATATAGCGGAGCACAGAGAGTATCTATCTATCTACGATATTCTTATGACAAATTAATCAATTTTAATTTACTCTATTTACTAGAGCTAGATCAAAAAGCTTATCGTAATAGGCGCGTGTTAGCGTATGGGTCATGTTCAGAGAAATATTATCCTAAGTTGTGTTAGTCTCATAACAAGGTATTATTACACGTAATACTAGAAAACCATTGCATTAAAATTCCGTTATTCTATCAAAACCTATAGTACCGATTTTTTAAATATTTGTGATATCTACGTTACTGGACAGGCAGGTTTACATCTGTTAGTTGTACAGTTTCGCCGCACGGGGTCGCTAGTTGGAACGAGCTCAGGGTAGCTTAGGGTGACAAATCTTGCCCACTACTGAAGGATTATGTTGTACACCGGTTGATGAAAAATGTGTCCGTAACCTGCCGTAACTCGGAGCCTGAAACACGTAGCTCGTAAATAACATTTTGCACTCTAATAATGTTAAATCCAATCGACTACCTTATTAATGTTACCATAATATGATTATGTTAATTTTATTATAAGTTTTGTTGTAAACTTTTTGGAATATATCAGCATAACTACTCATTAGGAGCCTTGTGAGTTACTTCTAACAAAATTTAAGCATTCTATAAGCTAATCAATGTTTAATTTCACAGATAGTCCATATATTTAGCTATCAATGTCGTGCTTCACGGGTAAATAACTTTACATACAGTTTATAAGTAGTACCGTAGATTATCAGAGGTTTCAAGAAATTTTCAGAAACTTGTATAAACGTTATTAGGCTACCTCGTCGTTTTCCTTACGTTTGGGAAGAATACTGTCAATAAAAATACATCCGACAGTGCTCGGCATTTGTCAGTGCTCATGTTAATTGACACTGACGAAGGTATCTGAGCCGCCAATAAGCTTTTGTTTTCCACCAGGAAACGGAAATCTTAGGTGAAATACATATACGACCGACAAAGGAAAGTCGTTATTTACATGCTTTCTGCTTTATTAGAACAATATCTTTGGACGTAGCGCGTAGGTGGTAAAGTTTGCTAAGCTATCTTTTCTTGGCATTTGAAACATATCTATATATATATATATATAATAATATTCCTATGTCTCCGTCTTTGAATCATGTCTTTACATACGCACATACTTTGTTTAATGTAGACATCCAAAAGAAATAATTTTCAGAAATGGAAACGGGATAAACGGGAAGGCTAAACTCGGATAAAGTCTTGGGTTTACATTTCAGAGTAAAATGATTCCGTCTCTATAAGTGAGGTATGTTTATTAATATTATTTTGTGGACAGATTCTCTATAGTGTAGTATTTTTTTTAGAATTTTGGTATAAAATATCCCTTCCGCTCCCCATAGATATCTTGTAAAATAAATATCCGGCTGATTCCGGCTATATCAAATGAGATGAGATAGGATACCTATTTATTATGAACTAGTGGACGCCCGCGACTCCGTCAGCGTGGACTTCAGAAAAATAAAATGTCGATATTATCCGTGATAAAAACATTTTCCCGGGATAAAAAGTAGCCTATATGTTTAGTGGGACCTGTCACAACATATTCCTGAAAACTGCATCGAAATCGGTTCAGCCGTTTTTAAGATTAACGTGCACAAACATCGATCCGTTACAATTTTATTATTGTATACTATACATATAAACCCTACTATTGCTGTAAGTTACTAAACCTTTGAAATCTAATTAAGTGCATGATAAATTTTCAATTAGCCCTTCATCCCTGAAGCGTTCAACCTTGAAAGCTGTTACACAAACGTAATTATAATAGTTTAGTATTCTGGATTATTACTCGTATTGTTACTTGATTATGTATGTACCTACCTATAATATTTACTCGCTGTACCTACCTACCCGAGATGTAACCGCGACTTTTGCGCGCTCACTTGAATTAAACACATGAATCATTTTTCCTTAGCCTCTGCATTTTCTCTTCTGAGGTGGAGTTTAGACACATTTTTTACACATCGTTGTTTGTCTAATGTCATAAAGTTAGTTATCAGTATTGTATGAGACTTATTACGTTTATCATTTAAGTACTAGGGTCTGAAATCAGCATTACGATTTCCTGGATGTCCCTTACCTTTCGTCAACCAAGCTGAAATATTAAATAGTATGGTACGAAATAGCAGACATCTCAAAGGAATCACTTAATGTTTATTTCTTTTTCCCGGGCAATAATTTATGCATAACGCCATCTAATTTCAGGCGTCACTATAAACACGTTACGACCATCATCAAAGGGTTACGACGTCACCCCGTAACCTTAATGACAGAAATGTCCAAAATAAAGCAGCTTTATAGCGCACGCGCCCATATATGTGATCCCTTCATTTATGTATCAGAAACTTGATGGCCGATTAAAATTTTCTTTTATTCCATTTTACGATCACAATAAAATGAAAATTTTCAGTCACAATCAGAAAGCATAATAATGGGTATACTTTTATGACTGGACTTGTGAGTAAATTATGTTCATGTTGTTTATTTTTTATATTTAGTAATTTGAACATAAATCCAATTGGAATATGTGGAATAGCTCATACCGCATACAAACACGGATTTTTACCGGGATTGGCCCACCACTCATTCCCGCCTCTGCAACTCCTGTGAGCCAGGATCAACAGAGGCGACCAGAAAAATGCATAACATAGCATAGAAAATCCCGGGGGACCTAACTAGCGACTATAAAGCATTAAAACTAATAGAAAAACAGAATGTGAAGTATGAAGATAGGTATGATTTATATTACATTAAGCACTGACTGACAATATTATTACAATTGGAACATACGGCTACTTTATGTTACCTATGAGTTATTATGCCAATAAAAAGCGGATAATACAAACACGGATAATATACATTTTAAAACTACTTATTCTTATTCTTTATTGCACATACACAAAAATAAATATGGCATACAACATAAAAGAAGAGATGCATGTACAATGGCAAGCTTATCTCTACCAGAGATCTCGTCCAACAAGCCAAGCAAGTTAAAAGAAATTACTAACAACAGGATAACATGTGCAATTAAACAAATTCTAAGAAACTACATTGAGAAAAATACCTTAAAAAACCTACAACTATGACAAGACTACCAAAAATAGTACTATTTTGGGGACAAAATATAGCCTAACTAGCCTTTCCTGACTAAATTACCATACTAATATTTTAAATGCGAATATATAAGTAGATTTCGTATTTATTACATTAAAGAAACCTCTTTAATGTAATAAATACGAAATCTACTTAACACATTAATTTCGGCCGCTCATAAATTCCCAGCCTTTCTCCGTTAAGCGAGAATCACGAGATATATTAATTTAATAATCCTATTATTAGGACTGCTGACCTTTGTGCCCATCGCTGTAAAATTACGGCATAATAAAATTAGGTGCATGATAAAACAAAGGTGTGTAATTAGAGTTGCGCCATGATTCTCCCTGATTTAGGTCGCGTTCAGACCGGCGCGATTGGAGCCATAACCGGCTATTAGCCTGAACTAATTGTTAGAGAAATGGCTACGATCAATTTTATTTTCCGTGTGTTTTTAATTACATTTACGTACCTATTGATATTCAAAATGTATGGTATAATTTTCACTGAAACACTTTAGTACGCGATAAAACTAATTGATTTGATTAATTATTCGTAGTAGGTAATTATTGAAGACTAAATTCAAAAGAATTTCACTATAATACGAAATTTCGTGTAATTTTATTTTATGACAAAATATGATTTATTTATTTTTATTTATTTGAGACAGTTAACAACTATACAGGATGATTTTTGGTCGTCAACGTTCCCGAAAACTACGGAATCTCCTCATCATCACGAACATTTTTCTCCATGGAAGCATACCTGGGAAGTGTCTGGTTTCCAAAATATTAGGGTCCAAAGTTGAGTAAATAGACTGCGTTTTTCTGCATAAATGCACATAGACGCGATGTATAGAATACGTACCCTTCGTTAAAGGTGGCCACAAAAAAACATCCTGTATACAAAAATACATAATTAGGTTTGTTTTTAAAGTATAAATAAGTACACAGTCCACTACACTATCCACAAGTTACTTAAAAGAAGTTACACAAGACTATACTTCACTGATGAGATAGCACCACCATGGATGCTGCAAAACCAACAAGCTCATACATACATACATACAACGTATATAGGTGAATGAAACAATAATACTTCAACTTATCATATACTTAAAATTAATAACATTGATACCTACTTATGCTTTAAATACCGTCATGTAAACCAAAAAAACCATGGAAAGCGCTACGCGTAGCATGTGCTACGAACAACGGGCCTACTACGGTGGGAGCGTATCTAATTGTGCTTTTATTTGGGTAAGATAGATTTTATAGATGTTATGATGCAGTAAGTAATATAATGTTTAAGTTTTAACAAAAATTATTTATATTTACAATGATATTTACACGGAATTGATGTCATTACAGCAATACCGAGGTGTCGTAAAGTTTAGGGGAAAATAAAAGCAAAAACAAAACAAAACGAATAAACAGTAAAATAGACATAGTAAATTACAAAAAAACAGTGATAAAATTGATTATGTTCTAAACATACAGCAGGATTATTCTACCGCCGTCGAAAAGGACACTTGAAGCATTAGAACACTGGGAATTCCTCATTCTAGTTCGAAAATGACAATATCTGAGTACAGCCTTAGCTCTCTGATTTAGCTGAGACTCGAGCGCGTCGGATTTATGGGGGCAATTATATGCGGTCTTACTACAGCCGACACCTGGCGCTGGCTGGAATGTTTTATATGATTTCGGGAAAAACTATTTTGCTAGTTTTAAAGTTATTACGCAGTATTTTTTATGCGCAATGATTTACTAAAATAATTTTATTTTTTACTTTATCTCTAATTTTTGTATTCCCGTGACCTTGTACTCGTAATCTGTGACAGCCCAGCGAGGATAGTAGGATAATGTCTTTGATAAAATTATAGGTAAGGAACCGATTTCTCATTATAAAAAAAGCCTATGTGTTAATCCAGCTAACTCTATACCGAATTTTATTAAAATCGCTCCAGCCGTTTTTACGTGAAAGAGTAACAAACATCCATCCATACTCACAAACTTTTGCGGCTTTTTATTATATTAGTAGGATGATGTTTTAGATAAACACCTTACTGAACTAATGTACTTGTTTATCAGATTATCTACTATTCTATGTTATATTTTTCAGTCTCAGTTACAGCTGTATTTTCCCCCCAATGGCAGTCTAACAATTCTATTCAGCATTTTTGTTACTAAATAACTTTAGCAATTTTTTTGTTTACAAAACATGAGCTGTCGGAAACATAACGGATAGGTTTGTTGTTGGCTTGTAAATGAGGTAGGTGCGCTATTATTAGGGAGTATTTCCCCGGGGTCATATTACACCGGCCAAATGAAGATGTGTCGTTGTCGGGTCACAGGTTCTTGACCCGCCAGCCAGTTTGGGGACAGTTTGTTCATACTTTGTTCTTGTTATGATGAATAAGGCTCAGTCGGGGCAAATGTAATGTTGGTAATGGAAAGTTTTGTACAACATATACGGTGTATATTTTTGTCTACATCACAACCCCTGTAATCTAATTTGTCTATACATTATTTTCCGAGAATTCAACTTATTTTAATTATCTAGCCCCTTTCGCCTTGTGTTTTTCTAATTTTTTTTAGACACACAAGCATATCAGATGAGAGAGAAAAGTCTCTCGATATCTATTAAAATTAACATACAATAGAACTAAAATTTAGGTTAAGGCCAACCATATTGCGTAATAAGCAACCTGTAAAAAGTGAGGCCAGCCATTGTTTAGCGACAGAGCTCGACGAGTGGGCCGGGCCGACCCGCCTGCCGCTGACAGCCCTGACTTACAGGCCTCACAGACCGGCGAGCCCTCGGCCTCAAATACCCTTTAAATAGCCAGCGCGTACTCAATACACCACTTATTCTCAAAACCAAAATATATCACCCACCTATCCCTAACACGCGAAAAGATTTAAGTATCTGCAAAAGCTGAAATATTATTTCGAAAAATCCTCCATACCTCTCTAACCAATGCCGTTGAGTATAGAAAATTCGCTCTAAAACGATATGGAAAAGAATGCCCGAAACAAATCACCCGGCTAACTTGGCGCACTAGACTGTAAATGGCTCTCATTTATTCATATGCGAATATGAAAGTCGTATATATTTCTAGGCGAGTAATAACTTGTCCCGCGAATTACCTTTGTGATTTTTTTATTAAAGCACGCACTCGGCGGCGCCCTATAAATCCGGTGTTGGCGCTCCCTCTTCACGGCTATATCAATTGCCGGGAGATATTTGGGCTTCGTGCGTTTTATGTTTTCTTTTATTTGAATGTACGATTCTAGGCTTTGCATTATATTTATTACCTACTTAACCTTTACCGATAAAGACTTGACACAATCTTTTAAATTGGATTAGATATACTTTGAAAGATATGATAAGAAATGAGGTGATCAGAAACAAGTGTGGTATAAATGAGGACGTGGTGACGAAGATTGAGAAGGGTATGTTGAGGTGGTTTGGGCATGTGGAGAGGATGAGTGAAAGTAGACTGACAAAGAAAGTGTACAACGGAAGAGTGGATGGAAGGGTTGGAAGGGGAAGACCTCGCCGGACTTTCACCGATCAAATTGGTGAAATTCTAAAGAAAGGTCAGGTCAAGAGTACCCTAAACCGACGAGCGTGCATGAAAAATATCATGAAAGTAGATGAAGCGAAAGAGGTGTGTCAGGATCGTAGCAAATGGAGATCCGTGATCTCTGCCTACCCCTCCGGGAAAGAGGCGTGATTATTATGTATGTATGTATGTAGATATCCTAATTTGCTTACATAAATGCTTACTCACCATTAGTGAATAGGTATGATAAACATCATTCCTATTATTTATACTAAGGTTTTGGAAAGTCTCACAAAGATTTACACTGTTACCTATATGGATTATTTTATATATTAATTTATGAAGATGCTATTGCTGTACCTATTCTTACAATTATTTATCCATCTTGGTCCCATTCCCGGTTGGAAGCAGCTCATGTTTTATTCGGCGACTCAGCAGAGCAGTGATGTCACCTCGGACACCTGCCATCACTTACACTTGCATCATATTAACCACAGCATAGAGATTTCAGTAAGCCTCGTAACAATATTTTAATACGATAAATCATAATTCATTTTCAATGCTTTCCTCAGTCAAAAACAAAGTTTAATTAGATAAAAAGATAATAAATTCCTTGTATGTCTTGCTACTTATATTCCAAAAGAATAATAAACATGCAGGAAAATTTAGCAGTATGGAAAAACAGCAGCTTTGTACAAACTTAGATACATTAGTTGAAGTTGCCTCACTGTAGGATTGTACTTTGTATGATTACTTCCTCCGTAGTCCTCCACGACACGTGACATACTCGTATCTCCCTGGTTTATGAGACTGAAATACCTATACAATATCTGGTTCATACTAGGAAAAATTTTGCTGTATTCCGTTTAGATCTAATGTACAGGAATAGTCTTCTTAGGGATGGTAAGCTTATTGGTATGCATATTGGTATTTATACTCGTATATCAAAATTAACTGTCGTTCTCTTGAACTGATAGTTAGCTAGCTGATAGATAGCTGGTTATAATAAAATTGATACCAATTGGAATAATCTCTCTCGAAATAATACAAAATTAGTGAACCGGAATAACCATATTAAATATAATTGTTGTGTTTGTTTTTTGGTGTGACTAAAATACCAGTTTAGGATTCGAGAAACAAAAGACCGAGTCAAAAAGACTAAAGTAGAATAACTCAGCATTCTCACGTTACTTCCACTAAATATGGACACGTCAAACGGAAAATAGGCTAGAATATTTTTGTCCTCAAAGAACATTTCTTTATAAAAGTTCCTTTAAAATGTAAGTAGCGCTTGTAATTTTATTTTTACCGGACGTTCCAGTTTCGTGCTCGAACTTTAACTATTTGCACAAACTCCGAAAAGGAAATTAAATTCTTAAATATTTACTACGCTAAAAAACTTGGCATATTCACTTACAGGCCGAAATACTCGTATCTTCTGTATCTAAAAACTACTATTAATTTGTCATAATACCAGTCGTCTGTAAAACTTATACCTCATAATTCCCTACTTAATCCTTAATACAAATGAACAATTTACAAATAGAAAATGGTCGTTAAACTCCACTTGCCATTTATGTTATCCGGCTCAAACAGAAACGTTTGTTTGGAGTTTGGTCTGTAGTTTCAGCTTATCCGATTAACTAACTTTTCACACACTGACCCTTTCTTTGTGTACGACATCACAATTCAATTAGATGTTCCCTGACTGGCTTGATTGTGGGATCATTTTATTTATCCCGTCTATGAATAAAACATTACGGATGTCCCTGTTATCGCAGACTTACGCACCACTTAAAGCTACCACTACAATTGTGTTTTTATCCATTTAAATACCTTCGGACTGGACTCATAATTTTATATACTTACGCACATATTTATTAGTTGTTGTAATATTAGTAATATGACCAAGGTACCATTTTGTACCGAGCCTAAAATAATCGAATAGGATTATTGGGCTAGATAGAGAGAATTGTAGACGATGATGGTTAGACAAATTTATAACGTTATATAAAACGTATAACAAAACCTTTGAAATCATTTATCTAGTGAAATGTGATGCGGAAATAAATCCATTCATTGACTCAATCGAATGCTTTATTTGAAACAGATTTATCTCGGCTCAATAAACTTTCATAAAACGAAGTATTCATTCAATCATAAATATTTATTCACGAATAGTTCTTTATCCGCCCATGCATTGATTTACTGTTGGTGAGACAACAGAAACATAGTTTCGGATCCGTTCCGGCCTCACAAATTCAATTAACACTTTTTCGTTGCGGAAGCACCGAGGCCGCCGGAAATTAAAAACATTGTCGACCATTCGCATCATATTCGCCCATACCTGCAAGTGGCGTTTTTGGAATTTGTAGTCCCATTTCAAAGCGAGATTTCTATTGTAACGCTTAAAATAGAAGTTTAATTTCTCCCTACGTCCATCGACGTGGGGTATTATTATTGATGCCACGATATTATTGCATGTTAACGTCCATTTTATAACAGTTGCCCTGTCTTAGACTATTGTCAGTTTAATGGCTCCAGGTTTCGATAAGGTCAGCTCGAAGGGTAGCCTCGGGCGTTAACATTAGACATAAATAAGATGGTAGTTAATGTGGTCCCAAGGATCCAATCCTGGTTACATTGTTACCCTGGAGATTAGATAGGCGTGATGATTGCGAAACTTTGATTGAACCCGTTCGCGAATTTCCTTGATTACGGGATAGGTAATTGGCACGAATTCAACGCCTTTGCCAACTCGTATCTTAGTAAATAAAGGTCGATGTGTTGGGACTTGGGATAACATAAAAAGTTCATTAGTATTCTCACGTGTTGTAGACTTCTGTGCTGTTTCTCACGTGTTATCTTTTTCTAGGTGCGAATACAGAAACGAAGTTAGTATAATATGGAGACTTTGATTGCCAAGGGTAGTAGTTTGCTGGATCCGTAAGTTCATTCTTAATATTAGACCTATTAAGATAGCGGTACAATCATATAGCGGCCGTAGTTTGTACGCAAAACTACGCTCTCTTTATGGTGCCGTCATGTGAGACATCCCTGATTCCTGTCCTAAGAAACCATAATGTGTCCTAGACGTCCTACTGTGACTACTATACCTAAGACAGGAATTTGGTTATCATTCTATGCTAATTTCAAATAGTAGAACGAGATAAGATAACAGACACCGATGAGATAACAAAACAACTAAACTGATTTCACAGGACAAAATTACTTCGTTATATATTTCCTCCGATTTGTGTGCGACCCTACGGTCCCGCCATACACGCACCATTTATAATCGTAGCTACGTTCCAGTGCAGTGAGTATAGTTTAGAAGATACCTTAGGCTACCCCTGCACTAGGAAAATGAAAATATAATAAAATACTGTTTCTGTCTTACTTGTGTCGTTACTTGACTTTTATCTTAAAATCCATTGAAGCAATCATTTAGTCTTCATTCAGTGTACAGGCAGAGTGTCGTGTCTTTAAATTCATTTATGGTCAGAATCATAAATCCTACACACTCTAGTGACAGCCTTTGCCGATCACAAACAGTCGTCTAAGAGAAACTAGATCCTCTAAGATGCATTATATAGGTACATCAACCCTGAAAATTTATAATTTACGGTATCTTGTCAAATTCTATTAAAAAACGATTCTATTCAGTTCAGACGATTCGATTCTATACTATTTAGATTAATATCAAATGGACTGTATTTGCAATAGACTCTCAAAACTATAGTTAAAGTAAATTATACCGGGTGTTTTTTCGTTGCCACCCTTAACGAAGGGTACGTACTCTATACATCAAATAAACTAAGTTTATGCAAAAAAAAAAATGCTGGGAAAAGATGTTAATTTTTTTGAAAAAAAAATATTACTTGATCGGGCGAAATTTATAGTGTCCAGTATTTATGCTAGTTTTTTCATAGATAGATATTAATAATTTCTCGTGAAAAAATCTTGCTACGCGCGTCTATGTGCATTTATGCAGAAAAACGCAGTCTATTGACTAAACTTTGGAACCTAATATTTTGGAAACCAGACACTTCCCAGGGATGCTTCCATGGAGAAAAATGATTGTGATGATGAGGAGATTCCGTAGTTTTTGGGAACGTTGACGACCAAAAATCAGCCTGTATAAAGTATGTTTTGGCCTTTAATTGTAAGACGCATTGCCTTTCCCCTTGCATGCACTTTGTTACGTTAATGTGTTTAATGTGATTTTCCGTACATTCTAGTCAGAATGTAATACACTAATGTACCTATGCAACCTACCTATGACTACTGAAATAATTAAAATATTTTAACATGTTTAAGAAATGATTCGTGCGAGCTTTCAGCATGATTCGGATTAGGCAGCAGCGTCAATTTTACTTTGTATTCAAAAATCTAAATTACACTTCCAAGAAGCACCATTATTAAGCATTTTGAAGCACTAAATTGAAGATCACCTATTACTTTATTATTGACTAGCACAATGGATAGGTTGGTTGTTGGATTGAGCACTTGAATCCGAAAATTGGGTGAAACGTGGGTGAAAACTAGATGTGTAATTTGCACACAATCGGCCTCATTAATGATGAAAGGCGTAAATACAGGATGATTTTTGATCGTCAACGTTCCCGAAAACTACGGAATCTCCTCATCATCACGATCATTTTTCTCCATGGAAGCATACCTGGGAAGTGTCTGGTTTCCAAAATATTAGGGTCCAAAGTTGAGTAAATAGACTGCGTTTTTCTGCATAAATGCACATAGACGCGCGTAGCCGGATTTTTTCACGAAAAATAATTAATATCTGTCTATAAAAAAAACTAACATAAACACTAGACACTATAAATTTCGCACGATCAAGGAATTTAAATTTTTTTTTCAAAAAAAAATTTTTTTTCCCAGCATTTTTTTGGCATAAACTTACTTTATTTCATGTATAGATAATACGTACCCTTCGTTAAAGGTGGCCACAAAAAAACATCCTGTATACAGCAGTGTGTTTTTTTCACGTTGACGCTGATATTATTTTCCATGTAGCACAATACTTTGTTTAACTAGAACCCCTCAGTGCCAGTAAAGTAGGGGCATGTTTATTATGAGGAAGCTGAAGTAAACACGACAGCAAAAAGCTGAGTTTTCTTACACATCATAACGTCATATTTGTCTTGACGTCGTTGTCGGGGAGCACAAATCCAAATAGCTTTGTTTTTCGAGAGTTCGCATAAGGGATACAACATATCGGTTGGCGCTACAATAATATAATATCATAGAAGGTTGTAAAAATTTGCTTTGCGGAGTTTAGTTCCTAAATGGGGTTGCCAGAACTACAAGATCGCGAAGGAGATCCTAGCTACGTTTAGCATACCAGGATCAGATATTAAAAATCAGTGACTTGTTAATAGCTCATCACCTGAAATAATGCCTTTAAATTCCTTAAGGTAGACTAAGTCAAGCCTAATTCAAGTAGGTACACGTGAAAGTAATTTTTCTGAAGTTTCAACTGGACCCCTGGATATCGCATAACGAAGATAATGCAGGTAAGGATCGACATTAATGGCACATAATTTCAATGAAATAATACAATAATTATGAAATCACCCCTACGAGTGCGACAATCGCAATCTGCACATTCAAATAACAAATGACCCTCATATATTCCGCGAATAAATTCAGCTTTAACCGAATAATGAGGGAGTGTACCTAGAACGTTGAATATGGACAAATTAGCCGCCATTCGCCGTCCGTGGCGAGTGTGAATACTAAATGAGCCGTGGCAGATCACTCGGACCCAATAATGAAGAAAGGACTGTCAGGATATGGCCTAACGACGACATTATTAATGATTTTCATTTTATATAGATAAACATTAAACACTTCTTAGTAAAGTGACGTCACATAAGTTGTTTTAGCTTCATAGCGTACAGAGCTGCGTAGCCTCTACATTACATGTGCTACGTATCCTCTATCCGTAAATTGCATACTGCGCTGCGCAGTCTTTACCTTAAATACTGCGCTACGTAACCTTTACATTACATACTGCGTTGCGTAGTCTCTACATTACATTCTATCTTGCAAGCATAGGTAATTAACCTGTGACTGCAAAGGTATCCACTGATTATCGCATCTCCTCATTGTCCTTCCTCACCGTACCCAATCATATTGCTGTGGATGTTGATACGGTCTTGCCTTGATCGTTCGTAAATTATTGCTAAAATTTTATAGAGTGTTAAAGTCGATTCGATTGATCTAGGCATTTTTTTAATTTTATCGAAAGTAGGTAGTTAGTTATGGGCTATTACTATAATTCTCTTCTAGCTGAACTCAGAAAGGTTTGCCAAGTTGGTCCTAATGAGTATTTTAGTAATTACCATTAAACTTTTTAATCAACATTTTCATATCACCATGAATAATAATTCTGAGAGGTAGCTTTTTAAAATTTCTATTAAATGCGGTTTAATCTCCTACCTGTTAAGTCTTTATATGCGGCAGTAACTCAAGTTAATTATTATTACATACTTCTTTTGCTTCTAGTACTTATAAGAGTTCTAGTACCTACTAGAATTGCTTCTAGTAGTTACAAGAAACTGTAGGTACCTACTAGAATTTGATAAGCAACATTAACGTTGTGTGCAAAGTTCAGGCAGCATGTCTAAAAGTTCAATCATATCAAGGTTCATGTCTGCGGTCTACTGTCGATCAAGTAATTAGTTCCGAAGTCGGCTCGTTCCGAATGAGTTTCTGATTTAAAAGCACAATTCAGAGTTCATTTGAAAGCAGAGAAGCGTTATGTGGATGCATCATGGATAGCTCAATCATATCGGACAAACTGTTAATGGTTGTGGCTGAACATCAATAACAGTTATTAGTGCAGATGCTTGCACTTGTTATTAAGTACTTCCAAATTAAATTATCGATATATTCACTATGATTATTTATTATATTTAAAGTACTGTGTGATTAATATTTTTTCTATTGACGCAGGGGTCACTGGTTTTAGGTATTTCGTCAGTTATAATCTTCCTGCCGGCATCAATTTTTGTAAATTTCATTGCTAATACTAAGGTTAAAGAGAGTGTAAGAATTGTGTTTTAAATTAAGGGCTGCCTTTAGAATAGTCCTATTATTATTGCCACTCTGAAGGATAAAGTTGATGCTGTCTTTATCTTGATCAACTTTTAAAGAAATACAGATTGAAATTTATTCTTCAGATTTACTGACTGTTGGAAAAATCGTTTCAAAATAAAATTAGGTAACTAATAAGAGCCAGTCTAATTCAATGTTTGTTAAAGTATCACACTCAATGCTGTAAAGTTTCTTTGTAAAGGGGAAATAAAATCAAATAGTACGATCAAAGTTGTGTAAAGTCTTCCCCCGGCTGATTATGTCTGCAGCAGATTGGTTACATCGGCAGCGGGCCGGAACAAAAGGGTCTTATTGTTATTCACCCTTCTTGACATGGCCGCGACAAACTATGGCCAGAAGCCTCCCCTTGCTAAATGTCAAGCCTTTAACACAAACACTCAATCCTCTCACACTTAATTCACTTTGTTGGAGGCCGTTCTTTCTAATAGTCAGATAGCCTATCTAAAGGGCTTTTTTGATGCTGTCTCAATCATGATCAAGTTTTAGAAAAAGATGGCATAAACTTTCAAATTGGCTGCCTGATCATTAGAAAAATGAACTTTTAAACAAAAATACGACGTTTGTAAATACGAGTATAATTGGTGCCGCAAACAAACGACGGAAGAGAGAGAATTATTGCCCGCGCAATAAATAGCAATAGCTCGATATCGAAGATGTTTATATGAAATATACATCATCCAAGATTTGTTGCCGACAAATTGTTTCTATCCTGACAGTCCCCGGTACACATTTCATCGTATTATTAAATTTTTCGTATGGCTGATCAAAATCTTGCGACGGCACACACAGGAAATGAGAAAAGGGGGAAACGATTCCCAATACGCAATTATTAAGTGTATATCCAATATACGTACCCTTAACATATCTATCGAGATACGATAACTTATCGTTTCATCATCATCAGCTATTGCAGTCCACTGCTGGACGTAGGCAACCCTCAGGGCACGCCACTTGCCCATAGTCACCACGCTGGGCAGGCGGGTTGGTGACCGCAGTTTGTATTTTGGACTATGTTGTCAACACGGGAGGCGCTGCTGCCCACCTCCCGGAAACCCTTGATCGTCTCGTACGATACCCACGGGCAGACATGGGGTGGTACGAATTCTACTCTGCCGGCACCACGCGGCCAACTTATCGTATATTACATAGGTATATTTGATCTTATTAAGAAAAATGTCGACTAGTCAACTCATCTCGCGGATAAAAAAAGAGGGATGATTTTGACCAAAGAGCCTACCTATACATATAATGTAGTCAAATCATCTTCTATAAACATTGGATTAATATACCTACTTAATCACGATTGATTCTTACTTCGATAAGTAAGAATAAAAATAAATTTAATAAACTTTAAACGACTAAGCAAATAGTCAAGCCGTAAAGTTGATTACAGGATTGAAAGAAAAAGCAAACAACGAAAGAAAAATCAAGGGAAAAGATGCTATTTACACTGGTACCTTACTGACTTAAATCCCGGAAATAAATCCTTGCTGGGAAGGGACAACTTATTTTTGTCTCTAAATAGTGCACGGATACGGAGTCATCTTACAAAAAGCGGGTAAATATATTGCCATAATAAAAGAAGTGAATTACCTAAATTCAGTTTCAGGTTTAACAAAGGAAAGGTCGGGAACTGCGACAGTCGCGTAATTGCAACACACTGCTATGTGCGCGCAATAACTAATCTTTCTTTTCTGCTGCCATTTTTTAGCGGGTGACATCTTATTTTGCACCCCAGCATATTTCACCGCACACGTACGGAATGATACGGCCGCTTACGTAATAATGTCATGCTACATTCTTTAAAATTTGCCATATTTTGTATTCTTGTGACATTTTTTAACATAATGTAGATTGCAGGTAGGTACTTGTACGTAGATCGATAGGAGGTAGGACGTTGGTTACCTTGCTTGAGATATTTTTATGATTGTTACAATTTAATAGGGGAAATTATGCAGTGATGAATTATGCTTATGTTACAAATTAATCTAATATTAAGATAAACATAGAAGAGGTGCCTACTTAAAGGCATTTTGCTTTTATATTCTTACAAATATTATATACCTAACTACCTATTAAACTTAAGCTCTTATCTAGTTTTTATTAAGCTAACCACCTACAATAAAGTTGCCCTAGGATTACACAATAGAATTGAACAACTTCGAGTTAAGGCGGGCGGCAAAGCGTCGCCCCGCACTCCAACTGGCAGTTTATATGACCCGTGTAACGGCGCCTTAAACTAAATAAAGCCTTGCATTTGGCTGCGTGTAGGGAGCTCCGTTACGCCCTCTCTGTCTCCAACTTGTTAGAACTTTTTGTAGGTACGAATGTACTTTTGAGAAAGTGGGTTGGTAAATAAGTGTAGCTTTTATTACTAGGTGGTTACGCTTTCTTCAGCGGATATGGGCCTCACTACAAAAAAATGAGGCATCAGCTAGCATATCACTTCCATAATTTATCGTATAGGTACGACGCGCCTGATGGGAAGCACCGTTGCAGTCTAAGATGGAGCGCGCTTGCCACCGGTTCACTCTCACTTGAAGACCGCAAGATTAAGTTCATGGGGAGGGGGACGAGTTAACTAAATAAAAATAAAAAAATTCTTGTGAAATAGCTATATGGATAGCACTTCGCCAGTTGCTCTAGCGGCATATTGCGATGGAATTGACCGTGCATAGTTCTGATTATCAAAAAATACCTTATAATTATTTCATCTGGAAGTGATTCTGCTAGAACAGCAGATTATACCCTCGTGGTCTGCCGATTAATATAAAGATTGGACTAGAAGCAAACTGAAGGAACATAGGCATAACAAATTTTATAGAATCTGCCTTATACCATTCGCAGGCAGATTACAATAGCCGCACGAGCTTCACAGTACATGAGCGATGCAGCTGTCATCGCCGTGGGCAGCTGAACGGAGCTCAGTGTAAATTCATTCCTGAAATCTGACTACGAACACATTAGTATGCAAATTACGGGGTACCTATCGCATTATATTATACCGCTACTTTTGTAGACTATTTTAAATATTTATATAATTATAATACAATTATGAAAGATTAGAACTTTAAAGTTTTTTATTAAGTGGATAAGACGTTTGACTTTAGTCTCACCTAAAGGAAAAAAGGTTAAAAATGAAAGGGCAATTTTATTATAATATCTATATAATAATGCTTTCCACTCCGATATATAAAAAAAAAATTAAGGCTCACGATCTAACGAATTTGATCTCGATCTCAATTAGTAGCCGTTGGTCGTATGAACATTCCCGAGTTGTTTAGGAATTCTCTATGCTATATAAAAAAAAATAAACCAGTCATTTCGAGTACCAAAATTCGGAAAGAGTTTATTTATGAGCTAATTTCAAAGCATTTCGCTTAACATACCCTTCTGTTACACCTTGTATTTTATTTTTTCTGTAATCCCTGCAGATTAAGTCGCGAAAAACAGCTAGTATAACAATATAATCCGGTGTATGAACTTCAAATCTCCGGTCGTTAATTAAAGTGCAGTGTTGGCAGCTGCTCAGTGACTTTGATTTAGCTAAGCACTTTGCCCCGTCATTTGCCGCGCACCTGTACTCCTTCGTTTTGGCTCCAGCACTGATCTCTGACCCAGATACCGTCGACATGGTTACTGTGTGTGTACGATACTTATTTTAAAATTATTAATAAAGAAATGGAAAAAATTCCTCACCCGGGTGGGAATCGAACCCACGACCTCTGCATTCCGCGTGTCAGTGCTCTAACCACTGAGATACTTATTTTATTAATTTGCTAGTCTAGTTGATAGCTTGTAGTTTCATATTTGTTAGAAATGATGTACGAATATTTGAATTGTAATTCGTATGATTCCTGTCTCCTAAAAGATATATATGTCGCAGGTGTATTGTAAAACGCGCCCTATTACAAAACGGCTAGGCATTTTGAATAGTATGAGAGAAAAAAATCCTTTTAGCACTTCGCCGGTCGCTGCAGGGACATGCTCGCTACGCTCGCTCGACTCGTGCGTTGTTATTTTAACAGGTCTAACATAACCTAACCTAATTAATTAAGCAGACCAATTGCTAGAAGCCAAATTGTCTCGCTCCAAAACCCATACTATTCAAAATGCCTAGTCGTTTTGTAATAGGGCGTGTTTTACAATATGCCTTCGACATATACACCAGCGTAGTCCACTGCCAGGGCACGCCACAAGGCTACTGCCATAGGTTTTGTCACCATTCTCTGGATAGGCGGGTTGGTGAGCGCAGTGTGACTATGTTGTCAACACGGAAGGTGTTGCTGCTCACGGGCAGTCATGAGGTGGTGTTATTCTATTCTGCCGACACCACACGGCCCGATATTCATAGTAAGTTCAGTAGGTAAGTACCTACCTGCATTATACACATAGGGAATAACGGCTAAATGACATAAGTGCCCTGTGGTTCTGGTTATAATACTCCCCTTTGAAAGTAAGAGGCAATCGAGGCAACTAATGATGCGGGTTATAACGAAGCTGTTACTTTGGTGCAATATTTAAGTGTATATTATTAATATGCAATAGTGTAATATTGCATAAGTGTGATAGCCCAGTGGTTAAGACGTGATCTTCTAAGCGGGAGGCGTAAGTTCGATCCCAGTCACGGGCCTGTACCAATAAATTTTTTTCATGTACAGATTTTAATGTTGTAAAATTGTTATAAAAACATTTTCCCGGGATAAAAAGTAGCCTATATGTTAAGTGGGACCTGTCACAATATATTCCTGAAAACTGCATCGAAATCGGTTCAGCCGCTTCTGAGATTAGCGTGCACAAACGCGCAGACAAACCAACACACCGACAAACAGACAAAAATTCCAAAAATCATTTTTCTGGGTACTATTGCGTTGATAAAGGTATTCTATAATATTTTTTCTTATATATCTTCCGTGTACAGACAGCGATCCGTTACATTTTTATTATATGTATAGATTTAAGTGCAATGCGAGCTTCTTGTACTAAAATCTAGATAAGTAGGTGCCATACGGGATGGCTCCAAAACTGTATTAGGTATACTATATCCAGTAGTCTTGGAAGCTAAACGCCACTATGATTAGTGTAGAGCGATATTTCGCTTCCATTATGCTTTTGGAGTTAGTAATCCCCGCGGCCGATATCATATTGTGGCATAATGTAACAATACAACGGTTGGATTGTTAATATAAACCTCATAATATATTTAGGTTCATAAAATCAGAAATTACAACAGGATATTGCTAAACCAAATTACTGAACTTTTGTGTGCACTCGTAAACTCGCCGAAAAGTAATATTTATTTTCTGGTTTGTTTGTTTGCGTCTTATATTACCGAAATTGCTAAATGGAGGCAGTTTATAAAACAAATATTATCAGGGATCGCATCTCACAACAATCGCTAGGTATTTCCACGCAACGTTCCAAAACTTGTTAATTAAAACTCATTAAAAGGCTTAATTTTCAACATTGTTGGTAATTAAGAAGATTCACGATCTGCGAACCCTATTATCTTTGCGAAGTACTTTGAGAATTATTAAGATAGAAAGCAACAGAATTAAAGTTCAAAGAAATTATTCTTTATCTCTGCTCGAAAGGATTTCTTGTCCGTGCAAAGCTATTTCGGGAATTGATATATTATTTCGGGTGTATCTACTATATTATCCACTTGCCTATCTCTCTGTAAGCGTCTAATTTTTAGGCGTTTTCTGATCAGGTTGGACCTGGCCCAGTTCTATTCGTTTACACATATTCACAACCACATTAATAGTAAAGTTGTATAGCAGAATCTGAAATATACGTAGCATATTGGCTCGCTATATCAACGATGTAGGAGCGTCTAGTGTGTAATCTCCTAGATCCCCGCACTGAGTCATAGACACATTGATTAAGTTATCGTCTGAAACGCGAGAAGCCGCGTAAGTGATTTCCATTAAGGAAGAATAAAAAGGACGTGGTCTAACAACGTATTAAAAAAAAAAAATGCTTAGGGCTCTTATTTTATAGCAGCCGTAATACAGTGTTGACATCAATAGAATGTCGTCTATGGTTTCGTGAATAGCGGTAATGGACACCGTAACGTGAAAAGCGGTGCTGTCATGTGGAATCTACAGGGTGTAACAAAAAGGGTATGTTAAGCGAAAAGCTATGTAAATAGCCCACTATAGAGTACCTATCTACAAAATTTGAGATTCTTTTTCAAGATTGTATGAAAATTTCTGAGATATTTAAAAATTCTCCATACTATCGGGAAAAATAAACATGTGATTTCGGGTCTCAAATTTTGTGGATAGGTTCTCTATAGTGGGCTATTTACATAGCTTTTCGCTTAACATACCCTTTTTGTTACACCCTGTATATGCATAGGCTACATTGGCTTATATTAGTTTTCGCATCTCCATGATGTCTTTACTTCATGGTGATCTCTGCCGCTGCTGGGAGCGGGCAGATTGCGTCGGGTCGGCGACACACGTCTACACCACCCGTCGAAGACGTCGCCAGACGTTCTATTCTGGAAAAAATAATAACACATTCACGTCATACCAGCATTATTGGGCGTCATGTTATATTTGTCACGTTTTGTTAGTGAAAACTAAGATTAATATATTTTATTTACTGATTGCCATATAAGTAAACATCTAGATAGATACAGCCTTTAGAACATATTTAAATAAAAATCCATTGATAGGCTGTTAAAATATCTAATTTTCAAATATTTATAATTGGATTCAAATTGAGATTCTTAATATTCTTATTTACAACCTAGCGGTAGAAGTACTTTACTCCGGAAATGCTTACTCACAAAGCGAGAGCGGCACCTGTCAATTCTCAAATACTCCAGAAGGATAGTGATTATCGATGTTCCGGCTGGCTTGTAGCGACACATCCCAGAATAAGGGTGCACCATGAGCGGGCTCCTAATTACGAACATGTCACGACCACGCCGGTGATTGATTGTAACGCTAATATCGCCGACAGGACGCCGACAATGGATGACGGGCGACACTATACACGCCATACTCCGCTCATCTCTTATTGGCAGCACCGATTTGTTGTGCTGTTACTTAGACTCGCATTGTTTGTGATTAATTTCTACTGTATGTGGGTATTTGGTCATAGTTACATTAATTGTCGGGTAGAAATGATGAATTTTTTTTCACTATGGGTGCGCCCACCACCGGGCCCTACACCCTGCACTGACCCTCGGATCTGATAATTCATAACTGCGAAAACAAGCATTTACACTACCTACAATCGTCACAAAAAACCAGATATGCAATGCATGCAAGATAATACATCGCACTATTCCGAAATCAAAAACTAGATTAATAATCTACATATGTTTCGCCAACATCCGTGGCACCCTCGGGATTATACAAATTAGTAAACCACTAATTATGAAACTCTAAAACCCAACACTTTACACAGAAGTAACTTCCCTCTACTAAGTATTAAAAATAAAAAAATAATAATAAATATTCACACACTTCACAACACATTAACCTAGTCCCACATTAAGATCCCTGAGGTCTTCTGTCGTGGGTACTAAGCAACGGTATATAAATACATAGATAAGTATAGAAACATCCATGACTCGGAAACAAACATCGATATTCATCATATCAATGTTTGCACCTACCGGGATTCGAACCCAGGACCTATGGCGTCGCAGGCAGGGTCACTACCTACTAGACCAATCGGCCGTCAAGTATTAAAAAATATAAAAATAATTATGTATCCACTATAATTTTTTTTTCAAGACCCGTTTGTTACTCATAGCGCAGGCCCGCGACTTGATCCGCGTGCACCATTAGCCTACGTGCTATCCTGGTGTATAACTAAGTATCTACTAACAACTTACTGCCATAATATGCTCCATCAAAATCCGTTCCTTTTGTCGTGTCCATTCAATTATTTTTGCCTTTAATAACACAGTCTTTCATTAATTATTTTTCCTACTTTATCGCAAGTTACAGGAAAACCGACCCCTCGAATAAAACATAACAATAAAGGTAAACCACCCCTGCCATTTGTAGAAATCAGTCAAACTGTTGGTAACTTTTGTAGACTATACCTACCTTCATAACACGTATGTAATTTATTTTGCTCTGTTATTTTATAAGGCAAATTGTTTGATAAACTTATCACCGATTAGCCAATATAATGTCAAAAATACAACAGTTACTTTTACGTTTTTAACTAATAAGTTTAGGTAAGTAGTTGTAAACAATTTGGCCTAGGTAAAAATCATGACATGGTAGATTTATTAGGCTGTGAATCTATACATATAATAAAAATGTAACGGATCGCTGTCTGTACATGGAAGATATATGACAAAAAATATTATAGAAGACCTTTATCAACGCAATAGTACCCAAAACAATGATTTTTTGAATTTTTGTCTGTTTGCGATTTCTGGAATTTCGATGCAGTTTTCAGGAATATATTGTGACAGGTCCAACTTAACATATAGGCTACTTTTTATCCCGGGAAAATGTTTTTATCCCAGATAATTTCGGCATTTTGTTTTTCCTGTAGTCCACGCGGACTAAACGAAGCTTCACAGTACATGAGCGATGCAGCTGTCATCGCCGTGGGCAGCTGAACGGAGCTCAGTGTAAATTCATTCCTGAAATCTGACTACGAACACATTAGTATGCAAATTACGGGGTACCTATCGCATTATATTATACCGCTACTTTTGTAGACTATTTTAAATATTTATATAATTATAATACAATTATGAAAGATTAGAACTTTAAAGTTTTTTATTAAGTGGATAAGACGTTTGACTTTAGTCTCACCTAAAGGAAAAAAGGTTAAAAATGAAAGGGCAATTTTATTATAATATCTATATAATAATGCTTTCCACTCCGATATATTTAAAAAAAATTAAGGCTCACGATCTAACGAATTTGATCTCGATCTCAATTAGTAGCCGTTGGTCGTATGAACATTCCCGAGTTGTTTAGGAATTCTCTATGCTATATAAAAAAATAAACCAGTCATTTCGAGTCCCAAAATTCGGAAAGAGTTTATTTATGAGCTAATTTCAAAGCATTTCGCTTAACATACCCTTCTGTTACACCTTGTATTTTATTTTTTCTGTAATCCCTGCAGATTAAGTCGCGAAAAACAGCTAGTATAACAATATAATCCGGTGTATGAACTTCAAATCTCCGGTCGTTAATTAAAGTGCAGTGTTGGCAGCTGCTCAGTGACTTTGATTTAGCTAAGCACTTTGCCCCGTCATTTGCCGCGCACCTGTACTCCTTCGTTTTGGCTCCAGCACTGATCTCTGACCCAGATACCGTCGACATGGTTACTGTGTGTGTACGATACTTATTTTATTAATTTGCTAGTCTAGTTGATAGCTTGTAGTTTCATATTTGTTAGAAATGATGTACGAATATTTGAATTGTAATTCGTATGATTCCTGTCTCCTAAAAGATATATATGTCGCAGGTGTATTGTAAAACACGCCCTATTACAAAACGGCTAGGCATTTTGAATAGTATGAGAGAAAAAATTCCTTTTAGCACTTCGCCGGTCGCTGCAGGGACATGCTCGCTACGCTCACTCGACTCGTGCGTTGTTATTTTAACAGGTCTAACATAACCTAACCTAATTAATTAAGCAGACCAATTGCTAGAAGCCAAATTGTCTCGCTCCAAAACCCATACTATTCAAAATGCCTAGTCGTTTTGTAATAGGGCATGTTTTACAATATGCCTTCGACATATACACCAGCGTAGTCCACTGCCAGGGCACGCCACAAGGCTACTGCCATAGGTTTTGTCACCATTCTCTGGATAGGCGGGTTGGTGAGCGCAGTGTGACTATGTTGTCAACACGGAAGGTGTTGCTGCTCACGGGCAGTCATGAGGTGGTGTTATTCTATTCTGCCGACACCACACGGCCCGATATTCATAGTAAGTTCAGTAGGTAAGTACCTACCTGCATTATACACATAGGGAATAACGGCTAAATGACATAAGTGCCCTGTGGTTCTGGTTATAATACTCCCCTTTGAAAGTAAGAGGCAATCGAGGCAACTAATGATGCGGGTTATAACGAAGCTGTTACTTTGGTGCAATATTTAAGTGTATATTATTAATATGCAATAGTGCAATATTGCATAAGTGTGATAGCCCAGTGGTTAAGACGTGATCTTCTAAGCGGGAGGCGTAAGTTCGATCCCAGTCACCTGTACCAATAAATTTTTTTCATGTACAGATTTTAATGTTGTAAAATTGTCACAAATAAAATTGTTATAAAAACATTTTCCCGGGATAAAAAGTAGCCTATATGTTATGTGGGACCTGTCACAATATATTCCTGAAAACTGCATCGAAATCGGTTCAGCCGCTTCTGAGATTAGCGTGCACAAACGCGCAGACAAACCAACACACCGACAAACAGACAAACAGACAAAAATTCCAAAAATCATTTTTCTGGGTACTATTGCGTTGATAAAGGTATTCTATAATATTTTTTCTTATATATCTTCCGTGTACAGACAGCGATCCGTTACATTTTTATTATATGTATAGATTTAAGTGCAATGCGAGCTTCTTGTACTAAAATCTAGATAAGTAGGTGCCATACGGGATGGCTCCAAAACTGTATTAGGTATACTATATCCAGTAGTCTTGGAAGCTAAACGCCACTATGATTAGTGTAGAGCGATATTTCGCTTCCATTATGCTTTTGGAGTTAGTAATCCCCGCGGCCGATATCATATTGTGGCATAATGTAACAATACAACGGTTGGATTGTTAATATAAACCTCATAATATATTTAGGTTCATAAAATCAGAAATTACAACAGGATATTGCTAAACCAAATTACTGAACTTTTGTGTGCACTCGTAAACTCGCCGAAAAGTAATATTTATTTTCTGGTTTGTTTGTTTGCGTCTTATATTACCGAAATTGCTAAATGGAGGCAGTTTATAAAACAAATATTATCAGGGATCGCATCTCACAACAATCGCTAGGTATTTCCACGCAACGTTCCAAAACTTGTTAATTAAAACTCATTAAAAGGCTTAATTTTCAACATTGTTGGTAATTAAGAAGATTCACGATCTGCGAACCCTATTATCTTTGCGAAGTACTTTGAGAATTATTAAGATAGAAAGCAACAGAATTAAAGTTCAAAGAAATTATTCTTTATCTCTGCTCGAAAGGATTTCTTGTCCGTGCAAAGCTATTTCGGGAATTGATATATTATTTCGGGTGTATCTACTATATTATCCACTTGCCCATCTCTCTGTAAGCGTCTAATTTTTAGGCATTTTCTGATCAGGTTGGACCTGGCCCAGTTCTATTCGTTTACACATATTCACAACCACATTAATAGTAAAGTTGTATAGCAGAATCTGAAATATACGTAGTATATTGGCTCGCTATATCAACGATGTAGGAGCGTCTAGTGTGTAATCTCCTAGATCCCCGCACTGAGTCATAGACACATTGATTAAGTTATCGTCTGAAACGCGAGAAGCCGCGTAAGTGATTTCCATTAAGGAAGAATAAAAAGGACGTGGTCTAACAACGTATTCAAAAAAAATAATGCTTAGGGCTCTTATTTTATAGCAGCCGTAATACAGTGTTGACATCAATAGAATGTCGTCTATGGTTTCGTGAATAGCGGTAATGGACACCGTAACGTGAAAAGCGGTGCTGTCATGTGGAATCTACAGGGTGTAACAAAAAGGGTATGTTAAGCGAAAAGCTATGTAAAAAGCCCACTATAGAGTACCTATCTACAAAATTTGAGATTCGAAATCGCATTTTTATTTTTCAAGATTGTATGAAAATTTCTGAGATATTTAAAAATTCTCCATACTATCGGGAAAAATAAACATGTGATTTCGGGTCTCAAATTTTGTGGATAGGTTCTCTATAGTGGGCTATTTACATAGCTTTTCGCTTAACATACCCTTTTTGTTACACCCTGTATATGCATAGGCTACATTGGCTTATATTAGTTTTCGCATCTCCATGATGTCTTTACTTCATGGTGATCTCTGCCGCTGCTGGGAGCGGGCAGATTGCGTCGGGTCGGCGACACACGTCTACACCACCCGTCGAAGACGTCGCCAGACGTTCTATTCTGGAAAAAATAATAACACATTCAGTCATACCAGCATTATTGGGCGTCATGTTATATTTGTCACGTTTTGTTAGTGAAAACTAAGATTAATATATTTTATTTACTGTTTGCCATATAAGTAAACATCTAGATAGATACAGCCTTTAGAACATATTTAAATAAAAATCCATTGATAGGCTGTTAAAATATCTAATTTTCAAATATTTATAATTGGATTCAAATTGAGATTCTTAATATTCTTATTTACAACCTAGCGGTAGAAGTACTTTACTCCGGAAATGCTTACTCACAAAACGAGAGCGGCACCTGTCAATTCTCAAATACTCCAGAAGGATAGTGATTATCGATGTTCCGGCTGGCTTGTAGCGACACATCCCAGAATAAGGGTGCACCATGAGCAGGCTCCTAATTACGAACATGTCACGACCACGCCGGTGATTGATTGTAACGCTAATATCGCCGACAGGACGCCGACAATGGATGACGGGCGACACTATGCACGCCATACTCCGCTCATCTCTTATTGGCAGCACCGATTTGTTGTGCTGTTACTTAGACTCGCATTGTTTGTGATTAATTTCTACTGTATGTGGGTATTTGGTCATAGTTACATTAATTGTCGGGTAGAAATGATGAATTTTTTTTCACTATGGGTGCGCCCACCACCGGGCCCTACACCCTGCACTGACCCTCGGATCTGATAATTCATAACTGCGAAAACAAGCATTTACACTACCTACAATCGTCACAAAAAACCAGATATGCAATGCAGGCAAGATAATACATCGCACTATTCCGAAATCAAAAACTAGATTATTAATCTACATATGTTTCGCCAACATCCGTGGCACCCTCGGGATTATACAAATTAGTAAACCACTAATTATGAAACTCTAAAACCCAACACTTTACACAGAAGTAACTTCCCTCTACTAAGTATAAAAAAAAAAAAATATTCACACACTTCACAACACATTAACCTAGTCCCACATTAAGATCCCTGAGGTCTTCTGTCGTGGGTACTAAGCAACGGTATATAAATACATAGATAAGTATAGAAACATCCATGACTCGGAAACAAACATCGATATTCATCATATCAATGTTTGCACCTACCGGGATTCGAACCCAGGACCTATGGCGTCGCAGGCAGGGTCACTACCTACTAGACCAATCGGCCGTCAAGTATTAAAAAATATAAAAATAATTATGTATCCACTATAATTTTTTTTTTCAAGACCCGTTTGTTACTCATAGCGCAGGCCCGCGACTTGATCCGCGTGCACCATTAGCCTACGTGCTATCCTGGTGTATAACTAAGTATCTACTAACAACTTACTGCCATGATATGCTCCATCAAAATCCGTTCCTTTTGTCGTGTCCATTCAATTATTTTTGCCTTTAATAACACAGTCTTTCATTAATTATTTTTCCTACTTTATCGCAAGTTACAGGAAAACCGACCCCTCGAATAAAACATAACAATAAAGGTAAACCACCCCTGCCATTTGTAGAAATCAGTCAAACTGTTGGTAACTTTTGTAGAAACTATACCTACCTTCATAACACGTATGTAATTTATTTTGCTCTGTTATTTTATAAGGCAAATTGTTTGATAAACTTATCACCGATTAGCCAATATAATGTCAAAAATACAACAGTTACTTTTACGTTTTTAACTAATTAGTTTAGGTAAGTAGTTGTAAACAATTTGGCCTAGGTAAAAATCATGACATGGTAGATTTATTAGGCTGTGAATCTATACATATAAAAAAAATGTAACGGATCGCTGTCTGTACATGGAAGATATATGACAAAAAATATTATAGGAGACCTTTATCAACGCAATAGTACCCAAAACAATGATTTTTTGAATTTTTGTCTGTTTGCGATTTCTGGAATTTCGATGCAGTTTTCAGGAATATATTGTGACAGGTCCAACTTAACATATAGGCTACTTTTTATCCCGGGAAAATGTTTTTATCCCAGATAATTTCGACATTTTGTTTTTCCTGTAGTCCACGCGGACGGAGTCGCGGGCATCCACTAGTAGTAAATAAAGGAAAGTGTAAGTTAGGCTTTAAGCACTATTAGTACAATACACTTTATAGCCATATTATAATAACCACAAAACATCAGAAATGCCAAATAGGTACTTAACCAAGTAAACGTACCTAAAGTTCGATAAAGTGTCTGTACTCTAGAGGTTTCGGCAAGAAGTTAATCACCGCAGATTTGATCCAGTTTAGTTCAGAGTGAAGCCACTTTCTACGTGGATAACTGAACGGTCCCCCGGGAGGTCTCAGAGGCTTCACGTAAACAAAATTCCCCCAACTCACGTGCTCTCAATAGAGAATAACTTATTCATATACGTATAAGGTAAGTAGAAAACTGGGATAAGTCATGTTACCAATATGTAATAGGTAGGTAATGGTAGCCTGAATTTCCGTATTTAGATAAAGGCAACATGTTCGGCTATTGGACATATTGATCTACATTTTCTCTAAATATACGAATAGGAATAAGAATAAGAGCATGTTACCCTGTTGTTAACAATTTCTCTTTACTTGCTTGGCTTGTTGGAAGAGATCTCTGGTAGAGATCAGCTTGCCATTGTACATGCATCTCTTCTTTTATGTTGTATGCCATATTTTTTTTGTATATGTGCAATAAAGAATAACAATAAGACCATAAAGTAAGTTTGCTATATTTATCGAAGGCCGAAATATCTTCTAGCAAATTCCAATTCTAGAAATTTCCAAAAACTTTAATTAAAGTAAAATTGAAACCTTCATTAACACAGTACATAGTGGCAGTATTTTTTTTTCTAATTTTTCGCCAAACAGCTTTTCCAGAATGCACTTTCTATGTAGGTACCTTTTTACTACAAACAAACGATCTTTGTAAATAAAGCCGCGGTAACACATATAGTGCGTAGATATCTAACGGTCAGAGAGCAACGCGCCGCTATTAATTCGACCGGACGGCTGGACGGCCGGACAGACGGACGGACCGCAGCCGGCGGTTTGACGTATAGCCCTCGCCACTACTCGTCTACAATAGCATCTATGCTATAATTAATAGGCTCGCTTAACTGGCGGGCTAGAGAAGAGTTACTTAAAATATATACAGGATGATTTTTGGTCGTCAACGTTTCCGAAAACTACGGAATCTCCTCATCATCACGATCATTTTTCTCCATGGAAGCATACCTGGGAAGTGTCTGGTTTCCAAAATATTAGGGTAATTAATAGACTGCGTTTTTCTGCATAAATGCACATAGATGCGCGTAGCAGGATTTTTTCACGAAAAATAATTAATATCTGTCTATAAAAAAACTAACATAAACACTAGACACTATAAATTTCGCACGATCAAGGAATTTAAAATTTAAAAAAAAAAAAAAAAATTTTTTCCCAGCATTTTTTTTGGCATAAACTTACTTTATTTCATGTATAGAATACGTACCCTTCGTTAAAGGTGGCCACAAAAAAACATTCTGTATACATACAGTCACGCCCATTATGCCCCAAAAATATTTGTATAAACAGAAGGTTGAAAATCGACTGCATGTACCTAAGTGAGATGAGAATGTTGAGATGGATGTGTGGAGTTACAAGAATGGATAAAATAAGAAATTAGTATATAACAGGAAGTCTGAAAGTTGCGCCGATCACAGACAAGTTACGAAGTAACCGTCTGTCTTGGTACGGGCATGTGTCGATGAAGTGCAAGCCGGATGGATGCATGGAAGGTTTATCTATGATAGGAGTGCATGCATGGATGTAATGAGCGAGAAGTAATGAGTGCGAGAGAGAGAGAAAAGATAGGAGTGAGCAATGAGATGACGGATAATAGGGATGAATGGAAGAAAAGTACATATTGCGCCGACCCCAAATAAATGGGAACAGGCCAGGAAGATGATGATGATGTACATTACAACACCCACTCTAAGATTTCTAAGATCTTGGATCGCAGATATCTACTAAGCAACGGAATAAGTAGGTACATAGATAATTATAGAAACATATGGATGGACGTTACTTTAATTTTCCTGAATATCACACTAGTAAAGATCCTTTTACTCGAAAAATTGATACAGTAGTTGTACTTAATTTTACATGTTTAATAAATTATGTGGTTTATGCTGTGCACACCCTACTTAAACGACTTCTATCTAGTCAAGAACTGTACCGGTGATAATTCAATATTCGCATTATTACTAAATCGACTTCAAATACATGCTATTAATTCGGTTGTATTCTCTCAAGATTTTCCAATAAAATGTATATCTTCAATGTTAAAATATGAATTCCCAATACGTGAGATAGCATACAATTTATTGCGCAGAACACAAGTATGTAAAGCTACTCGTAGCAGGGGTAGTATTCATGAGCTCGGACCTCTTACGCCGACCCAGTTCACCTGACCATATACTATATAGGGTGTTGGTGGTAATGTAGATAACGTAAACTTCGAGATAAATTATCATAATTATTTTATTTTGAGAATGGACATATTCGTCCTCATAGAAATTACGGTTAAAGGGGTTAGTGTGAGTTTCTTCTTCGAAATCAATCGCGTAAACTATTTAACCAATAACATAGGTTGTTCTCACTTTTATTACATCACGTCATCACGCCGTAATGTGATTGGTTGGCCGCAAATGAGTTCGAAGTGAAGCGCTACCGTAGCGCTGCTACGATCTACGATCTAGCATTATATTATCTCAACTATCCCTACTACTCGTATTGTATCAATACACTACGCTTTCTTTAGATCCCTGGGCCTGAAAAGCAAGCCAATTCCATAGAATAATAAGTTATCTTCTATGGCCAACCCCAAGATTATTCTTTTGTAATTAGTGATAAGAGTATTTATACTTCAGAATAGAAGACATTTAGGACACTGTGAGGATAACTATCCATTATTACTTTAAACAAACAAGAAATGTTACTATTTGTACTTTGTAGCTAAATGTATCTGGATTTCTATTTTAATTCACGAGCTCAATGCTAATAAGCTCTTGCTTATGTGCGCTGCATCCTCTAATTTGTATGTAGAGCAGTGGGATGAAAGTGGCCAGGGTAGCGCCAACCCACAAATTTGAAAGTTGGCCAAGTTGTATCGACAGAGCGTGCTTGTGGTTACATCGGTAGCGCATCCGCTACCGCTTATCGACATCCGCTGCCGCTTATCGCTATGCTTGTTAATTTTTGTTATAGAAGTAGGTAAGGAAAATTACGCAAAACTTTTTTATGCTGGAGTTTAAAACCTAGACGGCTTTGACAACTTGCTGAACTTTTAAAATTATTAAGTTCTTTCTTAGTTAAGCCGGTTAATTTCTACTTAGGCGTTTTCATTATTTCCAAATAAACATCCAGGTATAGTAGTTAAATAACTTAAACTTTAATCTGATTAATTAAACGTCGAGACAACCGCATTAACTTTGAAAGTTAATTTAATTAAAACCAAATTTCCAGCATTCAGTGGATCAAAACATTGAAGAACTCAAATTCGTTAATTAAATTGTAAACTGAAATCACATTGTGTAGTTTTTCCCCGTGAAACCAGAATGTCTCTACCATAGCAAAACGTAGTCTGTCTGCAAAGCACGCTGTGCACGGAGTTAGGGAGTAGTGCAAGGGAAATTGTAGAACCTTGCAGATAATGTTTCCGCTGTTGTCATTTTATAATGTAACTGCAGATCAAACATACTCGCGACTACCATAAGATACCTAATTCAAAAAACTTTATGGAAAATTTGCTAGACTAAGAAGTAGAATACATCAGCTGCATCTTCTTCCATAAGGCTGCCTTTCTACCAGAGCTGGGAAACCTATGCTACGTTACCAATGCACATGCATAACATTGGTCCATAATGTAAATGAATTTGATTAGTAACAATCTGCTATTCTTCTTAAACTATTACACAGGGTTAAGGTAATTGCCCCTATAAATCTGCCGGCGTGGCTCACGATCTAGGAACCATTAACTGTACGGAACCCGCCTGTGTGCAGTCGCACGTATACGGAACACTCGAGAATACAACCGAAATGCGAGTTTCAACTGCTTGTCCTTCCACTTAAACTTGCCGTATTTTACAAATTGTAAGTGCAGTTGAGTTTTTTGTATTTGTAGTAAATGTTAACATACTCTCACCTTTAATTTAGCGTACGAGACCCTAGATATAATAAAATCTTTTATCTGAAAGAATACTATGTTAGGTATATATCATAAAAATCTTTTGCCTATGTACTTACAAATAAAATTCTGACTGACCATTCATACCACTGAAATTATACATTTTGCATCATCATAAACGGTATTTTACTTTAGAAGCGGATAGTACCTTTTTATCTCGGTACCAACATCCTAGGTTTGCATTTGGTTGAGTGAGACATTGGTTCCATTCTATGATCGCTACATGACTTCGCTTCTCGCCACATAGCATTATTGCATAAAAGACGAAAAGATAGTAGACGCAAATAACCAAGTTCTCGTATCTTTGAAAACAATCGCTTAATTTTTTTGCATCTTTTGTCATAGGACAAATAGGTGATCTCGTAAAAACGAAACAAATAATCTTCAGTTCATTTTAAAAAATATTCTCATTGTTCTATGGCCACAAAGGCTTACGTATGTCAATCTTCTTTATTTTTATTAATGTAATGTTATATAAGGATATGTATTACTTGGTTTGAACTAATATCAAACTAGACGCAAAAATTTCCAGAAAGCCAGGCGTAAAACTCAATGAAGATAAGAAATTCGCGATAAAAATCCAATTCAGTAAACCTAAAACTACAAAAGGCAAATCAAAACGCTGTAAAAGTAAGAACATTCGAGTTTCGTCTATTTGTTCGTTCGTGGCTGGTAAAGCCGTCTTGTTGTCATTTTTTTATAAACAAAGCTAATCTTTCACCCAGGCTAGATTGTGTGTTTATGTGGCTTTCATGTGCTCACTGCTCCGGAACTCATGTCTAAGCGCATTTATTGTTCTATGTGTTTTTAATGTGGTCGAAGTGAGTATATAGTCAATAAGTTGTAAAAAAAACTTGTATTTTTATTGCTCTTAATTTTACAGTAGACTAACGGCCAATTTCAATACTTACTAGAGATTAGGTATAAAGAATCTCGGATTTTTTATCCCAAATTTGAAACTTTGTATGAAAACAATGAAACTAAAAAAAATTACCTAAAATATGTAAAAAAAAACCTCTAGAGATCGGTTATTTAAATTGGCTGTAATTATTACAGAAATTGAGTAAACGAAGACAGATAATAGACATAATTCAAAGGTATACTTTTTTCAAATCCTTGAGAATATGACTTTAAACAAAAATCCATATTGCGCCGACCCCATAAGGGTAATTAATTATTGTTTTCATTTGTCAGATATATGGACTAAGTATTTTTTTAGAAATTTTACATACTTATAAGAGCCTAAATTTTTACACATTTTACATTGATTTCAGATGTCTGTAGAAGACAATGAGCTACGGTTTTCAAATGATTTTCTAGATTTAATGGAGACAATAGGTACCAGGGCTCACAAGTACTCCACTGAGCACCCAACTACCACGACCATGGCTACCACCACCGACTTACCCGACAACGACATGGGGAAAGGTTCTGTAAGTTTTAATTTGGTCAAATATTTAATAAGTAACGGATAATATAGAAAATGAACAATCTTAAGTATTATAAAATTATTAATAAAGAAAATGGAAAAAATTCTTCACCCGAGTGTGAATCGAACCCACGACCACTGCAAACCGTGCCAGCCGCTATAACCACTAAGCCACCGGATGTCAATTACGCGGATGACGAATTTTACCATCTCTTTTCTAAATTACATATTGGCAACGTTATTCTTCATCCCGATAGCTAAATACACTAGCCAAGTCTCGGCAAACAAATTTTAAGTATGTCAATGCTAATTATTCACGATAACTATGTGTAAAATCCATAGAGTTCGAGAAACCGGCGGAAAGTGTTGCGTATACGTAACAATATAAATAATAATACAAGTTAATATAACGTTTTTATTGCGAGACTTAATGGCCTAAGCGTAAATAATAATGGTTTAATTATTTACTAAAATAATGCAAAACTAGGTCCTATATTTGAGCTGTAATCGGGTTAAAAATTGTTATCTTAAATTCTATTGAGTTTGTTAATTTACACAGGCTTTTATTACATACGAGTACACATAACAGTTGTTACACAGAGTTATAGACTTCTTCAGAAATGAATTTGATAAAATTTGTAATGATTATATCGGACCTTGATGCTCTGCCTACCCCGTAAGGGATAATGGCGTGATCAAATGTTATATTCGTATGTATGTAAGTAATAATAATATTTTTTCCAGACGGGGTTTAACCAGAGGAATGCACTCAGAGACGTGCTGATGATGAAACTGGTTAGTTATTATGAGGACAAGTATAAACTTACGCATCTGAACCCAAAGCCGCTGAAATATTTTTTGAACGACCACGGCTACAATCATTTTCTGGACCCGCGACGAATTTTAACCTATAACTTTCAAAGAACAAAAACGACAGTGGATTTGGTGACACAAACATCTACAACAAAGAAGGTACGTGATATAACCTAGGTGATCATAGTAGAATAGACCATTTATTGGTTGTAGGTAAGTACATAAAAAACCCGACTGCCTAAAAGTTTAGATGTATCCTATTTAGTGTCACTCTCACAATTATGAATAAATTGCACCTCTTAAGCTCAAATGCGACAAGCCCTAGAGCATGAAAAAATGTACAAACATACAGTCTAAAATCATAACTCTCCTTCTTTTAAAAATGAAATATCTTTAAAATATAGGCTAGTCTCTTTTATCAAAACTATTTTTTTACATAAGTTGGATCTAATTATTTTTTATCTTTTTCCAGCCCGTTAAAACCCCTGATGCAGAAGTTTTAGTATTATGAAGGTGCCATTCAGTCATATATTTTATACTAATGCTATTATTATTAGATTATATACTATAGGTACCTAGTGAATACTTTAATATGTACCAAATAAAACTATTTTAATTGTTGACGTATTCTAACATAACCTAACCTAATTGCGTATTGAGACTGTGTTTAAAATGTAGTTACGTATTAAGTGTTGTCTACTACTATGAGAATATTGTTTGCGCATCAACTTCTCGATTTAAACTCGGTTTAGGTGGGTATCTGATGGAAAATAGTGGAATCACTGCTAGTAATTTCCCCTGATGAAAGAGACATGAGAAAACAAACTGCCCGGCAGGATATCCATTAAAAGAACAACCGTCGCGTCGTTGTTCCGATTATATACATAAATGTAATTAGAATACAAAAGTTTGTTATCGAAGTATGTATGCAGAAGTTTAATACCAATTACAATATTTTCAACACTATTAGTGCATATGTAAATAAACTTTATTACAATTTTAATCCGTTCCTAAATCCTCGTTGGCACTTGTTCAACGGCGCGGAGCGGAGAGCACTCGCGGGTGCTACTGTACTCGGACTGCGTTGTGTCCATGACGCAAGTAGATAAAAGTGGTGGATACTTGGACAATGTACTTACTATCGTTTCATATTACTGCAAGCCAGAATTACAAAATCATATAGGAAGCCATGTTTAGCATAGTGGAAACAGTAATAAATGATCAGTGAAAAGTTGCTAACGTATCGCCGATAGGCAGAAGGGTATTTGTTCATGTCGCTATACCGTTATTAGGTGTATGAAACCTATGTACACATAAAATTTAGTGGAAGGCAAATGTTCCTCTATAATGACATAGACAATGCCAAATGTACCTATGCCGAGTCATCAGCCTCTTGCAGTTTACTGCTGGACATAGGCCTCCCCCAAGACATGCCACAGGCATCTTCCGCTCTTCTATTTCGCGGATTGTTGCCAAATCATGGGTCATCGTGATCATGGGTTGTGGAGAACTTATTATCTATCTTATAGTCCTACATTATTTATCGCATCTCCTTGTTATTCTTCCGTAATGGTTGGGATTGCAGGCACCGTGTCCAATGCGCCTCAAGGGAACTCACTTCTTTTGATGATATCCATTTGGAGTAGCTCGGAATATTTATTTTAAAACAGCTGGTTATTAAATACATTGACAGTTGACTTGTTTCGAGAATATGACCCGAATATTAGAGATGACTGTTAACTATCTGGCCGAATATTCGGTTTATTCCGAACCTGTCACGAAATCTTAACCCGCTCGCTGGTTAGTTTAGGAACTTGAAAAAATTAATTTTGTTCCGAGCTTAACCCTCTTCCTAACCTGACCCAACGTGTCGTTCCTATCGTAACACAAATTGCGATATAGGGAGATTTTTCCCTCTTTCTTTAAATAAAACTACCTACGTGTCATATTTTATACTTATATAAAATAATCGTGTCACAGCTAGTCAGTATACAGGGTGTAACAGAAAGGGTATGTTAAGCGAAAAGCTGTATGAACAGCCCACTGTAGAGAACTTATCCACAAAATTTTAGACCCGAAATCACATGTTTATTTTTCCGGATAGTATGGAGAATTTTTAAATATCTCAGGAATTTTCATACAATCTTGAAAAATAAAAATGTGATTTCGAGTCTTAAATTTTGTAGATAGGTTCTCTATAGTGGGCTATTTACATAGCTTTTCGCTTAACATACCCTTTTTGTTACACCACTGTATAATGTACTTATACAATAATTTTAATATTACAAAATCGACATGTCCTTCTCCGCTTACTTACACACCAGACATAAACATCTCATCTTTTATCATAGGGGAGTTTCATCTAACGAAATTAAATACATTAATACACCATTAAAAAATACGAATACTACACTATTTTTTAATACTAATACAGTTTATTCAAATAGGTATAATTTCAAAATTTAAAAATATAAATAAACTAAAAATAAAAATTAAAAAATAGAATAGCTTAAAGCCATCCAAAACTTACATTATAAATACAAATCACATTTTAAGAAAGAGGAATAATCCTCCCTAGTTTGTAGACGCTACGACCTTTACGATTAATAAATGCTCAAATTTTCGGTCGATACACCAATTAAAATTATAATTATTTTTAAATATGGCGTTTACAACCAGTTCAGTGACGTAAGTAGGTTTAATTCATTCAAAGAAGTCTATTCAAATCTAAAGGTGAAAAAAAACACAAAAAATTTGGTATGTATTACCTAAAAAAATCTAATTTCATTGTTACACTTGCTATTAATTTTAAAATTATTAATTCTGTTTATTTGCCTTTCTTTCAAATGTTTTAAGTTATAAACAATCTAAAATTGCTATCTATAATGCGTTTTTATTAAGTTAACTAGGCTGTTACACTTAAAGTTTTTAGAAAACAGCCTTTTTTTTGGGTTGTAAACGCCAATTTATACAAAAAAATTGGGTCGTAAACGCCAAGTTATCTAAATTTTTTGGCGTATTCACAAATCATTTTTGCAAATACTGTTTGAATATTTAATTCTGTATGACCGTATACTCGTAATAAATTTCACGATATCGGTTTATTCCATCCAAGATTCATTTTAATAACATTATTAGTTAAAAAGATTTTAATTTTTTTGTTAAATATTTTTTGTTTCCGCTCTCCTGAAAAGTGACGATTTGGTGATTACGCCATTTGAGACTCAAGGTATCATATGACAATCGAGAATATTCCGAACTTAAGCCGAAATCCTAACCCGGCAGCAAAGTTCCTAACTGTGGCTGGCTAATCAATCAACAATTTGTGCCATTTGAAAGCAACAGGAAAAATTCTAGCATACGTTCCTATGTTAGACACTCAGTATAATAAATACACGATTTCAGTGTAAAAAAAACCATAGTGAAAATGCCGGATATTAGGCATATTTTACGTTGATAATTTTTAGGGGTTTTGGCTTTTTGATTTTAGAATCATAGTCTGATTAGCCTTTAACATTTTTCTGGTATACTAACGCGGAAGACGGGCCCCTAACAGTAAACAGTATTTCTGAGATATTTTCTACAAAGAGCTCAGCTAGGTAAGTATACCTATCTATGTATAGGTAATATAATATAATTATCTTTAGCTCTCAATCTGTAAACATTCGCATGTTCCCTTCAATATATGTATATGCTAAAAACTCTAGGCCGTAGACAACTGAAAGGGTGTACGAGAGTTACGTAAAGTTTCCGTTATAATTTCCTCGTTGCCGAACTATATCTGGCAACCGCTTTAATTAAATCCAGACAGTTGTTTCATCGTCATCTTACAAGACATTACATGCAACTTTCTCCACAAATTATGTTTACGCCATTCAAATAGACGCCTTTGGGTACATACTTTCGCAAGTTACTCCATTAAAGCAACTCTACAAAAGTAATTACCATAACACAAAAGTGGTTTGTTTAATGTTTCCCTTCAATAACACGGAGGATGCTGGTGTTTTATGAGGTTTATTTGCTAATTCTGTCGATATATCACGTGTTCAAATTGAATTTCTGTGTTATACTTCCTATCTACGCTTCAAGTTTTTGCCATTACCAGGTTGAATGCGAGTTTCTCAAAACCTTTCTCATTTACCTTTGGTGGGGTTTGTCTATACAATACGAGTATATTATTATGTAGGATATTTTTAGTAATGTACTCAATGTAATAAATAGTGTTTTATATAAAACATATATTATATATCTCCTAAGGAGTGTAGTAGAAGAAGGAGGACTTAGAAAGGGTTTTCTAAAATTTCACTTGGAATCAGAAAATATGGACACTTCTAACTAGGACTAACTTTAGAAACGAAGTCGTGGGCAGCCGCTAAAGCTCCAATGAATAAAGTGCCTGTGGCTTTAAAGTTTACCCTTGTATTCCTAATAACCTTTATTTTAGTTAGCGCTGTAAACCCTGCCTGCGTGAGCACCATAAACCTCCAAGTCGCGTGTTTGACTGAGAGCCAATCGTAAAATGCATCATAAACAGAGCGAATAAATTTGGAATATCGAACTAAAGTTGGAAAATTCTATTCAATTTGCCAATGCATGATAAAACGAAACAAGTTCTATCAGAGCTAGACTAGATGGGATAACTTATATAAAAATCTATGAGTTAACTTAAGGCAGCAGTATTTTTTGATTGAACAATAACGTAGGTATAATGCAGATGCTCCTAACAGTTATGGTTCTTAAGTATAGAAAAATAAGTTAAGGGTTAACATGAAAATAACAAAAGAATTACTTACGTAACAGTTCTAAAAATAATTTACGTGAAAAAAATATTTCAGATTATGTACATCACATACAAAAAGTTATTCTTTAAATATTATCGCTAACAAAACAGCTTAATTATTCATTCCGATTTCAGAAAACTGTATAAATAATTTCAAAAGTTTTTGAGATACAATAATGATTGTATGCAACGGCAAGAGATACTACGTTAGTAAAACTTACACGGACATTACAATAAAAATAACGTTTTCCGAATTCGAATTACATAACTCAGCTGTATCAGCAAAACGAACAATGTTAATAGACATTTTCCGCACAAGAATAAGGTCTCCAATAATCTCCTAGTACTTTGGCAAAGTGCCGGCATTGCTGCAATAAAGTTAAATCTCGCCGGGCAACAGGCCCGGTCCGGAAAATAAGATGAGCTTGTTATGATGCCGTTGGGACAACAAAACAATGAGCGAAACAATTCGGTCATTGAAAACCGATGGAGCGGGACAAATTAAGCACAAACGTATGGGGCCCTCCACGCAAATCAATACAGGACGTGATGCGACGTCGGACCACTTTGTGTCTATTACACGTCAATGAGAACTTTCCGGAATCGTATACATTTCCTACATGGTGGAGAAATTTACTGAAAAATTGATTACCATATGAGTCAAAATAGGCAATAGAAATAATAGGTACTGATTATGTAGGCATGTGCGATTAATAAACAATTTAACATCTGGTGATACTAAAGGCACTATATTTTTTCCTCTATAAAGTTTTACGAATTAAGCAACAAATATTTTAAATTGCCTAAAATTGGCTCTCCGTATAAAATGCAGCACTCAACCCTTTCAAATAAATGGATGCAAATGAAATATCTGTTGGGAGGGCGGTAGTAGTACTTTGTTCCCATCGCATTTCCCTTTGGAACGATCTCTCTCCGGAAATTAATTCATCCTGCGAATGAATGGGCACTTGCACCCTCGATGTATGACCAGTGTTTTTTTCACTTTTAATCGCCTACCAGATTGATTTTTATGCTGGGATGTCACTTCAATTAAGCCATAATGGATGGCATTTATAAAAGGTTGATCATTTGTCATTGTTATGAAGTTGAATTTTATTTTTGGCAGTTGAATAAAAATTATATATTTTAGCATACCAAAGTTCCAATATTGTTAAATATCAAATGCACGTAAAAATAATTGAGGTATATCTACAGTAGGTACTTGTTGAAATTGGTGATTTTGATATAAGGATTTAGGGCCATTTTTAGCAAAGAGTCGAGTAGGCTGTTTAAATATTAAAAAAAAAGTCTAAAGCAATATTATCAGCAGTTAGTTAAAATCAGAAAAAATATTCTAACTACGAAAATATCCCTGTAGATATAGGTATAATATATTAAACGAATGGAAATAACAAATTACATATGTGGCTGAAAAATTAGTAAGTAAAATTACTTTGATTGCAGAACTAGAAATAAGGTAATATCAGAGAACTACCAAATTTGTCCATGTATGAGCTCGGCTCAGTCACGCGACGTCGCCTGACGTCCACGAATTGTTTCCCGGACTATTAAAAATATCTCCGGTGTGGACGTAGCCATTAAGCTTACACGCTTTATAAGCATAGAGCTAAGCGTACGAAAGTTTTTTTTATGCAAAGGCAATTTTTTGACCGTTATCATCCCTGATAGAGATCAACGAAAAATTTTTAATCGCTTATCCAGATGTTGTTGAGATATGCCATTTGAGAGTTTACGTCCAACTACGAGTAGTTCTTTATATAAGTAGATGCAAAAGCATAAAACGCCTAATGGCTTGGGCGATATGACTGTTGGTTGACTACGTGACTATTGTTTATATTGAATTGTGTCTTGGTATTAGCTGAATATCAGAAAGTAGAACATTTTGGTGACATAATCGTCTATTTTTTTATTTTAGTATATTCACAAGCTAGATTTAGGTCCAAAGTCCATCAGTAGAGCAATCGCTAAAAATGTCTTTGCTATTTTCAATGCGATGGTATTTTCCAACAAGCAGGCATACAAGATGGCTTTTAGTAACCGTCGTGAAGCATTCAGTATTTGGTTAGAGCTTTCTTTTGTCTAAAATAGTAATAATCTACCCGAATGCGGTCCAGCATTCTTGTTTATTAATCACGAATCAATGTTATTATTGCCGAAAAAGCAGCTTAAACTTACATACTTGTAGAAAATAAATATGTTACCATGCTCCTCTGCAATGGCTTGATGACAAATCCTTAGCAATATAAGTTTGATACTCTTGGAAGCTGGGTACTCTATAGTCAACGAACAGAATCACGAGCATTCACTTGTCTAATTTTAAGACAGATTTTCATATAGTGACATAATTTTGTCGCTTGTCTCTCAACCAGTAATATATTTTATCAAAAGCTTGTTACGCGTGTTCCGCTATCGGCTCGCGTGTGAGGCTTAATGCGAATTTACTCATTTATAAATTACACACCCGTTGCATCATATCGCTCAACATATTTGTTTTATTTTCGTTTATCTTATCCAAACTAGTAAATGTTTGTAGGTCATTATATTAATTAGGGCCACTTGAATGTAAATGAAAAACTGTAGTAGGTAGGATTATTAAACTTAAGAATAATTCCTAATAGGTAGCATTTAGATTGATATTGGGGCATGATTATTGTTAATTGAGGTTACAAAGCGATTTGTAAAAATATCAAGTGACCCGGTGGCTTAGTGGTTATAGCGGCCGGCACGGTTTGCAGTGGTCGTGGTTTCGATTCCCACTCGGGTGAAGAATTTTTTCCATTTTCTTTATTAATAATTTTATAATATATAATATCTTGACTTAAATAAATTTATAAAAACACTTCTCCATTAATATAATCCGTTAGGATATGGTTGATCGTTTCATCTTTAAAAACACTGTGCTGAGGGATTCAGCTTTGTTTGCCGAGATTTGGCTAGTGTATAGCTATCGGGATGAAGAATAACGTTGCCAATATGTAATTTAGAAAAGAGATGGTAAAATTCGTCATCCGAGTAATTGACCCGGTGGCTTAGTGGTTATAGCGGCTGGCACGGTTTGCAATGGTCGTGGGTTCGATTCCCACTCGGGTGAAGAATTTTTTCCATTTTCTTTATTAATAATTTTATAATATCAAGTGAATTAACCTTCCTATGATAACCGATTCTTAACTTTTCATCCCTCAAATAAATGCCAAACGTGTGTTATAAATATAATATTATTGCCACAGTATCAATATTAAATAGGAAAATATTTTTTGTATTTTACATCTCTTATAAATATTTAATATTTTTGTTTTGGCTTTTTGCCTTGAAAACACTCTTATTTACCTACAAAATTGCCTAGAAAAGTTTAAAATTTACCTTTGATCCCAAATTTATTTAGACGACCCATATCAAAAAGTTTAGACAGTCGTTTTTCAGGGTTCCGCAGTAAAAAAATCTTAACTCGTCTTTTTATCCGTCTGGCTCATCTTAGCATTAGAAATCTGGTAAATTGGGTACTATAAACGGTATATTCTAACATTATGTTAAAATACAATCACCCACATAAACTTGTTTTACCGTTTTTCCCGTTCCCATGAGAATTTAGGTAAATCATATGTTATCGGACGACTACGGCTTACAACAACACACGCTGGAAGCTTCTGCACCCTTATGATTGAATTTCGTGAGAGCGAGATGTCTCACTTTTTAACGTCAAATTCACACTAGATAAACTTAGTGTATGTACTTTGCATGTAAAAATGGGCTTAAGAATTAGAATAGACACTCGTTCTCGAGCCAGGACTGAAGGAATTAGGGCTGATAGAAGTGGTTTGCAATCCCTTTTTACACACCAAGTAGAAACACTTGCCTTGTCTAGATATTACTTAGCTCTGTGGATATGACGTTTAAAAGTGAGACATCTCGCTCTCACCAAATTCATCATACGGGTGCTGGTCTCGAAGATCAGCAGTTTAGGCTGTCCGTTGGTTGATCCATCATTCAGGGCAAAGCATTTTATCTGTATAGATTTTAATTGAGGCATGCTTTTGCAAAATATTAAATTGTAGGTTTTTGGTCGAGCTGTGGTAATAAACTATTTTTTTAGTAGCCTCTTTCTAAGCTGGTATTTCATAACAAACAATGGACCCTCATTTCACGTAGCCAGACATACTCTTGGCTATTTTTATACCTTAAGAGTAATAAAGTCTTTTCGTTTACCTGCAAAATGCAAAATTCTGATATCGAAATACGTAAAGCGTTAGTTTTTTAATCATTTATTATGATAAGTACATTATAATAAACGCTCTCTGAGGTAGAGTAGCGACTTCTAATAGATGGTAGGTACCACTTCTTTTGCTCTTTTATTATTTTATTTATTTATTTCCACACAACTCACAATAGTTCGTGCAATATTTGTTTGTACTTTATGCCTGTACTACCTATACCATTTGTGAGTTTATACATATATCCTATTGTTTTTTCTGAGACGACTTTCAAAATGTCTGAATTTATTTAAAAGATTTTAGAACAAGTATTTTGTAATATGTACGTAGGTATGTAAATAGATAAGTGTAGAAGTATCAACGTGTTAGTTATGTAGGTAGTGGCGTTCCTTCTGTTACTCTGGCACAACAGTCTTCATAAAAACAAAAAATAGTGTACCCACACATTGCGCCTGAGTGAAACCAGGGTAAATCTCTAGTAGTTAACAAAATTCATATGTAGCATGGAAGCAGTGGAACTTGGCATTATTTGTCCGGTGCATTAGTGGAATTAGTAATCTCGTACGCCGCCTAATATATCTGTTAGTCCGGTGCGGAATTAATCAGTTTTCCAGTAAGCACCGATATGTGGAAGTTTGGTCTGGTTACGGGCATTAACATTTTGCGGAATTCCATTTTCTCATAATCAGTTCCGGTTTGTGAAGATCCACTTGATGAGCGGCTGGTTGTTACTAGTTGTTCGGGAATTCGATTGGTATGATTGTTTTACTAATATTGATATAATTTGTTATCACTTCATGAGTCTTTTTAAGGCTGATGAAATTATGATATCTTATAAATAAAAGTCCCATCTCTTAAGAAATCTAAATGCAATCTTTTAGCGTAATGGCCCATCATGTCATCTCTGTAATTCGATAACGACGACGTTAAATAGAGTCGAAAAGTTGGTGACGAAATTATTGGACAAGCCATATTAAGTTTGTCTTAAACAATCATGAGTTCAATCAATCGTGAGGTGGTTTTATAGTATAATGATAATATTAATTAGAGACAAGACGTTAAGTATCCACTAAATTAACTACGCATAGTTATCTACTATTAAAATACCGTTACCGTAAATTGTATAATTTTTGTTGACTTACTATGTCAGTTTACTTACTTTTTTTAACCGACTTCAAAAAAGAGAGGTTATCAATTCGTCTGTATGTTTTTTTTATTATTTTTTATGTGTGTTACCTCAGAACTCCGTCATTTATGAACCGATTTCAATATTTTTTTATAGTTTGTTATGGTATGCTTCCAAGTTGGTCTCATATTCACCATGTCAGGATCTGATGATGGGAGCTTGGAGAAATCGAGGGCAATCCTCAAATATTGTAGGCACATGTAGTCTGTTTTTTATACTTTTACTGAGCGTTTTGATCACCTACATATAAAACATGACATCTGATGATGGAATATCTAAGGAATCTAGGGATATCCTCAAATATAAAAGGCACGAGTAGTTTTTAGATTTTTATAGAGAATTTTGGTCAGCTACACATAATATAAAGGAAACGAGGGTCTGATGATGGAGCCGCCGAAAAACAGATAGTGGAACTTTTTAGTAACAAAATCCTCCTATGGCAGGGGGAGGCCTACGTCCAGTAGTGGACTGCAATAGGCTTATGAAGATGAAGATAATTGTGTTAAGTGGTGAAATTATATGTTGCGTTAAGCCGTGTCCGAAGTAAGATGGTTATAGAGGAAGAGGTTGACATGAGAATAACGAGATGACGGATAATGGGGTGAATGAAAGAAGAATACCTACATATTGCATCGACCCCAAATGATTGGGAACAGGGCGGAAAGAAGGAGTGTAATTATATGTTGCTTATATTGTCAGACGTAAAGTTTCGAAGCCTAGTCATTTCTCTCTTTTGCCGTCTGGACTATTTAATCATTTGCTGGCATATAAATCTGACAATATTATGCCTTCTAAACTTCGTACACGGCTTAACGCAATATATTTGCCCTTTAGTAAAATTGAACTTTAGCAAGCCCGAGTTTTGACATGAAGTTGGTTTTTCGTTTTAAAAAAAATATTTCAAAGAGCTAATTCAGTCCAACGTACCTACTAGAACATTCTTTTTCTAAATATTTCTTATAAGTAGCTAATCAAGTTGGTCTGCTTTGATCTCGTCTGTGATGAGGTACAATTCAATTAGTTCGCCGCCAGCTGATTCGACAAATACGTGATTAGCTCTAGGCTTATTTTCTTATTTTTCTTTTACGTCAATATTAACACTGCAGAAAGCTCCTGTGTCTATCTGAGTTTTTTATTTATATTTTTTTGTTAGCACTTGCTTCAATGACGAGTGATAAAGTTGTATCAATGGAGTGCCAAATTAAAAGGAAGCACCACTAACTTTGTGTATATGTTTCTGAGATTAGCGTGCACAAACATCGATCCGTTACAATTTTATTATATGTATGTATAGATAATTATTATTTATTTTTCCGATCGATATATCATGATTCAAACTCAATCGCATGACAGTGATATAACATTAATAAGCTGTTTGGTATTGAAACTAGAGCGTGTAGTCCTATCAATCACATTCACAGTAATTGCAATCTTATGTCGTATGCAAATGACTGCGTTTAGATCGCGGGCCAGTGTTTGCCATGCCTGTCTATGCCCGTGCTTACTCAAATAATGATAGGTACTGATTTTGCATAGTCGGCATTTAGTCGGATTTATGTGCAATCAGGATCTCTCATTAATTGACAAACAGTTTTGAGGTAATATTCACATTAAGCTAAACTTTTCGTACAGTCGGCAAGTAACTTATAATTTGATTTTTATAACAATAAATACAATATTTTATTAATGCCCTTTACTTGTACAAACATACGTACATATTGCCACTTCTCTTGAAGACATAGCAGGCAGAATTTATATTCCCCGAGTCATTTGATGTCATGAAGGTTAGTTTTAACAGAGTTTCTGATTTTAAATAAAAAATTTTTCAATATTCAAATGTCAAAGTTCCTAAATTACAGAATTTCAAGCAAAGCGTATTTTCCTACTAGCAACAAATAAATTCAGTTTGGTATCTAGAATTATACGAAATTTGGTCGCATTTACTTATACAAAGTTACCCGCGCTAACTGCAGAAAAACAGCCTATGTGTTAATCCTGCAAAATTTTGTTTCGATCTCGAAACATACACATGTAATAAGTAGTGTGATGTGTTAAAAAAGGAAAACATTATAGCGCATTTTTATTCAAAATTTAGATTGCGCTCTATCGAGAATTTGTGACGATCCTAAGCATGATGCTGATCGTGAAAATACGATAATTAGCTCTAGGCTTATTTTCTTATTTTTCTTTGTAAAAAATATTTTTACTATTATATTTTATTATTCTCATGAATTTTGTGTTTAGAAGCCCCGTATCATTGTTAGGTAGGTAATGCGGCACAGCTACGTCCCTAATACATAGAGCAGGATGCGCGGAGCAGGGCGGCTATTTGGTCCACCAAATTTTTTGCCATTTTATAAATGGCGTAATTGCAAAACATTTCATTATATCAAGTTAATCAGATTTCCCCTGACATAAATAGTTTTATAGATGGCAGCCTTCTGCGGGCGTCACATCTAAGTTTATCCTACTAGAAACAACTTCGAGAAAAGCAAGAGACGAACTCACGTTTCATTTCAATGCGTTTGTAGTATTATACCTACCAAGGATACTATACTGTCTGATTATACATATTTTGTATCCAATTATACGATCTGGCAGCCCTAAACTAGACGTTACGTAGTCGACAAGAGTGTGGCGCGGTAAAATTAAAATTTTTTGTTCGCCATCATACAAAGTTCATCATTTACAGCCCTGAGAAGTCCACTGTTGGACATAGGCTTTCCCCAACAACCTCCACTCCGACCGGTCGGAAGCAGCCTATCCAACCGACGCCCGCGACCTTGGCCAGGTCGTCCGTCCACCTCGCGGGTGGCCTTTCCAAGCTGCGCTTGCCGATACGTGGTATCCACTCTAACTTTCCGACTCCATCGGCCATCAGTTCTTCGAGCTATGTGCTCATTGCCACTTCAGCTTGCTGGACCGTTGAGCTATGTCGGTGATCTTTGTACAAAGATTCAAACTATGTAGTTACAATCGCATAACAGTGATATAACATTAATAAGCTGTTTGGTAATGAAACTAGAGCGTGTAGTCCTATCAATCACATTCACAGTAATTGCAATCTTATGTCGTATGCAAATGACTGCGTTTAGATCGCGGGCCAGTTATCTACCAGAAAACATCACTTTGCCATGCCTGTCTATGCCCGTGCTTACTCAAATAATGATAGGTACTGATTTTGCATAGTCGGCATTTAGTCGGATTTATGTGCAATCAGGATCTCTCATTAATTGACAAACAGTTTTGAGGTAATATTCACATTAAGCTCAGGAGCTCCTCGCATTGTATACTTACTTACTATATCTATTTCAGATGCCCCGACATTACCAGAGGAAGACTTACAAATAAACAGCCGTTCACGTTCCAAGGCTATGAATAATATGACAGTTGGTTAGTCTGACATTAAATTCTCAATCTTGTTTTATTTTCAGAGAAAAAACAATAGATACTTGATATACAAACAAGGGATATATTATGCGAAATGCTCTTAAAATATCCTATTATAGAGTACATGGATAAAATTGGAATTGAGATTGAATGGAGAGAAACTATACCTCAGGAATGCTTAGGTATACAATCATTAAGGTGATAATGTCTGAAACACAGTATTGATACTTATTCCATTTGACACACGCTCTATATAACATTAATAAAATTACACGTTCGCTCAACCACTGAATAGAATTGAATACGATCAGCGCTAAATTAGTATTGTTTACAAAATTGATAATATCCACACACATCCAAACCTCCATAGGTAAACTAGTAGGTATAGGTACTTCCAAACATTAACATTGTCAAATTAATTTCTGTCAGTATCATAATGTAGAGTAATCCCTAATGAAATCAGAACAACTCAGTTATCAACTCACATCGCAAATGAGGGTTGGTCTGATCTGATATTCAGATAATATACGAGGATAATGATGGCGTTCAGTACAATAACAGTTCCTACACGTTAAATATAACTTAACAATCACTAATTGAAAAAAATGTACCAAGGTGTCACATTATAGTAATGTCGACAATATAAAAAATTCATTGCGCAATTGAGATTAGTACGTGGTTATGAAACGATTTACGATAAAATCGGCATTCGTTATAGCCGTAGTTTATTAAGCCTATAAAAGCCGTTAAAAAATTTAACGTTGGTATCTAAAAAGATAATGCCGACAGCCTTCTTTCTGCAGACGGCAACTATAAAATCGTAACTATTCCTAATCACCTAGCTAGTCCCTAATTTTACATGCACATAATCATTAGCTCGCTTATAATGATTATATTCCTAACTTTCCGATGAGCTACCAACCTAGTAAAATGAACTCATTTGTTCCTATTCAGTTAACGAACAATGCACAATGATGTTCCGTCGCGTGCCTCAATCGGAACGGTATCCGTGATTTCAGCCCATGAATGTAAAGGGGTTTGGACTACAAACTCTAAATATTTAAAAGTTAATAAATTGTTGTTGCAATAATATGTCAGGTATCTCAGTCTTTATATTAAAAGTAGGTGCACTTACACCTCACTTGCGATGTGTGATTTATCAAGCTTCATAACTCCAAAATTTCTTCACCCGTTCATTACTTTTCCTGTGAAAGAGTAACAAACATTCAAATCTCCACTTTCACTCCATATTCTCACAAAATATCACGACTTATTTACTAGACAAAAATCTTGCTACACGCCTCAATGTGCATTTATGCAGAAAAATGCAGTCTATTTACTCAACTTTGGACCTAATATTTTGGAAACCAGACACTTCCCAGGTATGCTTCTATGGAGAAAAATGATCGTGACGATGAGGAGATTCCGTAGTTTCCTGGAACATGGACGACCAAAAATCACCCTATATAGTTGGGAGTACGAAGAAGGACTTTCAGTAGTCCACGCGGACGAAGTCGCGGACAATAGCTAGTAGACCATAAAACTCAGAACCATAAGACGCAATACCATAATACGCAGTAGGTCTGGTAGGTAGTATCCAATTTTGAGTTTGGGATCCAAGTAGAACTAAACATTCATATTTTAGCCCGTGGTCATCCGTCGGGCCGTCGGTATTGTCTGTGCTCACACGATTCATCGGCCAATCCTGCACTAACATTTACACTGAATAGGCATTATGGAAGCAAATTCACGAGATAAATTAACGAATTCAGAAACGTATTTTCAATTATTATTTTTATATTTCAACGGGGTCAAATACCCCGGAAAACCCTTGTTTTTCCATATACATTATTTACACACATAAATTAATTATAAGTACAATTTATTATGAGATTTAAATTATAAAAAATACTTACCCATATTTCTATTATCTATACAGGATGTAATAAAAGGGGTATGTTTATTTTTAGTATGTAGATAGTATGGAGAATTTCTAAACAATTCAGGACTGTTCATACAATGTTGAATATGTGATTGATATGTGATTTCGAGTCTCAAATTTTGGAAATAGGTTCTCTATAGTGGGCTATTTACATAGCTTTTCGCTTAACATACCCTTTCTGTTACACCCTGTATAATGGGCTATTTACATAGCTTTTCGCTTAACATACCATTTCTGTTACATCCTGTATAAATGAATCACATGCTATGAACAATACAAGGCGCTTACAAAAATTTTAATAGTGTTTATAGAAACATAGGGTACCTATACAGGGTGTAACAAAAAGGGTATGTTAAGCGTCCTATCCACAAAATTTGAGACTTGAAATCACATGTTTATTTTTCAAGATTGTATGAAAATTCCTTAGATATTTAAAAATTCTCCATACTATCAGAAAAAATAAACATGTGATTTCGAGTCTCAAATTTTGTGGATAGGTTCTCTACAGTGGGCTATTTACATAGCTTTTCGCTTAACATACCCTTTTTGTTACACCCTGTATACGCGGACGAAGTCACTGTAAAAACAAGTTACCTAAGTTGCTACATAAAACACACGCGTCGAGGGTTTAAAAAATAACATATAAAAAAGCTCCCCAGCATATTGTTGCTATGTTTACACCTCTCACTCCTAAATCAAAGCAATTGTCGCTCCGTTCTTAATTTGGACAAATATTCTTTGATTCGGCAGTAAAATCGGGCTGTAAGCCCCCAAGTTCCCAATTATTTCTGTCGAGGGCAGTAATTAAGCAGTATAAAGTGCTTGGCTGCCGTAATCTGACCACTTTTGTGATATTTAAACGAGTTTCATTACGCTTCGGTTATAAAAGCTGCGCTATTACCTCAAATGGACTGGAAACATCACGCTCGATTTCAAATGACCGTAATTGTCGACACTCGAAATAAATATGTCCCTTCAGCTGTGTTTGGTTTCCAGGTAACTGTGGCGGCAATTGCTAGTAAACACGATTATCTTCTATTTTAAGCGCATTCTTAGTTGGAAAAAATGTTTTAGGTTTCTACTAGAATATACAGGGTATTTTTTCGTTGCCACGCTTTACGAAGGGTACGTACTCTATACATCAAATAAAGTAAGTTTATGCCAAAAAAAATTGCTGGGAAACGATGTTAATTTTTTTTTATTATTTGATCTGACGAAATTTATAGAATCCAGTATTTGTGTTAGTTTTCTTATAGGCAGTTATTTTTCGTGAAAATGATCGTGATGATGGAGAAATTCCCTAGTATTCGATAACATTGACGACCAAAAACACCCTGTATGTTCGGTCTTCGTTTAAGTATCTAGGTTGAGGTACTAATAACTCGTATTCGCAATAATCGCAAGACTAAAAGATCGCATCTAACTCTACCTTTTCTTCTTAACTGCTTGTAATATTTACTACCAACCTATAGAAAATTTTATGTGCACTAGCCAAGGCCAACATATTAAATAAAATAATTAGCGGCATAACTGAGTCGCGCGATCACATCTACGCATTAGTTGGCGATAAACATAAATATTTTTGCCGCATTACTTCCCGATGGGTCACTAATTAAATTCCCCGGTATCACACAAATCTTCACCCTTCGTCATTACCCGCAGTTCTAATGAATATTGCGTTACATTATAAAACAAAAAGGTCATTTTGTAACTTACAATAATAATATAGTGTTTTGTTTAAGGATCAGTATAATGTAGTTGAGATATTGTATTACCTGCAAAATTTGTAAGAAACTAATTACTCTCTGTTTTAAAAATCAACTGCGTGTGCTTCTGCTGATACGTACGTACAAGTACCGAAATCATCATGATTTACAGCCCTGAGAAGTCCACTGTTGGACATAGGCCTCCCCCAACAACCTCCACTCCGACCGGTTGGAAGCAGCCTACATCCAACCGACGCCCGCGACCTTGGCCAGGTCGTCCGTCCACCTCGCGGGTGGCCTTCCCAGACTTCCCACGCTGCGCTTGCCGATACGTGGTATCCACTCTAGAACTTTCCGACTCCATCGGCCATCAGTTCTTCGAGCTATGTGCCCTGCCCATTGCTACTTCAGCTTGCTGGACCGTTGAGCTATGTCGGTGATCTTTGTACGTCTGCGGATCTCCTCATTTTTTATTCGATCACGCAGAGAGATCCCAAGCATAGCTCTCTCCATCGCTCGCTGTGCGATCCTGAGCTTTTTTATGAGGCACATAGTCAGAGACCACGTCTCGGCACCGTAGGTCATCACCAGCAGCACGCACTGGTTGAATACCTTCGTCTTTAAGGACTGGGGTATCTTGGACACAAAGAAGCTTCGTAGTTTCCCGAACGCTGCCCAGCCGAGTTGGATTCGCCGATTTACCTCCTTCTCAAAGTACCGAAATAAGTGATCAAAATAAGAATTGCCGCGTCAAAAAAGTGTGTTCCAACATACAGACAAGTTTCCCCATCTCCGCAGGGTACCTGCGAAATATGGAATTTAATCATCCTCTACAGCCATTTCTCCCCGCACGTTTTCTTTTCTAAAAGTTATCGTCCCTGGCTCGTTAGCGGGACCTTCCTTATTATTTTCTCTACGACTGTAATCTGGCGTTTCAGCTACTTCAAACGACTTGTTCTTTTTCTTATGTGTAATTGAAATATATTGCCGTAATATCCGTCGGACCGGAACTGTACCTCTCCGCCGCATCAGGCGGAGTTTTCATTACTTGGTGAAGTGATTTTTTCATTAGACAGCATAATAATTCATTTTGGCGCAGGGTCCCACCGTTGGAGACTCTTGAAAACTTTCGAATGGAGCCGAGTGCCTGAGTTATGATTAGTTGAAATTCAAGTGGCATGCCACCAGACACTTATCAACGGGCATCACAAAGTTTTTTACTCGTACTTTTTGGAGTGACAGTACGTTGTAATGAATAACGAATACGTGAGCCTGGACTACCCTTATTATTGAGAACTGGGAGCTTTTGTATACCGACTTGCTAAAACATAAAATTTAACAAAGATATAATGTAATATGTCTATCCCCATTTTAGTTGAAGCAAATATAAGTATTAAGCTTTTATTGTTTTCACTGATTGTTGCAAGTGAATTTGTATTTAACGTAGATTGTAGTCATGTAAAAAAGGTAACATGACTCCAACAATCTCCAACTTTTGTTCACACTACGAATGTACCTAACCTAATGAATTTTTAAATAAGTAGAATCTAGTACTCCTATACCTATATCCTATGTATACTGAATTTAGAGTTTCATCAAATATTAAGTCACATTTATAGCCCAGGTATATCGAGTAGCGACGAAGCTGGCAGTGCATCTTCTATAAGCATTGCTCTCACACGACCTGATTTATTGCGGGAAACACTACCAAAATTGTACACTGTTCCCAAAGCTAACTACACCTTACATACAACCATGAAGCTCTTAACATATCAGTACTTTACAATACGATGATATGGGACTGTGGTGAACTGTATAGTAGCCACTCGGGCTGTTAAAATACTGGCTTCTTTACGACCAACCCTATGTATTTTATTGTAAATCGATACTCTTAACTTTTGGTGTTGTAATGAAAATTTAACCTTTGGTCAATATTTGTGGTTAAAAATAAATGTTTATTATAAAATTATTAATAAAGAAATGGAAAAAAATCCTCACCCGGGTGGGAATCGAACCCACGACCTCTGCATTCCGCGTGTCAGCGCTCTCACCACTGAGCCACCGGGTCAATTACTCGGATGACGAATTTTATCATCTCTTTTCTAAATTACATATTGGCAACGTTATTTTTCATCCCGATAGCTATACACTAGCCAAATCTCGGCAAACAAAGCTGAATCCCTCAGCACAGTGTTTAAAGATGAAACGATCAACCATATCCTAACGGATTATATTAATGGAGAAGTGTTTTTATAAATTTATCTTAGTCAAGATATTATATATTATAAAATTATTAATAAAGAAATGAAAAAAATTCCTCACCCGGGTGGGAATCGAACCCACGACCTCTGCATTCCGCGTGCCAGGTGTTTATTTCAAATTAAATATTGTTTAGTTTTTAATAATATTGCGCTTAGAATTCGTGAAAAGTCGGATATAACTGCAAAATAAATTTAAACTACGGAAATGTATACAGGATGTTTGTGACAGCCAAGCAAATATTGATATGGCGACTTCAGGTCATGATTCTGAGGCGAAAACCACTGAAAATTTTCGCAGGAAAATACCAAAATTTTCCTACTTTTTAAAAATTTTTACATGAAAAAATTATTTTATTTGTTTAAGTGGGCCTTAGATAATGACTTAAAAACAAAATTTTAATCTTTGGGTGATTAAAAAAAATGGTCCCAAAAAAGTTCAAAATACTAATCAACCTCAATGGAGAGTCGCAAGCGATCCAAAAAACAGCAATGTATCATACAATAACCAATAAGCCAATTTAACTAGTCAAGGGATCACTCGATACAATAGGGCTGTTTACTATCTTTGAATTTTAATTAAATTTTATGCTTATCAGAATAAATCATCAAAATCATACCTATCTGTAAAATTACAATTTGATTAAGTGTCCAAATGTAGTAATAAGCCTTCAAAGTTAAGTTGTCAAGTCCATTTTTCGAATGTGGAATTAATTGAAAATTACAACATCACATGTCCACCTGCATCATTTACAGCAACTTTTGCTTTGTGACCATGTTTATAAACGAAAAGTTCTTTTATGCGCATACAAGTTACTGAAAGGGTGACGTCATAATTGTGGTAGCCGTTTGTATGGAGCGTTTTTTGGCAAGTCTAAAATTGTGATTTAGAAATCGTTATATCCCGGAAAGTTTTCACGTTAGTGAAGTTTTTCTTTCACAAATGTTTCTTTTATTTTATGATCTTTCGATATAAATACAAATAAAAAACCGTAAACGACCCTACTGGCGCGGAAAGCAAACATAGCGGATAATTAAATTAAAAATGCATTTCCTGTCGTACAACTCAACACAATGGTACTTGTTCAGTATTTGCCTGACTGTCACACACACCCTGTATGTAATCACCACACCAGAATTCAGTGTGGCTTATTTTCGGATGCCCACTTGGACTATCGCAATAATAAATTAGGTAAAAAATCTGTAACTATAATAGATTTTAAAAACGTTTAAATTATTTAAGGTACTTTCGTTTATATATCTGCACATGGCAGAACGTATTTGTGTAAATGTTCAGACGTGTGAGGATCAAAGTGCTTTGTTCAATTTAGCTTTATCACATAGAAGCATCTTGACAGAGATAATGAAAATATATTTGAGTCTAAAACTTAGACCCTGCTCTTAATTTACCGAGACAGAAATGATAAAGAAAACCTAACTCTTCTCTTAACTTTTATTTACCTATATATCGAAATCTCCAACTGACAGAGTAAATCTCCAATTCTACAAATGAAAATACAATTTAAAAAAGCTCGGTATCTTTGACCTAAATATTCCGATACGTATCATTAACCTATAAACCTTTTACAATCAGCTAAGCGTCGTATTTCTTAGCTAAAAAGGGGCTACATTAACTCCTTGGAGGCTTTCGATTGAGCACAGGTCCGTTATCAGGGATGTTTTTGTACAACACAGATCGGGTGTGAAGCGGTGATGGATGAGCCTGGTGACAGGGCCGGACTGACGTGTTCTAACTGAAGGCTACTGAATCAGACATGTGCTACTTTCTTTATAATCTTCTTTACACAGGCATCTTGAATATTGTAAAGAATTCAACGTATAGTTTGTATGCTGATAGGCTAAGATTAGAATTTACCTAAATTTAAATTGGGGTGAACTAAACGTTTTATTTATTTAGTAGGATCAAGATCAAATTCGCAAATCAGGCCTTATACTGATTTCAAACATTTTAAATCTGATAATCTGCAGACTAAATCTCGTAAGCGGCTATTATCTAATTAATTTAGTATTGATTTTTACATAACTCGATTCACGTGAATTTCAAGGTAGATTCTGCTATTACACCTCTTAGTATCTCCATAAATAATCGTTTCAGTTGAAATAGAAATTCCCGGAATACTGAGACAATTCATGATTTGCGTGCAGGTATTTAATTAGAACTATAAATCAAGGGAGCCCACTCTAAAGTATACCTAACTCTGTGACGGTGTTTGGACTAGGTGGTATTTAGGTGCTGAAAAAATATTTAAAAGTATAGTTACGTTTACCCTTCGTACCTACTTTAAATAATTTGTCTCGGCATCATAATAAATCATGAATTTGAAAGCCACCATCAACTTTTTTGAATCAGTAACAAAGTGGCAACTCAAATTATGTCAACTCATTCGACTACTGTTTCCTGTCGACCCAGGAACCAGGTATTTAAATATAAATGAATTACTTGGTAATAAAACACATCAGTTTTCGATATGTCAATTTGTAATCACTCTAGCGAACTCTACGTAAAATACAATGAATCAATATATAATGAAAATAGTAAAATAATATAAAAGTAGATGGCAGTGTCCGTGACATGCTCCCAGCCAACGTGTCAGGTTATATATCCATAGGTAGAAGACAAGGAAGCTTGTTGGATGATCCCTCAGGCGCATGGCGGTGCAGATTTCTGCCACCCTCGTGACGTTGTCGTCCTTCCCCTAGCAGCAGTTGTTGAGTCTGTTTGACAATCGTAGTCGGGCATCGAAAACAGGGTTTCTACCTACCAGGAAGTGACTAGGTTAAAAATAAAACAACTCATCATTGTCTGAGCTAGGTAGATATTAGATAGAGGTCGAGAATTTAAAATCGATTAAAATTGGGTAAAAACAGTTGAGAATTCTCCATTACATATATAGGAATTCCCCAAGAAATGATATTTGGTAGACTACTGTAGCATCGTCAAGCTGTTTCCAAACTGGAAACCAATTCCATGTGAACAGCTTTAGTTGCTGCGCATACAAATATATCAACACTTACTTGCCTTGAAACTACATCCTCGTCAGTCCCTTATATTGATGGACCTGCGTAATCAATATTCGTAAAATTTAAAAGATGTGTTGGATTTAATCTTGAGGCGGATAAGTTACCTATAATCGGTGCTATTTGCCTAGGTTTAGCCCTGAAATAAGTCACACATTTGTGCATGATCTTATTAACTAATTGTTTGCCATGAATAGGCTGTTTTTCGCATTTAGCCTCTTGAGATTTAAATCGTCTATAGACAAGCGGACGGGATGATCCTAAAGTTGCGACTGATTGTTGTAAGGGAATCGTCATCATAAAATTTCCATCAGAAGATCCTGTACACGTCGTAATATCTGGTGGAGATTTTGCTGTGGTATCCATATCGTTTAGAACATTGTTTGAATTCATTATGAAGTTGCATCTAACCTGACGACTATTATTGGTTGCTGCAGCACAGCCTGACACTACCCAACCTAATCGCGTTCTCTGTAGTGTGGGCAACCCGACCCCTAGTCGGTGTTGACCAATACAAAGAAGCTGATAAAATAGCTCAGCACCAATAACAATGTCTATCTCACCTCCATCGTAGTATGATACATCTGCTAAGTTGAATCGGCTTGGAATATTAAGATGCTGTAAATCGAATGAATATAAAGGTAAAGTACAAATTTTAGGAACAATAAAACAAGACAATTCGGTTGAGTAAGTACTATCCGTAGAGTTAATGATAATGTTACATAATTGGTTAATTTTGGTACTCTTTTCGTTAAGACCAATTACCTCCATGTTTAGACGTTGAGTTGGTAAATTTAGCTTTTTGTATGCAGCATTGGTAATATAGTTTGACTGTGAGCCAGAGTCTAGCAAAGCTCGCATTTTGTGCAATTGGTTATTATTATCAAGAACATTGATTTGCGCTGTAGATAATATAACATTTTTTAATTGTATTGGTAGTTTATTGTCTACTGAACCCAAAGTTGTGTTGACTACTTGTTGATTGGTAAATAGGTTAACTGTTTGGGATTCAGCAGGAAGCCCTGTTGGTTCAGGGTTATGCATAGTTGATAACTGCGGAGTATTTGAGTGAGCAGTATCAAGTTCATTTAAGTGCAACAAGGTGTGATGTCTCTGTTGACACATTCGGCAATGTGAACCTCTACAATTTGGTAAGACATGATTGGATCCTAAGCAGTTAATACACAAACCTAGCTTTTTAACTACACGAATGCGTGACTGTATATTCAAGGATAGAAACTTCGGGCACCGGTTAATATAATGGCGTTCCTCACAGTTCGGACATTGATTACGATAGGTATTTTTAAATGCTACTTTAGAGCTGGGATCTGGCGAGGATGTGACGACCAAGGAATTCTGCGATAATACAGCAGGCTGTTCACTAGCATCGGTTCCAACCTGATTCAGCGTTTCTAGAAGATCTGCTTGTGCTCGCAGGAAGGATTTGAACTCCTGTAAATTTGGAAGTTCACGGCTATTAATCTTCTCTTCCCATCTACGCTTTAAAGAAGCTTCGAGCTTATTGGATAAGAAATAAATGACCAATATATCCCAGTTATCAATAGACACATTGAGCGACTTTAATGTTCGTAGGTGCTTGGATATATTGTCGGCGAGATTCCTTAAAGCTACGGCATTAGCGACAACTTTGTCTGGTTTGAAAAGCGCATTTAAATGGTTATTGACAAGAACTCTGGGATTATTGTATCTTTCGCATAAGATTTGCCAGGCTATGCCATAACCTTCTTCAGAAAACTCTAATGAACTTATGACTTCCAGTGCACTATCCTTTAAACAGCTGCGTAAATATTTAAATTTTTGAATAGGCCTTAAGCCACTTTGGTTTACGAGTGCATTGAATGTATCGCGAAACTCTATCCATTCAGTAATGTTACCACTGAATGATGGTAAAGAAATTTCGGGGTACTTAATTGAATTGGTTTCTAGTAGAATTGGTATTTGTGGGTCATCTTGGCCCAGTTTGTTACTGTGTCCCTTGAAATAACCCTTGGCCTTAGCAATAGATTCGTAGTAAGAGTTCTCAAACTGTTCCCTTTCCTCTAACTCACAATCTACGTTGGTAGCGACAGTCTCTATATCTATTACGTATTTACAAACGAAACAAACATCTGACTTGCAAAATAAGTCTTCATTACCAAACAAAATAAGGCTACTCAAAAGTAGAACAGTCCGCAAGTTTTATTGTCTCCCAACTTGGAAAGTAAATTGCCCGAACAAATTCGCCAGGCGCTAAATCCGGAGCTTATCAGACAGAGGGTCGACAGAGTGAGATCCTTAAATTGGCAAAGAGCTATCGCGATGAGAGACTGGCCTCCACCCGTCGACACCTTTGCTCCGAGAGCACAGATTAAAAAAGTTTAATTACTAAAGTGTAGGCCGGGGCCGAACACATCCTTTACCAAACTTTTTTGAACGTTACCTTCTGGAGTTACGAAGTCTACGAATTGACATAGTACTTAAGTCCCGTCGTTCATTAAATTTTCACATTGTCTTTTGGGAAATTATTAATCTTATTAGAAATGTCTTGTAGCTATTTATAACGTTGTTGGAGGCAGAACTCTTGTGAAGGGACCCTTGGCACTACCAACAATTCAAGCTAATAGGATTATCGAACCTAATCCTCTATCCAAGATGACGTATTAATTTACATTTCATTATTTCTGGACCTTTCTAATGACAGAGATTAAGCCCTGAAATATTATTGGTAGGTTTGCTTCGATTGGATAAATATTAGTAATATTATACAGCAGTTAGTTGCTTTGTTATGTACACGATAGGAACCTCTGTTATCGTGTATTTTTAATTTTAAATCTAAATTATAAAGCTGTAAAACTGATTTCAAGTTTGGTTAACTGAATCAGTTACAAACAAGAATTCGCAATGCATATGTAAACACATGATTTTTCGTTAAAGAAGGTACCAACTGCTACCCTTTACACTATAACATATACATAACGATGACATACTACAAATAATGACATGACTACAAAGCTTGGTTACATATTTGCCGACCCAGAACGGGATTATTAACAGTTATAGGGATTAGCTATACCTATAAGTCCAGCTTAAATCGTTGTCGATTTGCATTTTATTATAATGACACAGCCCATGAGATCACAGTTAATACTGCCCTATTTGGATGTATGTATTACATACACTAGTACTTCGCCCATGGCTCTGCTCTTACTGACTACCTACACACATTATATTTTTCTAGTTAATGGAAAAAAACAGAGTCAAAGTTACTAAAAAAATATTTCTACCTACTAAGGGAACAATTATGCATATGTGGATGATTGGAAGAAAAATAAATATTGGGTCGACTCTACATACCTGAACTGCGTAGTAAGAAGAAGAGAAAGTAATAAATTGCCATAACATAGCAAGAATAGTAAGATAACAACGTTGATAATTTATTTACGTCTGCTGGCGTTCTATACGGATGTTTCTTGGTCTTCAACGTTCCCGAAAAGTACGGAATCATCATCATCACGATAATTTTTCTCCATGGAAGCATTCCTGGGAAGTGACTGGTTCTCAAGATATCAAGATAAAAGTTGAGTAAATAGACTGCGTTTTTCTGCATAAATGCACATAGATGCGCGTAGAAAGATTTTTTCGCGAGAAATAATTAATATCTGTCTATGAAAAAACTAGCATAGGATACTAAACTAGGACCCTATAAATTTCGCTCGATCAAGTAATTTAAAAACAAAAAAAAATTACATTATCCCAGCATTTTTTTTGGCATCATCATCATGATCATCGTCAGCCTATTGCAGTCCACTGCTGGACGTAGGCCTCCCCCAGTGTACGCCACATGGCTCGATCTCCCGTTTGGCATAAACTTACTTTATTTTATATATAGAGTATGTACCCTTCGTCAAGGGTGGCAACGAAAAAAAACCCTGTAAGTATATGAAGACCCACTTCACAAAAATATCAGCTGCATCTGCTTCCGTGCATATCGTAAGAGTCGATCCTGCAGTTCTGATTACCCCATTTCGGGGACACAGCCGTGAATATATGTATTTATATATGTCTGGCTCACTATATAATTTTTCATTCCTACTAAATCGGAAAAAAGTGTACTCGTATTTTATTTAAAAACAAACACACACCCGTATTAAGTTTTAGATGAAAACAGCATAGGTAATGAAGATATTCCAGCTCTAAAGAGGCGGTGAAATAGCGGACTGTAATTTCAGGAATTCGTGTAGTTTTACATTCTGTTGGGCTATAAATTAAGTTGGTCTTAACATGTAAAAAAGAAACGTCGCAGAAAGCTGTAATTTATGCGGCTGGTTGGAAACCAGGAGAAATAAGAACACACCGACCGATGTGGAGGTACCAGATCTTGTGATTCCAATGTTTGTGTTTAGTTTGTTACATGTACCTGTACGTTTTATATGTATATAGGTACAGAATATATGTAGAGTTAGAACCAGCTCTTAATAACATCGAGTTTATCTTTTAGATAATGTTAGGTGTACCTCACTACAACAAATGAGCTCGCAACCTTTGAAGTACGATTCCAAATCGCAACTAGTCTATGCACTCAGAAAAATATGGGAAAAATATGTTGCTGTGGGAATTTCCTGAAAAGCTTTCTTCTCATATACCTAACACATATAAAGAATCTCAAAGTTTCAAGTGTCTGTCTTCGTGTCAGAAATTTTTTTAGACTTATTTGTGTCGTGGGATGGGCTGATACAACGTTACAAACTGATTATTTGTTTACATGTATCATGGAAAGGTAAAATTTACATGTGATCGATCAAGCAGTTTCTGTACACTAGACATTTGAAGGCTCGCTCTCTCGATCGCTCAACTTCGGGTACAGGCCTTTTCTTAATTCGATTACGGTTCAATTGAGGAGCTCGCGAGCGCAGCCAAGGGAACCCGAGCAATTCGAGCAACGAGCGGAAGATCAAAGGATAATCGAGACTACCATCTCCAAGGCTGATATAAATGAAATGTTGTAAGGACACGCGTGAGTTGAGATGTAATGTTAATATTTATTATCAGTGTTAAAGGGGTAAATTCTATCAAATACCAGCTAAGACTTGTTTAGGGCATGGGTCACCTGGTTGACCATGTAAATATTTTAAGAATTTTAGGATTTCAAGTAAAATAATTATGTATTGAGTAGTTCTTGCTCCTTAGGTATATATCTATATATTGTATCTTATATAAAACTACCCTCAATAACTTTGAGAGGAGTCACAATAATTGCAAACAGCGTCGTCAGTTGAAACCATAGGAACCTATAAAGTATCTTAAAATTCATAATTAAATATCTCCTAGAAATAATTATAGACCCCGCTTACTTACCCTAATTCCCTTTAAAAAATTTAAAATATCTGTTAAAATGATACCTAGAATATAAAATATATTCTGATTAAATATAGCCAGAGGATAAAGTTGTGAACCGTAGATAAGTGAAAAAGAAAAGAAGGAATTACGTTTCCCCCCAAAACGCAGATCAACCCCTTGTATTAGCGGGTAAACTGTGTGTTGAGCAAAAAGAACTTTTGTGTCGTGACATCTTTAAGCCCTGCATTTATTTTGGATTTAAACAAGCACAGTTAAACTGTATAGTTTAATGCGTAGTTTAAGTTGCATTAGCCAGTAGCAGTTGTGCAGCTGACTGCAAAAGTTCCTTAGTTTAGTTTTTAGTGCAATCCGGCGCACTTATATTGCGGAAGTTTTACTCTAACTTACTAAGTAATGTCAGATTTAAGTCGCATTTCTGTAACACAGATGTTTTGACTTTGGAAAGTAATTAAAATACACAATTACTTTTCAATATTTAGCTGGGATTAGTTACAAGCTATTTATTTTCTCTTTCTCGGGTATCGAAACTTTTAGAGAAACGTCGTAACAGGTGATATTATTATAAAATTATTAATAAATTATGATATTATGTCAATAAATTTTTTATATAATTCTCTATTACATGTAAAATAATAAATTATTGATATCCAAGAATAACGTCGAAAGTTTATATTCTCGTCCTTTGTCCGCCTGTGCTAATCCAATCTTTTATTACTTAGTAATAATAAATAAATAAATAAATTCTAAAGGCTCCTAAAGGTATACCAAATTCATCTTCTACATATATAGGTATAAGTGCGACTATGGTTACTTTGTCCGATCTGCAATCATTCATCATCATGTGCATATTGCAGTCCACTGCTGGACGTAGATCTTCCCCTGTGCATCAAAACGATGTTGCTGGCCAAACTTCATTGCAAAATCAAAACGGGCGCAAAGAGCTTCAGTAAATTGTAGTTACTAAGTAGATTAATTGAGGCATCATAATAAAACAGTGTAATTGGCACATTTAAAATAGTTTATATTTTTCTTTAAACTACAAAGTCTTGTACGATTAAGAAAATGTTTTGAACTAGCACCTACAGCTTTTTAGAAAAAAATATTGGATTCTTTACGTTTTACTATCCAATACTCTATGCAACTAATTAGATTTGATTCAATATTATATGCAACTAATAAGTTTTCATAAATAGTATAGGTTGTAGGTAATGCAACATGAAAAGACTACCTTTATACGTAGTGGTGACAGAATACTACACATATACTCGTAACGAGTACGAACTAACAAGTGTCTGTATGACTTTGATGCGTGAGTTTATACCTACTTATTTTAACCATCTTAGAGCCGATTTTCCAACGATAGTCTATCTAAAGGGTAAATTTGCAGTCTTTGTCTAAAACTTGATCAAGATAGAGACAGCATCAGATTGGTTATCTGACCATTAGAAAAATTGGTTCTAAAAACAATGCCTTAGCCGTTCCAATAGCAGCGGCACTGGGCCAGCAATTAATAACAGAATGGCTGCCACAAATCTATTAATTAGCCCGTCCATTTACAGTCGGCTCGCCAATTATTCCTCTGCTCCTGTAATTAAATTCTATGACGTTCACGAATCTTAGGCAGACGAGCTTTATGATACTCGAATTACGATTTCATTGCCCGTAAAGATACAGAGGGCTGTTATAAAGTTTTTAAACGAAAATGGCGAGTCTTTGTCTCGAATTTCTCCGGGGAACTATTAAATGTAAGCGCAGTTAATACTTAAAATAATTTCATTGCTTAAAAATCCTGGGAAAAATTAAGCTACGCTAAAAACAAGCGAGACAGTTGTATCTAAAATTAAAACAAGCAATAGATCTAAAATAATTTATTTGTGTTCTTTTATAAAACAATAGCTTAAATATAACTTAGTTGTCATAACTTTTTTACAATAAACATTAATAGCGTTCTTTCTACTAAAATTTATATTTATTTACAAACTTTCATTTTTAAATAATTTCAACAACTGAATTGTTGAGTGTGAACGAGATATTACAAAGCTATTTAAATAAAATGAAAAAATATTCTATTTCGTAAAATTATGAAGAATCTCGTTTTCTGAGAGCCAGGGAAACTAATTGAATAGAACGTGGAATCTTTTCGGTTCATTTACCAGTGAGATCGACAAATAAATTGCTAATGCAAGGTTTATATGGCGCCAAGTCTGATGGTTCGAGAGCTAGCGGGATAACTCTATTATTTATTCGTTAGAAGACTAAAACTATCTCCATTTTATAATATTTTAGTTCCCAAAAACCCCAAATTTATAATAAGCTTTTTCCATTTGTTAGTCATGATTAATGATTAGTGTTCTGCAAACCACTTGGAAAAACACCCATCAGAAATAATAATTGTTAATATGTTACTTAACTGTGTCGCTGGGAGTTTTCTTGCTATTTCTTCTTTGACACTTCACTGAGATAGTGTAACAGTAATAGTTCAGTGTGTCTGCCACTGTGTAGCAGCTCTTCTGGACTTTAGGCGACCTTAACTCTTAAATTAAGCCCGAATCGCTAACTTATGCCTGACAGACCGTAACAAATCGCACCTTGGGGTGGTGACCGTTAAGCTTTGCTAAATTCACCTCCCTCACGAACATAAGTAACATATAATTAGAATCCGTGCTATAATTTAGACGTAAATTCTTAGTCACTGGCTCCTGGCTTATTGGCGCGATGTTTTTCCAAAGTGTAATCAGAGAGAAATTGAACCAATCCTTATTTTAGATGAAACCACTTTTATATAATATTTTGATACAATCGATGTTAAAAGCAGTGTTAGTAACCGTTTCATAATAAAATTAGATTCTGATTAATAATTACTTGTCTCAGCAATTTCTGCCGAACTTAGGTAATGTTTAGCCTTAACAATGTTTAAATACTATTGTAATATTACGAAAAAAGTTTTAAGTTTTAGTTTACAGTGTGGCAAGTATTCTTTATCATATTATTTTAGGTGTCTCATGCTGGTTGGAATAACTCGGTCAAATTAATCACATTTGAAAATAGCAGTAGCGTTATTGGTGATACCTTAATAGTTAATTTAATCAAAATTACATAAATACAGCTGCTATAAGGTAATACTTACAATAATTAGTTTTGTATCTATGCTCTGTACAATTTTATTACACAATAAATCTGAAAAAACAGTAATACTGGCAATTTATATACATTTAATAATGGAATAGTTATTGCTTCAAATTTTATAATAATATTTTTAACTAGGTAATGCATTTTTTTATAAAGTCTATTATTAAATATAGTACTCAAAATACCTTTAGCTTAGAGCAAAATTACGTCAACATCAAGTCATTGTTTCAATTAATTTACTGAATAAAGAGCTTCCTTCAGAATGGGGATCTAAGGTGTGAATTCAGAGAAGGATACATACCAAATCGCTTCCAGAGCAGTAGTTTCGTAGAAAATAAACTCTTTTTTACTAACCTCTCGTACACCAAGATAGAAATGTCAGTGATCTTATACATCTATACCCGCTTTGCTAAACGTGGCGGTGGGATCTTACTTACTATACACAGCCGTGTATATATGTTTATCTAGATAGGTCGAGCACGAGTCCCAATCAATTTTAATATTATAATTATACCTGATCAGACGTAATTTTGTCGCGTTAAATCTCTTTAATAATATTCTTGCTATACTGTAAGCATGCTTGACAAGGCACTATTCTAGCGAGATTAATACAAACTCAACGGAACAAAATACAAACAATAACTATTAAATTCGGTTTCGAAATCCGAAGTTGTGCCTAAAGTTACATTTTATGACTTAAGTCAATAACTTTAACTTGTAATACGCCAGAGAACCACTATAGAAAGTGTAACTGCTACTTATCACGCTATGTCAAGAGGGAAATCCCCTGTCTGTTTTTAACTAACAAGTCAAACATCAGGTACGTCGAATAATATGAGTCAGCTGACTGACCGATGCGGCTTTTGATAAAATTTGGTCTTTTTATGTTTTTCGTGGCACCTAATAATCGGACATACCTAAGTAACTTTTGGATTTTTTATGTAAATTAATTTTTAACGTTCCATCCTAACGTAGCATGTAATAAAAATTAAAATAAATGCATTTTATAAAAAATCTATTCTAATATTAGAAGCTTTTCATTTACAAGTATTCTTAACCTAGATTGGCGTTCGTATTGCTCTTTATTTTTTTACCTATGAATTTTACTTCTAACTATTGACATTCACAATTTGTCAAAGGAAAGAAAAATGCCATAAAATAAAATAACATAATAATGTTGTCTATGTACAAACCTTTTATTTAAATTGTTATAACAGTATAAAAAATGAAACTGATTTAGGGCCGATTTTTCCTGTAATTTATCTTTCAGATAGGCTATCTGACCATTGGAAAAATCGGCCCTTACAAAATAATTTCAAAAGTTTTCAATTTCATAAATTTGATTTACCAACGACAACTGATATCACAGCATTTTGTATATAGGTGTAACCCACCTTTATATTTTGTCAAAGAGTATTTGTAAATCAAATACATAGTTATTTTTTATAATTTTGCATTCATTTGCTGAAAAGTTCCGACAGAGGTACAGCTTATTTTACTCAGTCGCTTTTACTTAGAATATCTATCAGGTTAATAATAACGTAAACTATCCGACATCCGGATTCGATACATATTGTTCTGGAAAAAATAACTTGGATCAGAAGTGAAACAAAGGTCAGTCATCCATCAGCGAGCCAGTCTCTGGAACGAGCAACAAATCTATTTTAACAGATCATCCCCTTACTACATTATCATTCCCCTTTCAGAAGGCAGCCCCTACTATCTGTTACAAAGAATGAGTCAGCTCAAAATGATTTTCGATCACCTAGATTCGAGAGACTTGTCGATCTTATTAGCATTGTGTTTATTATTTTGCTGGCGCATTATAAGGTACAATCTATATTACTCAGATTTGCGCTCGACAATTTAAGTAAACTTAAATAGAGGTAACAACTAAATGGTGTAACGTTAGAATATCTCACTAAGATTTTGTAGGGACGATAAGAGAAACCAGTTTTAGGAAGTCTGTTGTTATACTTGTACATTATTGTATTAAGACCAGTAGTAGGGGTATCGTGTCGAAAATGTCGGATAGTTTATGTTCGCTCGCTCGGTGTGTGTAATCGTTCATTAATCACGGCCTATCACCGCAGCGATGCCACGATCTCGTTCGCCATACTGTTCTGCTGACTCGATGCATTCAGGCTCTTCGAGCATTGCTGCAATAAAACACAACTTTAATACACAGTAATAAGATTGGTAATTTGAGCTGAGTAGATAACGAAAGAAGATTTGCAATTTTTTTTTCTATTGGACATAATGACTTGCATCTGTTAGCAAAAATAGATGAAGTTAGGATGTCATGCGCATGATATATTATTTGTATGGTCACTCTATTTACTGAATCTTTAATCTAACTAACCAAGGCGACGAGGATTGGCAGATTTGGCTGCAAAGCGATTTCTCCAAATTCCCATGGGAGCGGGAATTTATAGAATTACATGAGTAGAGCCTAAACAAACGCCTATCGCATTTTAGCTAGAGAGATCATTGGATTCGTCTTACCGCCAATTCTATAACTGTGGGGCGAGCACGAACCTTTTTACGCGGCGTAACGCTAGCGACTCGCTAGCAAAATCTATGTGTTTTGACAGTTTGACGCTAGCGTTACGGACTATCGAGAGGTCCGTGCTTACCCCTCTGATCTTGAGAGATTTTTTGCATATCTCAGATTTAACCTTCAAGTGTTAGATAGCCCATTTACCAAGGAAGGCTACAGTCTATACAAAAACGGGTTCACGCGGACGAAATTTGGAATAAAAGAATCCTCTCGTATACGTAGAAATTGACGGTTAGTCGTGAGAGTTACACCGGGTCAAAATTTTGGGTCTTTCGTCGGTTGACACCAACGAGCCGATGTATCGCGGTGTCAACTGCACAAGGACCTTTTTTGATTTGCGCGATGGACATCGCGGTGTCTGTGGTAGTGTCAATCGACCAATAAGTTTTTGGACTTCGTCGTTTGACACATGATCCTAACTAACTTTTTCAATAATCCTCCTAAAATGTTCTACTGACCAGTACATAAATAACATTTCTTATTTTTATTCTCTCTTAGTCATCTTTACTTTAGGACCATGGTGTCAAACGACGAAGTCCAAAAGACTTATTGGTCGGTTGACACCACGGTGTGTATCGCGCAATTCAAAAAGGTCCTTTTGCAGTTGACACCGCGCGGCTCGTGTGTCAACTGACGAAAGACCCAAAATTTTTACGCAGTCGGGTTTTTTTAATATGTAAATGAGGTCGTTCTAACCGCACAACAATCGAAGTTAAAGAGAATTTTATACACGTAGCTGTCTCAAGTTATTATTATTATAGGGCAGGAAACAAGTAACTTACTTAGCGAATAAATAGTTTAGTACTTAGGTACCTTTACAACATAAAAGTTGGGGTGTTTAATGACCACCGTTGGACGGGCGTCCGCGTTGGCGAGAATGAACACATGTTGTGGGAAACTTCACTAAAACTTGTGTAAAACTTGCAACTTATAATAGTCCTGTCGAGTTGGTAAAATATCTAATAACACCTACTAACTATAATAATATTATTAAAATGTCTAATATATACCGGTTTCTCGAGCGTCAATCAAATGTCTATATGTTTTACCAAGTAATTGTCAGTTAGCGTTACCAGGCCTTCAAGAAACCGGCAGCTTATCAGCACTCATATTATCAATATGTCACCGATCTTGCGTCATACAAACACAATAGGTAAAGGTGATATGCAAAAGTTTCCAAAACTTTGTATTGAATTCCTGTCGCGCTGCCAGCTTTCCGCTAAACCAAATATGAGTAAGCAGAGCACGCGCGTCTCTGTATAAAACTTGCTGCAAAATACTGAAATATATTCGTATAGCGAAATTTTTATTTCTCACCATTTGCCGAGATTCCCAAGCCTTCATCGCACTCTTGTATTTCTCGAATTCGTGACACCAATCCGAGTACACCTGCTTATACTCCTGAGATTTGCTCGGTTGTGTACACCTGAAACAAGTAGGTAGGTAAAGTAAACATGCAGTAAATGTATTTATGTAGGTAATTATACCAAAGACTTGTATTATGTACGGGGCATAGAAACGAAAGAATTTTTGTGAGTATATTTAATAAGTATGCATAATGTATTCTAAAAATTTAAGTAAACTATTGGTAGGTACTAAATAAGTAACTACATAGTTATAACAAAGTCAGACTATCATACATATTATTATTATTATTAATAGATTATTAATAGACCAACCTGTGAAACCGGAACTGGTCGACCGATCTACCATATACACGCTAGCCCTCAGTACTTTTTAAGTTAGTTATAGAAATTATATGTTATGTAAATATTTAATGTTGGAAAAATTAATAGACATATTATTAAGTATGTTATTAATTATATACCTACCTAATCCAATAATATTTTTCTACGAAAATAACCTCTACATCAACCTTAATAAAAATATGACTAAAACCTAATTAAACTTTTATGAAAGTTCAAAACCCGCATCAAATGCCTATTAAAATTAAATTTACTGAAATTAAAAAATTACTAACTGATGTCTAACGTAATTTTGCTGACCTGTGTACATCAATGTCTAGGTTGTAGGACGCTATGAGGGTTGGGCCGAAGTAGCACTCATAACGCCCCCTGTCGGCGTCTGTCACGGACAGGAGGACCAGACCCCGCTCCGAGGTTTGTAGGACTCGGTCCCAGCTAAAACAAACAAAATTATATCAGCTCAATACGAGTACAATGGGGCAGAAAGTATGCTTGGTGTCACATGGTATTTCGTAGTACGAACTGCTAGAGATGTTTGCGTAACGCCTGTGTCAAGCCAAGCCCAATGCCCTTACACAATTATCCACAACACTCTTTTGTATGGGATATTTTAAGAAAAAAGAAGTCTACAATATACCTACTTACTTAAAATTAATCTTATATCTGCCTTTCTCTCTTGAATGGTGATACCAAAGCACATGTTGGTCTTTCAGAGCTTCCGGGGTCTTCCCGAAGGCGGCCAGGTGCACGCTCTGACCGTAGCCAGCGCGTACCGTCCTGATTGGTGCGCTGTCTTCGCAGATCGAGGGTGTGGAGTTGGTGGCGTCATGGAGAAGGCCAGGGGAGTACGGCCGGCAGGCGCCCATCTCCTTGTCCCATCCACAGTATGGGTCTAGCACGCAGCGGACACAGCTGTCGTACCTGTTTCGAAGTTGAATTGTTTGTCAATCGTAATCTATTAACTTAACTTTACTCGTATAAGCCTGCAAAGTTTCAGCGACAGAAAAAGAAATGTTGAGTCTCCATACAAAGGATTTCCTCTTTGATTGGACTATTTGCTCAATACGCGGTAGTGTATGTATTAAAATATACTGGCTGAGTGTGATCCTCACTTACGAGTACAGAGGGCAAAATTGCTACATACATATTAAACTACATCGTCAGTATATAGGTAGATTAACGGGTCTCGAATAACGAGAGCTTATTATTCCGCATATTATATGGCGCAGTTGGTCTTGACAAACATTTTTTATAATTATATAATTTATAAAACGTTGCATAGTAGGTATGTACTTACCAACGATGCAAGACCATAATATTATTAATCCTAGTGTGGGACTAGGCTAGGGTTGCCATCTCAAAACTTTGAAAACCAGGATTTGAGGAAGAAATACCAGGACATTTCAATTAAAAGTGCGATGTGCGAGCCCAGTGACAATACGATTGGAGGGAGTTAGTGGAGTGCGAATTTCAAAACATAGGCCGTGCCGGTGACTACGTATTTCCTGCCTAAAGGCTTTCTAGAGGTGCCGCTGATGCTTATTTTCTCGATGTCGGCACCCTTAGAAAATCTGCCAACAGCGATAGTAATATGTCAGGACTTTAAAACTGAGAATGATGCTTAATAACTAACCAGGATAGCCCATGACACCCCTAAAAGCAGGACATGTCTTGGAAAAACAGGATGGTTGGCAACCCTAGACTAGGCTAATGTATTTTAAAGTGGGTAAAAATTTATTTATATTGTTAGGCGATTATGGCCTGTTCAGGACTATAGCACCATAAACCTTTAGAAAACTTTCTGAAAAGCTTTTTGTACATATTTCGTCAGTATTACCATAGCCTAAATTAAATTACACGATATAAATAACAAGATACATAATAGGATGAAATTATGAAACTTTGATCATAGTGTAATGAAATAGGACTGAGTGCAACAAGTAGAGCAACAGCTGCAAGTATTATTTTTATTTGGTCTAGATCGAGCTGAGCTATTTCAAACAAAAACGGGATACTTTAGGCGACGTTAGTTTTTCTCAGATACGAGTATAGCATCTCTCTCAGATATAGATATATTAGAAATATAACTTAATAAGTTTCCATTCCATGGCTATAACATTACATAATTATTTGTATAGTAAATACAATTCAGTAAGTTTTTAGTATGTTCATTTGCATAGCGGATAAGGATTTTGTTCTTGGAAAATAAAGTCATCTAGTATAAATTTATTGGCGGAGAACTGTAGAGGCCCTCTGCCTCTAGGGGACATAGGAACTTAAGTGAAGTAGGGGCGCGTTCCCATTGTATCTAACGTAACGACAGATAATCGTGTAGTTTTAGAGTTATGACTTATGTTTTAATTGAGGTGTTTACACGGTGACGCCAGATTATAAGTACATATAGTGAAATTGTGACCGACTAGAAAGACAGTGGACATGATATTTTAAAAAATTTAAAAACAAACATCATAACATAGGATAAACAAAGTTGCTTCCCGCTGTCTGTCCCTGTACGGTTTTTTAAAATGGATAGTGTTTATATGTAGCGATGTTTGTATGTGGCGAGTTAGTTTGTTATAATGGGAACAGCTAGATGATAATCGTCCAACGATAAATAAACCGCAAGCCTCAAGTCAAGTACAAATTATCCCTTACCGATGCGAGCAGGTCCTGAGCGGCAGCTGTCGTATCCTGTTATCTGTGGCGAGGTACAGACCGTGAGTAGCGCGGGACAGTGCGAGGGCCCTCACTGGCTCGTCGCCCGCCGCGCGCCATACGTCTGCCACGCGGGACCCTCCGCCCGCCCATTGCACTACTTTGTACACTTCACCCTGACCTGTAGAAAGCTGCATGTTACATTTCGCTTTAGTTATAAAGTCCTCTGACAGAAGCGCTAGTGTCCTTGATTGTTTTTTGTTGTGTTTTAACACATGTTCATTCTATAAAAATGTGCACATCTACAAGATTTTTCTATAATAATAATTAGAAAGATTTTATGTTGAATGTCTTGAAATTACTTCCTTGACCTGGTAGTTAAGTTTAGCCGTAACTAAGTACGTAATAGCTTCAAGATTTTTAATTTTAAAACCTTATACCCGCAGTGGTAGATTAAGTGGAAATGGAGGATGGAAAATGTACTTTTCTGGTTAAAACCGAGGGTTAAAACTAGTTTAATGTTCTCTGTGAAAAAAAGTCTCAACAGGTTTTCTTCTTTTATTTTTAGGTGGAACGTGCACAGCTTATCTCCACTATTTCTCTTGATGGAGAGAAGTAACATTTATTAGCATACATTGCACATAATTAAATGCAAGTCTGCTAGTGTTCGTTCATTATGCTTAGCAAACCGACAAAAAAGTTGCAATTTTGTTTAAGTGTTGCTATAAATTAGATATGTTACAACTGATATTGTATTATGTCATTTGTTATTTTAAAAGTTTAAAAGAAACGTATTTTTATGTTCCGCTTTTTTATATTATATTGTAATACCGTCACACATACTGTCCTCTATTCAAATAAAATTAGAATTAGGTAGATAAACTTATAAAGTACCTACCTACATATTATTATTCGAGGTTATTACAACGTCGTCGCTTTAAGATTAAGCCGATTTTGTCCTAGAAGTTCCTTTGTAGCTAGCTTGTCCAAAACTTATAAAGGAATTTTAAATATCACGATAAAACTTTTAAAAATAAATATGACCTGCCAGTACATATTTAAACTATTTTTTTTAAATGAGGTGGCGGGCGACTGCTTTCATGGGCTATTAGAAAGTAGATTAGAGATAGAAGTAAGAAAGATGTACTAGCTAAGAGACTTACTGGTCCCCGCGTAAAACACAGTATACGTGATATCGTCTCCCAGCATGTCCACGAACTGGCGGTCTACCACCAGCGTGGTAAGCACCAGGTCTCGCTTGTAGAACGCTGGTGCATCCCCCTCGTGACGCACTGCTGAATCCATTAGTGGATGCGACCTGTAACAGATCTGCGTTGAAATTCGGGAACGATTCGGGTGTTTTACTATAGTTACTTTGTAGTTGTTTTCGCGCAATTACCGCACTTTATTTTGGCATGAACAATAGGCAATGTTAAAGTTTTCAGAGGTAAAAGTAGGTGGGTCTATCTTGCAAATTTTGTTGAGATTAGTGACAGTTTATGCAATATAGGATTACCATCATAGAGTAGAGTAGGTAAAGAAGAACTTTTCCATAAAAGAAATACAAATAAAACTTATCCTTTTCGCAATATTCATTTAAGTAGTTTAAAATACTTATATGTTCTTGCTGGTTTATTCTGGTATTGCGTAATCACACGGCAAAAATTGCAAATCCTCCAATAGTAATCTAATAACGAACAAATGGAGGCAGACTTCATCAATCAGAAAAAGTTTGCCTCCGACCAAAAGTTCGCCGCCTTAAGTCTTAGAAAGCGTCATCAATTAAGGCGGTGCGAGTGCGACCCAATTAAGTGAACGCACGCTTCGCGAAACTAATGTGTGGCCTAACCTTCCGAGATTACTCCCGGGAGAGCCACGCTTTCCAATAATGTAATTTTGTTGGAGGTATTACACGAATTTATTGCACGGCGGCTTCTTAAAGATCTTGCGTTGTTTTTATACTGGCTAATGCCGTATGCGAGTTTTTTTATCTATTAGCTGGTATATTACGGAAAAATACTAATTTATATTTTCTGTAAAGTACCTACAGAAATATCCCAGGAAGGACTTGTAACATCGACGTTTTATAAGCCATGTGGTATTGAGTGGCTAATGGGCTAATAAGATGGTAGATTTTTTTTTAAAGTTCTTATAAACTTCACAAGCACATCCATAAAAAAATCATCATGCAAATAATGTATCCTTTTTCATAATAATGCACCTACGTCACATATACAATAAAGACGCTGGTACTTGGCCAAAATCAAAATAGATGCATGTAAATTGTGCAATGCACGACTAGGGTAGGAACGATAAACGGAAAACTATTCATCGTATGATGTCAATTTATCTGATTTATAGCTGTGTATTATTGAAAACATCTTGATATGGCGCGGCGTACGAACAATATCCCTTTTGTAAAGTGTCTTTATAAAGTTTGAAACAAAAAATGTTGAATGGTATATTTTTCAGTGCCTATCTACCGTCTTAAGCGCTGTCAGACATTTTAATTAAAATGAATTTTCAAGAAAGAATACCTGCTTGACCAATGACCATGACAAGTTTTTTAAGATCCTGATTCCTGAGGCAGTAACAGACAATAAAAAGCAAAAGTATTTAAACGTAAGTAGTACACTCACCAGTAGTGCATTATTGCACTTATGATACCAAGGAGTCAAATCACGACTAAAATCATGGCGACACACGGTTTAGTTAATTAGTTTACAAATTGTTATATTGTGATACTTATGTAATGGTATTCAGGCATTGTATTGCTATAAATCCATCCATCACACTCTATTTACAGCTTAAAAAAGGTTTTTACCTGATGAAATTCAGCACATTGTCAGGCAGAGCCTCGGTATTGTTGACACAGGTGCCAGGTCGAGGCTCCGGCACGCGCGCGCGCAACACTGGTAGCCACGCTGAGCTGGAGGTAGCCTACATCAGAATTACAACATTATTAAAAGTAGTAGCTATTGTGAAAGGAAATAAGTATTATTTATTTATCGTGTACTGTCGTTATAAAATGATCATGGCCTGATCTGCTCAACACCATCATCATGTTCAACCCACAGGTTACTCTGGGTTCGAAAACTAGTAATATCGCTCATTTGGAAGGATAGTGATAAAACGCCAAAAAGGGGAAACCGACAAAACTACACAAAATTATTTACAATCCTATAGATCTTCATAATAATTAAATTTGTTTATAACAAGCGATGTCTTGCCTGATCTACCCGAACATAACTATTATCGTCATCTTCGAATCGCAGACTATTAGGTATAGCTTTTAGTTCAAAAACTAGCGATAACTGGCGGCGATTGTAAAGTGCTTTTACCTAGTATGGTGGTGGTCTTACCTATGTATAAAATGGATTATTATATAAATCAATTTTCTATAGTCCTAAACTCCTAAGTATAGTCCTATTCAAACGCTATTAAAACAAAGCAAACTGTGACAGCAGAAAATAAGTCCTAAACAAGTTTCTCCTCACGTATGTACTACTTGTTATAGTTCCCTGTGAACTAACAGGACTGTTTATTGCCTTACCTGTTCTTTGAATCGTCCTGCAAACGCCTCTTGTATGTCCTCCATAGTGTAAGTGCAAATAGCGGAGCCAATCAACCCGTCGCTGGCTCCCGTCGTAAATGCCGCGTAGAATTTACTCGTGTCTCCGGGTATTTGGTATACACTCTCTGTAACAATAACATGACTTAAATATACTGTTTTTCTAAGGTAGCAAATAAAGGAACTATACGTTTTATTTTTTAGAGGATTTTTGTTTCGGAAACTTCCACCTTTCAGTCAGACGGCGTAGGTTCGAACACATTCACGAGTCAAATCTCTTGTCACGTAGCTATACCCGAAAAGCGTGAGCGTCATAACAGAAACGCAAAATCCTTGGTAATATGAGATCAGAAGGAATAATATATGTCTACATATCACATACCCATTAATTGTATGTGAAGAGCTGGAAAAAAGATGAATGAGAACCATCCATAATTTATTTACAGAGCTCTGATCATTGAAAGTTCTTTTTCTCGTAAAATACAATTATTTCATCAGCTAGTAAATTGTATGCGACACTAATGATTCTATTATTTTTTTACGAGTTGTTTTACACCCAAACCTGCACTAACACAGCATGAATATAATTTAAGCCATCGAAAACAAATGTTGGGAATTTGAAACTATATAAATGATTTAAACTTTATGAGAATGTTTCATATCGCGTGTAATTTACAAGTAATGGTTAATTAATAATTAAGTATTAGCAGTTACTGGGGTGATAGGATAAACTTATACACCGAGTAGACAGGAAACAGATAAAGTAACTTAATATCTGGCGATATTTCTATTTGCAACACTTACAACCTCATTACGCATTCCCTAAATGTTTCCACTTGTTTATCCGAACGAATCTAACTCAAACCAACTTTTTAAATATACTCATCTCCTTTCTATTCACTTATGAATTATTAATAAATTATTTCTTCTTTGAAGCGAGTTTTTTCGGGGATCAGAAAGTTACTTACGAATTTCATCAAAGTAGAATGGGAATTCGCCAGGAATACTGCAGTTAAGCCTGGCTTTAAGGTAAGTGGCCCAGTTCTGGCTCAGTATGTGTTTGCCCCCTGTGTCGTGCTTGCAGACCCGGGCCACTCGGGAGTACACTGCCTTGCCGCAGTTCATGAATTCCACTGCAGTTTCCCGGAAAAACAGGAAGACGTACTCGCCGACGTCGAATGAGCCGACGAAGTTTGTTTCTGAAATAACGATCATTCAGCAGATTATTTTTAGAAGATGTGAAAGATAAGGAGATAATAATTTATACTAGATTGGCTGAAAAATTTAAATACTCGCTTACTTGTAACAATCAATATTGCAGTCTAGTGCTGGACGTAACACATATTTTCAGGAGAGGTACGTAAAGGTACACAGAAGGTACCAAATAACTGCAATATATAGGTATTTAGGTCAATGAGAAGTACGAGTACACCCGCCATCCTGATATTCATGTTTTGCCCATAGTTACCGTAGTTTATAGTTTTTAGTGTTTAACAAAGTAAATTTTTAAAAACTTACTATCCAACCACTTTGAGTCGTATTTCAAAGTTCTCTTAAAGCTAAACTTCTTTTGACCCGTTCTGAAGTCGAATAGATCATTTCTGAAGATCACAGGGTCTGCCTTGGTGAACTCCGCGTTGGTTCCAGCATAGATAGCTGGTAGCCCACCCGGGTTGCCGTGGGTCACCCACACCGCTGTGCTGTTGTCCGCTGGGTCGTAGGGGCACTTGGCCACCCCGAGACCCACACCAGGAATGTACTCGTGTCGAGGCAGGTGGGTCAAATTTAACTGTTTGGAAAACACAGATTTGTTAAAACTCATTTAGGGTTATAGTCATCATGAATCGTGATTAAAACTTAGCAGGTTTCAAATATGTGAATTTTTCTATGTCGTCAAGTAGCTCATAACATCTCAAAATTATTTAGTTTTCCTAAGTTGACTTACATAAACAACCCAATCCTTAGGACTATGTGCGTTGGTGCCACACACGTATAACCGCTCCCCGTCTCCCAGCGGCTGGAGCACCCTGATGTGGTTCCTGCACTCGAAGGGCTCCGACTTGCCCTTACTGACGCACCGGGCCACGTTGCTGGCTTCTAGCAGCATGGCATCTCTCTGTGGAAGTTTTCTTATTAGCACCAATTTTTTTTAAGTCATTAAATTTTGAATACATTATAATTAAAATTTTTGAGTAATTAAGGATAAAATACGTAAGTACATAATAATAAATTCCCCTTAAGCAACCTATAGTTTGTCTTCTGTAATTGGTAATGTACCCATAATAATATTTTTGTTTTATTGTAGCGATACGGACAAAGTCGCGAGTCACAGCTAAATTATTATAATTAGCATCCAGTGAATGTCTTGTTTTGCAAAAAAAAGGTCTACATAAAGTTGGACTGCCATAATTTTGTTCGTACTCGTACTAATGAGCTTTAAAAAAGCTACCGCTGGTATTTTACGCCCGTGGTTTCAAAGTTTTACCGACAAATCTATGGAATACGGATTTAATTATCGGAAAATACTAAAACCATTTAATAACAGGCAACTATTATCATTTAATTAACCATTAAGAACTGGTTTAAAAGTGTAGATTTTTATAATGAAGAAAACTCAAGCGAAAAAAAAAAATACATACATCAAATATCTTTAATAACACTCTTACTAGTACACATAAAAAGAAGTGTTCTTCAGAAGGATTAATTGCAAGTACTCTTCAAACTTAAAAGGTAAATCTCCTAATTTGTTTCATTTATATGACAAAAGTGTCCTTCTATCCCGTCAAAAGACCTCTTACTTCTTTTTCTATTCCCCTTGGCATAGTGACGTCACGACGTGTGTAAAAGTTCGCATGAAAATATTGTGTATAGTGCCGTGAAAGCGGCGCCTTTTGGTGCCAGTCGCGTGGACGTGCTTTCAAAGAACTGTGTTTAATCTGTAAGCTTAGTACCACCACTTGAGCTTGCTAATTGGGTACCTACATTTATGCTTGCTTATCAAGTGTATCCATACAAATATTGTAAAGGGTAGTGCAACTTATGGTAAAGAGGATAACCCGGAAGTGTGGTTGATGATTTAAAAATGTAGATGTAGAACTTTAGAAAAATGGATACATGGATGAGTTTCCAAAGAATGTCAAGCAAAAAAAAAATAGACAAGCGATAAGTTGTATTTAGGATATGAATTGTAATAATTTAATTGTTTTGATTACCTATTATCCGCTTGTTGAAATAAAATTGTTAAAACTTTTTGACAACTTTCCAAGCTTCTCGTATTACAGAATTTGACTGTTAGCCAAAATATTACAAAATTTAGTATCAGCTGCAACATATTGAAATTGTGTAACTTATTATATTTATTTAGTATTTTGTACATTATTCAAGTCCTTGTGAATCTTAACCAGCCTATCAGTAGTATTCTATTCAGTAATATGTATTTAAACTATTCATGATTATTAGTCGTCCTACATATTAAGATATGAGACTCACCTCACAATGTGATTGGCTAATATCACTCAAATTAAGTCTGAACACTCGATCCCTGGAACAAAAAAGATATATAAAACACACAAAAAAAACCTAGGTAAGAAACGAGAGCCAGCGGATCGGAACCTCCGGCACTGGATATTATGCACAGCACACGACATTTGCCTTTATTTGTACAAGACTCTGCCCAACGACCCGTTTGAATTGCCTTTATTACAAGCGGCATTATGTCGTCTTTTTATTGTACAAAAAGTGCTTATAAACTAATTGAAAATAGCTCGGTGCACAGAGCGTAGCGCAGTTAGTTTTAATGGACTACTATTATAAGAGATACATCTATTACACAAGTCAACAAAAAAAATTTTTTTTTTGGGTTTGTTGTTAAATTAGTATTTTCTGATTGTCTACAGCTAATAGTAACCAGAGGTTTCATTTATTGTAAATAAAGTTTGCTTTTGTACATTTTACAATGAAAATTAAATATTTTACGATTTTGGCATATAGTTTGGAAGAGCAAAGGATTTATAACGCAAGAGATGGTGTGGAGGGGGTGAAGTGGGGGTTACAGGTGTTTAGCGGCGAGCTGCAAGTAGTCTCGGTAGTATTCATGCACGAATTGCCAAGAAACGACGCCATTTTTGTTGCACGAGGTCCAAAATGGCTTCCAAAAAGTGTAAAAATGATGTTAATTCCTTTTGCTACATTTGAAGCGAATTCATCAAAGTGAGAGCTTAAAAATTCAGTTTATCGTCAAATATAAAACTCTGTGATGTATATGAAAATTATTTTAATCTTCCCATTCGAAGTCAAGATAAAATATGGGCACCAAAATTCACATGTAGTAACTGCAAAAACACATTAGAAGGTAAGGGAGTACATCATAACTTTTAAGGATCGTAACTGCAAAAAATGTAAGATATGTAATGAATGACGTGTGTATCTATTTATATGTTTTTGTTCTAGCCTGGCATCGAGGAGAAAAAAAGTATTAAGTTTGCAGTACCAAGAATATGGAGGGAGCCCACAAATCACATCAATGATTGCTACTTTTGTTTAGTAAATCCTTGCAAGCGTCGGGCTGGGAAAAATGCCCAAAAGATTCTGTACCCAGATCTACCCTCAACGAGCGCTCCAGTACCCCACGGTGAACATTTTCCTGTACCTTCTCGTTCAAATACGAAGGAACAGCCGCTGATGGCAGTAGCGGATGCAATAAAGTATATGTACTTTGCTTCATGCTTCATGCTCACTTAGACCAGTTTAAAGATAACTTGGCTGCATACTCAGAAGAGCAAGGAGAACGCTTTCACCAAGATGTGATGAACTTTGAACAGCGTTATCAAGGACAGTATAATGAGAATATGATGGGTGACTACATTTGGAGTCTAATACGAGAAAGTGCGTACTCATACAGAAGAAAAACAAAAAATATTCATTTTTAAAGGTTTTTTCTATTTCTTGTTATATATTTAAGGATGTATCTTTATTGTTATTTGTAAATAAAAGTGATTAACATACAAATTTAATTTGTTTTTCTTGGTATTGTATTCTACTGAAACAAAAAGTTAAGATTTTATTAAAATTTAAAATTTCGATCTGGTTACTACAAAAGCAAACTTTATTTGATGAAATATTTTTTTCTTTGTTTAGTTAGATATAATTAATCAAAATCGATACTACAGAACTCAGACTCAAAAATCGTGTTTACCTGTGTTATTAATGAAATAATAATTATCATAATGTCTTCGAGATTTTAGCTCTTTGGCAAATGTGTGATATATCAAAGCAGGTTAGATTACTTAAACTTCTACTTTATAGTTAATAATTCAGTTTGAATAGCTCAACTACTAAATGCTAAGCTAAATTTTAGTATCGAAAGTTTGTAAAAGAGCTTAAAGTTCATCGCTCCATTGCATAAAGGATTCTTTATATAGTTAAGTGAATATACTATGTAGAATTAGCTCAATTCGAGATGACATAAAGCGCTACTATATCTATATTGATTTAAAGATGACTATTCATACTATACATTGTTCAGATTGTTTTATTCTACTATTCTATTCATTAATACTAATTCATAAATCACGATAGAAATTATTTTCGAGATGTGTAAAGACTAGAAATGGAGATGACAATTTAATATGTAGCCAAGCTAATAAGGCACAAGGAAATCTTTTCAAATCAAATCAAATAGTTTATTTGTGATGTGCACAATGGTTACAGTACAGTAGTTCATAAATAAGTATATATCTGTATTCAAATCATAATCAAGATAGGTAGGTTATTTGATATTGCAAACAGTTGATTACGACAATTTTACCAATCAGCTAGGTATATATAGTATTGTTTATTTTTTAAGTATATTGGATTGTAAACCTTCGACCTTCAATTTACCCTTACAGAATAAATTAGATTAAGATAATTTCACGGTACCATCATTTTGCCGTTAACCACTTCAAACCTGGATACTACGCTAAGTCATAGATCAATGATCCTGCTTTTTTATCGAGCCTTAGTCCTACTGAAAAAAATGCATGGGTGGCTTTTGTCGACGTTACAAGAAAGGATCACCAGATTTTCATGAAAAAATTAACAGGATGCTGGATGCGTATCACAAACTAGGATGCAATATGTCAATTTCTTACACTCCCTTTCTTTCCACATGGGTTCAGTAAGATCATTTCATCAAGAAATAGTATGAGAAGCGTTACCAAGGTAGATTGCTTGGAGATTACTGTTTTCAGAGGGATACTTACTGACTAAGAGGAAAGAACCATAACAATCTATGTCCATATTTCGTACAATTATAAATATCAATAAATGCGTTTCACTAATCTTGATGTGATACAACAATTTTATTTCAATAAAACAGTATTAAGGTGGTGAATCATAAGTACATACAAACCCATAACATTTGTTGCATATAATTTGTGTTTCATGTCACCGCGCTGTAACTGGAAATGTTGTCGTGTCGCCGCCTGTGATTGGGCCGTTAAATTGTAATGACCTGTAGTCACCCTCACTTGAGGAAACCAGTATGTCTGTCATATTGACGATAATAATTTAAAACCTAACCTTCAATAGATCATTTTAGGTCTTTGAATCATATTTGTTAAGAATAAAGAGATAAAAACCAAACAGCCCATCTCAGGCTTTTTCAGATTATATAAAAAATAACAAAGCATTACTTATAATTCATATATAATTACCTACCTACATAACTACTTAAATAATTACAACTGACTATACATACATACGTGCGATTTTTTAAAAATATTTTCACATGATCACAGTAAGGAATGCTCTAAGTTCATGATAGAGTATCCCATGCATGATACTTCACTGTAAAATATAGCCAGTTTTAAAACTTTTGATTTCAAGTTAATAAATATTTCAAGAGATAACAACGACAATTCTAAGGACAATTGGAAGGGCTAATACTCGTAATGCAGTTTAAAGTCACTTGCCAAGGAATCTAAGAATAATCTATAATTAAATTATTTATTAGTACTTTTGAAATATAATAAAATAGTAAGTATAAGTTTTACTTACATAGCACCAACGTAAAGCGTGTTTCTCTCCTCATTCATATACAGTGCGCGATAAAAGAGATTCCCGCACGAAAACTCTCTTATGTGATCTGAAACAACAAGAAAAATACACTTTAAAATGCTATTTTAAACACAGAGTTTTTTTAGATTTCTTTTGTGAATTCGTGTATCTGCATTAATTTTATAATGTTTAAATAAATATCGCGTATGGCGTATTCTTTTTTGTAGACACAAACATTGGACAATATAGTGACTTAAAATAGTTACAGAGAGAATGTACAAAGGCGAGCTTATTTCTTCAAGAGATTTCTTTTTGTAACACAATTATAGAGGGCAAATCATGACAAATTCAAGACTTTATTTTCTTTGATTTAATAAAAGATAAGAGCTCTTAGGAACTCCATCATTATTATATGTATAGGTCTACACTTACAAGTTAGTATGTTCTAGTCAACGTAGACGAAATCCTCGGCAACAGATTAAATAATCCAATTGTATAACTAGATAGATCAACGTCGAGATAAATGCTTGGATAACTGGAAAAGCAGTTTAATTAAAACAATTAAAGCTCCAAATATTTAATAAGCGATTACTGTATTCAATTAATGAGAGTTTATATCACGATAAGGGTTAAATTAATACGATACCTTACTTAAGTAATTCACGAAGTTGGAATTTGACTTCCAATTTCGACTAAGATATTATTAATTCTTCTTGAAATCAGAAGTTTGGTAATATTACTGAGTTAACTAATTAGGGTGGTTAAACTGCCTAATTTTGATTAATAACTTTGTCTTAATTAATTATTTTATCTAATTTTGCTGCCAGGGAACGATGGAAGAATTGTAATTTTTTATTGACATTTATTTCCATAGTTTTTTTTTTACTTTAGGTTGACTAGTGTATTTGCAATCTTTGTAAGCAAAACACACTAGTAAATATATACCTACATAATGTACAACACATTACCTATAACGGCTCACAAACAAGTACACAAGAGCCGTTTAAACGAACCTCTTATATTATTTACATACATTTCATTTTCATATTCCACTTATTTTTCTATGGTGTAGGTACGGCATGATATATTTACTTACTGGGTATAAAATTATTATGACCAACCACAGATAAAATTTACGTAAAAAACATGCAAAACACACTGCAGTTTTGTTATAATTACAGTATACCTATAGTAATGATATTGGCAGGTCGTTCCTCACGCGACCTTACGTGACAACTAGGTAATGAGTAATGACCTATACTACTCACTTACCTATATTAAAACTTTAATCACAGCACTATAATTATCATAGGTACCTATGCTAGCGACTAACCCTAAGCTTTGTCTGATATTAGGTAGATTCATCAAAACATAGTTGCTAAAAAATGTTCCTTCACTCTTTTGTTATCATTGTCGACGTAAGCAAGCATACAACATAATATGTAGGCTTACAAAATAAAGATTATTAAAAAAATTATGTAATTAAATAAAGTGCACAAATACTTGCATAAAACAGTATAACAATCGACAACTTAATTTATTTAAGTAGTTTTTGTTGTCATGTTTTAATGTTTTGTAACCGATTATTAAAGTTATGCATTATCTATTATTATTACCCATATTATTATAATATGTTAATAAAATATAAATATATAATCTTTGTTAATATTTTATCTTTTGTGTTTTTCTATGTACAATAAAAAATAAAATTACGTACCTATGGTAATATAACGTAAAGAGAACAATATGACCATTCGATATCCCGATTCCGAAAATATGGAGAAGATGTTATCGATTTTGTCAATATGAAATAATCTTTACATAGATACACACACGGCTGTGTTTCCAAGAATGTAGGGTTACCAGATGAAAAAATCAAAAGACCTGAGAAAAGGCCTGATTTCCATGGAAAGGTCCTGAGATTTTATACAGTTTAAGAATTTTCTCTCAAACACGTATTATCGTTTTATACACTGCGAATCTAGCTCACGCGTTGCAACTTGCACATCGCACTCAAAGCGGCGAGGCGGGGGGTGGCAAGAAGATTATTTTTAGTTTGTTTTACTTTTTTTATTATTATTTAATTTTGGTTTTAAAAGAATTACAATTAGGTTCAGGGTGCCATTAAACCGGAGGGGTTTCACTTGGCGCCCTTTATGTAACTATTAGTTATAAATTACTTACTACATTCATCCAGTACCTACACTCAGTCTGGGACACATTTATACGTTTCACCGAATAGCTTCTATTGCCGCTTGGATAACTAAGTATTGATTTTATCTGTACAATTGTTACTAAAAGATCATTTTTAGTTGGTTTAACTTTTAACTAAAGAGATCTTTAAAATGTAACCTGTGTTTTATTGAAAATCCTGAGATTGTACGAGATTTGCAAAATCCGACCGCAATCCTGAGAAAAGTCAAAAAATCCTGAATCTCAGGACAAATCCTGAGATATGGTAATCCTACAAGAAGGGGGTAGCCAGAACCGCAGGATCGCGGAGGAGATCCTACAGCCACGTTTAGTACAGCAGGGTCAGCTGTTTAAGATCCGTGACAAGTTGAGAGATGCGACTGAAATAATTTTTGAGTACAAATAAAATTACCGCTTTTTTTCTTTTGAGTAGTAAACACTGACATATCTCTGATAGTATAAGTGTCTATTTCTTTAGTCCCTGTCTCTACCCAAATTGTGTTAGCCTTAACAAGCTGAATAGCACATGATAAATGATAAGTTTATTTTTTCTTCTAAACAAATAATAATAGATAGGCCATAATAACTCATGACAACTCATATTGTCCACGTGTTTATCGACACGTGCACTTCTCATTCCTCCTAATCATCCAGTCCATAATCTTTTGATTTTTAATCTAGTTGGTTCTCGATTGTATAGTGAGTTTTTAAAAATCCATGCTAGAAAGTTACATAGTGCCGCTTTTTGTGAAGTGCTCGTGCCATTGTTAAATTATCTAAGCCAGTTAGTAAGATTGAATTCTAATAAGTGTAGTTTAGTATAATACACAGATAGATACATTTTCTTATAAAAGTAGTAATAGTAAATATGTCAAAGTAGCGTTTTAGTTTGATAGGTCCCTAATGCGGATTGGCACCGAAACACCGAACATTGACCAGCGTGTCCCTGTAGTTCAACCAGTACCACTACCATTACAACTCTAATGAACTAATTTGTTTGTATAACTAACGAACTGTGTGGGTACTGTGCTAATTACTTATAACAATGTCGGAGATGTGATACTAATTTCTGTTGGCTATTTATCTACTTAGTTCACTCAACATCCAAATAAAAAACAAACCTTTACCTAATGAAGTTTCCAAAATGTTATTTATACATTACAAATGGATATGTTCAAGAAATTGGGTAGCTAAAACTGCAGGGTCATTAAGTAGCTCCCACAGTCACGATTGGCATTATAATTATTTTAAAAACCTCAAATTATACTCAATTATTTTATCAAATGCTTATTTAATTCGCCTTTGTACCTTTTTTTATATCAATCTCAATATAAATCGTAGTTTATTCTATATAAAAAGGTTTGTTGTTGTATTTTTTATTACGTGAACACACATCACACAATGTTTAGTATTAATTGTATAGAGTTGTGTCTTTTTGTATAGAACAAACTACGATTTATATTGAGATTATAATACCAACGTAATAGACTTATTTTGCTAAACCGCATTTTGCAAATCCCACAAATCGCTGTTGGCAAACGCAGCACCAAATTAATTTATACCAGATAGCGAGCGGTTAAAATGTAGATACCGACATAATGGCGAGATCGTTGAACGGACACCGCATTGTGTTGACAGTGAAAATTATCCATGTTATTACAAAAACAGATCTTCTATGCTGCTCTGGGAATGAAAAAAAAACGTATAATACGACAGCTGCTTCTCTTCCCAGGCATACTGTACAAGTCAGTAGAGGGACAAGAGGGTCTTGGTGTTTTGTAGGCGATGGGCTGACCACCTGTCACTACTAACCGAACTTGTACATCTCAACTATACCCTCAAAATTGGTCAGAAGTGGCACCATGCGGTTCTATCGGCCCTTGGTGCACTGCCTCCCCCGTAAGGGATAAAGGCGTGATTATATGTATGTATTACAAAAAAAACTTTTAAACATTGTTTAGTTGCTAGGGTAAACAATCTAATTTTGACATTTTGCTCTTAGCTATCAGGTTAATCGGTTTTTAAGAACATCCTGTTTGTTGAAACGTAGGTTTACTCGTATACATATAAGTAAAAAGTTTGTGATACATGTTCAGAGAAGAAGGATTATTATTTCTACTTAGTCAATTCATATCTAACAGACCACTTTGAGAGATAGAGCTATTTTACATAGTGATATAGAAGTAATGATGATGATGATGATCTCCGACCGTATTTCGGCCAAGATGACCAATCTCTACGCAGATTGGCCAGGTACGCAGAAGATATTATAGAGCACAAGTGTGTGCGCAAACACAGATGCACTCTCTTTCCCTCACTCCCATAGTCCGATGGGACAGAAAGCCGACACGACCGGAGAGAGATCAGGCGCAGGACCAACGGTTTTACGTGCTTTCCGAAACACGAGCTAAGTGACAATTTGCAACATTAAAATCTGTACATTAAATAAATTTATTGGTACAGGCCTGGGATCGAACTTACGCCTCCCGCTTGGAAAGTGCACGTAAGTACCTAATACTTATATCGTGAACCAATTAAATATTAGACAAAAAGCAAGCTGAGGTTTGTAGATAAATAAATACATCTGTCTGTTAAGGCAGATTGTGTGGTTTTTCTTCAATGTTTAATTAAAATGTTGAATATTAAATTAAATAGTCAAGAATAAACCACATAATTTAATAAATCTGAGATTCATAACCATTAAATATACTTATCTCATAAATGAATCATTTACCTCTCGGCAATATAAAATAGGGTAGATTAATATGTAATCCTTGATAACATGCAGCCATACGGGGCGGCGAATACCAGTAAACAAAATCATTTATTCGACACATGAAAGCTCAACTTAGTTATAAAATACTAATGGACGCCCGCGACTCCACCCGCGTGGACTGCAGATAAAACAAAATGTTGAAATTGTATAGAAATATTTTCCCGGAATAAAATGTATCCTATGTCCCTCTCCTGATTCTAAGCTTCCTCCCCATAAACCTAAACCTCCCCACCGATTTTTAGCCAAATCAGTACAGCCGTTATTGAGTTATAAATAGTGTAACTAACACGACTTTCTTTTATATATATAGATAATTAAAGATTAGATTTAAGTTAGTCATAGTTATTTTTACCCTTCTATATATTAATATTTGAGATGGTACCTTTTAAACTAAATCTTCACCACAGAATTATACTCGAATGAACACGTTAACAAAACATGAATGTATTATTTGAAGCAAATCAAGCTATTGTAGTAGAGTTAACAAAATCATGGAGGGATTGCCCATAGTCACCACGTATTGACCGATTTGAAGCATACTCGTACTATATTTACAATAGATTCTAACCAGCTGTTGTTACACCACAACATACCACAAACAGGCGGACAAGTCGGCACTATAAATTGTGAAGTTTTAAAATAGACATCAACTTTTACAGTTGTTAGCTCCGTAACTCAACACGTTGTTAAGGCGGTCACATACCGGGCATACGAGTATGACAAAAGTGTAGTGGCAAATTTCGTTAAAATTTTAAGAAAGCTGTAGCGATTATCGAATCATCATAATTGATTTTTTTTAATCTAAATATATGCAAAAATAATAATGCTATGGCCCACGAAATTGCCGCAAATTACTCTATGATTGCCGCATAAAGTAAATATGAAAATTGTTGATTGCAACAGTATTTTACGGGATGCAATCTGTTTCTATATATCCTAATTAATTTTTTCCTCTAAGCGACTATACAATATAAGTAAAACATGGATTTTAATACAATTTTAGCTTTGTGTAAACTGCCATTTACGAACACGGCTTTTGCCAATAACTCTCTGTATTGTTTTAGGTATCTCGAACTCTACTCGACCACAGTAGTTGAGACTCGTCGCTTCCACTGAGTGCTCGGTCAAAATCCAGAAAGTTAGGAAAGATAATATATTGGAACAATAAATACAAATATAGTTTTGGTCGTTACTTGGCTTTGTATTGTTTTATGGTACCAATTGTATTTTACGCTGTAGTTAGGTACCTACCTACTGCAAGTACCTATATTATACTTTGATAAAACCGCAAACAAAGACATCTTCAAAGAATCTAATATTTCCCGGGATTAAAGGCCTATTTACAGGATACCATGTCAGAAAATCCACACATTGATAAAAGTTGGTATGGTAAGGTTGGTAAGGTTGATAGAAATTGATAAGTACATCCAAAGAAATCTAAATCGGTATCCAATAAGTCTCTTAACATTTCGGTGGTGATCCAACTCGTGGTGTCGATGACAATAATTTGGCTCTACCAAACCGCGCCTGTTGCAGTTCAAATACTTTTCAGCGAAATAGTCCTACTTCATGTTTGTCTCATATGCTACGCCATTTGTGTGCATTCTCCAAGCCCAAGTAAGTCGAGCTCACTGTTCAACTCAAATAACTCCGTTCCAAAACGACGACTAGTGTTGCCCGCCTCTGTGTGCACAACGGCAGATGTTTAAACTGTCGCATTCGTTTTGTTTCCACGCAACGAGATGGAGCCCTAAGGCTGGTATCTCGTTAGGACACCAGAGCCATTGACGGAGGAATTATAGTGATGACGTTACCAGCCGCCATCAGATGTGCATTTATAGCGAAGTGAAGTTGAATTAATAAGTACTCAAGTTGCATGACTACGTCTTATCTACATACGGTTGCACGTCATTCATTAAGCTCTGGCTAGGATGTAAAACCAAATTGGTATTCTCGGCATACATACACCAGTATACATGAAAAATGGGGTATCCAAAATTACAGGATCCCAAATGAGACCCTGTAGCCACGTTTAGTACCTAGAGGATTCAGATGTAAATAATTATTCTTATCATAAAGTGTAAGACTTGATACCGAAGTAGCTTAAATCTTCGAAGTTAACTTAGAAACTAATTCCAAATAGAGAAATGTTCGAGATTTTTATTTCGAGACTGTGGCTTTGTATTTGTCCATTATAGTCTTTCACATGGCAGCTCGAGTCTTCATGGTGTCCCGGTGGGATGGCAGCCTTACCTCAACCATTTAACAAGTCGACTGTACCGCCCCGACCGCAATCCGCTCGGTAACTGAATATTATTACGTCTGATTGAACCGACATGTTTTATGCATTAGTGTATGCGAAATATAATTGTGGTTGTCAAATCGTGCGTCTGTACAGTCCGTGTACAGTCCACTAATTGGTGTTATTTTAGTCATTAAATAAATTAGTACCTATTTAGATTTCATGTATTTGTGAATGTAAGTTAGTTATTTAATTTTTTATAGTAAGTAACTTATCAATGTTTAACCTTTACCCCATTAACTCTCTCCTCTACTGCGATCGAATGTTTAAGTATATATCTACAAAATCGCATTAATATACATCAGTATAGTGAATATAAATCATATAGGTAGTACCTACCTATGCACCTGCCTTAATAGTGGCATTTTAAACTAAAATAGGAAGAATAGCCAGGTGTAAACCCCAAAGTTGTTAAACGATGTGTACATATTTACAAAGAGCTCAGCAAAGTGGGCGGCTCCCTAAAAGAGTTGACTGTGTACACGAAAGTCTAAACTCCAGGGTAAACGTTTTGCTAACTGGTCGGGAGTGTCGGTTTGTCCCGTAAAGCGACATTACACACGAATGTTTAAAAACAATCTGATAGATACGCTCGGTGCAGGACTAAGTAAATGCATACTCGTAATATGTTATGATAGACATGGCTATATTGCCAAAATGGGGAACACAAAACTGCAGAATCCCATAGCTATGTATACCATAGCGGGATATGTAAAAGATAAGTTGCTAGCTCATTGCCTAAAGGGTACGCACCGAGTTCCTTAGGCGACCTTTACGATATATACATAAGGAGATGCAGCTGATGTATTCTAGACATGTAAAACTTAATGCGAAATGTTACTGGAAAATAAGTTTCGCCAAAGAATTCTTGACTCGGATTGCTTAAACAAAAATGGAAACTCACAAATAAGTACTTGATAGTCCGTAAAGACCAGAAATATAGAAAATAATTATACTTAATCTAAAAGTTGCTACATAAGGTCAAAACTATTCAACCTATCGCGTGAGATGCGAACGCAGATACGTTCGTAGCGTAAATCTGTCCGCCGTAGGAGATACCGCGCCGGACTGGGCGGGACCATGTCTCAATGCTCTTTTCCTAGAGCTCCCCGCTAAGATTTATCGTTCTTTGTACGGTATCATTGAAATTTAGTTTGGTTCTATTTCGCACCGTTTTTCTATAGACCTTTAAAAGTTCCTAGAGCAGTAAATATATCAATTGTTCATTTAATCAATTTTTAATTTTTATATAAGCGAGACTGCATGAGCATATTATTTAGCTGTCCTAAAATTGATACTTAGGTACGATAAAAGTAGTTAGGTAATATCACAAAGAATGTTTCTTCATTCAAATATGCAATGTAATGCAAATTCGCTAACATTCCTCTTTCTGCAATAACAGTATTAGGCTCTTAATCCACCACCGCAACATCCATTAAAATTAACATACATTCTTCATTACGATAGTGTTGTCATTCCCCGGTAAAGGAGGGCGCACACTGAGCGAAATGCGGTACGCGTTCCGCCCGAAGCGTTCATTAGGCATCGTCGTCGCTACACAACACTGCTGTTGCATTTAGGTATATAACTACATAAAATTTTGAAACTTTATAATTATATTATGTATATCAGGACGTGTCACAAGTTTCATCCTTGATGAAATCATCGTATGATACAGCGGGTATTTCTATAGTCATATAGCTGGTCATTTTGTAAAAAGCTACCTGAAATAATGCTTAGCTAACATTTGTAGTAAGGTGTTAAGATAAAGCAAAAAGACGACGTCAAGGCTAGAACTAAGCAAGAATACCTGTACCATCACACGTTCTAATCTCATCATATTTTTATAAATATTAAACTGACAAAGTCTAACAATGTAAGAGCAATTTAGCGTCGCAAAGGTGACACAAAGTAAGAGTCGATTTAAGGAAACAATTTCAAACGTACGGAATTGCAGCAAAAGTTCCTGTAGAACGCAGGTAATTTCAAAATAATTATAGGCACTGAATCTTAGAAATGCCACAATTAAATTATGTCGAAGATTTAAATTACAAAGGGCAATCAAATAAACACCTGCAACAAATAATAATAGTCTAGAGCCTATTCCAATTTTAGTTATCATAGGATGTACGGATTCTCATCACAAATATTTATGTCATCATCATCTTCCTGCCCTCATACCATTATTTAGGGAGTCGGCGCAATATACTCTACTCATATTGCGAAGGATTTAGCATTTGTTTTTAGGGCTGGCTGCCTGACACTAACCCTCCTTCGGTATAGCTAAGAGACAAGAGTATTCAAATCCGTAATATGGCTTATTCCACTGCACGAATAGGTAAATCTCACCTCTTACTTAACTATGTAATTATGATTACCATTTTCTAACTATCTTTTGAATCTAGTACAAAGAACGGAGCAAAACTTTAAATCAATGCAACCGAATGCTACCGCATAATCATAATTAACATCAGTATCCCGACTTCGTTCCACTTACTTAACAAACCTGTGTAAAAATGCTAACCGCAAGTCGCGACAACCTACATGCACTTTATCTATTAAGACGACGTCTCTGCCTTTTAACTAATAGAATTTTTAATCAGGTTGCTTGCCGCGTCGCCACGAGCATGCCGGATTAATGTAATTGGACGGCGGCGCTGTCACAAAGGCAAATTGTGATCCCTCTTTCATTATTTAAGCCGCCATTAGCGTCAAACGATATGTTGTGAAATTTAATTTCCAACTGCATTCTCGTGATTGTTTTCGCAGAAAGGTTTTTGCTAACAAACACCTGAATGCATCAAAGCGGGGATTTGCATAAAGCCATCTCCACTGCGGCACGGCGGTGCGGTGTCGGACGCGTTTCAAGGTGCAGAGTGGGGCTCCCCTTAAATCGGCCGATTGCGGCATACTCGTTAGGAGAGGGCGAAGTGTCGGTACAATTAAGTTGAAGCGGCGGCGATTGTGAGCGGTGCCAAGCGGATGTAGGTCAGGAGTGCAAGTGGACCTGCAGCGAGTGCCGTGAGCGCGACCCCAGCCCGTGACGAGTTGGCACCACGGACGCACGCCGAGCTATCTGTGTCAATCGACTCGTTTAGTTCCAGATAGGTTAGGGAAGTCGAATGTAGGTTAGTTCTAACCAGGAAGAATTACTATTAATCGAATGTCAGGTCCTGGGTTTCGATAGGTGCCGCTTTCCAGTCTATAGTTCTACCCACGACACAAACCAGATCTTGAAAAAAAAAAAAAAAAAACGTTGGCTATTGCTTTGAATTACTATTAATAAAAACAACTTTGTGCGCTAACGGTAACTTAATAATCTGTGTAGTGTGTAGGTACTGTAATATATATATTATTCTATCTTTAGGAAAATTCTTTTTACACCGTGTATGACCCTAGTCATAAATAATCGTTGGGACCCATTTTATATTCTATTTCCTTAACTTATTCATTAATATATAACAGAACATGCAGCTTCTAAGGTTTTATATGCGATTAATTCTACATAGAGTCCATATTCATTTGTGAAAATGCCATTGGCAGAGCATAAAATCTTATCTGCGAACTCCTTTAGCATGCATTTTATACGGAAGACATCGCCATCTATCTAAACAAGTAGGGGAGATAAGAAGGTTTAGTGCACTCTAATATGGCGTAACCCCCAGTGCACGATTTTCGAGGCTTTAAATCCAACGTTATGTCGAAAAGCACTCCATGTGTGGATATTCGCCCCAAAAAGGAGACCAAATCTGAATTTTCATAGGACAGCCCTTGAATATAAAAATGTGAATTAAAGGTTCCCTAGTTTATTCACTTTAAGTTGAGGAAAGTTTCGGATATGGCAGTTGAACTTTTCTTAGGGAAATCTGAAGAAATTATATGCAAAATAGTCGAGTGCATTTGGGCACAATGTCCTCCAAATTCTTATTGTGCAACTTTTTTTATAAATAAAAATAACTAAATAAACTCAGTTCAAAATATGATATAATTAGATATGATTAGAGTGTACCTACTCTACGCAATTAGATAAAGGAAAAAAGATATATAGGGAGGTAAAAATAGCCATAAAAAGTGGTTTCATATTTTATTTATTATGGCAACCTGAAAATTAATTTTCCAACTGCATTAAATAACAATAAGAGAACAACAAAGCACCTCAGAGGTATATAAAAATATAGAGAAAAGCTAGCAAAGCCACCTTAATGCAGCGCTCCATTTTGCCCTAACTTTTTGCATACACAGCATAGGAACTATTTATTATCCAGTTTCGGGAGCTTATTACAACTTTCATAGCGTCGAGTAATGAACTTCATTCTTTGTTATAGTTTATGTAACAAGCATGCAATATGACTCTGCCACTATATCAAGTAAAATAATACCTCATAAACAAATTTTCTAGAAGGTATATCCTAAACCACTGTAATAAAGTTTATTTACGAGTCTCGATAACTTGGCGCCTATAAGGAAATTCAGGCTAGTGTAATATATGAATGCGCCTGGCGCGAAATAAGCTCGATGTCCTATCGAGAGCATTTAGTAACTCATAAGTGCATTCTTTAAAATTTAAAGCTTATTTTACTATTTACGGACATCAGACTGTCTAGATAAGACGGGTTCGTTCTCCCAGGTAAGCTAGGAAGAAACTAGAAATGCGACATGAAGTCAGCGCATTTTTCTGTTTAGGCTACGCAGACAACAGAGACCATGAAGGTTATTGAATTTAAATAAAGCTAAGTATATTATTAATTAGCCTCTACTCTAGATACATAGTTCTTTAAACTACGCTGGCCACTTTCGCCTTTTGTATATTACTACAGCTTTCCACGTTCCTATTATGCAAACAGTTCAATCAACATGAAGGCTATATTTAGAGTGTAACTTTTATAGCCCTCAACGGTGCGCTAATACAAAATAGTATTAACATATTTTAACTTGCTTAAATTTTAATAGTAAGCCAATTTGCTTACTCCGCTTGTTTCGTTTGTAAATTACTATCGGAGCCGACAAGCCCCGGCGGATCAATTTGTTTTATAGGCCGTCCTGTCTATAAAAGACGGCAAACTGACAAATTCTCCGAGGACCAGCTTAATAATTTATGAACTTCGGAAAAGTTCCAAGTCCCGATTTTTATAATCAGCGAGTTCATTAAAGAGCTCTATCGAGAAGAAAATTAGGTCCATGTTACAAAAGCTTTAATGTTTATAATAATTATTACGGTACGGTCTCATAGCGAGAACAAGGGATTATGTATAATGAAATTAGAGTAAGATATTCGCCTTGCCGCGGTTTACACAAATGACTCCAATAAGCACGCATGATGGAGGACGTACGCCCGCGAAATGGCGAAATTCCATCCGGTGTGGATGCGCTACTGAATACAAAATTCGCATGTACTCCAATTATAGGAAAACGATTTGGTACGAATATTCTTGGCAGACTTGCAAATTTCGTCTCGAATCAGCAAAATATATTTATTTTGTTGCGAGTTGGGAATGGACCCGCAATGAGTTCGTGACTTTCCTTTTCTGGAGGAGCCCGGCCGGCCTCCAGAGAGGCTTCGAATTGAAGCTGTTCTACCCTTATTCTGTAATATGCTATAATACCAATGTTTTCGTAACCTGTTTTGCATTGAATCTTACGAACAGTTTCCCGGTATTATTCCTTAGAGGTAAGATAACATCACTATTTTAGGTAAATTGCAATTCAACAGAAAATGTAACCTCATCGCTTACAATAAATCTCAGTAAAACAGAACTTTTCCTCAATACGCAAAGTAATGCCAGTGCAAACGTGTATGTATTTTACGGCATTGCGCCAGCGCATTAATTAACCCCTCCTCTACCTGGCCCGTTCCCGCCCGTTCCCGTCCCGTTTATCCCGGCCCGCTAAAAGCTACCGGCAATTACTGGACAACGCTGCCTGAATAATGCTCGTCCGTACGTACTTTTGTATCAGAGTACAACACCCACATTCAAGCTTTTCTTTGACCTGGATTAACCTGAATATGCGCCGCACGTGATACTGCTTATGGCGGGGTCTAGAGTTGTGGCTTTTGTCCATTAGCGTATGTTGAGAAAATCAGATTTTATTAATATTTTCTTAATTGAGAAAGTAGATTTATAAGAGTAGTAGGTGAGTACCTAGGTACCCCAATATCGACTAAAACAACACAATCTTTAGTATCTACAATGTTAATGCTAAATGTTTGCTAAATGCTACAGAGGTAATTCAACCTAACTGTTTACTGTAATTAAATACAGCAAGCTGTTATTAAAAAAAAAGATTTTATAATCTAGTCTCAACATATAATTTTTTTAAATTAATAATCTATCTAATGAAACAAATGAACCTGAAAATACTTACGCGTACGAGTATGTCGCCAGCAAATTCCGTTTAAAGAAACCCATTTATTTTCATATTCTAAATTGAATAGAATTGTAAACCCTTGCTCTTATTAACAAAGCTGTACCTAATATTTTATTGCAGACGAGCGGTTGTTTACCATTCACGTCACGAGCACGGAACGTGTGCGGGACGTGAACGTCGCGTCGGGTGACATACCGAGTTGTTATTTTAATTAGAATGTCACAACTTTTGCACCAGTAACACAATTATATTTTGTGTAAGGTGAGTTCGCAGAATATTTCACGTTACCGTTGTATCGGAATTTAAACGTTATTATTTTCTTTTTCAACATTGAGTGGTGGGAATTTTGTACACGTCAGTATTTTATTTTCAAATTTACGAGAGTAATTTATAAGTAAGCAAGTTTATTTTGTGTGATCGATCTAAAAATCAGATTTCTAATAGCTTCAATGTTTTAAAACAAATAAATATCTCTATATAATTTATAAATCTTCCATCTAAAGGAGCAATAAAGTTAAAAACAATTACATTTCCAAACTAAGCCCTTAGGAAACGGCAAATAGAAATTCAAATAACATTAAACATTATGAGACTGGATCAAAGCGAGAGGTGCAATGTCGACAAGAGGCTGAAAAGGGCAATAAGGGGGCAAACAGACTGTCTACGAGACAGCGTGTCTTGCCGCTTTAATTAGGCGCGCTCTAAGCCTTGTTTTAATCTTCCCAAGGCGAAAAACTACCTATACGTAACACGTAACGCTCCATGTTTGAGGTAGGTAAGAGATCGTGTTTCAAAACTATATTTAGGTAGGTATGTACTTTTTTATAATTATTTAATAAAGGTATTTAGGGTGTAAGTGTGTTCGACTAATAAATACCTTAGGACCCAAAGTCAACCTTACCTGCCCGCGGTACACCCTGCTTTTTAACGGACGAGGCTCTGACGCTGAATAGCTTGTAATACCTAATACTTATTTAGAATGGCACGTAAACCTTTCCTATTGGATTTGTTACCGGTACCTAGATTGTAGTATTTGTGCCCGAAAAGCGGCGGTAGGCTCACCCCTTACCACGTGGGACTTGATAGGCTAATTGGTGAAAAGTGGGTGTGTAATTTACACACTTCTGCCCAATCTCTTTGGGGGATAATCATCATCATCATCATCATTTACAGCCCTGAGAAGTCCACTGTTGGACATAGGCCTCCCCCAACAACCTCCACTCCGACCGGTCGGAAGCAGCCTGCATCCAACCGACGCCCGCAACCTTGGCCAGGTCATCCGTCCACCTCGCGGGTGGCCTTCCCACGCTGCGCTTGCCGATACGTGGTATCCACTCTAGAACTTTCCGACTCCATCGGCCATCAGTTCTTCGAGCTATGTGCCCTGCCCATTGCCACTTCAGCTTGCTGGACCGTTGAGCTATGTCGGTGATCTTTGTACGTCTGCGGATCTCCTCATTTCTGATTCGATCACGCAGAGAGATCCCAAGCATAGCTCTCTCCATTGCTCGCTGTGCGATCCTGAGCTTTTTTATGAGGCACATAGTTAGAGACCACGTCTCGGCACCGTAGGTCATCACCGGCAGCATGCACTGGTTGAATACCTTCGTCTTTAAGGACTGGGGTATCTTGGACACAAATAAGCTTTGTAGTTTCCCGAACGCTGCCCAGCCGAGTTGGATTCTCATGGCCTTCTCATAGTCCACGAACGCTAGGCATAGTGGCCGATTATACTCTTCCGTTTTTTGTATAATCTGCCGTAGCGTGTGGATATGGTCTATGGTACTAAACCCTTTTCGGAATCCGGCCTGTTCGGGAGGCTAGAAGTCATCAAACCCGCGAGCAAGACGATTCGTGATTACCCTTGAAAACAACTTGTAGACATGGCTCAGAAGCGAGATGGGTCTATAGTTCTTCAGCAAGGCTTTATCGCCTTTTTTAAAGAACAGCACCACCGCACTTCTATTCCATGCTTCTGGCGTTACGCCTTCGAGCAGGACGGAATCGAAGAGCCTTCGGAGGACCTTCAGTACCGGAGTTCCACCCGCTCTTAGAAGCTGTGATGTAATTCCATCGTCGCCCGGCGCTTTGCCGTTTTTGAGTTGTTTAAGGGCAGTCCTAATCTCGTACAGGCTGATATCGGATGTCTTCAGTATAGTGTCGGGTGAGCTTGGCTCTTGGGTCTTTGCCTAATCTAACAGGTTTAGCGACCGAGGTATATAGCTGTCCATATAACCTCTCAATCTCCCTTAGCACCGCTGGTATGGTGGACGCTACACTGCCGTCCTCTGTCTTCAGCTTCGTCAACTGGCTCTGCCCAATAGATAATTCTCTTGCGAACACTTTGGAGCCTTGGTTTCGCTCTATTGTCTCCTTAATGCAGCGAGTATTAAAGCTGCGAATGTCGTGTCGCAGAGACTTGGAGATACGTCTATTGAGCTGCCGATATGCTTCAGCGTCATCAGAGGACTGCAGAGACATTGCGCGCCTTTCCGCCATGAGGTTGAGGGTATGATCAGTTAGTTTCTGGAGTCTATTTCTACGGTTAGGTCTAAAGAATTTAGACCCCACCGTGTGGACAGTTTCTACCAGCCTGTTATTTATATCATCCACTGACATGCAATCCTCTAGGCAAGCAAAGCGGTTTGTCAGCTCGAGTTGAAAGCTCTCGGGGTTTTGAATGTGCACGGATGAAGGTCGGAGTGTAGACTTCACTAGTCGTGATCTCTCCCGTTTGACATTAATATTCAATGTGCCTCGAACCATTCGGTGATCGCTACCGGTTTTCACCCTGTTGATCACTGAGACATCATTGAATATCCGTCTATCGGTGGTCAATATGAAGTCTATCTCGTTCCTCGTGTGCTTGTTGGGATGGAGCCAGGTCCATTTCCTATGAGGCGGCTTCTTGAAGAAGGAGTTCATCATAAAGAGTCCCTCCATCTCTAGAAAATCGGCCAGCCTCTGGCCCCTGGGGTTCCTGTCGCCGGATCCAAATTGTCCCACTTTCAACTCATTCTCACCCCGCTTGCCCAGTTTCGCATTGAAGTCCCCCGTAACAACACAGAAATGAGTTTTAGAGGTATGTACTTATGTCCTCATACATAACCTCCACCTCGTCATCCGGACGCGTCGAGGTCGGCGCGTATACCTGGATGACCTTCAACGAGTACCTTTTTGATACTCTGAGTATCAGGTATGCTACCCTGCTCGACACACTCGTGATAGATTCGATGCTGTTTACGAGGGACTTTTGGACGATAAACCCAACACCACCCTGGGACTTATGATCACCTTCCCCGTGATAGAGTAAGTTGCCTATAATACCCTATAATATCCCACCGCAACTTACTCATTTCCTCTTCCAGCTCATCGAGCTTTGTGTCCTCCCTCACTATATGTATGTAAGCACAATTTTCGTGCCTTCAAAGAATTCTGTTACACTTACTATTGGCATAATAACTTATAGTATATATATATAGGTAACTTAAAGTAGCCATTATGTTTCAATTGTAATAATATTTATTAGTCAGTGCTAAATGTAATATTAAGCAATATCTATCTTCATACTTCACATTCTGTTTTTCTATTAGTTTTAATACTTTATAGTCGCTAGTTAGGTCCCCTGGGATTTTCTATGCTTTGTTATGCATTTTTCTTTGTTGATCCTGGCTCACAGGAGTTGCAGAAGCGGGAATGAATGGTGGGCCAAATCCGGTATGTATGTATGGTATTTAATAAACTCAAATACGATTTAAGTTTGCGCTGCTTACTTGCTAGTCAATTTTGATCATAATGAGAATGATTATTTATTTTATTATTTTCAAGAGACACAAACAGTACTATTAGCACAAAGAAATTGATAATATTAAGTAGCACACACACCAGCAAAGTGTCTACCAATAAAAATTTAAGCTCCGTAATGAATTGTTTTTCTATTAATTTTTAAAATCTTTATTTCGGTACCTACAGATTTAATTTTCAAATAATACATCCATAGCTTATTTGATTTACCTCTCTTCTTGTGTTCACTTTATCCATCTTTTTATTATTTTAGTATTAAAGCTTTGTATCGCAACTTTGTATTATAAAATTGTCATATTGGCCACTGATTACTGGTATACTCTGTAGATGCTCTGTGGTTAAGACATGCACCTTCTAAGCGGGAGACGTTGGTCCTGCGTCTGATCTCTCTCCGGTCGTATCGGCTTTCCGTCCCATCGGACTATGAGAGTAACGGAATAGAGAGTGCATCTGTGTACACACTTGTGCACTATAATATCTCCTGCGTACCTGACCAATCTCCGTAGAGATTGGTCGCCTTGGCCGAAATACAGTCGGAGATCATCATCATCAGATGCTCTGTAGGCATTCTACATAAAACCTCTCTCAGCTTATTTCTCATTGATGATGATAGAGCCATGAACCGGCGGCAGAAATGTTGGAAAGGTTTTGTTTCATTTTAATATTCGACTTCATTTATCCCTAGTTAGATTGATGATACCTTTAAGTACCATAGGAAAGTGAAATCTTTTTTACATAAGGTAATATTTTCATACGGCTTGCAAATGCATTGCGGAAAGCACTTGGCGCCGCGAGCACTCCTACACAAGTTGCAATTTTAATTACGCTCCTACCCACAGAATTCGGCTTCACATCTGTAAATTCATGTTAGTAAACGGATATAGTAGTAACGGAAGTAGGAGTAGGTAAACAATATTTTCAAATAGAGGTACAAAAATACATTGACGATATACCTATTTACACAATATTCAATTACTAATATTAGTTACTCAATTTATTGGATGTTCCAGTGCTACAAACGACATTTTTGTCAGAAAATTTGGTCGTTTTAGTCATTTCTTCTACTTGTTGAAAAATAGAATAATAAATACTAGGTATCTTTACGTACGATACTAAACTTGGAATAACTAACAATGCTCTTTCCTAAGAAATTAAACGAGTTAGGTAGATATGTGAAACTTTATCATCATAAGATCAGAAAAATATTTTAACATTCTATTTGGTGTGTGAGAGTCTCGGCAAAGAGAAGTCCGATTATAAAAACAAACACAATCGTAAAACAGAAGAAGAACAAAACTGACAAATAAATAAAACGTAGCCGAGGTCCAAACTCAGGCAATTTCTGGGACGATAAAACGCAAAAGGAGCTGTATTTAAATTGAATACACCGTAAATAAATGCTAAATGAGACAAAAGACTGCGAGAGAAATTCGCAATCTAAACAAGTATAAAGGAGTAATGTATCTTTAATGAAAGCAGGCAAAGGGCAATGCCTAACCGTACCGGGCCCGCCAGCGACACTACGCTCACAATTACCTAAGTTTTAGCAAATTACAAGTACTTACTTTGTTAATTTCGTTACGTTTTGTTAAGAAAAAACGTTTAAGCGACCTTTTTAAAATTTAATCTTGCCATGGACTTTGTATAATCTTTTCTCAGAGAAATTAACAAAGAGAAAGTTATTTATATTACTTTTGTGGTAGGTAATCATAACCGTAAATTCATAAGCAATTAACTTCTATTTTTTTTTATTCAGCTTTTTCAATGTACAATATACTCGTAATAGACTGTCGATAAAACACCGCTTGTGATTTCTCCGCATATAAAAAGTTTCCTTTGTGTATTCAGAAATCTGTCTGTATAAATGAGGAACACCGCCGTGCTCTGTGTAGATGCATTAGCTTCCCATTTATTTATTTATTCATCGTAATCGGATACCATTACTTACATCACTAGATCCAACATCCGACAACAGAGGAATTCGATAAGATAATAATAAACTTGCGTAGAAACTTTTCAAGTCGTTTGTATTTTAAAAAGTTATTTTGATCGGGTATTTCAAAATGTTCATTAATGTCCAGTCTAATTTCACTATAAAGTTTTATTTGATTGGAGTAGATTTAGTTTGTCAAAGAAACTGATTGCTTTGATATCATAGTGTAAAAATAACCTATGTATTACATGTTACGACGTATTGTGAAATAAATTCTTATTTTGATTCATGTAGGTAGGTACTACCTACTTAGCTACATAAGATTGAGGATGTCCTTTGAGTCGAGGTGGTAGGAGAACAAAGTGGTTATTTTTCTAAAATGTAGTGGCTCTACTACAGTTGGATTGGGGCCGATTGTAATTATTAGTAATTAGATAGATCGAGCATCTTGCGCACAAGGATTCAAAGCGCAAGCAGCTCTCAGTAATAGCTCAGAAAATTAACGCACTAACCAACATCATAATGTACCTATTCATGTTCCAATGTACCTATCATTGTAATAAATATGTGTAGAAACAATAAAAAATGACAGCAACGTAGGTACAGATTAAGGACCAAAACTAATAAGGTACAGTAGCAAATCCAAAATAAACTAATGGATTAAGCCGTAATCAGTGTATATTTCTGTATTTCTATAAATTACCATTAATAAGAAACGACGTACCAACCAACCAATCAATCGTAATTAGTTATCTATTCCCCATTTATTATTGAAAACAAATCGTTGCTATTAAACTGTGGTTTTGATAACACTGCCGGCAGTAAAACCGGCTGTCGTAAAACACGTCAACTTTAATCTAGTTCGATTGCTTCTCAAATAGAACATCGTATTTATAATACCATTAAGGATAATAACACCGAGATTTAAATAGACCCGGCGTTATCTACATCTACCTTTCTCCCATAAAGCCTATCGAAGCACCCAGGCTGCTTGATGCCCATTTTTCACCTTGAAAACGGATTGCCCCCTACTTATCGGCAACTGACACTTTGATGGGCGTTCCATTAAATTTCTTTGACGTCATGTGATATATTTCGTCGTATGATCTCAATATTTACGTACAATATGGATATGTTTAAGTAGCAGCTGTATCCAGATCATCAATCAATAGAAAACATAGTTCGAGGCGTGCTAAAGTTTTCTAACGTGACGTGCGCAAATGTGCATGCAGCATGTTGTAGGCAATATTTGTATGTTTACTAATCGGGACAGAACTATGTATATCTCCATCGGTCAGAATCCATTTCGGAACAGTTCCGTACTCGGCGGAACTTTTGACAGCGCATCCAGACGGTAGGCGTCTGTTTAGAACAGTTATGACTATTTTCGTAGCTGTCATATCTTCTGCACAATAGTTAGACTCTGGACTTACGTATAACGAGAAAATTTGGGTAGAGAAATAAGATTTACATGCTATATAGACCTGCAATATGAGCTCTTTTGCAGTCGTCAGCCTATGGCAGTCCACTGCTGGACGTAGGCCTGCCCCAGAGTTATATGAGCTCTTTTGCAGTAGGTAGATGTTACTCGTATTATCAGAGTTTTTGTCAATTGACGTTTACCTAAGAATTTATTCATTTCTTAAGAACATACAGCATACCTATATCTATATAACAGATCCAACCTATTAGTGAATTAAAGCTAAATAACTGGTTCCATTAATCAGCCTGATATACTGTGTTTTCAAAATGAGTAGCTAGAACTGCAGAATCACAAAAAACATCCTATATTCACGTTTAGCTTAGCACGGTCATATATTTATTAATTAATTAATGTTCATCAAATGTCGTCACGTTTCACAACACATCACCTATCCTACACTAAATCCCTAATTTTTAGGAGAAAGTTAAATAATCCATTATTTCGAGTTCATTGAGCTACAGAAATAATAAACACAAAAAAGTTGAATTAATAACAGAAGTTCTGTATTTAAACTTTACTAAAAAATAAAATGAACTCAACAGTAGTCTCAGTTGAGAGAGTCCGACTATTTACCAAAGTTTAAACTAATTCTTTGCTGCCTTGCATTCATTCTTCTAAGTGCATAAATATTTAGTTACTGGTAACTAATAGATACGGTTGTGTTACCGAAAGGGTAGCTAGAACTGTAGGGTCAAAGAAAAACCTCACAGCCACGTTATTGTTAACTTACATAATCGACATGAAATCTATACTATATAGGTAATAAAAATGTAACGGATCGCTGTCTGTCTTACATGAAAGATATACGAGAAAAAATATTATAGGAGACCTTTATCAACGTACCCAAAATAATTATTTTTGGAATTTTTGTCTGTTTGTCGGTTTGTCTGTGCGTTTGTGCACGCTAATCTCAGAAACGGCTGAACTGATTTCGATGCAGTTTTCAGGAATATATTGTGACAGGTCCCACTTAACATATAGGCTAATTTTTATCCCGGGAAAATGATTTTATCCCGGAAAATTTCGACAGAATTTTGTTTTTTCTGTAGTCCACGCGGACGGAGTCGCGGGCGTCCACTATAAATAATATCACCCAAACTGAATTTTGGTCACAGCGATGGCCCATCTCTACGGAGATGAGCCGACTACGCAGGAGATAACACAGTGCACAAGTGTACATGCAAACACAGGTGCACTCACTAATTTCTTCACTCACTCACATAGTCCGATGGGACGGAAAACCGACACAATCGAAGAGGCGCCTGATAAGGCGCAGGATCGACGGATTTACTAGCTTTACATGTTCACGTGCTTTTACTATACCTAAACAAATAAAAATGTACGTAAAAATAAACATTATCCGGAACAAACTACGAACTCGACCAAAGCCTCGACACTGTTAACTTGAGTCTGAAAGTATTTTAACCGTTACAGTAGAGCAACCTCGCAACTTACGTTAATCCAGTAAAACTTCGTGTAAATAATAGTAACTAACTTTTTGATATTATTAATTATGTAAATATCAATTAAGAAATAACATAATATAACCACAGAATTCTAATAATCACAGAATTCTAACTAGGAAAATTACTAACGCATCCCCAGTAGATAGCGAGATAATTTCCGTGTTATTACAAAATTTTATACAATTATGTCAATTTTAGGTATTTTTTTATTCATTTGTAATACTTAACAAATTAACTACTTACCTATGTATATCTACAATTTTAGTTAATATTTTGAAATAGACGAATTCTAGAGTGTGGAACACACAAAGAGCAGATTATCCAAAAACAAAATGCAAACTCGACGTTTCAATGCTGTGAGCGTGGAGCCTGGTGTTTAGCAAAGTTCAAGTGAAGCAGTGCTCGGGTCGCTTCAGCTAATCCCGCCGAACAAACAAACAGAGGCGTTCCGCATGTCTACATTTGTACCGTAGGTATGTAAGTACCTAGGTAGGCTAACAATATGGCTTATACTTGTTACTAAGTTTGTATACATTAATTTTGGGTTTCGGAAAAGAAACGCTCTTCATGAATTTTATTTCTACGCACTACGTCAATGCATGGGATTCTGCATTTATTTTGTATTTTGTCAAAATTAGATCATTGCAATTAGGTGTATTTTGTCTTTATTTATTTATTTAGGCTTACCAACTATGTATACATATTACATTTCATACATTCCAAAAAATATTAACATTCCATCTCAAATATATACATAAATTATAGGCATGCACAACATTCATTATTGTTACGTCTTACATTAAAAAGTGAATATATCAAAATTATAACTTGAAATAAATACATTAATAGTGGTCAGATAATATAAGCATTGATTTCTTAAAAATATATATATTGTCGCAAAAAATGTTGTTTTTGTTGTCTTACTCGTACCTTAACCTTAACCTAGAGGAATGAGAATAGTTACTTAGATGAAAGCTATAACATTTCGTTAAAACAAGTTTGTCAACTATCTGCATTTTTTCTACGATAGTAGGTAAACGCAATACATATTTTTAAAGAAATCCATTCAATCCAAGATCAATAGCTTATTTGCTTTCAAAATAAATATGCGTCACCCATAAATAAATTTGGATTGCATTCCGCTGCGAGCGTAACGTGGTAGCAAATATTTTGCAGCTTATAAGTTTTGAGGTCAGTCAGAAGCGAGAGATTTATATGTAAAGATAAGATATCTTTGGTGAAAAATATAATAGTGATAGCTCTTAGATAACGTTGGTCGACTGTTCTATAAGTTTTGTGGTGATGACCTGATAGGCGTAAGCTTAGATATAGATGGTAATATAGACCCTGCATCTGTTGGGCTAGACATCTTCATCCTAGTATAATTCAGCAGTACCTCAAGATTTAGGAGCATCGAGTTATTTTTATTGTTTGAGACTTTTAATAAAAAAAAGCCATTTAGTTTGTTAAATACAATATTGGGTTACCAATAGTATTTATGGCAAACTCATTACATGTATCCACAAGTGGTATCATCATAAATCTGGGATTAAAAATTGTACATACTAAGGCGACTGCTAAACGGACGGTGCACTTTCCACCAGAGCATTATTACATCACAACACAAACGGAACATATAAGGAGCAGAGCAAATATTTATTAAAGCTTACACGTTTTCAGGTCAGTGCAAATATTATAAATGAGCTATATTATTGAAATACAACGAATATTATTTAAAAACTAGTGGACGCCCGCGTGTCCGTCCGCGTGGACTACAGAAAAAACAAAATGTCCGGGATTAAATATTTTCCCGGGATAAAAAGTAGCCTATATGTTAAGTGGGACTTATCACAATATATTTCTGAAAACTGCATCAAAATCGGTTCAGCCGTTTCTGAGATTAACGTGCACAAACGAACAGACAAACCGACAATCAGACAAAAATTCCAAACATTTTTTTTGTGTACTATTGCGTTGATAAAGGTCTCCTATAATTTTTTTTTCATATATCTTCCATGTATAGACAGCGATCCGTTACATTTTTATTATATGTGTAGATATAGATAGATAGAAGAGATAGATAGATAGAAGATATAGATAATTATCTGTGTATTGTTTTCAAAAATTTAATAATATCCATGCCCACAAATAATATTCCCCACAAATTAATTTCAAAAACAATTGACCAATAAAATAGCGGTCGAGTCACATTATTATTCATAGGAAACTCACCGAAATGCCAGGCGCAGGCATTTGCACATTTTCATTAACAATTTCCGCGAAGAAAACACAGAGGATTCCAAATTGAATGCGATGTAATAAATGGATCCCTTGCATTTCAATGAGACCTCAAGGCGCACCTAGCTTTGATTGATACCGGCCCAAGAAATAATTCCAGCAACTGTCCCGGTCTGAGGGATCAGTTTTGGCCTAATGGCCTTTGAGTTTCCGGATGAGTGATTGTTTCTTTCCATATCATCCTGGATTAGTGTCAAACCTTTGTTGCGTAAAAAGCCTTCATGATAACGTTGACAACAATACTCCATATAACTTTTATTTTGATTTCCTATGTTACGTATTTCACTTTAGAAAATAAGTTGTTTAAACTAAGTTTAACTACATCGCGTGTGAGGAAGAGATTCCAAACAGATTCTATGGGACTATTAAGCCGGCGTCATGTGAGTCCCGCACATAAAACGCCTGAGGTAAAGATTAATGGAACTTGTGTAAAAAGCTTTAATGAACAAAATGTTTTCTTAATGAAGACTTCCCTCGGGCCGGGTAGGACGTTTAGTGCCATGAAATATACATCACTCTGTGTTTTAATTAGCACGACGGGCGCCGGCCTGACGCGAACATCTCGCGTCAATTTCAAGAAATTGTGGTCGACCTAATAATTGAACCACTTTAGAGATGTTCTATTTTATAAATGCCATCTGCGTATATAGCGAGGAATTTTCAATTTAACGTTGCTATTTTCGTATAGTGTAGCTTTGCGAATCATGTCCTATTTAATACGTAAAGTGGTGCAGAAGTAGAGTCTTCGCGTGGACATATCCAAAATATTCGGTCCAAGTCACAATAAATTGACCCAAATCCGACTCGAGGTCAAAAATACATAATACAAGGTAAAAACATCACATGTAATAACCATAAAATAAACATCAAAACCACGACGACTCGGGAAGATTTAAAACGATTGACTTGACATAAATAAATATTTCCTTTCGCCCGGGACCAACCGTTCGTTCAGAGGTAAGGTAAAATGGATAGGCAATTTATAGCGATGCCGCGGCCCCGATCTCGAATTTACGATACTGTACTCAAGAATGTGATTGCCGCGTGGTCACACTACAAGTTACGACTCGGACTATAAAGTGCATTGGAATACGTCTTGCTATCCTGTCAGTTTTGAAACATTGTAAATTTTAATATCGGGGTGTTTCGTTTGAAATAGCCGCATTCTAAATCTGAACCACAACATTATGAGTGGCCATAATGTTTATGTAACATTTACAGATTTTCTTGTATAGAAATAGGATAGCTATTCTAGAGATAAATTATTTATATAGGTTGGCATTCATTAGAAAATCCTTAAAAGGTGATTCACGCGAGCACGCACATGTTTCACATCTTATTGTTGTACAAAAAAGGTGTATTCAGGAATGGCTTGCAAAAGCCGTAAAAGGAAATGCTCCTTATGCAACATTCGAAAATAGATACCTATGATATTAGTATTTTTAATTGGCAAGTGCTAAATAAGTTTCTACCTAATACATTACAGGTTACCTCTGGATGTAAGGAAGACACTATATTCCAAAAAAATACTCGTATCCCAATCAATAACAAGTGTTTATAAATGTGAAGCACCTATGTCTGTTTGTTAATTACCTCTTCACGCTAAGAGCCCCTTGGCCCCTTGCACACTGGCGTCTTATGAGCGTCTTTTGAACGTCGCGATTGTCAGCGCGGCGTCGACGCGACGACGTCGGCGCTGAGTGGAAGCCGACGCACAGAACGCTAGAATTACGCAGCGTAAACGTAGAATTATCCAAATTACCTAGCAATGTCTACGTTAAATGTTTACCCTTAAAACTAAAATCGGAACCTAATTAAATAAAACCTACGGCTCAATCTGACTGTAACGCGGCTTCATAATTCACGCCTACACTGAGTTGCTCTATAATTTAGTAACTGACTAGAGAAGAGAAGATATTCATAAATCCGTATCTTCGACAGTATACTAAAGCCTACACTGTATCTTCTATAGAATTATGCTTTAGTAAATTATAAAGTGAATTCGTGTGGGACGTAATAAGATTACAATGTTGTTCGAAGATATGCAGAGTTTTGTCAAGATTATGTTTCATTCTTTTCGATTTTTACAGTAGTTTAAAATGTTATCTTTATCTTTGTAAGTTACTCCCTACCTATGTTACATACACCAACTTATCAAGACTTTCTACAGTCTAGCTAGTATACCTATAGATTACCTGTGTTCTATTTGGACGAATTAATGATTTTTAATATAATACACGCACCATTAATTACTCTTATATTCCATTGGGTATATTTCGCGGTATACATATGGTTCGATCCACAACCAAGCAAGTCTGAAACTCCAACAAAAGCCAAAGTAACCAGACGGATGCACCCTGTATAAACGTGCTGGCAGCGGACGTTGCGGTTTCCTCTAACCCACTACGTACTCGCTGAAAAGCAATTTCCCACCTCATTGTTCTAAAATTGCGTCGCACTCCATCCTAGGTTCGGTCCATTCGATTCATAGATTTTCGAACTTGGAAAATTTCTCGTAAATTCTTCCATTTACTATCGAGAAACTATCCCGGCCTTGATTGCTTTCGCGCCGCAATCAGAAACTATTTTGTCATAGCACCTGAAGGTGACCAATGATGGCTAATAAATTGTGCCACAAAATATTTTCAGTGAAAATCTTCTTAAAATACCCACTAAGCAATTATTTTTTAAACGTTATCCAAAATAAATTAGGAAATCCTAAACCATCTCATTTAAAATAAAGCGAAAGCAAACTGTCACAATGTATAAATATAGAAACTCAATAAGTAGGTACCTACCATTCAAGCAAATTGAGATATATTTGCTTTTCTCTATCGAAATAATCCCTGGAAGCTCAATAAATCGCAAAATGTCGGACTAATTGAATATCAACTACATTCAGAGAATTAAAACATTACCCCGTGTCAACGTGCCAGAGAGTAAAACAGTTGATTAAAAAGTTAATTAAAAAATCACGCATGAAAATGTCATGAGTGTTTCGTGTTTCGAAATTGTTTGACACTTGGTATGCTACCTACAGAACTCAGCTACTGAAACAAGGAAATACAGAAGCCGAGAAAAAACAAAGATGTTTTAATAAATATCCGATTATTGTTACTCAGTCATGTACTTAGCAATATGGTGCTCTATAGATAAACAATCCAATCGCCAAAACCAATCGCTGTAATTACTAAGAAAGGTACCTTTGTATAATAAGCATCGATTGTCAAGCTTTGTTAGCACTGCGTTACATATTTCATTATTCTTTTTTAGGTTTTACATTGCCCAATGACAATGCCGTACTTCGGTCCTTAAATTTGTTCGTGGAATACAGTACAGTAAATTAATAAAATCCCTGCATTTTTATATGCATTCGTCAGCAGAGAGGTCTGGCATCGAATCAAAGAGGATGATGTTGTACCGAGTGAGGCTTTGTTCGTCAAACGTCGAGTGAAAATCAATTTACAGATCAATTCGGGTAAAACTGAGTTTGACGGCTCTACTGCTACTAGACTGGTTCATGGACCACGCTATGAGGATTTAAAGGTCTCGTCGAACAGAGAGCATATTTAACGCGCGGTTGGGCGTTTTTACACGCGTTGTGTGGTTCTGAACCAGGCTATACCTGAGTCACATAGAATGAGTGCTCTCCGCTCTTACGCACCGTTATTATGTCGCGTTGTGCCGTTGTACCTATTGTATTGTATTTGTCAAAGCTGTCACACTGAAAATACGCGACGTCAGCGTAAAACGCTAACGCCCTACCGCGCGTTAAATACGCTCTCTGACGAGGCCTTAAAGCTCCGTGAACACCGACTAAATACAAAACATTGTTAGACAAGAGCCTTTTTTCACTGCACCGAATTCGAATCCGAGTCGTACTCGAAAACCTGTCAGTCTTATTTTTCTGGCATGGAGATTGACAATTTATGCCACAAAATAGAACCCGCTTTTTCACGAATTCGGGTGCGAAAGGAGCCTTAGCTACGGATATATCATTAAGACCGTATTATTATAGAACTTAATAAGATAAACTATTTGTGCAACTTTATAATGTAAGTTAAATATTTAAATCTGAAGGCAGCCGGGAGCATAAAATACCACTATAATAGGTACCATAGCAGCGCAGCGGTGCTCAACTTGTTGAAAGAGCCATTTAAAGCCAATAGACTGGTTTCTTTTCTACTGCAGTTGTACAGTCGCTCCCAGAAACATTGATATAGGTAGATTATATTAGTATACCCAAACCTTCAACACAAACCTAAATTAATTTTGTGACGTGATCAGCGGAGCGTGGTCTTGCGATAGTCATTACGACCTCGGGCTTCGTACGGAGATATAAACTGAATACTGGGCAAATTGCCACCATTCATCTTTATCCTATACAAGTAAAGATAACCCTTATACCTAAATATATTTTAATACAAACTAGTGTTTGTTAATATATGGAACGTTTTGCTATTTTGACAGAATATAAATAGATACTCAAGAATAAGACTACAAAAAAAGCGGTTAAAAACTTAACGACGTAATTTCACGTTCCAATCAAATACAGTTAAAAATCACTTTCAATCGTCTCGCATCCTCTCCTTCCATATTCAACTGTCAAACGTCTATCAAACAGTTTTTCTAATCGCGCCCACCTGGCAGACTTCAGTGCAATATGAGGGAGATTTACGAGTGCAATCAAACTTGTGGGCATCATTTTTCAACATCAGCATCGATACAGTTTGTGACATATTAATTTGGTAACCGGTGCACGCCTCCACCGCGCTGATCGGTTTTTCATGATGGCTTTTGGATAGCCTGAGTAGTGGAAACGAACATGACGTATAGAACAGCTGAATGGGGTACAATTTATTTTTAGAGTACATTGGAAATTATTTTTTTGTGACATATGCATTCCGATAGATTTAGCATATTGAATAGAGGATCTTATTTTTATTTATTTTATTACACACCTATATTGCAAAATACACAACCACAATATAGGTACAGTATCATACATAAGTCAAGAGGAAATCAAACATCAAAAAATTTTGTTATGTTAATTTGTGTATTCATCATTTTTAACATACTTTATGCGTTGCATAAACTACATTATAATCCGCACAACGTGATTAACGATTTACCGTAATCATTCGTCTTTGTTTGTATTATCAAAAACAATCAAAAATAAACTGTTGTTCCGGAGTCGGCGGACGGAATACCAACTCTCTGTGATTAACGACTTACCTGCCCCACGCCAAAATGTGCCCTATTTCTAAACGAGTTACCGTCAAAATTAACTTTAATCGTCAACCATCGTGCGACCATTTAGAGCCTTATTAGCGCAATTAATATAAGCCAAGAAACTTCCTCGATCGCCTTCAAGAAATGCAGTCTGAAATTCGTTAGACAGAGTTTAGAGTGGACTTTACTGAGGGCCGTACAATAAGTAAAACAGAACATTAGTAGCGTTGAGACGATCACCGCAAAGAAAAATAAAGTGCCGACGAAGCAATGTGAATGTGAAGCAATTTATGAGCACTACTCGGTAAATTATCTCCAGCGATAGAGTTAACTGGAAGAGAATGCTTTGTAGCATTAAGTTCACCTTTGTATAAAGTTTTTATAGTGCAACAATAAGTTTATCTATCTATGTGTTCATCAAAAAGTTAATACAATTTTATAGTTGCACAATAAGTATAAAACCAGTGTGATAGATTGCAATCCAAACGTATTCGTAAAGACTGATTGTAATCTAGTTCCTTTAGAGAAATATATTCCTATAAGCTTCCTATAATAGCGGTCTCCTACCTACTTTGTTATTGCGGGTATATCTGCAGCACTATGGCAATATAATATCTATATTTATATGTGAAAGCACGAGCTTAGCCCACTACAATGCAGTTATTGCATAAGATAAATCAGTTACAATCGGATATGTTTCATTTGAATAGCGAATGAACGGAATGATTCAGCTCTTTGTACCACCTCTGCGGATTCTGAAAATCGATTACTTGTTTTGTAATCTTTCGATGAAAAGCACAACAATTAGGTTTAATAATATTAGTAATGCTTTTGTTCGAGAATTCAATACAGATTATACATAGCGACTAAATAAAGCACTAATTCGTAGTGGAAGGTCGCGACGAGAAAAACAGTACAAACGTGACACTGGCATAAAATCTGACAAAAGGCATAAAACACTATTTTCCGACCCACGATCCTATAATATTTATAAGACAGAGGTACGAAGAGCTTTAATATGACCTATAAAAAGGTTAACTTCATAAATATATACATCAAATGAAGTCGTAAATACAACATTAAAGTTAAGGGAAGCAAAAGCACATCTAGATAATTATTTAAGTATTTACTATTTCAATTGATACTGTACAAATAAAAACATATACATGGAAGCGAAAGGCGTTATTATTTTGCGTGGAACCGCACTGGCGGCGCTTGGCTTCTTACCAAAATGTATCAAAGCTAGATTTATGTACCGGCGACGAAGCCTGAGATGCTATCGGCCGTGCCCCGCAGCCCCGGCTATTGTTGTTTCGTGGGAATTGGATTTCGCCTCGTATTCCACCTTGTCAAAGCATGACAGCGACATAGTCGCGAGAAATTTAATAACCCCTGCATCTATCTTATCTTGTCAACGAACGGTTCCATTCACGACGCTCGAAGATACTAGAACGCGTTTAAAATTGCCGTAAGGCTCGGCCTGTTTAGTCATTCATGAAATTTTCACACTGTCTTCGTGTTTTTATTACTAAGATACAAGTTTATGCTTTGAACTTTAATGTAGTCTTAGCTCGATATTGTTCAATGGAATTAGTTAACGCGTTTTGTTTTAACGACCTTTCTCTAAGATCACTTTAAATACTTTCTGGATTTATAGAATTCTTTACACCTTAAAAATTTAATAAACCTAGCTACTTATGGGTATCTTCTTTTATTACTTTCTGCAATCAGGCTATCTCGCAGGGAATGTTAATAAAATACGGATCACGTTTTTAGTTAAATATTTTTACTTTGTTTTTATTGAACGTGTAAATATAATGTAACATAACAAAAGAAAAGGAATCTGTGCACTTTGATCTTGCGCTGAACTCACATATGAACTCATAAATTTTGAAAACGCACGTCTTCACGGTCGTATGACCGAGAAAATAAATGGGTGTACAATTTTTCGCGTAACACTGGGGCGTTAAATTATGCGTTTATCATTTAGGGATGTTTACAGAGAACGTCCCGCGGGATGAAATTGAAACGACTGGAGCGATGCCAGCGAGGAGCAACATGCAACTTCAATATTCATGGTTGTAGGTATTTGCGAACTACACGCTAATATTTCTAAGTAGACTACTCGTACATTAGAATTTTTGTAATAAAATATTTAAGCACAACCAGTTTAGAATTTCACTAAAAATAGGTGCACGTACGTAGAAATACACGTTTAAATTCAAAAGCTGCATTTTCGGTGCCATAAAATCGAAGAGAACGTGCGATACGCGACAAGATATCTCGCGGCCGACACTCGCCAAGTCTGTTTATCACTTCCGCGAGATTACCGCGATCGCGACCGAACTGTAAATAAATCCGAGACGCCGCATTGTACAGAATGGAACACTAACGTCGGCCATTCTCCGAACACAGGACTGATACGCAGAAATAACCCCACCATGCTATTTTGGTGAACCGGGTAAAGAATAATAGGGTGCAGATGTTTTGGCGAAACTTATTTTCTACTGGTAGCGGAATAAGAAAGTAAGTATGTATTAAACTTTACAAAAAAATATGGAGTTACATGATTTTCCGCTTTTTCTTGGTATTTTATTGTAGATAGAGCAGATATTCTGTGTGATTGCGAGTTAAAAATAAACATGTACAGAACGTAAAAAATGTCAACAGACCACGTAAAAAATGTCAACAGGTCTCTACCAGCGTTGCAACACCTGAAATACTGTTTATTTGTAACTAGGTACCACTTTAATTGAATTTAATTATTATCTAGTATTTACTTAACTCATATTATGAACCACATCGCTTAACATGCCCCTTTTATGTTATAAGTACCCTGAGAGTGCTTGAATATGATGTATGATGCTACATGATATGATCAAATACAAACTTTATAAATCAAACTTTTCAACAGACACTACTGAATAGTCCCTCGCATGAGCATTTAGTAAAACCTACGTCATACTACAAAGTGTCCGGTAAATATAAAGTCGTAACCACAAAACTGAAAATTTTTCGCAAATTAGTTAGGATTTTTGCCATAAGATCTACGAGTATCGAAGTAGAAGTCGTATAATCACATATACTTACCTAAGCAATATAGTATCGTTATCTCTTCCAAAATATGTATAGTTATATGTTTTAACCTGAACAATTTCAATCACAAGATTGATACAAACAACCAATAACTATTATACTTAAATCTTCCAATATTCAAAAAGAATAGGACTCTATTGCCCTTTGTAAGTCTAAACGTCGGTCCTTCCATTCAATATCCTACAAATTGAATTACAGTTTCGCTCTTCACCTTTCACCTAGGGGAATTCCCTACAAAATGAAAAGCCTATCAACAAATTTAATATCTCATAAAAGCAACGCCTACGATAAATTGGCAATTATTTGTGATTTTTTGCGCAATTCATACCCGCCGCAGTGTTTATGGTAACGCTTAGTTGAGTGGAATGATTGTGTAAAACTGTTGGATGCTATCCAACGCGGTGTATAACACAAATAAACTCAAATAAAGTCAAACTGAGCGCATTCTGATGCAGTAGGTACGCAGCAATCGATGCCATTCAACAGTAAAAATCGTATAAATGACGCACGATTGTATCAAGGTTGCCGGACTTAAAGAGAGCATAGCATTTACGGCATTTTATTGTTTTAACATCTAATTAACTTTATATTTATTATAGGGTCTTTTCTTGAATATTCTTGAAGAGCGGTGATGGCCCAGTGGTTAAGACGTGCGCCTAACAAGCGAGGGGGCGTAAGTTCAATCCTAGTCACGGGCCTGTACCATTGAATTTATTTCATGTACGGATTTTCTAAATATTGTCAACACTATGCCATACCCGAGGAGGGATGGCGTCAGGCATTCAGCCGGCCGTAAAAAAAGCCAAATCTGTGGCAATGTGAATTTCGAAAGAAACCATATTGCGCCGTGCTCATAAGATGAGATTAGGATCTTTTCTTTAATATATCAAAAATGTAACCGAATTTAATACTTACATCTGTGACAGTATAAAGAATCAAGAAATACAAAACTTAATTATTTCCATTACTATCTAAATAGTAGTCTTTTCAACAGACTTTATAAAATATTAACAATAATTTACTTTAACAAGAAAATATAACCTACTAAAGATTAAAGAAACAGCTTTTATACAACAATCGTAACTAGGGTTGCCACCCGTACTTTATAATAAAGTATTGTACGCTATTTCAGGTAATTGTACTCTATACTTTATGAGAACAAAAAAAGTACGTGAAAATACTTTTTTTGTATGATTTGATTTCTTTGGGATTTTGAAAAGTTTAGTCTTGAGGCTGCCATCCGTCCGGGTTTCCCCGGATTTGTCCTAGTTTGGAGAACGTCCGGGGATTTTTATGCCAGGGAAAATCTGATAAACTTGATAGAATGGAATGTTTTGCAATAAATTACGCCATTTCATAGTAAAAATTTAGCCGCCCCAATTCGCGCATCCTGCTCTATGTATCAGGGACGTAGTTACCGCCGCATCAATGATACGGGGCCACTGATATAACATGTGTAAGCAAAATATAGATTCTCGTGTGAGATTAATAAAATACTAAAATATAGGTAGGTACTTATAGTAACAAAATGGTAAACAATTCTCGTTCGTTTGGTTGGCGTCAACATTTCCATAATGCTTTAGCGATCGTCACAACTTCTTAGTAAAGCCTGCATTTCCAGAGCAACTTATGTCCCAAAAACTATACAAATTTCGCGCTTGGTCGCTCGCGCTACAGCTTCCCCTAAAGTGCGTCAAGCAAGAATATTACTTCTCGTTAGTGCCTATATACTTTTTAAGAAGTAATCTTAGCTTTTACAGTAAAAAGTGGTAAACATTTCTCGTTTGCTTCGCCCACATCACCATTCCATGATATATTAGCGATCGTCACAAATTCTCCATAGAGCCTGCGTTTTCCAGAAGTAAATGGCAATTTGCGTGCCAAAAAGCCGTAAAAATTTCGCGCTCGCTACGCTCGCGCTTCTATATCTGTTAATACTTAGGTACTTTGAGAACTAATCTAGATACCGCTTACTATATAGATGTACCTACTTAATAACAATTAATGCGGTAAATATAACGCTATATAGCAAATATGATTTTAAATATAATAATAAAGAAAAATAAATTGTAGGTAGGTACTTTATTTTGATACTATGTACTTTTTTTTCTTACCTATAATAGTCAACCCTAATCGTAATACATTAAAACGTCACTAATTTCACAGCATTTACGGCCTGTCAACAGCGACTTGAAAACCATTTCGAAACTAAGCGAGGAAACAAACACGTGTTTTACAACTCGGAACGACATCAAAATAAGGTGTAAAGATGTAAAATAAATCCATCCAGGTGATTCAGTCTAACATTACCTTTTGCCCCTTTTATGTCACTCTAGTAAAAGCAATTGTATCTTTAACTGAAATTAAAAACCTGGTATTTTCATGGTTTTCCCGATATTATTTTTCAAGTTATTAGCCGGTAAAATTGGGAAATAGTTGGACTATTTGAACCAAATCATATATAAACCTAGTTAATAACTCTTCTTCTGGCGTAGTCGTATAAACAAACACATTCTCAATCTCATATTATACCTGTTATAGATGTAGAGTGAGTTACTAAGAAACACAATAAGCGTCTAGCTTAGAACATTAGTTATCTCATTCAGCTGTTCTTTTCCAAGTAGTTTATGTTTATTAACCGGCCATTCAAACAAGTGTACGTTAGCCGATAAGCGAACATGACACTCCACACAAAGAGCTCTCTGACATTCTCGAGAACTTGAAGGATTGACCTGGAGGAGATGCTATAAGCTGCTACCCTCATTGTGCTACTAGCTATAACATTTTCCTCCCACCAACCGCAGTCCGATCAGGACTGCCAGGCGTCAGGATAAAGCCGGACATAACTAGGCTTTTTGATTTTGTGTCTGGCCAAAATAAACGGCTTTTGTTAAGCTTTTTATGAGTACATATTACAAAGGAACCTTTGCCTAGCATGGACGAGAGCAGGCGCGAGTCGTCTTTTTACTTAATGTCTATCCGGCTTTTGGCATTGGCGACCTGGCAACCCTAACACTCGACACTATTATACTCTATATACAATATTTATTAAGGCAACTCTTCTACATTATTCCTTAATGGTCGAGACCTCTATGCAGCTTTGCTGGTATTATAATGGATACGTTACTGTTGAACTATGAAATACATCTTTGTTTGAACTGTCTTGTTATTGCTTGCATCGCTGTTTGAAATGTTTAGTTGCTGATTATATATTACTAGCGACCCGGCCTGGCTTCGCACGGGTGCAGTGATGATCCTATACATTATAAACCTTCCACGTGAATCACTCTATCTATAAAAAAAAACCGCATCAAAATCCGTTCCCTAGTTTGAAAGGTCTAAGCATACATAGGGACGGACAGACAAAAAATATGTAGTGATTATTTGAGTAAAAAAGCAATAATATTATGATATCTGCATAATAAGCAAACTTATACTGAAACAAAACAGCTGCTGCAAGATGAAATTTTCATTACTTTTTAGAATTTCATAACATGCATAAACATTACATGCAGTTATGTAAAGCACAAACATAGAGGTAGAAAACAGTATCGTCTATTCCCACGATTAAAAACTGTATCATATTTACATACCTCAGGTACATATTCTTTTTAAGAAATTAGTAGATACTATAATACTAATTTAAACTAAAAATATCTCAACTATCCTCAAAATTGGTCAGAAGTGGCACCATGTGGTTCTATCGACCCTTGGTGCTGTGCCTACCCCGTAAGGGATAAAGGTGATTATATGTATGTATGTATGTAAACTAAAAATAATTAAGTAAGAGGAAATGATGTTAGTCAAATTAACGCGTAGTTACGTCAGAGCTCATACCTGTAAATTGATCATTGACCAAACGATAACTTAGTCTAGTTATGGGGTCATATCATATACCTATGTATACTTATATATTTCGGTATATCTTCTTTTCTTTCTTTTTAGTATAACATGAAAGCAATTGTATAATTTCTCTAAAATCTCGCACACAAAATCTTTCTCCTCTAAATAAGCTCTCTGAATGTTTCCGAAACCCGTTTAGTTTGCCTGCAACATATTTATTGCATTCAATAGGAAAAGTATCGGATACCAAGCTAGTACCGAGTCTCAATAGACAAGCCGACTGCACTTTACGACTATATCGATACTCATAAATTTTATAAGTTATAAACACTTTTCTATTTCTTTGTTTCTCACGCATATTACATTACTTATAATCGTAACACGAATTTTATGTGTATTTTCTATAGAAATACAATGTGATCGATCCTGGTTGCCATCTCTGTTATCTCTCTGTTACTCTCCAGTCTTAGTGTTGCTGAGAAAGATAGTAATAGGTAGAACTAAGATAATTCCATTAATTTTATTAAAAGAAAGTCCTCACACTTAGAAACTTTAAATTAAACATGCATGCTGAAGCAATGCTTTCGGTAATAAAGTATAATTCATATCATATCTTCTACACTACTACAATTTTGAATTCTAAGGAACAACCCATTTAATAGCAAAAAAATAAAGCTTAAATTAAGCCATTTACATACTTAGGACATACCTTTCAATGCTTTTGTCAATAACTTTAAATTATTATGAGCCTAATTAGATTCAAGCCCCGCCCATGATGCAGAAATGCAGACTAAAGTCATTGAAATAAATTGCACATTTTAACGGCTTTGTTTAAAACGAAGAAAGTCGTATTGTTCTGTTCCGGCACCGAGTTATTGCCAATTCACGTTACACTATTATTACTCGCTCGTATATCGGTTTTATGTTGGCCTTAACTAGCTGTACCAAATGAGTTTCTTATATTAATCGACTTAGTTTAGAATTTCATACCGCAATAATGATATTGGCATTATTCGCCTAGGTAATATTTAATCTATCAATTATGGCTCCACTACGAATTTTTATTTTATATTAGCGTATTTCTTGGTTTCACTGCAAGACTTGAGGAAAATAAATCACTTTTGTTCAAATCTTTAACAGCATATTATGAAAAAGTTTGAGTGAACAAAACTAACAAACTTTTTGATGTACTCGTACCTAGAGTACCTATACACTAATTTAAAATTAAGTGTGCTTACCAGACATTTGATTAACTCACTAGGTAGTATTTATAGTATATATCATATTTCATGAGCTTAATACTATTGGGTGAATGCAAAAGAATTCTACCTACTATCGACAAAAGGAATACGTATTCCTTGGAAACGAGTAAGTTAGAGATTCACAGTAAAACGATAGCCTTGCCTTGCAGTATATCTCAGTATATGGGTTAAGGGGTTTACCCGCCAGAGGGTAAGTAAATTATTTCCTTGACGTACTAAGGGATCTATTGCACGACGACGGTAGAGCTAGGCTGGGTAAATTGATCCGTGGGTTAACGGTTAACTGATTTTTAGGTTGCAATTCCTACTTCGCTTACGGACCTAGCAAAGACCTAACTCAATAATAGATAGTACAACTAAATCATACACTTTTGATTTATATCTATGACAAAAAGAAAAAGATATTAGTCTAGAAGACTCCCGGACATAGAACGTATTTTAAGAAAATCTGATATAGTAACTTGAGTCAATTCGGTTAGTTCCTCTATTGGTACAATTTATTTATAAGAAGTTGAACCATTGTTAAACTATTAAACTGTGGCCACACTAAAGACCTGGATAAGTGGGTGCGCTGTCACAGTATGGCCTAGTGTAAACCGAACCGACACATCGACTGTCGAGAACCTGACGGACACTATCCTTTAGTGGTCGGTCAGTATTGATTCCAGCGCAAATTCAGCTGAGCTTAGTGCTTACAGTGCGGTGATATTAACCGCTCCTATAACATTAAACCCGTTACGGGTTAAGAAGATAGATAAGCCACTATTGATACAACATTGTACTACCAGTAGATATTAATTTAAAAAGAAAAAAAATTGATACATATTTTATGTATTGTAATCTTTAGGTACTTTCGATATGTGAAATATGCATATCGCAGCTTTCATATTACTCGTATAGGGGCACAATTCTAAAAATATGATTGTTGGGAAAACATCCTCATTCGTGAGTACCAGTTTAAAAAATAACTTTTATCTACAATAAAATCTCTCTTCCATCAACGAGACTATTACATTATTATGTAGTACCATTGTCACTTCCTAAATTGTAGCATCCCATTCATGACCGTTTAACCTATAGGCCCTCAATAACTGTATCATCAAATCGAGTATGAGCCATATCAAACAGATATAGGCTACATTCACACAATAGAATAGAATAGAATAGAATAGATTTTTATTTGAAAATTACACAACACTTTTTTTCTCCATGACGACATATTGAAACCTCTTGATTTAAGCGCTTGTCTGCTTATTCAAACCGGTCTGGCGACTACCCGTCCCTTCCCAATTTAAGGTGATACATCTAATTATCTAATTCCCAGTCAAATAGTAGTTTCAACAGTTTAGTCAACGAAATAAGGTCTTGTCTGAGCGTGGCCTAACCGATAAGATCGACGCTGTCAGAACGATTGCTTCGGGCCTCTCGAGTAAAGGACCACACGCTAAGCGTGCGACCGCAACAATGGGCGTTTTTCCACTTGACGACACGACCACAGATTTTTTTGAAGCAAAAATGTATTAAATAGTATGGCTCATTTTCCCACTAGACGACACGACCAAGACACGGCCCCCATACATACTAGATGACGAAAAGCCATGGTTGTGTCGTGACCGTGTCGTCTAATGGAAAAACGCCTAACTGAATAGAGACTGTCGGATCCTAAGAGCAGTTTATGTAGAAAATATTGATGGACTTATGTGGTTGAGAGCACGAAATTCCAAAGTCGTACCTACTCAATCTTATGTTAAATTTGGTGCCATATTGTAATTAACTCTTATTTCTCGTTATAGACAGTTTATATGCCATAAAAGCTTCCGAAAAAATAATAAAGTTAATTTAAATTTCAAGTCCTTTCATAAAACGTCACGAAAAAGATAAAATGATTCGAAACGTAAGGTCTGACTGAGCAAAGTTTATTAACTTCTTCTTTCCACCTTTACTTCGAAGGTACGAACTACGAAACATTGTTCTGGATAAATATTCTATCAATGTTCTATATTCTGACAAAGGATATTCTTGAACATCCGAGAAAATGATAGTTTTTATCTGTTTACGAAACACCGATTTTGGGTTTAGATAACAATAAAGTATCACGAGAGTTTCAGCAAATTTCCTAGCCACCGTTTCGGCTCTGTTTACGTTACTTTGTATATTTCATAGACAGCTATAACAAATCAAAAATTGTCGATCCAATATAATGAAATACTGTCGATAATAAAACTTTACAAAATCCAAACTTACAGTTTAAAATAAATCGATTAATTCTACAAGCAAGGGCCCACACTCGGTGAGATGAGAGAGTCTAATCGTTATAGTGGTGTAATGTATCACGAACACTATAATAAAACTGTCGGGCATCGCTTACGGTTCGATTACACTGGCTCGTTTATATCTTCATTTAGCCAAGTGGCTGCGAGCTGATTACCTGCGCCGGCGCACGCTGAGCCGGTTCTCCTCCCTCTCCCTACCTCCAACCGCCATCGATCGTGCAATCTCATGTTTTTTGCTCCTCTAGCCTGCACGAGGCATGGGATCCTGACTCTGATTATAACCGGACCGAACCTATTAAAAACTTAAATGGAAATCTACTCACGCTGTGCTTATTATGATCAATGGTTTTCTTTGTATTTTAAATGATTCTATTCATTTGTAATCATAATCAAAATATTTTATTTATTTACTTTTTTTATCTAACACAGCATCTAATTTACAGACATTCACATTTGCTACATGGTTATGCAAAGTGGAAAAGGTATTCAAGGCTTTTGTGGCCGAGGTAAGCTTTGCACAAAAATATTAAAATCGCGGTTTATTTCCCAAAGGGATAGCGATATCATAATATTATACGGTAGACCTTGCAAAAACATGTTCATGCCGCCTTTACACCTATGTTAGGGGATTTATGGTATAATCCGAAACGTGGCAGTCGGTAAAGATTAAGCTTTTTAATATGGTGCGCTTTTTATTCAGAGGCGTCACCCGGGAATGCTTGTTAGTGACTAATGACGGCAAATTGTCGCTGTCTCGCCAACAGACGTCCGAGAAGAATTCAAACGACCATCCCTAGCCTAAAATTAAATATTTATACAGACATGAAAATGCGCTTAATGCCGGCACTGGAGAGCTCTCGACATCGACATGCAGATCAATTTGGTAAAAAGATCGCACATTTTAGGTAGATAGAGCTTATGTATTTGATTTATTATGTGCGATTTATATTCTTGTTTTAAATGTATGACCGTAATTAATTGTATTAATATAATGTAGAAATGTTAAGTATTTTCTCCAATCTTACAAATGCATGACGCAAGATTAGATGTATGTATTCTCAAATTTTACTACACACACAAACTCTAACAAACTGATTAGCTAACTTTACTGGTTTCTACGAATGACCTAATATAGCTTAGAAAGATATACATTTCTCTAACCCAGTACGTAAATATCATCTTACAAATTTCTAAGAATAGAATCAAAGTAAACCAAACCCAGTGGCAGCCAATGTTATTCCAACTACATCGCCCGAAGTGCTATTCTAGGTCTTCCATAAACCCTAGCTGGATAGCATGTCTTACCCGAGCTACTATAAGTAACACGGTACCACTGTTAGGTCGACATGCACTAACTTTCCAAATCTCGGACACTTTGTTATCCCCGCTTGTCGTCTTGTTCTTTTTGTTAACTTCGCCAAAATTTATGATAAAAAATAACCGAGATTAGGGCAGAGGGTGTAACTTAGCTCTATTTATTTCTTTTTAAAGATTCATTGTCTCCAGTTATACCTAACTTTTAAATGATTACTTTACTGTTAATTCTATATTTCACATAATATTAGGAATTCTATTAGTAGCATAAATCCTTGTAAAGCTTAGTTTAGAAATGAATCATTTTCTGATATTTGTATACATGCATAGATTGTTGGGTATAACAATCTCCTCGGCTTTATTGCGTTACGATATTTTACTAGATTCTGAAAGTCATAGATTCAGTTAGCTTAAGAAATACAGAGTAGGTATAATAAAAGATTTACTATTTGCTCTTTCTTTGTAAGATATAAAATGTTCAATTTACGAGGCTATTTTACTTCAATTCTAGCTGATAGTCTATTGACTTAATTCCAGATTATAATAGTCTATTGATTTAATTCTAGGATCCATTAGCATATCTATAGTTTTATCTCATTATTATTTTTCAGATTAAAAGGTCATATTATTGTCATTTCGTGCTTAAACTCGTTGGGTAGGTGGAAAATGTAGAGTATTGACAAGCATAGAGTCGCGTGCATTGTTACCGCGATTTTCCATTTCCTAGAAATACTTCTATTATCCAACATGATATGGAAAATCAAGGTATTATTTATTTACTTACAAGTAATCTTTTTAACTAATAAATGAGAATCGAAATGGTACTGTAACTATAGTTCTAAGGTAATACTCTGTACAACATTTTTTTTTTTAAGTTTTACTCGTTAGCGCACAAAAGCAGTCGAATCAAAATTGCGATTTATTCACGATGGGTTCTAATGAATTAAGAACCGTTGATTAAACCGTTATTTAATACATCAAATGTGTTAAAACACATTTTATCATGAATTTATTAATTTTGACAGGCCTTTGAGAATCCGGCGGTTACCTTTTATAATGTTTGCTTATTCACTTCTAACCTTAATATAATATTATGTTTAACTGTCTAATACAAAACAATAACACTGCGTCTAAAGTCGCTCAAGCGTTTAACGTGACATTTGAAAACAAATGTAAACAAGTATGTAATTAATTAAAAATGTTTAAAATAGTTTTGTTATGACACGAATTAGTTAACTTTCTTTATACATCTCATTCCGATCAATTAGTTACGTTCCGAACGTTTTTTTTGGTCCACAAATGTCGGAAAATCCCTCGGGAAATTATTGTAATCCAGGCAAAAAAACGACCTTAGACGTTAAGTAAGTAAAGTATACTCGTAGCAGTTTAAATACTGTTTTATTGTTCAAAGAGGTTGTTTCGAGAGGTTGCCCACGAGTTGGGTCGACCCCGGGGTGGCTGAGACAAGGGTGTCCGTACACAAATAAGTCCAGGCTAAGCTTATCCGCCAAGTATGTTTTTACGTTGTATTTTAAGTAATAAAAACTAAGATGGATTCAAGATGGTTTCTTATTGTTTTTATTCTGAATAGTGTTACTAAAATTAAATATTTATGTACGTGATAGGTACATGGTTTTATTTCATCTACACTAATATTATAAAGAGGAAAACTTTGTTTGTTTGGTTGTAATGAATAGGCTCAAAAACTACTGGACCGATTTCAAAAACTCTTTCACCGTTAGAATCCTTATTGGACCTGGATGAACATAGGCTATAAGAATTTCCCGATATTCCCACGGGAGGGCGACCAACGGGAATTCTATATTTTTTACGAAAACCGCTATACATATGAAGCTGAAATCGGGCATATATGTTCATTGGGGACAGCGAGGGAGGACTAAAAACGGATTTCCCGAAATTCCCACGGGAAGGGGACAAACGGGAATTCATAGTTTTTACGAAAACCGCTATACATATGAAGCTGAAATCGGGCATATATGTTCATTGGGGACAGCGAGGGAGGACTAAAAACGGATTTCCCGAAATTCCCACGGGAAGGGGACAAACGGGAATTCATAGTTTTTACGAAAACCGCTATACATATGAAGCTGAAATTGGGCATATATGTTCATTAGGGACTGCGAGGAAACACTAGAACGGATTTCCCGAAATTCCCACGGGAAGGAGACCAACGGGAATTATTTATTTTTTACGAAAACGGTTAAACATGTGAATCTGAAGTTGAGCATATATGTTTATTTGGGACCCCGAGGAAGCACTGGGAACGGATTTCCCGAAATTCCCACGGGAAGGGGACAAACGTGAATTAATTTTTTACGACAACCGCGATAACATATAGGCTACTTTTTACACTTAACATATAGGCTACTTTTTATTTTTTCTGTAGTCCACGCGGACGGAGTCGCGGGCGTCCACTAGTAGTAGATATAGACTCTAAAGCCATGTCGTTGTAAAATTCATTTAAATCATGATTTAAATATAAGTAATATTTGTTTAATTAACATAATCATTATGAGCTTGAAAATCTAACGAATCAATTATTATTACTTTGTCTTTAAATTAGCCAATCTTAATCAGTTAATTTAATTTACATGTTTTATTTAACAAGAAACCTCAACAATAAGAGTCCATTAGCAAAAAATTAAGTAGTTACCAAAACTAATTGTTTGGAACAATTACCTGTACCTACCTAATTTTGTGACTCATACTTGTACATTCACATACAGTTACATTCAAACCGTGTGGGTTACCTACCATTATGTCGGACAATGAACCGATACTTTTAACAAATACCAACAGAATGCATGATAGGTATAAGAAAAAAATACTTTAACGTTTCAGTTAGATTATACGGGTATTATGCAAAATACTATAAGTATTTTGTATATTTATATTTAACTAATGTCTTAAATTAAGATGCCTATTCACCTAAATTAAAGTTTCCTAGGTAGTTACAGAGAAATAGGCCCAAAAAGTTTACTTCTCATCTAGTAGTTGGTAAACCACCTTATCTTATTATCACCGTACATGACGTGTATTATCACAGTGTTTGCATAATCAGTCATTAACGTAAGTAGGTATGAAGAACTTGACTCACCTCGATGATGGCGGACCCTGTGGTGTGACACGGGGCGACAGCACGGCTGCTCCTGGAAGGCGGTCCACGAGTCCGCCAGCGCGGCCGCCAGCAGCGTCGCCAGCAGCGTCGCCAGCGCGCCCCACACCGCCCCACCGACCCATCCATCGCCCATCCTGACCGGTCTTCACACACTCACGCCCTCATCGCAGAACAATAGTACAAACAAACGATTCCGGAAAACTTCAACAATGTTTATACTAGGCTCCTGTTCAATTCGAAAGTTCAACGGACTCCGGCGATTAATCACTGCGAGCCTGTTATCTCATATCGAGTTATAATCTGTTCGCGAGGGTTTACTTTGACTGATTTATTAGTCGACGAAGAAGTGTAGTCGCGATCGTCGTAACGTAAAGTCGGCGGGCGACCGGGCGAGCGTGCGCCGCCGGCATCGTACTCACGAATACTGACTGACTGGACTGACTGTCTGTACTGAACAAACGAACTCTGGCTGGAGTCGGCTGAACAACGCGATGCGAGTGCTCTCTCGAAGCTCGCTCTGCGCCGGCCTGTAAGCCTTAAAGCCCGACAAGGACGGCAAACGGCTCCTTCTCTGAAAGCTCCAAACGAATGAGATACCTTGCCCGCTCCACTCGTTTAAGGAAAAGTTAAAAAGTTTTGATAATTCCGTCGATCCGCTCCGTCGTATAGGGGACATACTGTGCGTTGACCCTCGCGACCGTTACGCACATATTGTAACAAAGGGGATGCTCTCTATAAAACGTAGTAAATTTACCTAATTTATGTTTTCGTTAGGATACGCACGAAAAACTTTTATGTTTGTTGGCACGCGAAAGGAAGTTAGCAGTTTATTTTCTCTTTGTATATGTTTATTAATAAGTGCCCTAGTGGTATGAGTCACGGCAGTGATGCTCGTAAATTAGGGACGGAATTCTAAACCAGTAATGTGGACATGGATGACACAATCTAGACTAATTTAGTTAATTTTGATGTAACGGCTGTCGGCGTAATAATTTGTCCATAATTTATAATTAATATTATCGTGGCGCAGATTTTATTTGATGTTTACTAATTAATTGTGCTGTTATGCTATTATGAATATTATTTAGTATGCAATAAAATAATAGTCCTAATCTTCATTAAATTTTACATCGTCTTGTTCGACTTGACGAAAAGTTTATATAAATTTATAATCTGCCTAAGGCAGTTTAGCTTTACTTCTTCTATCAAAGGGAAATTCACTTCACGACCGGTTTGATCTACAATGCTATTGAACTTAATAGCTGAGAGGTAGCGTATTCGATTCTTGGCAGGACGGAATTTTCAACAGTTATCATTCACGTATCTCACGATATTTCGAGGCTGAGCTTATTCCTTTGTTTTGTATCTATAGTAGAGACACTTTCCTTGTCTCTACTGTAGATACAAAACTAGTTTAAAAGTGGAAAATTATTAGTTAATTCTGTAAATATTGCATTACTTATTATGTCTTTCTGTAATTTTACAACTAGTCAACTGTGTTGTGTAACTTGTGAAGTACCCACCTAACAAGCAGCCTCTACCTACCCAACTATCGCAAATAAAGTGGTCAAACTATTCATTAACAAGTTTACAGACATCTTAATTTCGTTTGAAAGTTAGTTTTAAGTTCGTGATGAAGGGCAGCGCTGTTAACTTAGCGACTTGTCCGGGACTCGAACCCTTGACGCCGCCATCATTAACCGAATAATTTAATTACTCCAACGCTTCGCCGAAATCCAATCAATTACGAGCTAGCTTACCGATAAACTCAAGTTCAAAACCCTTACTAGTTAAACGTATAACCTAGCATATAACATAGAGAATAACCAAATAAGAGTTTTGGTTAAATTAAATTTTACAAAAATGCAGAGTCGAAGTCAACTGCATCCGTTTAAAAAAAAAAACGATTTAAACTAAATGAGATGAGGCAGCGGCGCGTTGAAAGGTATGGATGAAAAGTAGACATTTGTCAAAAAATCTACATCCAATAGAGTAAAGCATAAAAATAAGAGTATCAAAGTAAACAAAACAATACTTTTACGTCTTACCTACTTTCGAAGTAGATATGGCATTCATAAGATATCAACCGAGATAAGAATCTCAACGCGGCGGCCACTCGGCTCCATTCTCATCGCTTCTTCAAGTTTTTCAATAAAAACTTCCAACGGCATTCGATTTACATACGATATGGATTCATTTATCCTCCAAAAGCAAAACAGCAAAAAGGTTTTTGGCATCCATTACGTGAGGTCGCGGTCCTCTTTACTCCTCAAATGGCGCTAGCCACTTAAATTGTTACAGACCAAAATTTCGTGAGAAGTATAAACGTATACATTTATACAATAGAAACACGTTTTGTATTTCAAGAAACTCGTATACTTAATATAAAATGCTGCGAAGGTTTTTTGTAAGATGGTTAACTAAATAAATGAGAATTTTATAAGAATTACATTTCTTTTTTTCTACGATAATTTGCCCTTATACCACTGTTGGGCAAATACCACTGCTCCAGTCCAAGAGTTCACTAGTCTTACCTGCTTCTGCTTGTATATCCCTTGCAGGCACCTCTCTGGCCGCTCTCTACATGGCGATGTCAGAAAATACACAAAAGTTATATCTTGTAATTACAATATAGTTATGGAATACATCACATGTGTGAGAAATAGGTATGTATACAGTACTTCATTTCCAGTTCTTCACACATGCACCACAAAATAATAACCAGAAACCTATCGTAAACTTCCTCAGTACAGTACGTCTTATATTCATGTTATGCGAGTTGTAATAAACAGAAACACTATTCCATCCCGTTGTTACAAGGCTCGCTCGTTTTCGTGCAGCCGAGCTCAATAATTCGAACATAAAGCAAAATAACACGCACACGGTATCGTAAAACGTACGTTATAAAACGAGGATAAAGTATATATTGAATTTAAAGTCGTGCGGTTAATAGATTCAATTTGTTTTGAGACGGGCTCGAGCGGCGAAATGGGCATAATGGCGAACTGTAAACACTGCAACAATGATTCTGTCGGTCGCATTCAATGCAACTCTGCCGAATTTATTGCGAAAGTCGTGTATTGTGGCGCAAATTCTGTATTAGCTTTGCGGTTTAACACCCTTATTTAAACAAGGTGTAAAGTATAGCTTACAATGTAGAGATGGAACTAAAATTACCTGTAAGTTGAGAATCAGCAAATGCTTTACCTAATTTAGATCTAAAAGCTGACCTCCAAAATAAAATATGAATAAACTCTATTTGAACAACGTTAAGGTGGCCTTTACTAACCATAGTTAACTGGAGTACCTATTGCAATACTATTCTTACATTATGCGGTTGTGTAGACTTTATTGAACGAGTGAATAGAGAATCACAATTATGCAAATGGTATAATATTTTACATCCAATACCCAATTATTATAAATAGGCTTCAATAAAGTTAGTTTGAAATTGATCTCGCATCTACAGACGTAAGAAGTCGTTACTTCTTTAATAGTTAATCTCTATGCAAAGGTCATCGAACGTCGACTGTACATTGTAACTAACTTGTATCGCAGGTTTTGTTATAGTTTTGCGTATGCAGAATAATAAACGCACATTTTAAAACTTGCATTACCTACTTGATATTCTACTTTATTATATTGTTACGTAAAAAATGAAGAACTAAGGATCGCGCTATTTATGACCTCAAGAAATCAGAATATAATATTTATAGGTACAGTTTAGATTTTATGTGACTATCTTTATTTGGAAAACAAAATAAATACGTGAATTGAGATTATATTTTTCCATCTAAAGGAAGTAATCGCAAACGGCCACTAAATATGACCAACGCGAAGATGCTTTTGTGGTTTGAGTAATAATAAATTAGGCGAGCTAGCAAAAAATATTCTTGAAGACGATGACTTATTTGACGTAGCTATAATTACGTTACTCAGTTTAGTAGGTATTATTACCAATTTCCTGTCAGTTACCTACCATAGCTATTACCTACATACGTAATGTCATAATGTACTTTAAGTTTGTTGTTAATGTAGCCTATTTGTTAATGTATTAATAAACTTAAAGATATCAACAAGTTAGAAGCTTTTAAATATTACTAGCTGACGTACGAGTACGAGTATTCATGTCATTTAAAATTTATGTGAATAGATCGGTACCTATTTTCACAGCCATTTGAAAAGATCATGTTAAATCATTTATAATTCCTAGACACAACAAAATTGTATGTCCAGTGATATTAAGGCACAGCAGGGCGTTAAGTGGTTTGTTTGATTTCCTGTGCCATAACTCTACTTTACAGAATAGAAACATTTATTTATCTCTGATTATGAGTTGACTATCTCTACCTTATAAAAGCGGTAGGCTATGTCATAAATATGTTTTGGATACTTACGTTTTTCTTTCTCTTCTTTTGTCTACTCTACATGTAATTCTGCTATTATAAATAATTTATGAACATTGATGTACATTTGCTACATGGTACATTAGCTACATGGTACATGGTACATTTGCTACATGGTACAAATTGAATCTCTATGGACAAAATAATATAGTCTTAAAAGTACAAATGAATGTTAAATATACAAGTTTATAATAGTTATATAGATTCTAGTACCCGCGCCAATAGGTTGGTGCAATAGATAAAATTCGTTATTGTACTAGATACAGAAAAAGGATTTATGAGTACATTCTCTTGATTATTTGTCCGATTAAAGTAATACCATACTGACGTAAACCTTCTACCAGACTTAGGTGGAATACTTTAATGCCATGCATTCATTGAATTTACGATACTTGCTGCAATATTATCATTACGCAATTTTCAATAAAAAAGTCAAAGATAATTTATTACAATAATTCATACTTTGAGAGTACCTACCTAGCCAGAAATTGTCAAACATTTCGACAATGTTACTATAAAAACTTTTGTACAGCTCAGGAAGAGCTATCCCAAGATACAATATACGTAACATACATAGCTATTAGGTTGCGAGTACCATATTTTGAATTGTATTTTAACTCAGATTGATTTATCATAAATATCTGATGCATACATCTAAGATGATAATTGTTTTCTCTGTCGTTAAGGGGAATTAATCATAAAAGCTTACATAATTTAATATTTCGGAAATTACATTATCTTAGTCTTACGGACCCCTAAAAAGTCGATAAGTGGATAATTAATGAAGATTCCGTGAGGGCTCGAGCTCCGGCTGACTTTTCTGTCTCCTTAGGCCAAGGTCAAATGCTTCATTCTTTTGCCAAATGAGCTGAGATTTTTGCTAGTAAAGTTTTTTATACTACTCGCATAATAGGTGAGCTGTGCGTGACTGTCTTCGAATCGGTGCACGGTTGACTGCCTATCTAGCTGACTATATAATCAAATGGTTCTGTTGAAGACTAGAAGGCGCCCACGACTTTAGATTTTCCGTAATTCCCGTTCCCGTAAGAATTTTGGAAGATTGTTTCCTATCGAATGCTTACGTCATACAAATAACACACCCTCCTAATTTCAGGTCTTTCAGATCAGCGGTTTAAGCCTTGTATCATTCAGAACATAGGATTTTATATGTTAGATAGAATAGTTAATAGCAAAAAACAATCTTTATCATCGTACTTGGTATATTGGATAGATATCTCTAAAATCGATTTTACCAGAAATTTGATTTAACTAAACCTAGTTTAGTCTAAACTTTAGTCCTATTTCCTCGGCCTGTTCTTCACGATATTTTTTAAAATCCATCCATATTTTAATTAAACAGCCTATCCATCAATCCATAGAACGTATAAACCAAGTACAAATTATCAGCACAAAACTCACACATGCATAATAAGAGGATCCCGTTTTAAAATTCTCGGTAATCAGTTTAGAAATGAGAATAACGAAACGGCAGCGCATTCATTAACAAAGGCCCATTATTGCCGAACGCCATTCACTAGCAAACTGTAACGCACAACAATCGCTCCACGATCGCGACCATTTCGCTTTATTGTCGCCTTCGCTACTAAATTATAATGAAATTCGTTTCTTTCAATAGTGTCCTTCCTAATTAAACGATATTGTTTCAAAAAAGTTAGATCTCTTTGATCTTTAACCGGCTTCAAATAAATTTTCAATACATCGTGTGTGGTTTTTTTTGTAGCCCCAGATTAGTTTTTGGTACAAACTCAAGACTAGTGTGACTGATTATGCATAAATTAAATAATATCGGTACGTACGTACTTATGCAAGAATGGTTTGGGATGGTATTGTAGATTTAAATTAAGGGGGATCACCTTTCTCTGGACTGGACTTCTAAATGTGGAATTGTCTCACCATGGTTTTGAGCTAATAAACATAAATCTTATTATCCGCTGATTTATAAAATTATTAATAAAGAAATGGAAAAAATTCTTCACCCGAGTGGGAATCGAACCCACGACCACTGCAAACCGTGCCAGCCGCTCTAACCACTGAGCTACCGGGTCAATTACTCGGAGGACGAATTTTACCATCTCTTTTCTAAATTACATATTGGCAACGTTATTTTTCATCCCGATAGCTATACACTAGCCAAATCTCGGCAAACAAAGCTGAATCCCTCAGCACAATGTTTAAAGATGAAACGATCAACCATATCCTAACAGATTATATTAATGGAGAAGTGTTTTTATAAATTTATCTTAGTCAAGATATTATATATTATAAAATTATTAATAAAGAAATGGAAAAAAATCTTCACCCGTGTGGGAATCGAACCCACGATCACTGCAAACCGTGCCAGCCGCTCTAACCACTGAGCTACCGGGTCAATTACTCGGATGACGAATCCGCTGATTTGTTTGTTTCAAATTCACAAAAAAAATATTACGCGTGTAATTTATGTATCTTGCTCTCAAATTCTATGTGTACCTATAATACGGTTTGTGTAAGACCGATCTATAAAGGGTAGAATAACTTTTTCATTTTAGCCTAGGCTGTGAGGGATGATTCTCATTAGAGCGGGCCGTGCCCGGGGCAGGCCGTGTACGTCGCGTTACACATACATTTTCGTACCCCCGTGCAACAAACGTGTAGACGAGCATCGAGCGGGCCCGGACGGGACACGGATAATGCATGTGTAATATAAATTGCTTCATACAAAATGTATGTAACGTTTCTAATCCGTGCCCCGTCTGGGCCACGTACACGGCCCGCTTCGGGCACGGGTCGCTCTAATGAGAATGATCCCTAAGTGTGAGCTTTCATTTGGCGACAGATAGAGCGAGCTATTATGGAATATAAGGAATATCACTTATTGAGATTATGCGTGGGTACCACAAAGCAAACTTTCTCTTCTACGATTTTTTATATAGGTTAAGAGACTGAACTAACGTAAGGCTTCAAATACATACTTAATATCAACGAAAGTTAGTTTGAAAGTGCATTATACTTCACTCATCTCCACCGCGGAGTCTGCGGCTCAGACTGGTCGATGAATACAAACGCATACTCAACTTCATTAGCCCGACATAGACGCGGCCGAAGTTACGTTTAACAATATTTACATGACTAATGGGCTTCAATTTCGCCAGTTTTACATAAAAGTGCAATAGCGAGTGAACTTAGGCACACCGCACACCGAAGTGGTTCAATTTGCATGTTTTATGCGGCGGTGAGTGATGCGTCGGACACTGGCACGCGCGCTCTTTGAAATTTTTATACGCTATTCCGACAATCGTGTGTCCCATTTTATGAGGCTCTATGTCGTGTGATAGTCGATAGTTGTGTTGATTCGGTTTTTGACCGATAAAGTTTCCGATGCGATAAAGTAGAGATCGTTCGCCTTCATATAGTATATCTAATATTAACAGTTACATCTGTGGGAACGATTTTATCATAATTGTACCTATTATTTTTCTGCAGTGACGATTAAAGCATAGAAACTTTAATTTACTCTTTTATTGAGTTTTATTTGCTATACAACATTTTTTGACCAACTACTGAACCATAGGTTTAATTTTAATCTCATTTGTCGTTAAGATTTTGTCATATAATAATGACTAGAAACTTAAGCAGTAACTACTAATATCTACTTTACTTACTTACATATTCCTGAAAAAAGCTAAATACAACTACGTCTACTCGTTTTAGATCTGGAAGAAACCTTTTTATTTAGATTTATGTTAAGTAGCCATAGGAGTTTCTTTTCCCGACTACATAGTTGTCGATAAAAAGTGTCGGCCATTGTTTCGCGAGCCACAGAAAAAAATATTTGGCCGAACAAAGTGAGCATATGCGTCCAGCTCGTCGTTTTTTGCATAACAATACATTCTGTTATAACAGCACCTGACCCTAATATGTTGCGGTGTTGTGATTCGTGTTATTTTTGTTCTATATCGGAGTGTGTAATCGACGGGCTGTAAAACTACATCGATGTAAATCTAGATAGAGGGACAATGAAATCGGTCGAAATTTGATTTTCATACAAATTACGAGTATTGTAAGTTAAGGTAGCAAAATCAAAGCTGAAATGCACCAAAGTTTCAAGCCACATCTTTCACATTAATATGTATTTTACCTGAATAATAGACATTATAAAGTACAAACTGTACTTTTATCATTTAATGTTGTTCTATTTTAAACTGATTTCAATGAAAACAACCAACTTTAACAGTGGAAGCCATCGCGTGAATGCAGCACTAGCTAAATTGCATTGTACGTTTTATTGCGAGTGCGGATGACGGGACTCTCGCCGGAATTATTTACTATGTAACAGCACATGCACTTTATTCTACCCGCCGATTTTACCATTGAAACCTACTCTTTTATTTAGTTACAGAAAATTAAGTACATTGTTGCGTAAAATATTGAGATACTACGTTTTAAGTGGAGATATAATCTCTCATGTGACTCAAGCCTAACACTATGTTAGGCACCCAACCTACAATATATTGTATGCTCTTAACTTTAATCATATTTATAGTGGGATTAGTACCTACCTCATGCTGTAAATTACCTAATAAAACAAAATACACCATAATAATACTTATTTGTCTGTTTCTACTAATTAGAAAGACCCACTCCATAATGCAAGTACTTTAATATAATATAACGTTTGGATGATAATGCAAAATGAATAATACAAGCATAATAAGCAGAGTTGCCCTGAGGGTCTAAGGTGGTGTAATTTATTCAAGACTCGCTCATATTAATAGGTAAGGTTAGCGACTGACCCGCGCTGGCTAGGGTTGTTTCAGTTTTCCATCAATACTGTTTTATTATGAGCAGAGAATTATAAAGGCAGACTTAACTGACGCCAACGAAGATCCTTACAAATGTGCAATAATAAATCGGCTGATATAAATACTAGATTGATTTGATACAAGATAGGTTTAATACAAGACTGAGGTTTTTCTATGTAAAGAATGGTAGTGTAGATCACTCAGTGTTGTTAATTTATAGTTGGATAAAAAAATACTGAAGAATCACGCATTCGGAAGTGTAAACAATGATGGTTTAGCTGTATGCATAAAATAGCTTTTGTGCTTTTATAAAATAGTTATGAAATTTTTTATTTACTAAGTGTAGGAATATGGGAACTACCCGCCATCACTATTAGAATATAGATTAGACCCAAAAGTTATTTAGTTAAAGTGGACTTGAATGAAGAAACGTTTTAATACGTCTACCTAGTATAAGATGAGCTCTATATTCACTACTGTGAACAAGATAAGCAATTACCATAGAATAATAAGTCCCAGAACCCGTGATCACGCACATTTTTGAAGCAACTTTTAGTCGGTCAAATTGACCTAGTTGAATTTTATTTCTCCCTTTATGAGTCACATTCAGCTTATTTTTGGGCATATAGGCAATTTTTACAACCTAATTAACATATTAAAACTCTAAAAAGTGATAATATTTCTCGATTTGGCAACAATTTTCGGTGCCGAAGATGCGGGTATTTGCCTCGTGGTTTGCTTCACTACTTGGCATACATTTGTGATTGATGACTCCTTCTGGAGACTTTTTATTCTATGGCTATTACAAATCTTGCATTTTAATTATTACCGTTCAAAAGCTAACCATACTGTACCATATACAAGAGTTTACAGTTTTTCTAGCTAGATACCAACCATTTTCAAGTTCAGTTCAGTTTTATTAATTCAATAAAATTTGTTAATAACAAACAGCGCAACTATTATTGAGATTACTACTACTTACAGATTACGATTTTATGATATTTATTATGAATATCTATCATGTTTTTTGATGACATAATTACAACGAATTAAATGGAATTGTATAAGGCGTTACAATTCGGAAGTTCAAACATTCACTATGGGTACAATTTCGCCTGTTTTGTTATGCATAACTGTTTTATAAATGAAATTGTATTAGGCGTACCCTCCACTGAACCTCGGATATAATAATAATAATATATTTAGTGGTTTACTAATTTCTATAATCCTGAGGATGCCACGGTTGTTGGCGAAACATATGTAAATTATTTATCCAGTTTTTTATTTCGGAATAGTGCAATGTATTGTCTTGCATGCTAGGTGATCGGGTCTGGTTTCTCGTGGCGATTGTAGTTAGTGCAAGTGCCTGTTTTCGCAGTTATGAGTTATCAGATCCGAGGGTCAGTGGAGGGTGTAAGGCCCGGTGGTGGGCGCACCCATAGTGAATAATTACAACGGCTAGTTAGGCTATTTCTATAACTCACAGATTCCATTGTGAATGCGGATAATAATTAAAGTCGGGCACTGCAACAAAAGCCGCGATGCACTCGGAATACGAGCCCGCAATGTCCTAATAATATATTGTATTGTACCGATACAATGATTCTGCCGACAACGGCGTAATGGCGACAAAATAAACAAAATCGAAATCGGACTGCAATCGCGTGCCATTGTCCACGGGCTGATAAAGGTAGGTAAAAACGAGAGTTGAAACTTAAGGCAATTTTAGATAACGGCCTAGTATAAACTAAATTTCAATTATAGCTTGAATTGGACAGGCAATTTATTACTTACTAGCTGTTGCCTGCGACTTTATTAGCCTTCTCCGTACTGAGTACGGAGTAAATAAAGCATGAAGAGGTAACAAACAAACAAACAAATTTACTTTTGCATTTATGATTATAATTATAACTACGTTCGTAGCACGTAGCATAGCGTAGTCTAGTTGCTACGCGAGATGCTACGAAAATATGTAATCTTGGTTGAATTTTTTACTATACTTCCGTAGATAACAAATATTTCGTACTATTATTGTGCACCTGGGTCACCTATTTCTCGGCTGGCACCTTTTTGCGACTAGGTGTCTATCAGGTATGTCCCACGAAGAAGCAATTTCCTCGCGTCGCGCGTCGTGGGCGGGAATAAGCCGAGCGTCCCTGTCGTGGCCGTGTGCGCACTGTCGGCGGTTTTCCTTTATGTTATGTAATGCTAGTAAGTACTATAGAAAGAAAGAAATAAAATATTTTTTTCGAGGATAAAATTGGTTATATTCCGGGGCGTTCTTTTAAACGATAAGCAACTTGTCACTAGTCATTTACATCTGTAATCGCTATGCTAAACGTAGCTGTGGTGTGGGTGGTCCTTTACGATCCTGCAGTTCTATTTACCCCATTTCGGGAACACAGCCATGCAAATATCACTAGTACTCTCATTTTGTCATCTATATCTAACCAAATACAGCATCAATGTAGTGGCAGGAATAGGTAAGAGAACAATTAAGAAATTTGTAAAAAGACAATACGGTTACAAGTATAGTGCACAATACCCTTCCCTCTATAGGTATCGCAAATAAACTTTAGATACACAAATAAGTAATGAAAATTTATAAAAATTTCATCCGCGTGGACTGCAGAAAAAATTAAAATTTCGAATTTCCCGGGATAAAAAGCCTATACAGGTTATGTTAAGTGAGACCTGTCAGAACATATTACTGAAAGCTGCATCGAAATCGGTTCAGCCGTTTCTGAGATGCACAAACATCGGTCTGTAACCATTTTATTATATTTATGTATATTTATTATACAGGTGATTTTTGGTCGTCAACGTTCCCGAAAACTACGGAATCTCCTCATCATCACGATCATTTTTCTCCATGGAAGCATACCTGGGAAGTGTCTGGTTTCCAAAATATTAGGGTCCAAAGTTGAGTAAATAGACTGCGTTTTTCTGCATAAATGCACATAGACGCGCGTAGCAGGATTTTTTCACGAAAAATAATTAATATCTGTCTATAAAAAAACTAACATAAACACCAGACACTATAAATTTCGCACGATCAAGGAATTTAAAAAAAAAAATTCAAAAAAAAAAAAAACCTAGCATTTTTTTTGGCATAAACTTACTTTATTTCATGTATAGAATACGTACCCTTCGTTAAAGGTGGCCACAAAAAAACATCCTGTATGTATATAATTATTCAAAATAATTTTCATTAACCGACGTTCTTGGACCAAAGCCCATTCAAAGATGTCCTGTCTTCCTTTACAACAATGATAAATAATTTACTAGATTAGATAGACTTATCGTCAATAAGATTTCGTAAAACTTTTCCGGCTCGGATAAATACAGAGGGGATAAATGAAGATTGAGCAAATGTCACTGATTGAGTCACATGTTTCATCACACGCGTCTGCACAAACAAGCCGTCGACTTGCCGACTTTCCAGTTAAATCTGGAAAAATCCAGTTAGACTTGACATTAAAGTTTTAACTATTCTATTTACTACTAGTACTTCCTGGGCTGATGCGAGGCTTCACTAGAATACATCTGCTGCATCTCCTTCCCACCATATCGCAAGTGGCGACTAATGAACTCGGGCATACTCTCAAGCTAGCAACTTTTCAGAGACTTTACTAGAATACATCAGCTGCATCCTCTTCCGTCCATGTCGTAAGAGGTGACTCGGGCGTTCTCTCAGGCGATAAGTTAAACTCATCGCAAAATAAGAGGTCCATTTACCGCAGCGCTAGCATCTTTGCAATCTGCACACTGTTTCGTACATTTTTATTTAGTTTGTGAATAATCCGCCGGACTACTTATACTGTGATTGGTTTAGTAACTTGTCACTGATAATTTACATCTATCCCTTCTATGCTAAGCGTGGCTCTAGAATCTCCTTTATGATCCTGCATTTCTGGCTACCCTATTTCGGGAATACAGCCGTGTCTATATGTATGTATTAGATACTAGTACTGCCCTTACCAGAGCTTTATTAAGCTTTTAGATCTTACTGCATACGCTCAGTAGCCGTCACTGATGTATATTATTTTCTACCCTATCCATCATGTATAGGGCTGGTAATTGTATGCTCGTGGTCCGTCTATGCGGTCCCATAACATTCCCAAAAGGCCGAATCATCGTTTTGCGGTTCGAGGAAAAAATGTCGCAGGGATCGAAATTATGTCGTAATATTATTGGTATCACATTTGATGTCAGCATCATCGATATTCTCTGAACCGAGGAGGGTAAGATGTCGAATATTGTTATTATTTTTTAGAACTAACCTTTTTAGTCAACTAATGTTTTCAGACCGAGTTGTATGTGAAAAAAGTAACATTTCCACCTTTCTTCACCCCAATCGAGTGATAAAATCCTATAGACAGGTACAAACTTTCACACTTGTTTTACTTCTCAGTTCTATTTACTCCTAAATCCAGCATCATAATATAGCGAGGACTCCAAATCCAGGGCCTTCCAAGTTTGATTACACTTCCCCCTGAGTGCGGCCCTGCGTACTTGTATCGTAAATGTTTACTGTAGATTAGACTCAGCTCTGAGTTCGGCACTTGTCTAGTTTTAAGAAAATGTGAGTTTATTGACCCCAACTTTATAGTTTGCAATAAAATACAAATGCTAAACTTTTACGAAGAACTTTTTTCTTATTAGTGCGGTATTTTAATCGATAATTTAATGGAAGAAAGACGATTAAAATTTTTATTCATAAGATTACAACCTGGGACGTACGAGTATCTCGATAAAAAAAAAACCTTCTTCCAAAGTCAAAAAATAGGCACTGACGACGACTGCAGTAAATATTAGCCAATCGACACTAAATCGCTTTGGTCCTACACAATGGAGCTTTAAAACTGCATTAAACGACTATTTCATTCGATTAATATAAAATATTATCACAAAGGGCAAGGTGCTTTTAAATATACTGCCGTCCTTGCCCGAGTTTCTAGTAGAATGAGCGTGAACCGTGGGCATGTGCTCATTAGGCATCGCTCACTGACTCAATGGGCGCGCGAACAGGCAGACGCTTACGGCTGAGCTGGTAGCACCCTTTATTCCAGGATCTACGTTACTATGTAAGCTAGACCTAACGAGATTGGACGCTATATTTGGCTCCTATAGGTATTACATTAGGTATTTGCCGAAAATTTTGGGATTTTCCATATAGAAAATTAACATTTGTATAAAACTTTATGATAATCCTTAATAAAAAGTTTGAAAGTTATATCTATGGCTAAAGCGCTAAAGTTAAATTATCTGTGGAATTATGACATATTTTGACTTTTGTACTTCATAATGACATTTAGAAATGCAACTTTTAGAGCGTTTTAGAGCAATTTATAGTATTTTACAAGATTTTTGATAACATTACTCTTATATTTATAATTTATATTAATTGTTGTTTCCTAAAACATATTTTTAGCTTTTTTTACACTGTTATTACGAAACAATAGTAAATCATGTTCGAGGAGGATGAAGATGAATTCATTGGAACACTGTATGATAAGGGTCACTGGGAATGGAATTACAAAACTGAGGAATTAGTATTCAAAAGGTATTTAATTGGCCATGTGCTGATTCGAAGCTACAATGACATAAAATTAACTAAATTCTTAGGCCTACACATAGACAATAATTTAAACTGGAAAGCACATGTGGAAAAGGTTACCTCTAAGGTTAATTCATTCTCTTATGCGCTACGCTTACTTTCGAAAGTGGTAAACCAACCCACTGTACTTATGGCCTATCATGCACATGCTGCCTCTTGTCTGAGGTATGGTATAATCTTTTGGGGTAACTCGACCCATAAAGATATGGCATTCAAAGCGCAGAAGAGATGCATTAGAGCTATTGTCAATATTAAGCAAACTGAGAGTTGTCAGCCACACTTTAAAAGATTGAAAATATTAACTGTTCCATGCATGTACATATATGACATTGCTCTATATGTTAAAGTTAATATTGATAAATTTGAAAAACTGAGGGGAAAACGTAATGATTGCAAAATTTGTATGCCATTATGCAAAACAGTTTTCTATAATAAAAGCGTATTTGGCATGGCTCCTAGAGTATATAATAAATGTGACATATGCAGGACTGATGACATTAATATATTTAAAAATAAACTTTACAAGCTTTTGGTTGGTGGTGCCTACTATTCGATTGAGGAATTTTTAAATGCTAAATTGGCAAAAACTATATAATTGTAAAATTGTTGACATTTAACTTATTATTACTATTTTATTTTATTATTAATGTGACATTTATTACTACTTGAATTAAAAAAAGAAGCCTATATATATATGCTAGTGTATCTGTATTGTGTGTGTGATGCTAGACTTATAACATTAACCAATTAATAACTTTTAGCTTTATCTATTAAACTTTATCTTTGTGTAACTAACATAACTAACATTTGCATGCCAATGACTGGCAAATATGCAGGAGCAAATTTTTCTATTACACTATCACCATTATGTACCCATATTTATGCAAATAAATGATCTGAATCTGAATCTGAATACACTTACAATAATATGGTAGATGCATCTCTACCATCGAATATGATAATTTTTTCTGGCAGCCGAAACAGAACCGTTGCCAGTTTGATATACTTATGATATATATACTTACTCATGATATACTTACAGCAGAAATCCGTGGTGTGCTGTAATAAGCCTGTTTAATTACTACACCGTAAAATAATTATTGTTTTGTACAGTGCTTCTGCAATAGTGCATGCCAGCTGAAAAACTTGCCAGTATATAGGGCTAGCCTTTTAATTCAGGGCCTGCTATGCTTTATGTAGTGTATATCGCCCTTGTACATGTGTTTTTTGCTGTAGTACAATAAAGAATTTTATCTATCTATCTATCTATAGCTGTGTATATCTATAATTATCCTACCTTCTGATGTAGGTAGTTTAATGATGATGTATCATAGTTTAAAAAATATGTATGATTAATAGGTTATTTAACACTCTATAGTTTAGCAGGTGCTAGAATGTAAAATCTGTACTATAGGCCCCTTATTACCTAACTAGCAAATGCAAATCGATAGCGAAAATTGTACAAAAATCGCTGATTGCTTGTCAAATTCGTATTACGTAGAATGACTTTCCATAGAACTTTGACATTTCAAGGCGAATATGTACAATTTTCTCTATTGCTTTGTTTCGGCTTTGCTATTGCTTTTACGTAATCAGGGGGCCGGACTTTTTAAACTGACTTCAGCTAATGGATCAATTAATATTACGTCTAAACTAAATATTAGATATATTAATTATTTATTTACTTTAGTCACGTAAAACCTGATGAAGAGCCTATATCTGCCACAGCAGTAAGCGCTGTAGAGTTCAAAGAAATGGATCTGATAGAGCAGGTATAGTGACTATTTTGATAAACCGATCGTTATACCAACCAACCTTACCTACCTACTTTTACCGTATTATTTTAGTTCGTTAATAATTTATGTAAAGTTTGCTCGAATGTGATATTTCATTTTATGAATTGTACGAATACGCTGTTGATACATAAGTAAATTTTTAAACAAAAACACTTTAAATATTTTTAAACGTAAGTTGGTGTCGTCTTATTTACGTCTTGGAATTGAACAAGTAATTTTTATGCCGTGATTAACAATTAGTGACACGAATACATAATAGGTTTAATTTCTTTATATTTCAGCAACGCTTCCGCAAACGGTATCAGAGAAAGACAAGTGATGATGACGTAGTTACATTACAGGTACATATGTACATACATACATACACGGCTATGTACCCGGAATGGGGTGTCCAGACCGGCGGGACCACAGAGTTGGCACGTTTAACATAGCGAGGCCAGCCCCCGTATTGACATTATCTTTTTTGACAGTTCATAGTCATGATCACTCATTAAAACTTATTGAACTGGAAGTGGCATGTATGTGTGTGTTGTCAAAATTTTCTTCAGATAAGGCATTATGCCACTTCCAGTCGTTGAGTTTCAATTGAGTGATGATCACTATGAACTGTCAAAAAAGATAGCCAATAGGCCTGCAGATCTTATTGGTCAGTGACGATTTGCTCATTGACCGGCGGTCTAACGACATGCAGAGAAGTAGATGCAGCTGATGTTTTCCAGTGAATGCCCAAATTATCACAGGACATTAAAAATAAATAAACTACTTTTATAAATTTTATCCGATTTGTTAACATCTTCGTCTTGGTAGCTGTTAAGTAAAGCTAGATTGTTTTTCTTTACTTTTTTCTTTTGCAGATTTTTTCATGAATGCTGAATCGAATTACAAACCTATAGGCAACAGGGTAGGTATTGTATTGTTTTATTTTATTTTTATAAATAAAATTGTAATTGCAAACTGAAAACTGAAAACTTCCATCTCACACAGCTTATTTTAACTATTTATGGGTCAAAATCAGAGAGATTTTGGGTTTTGAAATATCTGAGATTTTGTTTTCTAAAAGATTTGCCATCATCTTTTTTTTCTGTCTATACTTTTGAGAATTTTTTCTCCACAACTTTCTTTGTTTCCTCTTCTGTCTTTCAGTCATATCACTATCAGTCTTAACTTTATTTTCAACCTTCTTTCTTTGGTAATATTCCCTATCTTTCAGTCTCTTAATCTCCCTTTGTTCAGGTGTCATTTTATATAAAACTTGCGTCTCCTTGCATTAGCCTTTTCGCGATGTTTTTTTAAGCTATACTGTCCTGTTAATCGTTTATTTGACTTCTTTTTCTCTTTATTTTTATCATTTTCCATGTTACCCGTTCTAAATGGTTCGCTAAAACAAAAATATTGCATTGTTATATGTTTTTAAAAGCATTACACCGTCATTTTGCCCGAAAATTGTCATTTCAGGAACGCATGTATCATTTCAGGAACGCTTGCGTCATTTCGAGGACGCCCATAATATACGAGAACGTTTCAGAAATGACCGTTCCCGAAATGACTATTTGATGATTACTTTCATATTATGCTTCACGCCGTCATATTAGATATTGGATTTAGAGGTTAGGAACACGTGAGCTGTAATATTTATAAGAATTTAGCAAAAAGTATGCAAATTGTTGAAAAACTAATCACCAAACAGTGTTCCCGTAGTGACAGGGAATTAAAGCACGCTTCCCACATATGAAATTAAAAGGTTTACCAACAAAATCAATTATTTTTTTCGTAATCACGAGACGCGTCTTTTCCTTTGACTAGTGAACTTCACACTGTTGCTCGCTAACGCCACATAACGCGTTTTGTTTTAATTACATCGACCGATATCCACCGCGTTCACTGAATGATTTAATAAACGTCAGACAGCATTTGAATAGTCAAAATATGACGAAATTAAATTGTTGTTCATTTAATTTATACGTATATTCGTAATTAAATGATTTTCAAAGTTTTTATACTTTTACTAAGCGTTTTGATCACCTACATAATAACATAACATCTGATGATGGAATCTCTAAGGAACCTAGGGATATCCTCAAATATAAAGGGCACGAGTAGTCCGTTTTTCGATTTTTATAGAGAATTTTGGTCAGCTACACATAATATAAAGGAAACGAGGGCCTGATGATGGAGCCGCCGAAAAACAGATAGTGGAACTTTTTAGTAACAAAATCCTCCTATGGCAAGGGGAGGCCTACATCCAGTAGTGGACTGCAACAGGCTTATGAAGATGAAGATAGTTGTGTTAAGTCGTGAAATTATATGTTGCATTAAGCGGTCGGAGGTCATCATTATCATCATCATCATCATATTGTCAGACGTAAAGTTTCGAAGCCTAGTCCTTTTTCTCTTTTGTCATGTGGCCTATTTAATCATTTGCTGGCATATAAATCTGACAATATTAAGCCTCCTAAACTTCGTACACGGCTTAACGCAATATATATTTGCCCTTTAGTAAAATTTTACTTTAGTAAGCTCGAGTTTTGGGAGGAAGTCGGTTTTTCGTTTTAAAAAAAAATATTACCTTCAAAAATACTTACCTAAATCAAATTATTCCTACCTAATCACAACATTCGTATAAAAAATCATCATCAAATCTGGCGAAATTTATAGTGTCTAGTGTTTATGTTAGTTTTTTTATAGACAGATATTAATTATTTCTCGTGAGAAAATCTTGCTACGCGCGTCTATGTGCATTTATGCAGAAAAACGCAGTCTATTTACTCAACTTTGGACCCTAATATTTTGGAAACCAGACACTTCCCAGGTATGCTTCCATGGAGAAAAATGATCGTGATGATGAGGAGATTCCGTAGTTTTCGGGAACGTTGACGACCAAAAATCAGCCTGTATTATAATTACTGATATAATGTTTTAAAGTAAGTAGGTATTCAGAATTAAAGTGAAGTAAGCTATTACAATTATATTTGTATAACAATGGGATTGAGGACTTCTTAATGTGTGCTTATAACGTTAGGCTAATATATTAGAGCAGTCCCCCGACGCGACAAAATTTAATCAAAAATGTCATACGTACGGTCAACAGCCAATGGCCAAGATAACCATTTGCAGTTCAAAATTAGCAGTTTAGCCTCCGACATAAGGGTGGCACAAAGTCCCGAGTCTGCCATGCTTTAGTTGGTACTTACGTAGTGTTAAAAGTAATATTTTGCTTCTTATAGGGTTTAGCATTTTAAACCTTTTGTCATAATAATTGCGTACTTTTTTTGGGTCGGGGATTTTTTTATTTTTAATTTAATATTAAGAAAATCTTTGTCAGAAGCATGATTCTCACCTCTCTGATTTTGACCCTTATATATAGTAGGTACCTATACTGTTCTTTATTTCCTTGAAAAATACTTTCGAAAGAACGTTTTCATCTTACAGGATATAAAAGATGTGGTGCTTTTCACAACTCCGGCCAAAGTCCTCACTCCGAGTATAGTGAAACTAATACACGCACCAATGACGGACCGGTTCATGCGGGCTTTGATACTGTATTGCCAGTATTTTTTACAGGTCCGTATTCTTGTAATTTTGAATATAAAATTATATTTTTTTACGATTTGCCTGACCTGACATATACCTAAATTCGAAGAATGAAGAATAATGTAAACAATTTTTGCAATAATCATAAATGGTATCTTAACTAGATAACAGAAACAATGCAGTCCCGTATACAAGAACAGCAAAGTAAGGTGCGGACAGATCAAAGCGATGCCACGGAGAAAGTGTTCATCGAAAACTTAGAGGACCTCCGCCTCCTTGTTGGAAAAGAATACTGTAGCATTTTAATGGGTGTGTATTTCTGAAGACTGCAGACAATATAAAAATTAAAAAAACATGTCTCTACATCGTATATTTTTCATAGAAACCTTCCAATATTAGAAGGTTTCTATGTTTGCTAGTGTCAAGATATACTTACCAATCGCAATGCTTGTTACAATTTATATTTCCAGAATGAACGCCTTCTAAAGTAAGAGCCTAATTTAGGAGTAGGTAAATAATTCATTCATTTCATATTCACAGTCTTTATTGTACACACGCATAGATAAAAAAAACAACCACAATTTAAAAAATATTGTACAGATGCGAGCTAATCTCTATAAGAGATCTCTTCCAGTTTACCAAAACAATTAAAAAAGACACATCATCGAAGAGGTAAAACACATGTGCATAAAAAAAGACAAAAACTAAAAATATACAAATTCTATGTACAAATAAATCACCTGTCTAATGTACTGTACAGGTGCTGGTGATTATAGAAGGTTTCATCATTTGGGTCCGTCGAAGAAACAGCGGTCGTCCATCATAAAGGACGCAATTCTCTTTGAGACATTCTTAAGGTTTTGTGTGCAGATCGTATGGCGAGTGCTTTCCAGGAAATCGTTGAATTTAATCCGTAAGTACAAGACAAGTTACAATCCTTTAACGTATTGTAAGCAGGGTCTAATAGATATCGGTAGGTATATGCTGCGTGCGACGTGCTGCTATTATACTGCTTTAATTTCCAAATTAGGCTCGAATTTTACATTGAAATTTTGTACAGCGAGATCACCGGCAGATCACAGATAAAAATACTTACCCGTATTTGGCCGAAGTAGACAAAGCACATACTTACAATTTTTTTTTTTTCAGAACTGGAAATTCATAGAATTTTTAAAACCGATCATTTCAACGTCGTCGAGCGCAAGTTACTAAACAATCGCGAGGATAACATATTAGGGAAGGAGAGAAATATTCTTTTAGGCACATGCGCCCCTAGAGACCTGAAGCTGAAGGCCAGGTCACCACTCCTACACGAGGTGACGTGTGATCGACCAATAGACTACAGATTATTCGGCCTTGGAGTTGTACAATATGACTTGTATAGTATCGTTTCTATATAATCTTCTGTTATCTTTCTTATTTGTTACCTGCAGTATGTTTTGTTTTAATCTTTTGACGTCGGTAGGTCAAACATTGATATCTACCTATCAAATTCACTGACAATATAAACCAACGAATGTGATTTGTGGATATCACACCTTTGTGGTTGCCACTGAATGGTCCGTGCTGGCAACGTAACATAGCACATCTCTGGTGGCAAGACAGGCATGGATTTGATATCTTCTTTTTTTAGTATTTTACATAGATATTCTAATTCAGTTTAACAGAACGCGGCTTGTACATGGAGAACGCGTTAATAGCACCCGAAGCAGAGCTGTTGAACCTGGGGGTCTCGGTGGGTATCCTCGGCCACCCGCGACATCTGTACGACATCATGCTGAAGGCACTGCCCTGCTCGGCTCTAACGAATTCCATCTGCTCCACTCACAAGTACCTAATAATGATAGTAGTACTAGCTGTTGCCCGCAACATCGTCCGCATACAGAAGGCCTTCCTTCTCCATATTCCCAACTATATCTTAGCAAAATTTCAAGAAGATTGCTTGAGTAGATAAAGTGTGAAGAGGTACCTAAAAACAAACTTACTTGCGGATTTATAATATTAGTTAGAAAAATACCTATGGTCGCAAACGTGATCGTAACTGCCTTGAATAGAACGTAGGACTTAAATTCCTTTAGTTTTCTTAGTTATTATCTGAAATAAGATTATCAGTACGTTCAGCCAGTCCACGACTTCCTCCGCGTGAGGGGGCATGGCAACCGTCCGAAGCCGGGGAGGGTTGCTAAATAGCTTATAGCCTTCCTCAATTAATGGGCTAACACTGAAAGAATTCAAATTGGACCAGTAGTTCTTGAGATTAGCGCGTTCAAACAAACAAACTCTTCAGCTTTATATTAGTATTAGATTTGTTATGTTGTTAGGTACAAGGCATGTTTCAACAAAATTGTACGGAATGATACATCAAAATAATGATGTTATATTTTTAGACATGATCCTTTGGAAAGCGAGATACAGGCGCAAGGACCATCGGCAGTCAGTCACAGCAAAAGAATATCATTATCTCAAAAGATATCGAAGAGCTCAATGTCCAAGAAGAGTGGACTTGTCTTACCTAACAGACCGTCATATAGTGATATCGTTTTACCCCCAAAACAAGTACAGTTGGATAAGTGAGTTTTTATATTTAATTGTATCAGGCGCTACTATTCGGAAGTTCAAATTTCCATCAAGGGTACGCACAACACCGAGCCCTACACCCTCCGCCGATTCTCGGATCTGCCGACTCATGATCACGAACATGATCAGGATTCCTGAAAATGTCACGGGTGTTGGTGTAACATATATCGATTAACATTATTAATTGGTTTTCGGATGAATGGCTATGTATGCATGCATGCTGGGTGCTTGGATCTAGGTTCTCGTTGCGACTGTAGTAGTTTTGTGTTCATGATCATGAGCCCGTTGGTGGGCGTACCCTTGATGGAAAAGTAAGTTTTATTTACGTAACTTCTTCGGGGTGCTTAGACAATGTACCATTGTTAAACATTGACGTTCGTTATCATAAAACTCCCACCAATAGTGGATTGGATAGACTTCGTCACGTGATATAACAAACACACGAATACGAAAGATTTTCCTTGGGACTTGAGGCAGACGTTTAGATGACGAACGTCTGTCGATTCGATCGAGATATAATATCACTTTGTCTAAGTTCTTGCTTATGTCAGCTAGTAGTAGCATAATGTTCTTTTTGCAAAATATACGCAAAATGTACCATTCTCACAATCCACTTTTCTCAAAATGTATCAATCTACGGTAAAATACCCAATACAAGAGGATTTTGGTATTTCTTAACCTACCTTACAAAATACATTTCAGAGTTCGTGAATCGGCTTTTCCATCGAACATATTACCTGGTGTTCCCTGCAATGAAGTGCAACTACAGAAATGGATGCGCCGAGCTCTCGCTGCTACAAAGAAACAAGTAAGGACGAAACCTGTACAACCGAGATCTTAAAATTGCAATAACTTGTACTGAAAATCGGAAATATCTATTTTTACTGTATCTATTGTGTTGTTGATCTTATCTTATTGTGCCTTAATATTTTTTTGAGATTAATATGAATATACAATAAGTATCCTTTTTTTGTAAAAAAAAAATCTTTTTTTTTATTACCTTGCATTACCGAAATACTTCAAATATAGTACCTTAAAGTATATTCAGAGTGATAATGAAATATAGAAATGAATGACCTATCAAGAGTTTTATTCAAAAAACACAGACAGCTAATGCTTATAGTAAAAGATTACAATAAACGTGCTAAAAATAGAGTAGTAATATTTAATTAGAGAATCCCCATGAGCTGATGAGGCTTCACTGCTGCGCACGCCCGTGAGGCTGGAGCAGCTTCATCAGCCGGGCCTGCCATCTCTTGCGTTGAGTTTCACTGCACCTTCTGGAGTTTTCAGGAATATCAGGAAAGTTTGGTGGAAAATGGAACCTGAAAAAATACATTACAAAATGCGTATTTAGGTACCATTAGGTTAGAAACGGAGGATTTAATTTTTCCAAGATATCGTAAATCTTATAAAGTGATAACTAGGGATCCGCCCAGGCTTTGCACAGGTGTAATGCCCTTTCACGTGGACACAGTCTTTATAGAAAAGTGTTGCTTTTAGACTTTTTCATACAATTTTTTAAATTTTTCTCTCCGTAAGAACCATCCTTGTATTTCAACGAATACGCTAAAAAATGAATTAGCGAAATCGGTCTAGCTGTTCTCGAGATCCGCGCTTAGCAACATAATTAGCGATTCATTTATATATTATAGAAGATATAATATAAAGGAAATTCAAAGTTATTATTACGGTTTAGAATCCTTGTCTGGAAGTTCTATATCAGGATACATCTTCCGCAATCCAATCTTACTTTTAGCGCTCATTGAAGTAACCACTCTACTTGTAGTGGACACAGCTGATCTAAAATTTGCAGAAATATAATAACGGGTCCGTAACCAAAGTCCGATTTACAAACTTTCGAATAGAATGATTGCGAAAAAATAATTATCGAAATATTCTAACCCCAACAGGTTTCGAATCTAGTACTTAGAGCGAATCATTATGCATCGACGAACTTTTCTCCGAAAATATTTTCTGTCGAATAATATCCTTACAATGTAAATTTTATAAAATTATGGTTCATCCATTCCGTGGCACTATTTTATTAATCGTCTCGGCAATAGCAATAATAATGTATTTTACAAACGCACGGCTATGTTCCCAGTCAGAACTGCAAAGGAAATCCTACATCTGCTTTTAGCATAGAGAGACATGTAAAAGATAAGTGATAAGTAGCTAGCTCATCACCTGACAGGGACTCTTATGACAAACACGGAAGGAGATGCAGCTGATGTATTCGAGTGAAGCCCTGCATCAGCACATGACTAAATTCGTACTACTATAATATAGGCACTTTAAATATTTGATTACAAAAATAAAAACGATCATAATTCCACATTCAATCGCTATTCTATGATATATCCTATATGTAAATGAATTCGTCAGTTCTTGTATTGTAGGTAGGCACGTAGGTGGTAACAAGTAATGTTAATGACATAATTTAGTAAGTAGAGATCTATTCTTACACAGATCTTTTAATTAAACACAACGTTAATTAAATTTTTAAGGATGCTTACATAGACCGTCCTGTTTTAACTTCAGTGGTTGGTAAAGGCCTCAACATTGTATCAAAAGTTGTGCGCGGCATACCAAAAATGCCCACTACAACTTTCTGGTCTAACATATTTTCTTCCGGACCAGCAATTGCTTGGAACATGTAATTCAGACGCGATGTGGCTCTACGAATGTTTTCAAATATTATAAAGCTAGTTAAGAAAACATAAATAGTAGTGTACTTACCTATAATACTTACTTGTGTTTTGGGTACCTATTCATTTGGTGAAATTCACTAATTAAGGTTTGTAATGTGAGCTCAACTTACATATATACTTAAATGGTCTTATAAACACACCAGAATCACACGACACCAAAAAATCATTGACGACAGACATTCATTCTGTTGATTTTGAGACGTAGAATAAATATATTTAAGCATTACTTACTGGGGACATTTAATGACACCAAGCCCCATCAATTGAAAATCTATTTTTCTATCACAAAACACCTCATTCATCAAAGGAGAGCGGGTGTTTAATTTCTTCTCATTTTTTAAACAATCGCCCAAAAGTACAGAGCGCTCCTCCTTCGCCATTTTGGAAATATAACCCGTACGTAAAGTATGTTCTACAGAGTTAAATATTTCTGATTTGAATATTCTATTCAACTCTAACTCTGAAAAAACGAAACAAGCCTCAACTTTCTAGTTACCTACAACCTAAATTCTTGCTTTAACAGATTGATATGTCTTTACTTGCTTGAAGATTTAAGATAAACAATAAAAGCAATCAAAGTTCAAGGATACCCGTAACAAACTTACCTCTGTAATTGGTGCGAAATAGTTGATCTAAAAAGACTTTGTAAACTTATTTATAAACTCCTGAATTACCTATTTGATTAAAAGATTTCCGTCCAAGTGCGAGCCAAACTATTTGTACGCACATGCGTAAAAGTGTTTCGAAAAGTCGCGCGTCTTTATCTGATAGCGATCGGCGCTTCTTCGAGGGTCCCATATGATGGTATTTCTTTGTGTCTCCTCCCCCTATAATTTACGATACTTTATAAGTGTCATGCATTAAAATAATCAATTGGTAGACAGAATACGGTCAAGTAACCTCCCTATAACTTAAAAAATGCACCTACAATTTCATCCGTGTGGTGTCAAAACTGCTAATTCTTCACATCCACATTTTACTGCTTTTTCCCTAGGTCTTAGACTTGTCCAGCAGCGACACGACGTAAGAAGTCGGAAACGCATTAGGGCGACCGCCGCCAAAGGCACTAGAGGTGCAAAAGGGGCACACCGCTCCCTGCCAAGATTTTTTGTTAGGAATTCCAGATGTTGAAATACGAGTAGTGTAAATAACACAAGCTTACCTATCAGCATAGTACAATATTCTTTGGCAACTAGCAGTCTTATATCAGATAAGTTATCTCTGTATTTACTTTCCAAGACTTCACAGACCGGCGTTCGCACTTTCTTTTCCATATCCTCAATTCGTCGCGCCATTTCATCAGCTAACTAGACATATATAAAATTCATATTATTGTCGCCCTGTTTGCTTATAAAATTATTAAATTAGTTCATACTCTTTCATTGTATCTCTTTTGAAATTCATGAGACTAGAGTCTATATCCTTTGAGAGGCGTGCATCGGATCGTAGCCACTATGTAGAGGTCCCTTTAAGGGATTTTTAATATGGTGTGGGAATAGGGTGTAGGATACACAATACATATGGCAGATGGCATCAAGTGCAAAATATGAAACACCCGGCGATGGTTTCTGTTATGTGCAACAACTATTGACTTGCAAAAGTATGTCATGCTATGTGAAACTAAGATTATGGGGTTGAGTATTGTATTATTACTACTAAGTAAGTATAGGTGCTAAAACCCCTAGAGCTCTATACCTAGCATGTTATGTAGATACTTCTCTGTAGCTTATAGAAAGGTAAGTAATCTGTGCTATATGATGATTATGAATATAACAGCTAAATAATTAACATACATATTTTGCCTACGTTACTATGTTACCTGTAAATAATATTGGCAGTAAAAAGTAAGTGCTCGTATAAATCTCTCCGTGCTGGTGAGATGGAGCATATTTATGAGCATAGGGCTCAAAATGTTCACGGGCGCAGTGAATAACGCTATATCCTTCACATCCTGAAATATCTGAGGTGCTTTAGGGTATTTTTAATATGGCGAGGTATGCTAATACAAGCACCAAGAAACTGGGTACACGAACAAATTAAGGTGAATTTCCACTGTCGAGAAGGGAGAACTGTTGAGCATACTCGTAATAAGAAAGCTTGAGGCTTTACTACTGACAACTATTTCAGGAGAAGAACTGAAAGAGCTGGTAGTTACAACTGATTTATTGTCTTCGAAAACCCACCTACATCCCAAGTAATTCCCCTTACATTTCATACACATGAACCCGAAACGGGGAAGCCATAACATCATAAAGGAAATATGTAAATTGTTTAGCAAACAACTGATTATTGGGTACATTAATATTAATAATGTCCTTTCTTTTTGGAAATCGCAACCAGGCACAGAACTCTGATGACGTACGTAAAATGTATGGGGAAACCTATGAAAAACAAAATTTACCTGGACAGTTACAACATCCGCTTGTCCCGGTTTTAATTTCCTCTGGTAGCGCCGTCGAAATCGAATCTGAAGGTGATATAAGTAGTATAAAATGTCAACAACATAGCACTTTATAAATATCCTTAGTAAGGCTTTAAACAGGACATTGACTGCTACGAAAATGTGCTACATAGTATTCAAATACTTACATTAAGTTTCGTAATTTCCGTTAAGATGCTATAGACCAATAAATAAGACTTCTTTCCTCCTCCAAGCGACAATGTATCAAAATTTTCAACTTAATATAATGCTTGCCTGTCATAGACGAAGAAGATGTCCTGTGTGAACTATATATAGCCAGATATATCAATTCGGATGAACTTACCTATACCGACCCCATAAAAATATACTTAACTGACTAAATATAATTTAGAAAAAATAGGTAGCTCTTTCATAGCTATTTCAACGAAATACATGACATAGGTAGAAGTACCTATGTATTACCTGCTCTATTAGGTCGACATCGTCTCTGAATTCGATGGTGCCGGTGGGGGCTTTTGTTGGTATATGTAGAGTTTCCATTGGTTGCGGAGGGAGATCACTGAAACATTAACATAACTGCATAATAAATTCTTTTTGTTTGTTACCATTCCCAATGGGTCGCAGTACGTAGAAAAAGGATATAGGTGAACTACATCCAACTAGTAGGAAACCAATAAGTGAGGATATCAAGTTTGAAAAACACAACTCACCAAATAACGGTAGAGCTATAATTTAAAATAAAGTCTAAGTAGCTGTTTATTATAATTTTTAAGTATTAGTGGAAGTTTTACCTTATAAACACCAAAGATTCAATGCTATCATCCCATGCCCAGTGTCCATCTTCGTACAGCCCACCGAAATTTCCCTCGTCATCGTCGTCAGCCATTGTAATTCAAAATTCTAGAATATATAATCTTTTCATTTATAACTATAGTCATTCATCAGAATTTACAGGCATAAGAAGCCCACTGCTTAATATGAGCCTCCCCCAACTAGCTCGCAAACATGTGCGTAATAACGAAGCGAGCCCTTTGTAAGATGTTAGGAGATCGTGTGAGAAAATAAGAAGGCTTACCCACTAAAGTTTACAGGCATTTTTCTTGTTACATACCTAGGTAACAAAGATGTATGGGAATATACGGAAGAATTCATGTAGGTAGTTGCTGAGCTCGCGACGAAGAGGTTTAATTACGTTTTAAGTTTAACAGTTTAAGTTTTTTACGTTAGATGCTGGACTGATTCATGAGGATCAAGTAAGTTTAACATTTTACAAATTTACCTATCTAACTTATTACAGAGAGTTTGGTTATACTAAGCTTAAAATTTAACTTATTGTGAGATATGTACTGTAGGTAGACTGTAGCATGCACTGGATCTTATTTTAGGTAAATTATGCCATAGAAGTATAATCTACCTACCCAAGTACCTATACTGGTGACCCCTGTGAACTGGACAAGCAGCATCACCTCTCCTCTCCTTCCACGATAGCAGCAGCAGCACGTCAGCAGCCAGCACATTCATAAGAAGCCGCCATGACAGTTTCCTGGATCTGTTATCAACGCACGCACGCAACGGCATCACTGCACGACATGTTCACAGTCCACGCGCAGACCAGAACACATTAGCCGCATCACGTTCACAGTCGCTTCAAAGACCAGAACGCATCGCCGCAACACGTTCCCAGTCGACTCACCGACCAGAACGCATCTCGCCTGCACGCTCGTCGCAACACTTTCCGGTCGAATCACTGATCCGAATGCATACTTGTGAGAGTACACGCTGGGTGCTGCCGAAGACATATCGACCTCCGGTCTGGAAGGGGAGTGATGTAGCGGAGCTATCTATCGGATGCAGGAGAGAACCACAATCGAATGCAAAATCCTAAAACGCGATATCGAAGTTTCTCACAATGATTGGAATATATACATAGGCCACACAACAACTAGTGGCCCGGTGGGGCCGGAAGCGCTTCCCTTTTTACCGCCCCCACAGAAGAAAGGAGTACCTACGTGGTGAAGAAAGGAGTGCTGGTGTCGCGATTGATCTGTATTTACTGCCTGCTCCTATTACACCTATAATATAAAAATCTATAAAGCCTTGAAAAAGCCACGTACTTAAATTGCAAAATAAATATGTCAAAAATAAACTAGACAGCGAATTTCAGACGTTTGAACTTTTTACTAGAAAGATAACCTCAGATACCAAATCCCTGATTAACCTTTTATATGAGATTAACGAAGAAATTCCTTACATTCACCCACTTTTACCATTATGATTTTTTATAATCTAATGAGGTTGGGCAGAAGTGTGCAACTTGCGCAAGGCATAGAGTTTAGAATGTGGAAGAGAACAAATACTTCGTCTATAGCAACCGGTAACGTACCTATCCAATGGGAAATTTTTGAGCTTTATTTCAAAAAAAATACAGGGTGTTTTTTTGTTGCCACCCTTAACGAAGGGTACGTACTCTATACATCAAATAAAGTAAGTTTATGCCAAAAAAAATGCTGGGAAACAATGTAAATTTTTTTGTTTTTTTTTAAATACTTGATCGGACGAAATTTAAGTGTCCAGTATTTATGCTAGTTTTTCATAGACAGATATTATTTATTTCTTGTGAAAAAATCTTGCTACACGCGTATTGACGCGTGTACATTGCACATTGGTGCATTTATGCAGAAAAACGCAGTCTATTTACCCAACTTTGGACCCTAATATTTTGGAAACCAGACACTTCCCAGGTATGCTTCCATGGAGAAAAATGATCGTGATTATGAGGACATTCCATAGTTTTCGGGAACGTTGACGACCCAAAATCACCTGTATAAATATTTTAATAAGAGTATGAAGCAAAATACCTAAGTAGCATAAAAAACACGTGTAGGTATGTACTTATACAAATATTATCATCATTTTAAGCCATGAGAAGTCAACTGCTGAACAACCCCCACTCCGACCGGTCAAAAGCGGCATGCATACATGATTAAAATTACCTACCTATTTCAGTAAAATGTAGTAATATCATATCTGTGGCTATTCAATTGTTTTTGTAAAACAAACTGTACCTACCTACTGAGTTGAATAGCGATGTGCGACGAGGTAGCCCACTCGCCTCGTTACTCACCAACTTATTATCATTCACGGGCAGCTATAACTTGGAAATCGGTATTTTCATCGAACGTGTTTGTAAGTTTGGCAGAATTTACGATGTCACCAGTAAGTTGCATCCCGCCACTGAATATAAAGTTATGTTAATGTCAGTAGTGCATCAACTCGAAACCTTAAAACTTTATAAAATGTTTTAACTTATTCCTCATTCGGTGTAGAACTGGAGACGATATTTGTTGAATACTAACTATGGTGGACACTTTGTAATATTACCTACATGTTTGCAAATACTTATTCCAAGGAACCCATAACTTTTCTTGATTTCAAGATTTATAATAGGTAACTAACTAAACTAAATAACGGTAACTTATTCTTTGAAACTCCATGCTACTTGTTTACTTCGCATGTGAAAAGTTTCAAATACGAGTATGATGGGAAATTTCTATAGGAAATTGCTAGCGACGAGTGCCTAACAGTAGGTGTCCTATGCGGCACCTACTCTATCTGACCCTGGCTTATATATTTACCTTTGACCAACAGGTGGTAACTAGGTATTGCCTGTCACAGTTAAATTGTAGGCAATAGGTATCTAATTTTCTTAAACAAAAAGGTAGGTACTGCTGTAGGTACCTATTCTAATCATCTTTTCCAAAATTGTAAAGCGAGAACGAAAACATATTTTGAATGAATCAATGAACACCGATAAATGTATCCTATTATCCCCTTCTTTTCATGTGCCGCGAACCAAAAAGCGTCTCTTGCACTGAATTCCCTCAGTGCACAGGCTCGAATTAATAAAGGTGGGGTAATATTTTGTGAGACGAATAAACCGTAACAGAAGCAAGTATGTCAGATGTGTTAATCCATTGAGTTCTGCGTTCGGGCGATCGCACACGAGCGGCATGGCGGCAGGTGCTTTGATCGTGCCCAGCCAACGTGCCCAACGTGGCATGTGATCAAGTGAACCCCGACTACCGCGGGACTCCGCCTGCGGTATAAAAGACAGGAAGTATAGATATGAATATTGGATTTTTTTAATTTATTTTGATAGCAATTAATTAGCTGCTGTTTGAAACACAAGAAACCTTTAGGTGACGCAACGCAAGCTATCCATTTTATTTACAATACTAAATTATTTATTTACAAAGCGTTACAATACTAAACGTTTGGATCTAATCTATTACATATAATAAAATATATGATCAAACGAACTTATCAAGTGAAGTTCGATCAATATAATATGAGTGGTTTCATTTGAAGATACAAATAACTGTAGTAGTCTTTAACCTACAAGGCAAATTCGCACGCTTATTTAATTAAATTTTTTATCGATTTCATAAACTCGATAGAACATAATCGATATGTTCACCTCCCTATTACGGTAGCCATGACAGCTCATTCTTTTTAGAGTAAGAAACAATTATATTTTTGAGTATTACAGCTCGTGTTCGTACAAAACTGGGGTTCGGGTGGGTGGGTCATTTGTATCTTCAAATGAAACCACTCATATTATATTGATCGAACTTCACTTGATAAGTTCGTTTGATCATATATAATATTTCGTGGTTTCATTTTCGATACAAATAACTGTAGATGTTTAGAGTCAACATTGTAGTTTTGTAAATATTTTGTTGAATGTCATAAATTAGTACAACAAAAAATACACGAGATGCTTTTGACTTTATATTTCAAAAATAATATTTGTAAACAAAACTTGTACATAGTAAGTACTTATTAATTAAACTTAAACATTAATTTAAACTTTGTAGTAAATAAAGTATAAATGCAGATCATCAATAGAACTAAATTAAGCGGATTCGGAATCATTAGTGTTTGAGGGGAAACAAACTGTTTTTGCAAAATTGGACTCTTCTACAATAGGCCTATTATAAAATTTTGCAAACGTCTGAGAAGTTGCAGTCCAGCCAGCTGTTTTGCGGATTAGTTCGACGCTGAGGCCGGCCGCGCGCGCTGCCGACGTGGCGGCGTGACGAGCACTATGTGCGCCGAACGTCGCCACGTCTACACCGCTCGCACATAATGTTTGCTTGATCCATCTGCTTATTGACTGTGCTGTCGCGTTCTTGTGTGGACGCTTCACAGTTATTAAGAGATGATCACTACTCGTAGGTCTTAAATCTCGAGTTACAGACAAGTAATCTATAAGTGTTGTGGCCGGACAAATCGAGGTATTCTCTCGGAAGTACGGTAAAAACAATACTGGCTGGTCTCTTCCTATACCTGATGTTTTTATGATGTCAGATATAACAATTTCAATTCCGTTATCATTAATTTTAATATTACATATCTTAATTAACGAAAAAGTTTGTACTCGGTGTGCGGTGCACAAAGCCAGTAAAACTACAAGCTTTTTCGTTAATTTCTCTAATGTTAGTTCACTATTAGGAGTCCATTGTGATATGTGACCTAACACAAGCTGAGGATCCCACGTACTATTGTACTTTGGTAAGGACGGTCTCATTCTAAATGCTCCTTTCAGCAATCTTTTTATACAATCATCTGAAGCCAGATTATTTCCTAGGAGTAAGGACAAGGCGGATCTGTGACTATTTAGCGTACCGTAGGACGCGCCTTTTTCAAATAGTTCCATTAAAAAAGATACGACATTTGTAATGGACGGATCGAATATGTCATATTTATTATCCCGGCAATAATTCCACCACAATTTGTAGCAAACACCGTACTGTTGTAAGGTGCTATTTGACAGTGACGCGACCATTAAGTTTAAGGCACCGGGTGGCACGCCGCGGCGGGAAAATGCGCTCCGGAGAGCACTGCTGCTCCCAGGGTAAGTGTCCGGTGTAGTGGATGTTGTTGTCTGGAATGGGATAGAACTAAATTTGGACGTGGCTCCAAAGTAACTATGTCAGTAACTAATAAGTCCTTCAATTGTGGGTACCAAGCTTGTGCAGGCCACATGGGAAAAACCAAGATACCCGTAGCTTTATCTTGAATAATCTTTTGTAAGCAGTTTAATATCAAAGAAAAAGGCGGAAAAGCATAGAAAAATTTTCCTCTCCAGTTTATTGTGAATGCATCGACAGTTAAAGCATCAGGATCTTGCTTCCAGGACACGTACTCGGAACACTTGGCATTGATGCGGGAAGCGAATAAATCGACCTGAGGTGTACCAAACTTTTTAACAATATAATTAAACGCTGTCCCTGATAATTCCCATTCCACATCTGGATTTATGTAACGCGATTCTTCATCAGCTTCTTTATTATCCTTTGTATTTATATACGTAGCAAATAACCACAGTTGTCTCGCTTCGCACCATTGCCAAATGTCACGAGAAAGTGCGTTTAGATGCGGATATTGAATCCCGCCCATGCGGTTTATATAAGATATAGCTGTGGTATTGTCCACTCTAAGTAGGATAGCACAGTTGGAACTATCACGAGCAAAACACTTGAGTACCAAGAATATGGCTAACAACTCTAGATAATTAATATGGAATTGAAGTTCACTTTCTTTCCATACCCCGTTTACACGCGCACCACTAGAATAGCCTCCCCAACCACTACGTGATGCATCCGTGTTTATTTCCAAAGTATACCTTGGATTTTTAATAGGGCTGTTTGTTTTGAAAATATTATAACTCCACCAGTTTAGGTCCTCTAAAATAACTGCTGAAAGTTTAACTTTCGCTTCGTATGAATTGTGCTGTTTCAAGAAAATATATTTTTGGCGTTCTAATATTTTCGTGTACAACCAGCCATATCGTACTGCTGGACAAGCTGATACAAGGGTACCTATTAACTGAGAATATTCCCGTATCGTGACAATGGGTAATTTCGAAAATCTTTTAACCATAAGTGCTATTTTATTTCTTTTATCTAAAGGCAACGAAAGTGTCATTTGAATGGAGTTGTAAATAAATCCCAAAAACTTACATACTTGTTGTGGCTGTAATTGACTTTTTTCGTAATTGATTACGAAACCTAAACATTCAAATAACGAAATCGTTTCCTTTATATTGCGAAGACATTCGTCATAACTCGACCCCAAACAACATAGGTCGTCTAAATAAGTAACTGATTTGTAGCCCTGACTACGTAAATAAGCTACGACCTCTCTGACTATTTTACTAAAGCACCGGGGAGCAATACCTAACCCATAGGGCATAGCGCCGAACTGGTAGGTATTTATTTCATTTGAATCGGGCGAAATGAATTGAAATCGTAGATATTTACGAGATTCCATTTCAATAGGTATAAGTAGGTATGATTCCCTCAAGTCGATAGTTGCCATAAACCAGTTTTTGTTTAATAATTTGCAAGCCGTCCGGTAGTCTTCCATTTTAAAATGAATTTTAGGGATAAAACGATTTAATGATTTTAAATTTAAAATAAACCTTTTAGTACCATTTGGTTTTGGGGCTAAAAAGGTACTGGAAACAAATTGATCCACACTTTGATCGACTTGAGATATAGCATCTAACTCGATTAAATTTTCTATAGCTAGTGACATTTCATGTTGTTCATTTAGTGACCAAGCAATCCGGGGTATATTTGATTGGTATGGTTTAGCTACAAACGGAATAGGAATTCCATTTCGGACCCAATTAAGGACCTGTTCGTTACTCGTGATATGTAACCAACAATTAAAGAAAAATTGAATGCGGCCTGCGTGTACCTGTATTATGGACGTGGTGGGACACGTGACTTGTTCGGGTTCGCTCGGGGTTGTGTCGACATGGGCGGTGCTGGTCGACGCGACGTCATCGGGAATCTCCTGTGGCCTCCTCTCCCTCCCCTGTTCGCCGGGAACCGAGGAGACCCGGTCCAGTTTCCCTGGTACTGTTGACGGGTGGCACTTGTGCTAGGAACCGCTGGATTAGGTCGTGATGGGGGCATAGGTTTTTTGATTTGAAGACCCTGCTTCTCAATGGTCTTAGAGGCCCGTATTTTCTCAGGCAAAGTAATGCCAAATAACGTTTCATCACGCTCGCTTTCTTGAATGACGTTCAAAAAAGGCTTGGCTAGACCAGGAGTAATCATCTTTATTCGTGCTTGGGTTTCGGAGTGATGCAGATCACAGAGGATGCGACAGCCGTCACTAAGCATTCTAATAGCCTCAATTTTGTTATTGCTTTCTAGTAACAGGGACATAGCCCTGCTAATAGCTGTAACTCCTATACCAAGTTGTTGCTGTGTACTTTCGACTTTTTTATCGCGTAATCTGACCATCTCGGCGACTGCCGCAGATATCTCAATATTTAGCTTTGGGGCTTGAAGAAGTGTACAATTACTAGGGATAATATATTGTTTAAGCATCTTATCTTTTGTTTCCTTTTCCATTCCCTTTTTGAGCAATGGCAGCCAGAGCTGAGCTAGGTTATTATGAATTTCCTGGCCCCACATCGGACCCGAATCTGTCGCCTCCCCGAGGGCTGTTAAAATCTCTGCATCCAATTGTGGAGGGATCACTGTATCCGATGACGATGGTATCGGCGGCGGTGGATTTAATGGTATTGTGATAGCCTTTTCCAATTGTTTTTCGGTATCGGGAAAAACTGGCTCCACGGTAGCACCGGCCTCATCGAGAACAGGAGGTAGCTCCTCAATCTCGGGTTCCGTTGGCCCCCACATCGCAAACTCATCTTCTAGAAGACAATAATAATTTTATCGTAAATCGAGGGTAGATTTTACGTAAGCAGTAATGGTTCACAATTGAAATCCAGAACTTTGAAAAAATAAACGCCGTGTTCACATAAGAATCTATGGCGGGTAGGTTGAATATTTTTTGCCGCGTTCCAGTTAGAATCTATGGCAAAATATCGTAACGAGACTTTCACTTTGAACAGTACTCCCACGATAGGTAGAAAAGGACTTACCTTGATTATTATAATTGGTATAATGATCATTGTGTTCTTCCTCATATTCGGTTTCTAGCGGAACCGAATCCGAGTGCCGTTGTCGTTTGCGACGGTGTTTATCAATTTTTCGTAGATAATAATCCATTTTGTCCTCGTACGATCTCTTCGGCATAACGTAATTCTTTTGATCACTGGAAAAGCAAACTCGTTTCACTATAACAGGGAGAAGCGCGTGCGCTCTTTGCCTCGCACGAAAAAAGAATGAGCTGTCATGGCTACCGTAATAGGGAGGTGAACATATCGATTATGTTCTATCGAGTTTATGAAATCGATAAAAAATTTAATTAAATAAGCGTGCGAATTTGCCTTGTAGGTTAAAGACTACTACAGTTATTTGTATCGAAAATGAAACCACGAAATATTATTGTAATCGGATCGCTGTCTGTACATGGAAGATATATGAGAAAAAATATTATAGGAGACCTTTATCAATGCAATAGTACCCAAAAGAATGATTTTTGGATTTTTTGTCTGTTTGTCGGTTTCTTTGTTTGTCTGTGTGTATGTTTGTCTGTGCGTTTGTGCACGCTAATCTCAGAAATTTCGATGCAGTTTTCAGGAATATATTGTGACAGGTCCCACTTAACATACATATAGGCTACGGGAAAATGTTTTTATCCCGGATAATTTCGACATTTTGTTTTTTCTGTAGTCCATGCGGACGGTGTCGGGGGTTTCCACTAGTCAGTTAATAAAAGTCGTGCCGTTATCAAAAAAAAAATTACGCCATACTACCTATCGCTTTAGTACACTTTATATACCTACATAAGGAAGGTTGATCTCAGTATAATTTTGATACCTATAATATTGTTCATACTTGGAGAAGATTTTAAAATTATTAGTAGGTAACCTAATAAATAGCCAATAAGTAGGTACCTAACTAAGATACATATTTTTTAATTTATCGTGAAACGCGTCGTTCAAAAAAAGTAAATATTTCAGAATATTCAAAAGAGCAACTGGGATATTCGGAAAACAACAGAATTGGCTCTATTGTAGCCTTTCATTGTTTAACACTACCACCGTTGTTGGTAGAAACGCATCACTGAACATATTTCTAACTCACTGAACATTCTTTCCAATTTCGTCAGACCTTTATTTATTTTCACCTGAAAATTCTAAGCTTTCAAAATAGCTTCCATTTTGGCACAGAAGTAAATATGGTATCTAGGTATCAAAGTACATAGGAGATTCTTTACAAGAAAAGAATATAGATACATAGAAGCAGTAGGATTTTTACGTAATTATTATATGTAAGTACAATTATAAATATATATTTCCCTAATACTTAGGTATTTATGCTAAAATTAATCACCTTCTAACATGACTGTATTATTGCATACCCTGTATCAGGTCTAATATGAATATTATTAATGTCGAGTTTACCTTACATTTAAAAAATGGTAAGTAGGTACCTACCTACCGAGTATAGCAGTGGTGCTAAAGCCATAAAAGTCAGATATGAGTCGCTTTCTGCTGTCTGTCCCTATGTATGCTTATCTTTCAAACTAAGGAACGGATTTTGATGCGGTTTTTTTAATAGAGTGATTCACAAGGAAGGTTTATAATGTATAAGGGCGTCGCGCGGGAGTAATGCACTCTCACGCGGGCGAAGCCGTGGGCGGCCGCTAGTATTATATAAGTAAAATTAAAATCATTTATTCGATATGAAAACATACACAACTTATTTGTCGATTGTCATTTTTTAACCGACTTCAAAAAAGAGAGGTTATCAATTCATCTGTATGTTTTTTTTTTTTATGTGTGTTACCTCAGAACTCCGTCATTTATGAACCGATTTCAATTTTTTTTGTACTTTGTCATGGTATGCTTCCAAGTTGGTCCCATATTCACCACATCAGGATCTGATGATGGGATCTTGGAGAAATCGAGGGCAATCCTCAAATATTGTAGGCACATGTAGTCTGATTTTAAACTTTTACTGAGCGTTTTGATCACCTACATATAAAACATAACATCTGATGATGGAATCTCTAAGGAATCTAGGGATATCCTCAATTATAATAGGCACGAGTAGTCCGTTTTTAGATTTGTATAGAGAATTTTGGTCAGCTACACATAATATAAAGGAAACGAGGGCCTGATGATGGAGCCGCCGAAAAACAGATAGTGGAACTTTTTAGTAACAAAATCCTCCTATGGCAGGGGGAATCCTACATCCAGTAGTGGACTGCAACAGGCTTATGAAGATGAAGATAGTTGTGTTAAGTCGTGAAATTATATGTTGCATTAAGCGGTGTCTGAAGTAAGATGGTTATAGAGGAAGAGGTAGAGTTGAGAATAACGAGATGACGGATAATAGGGGTAAATGAAAGAAGAGTACCTACATATTGCACCGACCCCAAATGATTGGGAATAGGGCAGGAAGAAGGAGTGTAATTATATGTTGCTTAAATAACAGTGTCCATGGCTGTTTTGCTGCCAAAACTCTAATATTCCTCCGAGGCGTGGTGCATGTACCCTCGCCACATACGCACTCTGGATCGATTCCACCTCAAGTGCCTCCGATCCATCATGAGAATCAGATGGTCCGACCGAGTGCGTAATACCGAAGTATTGCGAAGAGCCAATGTAAGTGGCATTGAGGCCTACTTAATGCGTCGGCAGCTTCGGTGGTGCGGTCATGTGTCTCGTATGGCGGAGGAGAGATTGGCTAAGCGCATTTTCTTTTCTGAACTGGAGGAGGGCAAGCGGAAACGCGGCGGGCAACTCCTCAGATACAAAGATGTTCAGAAAAGACATATGAAGAGATGAAAAATAGATCCATCTAAATGGGAAGTTTTGGCAGCACAACGACCAGAGTGGCGTAGGATGGTGATGAAGCAAGTTCACGAGTTCGAGGAGCAGCGTCAAGCTGACCTTGACGCTAAACGTGATGAACTAAAGACTAGTCCTCCTGCTGCCATTATCTATAATTACAATAATGGCGCACTAACCTGTCCTCTGTGTGCGGGGGCGTTCAGAGCGAAGATTGGCTATGTAACCCATCTCCGAGCGCATGAACGCCAACTTAGTAATATCTAGGAGTAAAAGTGGTCGCCATGACCGAAATCGGTCGGAGGTCATCATTATCATCATCATCATCATATTGTCAGACGTAAAGTTTCGAAGCCTAGTCATTTCTCTCTTTTGTCATGTGGCCTATTTAATCATTTGCTGGCATATAAATCTGACAATATTATGCCTTCTAAACTTCGTACATGGCTTAACGTAATATATATTTGCCCTAAAATAAAGTTGCTTTCTACCTATACCTACTTATATTTGTAGTAACTATTAATTAAGTTTGTACTAATTATTTAAGTAGGTAACACATAGGTACATCTACCAAGAATTAACATCCATAATGCTTGGAGTCAAGTAAGTACGATTTAATGTTAGATGTTAATATTCATGAGAACTATTACTGTCAATTACAATTACACCCATCCTACTCAAATGTTAAGATTTGAACGGCATGCGGTAGGTATGCCAGAATAGTGTGAAATTCCCTAAAGGTAAAAGCTGTCAAGGCGAATGTCTATCAAGAGCTAGAGAGATATTAATATACGCAATTGGTAGGGGAAGATTGGGTAATGGGGGTCGCTTAAGCAAGAATTAGAATACAAAAGCTAAAATTAACAAAATTTTTATTGCAACCGCCTCATAACAAAATTTACTTAATTAGCTATAATTTGAGATCAGTAATCATCACATTAATAATCATCTTTGGGAAATATAAAAGTACAAAAAAACTGATTTAACTCCCATTGCACTAAGTTGCGGGTAATTGAGGTCACCTTGTGGGCAATGAGGATCATACAAAAATCTAACACAAATCGCGTCACGTCTGATACAGAGGTATCGTTTGATTCCTGGAGAACCTTCCTCTTTCGGTCCCCTTCTTCGGCACTTTCATCTTCTTTCCTTGGCTCTTGCCGTTGCCTTTATGCATAAAAACGCAGTCTCTTTACTCAACTTCGGACTCTAATATTTTGGAAACCAGACATTTTCACAGGTATGCTTCCATGGAGCATATGCTAACATTATCAGAATTGGCATTTATATTATATGTAGATACTCGTATATCGGCAGGTAACGCTATCAATACTTATCTAACTATGCAAGATTGAGATCAAACATAAGCTAATTTGTATATGAAACGAGGATTTCCTCTAGAAATAAGTAGGTAGGTATTGAAAAACAAGTCCCGTACATTATCTAGGTACATACCTTTGTGAATTATTTTCGATGTAAACTGTTGGACAATGAGAGAAGTTCACTTTCCAATATTGTCAGGGGTAAAAAGCAAGCATGGACGAAGAGGAGACCGTCTCCCATCTGCTGCTGCGCGGCTCGGGTCTCCAGGCTCAGAGTGAGACTCTGGGCAACCTGAAAAGGCTGCTAGGATTTCTGAAGAAGACAGGCTGGCTTGAGTAGTGAGCACACCACCCTTACACAAAATAGGCGCACAGTCGTCGAGTTGCGGAAACAAGCCCGGTATACCAACAACACTCTCGAACCTCATATTTTTACCAATTGAGCTACTATTTAGTTGATAGCTGATTACAATTCTGTAACACAGCCCAATAAGTTTGGTTCAAGGGGAGCACAGAATATCTCCCCTTGTATTCGTATAGTTAAGTTTAATACAGAAAAACCACCCCTCTATGTTTACAGCCAATTAACTATTTAATCAGATAAGTCTCTACTTATTAGATATCAAAGTAAGTAGGTACCTAAAGTGGTGTGTCTAACTAAACTAACTGAACTACCTACCTATCTATCAAATATCTCAAAAGCAGAAAACAATATTACCTACAAACAAAATCAATCCAAGCATTCAAATCCCTACACAACACAAGCACTATATAAAGACATAAACGATTTTAGTGTCTACAACGAAGCCCACTAGTTGCAAGTCACGTAGGTACCTAGTGCGGATAATCCACCTCTCACTCAATCCAGCCTGAATCTGATCTTCGGCGCAATTCTGCAGTTTCGGCTACCCCATTTTTGGGAGCAGTCCATTAATTTACTTATACGCACTTAAAATTCTTACGCCCAATTTTTTGACTCTCGTATTTCTCATAAATATAACGTTGGATTTATGAACTACTAGCGACCCTGCAATGCTGATACTATACATATAAACCTTCCTCGTGAATCAGTCTATTTATTTAAAAAAAACCGCATCAAAATCCGTTCCCTAGTTTGAAAGATCTAATCATAGGGACGGATAGACAGCGCCAAGCGACGTTGTTTTATAATATGTAGTGGTTTTGGGTTCTCTTCTCTTCGTACCTATATATAGTATACCTAAAGCCCTCCATTTATTTTAAATTACCATGTACAGACAGCGATCAATTGGTTTTATTAACTATACTTTATGTATAGATAAACGTAGTAAGTTAGCAACGGGATATAGTACCTGGAAGTTTTGTTTTTCAAATGGCTAAGCCCTGGAATAGTTTACTGTACTTACCTAGGTATCAGTGATAGTAAGAGAGGCCACAACCTAACCTTAACCTAGGTAGGTATACAAAAGTAAGTCGGTATTAATTCAGTCGGCATCCAAAACACACCTACAAGTTCAAATATTTATTTAGGTAGGTACTTAAATACAAAGACATAAAAATGTTTAATCAGGTGGGAACATAAAGTCTGTTAAGTATATTTTCATATTTTAACCAAGTTAATTAAATTCCCCGGAGTCATAAAAGTACAAGACTTAAGTAGATATGTACGACTCAAGTTATAGCTAAGAGTTTACTGCCAAATTAAATAAGTAGATACTTACTATATAGATATCGAGAAACGAGATCAAATTGCGGATCATAACATAATAGATTAAGCCTTTCATAGAAATTACAAAATAAAAAAAACCTTTTTACACTATTTTTTAAATCGGAATCAAATATTTTGCGTAACATTAACCGAGTGGTTACCTATGCATGAGTTAAGTTACCTACATCATAGATATATATATACAAAGGAATGACCAGCTTTTATTATAAATGCAAAATTAATTCTGTTTAATCTGTACATATAATAAAAATGCAACGGATCGCTGTCTGCACATGGAAGATATATAAGAAAAAATATTATAGAATACCTTTATCAACGCAATAGTACCCAAAACAATGATTTTTGATTTTTGTCTGTTTGTCGGTTTGTCTGTGCGTTTGTGCATGCTAATCTCAGAAACGGCTGAACCGATTTGTGCAGTTTTCAGGTTGTGTCCCACTTAACGCCAATGATTTTTGGAATTTTTCTCTGTGCGTTTGTGCACGCTAATCTCAGAAACGGCTGAACCGATTTCGATACAGTTTTCAGGAATATATTGTGACAGGTCCCACTTAACATATAGGCTACTTTTTATCCCGGATAATTTCGATATTTTGTTTTTTTTTTCTGTAGTCCACGCGGACAGAGTCGCGGGCGTCCACTAGTGATAAATAAACTTCTTACTACAAAACAGATGTGCTAGATCTCTAGGTAATTTTGGAAGAGTTCTACAGCAAGGTTCGGGAACCCAGTTCTAGCAATCTTAGTAAGTAAGTAAGTAAGTAATAACATTAATAACATGTTGATTAATATGTTCTTCTATCATTTACACTCACCCCTGATATAAAATGACGACGCTAACCCTAATTTTCACTTTACATCCATTTGCAATCTTGAAATCCATCTAATCGCTGTCATTATTAGACACATGACGAGGCAAATCAAGGACACCCCAATAAAATCACGCACTATCATTAGCGAGAATCATTACCGTGACAATTTGCGACAACGCGACCCTTGGAGCCGAATCTGCGTGTAATCACCCCTTGCCGGCTATGAATATTCATAGGCATCGACGCGGGTCTTTATTCACTGTAAACACGTAGTACGTGTCCTTTTGGCTACGTCTTGTATTACCTATAGGCGCTCCTTTATTAGTTAGGTACCTACGTATTTGTAGTCTGTATTTGTGATGTTTTGTTGGCAATATTAGAAGCTTAGTTACTTTGACCGGGCATTTTCCGCACTTAGTCTCTAAAAGTGAGGCCATTGTACGAATTTTGCCTTACCTGTCTGCTCCGACCAAACTAGATTTTCCCAGGTCAGCAACCTTTTAGGCTTGCTGCAAGCTTCCGAGAGTGATGCTGGCGATCGGAGGATCAGTGCCCGTTGTTCGGCCACGCTTGTGCATTCTATGATCACGTGCTGTGGCGTTTCTTCCGCCTCCTTGCATCCTCTGCAGAGGAAGCTGTTTGACACACCTATAGTGTGCAGGTGTTTTTGTAGCGGACAGTGGCCCGTTAAGATTCCTATGACCTTGCCCGTGACTCCTGTCCCTTTTTAGACTTATGATGTTGCCTGCGAGCCATTTTGATGCTTCCGGAACAGCGATCTTAGTCTGCCTGCATCCTGCACTGTTTTTCCACTCTGCGTGATGGGTTTCATTGGTTTGCGTACGCAGCCACATTCGTATTTGGGCCTGCGGTATCGGCAATAGTGGTTTCGGGCCATATACGCTTGCCATGGATCCCCTTTTGGCCAATTCGTCAGCTGCATCGTTTCCGAGTGAGTCGCTGTGTCCTTTAATCCACTGCAAGGTCACGTTGCTTTCGCTTGTATGACGACAGAGGTTATTACGTTATTTTGAAAATATATTTTCGAAAATCTACGAAAATACTCGCTCGAAGGCGTAACGCCGGAAGCATGGAGTAGAAGTGTGGTGGTACTGTTCTTTAAAAAAGGCGATAAAGCCTTGCTGAAGAACTATAGACCCATCTCGCTTCTGAGCCATGTCAACAAGTTGTTTTCAAGGGTAATCAATCACGAATCGTCTTGTTTGCAGATTTGATGACTTCCAGCCTCCCGAACAAGCCCGTTTCCGAAAAGGATTTAGTACCATAGACCATATCTACACGCTACGGCAGATTATACAGAAAACGGAAGAGTATAATCGGCCACTATGCCTAGCGTTCGTGGACTATGAGAAGGCCTTTGATTCGATCGAGACATGGGCAGTGCTGCAGTCTCTCCAGCGGTGCCATATTGACCATCGATATATCGAAGTGCTGGTAGTGTTTATACAGCAACGCCACCATGTAGGTACGAGTAGGTACAGGAGCGGAGCGCTGAGCCGATTTCATTGCAGAGGGGAGTGAGACAAGGAGATGTTATTTCTCCGAAGCTCTTCACCAATGCAGTGGAAGACGCCTTTAAGCTTCTCGAATGGAAAGAACTCGGCATCAATATCAATGGCGAATACATCACTCACCTTCGGTTCGCAGACGACATCGTGGTCATGGCAGAATCGCTGAAGGGTCTAAGCACAATGCTCGTTGGCCTCAATCAAGTCTCCCAACAGGTGGGCCTGAAGATAAACATGGACAAGACTGTCGAACGTCCATGTGCCGCCCACTCCTGTACTGGTTAGAAGCTCGATGCTCGAAGTTGTTGACGAGTATGTTTACCTGGGACAGACGGTCAAACTAGGTAGGTACAACTTTGAGAAGGAGGTAAACCGGCTTATTTGTGTCCAAGGTACCCCAGTCCTTAAAGACGAAGGTATTCAACCAGTGCGTGCTGCCGGTGATGACCTACGGTGCCAAGACGTGGTCTCTAACTATGTGCCTCATAAAGAAACTCAGGATCGCACAGCGAGCGATGGAGAGAGCTATGCTTGGGATCTCTGCGTGATCGAATCAGAAATGAGGAGATCCGCAGACGTACAAAGATCACCGACATAGCTCAACGGTCCAGCAAGCTGAAGTGGCAATAGGCAGGGCACATAGCTCGCAGAACTGATGGCCGATGGAGTCGGAAAGTTCTAGTGGATACCACGTATCGGCAAGCGCAGCGTGGGAAGGCCACCCGCCGAGGTGGACGGACGACCTTGCCAAGGTCGCGGGCGTCGGTTGGATGCAGGCTGCTTCCGACCGGTCAGAGTGGCAGGTTGTTGGGTGACCAACAGTGGTACTTCTCAGAGCTGTAAATGATGATGAATGATGACGAAAATACAATTTTCAATCCAAGGGCCGTGTAGCGGGTGCTGTATCATTACCAAGGGCATCCGTCTTCTTTAGCTATCTCGTTCACTTGCGTAAACTAAGTAGTTATGTTTTACATAAAATACTTGTTCCTCGGGAAACTAGTTAGTTCTAGGTGAGTTCCCTAGCTTACCTATCAATTTTTTTTCTCAAAATAAATCACACTATTCACGGAAGAAATTGAAAGTTTGAAATTGGATTAGGTAACTAACAACATTTTTAGTCAGATCAGAGACTAGATATTTGAAGCACGAGTCTACCATTAGCCATAGATAAATTGGGGATTTAACAGAAAATAAGAAAATACGAATATAAAAAAAATTACTACACAGTGTAGTATAGGTAAGCCTTAGATTTGCGAAGTAAAAAGTTAACAGTCAAGTTAACGTTTGAAGGCTCTAGGGATACGTCACAAGCTGACGAGGGCCCAGACGAGGGTATGCCGCCGTGGCTAACTTTAAGTACATTGCGTCTCGAATAGAAAATACGACCTACCTAAAATGCGAGAAATCTAACTAAACACTCTCGATGAAAAGGTTTTATCTACTACATACTCGTACATATCGTAGGTTGATTTCTCTAAATGCAGGTATCTGTAGAGTACCTAAGTATGCTGTCAATCTCAGAGATAGCATGCAATAGACGTTTAGTGATCTTCTTAGTAAAGAGATCATAATCATGGAAGCCAAAAGTAAAAGTTTGTTATTTTAAAAGGTTACTTCACAGAGTCACTCAAGTGCTGTTGTGAACTTGTGATAAATAAGGGATGATATTAATTACAAGTAAGTACCCATATCGATAATTAGTTAATCAATTGAGTTAGTTGTATTGAAATAAGTTCTCATAATGACTTATTTAATTAACGTTTGTGAGTAGTCCCTTTTCACCATCGGGATACGCAGACTAGCGTATCATCCTGGTTGATATCCCACCCATCCGCACCAAACGCTATGCTAACTCGTTTGTAATGCAAACGGCTAAGGCGTGGAATGCACTTCCTGCCGATGTATTTCCCGAGCACTACAACATTGGTCTCTTCAAAGCTAGAGTGAATAGGCACTTTCTAGGCAAACATGTACCACCCTAGGCCGCATCTTGCTTAACATCAGGCACGATGGCGGTCAAATGTTTACCTAGCTAATAGTAAAAAAAAAAGTTTAGCTTTATACATGAATGAAGATAGAACCACATCTGCTGCCTAGAAGGTAACACTAAGCAGTAAAATCATGTAAAAGCTAGATGCACAAACTAAACAGAGATATATAAATAGCAAAATATTACCGTGATATTACTGTAGGCTTTTTATTACAACTGAAATACATTGAAATATTTTTGTTTACGGCAACATAACTTTGTAATAACTGTTACGGCACTTATGCCTCATGGTAAGTGGGGGCAATATGAGTATTATCTCACTTGACTACTGCTATTTATTAGCTGCTAATTTAGGTAGCTAGAGCTACCGTAGGTATGCCTATTTGGGAATCTTTACCCATTTTTTAGCTAAATAGGCTATAGTTTTGTACTACATATTAAGTATCTAGGTACTACTCGTACTAGAAAAATAAAACAAAGATATATAAAACAAAGGAATTTGTATTCTATAAAAATAATAAACACAACATAATTCATTATACTTACATTAAAATTAATTAAAACACTTTGAACATAGCACTACTATCTACCTATTTTTGAAAATGATCATAGGACAGATCTTTACTTATCTATCATGTAGTAAATTCCTTAAAGAATTAAATAAATGCAAGTCTCACCAATAAAAATAAATATACACTGTAAAATCAAGTAAGAAACTTAGGCTAACCTCGCAAAAGTGCATAAATTCATGTACATAAGGGTACGTTTCCACTAAATCAGAGACAATGCTAGTATGATGAAGAACAAGTAAACTTATGCTATCTCCGCTTCGTGCACTAATGAAAACGCACCCTAACAATACATCACAAATGACTACAAACTTATCTTATTGGAATGAAATTTTAAAATCCACGTAAAAGTATGTAGCTGAAAATAGTTCCCTTGTTCGATATACTTATACCATATTAAGTTACCTACAGGTAGTCAGAGTTAGACACGTATATAGCATACCTACATCAACCGTACATACGCCGACGACGCAAACTGTCTGTTACGACCATGGTCACGTGCCTCGCATCTCGGATTGTGGTGTGTACTAACATATTATACCTTAAAGCTGCATCACACGGACTTTTTAAGACCTATAAAGTACAGTGACAGGCTCGGACTTTTCCTAGTGCATTTTAAGTATTCTGTGAACCAGTGAGAACCCTTACAATTTACCCTCGATTTTACAAAATTCTAACGTTTAGAAAATGTACAAGAACTACTCGAGTAAAAACTCGTACAATGATTAATTTTCAGCAGATAATGCGTAATTAGGTAGATACAATAAGGTACGTATTCTATCTACGGCGGTAGTTATTGCACAAAATCACCTTATGTCAAACAACACAACTATAGAAAACAAGTTAACTAGTTTTTTTCTGACTTACATTCGTGGCTTGCTGCAGCTTGAGAACAGCACTTAGGTTGAAATATAAGAAATAATGGTAATAACTAATCCAGAAGTAGAAAACCCCAATCGCACAATATACCGACGTTAGCATCAATGGTAAGAAAGGCAACGTCTTGTCCAAACCTAGAGCAACATGGACACCGTTCTCATAAACACAAAGTACTATAAGGCCGTAAATATACAAGGACTCTAATCTGCTCAACATAGGCAGTTTAAAATAACGCCTTACTAACTTCTTAGGTTTGTAAACAATGTATAGCGACGGAATGTTACCAAATGCAATCGCGCAATGTGTTAGGAGTATGAACAGTTTGATTGCTAAAAGGTTCTTTGGGTAAAGCAGCGGGAATAGTGAGTAATGGCCTGCTGTAGACACTATGAGGAACAGTCTCCCGTCTACATCTCCCAGCGCTGCCAGGAAACTGTAAAAGAAATAACGTGATTAAATGATAATTGATAATAGGGTATATGCATATTTTTTTTATTTCATTTTTAGATTCTACGTAAAAAATGAATAAAGTGTGCCCTGGGAATGGCATATCTAAGTTTAACCGTTTTGAATTTACAGCGATTCAAAAATACGAGCCGGTAAAATGTTTTTGAAATGCTCCATTTGCACTTAATGGCATAGACCTTGACGTCATAGGAAACAACAGGCTCAAATTAGCATACGAAAAAAATTCATTCCTATTTTATAAATGTAATATAACATTTTTGTGTATAGTTGTCAAATTAAATTGTTAATAGGTACAGATATTGATCAAGTATTTATTAAATCAATTAGATAATTCAAAATATGGGTAAAATTGCATTTGTAATTTTTTCTTTAAAATTTTCAAAGTTATAAACACCTGTAACTTTGGTATTTACTAACCGATTGATGTTATTTTACCATTATTCGGTTTGTATTTGTTATATCTTTCGAACATGAAGCGGTGATAGCCCAGTGGTTAAGACGTGCACCTTCCAAGCGGAAGGCGTAAGTTCGTTCCCAGTCATGGGCCTGTACCAATGAATTTATTTCATGTACAGATTTTAATGTTGCAAAATTGTCACTTAATTGTGCCTCGGAAAGCACGTAAAACCGGTGGTCCTGCGCCTGATCTCTCTCCGGTCGTGTCGGCTGTCCGTCCCATCGGACTATGAGAGTGACGGAATAGAGAGTGCATGTGTTTGCGCACACACTTGTGCACTATAATATCTCCTGCGTACCTGGCCAATCTCCGTAGAGATTGGTCGCCTTGATCGAAATACGGTCGGAGATCATCATCTTTCGAACAAAATATGAAAAATCTATTTTCGTGTCAGACGCATATTCCCTATTAGGTAGGTAGCAGCGCAAATACGGTGACCCCATTATATACTGCGACGGTTTAGCTTTTCGGGCACTATATATACATTTAATAATAATTAACAATTGACAGGAATAGTGAGATCAATAAACCTTGATACTTACCTCATTGGAATTAATATCATCAAGATCGCCTTTTCATGAACATGCCACCCAAACATGAATGAACAAGTAGCACAGACCACCAGACATCTGGAAAGATTTCAATGATGTTTATCTCACAATTTTTAAATATTTAGTACTTGTAGTTTCATTAGGCTATACAATTAGTTTTTTAATGCTCTCTACTTAATCCAGGGATGACAAATCAATGACAAAAGCCATCGGGACCATGAAGAAGAAATAAAAGAGGAGCAGCGGCTAAGTATATTTTCATAAAATTATTAATAAAGAAAATGGAAAAAATTCTTCACCCGAGTGGGAATCGAACCCACGACCGCTGCAAACCGTGCCAGCCGCTATAACCACTAAGCCACCGGGTCAATTACTCGGATGACGAATTTTACCATCTCTTTTTTAAATTACATATTGGCAACGTTATTCTTCATCTTGATAGCTATACACTATCCAAATCTCGGCAAACAAAGCTGAATCCCTCAGCACAATGTTTAAAGATGAAACGATCAACCATATCCTAATGGATTATATTAATGGAGAAGTGTTCATACAAAAATAGTGTGCCGTTGAGCGGGGGTGAAGTATGGGACGAGGGGAACATCCTAACACTGTAGCCCTACCCATTTACATAGAAACCACCTTGTAGTGACTAGCAGAACTACTTGCATAAGCGTGTGGTTACAGCTACTGCGTTACACACACTGACCCTATCATGATGTCATGGCCTCACAATTGCCACACGCTCTGTTAATAGTCCCACCTCCTCTTATATACCATCTCCATAATCGGGACACAATATTTAGAGCATGTCATTGATCACTAAATTCATTATGCACTAAGAGAAAATAGTTAAATGGGCACATCTATAACATTTCTTTACGATAATTGGCAGGTTAATGCATTAACAGTTCGCCTACCCTGCCTGTTAATAAATTAAAGGCTCACCCAGACTATAAAATCGAAATAATTTATATTATATTCAGATAATGCCCACTCTTCTATGTCATACCTTACAAAGTTCACAGCTCTATATTTTTTATCAGCACAAAGATACCATAATTTGATAAGGGCTGGTAACATTGTGATAACTGTCAAAATAAATGTGACACTTGGCTTAATTGTTGGCAACACTGCATGGTGAAACTCTTGAACAAGGCCACCAGTCATTGAGGCTTCGGCTTTGACAACACTAAATCCAATTTTGGGCACTGAAATATGTTCAGAACATAAGATGTAATATTTCAAAGGTGGTGGATAGAAATTAAACCTAGTTTAGTTATTTATTTTTACTTACAAGCATGTTGCAGTATTTTGTCAGCAAGATTGTATAAAGCCCAGAAATTTGGTGCCCAGTAGGCATGACATAGACCCCTTTTAAAAGGGAACAACCTTGCAAAGATCTGGAAGAGTAAAGATAAATTATAATCAAGAATAAACATACCCAACTGAGGAATTGACAACACATAGGTACAGTAGTGTAAAATAATTTGTGTAATTGTGAAAACATCAAAACGCCTGGTTATTTTAGTAGTCATTGTTATAGAAAAATGTTATTACCTGTGGCAAATGTTCATAGAAAGGTCCATAGGAGATGCCAAACACGGTAATTACAGTACTAGCCAAAAGCATTAATCGAGATATAGAGAATGAATACCAAGCAGTATGTACTCCATCCGAGGATGGTACAGTGAAACAATAGGCTCTAAACAGGTACACAATGTATACAGGAGCCACATACAAATATATATGCTTTAAATTCAGGAGAATTGCAAACCAAATAACACCTTGGATATGGTTGCTCTGAAAAAAAAAGATAAAAACAAGCTTAAATAGAGTAATCTTTATTTAATTTCAATAAGTTTAATTCAAAAGAAGTGCTGGTTTATTTTCTTACTAACTTGATTTGATAAGTAAAATAAAAATTGCACTTACTTTAATGATACTGGATATAGAAAACAGAAGAAATCCATATAAGAACCCATTATATTGAAAATGTATGTGATCAACCATTAATAGTCCTGGATTTGAAACCAACAATATGAATACAAGAAGCTTTCCATTACTAATTAGATTTGAACAGCTGAAAAAATGTTTAAAACATTAAGTTTCAAAGGTTACTGTGTACAAAATATAGTATCTATGTAAAACAAAAAGGTATTATTATCATTTCATTGATACACACAAACATATCCCTCTTTCTGGTGCCCACATAAAAATTAGTACCACCAGAGTTTGCAAGATAAATGATGTTACAGTACTTGCACTTAAGACTCTTTAACTGACTTGATTGCAAACTAGTGGGTGTATGAACAACAAATTAACATAGAATATGTACCTAATAAGTTTACATACCTTTTAACACTTAGAATATAAACAAAATCTAATATTATGACTGACAATCTTTGAAATAATACAGTCATGTCCGAATCGTATTTTAAATTGGATACTTCTAGCATCTTTGGATCGAAAAGCTTTGCAATTTGTGATAAACCATATTCCAACCACGCAAAAAACGGTGGATAATCTAACGTCCATTCTGATGTTGCCTCGTAATACCAGAGGTCAATTGACTTATTATGAGTGACCGCGAGCCAATTCCTATGGACCTCGAAATCCGTAGAACGACTACAAAAACAGAAAATTACAAAACATGATTGCAAGAAATAAGAGGTAGTAAAACATGAGATTGAACATTTTTATCAAGTATATTAATTATACTTACTATAAAGTAATAAAAAGAATTTTAACTGTTGTCAAAATTAAAGCTATTTGTATAATCATCTTGATTATAAATCATTAGATAATACTTCGTTTTAATCATTCGGCAAAATGTAAGAAATCGCCAACCAACGAAATCTGAAAATCACAACAAACACATTTTTTTTGTTTAGTTTATCCCGAAGGAAAGGCAAGGGGAACTAAGCCCATACAACCATTGTCTTTAGTAAATGATTTCTGAATTTATGATGGATGATAATGATAATGATGAATGGAAACGTCGGGAAAATCCCCAAGAACAAGTGTAAAGTTAGTCAAAATGAAAAATTATTACAGAAACAACTTAAATGGGCCCATGAAAAGATCGTATTCCGGCTAAAGCTTTACTCAGCTTACCTGCGTATAAAACCATGCACACGCACTAGATTCACATCACAAGTAATCAAAATATAACTTATCTACCAGAAAACATCACTTTACGGACACATGCAAGCCATTTAGAAATATTTTTTTATTTTCACAAGAAAATTGCACCTGCACCCATGAACGTAAAAAAAAAGAACTATGGACCGAGTCTTGTCATTGCAAAGTTGAAGCAGCGAAATGGCGGCGCCTTGTACACACATGCACAGTTTCTGAGTTGCCGCTTAAGTAACTTTCCCTAAATTTTGTTAACATACGAATGAAAAAAATATGTTTTATATTGTTCATAATTATAGCTTAGGTACACATTTCTTTAATAACAATAAAGTTATTAGTGGAACCGATTTTAATGAAATTTTGTGGTTGTAGTTACGTAAGGGTTTAAAAATGTGGTTCAAATATGTTAGGCCAACGTGTTTTATTATACCTACATCTTTATCACACATAATAGCTATTACACAACATTTTTTAAATTACTATATGATGATGATGATGATCTCCGACCGTATTACGGCCAAGGCGACCAATCTTTACGGAGATTGGCCAGGTACGCAGGAGATATTATAGTGCACATGCACTATAATAGATGCAAATTACTATATGGAAAGTATAGAAATAATATAAACTCTCGCGAAAGTTTAAATAAATATTATTTTTCTACGAGAATGTATGTACGAGTTAATCACTTGAAAAAACTCCACTGAAATACAGTAACAGTAATAGTAGAATTATGCGGTCTGTCAAACCTTATGTTGGTTTTGAAATAAAGGAGAACTTTAGCAGTTCATGGCTGAAAATGAGTGAGGATAAACGTGGTACAAACAAGTAGCTACGCTATTTCGACCGCGATAAATGTTTAAGTATGTGAAACGAGAATGAGATATGAGGTGTTGTAAAATAAAAATAAAAAACCCTACTTAGTAAAATTTTCTCATATTTTCTATAAAAATCTATACATATAATTATAAATTAAATGTGGTGTCGTGGGACACCAGGTAGGAACGAAGTTCCTTCGGCTAATGTAGAATCGACACAATTTGCAAAAGAAAAATCGTGCTCAATTTTATTTAGGTTTAAAATGTATCTATAATGTGAGTATTCGCCACGTGCTTGTCCATGAATTCATGAGTATATACTATGCATTGGCGGGGTGGAGTAGTAATAGAGAGAGAAGGGATGAGAGAACGAAAAGAAAGAGGGAGAAAGAGAAAGGTATTATACACTACTCGCTTGTGTATACGACTGTCGCGCCTGCGCACGTCTCATTTCTTACGTCTTTTTCTTACGGTTTTACTATCATATTTTTTTCAGTTCGGTCGCGCAGTAAAATCCCTATCTCCTCCAAGCCTGCCGTAAGGAACTTCGTTCCAATAAAATTCTAACGGATCGATTTCTGTATATAGAAAATATATGGAAAAAATTATAATCTGAATACAGTCTTTACGCCATTCGTTCTCTTTTGGGAATCTAAATACAAAATTATATTGGGGATATTTGTTTGTACGCGTTGGGAAAACTAAAAAATACCCTAGTTTATCTATTTAAAAAAAATATAATAATAATACAAAACAAAATGTTAGTTTCATTTTTGAAACAGTCTGGGGAAAATAAATTCGGGAGTTAGAACACTATATTTGTTGACGGAAGGATTCTGTATCTATGGACATGAAAAAAAAATCTGTCAAAGTTTGTTTACAAAAATTATGGAATTATTTGGGATTCGGCGGGAAAATCTGGAAGGGAGCAGGTGTAATTTTCTTGTGAAAATCAAAAATTATTTGAAAATGGCTTGCATGTGTCCGTAAAGTAATTTTTTCTGGTAGATAAGTTATATTTTGATTACTTGTTATGTGAATCTAGTGCGTGTGCATGGTTTTATAGGCAGGTAAGCCGAGTAATTTTTTATTTTGACTAACTTTACACTTGTTCTTGAGGATTTTCCCGACGTTTCCATTCATCACCATCATCATTATCATCCCATAAATTCAGGAATCATTTACTAAAGAAAATGGCTGTATGGGCTTAGTTCCCCTTGCCTTTCCTTCGGGATAAACTAAACAACAAAAAAAAAATCTAGTCAGTCTGTGAATAACTTAGGTGAATAATATACCACAAACGATTTCGGCGGGAAAAGCTGGAAGGGAGCGGGTGTAATTTTCTTGTGAAAATCAAAAATTATTTGTAAATGGCTTGCATGTGTCCGTAAAGTGATGTTTTCTGGTAGATAAGTTATATTTTGATTACTTGTGATGTGAATCTAGTGCATGTGCATGGTTTTATACGCAGGTAAGCCGAGTAAAACTTTAGCCAGATTACGATCTCTTCATGGGCGCATGTAAGTTGTTACTGCAATAATTTTTCCTTTTGACTAACTTTACACTTGTTCTTGAGGATTTTCCCGACGTTTCCATTCATCATCATTGTCATTCATCATAAATTCAGAATACATTTTACTAAACAATGATTAGGCTGTATGGGCTTAGTTCCCCTTGCCTTTCCTTCGGGATAAACTAAAAAAAAAAAAAAAAAAAAATATACCACAAACTAAGTAGTACCTACCTACTTCCTCGTCAATACACAAGTAGTCTGTGACTTACTCTAACTAACGACTTATAGCTGAAAAGGAGGAAAATTAAATTTCCATTTATCAACGAAAACTATGGCAATTTTACACAGGGCCCTGTTTACATGGTTTATATTTTTGGTTTTCTTGATACTGCTATGTTTGAGATTAGAATCAAGAACTCATTGGAATTGGTTTATCGTATTTATACCAATGTGGCTTTATGATAGTATATTATTAATATATGTGTTATTTCACATGATATCCCACTGTAGAACTGGTATGGAAAGATTCCGTGGGACTATTAATAAAAATGTTTGGTACATTGCTGCAATCGGGCTTAAAATGGCAGCACAAATAATAATCTGTATTAAATTGGAATATACAAAAGTGAATTTACCCATATATGTAGTAATGACACCTATTTGGATGTTATTACCAGTCTTGTGTGTTGAAGTATTCATGCATTTAATTAAACACTCCAATGGAAGTAGCAGATACAGATACTAAAATATAGAACATTATAATAACATGATTATTTTATTGTAGAACAATGAATTTCTGGTGGTAATGCTAGTGGATGCCAAGACTGTAAATTTTTCTCGTCACGAACTAGAATGACATCTATATTTATACTATATACTGGGACAGTCAAGGACACTCTTGGGTTATTTTAAACTTGGCACACACTCATCAACTGTGGTGAATATGTTTACATATGTCAAGAGTGTGTGTTTGCTTAAAAAATTAAATCAGTGATATAACAAGTCTTTCTAAGGTATACATTGTGTAATATCAGTAACCATAATGTATTATAACTTTGCCACTAATGTACCAGAGGTCAAGACATCTGAAGTAACAGAAGTGCCGGCAGGTTCCACAGCTGTGCTCAACTGTCACAGCAATGACTATGATCACAACTTTATGTTTTGGGTTTTTGGAAAAGACAATATTATTGGTCCAATCAATAGTGTCTATGATGATACAAAATATAAATATGAAGTCCTATCAGGAAAGCTTCATATTAATGTATGTATGGAATAATATCCAAGATATTTTTATGTGTCTGAAGACATTTAGAATAATAAAAAATATAATTTTTACAGAATGTTTCTCCTGAAGAATCTGGGTTTTACAAATGTATATCCAGTAAACTTGATCAGAAGTCAGTCTCCGTGAATGCTATAGAGATGATTGTTAAAGGATCATTTTCTGCATCAGATGGGGTAAAATTGGCTGCAATTGTAATATCAATTATAGTCCTCATCACATGTGCAGTACTTTACTTGAAATTGAAAAGAGAATGGAGCAGATATGATGGAAGATCTATAATTCCAGGTAAATAGTTTCTAAAATAACAGTACATACTAATTTGATATAATATCTCATCTTGCTTGTGGTAAAAAGCAGTGAGGTCCTTAGGAATGTATGATTGAATTTAATCATTTTCATCAGCATTTAATGCAAAACTACAGAGTTGCTAAACAAATATCAGAAGTAGTTACATATTAATATAATGCTCAGTGACTTTACAAACCTAAATAATTCTTTTACAAGAGATAGGTTTTGGTACTGCAAAATGACATTACAAACTCACTTTGCACTATTGAATATCATAAGCTTGTCTCGTAGTACAATCTTGTATGACATATCACTATTAAACCTCTTCAATAATAATTTACAATGTTTTATATCTGTTTTACAGCTGATGACATTGATGAAGAAGAAGGTGATGAGATATACAACCAGACAACCACAGCTATCAATCAACCTGTGGCAGGGCCCAGTAGAAACCCATCTTCAGAACACCTACTCTATGGCATAGACAATCAAGGTTTAGATACAGACTTTAATTCTGTATTTGAAAACATCCAAATCAAATCTCCTCACCCACAACCCAGTTTAATTTAAAGCAATAAAAAAAACAAAGAAGTATTGTACTTAAGAAGTTTTAGTGAATTTTACTACCCTGTTTACATATGTGTTAAGTTACATCAAATCAAGTTATCTAAGTAGAATGATGCACAAGGAATAATATAATATTACATAGAACTAAATGATCAATGATATCACCAATGTCAATAACTATCTTACTGGCAGCAGCTGATATAGTTAATTAATACATTGTCAAATGTTAGCATCAACTAGTTAGTTTTTAAAGCAAAGAATATATTGTACTAAACAAAATCATATTTTTTAAAATAAAAAATGTAAATATGTACATACATAATTTAAATAAATAAGTAGAAATTTACATTTGAAAAAGTGTTTTCTTTGAAATAGGTGCCTAAATAATATGTACATTTCCTAAAGTTAACATTATGTAACTGAATCAAGCACCATACATAACTCACCATTTCTTTTTTTTTTTGGAGAATCACAACATTGAAGAGGTTTAATAATTTTCCATAAATTAATGACTAAAAAGTAACATCCTCTACACTAGCTTCTTGCTTATCTGGGGTGCTGTCATTTCTAGCTGATTCTTGAGACTGTGGTGTTGTGTCCAGAGTTTCGTCTTCCTCCTCATCACCATCAATCTCCATTTCAAACACCCTGACCTTTCTGTGACTCCTGGACAGCACAACTGCCACCTTCCGTCCACCTGATACTGCTATTTTAAGGCCTTCCATTTTGTCCAAAACTCTGTAAACACCTTGTTCCAGCAAAGGTGACAGATCTTGCATAGCAACTTTATCATTAAATATGTATATTTTAGACTTGATATTGAGCTCATTAGAATTCTCCAAAGCTATTTTCAGAGGCAGTTGAACAAATATGCTGCTCTCTTGATTGAATGGATGTTTTATAAGTAGTGACAAATAATCTGCTGAATAGAACTGCAGGTCTAATATAGGTATGCTTGGTACTTCTACTTGATCTTTAGTATTCTCTTGGATCAAACTAGACGAGAAGAAATACTTTGTAGCTAAAGATTTGCATGATTTTTCTTTTAAATCAATAGACATAAAACAAACTCCTTCAGTATTGTATGTAGTATTCATGAAAGCCATCATGAACCTCTGTTGCGACACGTCAAAAATTTGTGAAACCTTTAAACTTTCATCTGTTGTTATTTTCATTTTATTATCAAAACACTTTAGATTGTGCAATATAGAGAAATGTTTGCCGATATCTTTGTTTGACACATCAAAAACTCTATCAATCGCCAGTTTTAAATATTTTTGTTGCTGTACTAATGAGAACTTTTTAAACTCGCCTACTGAAAATATTGTATCATTGTCTTTTAATAAACATGGGTTATCTTTCAAAAATTTATGCCAAGGATTATCTTCATCATCAGGGACCATTGACAAATCTTGGTCCTGAAGATACTGCCCAAGTCTTTCTAGATTAAACTTTACCGGCTTTTCAGTAGTGCTTTCTTCACCCTCAGTTTGAACACTATCAAAATTATACAAGAACTCAGCTATATGTTTGAGTTCTTGTTGTGTTATTTTCACAATTTCAGAAGGAGTCTGTTCATCCAGTAATCGCACAATTATTACAAAAAGCCATCTGAAAAATGCTTTGTAATTGCGCATAGATACATCTATCACTTGTTGTAGTTCTAAACACTTATTCAAAAAAGCAAAACATGCCTTAATTGCATCAGTTACTGAGCATTCTTCCAATCCCAAAATCTGAAAATGTTAATGTTACAGGTTAAGAAAGTGTGTTTAGATAATTGTTCTATTCTAACAATAGATTATGTATTTTATTTAACTAACCCTGTATCTATCTGGAATCCTTGTGAGCCCTCTTAGTTCAGACATGTAGTAGGTTAGACTCTGCCCAACAACATTTAATTGCTTGAGGACTAATTTTTGAATAGTCGAGTAGCTGAGCTCAACAGAACTACCAAATTTCTTCAAACCCTTGGCTGTTAGTTCTTGCAGAAGAAACAGTTCTAATTCATCTGATGGTACACCTGAATATAAATTTTAAATAAGTACAGTGAAACTGAAAGTGGAGTATATGAAAATTTCTCAAATAGTGGTCCAGAGATATACAATATACAAACCTAACATGAGAAGTTCTAATAAATCTGCGGATACACCTCCTTCTGGTACTGATGCAGCATAATAAGCCATTTTTGTGTCCATCTCTAAAAGAATATGCTCCCAGGCCTCTGTTATAGCAATCATGGTCTGATCCAGATATGTAAGCAGCTGGATTATTTGACTGTACCTATCTGCAACTGTATATATTTCTTCTGCATAAGCAGACAACACGCTTGTGTTAATGAGAGAACAGAGCACACTATTGGTCACTCTGTCTAGGTACACCACTTGCATTACACTGAAGTCATCAGATAAAATTATATCAAGCACTTTATATTCTCCACATTCATCTTTAGCTACTTGTGCCAAATGTATGGTTCCGTAAGGATATCTCCCAAATATACTCATGTGCACATAACCAGTTCCATATCCCACTAGAAGCATATTTAATTGTGTGGGCTCCTGTTTTGGCTTAAAGTCTTTGATGTTTTCATCTTGATCCTGGTTTTTCAAATTGTTATTGGTGAATGGAGGCATTTGAACAAATAGTGAAGCATGATCCTGGAACAAAAATACAAAATGTGTAATGGTTTAGTACCTAGTTACAGTAGATAATACATATTTGGAAGATAGTTCTTACATTTAAGCTTACTCTGAATAAGGGCTTATTTATGATACTTTGTAAATGATAAACTCACATATAAATTATACTCTGTAGCACTGTCCAAAGTGCTTGTCCGAACAGCCCATGTGATGCATGTGATACCCAAATGTTTTGTATCATCAAACTCTTCCCCACTGTCTTGCTCCAACTCATACTTGTCCAAGAACTCCTTATCTTCTATGTCCATTATGTAAACACTTCCGCAACTGTAGCCAATTGCCAAAGCCTGCAATTGTAATTTTTTACGGTTTTATTTACATATTTAGAATTAGAAATAGTAACTACACATAATAATCTGTAAATATTTTAAATTATTGCAATGGTACCAATTTAACAAAATGTTAGAACCAATTGTTTGGGCAGTAGTTAAGCTTAGTACTAGTTTAAAATTTCAGTGAAACTATTTCAGTATTTTTATCAAATTATTTTAATTGATAGTAAGCATAAAGTGATCATACAAATGGCCCTAAGTCATAAGACTAATTTTAAACATTTCTTAGAATTAAAAAAAAAAGAATTGTACCTTTCCATCAGGTCTCCAAGCCATTGCACGAACTGTTACATTTTCCTTTGGAGGTGGTAGGTTTAGAACTTTTTGCCAATGAAGCCTATGAACTTGAACTTCACCTAGAAATCATCAGTAGCCACAGAAAGGAGCAAAAAAAGAAAACTGCTTATTATTATTACTTTATTGTAAAACCTAGTTTAACTTGTAATAGGCTAAGTGATAATTTATTTATTAATTTAGATTTTAATTCAGTACATAGTTACAATAAGAAGTAGTGTCAAATTGACACCTACACTATTATTTTAGAATAGATAACAGAGGGGTAAGCATGAACCTCTTGATAGTTCGTAATGCTATTGTCAAACTGTCAAATCACATAAATTTTGCTAGCTTTACGTCGAGTAAAAAAGGTCGTGCTTACCCCACAGCTCATCATAAAAATTACCTTTGAAATTACTTAGTGCAAGTAAATCCAATCTGTTGCTCCAAACCATCAAGTCTACCTGGTTAGCAACATGTCTCTCCTCCATTTGCCTCATACCACAGTGATACATGTTACTTTTTAATGTCCTGAAAGCAGAATGATATAGGTAGATGGGTATTCTAACAAATTTTTCTAAGACAGTTATCACTGTTTAGAAAGAAGAGAAGGTGTTAGTTAGTAGTAGACTAGGATAGAATGTTGATGCTGGTCAATGTTTCATGACATCATTAATTTATCTACAGTTCCCCTTTAATATCTAACCGAAAGGATACAGTTAAGGGGTGTAAAAGAGTCGACCGGTTACTACAAATACAGTGGGTCTATTAAGAGCTGCTAAAACAATACATTGGATATCTAGGCACCAACAAAGGGAGATCAAGCCATACCAAATAATGGATCTGGGCAAGTCGAGACTGGAAGAGTATCCAGAGTAACTTCAATAGTAAACTAAATGTATACATACTTACGAAAATGATCGGCCCTGTCTGGGGTGCGTTCGTGTAAGCCGGCGAAATCTTAGCCGGTTAAAAATTATCTAGCGAGGGATCGCTGAACGGAGTCATAGTGCTTATGTCAATATCAGCTGTCAAATTCAATTTGGCAGTTTGTCAAACAATATCTATTCAACTCGACACTTGGAGAGTTTTTATTATTTTTGTTGTAATCTTCGTGATTTTGAAATAATTACACAGTTAAAATGGCAAACTCTACCTTCATTGTCGTAAATCATTCTGCCCCTTTCATCTACAACAATTTGCATTGAAATTTCATCCACGATCCACTCACACACAATACAATAAATTATTCACTCGTGTTTCAAGTTTTCAACTCAATTTAAAAGTATTCAATCAAGGCGCGAATCGAGCAAAAAACAGCAGACAGCTGTCATTAGTGTCAATCTGACAGCAGGATAAGATTTCGCGACCTAAAAAGCACGCTAGAATTTATCCTAGCCAGGCGAAAATTTATACCAGCGGACGAACGTGAACGGGTCGGATAAAATTTTGACAGTTTAATTTTTCGCCTCGCGGAGTGCTTGAACGGGGTGTTTGACATTTAGTCAGTTTAAATTTTAGACCGGCTAAGATTTCGCCGGCTTACACGAACGCACCCCTGATCAGCCGGTATATATATATATATATATATATATATATATATATATATATATATATATATTTTAGTTTATCCCGAAGGAAAGGCAAGGGGAACTAAGCCCATACAGCCATTGTCTTTAGTAAATGATTTCTGAATTGATGATGGATGATAATGATGATGATGAATGGAAACGTCGGGAAAATCCTCAAGAACAAGTGTAAAGTTAGTCAAAATGAAAAATAATTGCAGAAACAACTTACATGGGCCCATGAAGAGATCGTATTCCGGCTAAAGTTTACTCAGCTTACCTGCGTATAAAACCATGCACACGCACTAGATTCACATCACACATACTTTAAGTGAATAATCTTCATAAGGTTTCATTTCATCTTTGACTATGACTATACTCTTTCTACGCATTTCATGTTAATAATCAGCGGATAATATCACATTTTCAATCAAAAACACTTTAAAAAATAATTTATTATGATTTTTTATTACGATGATCGATGTAAACCACAGAACACAATAAATCCTAGCGGAAATGTAAACATTGGCCTATAATGATATACATATTGGCCCAACGTCAATACAGGATGTTTTTTCGTGGCCACCCTTAACGAAGGGTACGTACTCTATACATCAAATAAAGTAAGTTTATGCCAAAAAAAATGCTGGGAAACAATGTAAATTTTTTTGAAAAAAAAAAATTAAATTTCTTAATCGGGCGAAATTTATAGTGTCCAGTGTTTGTGCTAGTTTTATCATAGACAGATATCAATTATTTTTCGTGAAAAAATCTTGATACGCGCGTCTATGTGCATTTATGCAGAAAAACGCAGTCTATTTACTCAACTTTGGACCTTAATATCTTGGGAACCAGACACTTCCCAGGTATGCTTCCATGGAGAAAAATGATCGTGATGATGAGGAGATTCCGTAGTTTTCGGGAACGTTGGCGACCAAAAATCATCCTGTATAAGACCTCACGTGTGTGGTGGTGGGAGACCAACTTAATCCAACTCTGCAAATAGTGGTCACACGTAGTGTTGAGTAGGACATACAAGAGGCACTTCATTTGTCCCGGACATGACGTCAAAATGTAAGAGTGCCTCGAAATTTTAAATTGTACTACTTCAATTTTCTTGTCGCGGTCGAGCTTGAACGGTCGAGCGAGGCAGGCAGACAAACGACAAGCATGTCACGTGATCAGGTCACGGTCGTCGCGTCTGACATTTTGAGCGAGAGAGAAATATATTGTCTTCCATGCGAGGCGAGGCGCCATGACAAAAGCACGTCGCGTCTGACATTTGAGGCGTCAGGAGGCGCGCATATTTCGTACTATAATAACTTCAAATGGTTCAGTCAGTAGGTACGCCTCGCCTCATTTGAAGTGGGACATTGTACTGGCTCAGGACAAAAAAGAGGCTACTCTTACAAACTCTTTTTCAAGTCGTGTCCTACTCAACACTAGTCACACGTCTACGTGTTACTATTTTATTATAAAACTAGTGGACGCCCGCGACTCCGTCCGCGTGGACTACAGAAAAAGAACCAAATATCGAAATATTCCGGGACAAAAACATTTTCCCGGGATAAAAAGTAGCCTATATGTTAAGTGGGACCTGTCACAATATATAAAACACATTAAAGACAACCATATTGCGTTCTAACTCGGACTAATCGACCTCTAGTGGCGGCATATGCGAATGAAAGTGAGCGGCGCTCCAGATAAAGCTAATTTTCCATACGAAATCTTCTATTTCACGCGCCGGCCTATGTCGGTACGTCTCTTTTGCACTCACTTTTCGATTTTTAGTACTGTATTCAATACAGTACTAAAAATCGTACCAAATTTCGTTTCATTGGAGCGCGATCGCTAGAGAGCTAAGATCACTTGATACATAATATTACAATTTACTTGAGATGAACGCGTAGACACTATTGTATAAACATAGTACAATTGAAAGATAATTATAAATATAGAGAAATATAGATTGCCTATGTAATCTTCGTGGGTAGGAGTGCACCGCACCAGCGCTCCTTAGGACGAGCCGCCAGTGCCGCAAACCTATATTATTAATAATTAAAATATTTACCATTTGGCAAAAGCCAAACCGGCTTCTGAACAGTGGCGGCTGTACCTTAAGTGCGCTCGTGCGCTGAACCACCAATTCAAAAGATTAAAAAAATACAAAATATTACTTCATCTTTATTTTTAAATTACCATTTTAATATTTATTTAAACGTAATATTTATAAATATTTATAAAAACGTATAAAAAATTTAATTTACAATTATGGTGAAACAGTTTGAGCGCTATACCAAACTATTAAGACTTATTTTCCCGTAAAGACAAATTCTCGTGCGCTTCGGCCAGTGCACGAGGACTGCTAATATAACTTGCATGAGATACGAGTGAATACGCCTGACGCGTGAAACAAAAGATAGTTCATAGAAATGTACCGAGTAATGAGTTGGCTCTCGAGCGCCGTACGTGCGTACCGAAGATTGCCGAGAGCACCCGATGATTGACCAATGGGCCGGACGACATGGGCGCGAGGCGACGGCAGCTATGCTATGATTGACATTTCGTTTTCAGAATTGTTTCACTGTATGTGTGACGCGTTAATTAGTGTTTGATTATATGTATTACTGTATTTGTTTTTGTTTCTATTCTATAACTAGTGGACGCCCGCGACTCCGTCCGCGTGGACTACAGAAAAAATAAAAAGTAGCCTATATGTTAAGTGTAAAAAGTAGCCTATATGTTATCGCGGTTGTCGTAAAAAATTAATTCACGTTTGTCCCCTTCCCGTGGGAATTTCGGGAAATCCGTTCCCAGTGCTTCCTCGGGGTCCCAAATAAACATATATGCTCAACTTCAGATTCACATGTTTAACCGTTTTCGTAAAAAATAAATAATTCCCGTTGGTCTCCTTCCCGTGGGAATTTCGGGAAATCCGTTCTAGTGTTTCCTCGCAGTCCCTAATGAACATATATGCCCAATTTCAGCTTCATATGTATAGCGGTTTTCGTAAAAACTATGAATTCCCGTTTGTCCCCTTCCCGTGGGAATTTCGGGAAATCCGTTTTTAGTCCTCCCTCGCTGTCCCCAATGAACATATATGCCCGATTTCAGCTTCATATGTATAGCGGTTTTCGTAAAAACTATGAATTCCCGTTTGTCCCCTTCCCGTGGGAATTTCGGGAAATCCGTTTTTAGTCCTCCCTCGCTGTCCCCAATGAACATATATGCCCGATTTCAGCTTCATATGTATAGCGGTTTTCGTAAAAAATATAGAATTCCCGTTGGTCGCCTTCCCGTGGGAATATCGGGAAATTCTTATAGCCTATGTTCATCCAGGTCCAATAAGGATTCTAACGGTGAAAGAATTTTTGAAATCGGTCCAGTAGTTTTTGAGCCTATTCATTACAACCAAACAAACAAAGTTTTCCTCTTTATAATATTAGTGTAGATAGTGTAGATAAAACTTTTATTCTATACTGTGTGTGTATGGTGTTAGTGAAAATGAGCATAAACATTGATTATATTAAAGAAAATAACAGAACTTTTGAAAATAAAGTGAACATAAAATTGGCCGCACCGCCACGGCCCTTTTTAAATTTAAAACAAGCGTGCAAATCTAGAAATGAAGCATTTACGCGAAGTTTTAAAAGTGAAATGTATAATAGAAAGAAATGGTTGTGTGGATGTGAGGGTCTTAATGCATTCTTTTGTTTTCCTTGCATTATTTTTGGCGGAGAATCGATTTGGTCAGAAACTGGAATCAAGGATTTGACGCATTTGAGTAAAAAAAAAATGATTCTTCGCAAGTACACCTACAAAATGTAATGAGTTTGTCTGTGTTAGGCACTGTCGATATTCGTAATCAGCTAGATTCTGTGTATAGAAGCAATATCCAAAAGTATAATGAACAAGTTGATATATTTTATTACGTCTTATCGATTGTGTCAAGTTTTGTGGTGCATTTGATTTAGATTTGCGAGGTCACGATGAAACTATTGAGTCTAGTAATGCTGGGGTGTTTCGTGGATTAATAGACTTTGTATCAGAGTTGGATATAATCATCAAGGAGCATCTCACGTCGTAAAGTGCACCACCAGTTCGATAACCCACCAGCCGCCACTGCTTCTGAATATAAAATAACCTACGTCCATCCTCAGGCTATTTCAGTATAAAGGGAAAATGTGCTCCCATAGAAAGATAGGCAATATTTCAAACTATATTTTAAACAATTAAATACAGAGAAAAAGCTCACAAGTAAAGAATTTTTAAACCTCTATTTCATTTTTAAAGGCCTCGATATTATATCTATAGACATGTCTGTCGTGGCGAATTGAGTTGGAACCTTCTACATATAAATAAATATAGGTATTTATACGACAGAAAAGGATTAATTACTTATTTATTCCTAGCTCTCGGGAAAAAATTCAACAATATCATTCTGAAATAAAGTAACCTTTATTATATTAATCCGCGTATGCTCTCTAAGCCATCAACTTAAAGCTAGAGCTCTCTAATAAGTACTAGTTTATTCTATTATTCTCACCTAGGTTAATTTAGGTTTTTCTAGAGAATACTTCTTACCAGCCTAGTTAATTTAGGTTGGTAAGGTGCCTACAGTTCCCTCGGAACTGTACGACTTTGACTACTACCTACTTCGTTCGTCACTTTCATGGGACTATGTCCCTCTAAGGGCCACCTCCATCCCCAAGCCCATACCTGACCATTTCCAGAACCTAAATCTAAACCATTATAATCTTGGTTTAGCGATCGACTATTAACATCTTAGTCTTGTTATCTATATTCTATTGGCTTTAGCAATTATAATCTCATACATCTCGTTTAATCTATAAGGCGGTAATGTTACTTTATCTCACATTAGATAGTCTAGGTTATATCTGGTATAACATAGGATTCAAAGTAAAAGTAATAGGACTTACCAATATTCTGCTTGGTGCATTTGAATTCTATCTATTTGTAATTCTACCCATAACTTTTTTCTCGGACCAACGTTCACCCACGTTCGCGCCCATTTTTTGTTCTGTCTCAGACTACATCAGTGTTGCCAACCCCAGCACACGCTAAACTGTAGATATACTAGAAAAAAAACTGTAGAAAACTGTAAATATCAAATTAATAAACAGTAAATCTACAGCTTAATATTTTTATAATTTAATGATGGTAATAAATAGAATACATTTTAGAGAGGCAATTAAAAACAAGAAAATTCATGTGATTATCGAAATTTTAATCATATTTAATATCAAAAGTCATAAAGATAGGGACCTACATTATGTCAAATAAAATTAGTAATGTTTACGAGCTAATATTGCAACACTTCAGGAAATCAAGTACATATATTTCGGCTTAAGGACTTGGTTCCAGGCCAGTAACATTTAATGAAAAAAAATCAAGTACATATATCTCGATTGTCAAAGCATCCGCGGGGATTCTCCAGTAAGAAAAATAGAATGTCAGTAACACAGACATCGACCGAAACAATCTACGACTATCCAATACTTCTTCTTCTTCAGCCTATTGCAGTCCACTGCTAGACGTAGGCCTCCCCCAGAGTACGCCACAAGGCTACTGCCACAAGGGGGGTTTTGCCCATAGTCACCACGCTGGGCAGGCGGGTTGGTGACCGATCCAAAACTAACGCCATCTATTAAATCGATTGATGACTATTACCTCAGGTTCGATGATAGTTGGTTTTACTGAAGCTGAGTGCACGGACTACCACGTAGCAAATAAAGGTGGCGCTAGAATCATAAGCACAAAACTGTAGATATCGAGGCCTAAACTAAAAACTGAGAGAATTTCCAAAAAACTGTAGATCTACAGTTAAAACTGTAGGGTTGGCTACACTGGACTACATAGAGAATTCCTGAGGAGAATTCTCTGTCAAGAGCAATGTAAAAGAAAAAAAACCACAGACTACAAATATTTTTAGTCATTAGTTTATTTCATATATTTTACAAGAAAAAACTTTTCTCGATTCGTGGAACTCCACGACAATGTCAGACGAATAGGTATGATAAAAATTTTTTTTACTTACAATCTCATGTATGAGGAGCTCCATTTCTACTTTTATTTCATATAATTTTTATATAAAAATCGTGACATACGGACGGACAGACAGACATACAGACATGACGAAACTATAAGGGTTCCATTTTCGTCATTTGGCTACGGAACTCTAATAACTGACTATATAGAATTAAAGTATAACCACCAAAATGTGATGAATAGCAGACATACTTCTTTTAGTAGTATGGTATTTTTTATTTCGGACAGATAAATAAGGGGCCGTCCATTAATCACGTGAGGCTTGAAAGGGGGGGGAAGGGGTCTGGTAAAAATCACAAAATGTCACAAGGGGGAGGGGGATGTAGTAAGATATCACGTGTATTTATTTTTTCATTATTTTTTCAAACGCGCGATTTTTCAATCGAAAAGCGGCGTGTAGTGTGACCTTGACTCGCCGTTGCTAGGCAACGAACGAAGTACCTTCTCACGCGCCGCCGACGAATCCCCCGCTCGGCACACCAATCGTCAGTTATTCTGTTGTTTTCGCGCCGAATTATAATATGTTTTCTAAAATATTTAAGATTTTTTGTAGATACTAAAAATACACGTGATGTTGGGTGGAGGGTGATGGTGACCTCACCATGTATCACCAAGGGGGAGGAGGGGGGTTAAAAATGCTTAAAAAAATATCACATGATTAATGGACGGCCCCTAAAGAGAAAGTGTTCCAAAACTATTATTCTGTATTACCTTTCTAAAAATGAATCACACAACCCTTATGGAGCGAGTACCAGAGTTCATATAAACATTTGCATTGTCCTTTGAAACCTTTAACCTTTCGAAATCAAATGAATTTTTGTCGCTTAGCTTCCCGACTATTTTTATCCAAGTATGTGATGATGATGATCTCCGACCGTATTTCGGCCAAGGCGACCAATCTCTACGGAGATTGACCAGGTACGCAGGAGATATTATAGTGCACAAGTGTGTGCGCAAACATAGATGCACTCTCTTTTCCCTCACAATTATAGTTCGATGGGACGGAAAGCCGACACGACCGGAGAGAGATCAGGCGCAGGACCAACGGTTTTACGTGCTTTTTGAGGCACGAGCTAAGTGACAATTTTACACCATTAAAATCTGTACATGAAATAAATTCATTAGTACAGGCCCGTGACTGGGATCGAACTTACGCTTTCCGCCTGGAATGTGCACGTCTTAACCACTAGGCTATCACCGCTATGTATCCAAGTATGTATTTATTGTACAATTGGAGGTTTTTAATTTCATTATTTACTAGTACGTAAAACAAATTCATAATAGGTACCTACCGAAAACAAAACTCCCAATACTGGGGAAATACACATCGGTAACTTAGCAACACCAAAGAAAGTTATTGTTTATTTCGGCGTAAGGACTTGGTTCCAGGCCAGTAAAATTTAATTTAAAAGAAAAAATATATTATTTTCTTTTTAGGTTATGAATTTTAATTTAATGTTTTAGATTATGTTATTGATCGGAAAACCTTCACTTCACATGAATTTTGCTCTTGAAACACGAGATAATGCTTAATCAAAAAGACACAGCAAACCAACTTTGATTTTATAACTGATATAACATAAAAAGTGAATCGCTTACTTCTGAAAAGACAATCCATCTGTTTTTCTACAGTTATTACTAGTACAGCTTAAAACACTGCAAGGCACCATTGTAGACTTTGGTAAAATTTAATTTATAATAACAAAAAATGTAATATTTAATTTGTTTGGATAAAATTTTAATTAATTTCATATTCGTTGTCGAACTTATTACAAATGTCAAAGTTTGTTGTGATAATGAATTCCTAAAATCTTGAAAATCTGGCCATTCGATGAGGGACAAAAAATGACAAGCTCTGTCTCCCTTTGTCACAAGCAATTAGCTATTTTCTTTGCTTTTCCTGTGCGAATGAGAAGGAAGAAAGGCAGATTCTATAGCTCTATACTCTTTCTACGGTTCAAGCAGATCGAGACAGATGTCGCTGTCTCTAAAACACCTAATAATTAGTGACAGTATTCTTAAGAGAACATACCAGAACAGAGAGTAAACGCAAACACAAGCATATTGGCTCGTTTCAATTCCTCGTCAAATTGTCCACCTACAAACAGGTAGGTACATATTTTTTTAACGCAAGAATCACATTACACGGTTACCAGAGCCTAAATGATTAAACCAACATAACATATACTTAACTAAGTATTTGCCTTTATTATTTTATCAGGCACTTTTCCTTGGGATAATTTAATAATGCTACATCCTTTATTTAACAAATGGTTGAAGTTACAACTAAATTAGATAAATGAAGTAAATATGTAGCAATTATTGACGCAATACATTTCGGGAAACTTTGCATGCTTGACTTTAAACTACGAGGTGACCAGCCAATCAAACGTCAGGATGGCTGGTCATAAAAAATATTTTATTTTTAAGGCCAAGTCGGATTCAGCGGGAAAAGCTGGAAGGGAGCGGGTGTAATTTTCTTGTGAAAATTAAAATTTATTTGTAAATGGCTTGCATGTGTCCGTAAAGTGATGTTTTCTGTTGGAATACAATCTCTTCATGGGCTCAAGTAAGTTGTTTTTGCAATTCTTTTTGAATTTCATTTATTTTACACTCGTTCTTGAGGATTTTCCTTATGTTTCCATTCATTATTATCCATCATAAATTCAGAAATCATATACTAAAGAATATGGCTGTATGGGCTTAGTTCCAAAAAAAAAAATGGAACCAAGTCCTTAAGCTAAAAATAAACAATAACTTTCTTAGGTGTTGCTAAGTTACCGATGTGTATTTCCCCAGTATTGGGAGTTTTGTTTTCGGTAGGTACCTATTATGAATTTGTTTTACGTACTAGTAAATAATGAAATTAAAAACCTCCAATTGTACAATAAATACATACTTGGATAAAAATAGTCAGGAAACTAAGCGACAAAAATTCATCTGATTTCGAAAGATTAAAGCTTTCAAAGGACAATGCAAATGTTTATATGGACTCTGGTACTCGCTCAATAAGGGTTGTGCGATTCATTTTTAGAAAGGTATTAACTTACAGAATAATAGTTTTGGAACACTTTCTCTTTATTTATCTGTCCGAAATAAAAATACCATACTACTAGAAGTCTGTCTGCTATTCATCACATTTTGGTGGTTATACTTTAATTCTATATAGTCAGTTTTTAGAGTTCCGTAGCCAAATGACGAAAATGGAACCCTTATAGTTTCGTGATTTCTGTATGTCTGTCTGTCCGTCCGTATGTCACGATTTTTATATAAAAACTAGCTGACCCGGCAAACGTTGTTTTTGCCATGTAAAAGGGGTTGATCCTAGAGGGGTGAAAATTCATGGTTGTATGTATTTTTGTATGCTGTATCATAAAAAAATAAAAACAAAAAAAATTGTCAAAAAAATAATTTAGGGGTGGACCACCCTTAACATTTAGGGGGATGAAAAATAGATGTTGTCCGATTCTCCACCCTAACCGATATGCATGCTAAGATTTGCGAAAATCGGTCGAGCCGTTTCGGAGGAGTTTAACTTCTAACACCGTGACACGAGAATTTTATATATTAGATTATATTGGCCGTGCTAGCCGGGCTGGTAATAAATTAAGATAGAGAATAATCATCAGCGAGACAGATGGCGCTGTTCTTTACATTGTTTAGGAACTAAACACTACCCTCAAAAATCCAATAAGTATCATTATTACAATTATTCTTAGTTTTTTATATTATTATTTACTTGACAATTTAAATAGTTCTGTCATTATAAGGAATAGGTACCTACATATAGAACCTATATTTAATTAGTGTTTTTGTATTTGTGACGATGAAGAGAGGAAGAAAGTTTGTTGTGCCACTCGAAGTTGAACACAAAGTTTTATCGCGGCACCGCAACACGAATCTTGTCGCGACAATGTGGCCGGAGCATTATGCAATACAAGTTTGAATAAAATAATATGCAATAAATTCAATGGAATATAATTTATTTCAATTAAACTGGAATCAAAGTACCTATTTAGATTCTGGCATGGGATTTGATCCCAATTTTTCGGTTATCCGAATACGAATAACCGGGTTGCATGCCCTAGTATGGCCACTATCCAGGTGATTAAAAACAAATCCTTTATTTCTGTAAAGTTATGGTCACCTCGCAATATTAATGGATGTTTGTATGGGAAAATTTAAATGATCAATTCTGTCACAAATTCAGGTTATCATTATCGCTCTCGTCACAAAAATTTGAACATATCTCGAAGGCCGTAGACCATCAGGTAGCGGAGATACATGTGTCCAGCCAGCCTGAATGCATTCTGGTTGGACATTAAGTTTTTATTGATTTCTCGTAAACCCTTACACGTGACACCATAAATCAAACATTATTACTGTCACAAATTGCGTCACTAAATGTTAGTAGAGGAACCATATTCGAAAACGCTCCCGTTATTCAGTTTCAGAAGTGCCAGCCAGAAGTTTTATACGTAAATTCAAGCCGGCTGGACACAGATTTTTGCATTTTTCCACTAAACCGTTGCAAAAAACTTTTAGCTTGATGCCTGTCACAAATTTATGTGACGCCCGTTGATATGCAAAAAGCCGTCTAAATCACTTCCGTCACCGAGATTGAAAGACCAGCGAAAAGTGGTTATTCAAGCCGTCTGGACACGTTTTCGAATGATTATCTAAGATTCTGTAGTCACAAATTCTGAAATAAGGGTGTTTAGCCATCACATAAAGTGCCCTATTGACCTAGTTAAATGTGAGCTATTTTGAAGATTTGTCTAGACAGCCTGAGCAACATGAAGCTTAGGCCACCAGCCCTATACTTATGTCTAACCTTACAATTCATTTCCAAATCCAAATATACTATTAAATGTATTGGATAATCCACGGTCCTCCATATACTTACAAAATCCACTCATATCAGCATGTTTGCTGTGCTTGGAGCTTGGATTTTGGAAATGTATTTCTTCAAATGTATGAAACTTTCTTTGCCTTTCAAAGTCTTCAATATTAATCCTATATGTTTCTGATTTCTTTATCATGATTTTTTTCCAACACATTGATTTTATGTCTTTCCACCAATCCTGGCAATGACTATCAAAACCTTCAACACATATTATCCCAGGTTTACCTGGCAAACAAAATCCTGTTAAATGCAAATTTTTTGCTCTTTTTAATATTTCCTCCCTTTTCTTCTTATTATAAATATGGTGAGAAAATATCCATAGCCTAGAAAAATTGTTGTCAATATCTTTATTGTTTTTAGAGTTGAAACTCTTATTGGTCTTGTCTAAACCATCTTGGACAACTTTAACAAAATTATCGATATTGTCCTGGAGCCAAGAAATAGCTGTGTATATACATACTTCTTTATTATGACTACTTTTGATGAAGTTGCTTAGCTCTACATTTAGTTTGGTTTCTTGTTGTCGATCTAATTGATTACTTCTAACATAGATGTCAGGTTCTTCCTCTGGATACAAGTTAGGAAGATTAACACAAATATCCAATTTTATATCATTTTCATTGATAGTAAGGACATAATCCAGATTATGAGGCACAAACTCACATGATTTTTGTAAGAAGTTATCTATTTCATCTAATACACTTTCATTAGTAACTTTAATGTTCTCTTGTTCAGGATACATCGATTTCAGGAGTTCCAATTCACTCAACTGCTGATTATAACAATTGACATATATTTCTCTTATTTCATCTTCAGACTGTGACATTATTAAATGTGAAATTTAACCAGAGAGATAGTATATATCTCACTGAATTTAACACACGAGTTGAATGTTTAGAACATAAATAATAACACTTTTTTGGTCGATTTTTTTTTTTTTTTTTAGTTTATCCCGAAGGAAAGGCATGGGGAACTAAGCCCATACAGCCTAATCATTGTTAAGTAAAATGTATTGGGAATTTATGATGGATGGTAATGATGATGATGAATGGAAACGTCGGGAAAATCCTCAAGAACAAGTGTAAAGTTAGTCAAAATGAAAAATTATTGCAGAAACAACTTACATGCGCCCATGAATAGATCGTAATCCGGCTAAAGTTTCACTCGGCTTACCTGCGTATAAAACCATGCACACGCACTAGATTCATAGCACAAGTAATCAAAATATAACTTATCTACCAGAAAACATCACTTTACGGACACATGCAAGCCATTTACAAATAATTTTTGATTTTCACAAGAAAATTACACCTGCACCCTTCCAGCTTTTCCCGCCGAATCCTTTTTTGGTCGAAAATGTTACTTTTATTTTATTTTATTGTTTATCCCGAAGGAAAGGCAAGGGGAACTAAGCCCATACAGCCATTGTCTTTAGTAAATGATTTCTGAACATAATGATGGATGATAATAATGATGATGAATGGAAACGCGGGAAAATCCTCAAGAACAAGTGTAAAGTTAGTCAAACTGAAAAATTATTGCAGAAACAACTTACATGCGCCCATGAAGAGATAGATCGTAATCCGGCTAAAGTTTTATCGAAAATGTTACGAAAAACTAATTCATACAACCTGTCAAAGTAATCGAACGATGATGGAACGTCATTTTATTTTTGAAAAGAATGTAAAGGCAAAGACAGCAGCCAATTCATACAGCCAAAAACTGGCATGTCACTTTTTATTTGTTTTGTGAGCGACAATCAAATTGGTACATGGGGATGGAATTGGTATCCATATTTTCACAAATTGAAAATCTTCTAACTAGTACCAGTTGTACCGGCACACAGTGGTTCCAATGTATGGGAGGTGCTGGACATTCGCATCCAAAAAATAAAATTGGTGAAACTAATTATGCCATCTTGTTTGGTAGATCAATGTCTTTGAAAGTTATTATTTAAAGTTTTTTTGTAACTGTTATATTTGAGGAGATAATTGAGAAATAGTATCTTCTTACTATGGAAATGGTCAAACTTACTTACATATCTCTTGATTCCGGCCTCGTTTCAAGTTGCGGTCTTCGGTATTGTGTTTATATTTGAGAGAACTACAATTAATGCTAACACACATAGTGCGCCAAACGTGCACTTTCTGCGGTACATAGAGATGTCTATTTTTATATACGAAAAAGTTCCATACTGAACACTACAATGAAAGTGATCTTGTAATTTTGATTTTTGACATGTCCAAAATGTAGGTCAAATGGTTTGAGAACTAAATTACACTAAAATTGTTAGTGGTAGTATTTATTTAATAAAATTCAAAAAATACGAAAAGCACAACATGCATTATAAATCTATAAAATAGTACAGATAAATTTAACTAAAAATGTCTATAAACACAGAGAGAAAGACCCTAGTTACACGAATGAGATCTTTTTATTAAACTGTAATAAAAAAATTATTTATTTATATTTATTTTAATTAAAATTTTAATTTATTTATGAATCGTCTTCACAATCATCATCGATCAATTCTGATGCGGAGTCTATTTCGATTAACTCGTTTATATCGACAAAATTAAATTTACCTGTCTCGGATATAATCAGTTCATAAAATTCTGAGAAACAAGATTTTTTTAATAAATTTGTTATACATTGGGCGAATACTTGTAAGAACCGGATCAGAAGATAATAAAAGATTGTGTAGTACATCTTCATTACACGAGACACTGCTATGTTTTCTTGAATGTCCTTCGCGGTACTTTCTAAATTCTTTATTTCGTGCCTCCGAGGCTTCTTCGGACAAAAAGCCGATAGGCATCATTGAAAAGTTCTCAATGACATCTGGCCCATGGACCAGCAATTTGTGGAGACTAGACGGCATATAAAACCATGGATATAATTCCACGTAGAGCAAAGTAGTGTCATTACAGAACATACGAAATTTGTCAATGTCGAGTTTCTCTCCTGAAGATATACACTGTAAAATGACAGCTAGCCTTCTTAAAAGTCTCGCATCTAATCCGGTTAATTCAGCAGATTTTTCTGGGTTTTCAAAAAACCTTCTAGCACAATTACCGGTGTTGGTGGTTCCACTCCCTTGCTTGACAACATCAAGACGCATTCCAGTTTCTTTTTTGAAGTTTTCTTGAATTGCTGATTTTCTTTCAGCAACATTCTTCTTTGCTTCATCACCTCTAGCTTGCCATGATTTTATGTCTAATCTGTATGCGATGTGAAGACAACACTCCATGGTCCGGATCCATGCATGGAGCGAGCTAAGTCCGTATTTAAACATGTCTTCGTGCACTGGCTTGCTTCTTACTTTACTAATGTCGTTCATCTCATTTGGACGCGCTTTGCAAATGTCGCACACTGATGCTGCTGTGCCTGATATGTATGAGTGAATCTTACCATCTATCATCGTCAAATGCAACTGGTGCTTTACACTTACGTCATCGCTCTTAGTAGGTTGCAGAAGCTTAATCTCTTCTTCGAATTCAGACATCTCCATTTGAACATTTTCTTTTGTTTCTTTGATGAACTTGATTAGGATTGGTCGACAAAGAGATGTTGACGAGGGCCGCTCATTTTCCCAAATTATTTGGCCAGTTTCGGATGTGAGCCGGATTGGTACAAGACTTGCAACAAATACACTGGCGAAATTCGTTTCCTCAGTTTCACTTGTTTTCTGGTGGTAAACACTTTGATCCGAAGCACCGTCAAAGCCCCATTTGCTCACGAGCACCAGGTTTTTCTCCTCAGTGGTAGAGAGGTTTTGGGTTTGTAGAAGTCTTGTCGTAGTAAGGTCTAGCAACGCTTGCAATTTGATTTTAGCAGAGTGTTCAGTAATTGTAACGTCTTCTTGTTTTGGGTAACATTTCTTTTTTTCTTTCAGAAGCATGTAATAACTGGGATATTGAGCTACTCCTTCTTTAGCATGAAAATCCCGTAAAGTCATATAACGCCATTTTGAAAGGTTCATCGACACAAACAAAGCTAGGGCCTTTAGTGGAGATATACATTTATCTGAATCTGTGGTACTCCGTCCGCCAATGAAATCTTTGATCTTAGAAGCTTCTGTAGGATTTTCCATTAAAAACTTCATAATATCAGCTACATCATTTTCCCCTGCAGCCCTAAGACTGCTTTGTGCAGAAAACATAATCTCGTCAGTGCTGCTAGATGCCCTAAGTACTTCAGTGCGTCTTTTCTTTTGACGAGGACTTAAATCTTCAAAGGGCTTACGAGGAGAGACATGAGTACACGTAGAGGCATCGGATTTAGAAGGTAAATTCGTCTGCTCAGTAGTTTCTTCTTCTATTGCGTTCGTAGGTAATACTTGTAAAGGCAAATTATTTTCCTTTAGGGAATCCGGCCACTGGACTTCAGACTGCAACCACTCTGAGTGTTTATTTAGAAACTTTCCTTCGCTTCTTCCAGCTTGAGACCATTTAGGATAGATCCGGTAGCAAAATCGACGACACCAGTTCTTTAAGTCTTCTTCGGCACCTTCACAAAGAGAAACGTTGCAATTCGTTTTAAGGACACCGAATAGATGATCAAAGTCACGTAGATCATTGTGTTTGCGTAAAGCGCAATAAAGGTCAAGATTTGTAACAAATCCACGGAAAGACATATTTATTAGAACGAAATAGAAATCAAAACTGATGTAAAATAAAGGATTACCAACCAATTTATACTACACTACCCTCATTACTGCGTACTGCGTACAATTGTTATTCTTGTAATGTTTTAGTACTAATGATTTCAATTAATAATCACCTGCATCAAATAATTGTTGAAAATGCTAAAAATTACTCTAAGAATGACATCTGTAATTGATAGAAATGCTAATGACTACTGTCTTAATGATAATGCAATAATTTCATTATTTAAAAGTCTAAGACCGTCTGTGGATCGATCGTTGCCCTCGTTTGCAAATTAATTAATTTAATTATTATTTTTTTATTTCTGCAACATCATTTATCGATACGCATATTTAGAGGGGCCCTTATTCCTCTATGATTTTAACAGAAAATTGTAAGATCCTTGTCATTGTAGTATATTATAATATAAAAATCAAACATTTCTATGTACCGCAGAAAGTGCACGTTTGGCGCACTATGTGTGTTAGCATTAATTGTAGTTCTCTCAAATATAAACACAATACCGAAGACCGCAACTTGAAACGAGGCCGGAATCAAGAGATATGTAAGTAAGTTTGACCATTTCCATAGTAAGAAAACACTATTTCTCAATTATTTCCTCAAATATAACAGTTACAAAAAAACTTTAAATAATAACTTTCAAAGACATTGATCTACCAAACAAGATGGCATAATTAGTTTCTCAAGATTCACCAATTTTATTTTTTGGATGCGAATGTCCAGCACCACCATACATTGGAACCACTGTGCGGCATGCAGTTACTTTTTAGGAAGCACTAGTCACGACGCACAATAGGAAATGTGGGTACCGTAAAATGGGGGGAATAGGGACACTTTCTAAGTTTAGCATCAATTTTCGTAGTTATTTTCTTACTAATACCAATAAAATTGGGATTAAAATAGTTCCGGTAGGTAAAATTTTCATTTTCTATGCATTTAATTTATATAATTGATTAAAATATACACTAAAACTCTAAAATAGTAGGTTGACCCGATTCACCTCGGGCTTGGGGTGAATCGGGTCACGTTTGGGGATATTAGGGTTTTTCAATAGGGCTGGCTACAATAAATAGATAATTATTAATATGCTCGGTTATAAAAAGAGAACTATCAATACTGGGATTATAATATACAAACTAAAATATTCATCCAAATCAGCGAAACAAAATAATTAAGATTTACTTCTTTATTTTTCAACTTCAGTTCTTAACTTTGGTAACTATGAATACTAGGAACATAATATTCTTTTTTATATTATCAATTTATTTATTTAACTACTCCTTAAATACTGTCTAGAATCTTTAAAATTTCTTCACTGTCACCATAGTAATTCTTTTTCTGATCACTTTTTTTGCCTTTCTTATTGATAGTAATATTTTTATTCACAGCTACTGGTCTCATTGTTTGCTTTACTGGAGTTTTCGGCAGTAGTTGTTCTAATTCTATTTGAGTTATTTTAGTATTACTGGTAATGATAACATTTGGTCTATCAATGTGCTTCGGTTTTTCGTTTATAGCCTCTACTGTTGTAGTAGCACATGTACTGGCTTGTCCAATTTCCATGGAATCTGTTTCATATATCACATTAGTTTCTTTTAAATCTTTACTTTTAATTGGTATAATTATTTCTTTATATACTTGCAAATCTTCCGATAGTATTACAGGCATCTTTTCAACGTCTATATCTAGCAAATCATTATGCTGCAATTCATGGCGGGGAGATTGTTTTTTATCTATGATTGATTCAAATGCCTGTGAGTTGTGTGGTATGGGCGATGGTGATTTATTTTCTTTTTCATCACTCGTTTTTCTTGTTTTTTTGCCTACACCTTTGCCTTTTAAACTTTCGACTTTTTGACTTTTTGAATTTGACATCTTGTTGGTTTCACTCTTTTGTTTTCCTTTCTTTTTTATTTCGGGTCCAGTATCTGTTTCAGCATAACTTTCCACATTTTCGTGTGAAACACTTCGACCTGAAAATATAAAACTTTTTCATCGTAGTTAATACTTACTATAGGTTAAGTAATAACATGAAGGTAAAATAAAGTGTGTATAACGCAGGTAAAGCACGTGTATTTATTGGGTAGGTACCTAAGTAAGTACTTATACATAGTGTGTAAGGATTAACCGCGAGTGTGTGTGAATTAATGCATGTGATAATATGTATTTATTTATAAAATATTATTAAGATATGAATTTTTTTTCACCCGAGTGAGATTTGAACTCACCACCTCTCGCAAATCGTGCTTTCGCTCTAACCAACTGAGCTATCGGGTCAATTAACTCGGATGACGAATTTTACCATCTATTTTTACATTACGTTTTTGGCAACGTTATTTTTTCAACGTTATCTATTTATTTTTCAATTTATTAATTAATCATTCATTTACCTGAAATAACGTCAATTTTTCTTTTATTTTTTGGCTCCGTGATATCCATAGTTCCATATCGCATTTCTTTCAATAAAGTTAAAACTGACTTATCGATTGCATCTTTTATCTCTTCATTATTTCCTGTCTCTACTGGTAATCTTGCTAGTACTTCACTCGGATTGAATGGACTGATACCTAAAAAAATCTTAATTTAATTTAAAGATATGTACCATAAATAAAAAAAAAACATTTTATCATCATGACCTTACCCGTCTTTCGAAACCCTGCCCGAAGATTATTTTCAGCATTAATGTTAATTTCATCCATAAGTAATTTTAACAATCTTGGGAAGCAACCTTTAGGTACACATGAAAGTGAACGTCCATCAGATTTTTTCCATTTTTGAAGAATTTGACGCCATGCTATTTTCATTGGTCTGAAAAATGCAACATCTAATGGCTGCGTGAGATGTGTTGAATTAGCCGGCAAAAAGATAAAATTTATGTCGTGACTCTTACACAGCATAATCAAATCTATCGATAAGTGCGACGATAAATTATCACCCACTAAGACTTTTCTTCCTTGCTTTTTTTCGAAAAATGGAATGACTACCTCTTTGACCCAATCTTTAAATACCTGTGCGTCAAACCACCCTGATGAAGTTCTGTTATATCTTGCGTGTTCGGGACCATTTTTGACCCACGTATCATACAGGTTTACAGATTTGTAAACCACATAAGGTGCTAGTAGTTCGCCTTCAGCAGTTCCAGCCATCATTAATGAAACTGATGCTTTGGAATGATTTACAATCCGTTCCGGATATTTGCACCCACGTCTCGTTAAAACTTTGTGACGGCCTGGGTCGTCTGAAAGGTTGGTCTCATCGTAATTAATAATGTTGCCAAGGGGAACATTCTCTATAGACTTTTCTAATTCTGAAAAATACTCATTGATTGTTTTTGGCGACACGGCTGCTCTGGCACGTTTGATATTTTGACATAGTCTCTGTGATATACGATTCTTATGTCGCTCTAAAAAGCTGAAGACAAAATCACGCCCCGGTAAATTTTCTTTAAACCGTTTATGCTTTATCCCTAACATATCCAAATAACTTTTTACCAAAAACCTTAAATCTGTAACATCTAAGGGGTATCCCCACTCAGCACAGGTGTTGAGATTGAGCACAATATGCTCTTCCTCTTCTATAGTAAGTGCCATTTGGCCCCCTTGTGATCTCATTTGCCTCGTACTATGTCTTTGTAAAACTGATCTTGAAATGTTAAATTTTTCTGCAACAGATCTTATTGTTGCATGTCGATTTAAAGTTAACTCCTCGAGGGCTTGCTTCATGATTATATCATCATATTTTTTGTACCTTTTCCCATTGGGTTTTGGTTGATATATTCGTGGCATTGCGAATATTTGGCTAGAATAGAAATAAAAATTAATATTCTTAAGCAATATTTATTGGTTTAAAAATTGTGTGATAACCCTAGGAACAAAAACTCGATTCACCCATAGTCGTCCCGATTGACTCCAATGTAGACCCTATTCAACCCATTCTCCGACCTTATTTACCTCACTCATGACCCTATTCATCCAATTATTCGACCCTAATCTCCCCATTTCTTGTTTATTTTTGTCACATTTAGTTTTTCTTCAGTTATAGGCAAAATATGATAATATATCACTTACTTTTTGTTTAATTCTCTTCCTGAATCGCCGAAAATAATACTGAACACTTCACGCGACGAAAATTTCAAATTATCACAGAGAAAAAACAAATGTTTTGAGTAGCTAATTTCGCAGGTTTCTGACCCGAATCTTAAAATATCGTTTTTTTTAAAATTCTCTATGACAGTAGGACTTATTGTTGCCAGTATATAGAGAAAATATTGTAAGCTTAAAATTTAAAAACTACCAAATAGAATAAAATGTGAAATAAAGGGTAAGGTAAAGGCGCAAAGAAAAAGTCCAATTTGTCCTGATTCCCCCCTAGACCCCATTCCCCCCATTTTACGGTACTTAATAAGAAAGATTCTTCACCAAAAGGTTTCTTCGAATGTCGGCGCTAGTTGCTCAGTATATAACTAAATAATCTATGTAACTGTATACAAAAATATTTAGTTCCGAAATCGTCCACGGGCCCTAGTCTAGGATCATACTCTAGAGAGGGTAAGTACACATCTAGCAGCCTGTTACGTTTGGTTTGATCATAGGAAGCACCGTGCACAATAGAAAATGTAGAATAATAAAAAAAGGACTCATCAAAAGTTTATTCGAATGGCGGCGCTAGTTACTGAGTATAATACTAAATAAACAATGTAACTGCATAAAAAAGTGTTTTTAAAGATCATAAAAAAAGTATTATTCTTCATAACAATAATATCCTTGATTTATTAGATAAAATGACTATCATTACGTGTGTACATATTTCGGATTGGGCATTTTCCCTTGTAAGAAACTAGAGCCAGAACTCTGGTTTGAGTTTTCTGCATGTGAAAATGCCTAATTCCGGAATGTATCGTACATTTCTAAGTACCTACCTATCCCTGCATTTCATATTAATCGTCAGTTTTGCGGGGGTGAGATAAGATGGCAACAGTGAGCTTGCCTTTGATCCCTTGATACTTTTTGTACGGAGTTGCCCTTCTTCTCCACTAGGAGTAAATGTGTTCTGGGACTTAGTGTACTGACTGACGTATGTGCTAGCTATATTCAAGCTATATTTTATTTATTTCACATTTTTACTACATATCGGAACATTTTAACGAGTGAACAACATAAAATAGCACCGGGTTCCTAAAATACATTAATATTCCATTACGAAATGGCTTCTCCGTTGGAACAATTTGTAAACAACGTCCGTACGTTGTCGGCTTCAGGTGAGTCTTGCTTGATGATAGTCTAACTTGTGTAGTACGTAGGTAATTTAAGTACCTACTTTACTAACACTGTTGGGCGCCCGCGATTTCGTCCGCGTTGACTGCAGAAAAAACAAAATGTCGAAATTATCCGGGATAAAAAGTAACCTATGTGTTAATCCATAGTGTGCCAACTCCATACCAAATTTTATTAAAATCGCTCCAGCCGTTTTTACGTGAAAGAGTATCAAACATCCATCCATACATCCATACTTACAAGCTTTCCCATTTATAATATTAGTAAGTTAGTTCCATATAGAACAATGTAGTACTTAGGTAATGTGTATAAAAATAATACTGGTTACTGTCTCTAAAGAGCATGATATTACTGGCTAATACAAAAATATTTCCATTTCAGGAAGTTTCCGTGATTTATGTGATATAATTGGAAAATCTGACGAGATATTACAGAGAAATAGTGCTCATCTAAATACTGTTTTAGAAACTCTTGATATTCAGCAACATTCTCTTGGGGTTTTGGCAGTTTTAGTTGCAAAGTTTTCACACACACAGGTAGATTTAAAATGTACACTCTTTAACAACAGGCATATCATTGTTGGTGGGTATTGTTTTCAATGCAATCTGCAACTAAGTATACTTTACATACAATACAAATCCTATTGTTGGGATGTTGTGTAGTTATATATAATAACTAGTGGCTGTATAATGTCATGGAATGCATGTTATGTGCGCTATAGATACTGTAGATGTGCACCCAAAGTGATATAAGAACTTTGCAATTCAATTTCTATTGGTTAATTCAGTTTTACCCATGAAGTGATAGCTAACCTATTTGTGATTATTAAGTTCTATTTTCAGGGTTCTAGTGATGTGGACAGAAGCACAATGTACCAGCAGATCCATGATTTTATAAATAACTGTAATGGAGAACAAGTTCGCTTTTCCCCAGATTTATGTAAGTCTGGTGTAAAACCTTGTTTGCTTTATTTGTAAACACAGGAGATACTTACACACATATCACCTTTTGTCATTATAACTGTACAATCTCTAAAAACACCTTTTTTTAGTAATTCACATGAAATTTTTTAATCTTAATGAAATATTATTTGAAAAGGTGATATGTATCTACCTAGATATATGTACAGGATGTTTTCTGGTCGTCAACGTCAACTACAGAATCTCATCTACAGAATGGAAGCATACCTGGGAAGTGTCTGGTTCTCAAGATATTAGGGTCCAAAGTTGAGTAAATAGACTGCGTTTTTCTGCATAAATGCACATAGATGCACTGGATACTATAAATTTCAGCCAATTAAGATTTTTTTTTTTTTCAAAAAATTTACATTGTTTCCCAGCATTTTTTTGGCATAAACTTACTTTATTTCATGTATAGAGTATGTACCCTTCGTTAAGAGTGGAAATGAAAAAACACCTGTATAATCACACATCTTTTCCAGAGTGATAAATTGGTAAATAATTTCCTAAAGATAACTTCATTTACTACTACACATCTCATTTGCTTGTATCTTCATGATAATTTTTTTATTTGTATGTATGAGATCAGACATTTTTGCAACAAAAATTTATACAATACTTATACTGGTTTTCAGATGCTGACCTGTGCCATCTTTTGACAGACCATTTAGTGGAATTAAAACAGCCTATCAGGGGAATAGAGATTCTTAAAAAAGCTATAAGAAAAATCCAATTATTTGATTCTCAATTAACCTCCATTCATGCAGACCTGTGTCAGCTATGTCTGTTGTCTAAATGCTTAAAGCCAGCACTTGAATTTTTAGATACCGATGTTACAGGAATTGGTTCTGAGGTATGTATACAGTAACGGGAAACAAATATAATTTACAGCACTTTTAATAAGTACATACTTAAATTGAGAACCCAAGTATTTCTGTTGATTAGGGATGGGTATTATCACAGAAAATATTGATTGAATGAAAAGCTTATTAAATCAATTCATAATTTAATTGGTTTGTAAAAGATCACTTCAGATCAAAGATCAAAAAAGAAAAACTTTTTTGAAGTTGTATTAACAAAAAAATATTTTAATTGTAAAAAACAAGAAACATACCTATAAGAAATGATCTCTTAACAGTAAAATTGCTTTTACATACATCTTGTGTTAATAATGAGTTAACCTTATGAAAAATGATAATGTTTTTACAGCTTGGTGGAAATAATGATTCAAAGCATTTCCTTCTGTATTATTACTATGGTGGGATGATATATACAGCAATGAAGAACTATGAGAAGGCATTATATTTCTTTGAAGTAGTAGTTACTGTTCCTGCAATGGTTGTATCCCACATTATGCTAGAAGCTTACAAGAAGTACATTTTAGTGTCATACATTTTACATGGAAAGGTGAGATATAATGGAATTTGAAACTAAAAGAGTTCATATTCTAAATATATTTTACATACATACAAAAAGACAGCTGCAATCTCGCAACCATGATTAGCATAGTGGGGTTAGATGTTAAATCAGTGACAAGTTGCTAGCCTATCCCCTGGAGATTTCTGAGTTCCTTAATAGACTCTTGACATACACAAAAGGAGATGCAGCTGATATCAGCACATGACAATATATTTTTAATGAATATATTTTTTTCAGATCTTACAATTGCCCAAGTACACATCTCAAGCAGTATGGCGTTTCTTGAAGCCATTATCTGTGGCATACCATGAGTTGACCACTGCTCCGCAAACAGCCATGAACCGAGAGACCTTTATCAGAGATAAGAACATGGGATTAGTAAATCAAGTAAGCACTGATTGAGCTGCTACTGGTCTAAAATAGGTTAGGTTAGGTCATGAAGATTTAACTGAGTACAGAGTATTTTTTTATATAAGTAATGTTGGTTGGGTAATCTTTTCCTTTTGCAAAAATTGATCTACCCTGATTGTCTTGTTTCATGTTTTCTATGGTAATTTTTCTATTACTCAAATAAAACTCTATTTCTATTATATTATTTTATATTTCAGGTAGTTAGTTCTATGTACAAGAAGAACATACAAAGGCTAACCAAAACTTTCCTGACACTGTCCTTGAGTGACGTCGCATCGCGTGTTCAACTCTCTGGTCCAGCTCAGGCAGAGGCATACATTCTGAATATGGTATGCTTTATTAAATATATTGATGTTATATGAATGGATTAATATAATATAAGCACTAAAATAGCATTTAGTCAGGCTATGGTGACTTCTCTTCCTGGGCATACTGTAAAAATCAGTAGAGTAACAAGAGGGTCTTGGTGTTTTGTAGGTGATGGGCTGACCACTTGTCACTACTAACCAAACTTGTACATCTCAACTATACCCTCAAAATTGGTCAGACGTGGCACCATGGTGTTCTATCGGCCTTTGGTGCTCTTCCTACCCCGTAAGGGATAAAGGCGTGGTTATATGTATGTAGCTTAGGCTGTCTGGACAAATCTTCAAAATGCTTACATTTAACTAGGTCAATAGGGCACTTTATGTGACGGCTAAACGCCCTTATTTCAGAATTTGTGACGCTACAGAATCTTAGATAATCGATCGAAATCGTGTCCAGACGGCTTGAAAAACCACTTTTCGCTGGTCTCTCAATCTCGGTAACGGAAGTGATTTAGACGACTTTTTGCATATCAACGGGCGTCACATAAATTTGTGACAGGCATCGAACTAAAAGTTTTGTGATACGTGCAGCGGTTTAGTAGAAAAATGCAAAAGACAGTGTCCAGCCGGCTTGAATTTACGTATAAAACTTCTGGCTAGACACTTCTGAAACTCTCTACTAACATTTAGTGACGCAATTTGTGACGGTAATAACGTTTGATTTATGGCGTCACATGTAAGGGTTTACGAGAAATCAATAAAAACTTAAGAGCCGGCAGTCAAATAAAAATCCCACGGTTGCTCCGCCCACATACCCCGCCAGCCGCTGTGTTGCGGCTGGCGGGGTAGGGGTGGCTTCTTACGCGTAAAATCTGCGAAGTTATAATTCAAAATTCGCGCGCTTTCGTGCAGGTCGTTAAGGTCAAGCGCAGAGAACATAAAAACCATGGAGTCATTATTATAAGTAGTTGATTTCAAAGTAGTGTTGATTTTATTTTTCTTTGCGTAATATAATAAATTTAGTTACTAATAACTAATAAGTAATGTCATCATCTATATATCTACAGGATGTTTTTTCGTTGCCACCCTTAACGAAGGGTATATACTTTATACATCAAATAAAGTAAGTTTATGCAAAAAAAAAATGCTGGGAAACAATGTAATTTTTTTTTTAAATTTCTTGATCGGGCGAAATTTTTAGTGACCAGTGTTTATGCTAGTTTTTTCATAGACAGATATTAATTATTTATTGTGAAAAAATCTTGCTACACGCGTCAATGTGGATTTATGCAAAAAACGCACTCAACTTTGGACCCTAATATTTTGGAAACCAGACGCTTCCCAGGTATGCTTCCATGGAGAAAAATGATCGTGATGATGAGGAAATTCCGTAGTTTTCGGGTACGTTGACGACCAAAAATCACCCTATATATACATACAATAAAATTGTAACGGATTAATGTTTGTGCACGCTAATCTCAGAAACGGCTGAACCGATTTCCCTTTAGGCGCAAATTGTCAAATTCGCAAATTGTCAAGCGGTCGCAATCAGTCAATTTCGCAAATTGTCAAGTTCGCAAACTGGTAAATTCGCAAATTGTCAGATCCGCAAATTGCCAAATTCGCAAATTCTCAAGCGGTTATCTATATGAAGCAAGTCTTAATATAAGCATGGCTGGACCGTACACAAATATAAATTGTGTTTTAATATTGCAGGATGAACAAAAAATATGCATAAGATGTATCGTATAAGCGTATAGCTTAAATTAATAACAAACTATTTATGTAGCCATCACTGGCGGCTCCTGAATTTTTAGATGGGGGTTTACTTTTTTTAAATATGAGCGCATGCAAATTTACAGTTTGGAAACGCCGCGCGTGTTCACTCTCTTATCGAATGATATGATGCAAGTGCAACCTCGCTATTATTAAAATTCAGATGACCTAATGAAACTGTGGGTAAAATAAGTATTATTCCACCATACATCTATACATATAATAAAAATGTAATGGATCGCTGTCTGTACATGGAAGATATACGAGAAAAAATGTTATAGGAGATCAACGCAATAGAACCCAAAACGATGATTTTTGGAATTTTTGTCTGTGCGTTTGTGCACGCTAATCTCAGAAACGGCTGAACCGATTTCGATGCAGTTTTCAGGAATATATTGTGACAGGTCCCAGTTAACATATAGGCTACTTTTTATCCCAGATAATTTCGACATTTAATTTTTTCTGTAGTCCACGCGGACGGAGTCGCGGGCGTCCACTAGTACATACATATAAATGTAGCTCAGGCTGTCTGGACAAATCTTCAAAATAGCTCACATTTAACTATGTCAATAGGGCACTTTATGTGTGTAATGTATGCTAAGTGAAAGACAATCTATTGCAGACTGGTTTATTGTAATAGCGTGAGGAAGGAGGTAAGTTACAAAGAATTGTTGTTAACCTACCTACATACATAACACTTTTCCCTCTTAAAACTAAAGCATAAAGTTAAACAAAAACAAACAAACTATGCCTATACTACAATAACTACAATAAAGTTACAATAGGTAGGTTACTATAGGTAATGCTCCAAATTGTAGCACAAGTAAACTAACTTGAACTATCATCAAATAGGTATAGCAAAATTACATATTTTTATTTCTAGACCTTAAAGTCATAGTAAAAGGCGGATATTTACTTTTGTCCTTATCATGACTATGCGCAAACGGGACAAGAGCGAGCTCTTCACTATCGCGAGGTGACGAAGATGCAACGGAACAAGAAGGAGACATGCCCGATGGAGTTGACCAACCGCCCGCATCGTCATACTTCACAATCTGATTATCTACTTGCTCCGCTGTGTCCTTCGTTATAACCGGTTCATCTGCTCTGCTAACAAGTGAAAGGGAGTGGCGGGAACCTCTGGCATTTTTATTTAAGAGTTGATCTATATGCCGTTTCTGCACACATTCATCGTTCGTTTTGACCACATAGGAAACCGGCCCCGTCCTCTTGACCACCACCCCGTCCTTCCACTTGACGTCCTTGTCAGCGTAGTTGCGCACGAGCACGGCGTCGCCCGCCTCCGCTTCGCGCAGCCGCCCCCCGCGCCGCTCCTCCTGCGCGCGTTGCCGGCCGCGCACCAGCTCGGCGCGGTCGGGACGCAGCAAGTCGAGGCGCCCGCGCAGCCGCCGCCCTAGCAAAGCTATTGCGGGCTCTTTTTCTGTCGTACAATGCTCTGTATTTCTATATGTAAACAAAAACCTACAAAGTGCTTTTTGGCAGTCTTCGTTTTCAACGGTTGCCTTCTTCAAAACCTGTTTAATAGTTTTGACTGAATTTTCGGCCGCACCATTGCTGGATGGATGATACGGTGCTACTAAAACGCGTTTTATACCATTCAAGTTTAAATAGTTTAAATACTCATTAGAAGAAAATGGCGGGCCATTATCGCTCACTATGCACTTCGGCAAACCAAAACGGCTGAAAATTTTACGAAAGCATGAAATGACTGCTTTTGCCGAAGTACTCGATACCGCCTCAACCTCTAACCACTTCGAATGAGCATCTATTATTACTAAATAGTAGACGTTTTTGTACGGCCCCAAAAAATCGACATTTAGTCTCGCCCATGGCTCGGCGGGCCATTCCCACGAGTGCAGCGGCGCGGGCGGCGGCTGGGCGCGCTGTGCGCTGCACGCGCCGCACTCGCGGCACGCGCGCTCAATATCGGCGTCGATACGCTCCCACCACATGTAGTTGCGCGCGACCTGCTTCATCTTAACTACCCCTATATGACCGTTATGCAATTCTTCCAACAACTGTTTGCGAAGACGGGTCGGTATGATAACGCGATAACCCCATACCAAGCAATCATGTTCTAAAAATAAATTTTCTTTCTTATGGTAATATATTTTTTCAATATCATTTTCTACACGATCGGGCCAACCAAACTTTAAATATCCTATTATTTTATTTAATAACGGGTCCTTTCTTGTTTCGTTTCTAATTTCATGAAAAGTGATGGGTATTTTATCTTCAACAAAATTTAAATAGCTTACTGCAAATTTATTTTTATCTTTTAATGTACGTAAGGGCAAGCGCGATAACGCATCTGCAAAACAATTTCTCGATGATGGCACAAATTCAATGTCAAAGTTGTATGCGGCGATTTTTATAGCGTACCTCTGCAAACGACTTGCAGCCGTCTGCGGAATACCCTTATTTTTTCCGAAAATATAACTCAACGGCCGATGGTCACTCCTCAGATAAAAATGTCTCCCATACAAGTACTGATGGTGTTTAGTTATACCGAACACGATGGCGAGCGCCTCCTTGTCCAGCTGCGAATAGTTCACCTCGGCCGCGTTGAGCGTGCGCGAGGCGCAGGCGACGGGCCGCTCCGAGCCGTCCGGGTAGCGGTGCGTCAGCACGGCGCCGAGCCCGTACGCGCTGCTGTCCACCGACAGCACCAGCGGTAGGCCGGGCTCGTAGTGCGCTAGCACTGGCTTACTACTTAGTACTCTTTTAATCTGGTTAAACGAACAATCACATTCATGGCTCCAATTCCACTTAGTTCCCTTTTTAAGCAAATTATACAGGATGATTTTTGGTCGTCAACGTTCCCGAAAACTACGGAATCTCCTCATCATCACGATCATTTTTCTCCATGGAAGCATACCTGGGAAGTGTCTGGTTTCCAAAATATTAGGGTCCAAAGTTGAGTAAATAGACTGCGTTTTTCTGCATAAATGCACATAGACACGCGTAGCAGGATTTTTTCACGAAAAATAATTAATATCTGTCTATAAAAAAACTAACATAAACACTAGACACTATAAATTTCGCACGATCAAGGAAATAAAAATTTTTTTTCAAAAAAAAATTTTTTTTTCCCAGCATTTTTTTTGGCATAAACTTACTTTATTTCATGTATAGAATACGTACCCTTCGTTAAAGGTGGCCACAAAAAAACATCCTGTATAATGGTCTCAGAATGTCACTAATATTTTTACAAAACTTAGAATAAAAATTTACCAAACCTAAAAAACTTTTCAACTGGGTAACATTTTCTGGAATAGGGGCTGCAACAATAGCTTCAACTTTTTTGTTATCCGTATGCAAACCATTCTTATCTATACGATAACCTAAATAAGTAACACTGTTTTTAAAGAATTCACATTTTGACCAATTAACACGTAATCCAGCATCATTTAATCTAGATAATACTAATTGTAAGTTTATTAAATGCGTCTTTTTATCTTTGCCAGTCACACAAATGTCATCCTGAAAAGCTACCGTTGAGGGCAGTCCACACAATGTTTCCTCAATTAATTTTTCAAAATTTTCAGGTATACATTTTATACCAAACGGTACTCGTTTATAAACAAATGTTCCTACATGTGTTGTGATTGCCGTCATCGGTTGAGAATCTTCACTCAAAAGCACTTGTTGATAGGCGTGGGACAGGTCTAATTTCGTGTACTGTTCGCCCCCGGATAGGGTAGCAAAAATATCTTCAATGCGTGGAAGCGGGTAATGAAAATCTTTTAATAATGGATTAATGGTGATTTTATAATCACCGCATATGCGAATATCGCCATTCTTTTTTACTATCGGCACTATGGGTGTACCATAGTCCGAGCGATCCACCTTATAAATGACGTTTTCCCGCTGCAAGCGCTCGAGCTCGCGTTCCACCGGCGCACGCAGCGCGAGAGGCAATGGTCGCGCTTTTACGAATACTGGAGTCTTATCAGTAAGATGTAATTGCATGCAAGATTTAAATGTCCCTAGCCCATCAGCAAACACATTAGGAAATTGTTTACGTAGCAAATTAATTTCATTCGGAACCCCTTCCATACTGTGGAAAGATGTCACATCTAATTGAAATTGTCTAATCCACGTACGGCCCATTAACGGCGGACCTCCATTCACGATAACGTATAGCTCTAAGGGAGCAATGACCCCATTATGGCTGACATCTACCATTATATAACCAAGGGGCTCGATAACATTGCCTGTGTAGGATTTTAACCTTAACATTATCTTTTTGATTTTAATATGCGAAAACAATTGATCATAACAACTTTTAGAAATTGCAGATATTTTACTTCCCGTGTCAATTTCAAAATTCAAGTAAACATTTACTTTTAATCTTATGATATACGGTTTATCGTTACTTCTACACGCAATGTTATAGAAATCCAAACTACCGTCACTGTCGTCACTTGAATTATTTAAAAAAAACTGACCTTTCGAGACACTCGTTTGCTTCTGCCCACTTGCACTTTTGTACCTATCACTACAAACGGCTTTTAAATGACCTTTTTCACCACATTGATCACAAGTATATCCCTTGAACCGACACCTCGCCCCTACATGGCCGTCGCGGCCGCAGCGCGAGCAGCGCCGGTCGATGGGTGGAGCGGGCGCGCGCGCCGGCGGCCGGCCGCGCGTCACGCCCACGCGGTGCAGGCCCTCCGCGCCGCCGCCGCTGCTGCCGGACGCCACCGATGCGTGCCTGTCCGCCGCCTCTAGCGAAAGCGCGAGGTCTACTGCACGTTTGTAATCCAAGTTTTTCTCCGCAAACAGCCTGGATCTCATATCCTCACTGGCGAGACCGGATACGAACTGATCTCTTAAACTTATCTCCAATGGATTATTACATATGTTCGTAAAGTTACAAGTTTTAGCCAGATGCTTCAACCCTTGTAAATAATCACTTATAGTCTCGCCTTGCATTTGCGTTCTCTGCCGAAAAAGATGTCTTTCTGCTATCTCCGACCGTTGCGGTTCTAGATGTTGTTTCACTATTTCTTCCAATCGTGCGAAGGTTTCGTTTTCAGGTAATCCCGGAGCACACAAGTCGCACATTAACTCATAGCACGCCACACCTACGTGCGTTATTAGAGTAGCTACGTGTAGGTTCTCCGCGATATTGTTTAGAGCGACAAACTGTTTTACCCTTCTACAATACGCGACCCAATCGTGACTTCCTATTTCGAAGGTTTCAATCTTTCCGATAGGCATTTTCACAAAATTATATTAAATACCGACTGCGCTAATGTAATGTATGCTAAGTGAAAGACAATCTATTGCAGACTGGTTTATTGTAATAGCGTGAGGAAGGAGGTAAGTTACAAAGAATTGTTGTTAACCTACCTACATACATAACAATGTGACGGCTAAACACCCTTATTTCAGAATTTATGACGCTACAGAATCTTAGATATTCGATCAAAAAGGTATCCAGACGGCTTGAAAAATCACTTTTCGCTGGCCTCTCAATCTCGGTAACGGAAGTGATTTAGACGACTTTTTGCATATCAACGGGCGTCACATAAATTTGTGACAGGCATCGAACTAAAAGTTTTGTGATAAGTGCAGCGGTTTAGTAGAAAAATGCAAAAAACAGTGTCCAGCCGGCTTGAATTTACGTATAAAACTTCTGGCTGGACACTTCTGAAACTCTCTACTAACATTTAGTGACGCAATTTGTGACGGTAATAACGTTTGATTTATGGCGTCACATGTAAGGGTTTACGAGAAATCAATAAAAACTTAATGTCCTGCACTGTCCAGCCAGAATGCGTTCAGGCTGGCTAGATACATGTATCTCCGCTACCTGATGGTCTACGGCCTTCGAAATATGTTAAAATTTTTGTGACGGGAGCGATAATGATAACTTGAATTTGTGACGGAGAAACTATGCGTAGTTTCAGAAATATTGATCACTAGTGGACGCCCGCGACTCCGTCCGCGTGAACTACAGAAAAAAAAACAAAATATCGAAATTATCCGGGATAAAAACATTTTCCCGGGATAAAACGTAGCCTATATGTTAACTGGGACCTGTCACAATATATTCCTGAAAACTGCATCGAAATCGGTTCAGCCGTTTCTGAGACTAGCGTGCACAAACGCACAGACAAACAGACAAAAATTCAAAAAATCATCGTTTTGAGTTCTATTGCGTTGATAAAGGTCTCCTATAACATTTTTTCTCGTATATCTTCCATGTACAGATAGCGATCCGTTACATTTTTATTATATGTATAGATGTATGGTGGAATAGACTTATTTTACCCACAGTAGTTATTGTACCTATTATGCGACATTCTTGCCCCCCTGTTGTATTTCACCGTCATACTAGAAGTCAAAGCTAGGTAATAGTAAAAATCCTGACTGTAAGTTTGACTAACTGACCGTTAGCAATTTAGGCTCTAAAGTACCTAGTCTAAAGAGTGCCAAAGTACACTCAAAAACATAAACCCCTTTCTGGCGCAGTCGGATAAAATATAGTTTGAATATTTTTCGCAGATTGAAGATGGAGAAATATACGCGATGATTAACCAAAAGGATGGCATGGTCGTGTTTCTGGACAACCCTGAGAAGTTTGCTTCACCAGAGACTCTCAGTGTATTGGAACAGCAAATGGCAGCATGCACTAAACTACACCACTACATCCAAGAAATGGACGAACAAATCCAGACCAACCCTAATGTGTGTATAGTTTATTATTACTTTTAGTCTCTTGCTCTGAAGAGATATCTTGAACTTTTTTAGCAGATTGTTGTCATTTCTATCGTAGAAGCGGGACACCGTGCATTCACTGCCGGCGACGACGTATTTGCGTCATGTTGGCTTTCTAGAGGTGCCGCCGATGCGTTTGCGTCCTCACTCTAGGCATTGAACTGATGTCGGCGTGCGCGTGCTTAGAAAATCTTCCGGCAGCGAATGTGTTATAAGCCGTATAGAGCAATACACCATTTAACCATAGAGCAATAAGATTTAGTCATAGAGTGCTAATGTCATACTAATAGTTTCGATGCACCTTTTCGGTAAGTATCAAGGACTGGAATTGTGAGGCACCGATAAGTCTAATGGTGCATCGAAACTGTTAGTATGACATTACCACTCTAACATCTTATTCCTCTATGATTTAACAGAATTTGTTTTACAGCAAAGTAGTAATCGGACGGCCGATTGGTCTAGTAGGTAGTGACCCTGCCTGCGACGCCATAGGTCCTGGGTTCGAATCCCGGTAGGTGCAAACATTGATATGATGAATATTGATGTTTGTTTCCGAGTCATGGATGTTTCTATACTTATCTATGTATTTATATACCGTTGCTTAGTACCCACGACGCAAGACCTTAGGGATCTTAATGTGGGACTAGTTTAATGTGTTGTGTGAAAAAAAATAATAAAAAAAAATTGACATTTAAAAGAATCACATCTAGTTATAGTGATAACCCTTCCATTAAAAGAAGTTTCTTCTCATTTTGCAGTATGTGAAGAAATCTGCAGGCAGCCATGAGGAAGACATACCAGCCACCAGCCAGAACTCCAAAACCACTTATACCATGTAAATAACATATTGAAATAGTCATTACTGTATGTATTTAAATTAGGATAAGTTTTTATAGCTTGGTAAATAAACACATATATAAACATATATATATAATAACTGTTTTATTGCAAAACACAACATAGAAAACAACAGTATATTACTATGCATTTGTAACAATATAATAATTCCTACATACCATAATATAGTTTACTTAAAAACAGCCTTTATTTTAAACCCCACTTACACCAAGGGTTAAATCCATCGGCCTCTTTTCATAGACTTGGGCAGTTGTTGCATGGAATGGAAAGTTGTTGATTTAAAACATAATAATAATTGATTAGATGTAAGTCCAATAGAAACTGTCTACCAAGACGTGCGGCTGGGTTACTGTGAGTTTTTTCACTTTAAAAGTATACAGGTTGAATAGTTGAATTAGAAATTGCATTATCTTTTAAATTGAAGGTTCCTGGGGTACCCGTAATGTTATAAACTGACAGCAGTGAAGGTACATTTAACATAATGATTCTTGGTCCTTTTGCTTTCGTTCGGCCGCTATCTTAGAAAATCATAGCTTAGTCGCACACTATGTTCGCTCCTGGCAGTCATGTTAAATTAAAAAGTAAATTGAGCTTAAATTTAAAAAATTCTCAAGTTATCAGTATCATCATTGCACCTCTGGGATCGGAAAAAAAAACCCTGTACTATGCTATCGTAAACCTTTTGATCCTTAACTTATATTTCATGTACAGTCTCAGTAAATATAGTCATACTCTCTAATGGGGTCTGTGGAGTGATGCCATGTCCTAAGTTGGCAATGTATCTCAGCTTCCCAAACTTGTTCACCATTTCCAATGTCAACTTTTTAATCTCCTCCTGTAAAAGATGTTGAATTATTAAAATGTGTTGTTGAGGACATTGCAACATGTTAGTACAAGCATCTAATGATATTAGTTTATAATATTTATGAATGGTTGTCATTATAAGGCTTGAAAAGTGGCTGAGAAAAATGAAATGCTTAGGACCTGTAAATTTAAATAATTAGTAGTGTTCGAATTTTAAATATTTTGATAAGTTGGAAGAATAGGTAGTTTTCTTACAGGTGATTTATATAAGTCTTGTGGGTCTAGATTGCCTTGTAATGTGATGTTATTGCCAACAGTCTGCCGTGCATCCACTGGATCCACAGTCCAGTCTAAACCCAGAGTTTCATATCCAAAACTTGCTTGAATGTCTAGGGAATGACCAGCTCCTTTTGCAAAAAGGGTCTGAAACAAAAGTAAAGTTAGTATTACTAAACTACAAAAATATTAGAAGTGGAGATATAAGATTGTGTAACACAATTTGTGTTAGACTATTATGTACATTTACCATGCCACTTGTAGCAATACCAAATTCTTTTTTACATGCAAAATAAGTTTCTGTACATACCATAGGAACTTGTTGTAATTGTTTCTCATCTAGTTTTCTTTTCAGCTCACTCCTAATCTCCCTTAGATAAGGTGCACCAACTTCTTCAAATTGTGCTCTAGTTAGATGATCAGCACTAGATTCAAACACTTGTAGTAATTGTGCACCACTTTCAACCTAAAAATGTTTTTAAATGAAGATTATCTGGCACACTGCTAAATATATCATTATTACTTGACACAAACAATGAAAGTTTGAAAATAAAATGAAGTACTACTTTGCTATTCACAAACAAAATAGATTGTGTTCTTACTATGCATTCGGCTAAGGCACAATGGATTTTGAGATTGTAGATTCCTCTTTGTTTAAAGTTTTGACTTGTTACCTGCATAACTAGATAATCAATTATTACTCTGGTGAGTAAACTGAGTAGCTTGTGGACATCTTTTGGGTACTTTTCCAACCATTCCTTTGTTTTAGACATAGTTTTGCTGCCACCTCCTTCTATCATATATCCCATCAAAGTGAACTGGAAAGAAAAAGAAGTTTAATTAAATATTTATTTAGAATTACCATAGTATTATATTTGAATACTTTGTCTGCATAGACTGTAGAAAAAGGAAAATGTCATAATTTTCCTGGATAAAAAGTAGGCTATGTCCTTTCTCAGTCTACCAATGTACTAAATTTCATATCAATTTATTCAGTAGTTTTGGAGTTAAGAGGTAACAAACAGACTTTTCTATTCATAATATAAGTTGGAATGCATTTTATTTGTAATGTAAAATAATATTCTAAGACTAAAATTTTAACTGAGTACTGCTCAAAATATTTAAATGACTTACTGGTGCTCCTGTAAACCCAATTAGAGGTACTTTGCCTTCTATCTTATGCCTTGTAAGTGTTATTGCATCCCCAACATAAGTTAATCTTGATACAGCACCTTCTTCCTCTAGTTTGTCAATTTCAGAAGGATCTTGGAGAGGTTTAGGAAACACTGGACCCTGAAATAATTTTGTAAGTAACTTATAATAACTTAAGTCCTTCAATCCACCAGATTTAGTATTCTTGGTGACAGGTTTTTTTTCTTAATTCACTAGGTATTGTATTTGGATATTGCTTATAATGTGTTTGGTTCATAGTTGGTAATTATTGGTGAGATACACAAGAACATACCACTCCTGGGTGCATTTCCACAGTCATGCCCAAAGCTTGTGGAATTACAAGAATATCACTGAATATTATTGACGCATCTAAATGCGGGTAACGGCGAAGTGGCTGTAGAGTTACTTCACATGCTAACTCAGGCGTTCTGCATACTGTAAAGAAGTCGTGCTTGGCTCTAACTTCTTGAAACTCTGGCAGGTATCTGCCGGCTTGGCGCATAACCCATACTGGTATTTTATCTACATCTTCTCCTCGAGCTGCTCGAAGTAATCTGTCGTTCTTTAACTCTGGAAAATTCTGCCACAAAGGCGATAAAGATAAGTAAAATTAACAAATCCTAGACTTTATACAATGTTTATAAACCCATAATATTACATAAAAAATAATCCATAATATACACGTACCTTATTTGTTAGAGTCATTGTAGCTTCGCAATCAGTTTAATTTATATTAAAAAGACAAAAACCAACTAATATATGGCAATTATTCACTAAAATTAATTTAAATAAAATTACAAGTCACTCATCAAGAATGTCTGTTTGGTTATGTTCCTGTATATTTTTGCAAAAAAGTTTATATTGTTGTGATAAAGATCAAAACCTCAATCAAAACAGACAGACACGTGAGAAAAAGAGAAACACACTTTAAAATAAAACTCTTCCAAAACCAAGAACCAAGAACGCTCTGACAAGTGACACTGTATGACACTGACATTTTTCTTTTTAATAAGAATATTTTAAAATACAGAAGGAACTTCTACTTTATACTGCCAATTCAATTTTTTTCTAGTCTTGCTTTTATTTTCATTTATTTTTTCAATATACTATTCAGGGTAATTTTTGGTCGTCAACGTTCCTGAAAACTACGGAATCTCCTCATCATCACGATAATTTTTCTCCATGGAAGCATACCTGGGAAGTGTCTGGTTTCCAAAATATTAGGGTCCAAAGTTGAGTAAATAGACTGCGTTTTTCTGCATAAATGCAATAGACGCGCGTAGCAGGATTTTTTCACGAAAAATAATTCATATCTGTCTATAAAAAAACTAACATAAACACTAGACACTATAAATATCGCACGATCGAGGAATTTAAAAATAAATAAAATAAAAAATCCCAGCATTTTTTTGGCATAAACTTACTTTATTTGATGTATAGAGTACGTACCCTTCGTTAATGGTGGCCACAAAAAAACACTCTGTATGTATTAATATAGAGACAGCGAATAAGGGGTTCCTTCCATGGTGATATAAGTTACGTGGTTTCTTAAACATCCTGAATGTTTAAGATTAATTACTCAAATACCTATTGTTAAGGTATCACTACATATTAGTACCCTTCTTTTTGGCTCTGCCACAATCAGGTGAAAATATTTTTGGTAAAAAAGGTAGGTATGCATCCGTATCAGTTATTTGTATGCAAGAAGACTAAACAGATACCTACCATTTCGATTGACCTAAAGCTAGTAAAAAAACCAAATTCTCATCGCAATTTACCTATTTTACGTGCCTACCTGTTGGTATACATAGATGCTTAGAAAATACAGACGTTTTAAAATACAAAGATCGCAGATTCCACTACCTGCCCTCGCGGCTCTATCAAAACTTGAAAAAACACAAATGAGAGGGGTCCACGTCCAAGGGAGTCCACTACTTTTTTATAACAAAAAGTGACAAAGTGGAATTTTTTGTTACCTTATCTACTTTCCCAATAAAGTTTATTCGCGCAGGACAAAAAAAGATGGTTTTGATATCTAAGGTCCTGTTTTTTTACCATATTGTATTCTTATTTTGTGGCTAAGTAGAGGTTGTTTAGTTTAAGGGTGAACAAAGAATACAATTTTGCGCTTAGGTATGTAGGTACCTAGGTAGTCGTATCTCATTATTGGTGAGGTTAGATAAACCTGCAGATAAAAAATAGAAGATAGCTTAGACATTTTTACATAGAGAAGTTCAGATCTCACTTAGAGGCCAGCGTCTACATAGATCGTAAGCTAGCTATGCGAGCCTCAGCCTATGTTTTAGACTGAGTCAAAATGTGAGGCTAGCCCAAAAACCTCGCATTGCCTTTGGACTATTTCTAGGGCTAACCGTATGATGGTAACTGTAGGTACCAGTCCTTTGGTGCAGCGGGTTTCACTAGAATAGCTACATTAATTGCATCTCATTCCGTGCATTTCGTAAGAGCTGTGCGTTAAGAGTTAACTAAGGAATTTGGGTGATATCTTACGCGATGAACTGTGCTAAGCATGGCAAGGTCCTCCTATAAGATTCTTTAGTTCTGGCTACCCCATTTCGGTAACACAGCCGTCTGTAGATATGGTACCTTCCTACACCTACTTTACCGGTAGCGATATGAACAACCGTGGTACTCCATTTATCAAAGCTATATTTCTTGGACCTGCTGCTAACTTAGTACTTAGTTATTTTGACCAAAATGTAGACCTAAATCTTCCATATGTCCAAATGGCTTTAATTTGCTACCTTTCGATTTGAGATGAGTGTGGGAATCCTTTTTTTTCAATGAAAAACAAAGGTAAATTAATACAAAAGATTACACGCAATAATTTAGCTAGTCCCGTTATATCTAAAAAAAGTATAAAAAGAAACCTTATAAAAAGCTAATGGTTCGCGTATCTGCAATTTAGTTTTTCTATTTTGAATTTTTTTACAAAGTTTTATTAAAGTTCGCTGAGCTCAGTAGGGGTGATTTATGCACAAAGAAAAAGGTGTTAACTAAGTTAAAGATTTCTAATCTTAAAATACACTGGAATTGAGTACCTACCTAGACTAAGTACCTATGTTAAATTAAACTCAATATCGCGTTTTTAAATTAATAAGCATTTTACTAAACTAAGATTGACGTATGACTTTAGGTTGAATATCAAAATAAAACAAAGGGAGGAATTTAATCTATTAACCTGTTAGGTTTCTATCTTGCTAATTTAATACCTAACTATTCATGAACTACTGACAGCATACATAGGTAACATAGTTGGTATATTACTATGTAGTATGAGACAGTTCAATTGCTTTGTCTGTTAAGTTCTGGACCACATAATTTATTCTGTAGCTCACAACTTCTCTCGGAGCCAAGAAATTAATTAGGGCATTATTAAACGTGGCAATACTGCTGATGCGGGCAGGGCTTTGCTAGAATACATCAGCTGCATGTCGTAAGATCCATCTAAGGAGCTCAGGGGCGTTCCCTCAGGCGATAAGCTGGCAACTTGTCAGTGATCATTAACTGACACCGTTATGCTACTCGTGACTGTAAGGATCTTCTTTGTGATCTTGCACTTACGGCTACCCGATTTTGGTATTACAGCCATGTGTCTATGTATGTATGTAGAAATACGAAGACTGGATGTTTATGGAGGTGCAGTCGACGGCAATAGCGAACAATTGCCACTAATGCAGGCACAATTTATTTACGAGACGCCCGCTAGGGGCGCGAGCACAGAGACCTTGCTCTATGGTGGAGTAGCTCTGTTTGAGATTTTTTATATTACGTTTGTCTAGAAAGACTTGTCCAAAAATCAGTAAAGTTCTAAATAGCAATGTCGTATAGGTAGTTAAAATAAAACAGTTACAAGCATAGATAGGTATCAGTAACAAACCGGATGGTTATAGGTAGGTATATATTATGGATATTGAATTGTGTCAGGCATCACTATTCGGAAGTTCAAATCTCTATAGAGGGATCGCCCACCACCGGGCCCTATACCCTCCGCTGACCCTCGGATCTGCCGACTCATGATCACGAACACAAGACACTACAGTCGCAACGAGAAGCCAGATCCAAGCACCTAGCATGCAACCATAAATACATAGCTGCTAATCCGAAAACCAATTAAAATTTTTTAATCGACATATGTTTCGCCAACACCCGTGGCATCATCAGGATTAGTTTTCTATGTTAGTTCTATCTACCGAACCAACTAACTAGTTACCAATCGCATAGTTAGTACTATCTAGTTAGTTGGTTCGGTAGATAGAACTAACATGGAAAACTAATCCTGATGATGCCACGGTTTGGATCTGGCTTCTCGTTGCGACTGTAGTGTCTTGTATTCGTGATCATGAGTCGGCAGATCCGAGGGTTAGCGGAGGGTATAGGGCCCGGTGGTGGGCGATCCCTCAATAGAGATATATTATGGAATTTTCTTCTTAAATGGTACGATCTAATTAAACCTACAAATTGAGTTCTATTCTATTTCATCTTGTGATCGTTATTACCATGTTGATTATCACTAGCAGTGTTTATTGCTTATCGATGTACGAATCAAGGTAAGTCAGTATATAGGTATACTTAATTATGCAAAGTAGGTACACAATAAAAATCGTTTAAAAAACAATGTTGCAACATACGTGCCTTTTTGAAGACAATTTGAAGCACGTTACGCATAGTTTTGATTCGCTATTGTTACAGGTCGACGTCCTTAAGGGCTTGTTAAAAGGTTGAAGGCGGAAGATGTAGGTTCTACTCCAAGGTTTTCCTCGTCCGTTCTTGAGGAGGACATTGACTCAAGCCGTGTAAACAGTTCCTTATCTCGAGCTTCGTTGCAACGATACAACTCATACGCAGCTTTTATCTATTGGCTTCGAATTATTGTCTTTAAAATACACGGATGTTTTGAATGATCAAGTTATAAAAAAGCGCTGTGGACCTTGTGCATGATGTTTGAAACTTAGAGCTATGACCTAGTGGCCATGAGCCATTATGACGTATGTAGATAGGTAGGCATTTGAGATCATTGCGACTTGTAGGGTATCGATTAAACATCTTTTATTATGATCGTATTAGAACTCAAATCAATAGACTGCTGAAATGAAAATATCTTAACAATTTTTCACAAAACTTTAAGCAAAATTCGAAAAACCCTGGTTGTGTCTAACAAAATTTCGTTTGCCAAGCCCTAATTTTCAAAAATGTCGGTCAACAAAGGGCGACTGGTTTGCATTAGCAATGCTAGAGCAGCGTACTCGTATTTCGTACGGAAACATGGTCCTCGGACCGATTACAATCGCCACCAGTTCATTTACATCAGTCGATAGCAAACGACCGTGAGCGTCATTGCAATCAACTCGAACTAATCAATTGACGCTAACCTTTCGGGTTGTTAAAAAGCCTTATATTCTTCCTTTATTAACTTATTGGATGTAATTAAAAGTAACTAGTAGGTAGGTATGTAGACAGACAGTGTCAGTAGACCCGAGAAGGGTTGGCTACAGGCACGCAGTCCAAACAAACGCCAAATTCCTTGGCAATATGAGTTTTGAAAGAAACTATATTGCTACCCCATAAGTAATGGGATAAGGGCAAAAATGAGGACTAAGATTAGATTCAGATATCCGAACGCTTTTATTGCAACAAGTTAGTATTTAAGTATTAGAAAAAAAATTGTGAACTGGTGACGAAATAAACGTGAAGATAAAGCTGGAAATTCCAAAACGCAACGCTAGCAGTTTGGTCGTTTACAAACGCAACTTCCTAAACGCACCATCAACATCAAAATATAGACGATGTAAATTGTCTAGGCCGCGGTTGATAGCAGTAATTTGGAAAGGCGCTTTTTTGCCACGGGCAGCTGCCTACAGTGCTCACCAATCGAAATGTGCATGCTGCAGGGGTTGCCTGTTAATTGACGAGTCATGATTATGAATTACTAGCTGTTGCCCGCGACTTTGACCGCGTGAACTTCACGTGGGTAGCTCTCCAGTTATGGTTGTTCATCCAGCTTTATATGTGTGAAATTTCAAGAAGATTGGTTGAGTACTAAATAAAGTGTCAAGAGGTAACAAACAAACATACTTTCGCCGCAATGACGCATTTATAATATTAGATTTTTTTACCACGATTTCTTATTAGCTATGTCTTGAACTCCAAGACGATTTGTACGTTCATAACACCGTGTAAAAGAATCCAAATAGCGCTTACTGATATCAAATCATGGATCCAGAATAACGCGTAACAAATTGAAGGCTTTTTCAGTTTCGTAGAATCAAAGAGACTAATAATAAAAAAAGTCTTTTTTTATATATACCTTATCTATCTTCTATACATATAATAAAAATGTAACGGATAGCTGTCTATACATAGAAGATATATGAGAAAAAATATTATAGGAGACCTTTATCAACGCAATAGAACAAAAACGATGATTTTTGGAATTTTTGTCTGTTTGTCGGTTTGTCTGTGCGTTTGTGCACGCTAATCTCAGAAACGGCTGAACCGATTTCGATGCAGTTTTCAGGATGCAGGTCCCTCTTAACATATAGGCTACTTTTTATCCCGGGAAAATGTTTTTATCCCGGATAATTTCGTAATTTTTTTTTCTGTAGTCCACGCGGACCGAGTCGCGGGCGTCCACTAGTATTTTTTATATATTTTTTATACCGTATCCTACTGCTGGGAAAAGGCATCCCCCATTTGAGCCCACACTTGTCTTGTTCCCGCTATAGTGGCCCAATCTGGCAGAAACTTAGTGGCTATCTTTGACTGTCTGGGTGCATTCGACATACGTGTCCGGTCCAGTTCCTCTTCAGTCTTGCGGTCTGCACACCAACCTCTTACAACGCCCAAAAAGTCTTACAAGTAATAAACTAAAATTAATAGATAATTATCTGAGATTTAAGTAGGTATTTGCTGGAAGTTGGTCTAATCAAAGCATGCCATTTAATCGGTATCATTTGTTTTTCGCTTCGTTAGTTCGCTTTCCAGAAACAAACGTCGTCGTGTAGCTTATATCATATCGGATTCGGCGGGAAAAGCTGGAAGGGTGCAGGTGTAATTTTCTTGTGAAAATCAAAAATTATCTATAAATAGCTTACATGTGTCTGTAAAGTGATGTTTTCTCGTAGATACGTTATATTTTGATTACTTGTGATGTGAATCTAGTGCGTGTGCATGGTTTTATACGCAGGTAAGCAGAGTAAACTTTAGCCGGAATACCATCTCTTCATGGGCCCATGTAAGTTGTTTCTGCAATTATTTTTCATTTTGACTAATTTTACACTTGTTCTTGAGGATTTTCCCGACGTTTCCATTCATTATCATTCATCATGAATAATTTACTTAAGACAATGGATGCAATATACCCTTTATACCTACCTATAACTTTCTAAACATCGCTCAGTCGACTATAAAGGCGGAGGCGAGCGAGGACCAGCTTCGCGTAGGCGCGAGGCGTGCAGTGTTTTTTTCTTAGTTTTTGTTTTTTTTTCCTTTTTACCTTTTTTGCCGCCTACCCTTCCCGCTCGCTATGTGCCGCGTCTTTCTTTTCTATTTTCTTATCCCGCGCACGACTTGCATCACTTGCAGGTATATAATGATCCTCCTTTTTCTTATTTGTTTCGCTACGGAGGAATTTTGTATTGCCCCTTCATGACACGCTATTTTGGTAGTATTATGGTTTTGATGAAAAAGTTTGTTATGGAAAAGTTTTGTGTCAGTGTGCTTTTTAAAGGGAATATATACCTACGTTCCTACATAAATATAAAAGGATTTTATTGAAGGATTGGCAATAGGATTCTTATGAAAATTGTAAATTCTTATTAGTTTCTACTAGAAATCTAATAGTATTCCGATTGATTTCATCAATTAATAGGAGCAGCAATATATAAACTGTTTGGATTAGAAATTGTTAGGATAATTTACCCATCACTTACCATAGCGTACCTACTGATACCTATTAACAATCTAAACTTTTGCCTCACTGCATTTAAATAACTATGATGCATCATGACGTCGAAATTCCTCCGGTCGCCAGTGCATCAATTCACAAACAAATCCCTGCGCACGCACACCGACGGACTCATGTAAAAAACTTTACATACCTAGTCAAATATCCTTTGCCTGCAGCAGTCCGCGTAAAATTGCGTCGTCCCACACTACGAGGAATATCTGGCGTCGAGCAGATATTGTGGTAATGGTAATAAGAAAGGCATCTCTGAACCATATTATTGAGCAAGACTGCAAGAGCGGCCTGTAGTTCGTAATTTAAGTTTCTTTATATCGCAATATTTTGCTTAAAGTATTGTACCATAGTTATGCTAATTTTAGCCTTGCTATTTTTCTACTCTCATTCATATTCATACCTACTACAATAATGTTCTTGAAAACCGTTCAAATGAGAAACAGCAAACAACAACTTAAATACACTAGCATAAAGTCTCACGCAAATCTGCGTCAGATATTAAACTCATAGCAATTAATACTAAATAAAAAACCGGGTAGTGTAGCCTGGGCCCGGGAATTCGGGTTCGGGGTGAATACCCTCTAGTCGGTAAAAACTATTTTCAAGGTTAGACTGAGCTCGGAGGGGAACGTGCAGGGCGAATTCGGTGCGGGCGCGGGACGCAGCAAGGCGGGTGCGGGACGGCGCGGGACGGAGCGGGACGGGGCGGGACGGTCGCGGACGCGCCGAAATGCTGATAGCCCTCCGCACTCCTCCCCTCCGCGGTTACGTTGCACCTGACTTGTAAGGAATAGGGAACGCAATTTAGTTTAATTCTTACTTGCACTAAGTATTAGCTGTTCTTGCTTCTTGTCGTTACATAATTTTGCGAGTTAGGTTTTTGTTGAATGTATGATTTTATTGATCTAGGCTTAACATACTCTTATATAAATGCACAAAGAATTTTCTACGATAACAACGCTAGCACAATCTGCACCATTTGCAATTTCATTGCAAAAAGTTCTACCTGTGTGCTACGAGTGCTACGGTTCGTAGTAATTCGTAGCATTTTATTGCGAAAAATATTCGCGTGATGCGATTGTGCTACGAAGCTGTAGTAAAACATTAATTATGTACTTTGCCTTTATTTTTATGCTAAACTAGTCTTATCTAGATGTAACTGATCTCATATAATATCAAATACCGTCTGAAAATTCTTCGAATAAATTGGCACGGTCACGAAACCTTATAAAAGGTTCTAAACTAAAAACAAACTTAAGTTTGCGTAATAAAAGTGACCGCAATAAAATAAAATAACATTTACAGCTGGCGAATGAAAAGCGCAATAAAGGCGCGCTTTACGATTACGTGACGTCTTATAGTGCTGTTAATTAGGCTTAGTCGCGGATGTTAGGGCAAGGCGGTATCGGCCCTTCGTGTGATTCGCCATTAGTCGCCGTTTGCACTCGGCTTTTTACCTTAATGAGGCACCCCGTCCTCCCCCATGCGTTAGCGCGTGTACACGCAACTCGCACTGCAACAACTTAGAAATAACGAAATGCTTGAAAAATCGGCGGACTAATTATTATTTTTTTTATGTGCCGAATCATAATGTGTCTTATGATGATCCGTAATATGAGCTGTAATGCTATGTAAGAATAAAAAAATCCGTTGGTTTTAACGTGAAACGTCTAGTCGGCTTTTAAAGTAAAAGTTTGAAAACAAGATGGACGCTGGGTAGTAATAGACTAATGTTTTATTTTTACTTTCAAAAGCCGGGCAATAGTTGCCTTCCTGGAAAGTCAAATGATGATTACATGAAAATGATGTATATCATCAGATAAGATGATCTTATGATGATCTCGTAACATGATAACTAAAAGCTGTAATTTTCGTCATGTAAGGTAATGTAAGTACATGTAAAAAAATCAGACTGCGGTGACCAACCCGTCTGTCTAGCATGGTGGGGCAAAACCCCCCATGGCAGTAGCCATGTGGCGTACTCTGGGGGAGGCCTACGTCCAGCAGTGCACTGCAATAGGCTGAAGAGGAAGACAGGTAAATACAGAAATGTTGAAATCAACAACGTATAGTCTAATGAAAATAGGCGAGCTGATCACCGGAAAGAGCAAGCTTGGTGATACAACCACAATCTCTTGTATGATAGATGTATAGTCACATTCCACACGTTGTAATCCGCCAGAGTTCTTATATTGCATTTTCTCTTCTCTATATTGCAAAATTGTTTGGCATCGATATAATTCAATAGTTACAATAAATCTATTTATATAATGCTATGTTTAACTTGTAGCATTTTCTAGGTTCGCTTTTACAAAAAAAATGTATTGCAGCCAGTTGCTGCCCAATAAATAACATAACCAACCATGCAGGAAGCATTAGTATTTAGTATCGCCATAACTAAAAGGAATACTTCATAGAACATAATAGAACAGAAAACAGGTGCGACCAACCTGTTCTGCCTGAGCAAAAACTCTCACTAACCCTTTCTCATGGAGGTTGGGGGTCGATGTGGAGGCGAGATGGTATACGGACCTGTGAAGGTACCTACACGTTTATAATGAGAAAACTTGAATATAATATAGGGGTCACAATTCAATGTCGATCTGTAGTATTAAGAAGTCTTAAATTTTTATCCTTATTCCTTATCTTAACCTATAGCGATCAAATATTATGTCGAATTCTTGTAGTTACCCTCCAGATTTCTAATGATGACCCATTGATTCTTTTGGAGAGACATTTGCATTTTGTACAACTTTTCGCTGTTTAACTAAGATTTACATGAAAAATATTTTTACATAGATAACGTGGTTTTGCATCTTGCCATAGAATCTATTGTCTCCAGCTGTATGAATCTTCATACAGCTCTCAAAAACTATGGCTCAGTCTCTGAACTAAAAACGACAAACTATGGCGGTTATTATTGCTTAGTTGTCGAAATATTTTGTTAACCTCCGCTTTACTTTCAACTTCTGCATGTAGTGGTGGATTACATCTTCGCATGCTAAAATACTGTGGTGTCAGTTGGATGACATAGGTAGTGGGTTATTTTGACATTTTTATTTAAATTGGTAATTAAAAGAAGATTATAATGATTCAATGCTTACAACAAAAGAGAGCGTTAGAAATAAAATATTAGTGCATGTCTCAGAGATCAAATCTTGGCTATATCAAAATATTAATTTTAATTTATAGACTTTTCAGTAAATAGCTAAGTTTGCTCCAAAGCATACTATTTAATGAATTAATTAAACAAGACTTTTTCATTTTGTGGCATAAAATCTTACTGCTGATATCATACAGTAAGTATGTTTTGTAAAAAAAACGAAAGGTCATTCATTTATTTACCCGACAAGTTTATTTACCTTACTCTATCAAGTTAAACAATCTAAACAACCACCGAACTGCTACGATTTGCGTGTTTTCGCACGTTATACTAAAAGTCCATCGAATTCGCTGATAAGGGCGCTTTCCGTGAACTTTCCTTCGGCCATCATGAAAGGCGAATTTTTTTAGGCTTAGCATAACAATTAAAGGGGCTAGTGGGATAGTGCGTGCAGCGAGTGCGTGCGATAGCGATCTCCGCGCGCCCCTTGGCCCTTCGTCCCCGCGAGCCGCGCTAGGGATGGGTAAAGATAATATTATGTATTGATACATTTGCAATGGTAAAAATGTGAAAAATAATGTAATAACGATAGCTGAGAGTTCTGACAAACCTAAAAAGTAAGGAGTAAGCATTGAATCATTAGATAAGAATATTAATATTTTTGTCGGACTTTTAATAGGTATACTTACGATATCTACATTTAGCCTAAACAAAAAAAAAAACTCTTTATACTACTTAAACGAATATCGATGCTGCTACGTTCACGTAATCAATGACCGATGTCCATCAAACCAAGGAGATTCGAATCGGCATTGCCAGAATATTTAAAATTGGTTATTATTGACTATTTGTAGCTCATGTTATAGGTACGAGTAGATACGAAAATAAGTCATAATTATTTACCTATCTTCCTACTAGATTTTTTGTGTAGCTATAGATTTGACAATAAAAAAATAAAACTTACCTATCTACCTAAAAGAAGTAACTAGCACATTATTTTTCGATGCGAGAAAATGACGTAGATGTACACAAGGGAATTTAAAAAAATATTTAATATCATCCAACTTGCTTTCTACATATCGATATCGAAACTTCTCTACCCAAAACAACATTCTGACTGCGAGGCGGAGGGTTTTTTGCGCGGAGCCCTAGCCTTAGGGTGGCGAAGCGCAATCGGCCAACAAAAAACACGATTAAATAACTCAGGATCGCGGCACGGGGGCGGATTCGTGAGTGGGTCCGCTGAATTATAATATCGTTTAATTAGCATTAGCTAGCGACAACTTTAATATTTTTGTGGTGGTTAGATTTCGTTAGGTGATACGTTTTGTTTCACTTCAGGGATCTTTTTCAATGTAAAGTAGAATAACTACTTATAAATGTAATGTTACTTTGACGCGAAATCATTAGTAAGTAGGTATCAATAAATGTTTGTTGTTGCATGCATAGGTATTTGCTTGCATGTCTGTCTTAAATTGTAAAAAAAAATATCCATAAAATACATCAATCGTAATACATAGTTTTAACCTAAATATTTGTGACTACCTAAGTTCGTCCCTGTGTCAACCTGCTTGCGCAGACGCATAAAAAATGCCACAAAAACTCTCTACATATTAGAATAGCAAGATTTCCCGCCGACTCGTCTGCGATTTACTTTACAAATAAAAATTAAAAGTAAACAAAACATATCACTGACCCGAAATCGGTTACTAAGTCGTGGATGATTTTATATGATTCGTCAGTTTAGCCAAGAGCTTTTTGTGTAATATTTCAATTTATTCAAATCTCAAAAGCTATGTAAGATAGGTATGTAGTTTTTGAGAATGTAAAGTAGTAAGTACCTAAGGGTTTCTTCCCGATTAATTGCTTATTAGGTTAAATGCGTTAAAGTAACATAAAGGTTGTGCAAATGTTTTAAAATTCAGTACAAGTGCATACCAACGACACACATCTTTTTTCGTTTAAATAAACCTTTCTATTCATATTATCAAAGCTTTTTTACAAAGATTTGCATTCAAACAACCCCTTCAATCCACACGTGCATATCAATGAACAAATTCCTTAAAACTTCAGAGAAAAAAATATATATACTGGCAGGCTAGACGATAGTGTTGTGCGTACTAAGATCGAGTATACAATTTTTTATCGATTTTTAAGCTGCATTATGATATCGTGAAACTAATACCACAGCTATTTTAAACCGTCGAATGTTTTGTTTGAATGAGTTTGAATGCACAAACGTTAATTATTACCACTTTTATTGGTACCACGTGTAAACCGTTCGACGGTATTTAATTCTAGAGTCTGCTTATTCACCTGGCTTGCTAAATGTTTACGTTTCGTTGTATACAATTTTGTATGTAACAGAATGAAATTGCCTCGATGCTATTTTTGGTGCTGGTTCACCATAATCTCCCGCGCGTTCGGGTAGGTCCTGTCTGAACAGTATTTGTTGGTCATCTGCTAACCGAAAATTGTTAAAGTATTCTAGTTTAATTGGTTATTTTATTATCATGTTTTTATTATCCTACTTCAGTTAGTTTTTTAATCTCCTGTATATGTTACCTGTATAATTATTTATCGCTGCACTCCTTTAAATCAACTCTAGCAGCTTAGGTGGATTACTATTTGTTTGTTATTACTTCAGTAAAATTGCTATTTACCTATCCAGCTATTTTAGCATCACTAATGATTCTACGGACTCCACAAAGAATGTTATTTTAGTGAACGATCCTTTTAGCAGAATACACATTAATTTCTAAAATAGCATGTGTAAAGTCTGAAGGATACCCAAGATTCTTTCGACACTTCTCCAAACATCCATAGCTAAATCTTAAAACATATATTTGTTTTTGTGTGTGTTCGAAAATAGAAACTACCATATTCAGTATTAATCTATTCAAAGACGTTACTACTAGCGCCCTCAGTGCACATTTGCTGGAATAGAGTAAGTTTCTTAATGGTTCCTACTTCATAAATCACTCAATTATCGTTAAAAGAAAAAATATTGCTAATCTCACTTAACTAAATCATTAATCACTAATTCATTGTGCGACAGATGGGATGGCCAAGTAAACGAAGCGCGTGATTTTTGTGTTCTGCCAAAGTCTTGGATTGAAGAGATGTTTGTTTCCAATGATGACTACTCTTATACAATCATAGCTAAAACTTTACATATAACCAAATTAAGATACCTACATACTAATAAATTACAAAATTTCTGTGTACCAGGAGGATGCTTATTAGTAGACTGGCAGCTTCGCGCTTCGTTTAGATAGCAATACAAACGTTTTAGGGCCGATTTGTCCAATGGTCATATTGCCTATCTGAAGGATAAAGTTGATGATATATCTATCTTGATCAAGTTTTAGAGAAAGACAACATTAAACTTATCCCTCATATAGGCTATTTGACCAATGGAAAAATCGGCCTTCGACGATAATAAACCACCCATCAGCTAGCAGCTATTTAGGTACTTACTTATTCAGTTTTAAAATTAGTCATCTCAAGGAATATTCAATGTAGGGGAGACCGGGGATAGTTGACTATGGGGGTAGGTAGAATAACTGTCAAAAACTCATTCGGTGAAAAAGCTTTAAGGCAACCAGTGATGCACAAGAGTCCGTCACTGACTCCCGCTCAATCACCAAAAAGGCGACGTTGCATACGCAAGTCGCTTGAGAGAAGGAACGTAATATTGAAAAAGAACGCATGCTAGTAACTATTTTTGTCGTAATGTTATTTGTAATCTATACTATATATATATTATTAATATTATATAATATATTAATATTATAAAGCTGAAGAGTTTGTTTGTTTGTTTGTTTGAACGCGCTAATCTCAGGAACTACTGGTCTGATTTGAAAAATTCTTTCAGTGTAAGATAGCCCGTTTATCGAGGAAGTCTATAGGGTATATAGCAATCCGCCCCGGCTTCGCACGGGTGCAATGCCCCCTTTCGCGGACGAAGTCGTGGGCGACCGCTAGTAATGCCTATTTATTCATGATTATTGATTGTTTAAGTGTTTGTATCGAATGTATGATTCATGTTTTTTTCTTTTATATATTATTCTATTTGATTTGGACGCAGTTTTGAGATTATGGCCCTTGATAAAAAAAATTAAAGGTGGTTCGGGTCTAGTAGACTCATAAATAATGGGGCTGGTTGACCTATATATATTATTACTATTACCAAATAACAAATATAATTTCATTAGTTACACGAGATTATTTATTACCAAATAGTTAAAGGTTATAACAAGTTGTCTAATTTTGTTTGAAATACTTAAGAAGTTAGTACTTTGTTTGTTTTTGGGTACTCGAATTGATTGTTTTATTTTTATAACTTGAATTTTATTGTGTTTAATCTGAAGTTGCGAATAACCGTCTATTGGATTTAATTAATAATTTTCTATACATTTATGTGTATTTTATACTATTTCCTCGTAAATTTTGCTCCTTTAACGTCATTGTCACTTTACCCCAGGTGAATAGTCAACCTACCCCAAGACAGGGGTAAGTTGGCCGGTTTTTCCTTTTGTTCAAAAGCTGGTTTGAACTCTATACCATAATGAATCACTTGCATTTTTCCACTTATTTCCAAAGCTTAATAGTCAATCTAATAACTGTACCTGTTTTTAAAATAATTAACTGTAAAGAAATAAAAATAGACACCTCTAAGCTGAAAATTGGTCAACCATCCCCGGTCTCCCCTACTAAACTTGATGTCTACCAATTTATTAAGCTAATAAACTAAAGTTAAAACAATAAAATTTTACTAAAATGTATCAATTACACTGGGCAAGGTGATTTACTTCCTTCCTTTCCTATACTACGAGTACACCCCAACAACAAGCGATTATTTTCTACGCCGAAAGGTTTGGGGGCTAATATTTTATTTAGCAGTTGTCAATGTCATTGCAAAGTTAAGACAAGTAAATTGTCCTCGTGGAGTACATAATAAAGTGCTTAATGATATGGCTAGCATGGATATGAATTTTGGAAAAACGAGGAATTTTCTCAAACATCTTAAGTTCGTAGTGAAGGTTCATGAGATAGGTAGGTAATACATATTTACGTGAGATATACATATTTTATATGTTGAGATATAATTAAGAATCACTGGGTCCGTGGACATCTTTTCCAGTATCAGTTAAATTTGATAACGTTATTTGGCGAACGAGCAAAAGGTTTCTTTTGGAGAAAATATATGGATGATATGGGTATTAAGATATCGAACTCGATGCAAGATAGGTACAAAGTTTCTGTATTTGTCAAAGCCCACAGAACTACTACCACTAGGTACTTCTAGCTAACAAGATGAATTAACTGAATATCTAAAACCCTATACTTAAAATCTATTTTATAACTTGGACGACCAGTAGGTGTGCACATTTTTGAGGCTTTGGGGGTTCATCAGCAAATAGATCACTGGATCTATCCTAGAGTTTTGACATAGACTCGTCCACTCTATGACCACTGATAGTAACCTCACCTAGACAGTGGCCGTCAGACGAACTAGAACAAGGGGGTAATTATGCTGAATAACAAATCGCAACATATTTGTGGTCGCCGTAGTTCAACCTATGTTTCAAAGTGACAAAAAATGCCTGCTTTTTATTATTACATTATTATTTTATATATTTCATTATTATTTTACTTTGTATAACACAGGTATGTACGTAGTAAGGTAAGTAGGTACGTAGACTATTTCAATTGTCATTTGTATAGATTGTGTGTGATAAACAATTAGATATTGCTTCAAACATACAATTACTGCCGAGTAATTTAATTCGAACTGTTCATAAACAATTCAGAAGTAATGTGGAATTATGTGCTGTAGCTAAAATTAAATACGACCATTATTTTGCACTACGAGTGACCTTTCGTGCGGTCCGAGTCGAAATCGCGCGAAAATATCGATTATTCCTTATCTTATTGTATCGATGGCGTGTCGCGAGTGTTCCAAATAAAATAGGAATCGAAAACACGCGTCGATGGTATTTATTCACCATGTATTGTATCCAGATTTTTGTAATGTCGCGAATAGCAGCGCATGCGTGATCAAAGCATTTGCATTGGATGCCATTGACTCCGCCTTCGTGCGATTCGCAATTATTTGCAATGTAGGAGGTATCTATTTCATGAATGTCTGTGGTCTTAAAGAGTTCTAGGGAAAACTTGATAGAGCAATTTGAGTGTTGAAATAAATATGCAAACTTCTTGCTATAAGTGTATTTTAAGATGTTTACTACTTTAACGCGCTCTTATCTGTCTTAATTAATTTACCTACATATATAGACTTGTGAAAGCAGTCATTCAAACTTGTTCGCATACAATCCACCTGCTATATAATCCGCGTTGTTTCGCAACTGAATTGGTATCTATGTCATAGTGTTAGAGGGGGATACGCATATTGTATAGAGCGCGGGAGGGAGCGAGAACAGCGATCTAGACCGGATTCTGCGAGAGGACGGAGGGCACTTCGCCTCGTACCTACCTACTTTTATCCGTTTGCGAATATAGTTGCGCAACGTACAGTCTTCAATACAAGTTTATTTTACTCCAAAAATGGCAACCTTTTGCTTATATATAAGGCAATTTTCGAGGATCTTTTATACGAATTGTGGCCTATTTCTAATGCTCATCGTTAAATGTTTAGTTCGAATGTTACAAATTGTGTCTAAAAGTGGTGTAATCGATGCGGCATTAATTATTAAATTGCGCGTTATGTCGACTGTACGCAGCGGTACAAAAATGTATTTATTTCGGTTTTCGGACTCATTTTATTGCTGGAAATGCTTTTTGGTTAATTACTTGATGACAAGACATGGAATTAGTAAGAAATCGAGAAATTTTGTTACTACTTAGGTAGCTTTCTATAGGACAGTTGTGAGTAGGTAGGTATTTGTTGCATGGGTAGGTAGGTATTTATAAAAAAACTGCCCACTTCGTGGTTCTTAAAAACAGATATTTTTTGTACATTAGAAAGATTTAATTTTACAAGTAATAGGTACTTAGAACTTCTTTATTTTAAGATAGACGGGGGGGGGGATTTATTAAAGGTAGGTATTAAGTCTCTAATATGTATGGTATCATGTACGGCGGATAATAAAATGAATAAGGTAATATGTAGCTACTTGAATAATTTAAAGTACTATTTATCATCTATGCAGATAACCATTTTATTGATAAAAAATAGCTCTACCTATACAGAAAACGCTCATTTATCTTATGCAAATGTAGTAAATTGCATCGAGGGCATTTAAAGACCTTAAGGGTCAGCAGATTGATGATGATGATGATCTCGTTAGTAGCAATAAGCTTATGAATAGATTAACGGTTGATAAGTAGGTAAGCATAAATGGTTTGCAATAGAGGTGGCGGCGAAAACAGGAAAATAACATTTTATAACCGTATTATTACAAAAAAGTTTAAACATAGTTCAAGCTAAACATTTTCTAATTTTGATATTTCATAGGTAGGTACATTAATTTAATGAATTAAATAATTAATAAATAGTTTTGTAAACTCTATTTTATTACTGCTTAGTATGATTGCTCTACGTAATTTAGACGTCGAGAAAAACTATCGATAGTTTGGTGTAATCGAGGGATAATTTTACAAGTTTTTGCTATTCTCTATAATTTATATTGAAGGTAAATAAATATAGTAGGTAACTTTATATCTTTATCCGCGTACGTAGGTACCACTGGTTTGACCTAATTTCCAATCAACTATAAAGGTACCTACTCGTTATCAGTTATGCTATTGGTGTGCCAAACAGAATAAGTTAGTACCTACCTACGTAATAATAATAATAACCATGGTAGGTAGGTAGGTACATGTTACGTAGAATTGTTATCTTTAGTGTAATAATATTTTGAAAACTTATGCCCGAAGTGTAGAAAAAAATCTGTAGGCACTGTGCCTACTACCTATCTTTGTCTAGTCCCTAAGTCTAGTACCTAAGATTTTTGTTGTTCAAAATACTAAAAGCATGGCTAAATGTAATGAATTTTATATTTTTAGGTGTTATTCCATATAGTGTAAGAAAATGTTAGAATGTTTCAACTACCTACCTACTCTATATGTTACCTTAAATATGCCTCATAGCTAAATAAAAATGACTCTCCATACCTACTACCTACTATTTATATTGCAACATAGCAATGCATTAACCGCTATTTGGAGGAAAACTAGGTTGTCAAACTAGGCACCTATTTGAAACAGAATTCCCATTTTACATCTTCTCAACATATCTGTCGGTAAAACAGTCGGGATTGACCTAATTTCCGGTCAATATGCAAACAGGTACGTTATCGGTGGCCCGTTATGTGCCGACTGTCGGTAAACACGTTTCGAAATCGCGCAGAACCCGATGGATTCGCGCTCCATTACCGCGCGTTGATAGGGTTACCATGCTTTTCCATTTCATATGTCAAAAATATGTGGTTTTATGGAAATTATTTGGGATCCAGTTTCATTTTACATTTATGGACGTAGATATATGTATGTAGATGGTAGGTATTTAGAAATTAAGTTGCTTTTACATGCAGGTAAACAAAATCTGAACAGAAAGTTCAATTTTTTTATTAGTAGTCAAGTAGAGTTAGTAACGTGATAGTAGAGTCTTTATTGTATGAAAGTTAAATCATTCTAAATGACAGTTTTAATGAAAACGCACAACGTTGATGTTGTCAACCGCTCCACTATTTTATAACTACTATTATAATTTTTTATTTATTTATTTATTGTTAAATTGTATGTAAGTACAGTGGTCTTATAGCTGTATACAGAATCAATACAATTTTACTCATCGAGTGTAACAATATACATACCAATACAATTAAAATAGATTAAATTTAAAATGAAATAATGAAATTAAAATCAATAATCCACATTACCATCACCAATAAAATAACTATAATAATCAATTTAAAAATTCCTAAGCTAACACTGAATAATTAAATATTAAAATTACATTATACCAAACTATGTCAAATAAAACTATAATAATTGCACCAGCTACACACATAAAAATTTAGGTATGCACCTTGCTGTCATAATACTCTTCTAAACAGTATGGCGATATTTGCATGCATGCATTAAGCTCCTTATTACATTTTTTCCTATAAGAACTTTTATGGTATCTGGTGACCTATTATAAACCTGGACCGCGACATACTTTGTGCTACGTCTAAATAATGCAGTCCTTCCTGGGGGCACTTCTAGATTATATTTGCAGCGAGAGTACAATCTTTCACTTCTTCCCCCCTGGCCTTTGAATGAAAGATTTTAGGGTATCGCTTTACTAATTAACACAATTCAATTACGTACAGTGCATTTAAGGTATGTATGTTTAAATTTTTAAATAGCGGCCGTTTATATTTTTAAATAGTGTAGTCTTCTAGTTCTAAATACATTAGAAGACTACAAGTCAAACCAAAATTGTATGTAATTATTAACATAACTATATTATATAATAACGGCCGTATATTATTACTACTACTACTTTATATTTATTAAGGCCATAGTTTATTATTATTGTATTTACCTTACGAGTTGTGTCTTCTTGTGATAGGGATATCTGTATCAAACTGTCGCGAGAACTATCGGCGCGGCCGTAAGATTTTAACTAGTCATAGTTGCAAACTACAATGTATAAATTATTCTACTTTTTAATACATGTGATGTTGGTGTGCCTAATCTTAATAAATAAATAAATAAATAAATAACATAAGTAGAATTTTCCAACCTTCACGATGGAGTAGTATAGTAGATAGTAGAGAAGAGTATCAAAGATCAGTTTTCTCTGAGAATACACCTGCCATTTTTAAGCTACGATACATTACTTATCAATTGGGGATTTTGACAATAATTTATCCACAAATTCCTAGATTCTGAATATTGGGGTTATGCCTACTTTCTGTACTCTATGCTATAGGTATATAGGCAGGTGTGTTATTTATTTTCAGTGTCCCTCATGGTGACACTAGTGAGCGCGCCAACATGGCGGCTTGGCGGTTCGCGGCCACACTTCAGAGTCAACGGCCTCCATGCGCTTGCGCAACCCGCGAATCTGAACAGCAAAACAACTGCCTATGTGTTGGTGCACACCAATGCAACTGTATCGTTGAACTAGCTATATTAGTACAGTTTGTATCACAAGATTTTTATTGACGTTAGTAGAGGCGCTAGTTTGATGATAGATTATTGCTACTTTATAAATTGATTTGTAGTTTTAGTTTTAGCTGATGATGACTGTAGGTGTCAAATTAGACGCATGTGTTCGCTAATGCGCCTGTGTTGGTGAAGGGCCACAAGTGGACCTGCAAGTTTAATTTAATGTTAATAGCAGCCATGAATTTTCCTCAATTAATGTGTTGAAGGATTTTTGTTTGTACTTGCATAAATGTTTTCAATTTTATAGTATATGTAATGTCATAGGAAATCTCGAGGTAGAGTTTTGTGAATGTTCTGAATTTTAACGAAGAATATAATGTTGACGTCATCACGTGCACCTTGATAAAGAATCTAAAAATAACAAATATTAATTTAGTACAACTTTAATACCCATTCGCGTAAAATAATTGCAACTTTATTTGCGAACTACGAACTTGCTACGGTGCTACGAAAGTACTACGAAATGCTACCTAAGGAAAATCTAGAATCGTAGCAACACTAAAGTTGTTTGTTAGTGATTTGTCGCTTCTTCGAAGTAAAATTTAATTTGTTCAGCGATATTTTTGAATAGTATGTACTTTATAAGTAACATATAAGTCTATGTATGTTTGTACTTATATATAGATAAATTTCTATTCGTTCGTAGTTTTGCTAAAACTGTAAACTGGCTAAGTTTACTGTATGTCTTTTTTTGTATATTTTAGTGGGTTCAGGGAAGGCATGAATATTATTGGACACAGTAGGGATGGGTTGCAAACATCTCGCAAGAAGTGACGCTGCTTATTATGAGAATAAGCAGGTATTAGACAATCTTATTCCTCTATGGTATTAGCTAAAAAGGGTTCCTACTTATTAGTTAAATCTGGGTTTACATAAAGATCACATGTAGTATGTCTTAAAGTAAGTAGTTTTAAGCAAACTATTGTCTATAATTCTATTATGGTTATACCTTCTCATGTAATGGAAGAGCGGAGTTTCCTGACACAAGCAAAAATCTTGCTTAATAGGAAGTCCCAACCTTTTTCGATTGTTAACCATATGTTTTAACCAAATAAACTTTTTCATTTTCATTTTCATAAAGATCACATATAACATTAAGTACATTGCATAAAAAACTCAAAAATACACGATAAAACTTTATGAACCAACTAACCTTTGTGTATTTAATGCCAAACAATTTACATTTCTTGTAAATATAAACTCTGTAGCATTTATTTGTCGAAAAACTTATGTTTATAATTATTAATATAATATGCCCTTGACGGCCCTTAGGACAAAGTGTGAACTTAAGAATGATTTCCTTGTGCACGTCATCGCCTTTCAAATATTCAAAATTAAACTGCCGCTTTAAAACGCAGTGGTAGTGCACGAAAACTTATAGCGTCAGCCAGAAAATATGACGATAGCATAAACAGTGGCGCCTCCGGTGATAGGCTGGTTGTATCGCCAGAATGTACGCGAATCGGAAGTAGAGAAGAGGTCGAGCACACACACACACAGCCACGGCACGTGTAACTGTGGCTTGCGCAATGCAACCTTGCGCGAATCATGTGCCAGCTATCTCGAACTGGCGTTTGGATAAGTTATTTTCATGATCCGAGTCGATAATTAGGGCTTAAGGCTGGGTTTCTGTAAGCTCTGCAGTTTGTTTCTTTTGTACCAGCCATAGATATTTTAAAGCGCACATAGACTATGCGATTAGAACTGGATTGGAATTTATGTGTAATTTACAATGAAGATCCGCATAGTCGAGTTGTTGATAAACGATAAACTTTTCAGTGGTAAAAGCTCTTTCTAAGCGACACTGGTCTGGGCTGATTCCTGATTGGTTGGACCCATTGCATTCAAATGCACCCATTTCTGTTCATGAGTACTTTTATTTCTCCTACACATTTATGTAGCTTTATGAATTATCCAGTGATTTCAGGATCATACTGAAAGCTATACTCGAACGTGTGTCCACCACCTGGACTACATACTATATGCTTTCTGATACCTAGCGAAGGTTTTTTTTATACACAACACATTAACCTAGTCCCACAGTAAGATCCCTAAGGTCTTGTGTCGTGAGTACTAAGCATATATGGTATATAAATACATAGATAAGTATAGAATTCATTGTTATTTTGGTTTGGTTTACTGAGTTACAAGTAAAACGGAAGCAGGACAAGAAGAATAAATAAGAACGCACTAAAAAGAAAATATGTAGATATTAATATAAAGATCTAGAAAAAGCTTCGAGATCATAACTCTGTCTCAATCTTCATATATACGTTTTGTAACAGTAGTATCAGTAGCGAATCAAAGGGCCTCGCTGTTGGCAACGGAAGGTCAATCAGACCTACCTATTGCCGACCACATTAGCATTGACAACGGCCCTTATGCAAATCGTCTGCGTTCACCTCCGCCGCAGCACACAAGGGCTTTGGCTAATAAGCCTTCAATTTGTACAGCCATCGATACAAGAGTCCGTTTCATAGAATAATTCCTATGCCTGGTAACGGAACTATTTTTTTTGTATGAAGTGACACAGAAAATGTGGTCACACACATTGTAACTAGCGCCATCCTTCATCGGAACTATTCTATGAAACGAGCAATATCAGCTGTATAAATATGGTGGCCTGGTACTTTTAGATAAATCGAGGAAAATAATACGATGTTTATTATTTCTAGTGAGTAAAGTAATAGGGGGCTTTTTAGAATATTACAATTGAAATAATGCATTAGATAAGGATGTTTAACTAAGGGCTGATTTTTCCAATGGTCAGATAGCCTATGTAAAGGATAAAGTTAATTCTAAAGTATGTATTAATGATTATGTTTTATCCCTAAGTTAAGCTGTCTGCCCCTTGGAAAAGTCGGAAATTTTAGAGAAACCAATTTTTTAAAACATGTTCTATTTATTTTTTCCGTTTATCTTAAGAAAATACATGCATGTACTTAAAATGGTACACACCCTATTTCAACTACATATATCTACCTACAGGTTACTAAAAACCGGTTTACACTTTACCAGCAAACATTGAGCCGCGGTAATACTGTTGCCAGCGATTTTACGTCTAGCGAAAACTTTCCATGTAGAAATTTGATGAAGAATGCATTACGCAAGCCTGCCCTAGATACAGCGCAGGGCTCCATCGCATCCCATTGACCTCGGCAAATTGCGATGACGCACTTCTTTATTGGGAGTGCCAAAAATATGAGAGGACTGTCATCTTGTTTTTGTTGCAGTTGTGACGACTTGTATGTAATGTGATTGAAACTTACTGCATACGAGTATGAACGTTGCTAACACCTAGATAGGTAGAGGTTCTAAGCTGATGCTCTACGAATTAAGTACTTAATTATTTCATTGTTATTCTATTAGTAGCTTTAGATTGATAATTTTTATACCGTAATAACGTAGACATTTTGCTTTTGCTGCAAAGGCTATAGCTAGTTTCAGAATAGGTACTTATCTACCTGGGTAAGTAAGGAATATAATGAGCTGGCTAAGAAATGCCCCTTTTAAAAATGCTCCTAAATTTGGACTTTGAATCAGTTTTCGAAATCGTTCGACATAGCTTAACATCCATCGTTATGTCAGGGAAAAATACAAATACAACAAAAATTTACGTGACATAACATAAAACTCCGCTTATATTTAGCGGTTTGGCGCAAATTGATACAGTGTAGTGTTGTAGCTATTCTGTCGGTTCAAGGCGAGCCCTGTAGGGCCACGTCACGGCTGACATTGACCTACTTTGTATCGTGCGCGCGCGCAGTACCATCGCGCTGAAAGCCCTTACTACGAAGTCACGTACACAGCCGCGTGAAAATGCGAAAACAACAAATGCTATATGTTCTGCCCTATGGTTTTGATAGAGATAATGAAATTTGGATAAAGATAAAAACCATGACAACAATCGATATACTCAGGATCAAAGATCACGAAGCCAAAACTCAGAATCATACAAGACATTATCTTTAGGTCATAGGAAAATGTGAAAATTTCGATAATTTTAATTGGTAGCAAAGTGAGAAGCTAAAATATAATTTTAAAGTTTCGTAAAATATATGGCATAGAAAAGCGTATATCTTGGATTATATTACTTTAAGAAAAACTATAACTAGCTGTGTTAACTAACCAAGTGTGTAAAGTCACTAAACACATTGCACAATGTAAAGAATATCAGAAAAATATTGCTGATACTATAACATTACCGAAAACTGTTAACTGAAGAAGTTATTTAAACGAAAACATATCCAGCCTAGTTATACTATCGTTATTTAGATACCCAAAGCAGATACCTTACATAATTTTAAGACTGTAATGTATAGTTTAATACGTAGAAAATTATCAGAGTACATGAAAATATCATGTGAAGTCGCTTTCGTGAGCGAGTGATACATTTCAGCGGACCTCGGTGTTGTTTGTTACTAGTAGCGCATCTCAAGGCGACGCCCTGCGCCCGCGCCGCAAATAATTCGACTATTGTGCAACCGCCTTATCACACTCGAACCTTGAGCGGATCACACGAATTACGGTCAAGTTGACGATTTCACGATGTATTATATTTCTGGCATGATAAGTACCTAGTAGAATTCCATTGGCCCTTCAACAAATGCGGATTTTGATAACACTTGTTTGCTTCGATGTATGTAGGTAGTACTTAACTAGCTATTTTATTCGCTGTTTTTGTCATTTACTTCATTGACATCATGTCTTTATATGTGAAAGTGTAGTTATTTCCTACATAAACGCGTATCAATCTAAAATTAGCCCATATGGTACAATACATGAAGAACTCTATTGTACAATCGTTGTTTCGAGAAGAAGTATCAATACGAGAATTAAAGTAATAAGAATATATTTGGAAATTGAGTTGAATGTACGAATAATATTAAGAATGCACAGACGTTGTTAATACAGGATCCTTATGGACCGTCTGCTGCTTGTCAATACGTTTCTGGCTGTCAGACACAAAAACAGATGCGTTATTCATCAGCGAGGGTATGCTCTACGCATTATCTTTGTGGAGGCATGCAGTGATAAGTGCACGGCGACGTCAATGCACTCGAGTGCATGCCCGTAGGTCAGTTCCCTGTGAGTCAGTCTCTTACACCGTTACGTACATAGCCCATCGTGAGCGTCATCTTCGTTATATAACCCAACTGCACTCGATAGAACCGACGATCTCTACGTGCGCGATACCCATCGCTATTCAAATAAGAAAGCTCTTATTGGACTAGCTTTAGTTGCAGCAATGTAGTTTGAGATGCAGTTCTTTGTTCAAAATCGTGTTAGATTTGATAGTAGCAAGGCCCAAATGTAATGACTGGTAAGATTTAAACAATCATCTTTACCCGGTGCTCTAGTGACTTCACAATAAATGTGTATCTGATGCTTTCTTTAGCTTTCGATTTCATTGCCAGTTACCCGACTCTGATAAGATTTTAATCAGTTTTAGAGGTTATGAATGAGATCACTATATTATCAATGATTATGTTATTTATTTAGGTCTTGAACATTGTTGTAAATATCTTCAATGTGCCTAAAGATGGGTGTTGAAAACGAACCGAGGTTGTTGTCTTGGAAGGTTGTTGTATCCTGGGTCACGGATATTATAATACTAAATATATCCTGGGTATTGAACTTTGAAGGAACCGCATTGGTTAGCATATTATTGGAAGTTGTCCGTTCCCGGATTCAATGAATGCATTTAAATACGATAACTGTTGATAATGTAATGCTAGCCGCGACCATCTGCTTGTTTGCCTCCTTGTGCCCTCGGGGTTGAGATAGCAACCCTTGCCCACGGTCACCCTTTGGACAGAGCTTTTTTATCGTAGCACAAACAAGCTTTAATGAGAAATATCGGTTACGGAAACACTCAATGCATATCGTATGGTCAAATATTTAATTGGACCAAGTGGTTTTGTTTGAATATGGCTAGTTCTGTAAAAAAAAAACAGATCTACAATCGAAACACGTTTTCAGCGGTCTTATGAAGTACATAAATAAACATAGTATACATAGAACTACATCGATGAACCAAAAAAATATCCAATTAGAACTGAGGTTTTATGAATTGTTTCCAACTTTTTAAAGTAAGTCACTCATTGCATTGAACTTCTTTTGCTTTAGGCTACTCCTATATATAAAAAACTTAGTGCATACCAAAGTTTTGACTTTCCTTAGATCTCTAATAGGTACCGAGTTTATTTCGTAGAGAACTTACAACAAACTATCTACTCTATCATTTGAATAGTTGTGAAACTATGTCTATCATCAACTGCGCTAGTTAAATAGTTATTTGCTATTCATCATTCACAATAATATCTTGAACCAACATAGAAAAATGTTCAGTCATGGTCAATTCAATCGCAGCCATTGAGCATATAACGAAATTCATAGCACAGTGGTTAATTTAGAGACAGATGGTAAAAAAAGCTTAATGTAAAATAGGTTTGATATCAAATGCGATCTGCAACTGCATAATGCAGCTTGTACTTTCCGACCAATCCCGTGGCGAGTTTGGACACGTATTAATTCAATCCTATAGTCAATGAGTTTCGTGTTACCTCGCTGTTCCGTATTGGCTGGAAATAGAGGCGAATTTATTATTAAAAGCCGCGAGACAGGTGACGGGGAAGTAACGAGGGTAGGTATCGAAATGTTTCTTTAAGTATTGAACTCCCTCGGCTGACCTAATGTTATTGAAAAAGTTTACATGGATTGCCTTTTTGGTAATAACATCAACTTTGAACACTTTAGTTATATAATCCTACTAATATAAACGAGAAAGTTTGTGAGGATGTATGTAAGGATGTTTGTTGCTCTTTCCACAAAAACTTCTGAATAGATTTTGATGAAACTTCACAATAATATAGCGTAAAATTCCATTTTATCTCGGTAAAATATTTTTTCCCGGAATATTACAACTTTTTGTTTTTTTCTGCAGTCCACGGGGACGGAGTCGCGGGCCTCTACTAATATTACCTACATATGGTCATGTTGTAATTCGTAAATAATTGAAATTCAAATTTTACAGCCCAAAATCATGATTCTCGTGCATTATTTTTTACAATGCAAATTAAAATTTTGGTAACCACCAGAGGTTTCAGAGCGGAAACCCTTGCGTAGGGTTGCGATTTATAGCGGACATGTAAACGGACGGGGCAGTTGGGTCGCCGGGTTTTTGCCTCTAATTGGCTACAAAACACAACCCATTTACAACAATACTTGATAACGGGACATTTGACTTTTTTTTAGAACTGTTGCAGCTTTGTCAAAGTAAGCCGAAATTTTGGCAGTACGAGTAATATTAAAGAAAAAAGATAAATACCATCATGCATAGTAATAATTTGTATGATGTAATTCATAAATATACGGTTTAGTTTAGATATCTACGTTCGTAATAGTAAGTAAGAGACTTCAATGTAGACAGGTCACATACTTGCATTAAAAAAACATTTAGAGGTGTTTAAATAGGACATGATCATCTTAATATACCTAACTCATTGAAATAACTAATTTATGCAAAGTGTACCCTAAACTACTAATAAATGCATACAACTGTAAGTAATTATTGTATATTTACAAAGGTTGGACAGCTACGTATTTAAAGAATACAAATTTTGTTGAGGATTTTACATACTTACTTGTGATGTAGGTGTATAACAAAGAAATTCTTCAATAATATAAATAGTCACCCTACTCTATCAAGTTTTTTTCTCTATGCTATCTTGCACTACACAGCAAATTCCGACTTTCCTAATCGGCGGGCAAAAAATATGGAGAGGATTGCATTTATATCTACAATAAATCTAATGACACGACACCGTCTATAAATATAATCGAGACAGGTAGATTTTTGAACTAATGACACAGCCAAAAAGTAGAGTCTTAACTGCATAATAACGCGGGGTTCAAAAATGAACTTTAGTTTATCAACTTTGATGTGTGTTTCAAGTTGAGAGTTGATGTGGTTTTCTGAAGTTAAATTTTGAGAGGAGTAGGAGTTGCGGGGATGCGGGGGGAGGCTGAAAGGGTTGTGTGGGAACGGAGGGCACCTGCGACTGCACATGGTGCTCGCCCAGTTCAGTTTTTTATACCTACATTTGCGTAGACACATCAGCCGAATGCAGTTTTTTATAAGTCTTTGTCTGGCATCATAATCAAGAGTTGTTTTTCTTGTTTTATTAATGAGTTTATCCATTTGTTTTAGCTGGATAAAAACAAACCCACACTGCAAAGATTATGAAATATGGATAAGGAAAATTAAAATAATTTCACTTCACGAAGTAAATGCTATTTGCTCGAAGAAAATCAATGGTTGTGATTGTTTAATGAAGCCACAGAAAGAACTGGCTATTGCAAATTGTTTGACATGGCATTATCGTGTCGGCGAACACATTATTAGAGGAATTTTATATTTTGCGTTAGAATTAACGTCCAGTTTAGCTAGATCTATTTAGCTGTAAACAGAACAGGGTAGGAAAGGTCAGCAGGCTAGAGGGTATCGTGAATTATTAAGGAACAGCGGCCTTACATGGCGAACTGCCCCTATTTCTCGCCACTATTTATTTATTTCGCAACACATCGCCTGTCGGCCTTTTCACCCTCGCTGGCGGCTCACGCGTTGTCGTCAATGAATAGTTAACGAGTAGGCTTCGTTAAAGGCCGCGAAATTCACGTAGCCCCTTGTTGTTGAGGCGTCAAGGAAAACACGAATACACACGCTATATAATGACAAAGTATATTTCATATGTGCAATAAAATAGTTTTTTTATCATTATAATATTGTAAAATAGCTTATAGTACGTATTTAGAATGGCACGGAAACATTTCCTATTGGGTTCGTTACCGGTCGCTAGATTGTCGTATTAGTGCCTGAAAAGCGGCGGCAGGCTCACCCCTTACCACGTGGGATGTAATAGGCTAGCTAGTGAAAAGTGGGTGTGCAATTTGCACACTTCTGCCCAACCTCTTTGGGGGATAATGGGCGTGATTATTGTAGTATAAGTATGTATTGAAAAAATCTTGATATAATTTTAGTAGTTTGGAACTATCTATTAGGTAGGTACTTATTCTAAAGACGATGTTAAAGCACGCTGGAGGGAAAGATCTTCCACAGTTTTCTCTAGTTTTCAAGGAAAAAATTTGATAGTTACAATGAATATGACGACTTCCATCCATTAAAGTATAAAAAAATGGAAAATATTAATCTTAGTGTTAAAATAATGGTAGTACCTAAAGAAACAAGTAGAAAATGTAATGTTTTGCGGATCCGACAATTGCTAGTTCGTTGGTAGTCATTATTGAATAATTTGGTAGTGCTTGGCTACCCTATATCCTTAACGACTACATACGAGTGGAGACCTGTTAGCTGAATTTAGGTCGGTGCCTTCTACTCGTATAGGTTCATATAGTATTTATTAAATGAAAATACCTTTATAAAAATATATAGGTATATTTTAATTTGTAAAAAAAGTTAGCCCTCACGACGATTCCGCATGCATAGAGTTTTAATGTAGAGAGAGATATATTTTTCCTAAATATCAAGTGGTAGGTATTTATTATATCCCTTGCATTTTTGATATTTTGTAGCATAAAATAAAAATCACTTACGATTATTTAACTTCTGAAATCAAATGTTTGTAAGCTGATGTAGAGTTTCTTTGATACTTATAAATATTCAAAACAATGCAAATCAACACACTTCTAGGATAAAACGATAAAGCTTTTAACACAATCATCAGCATTTCAAAAAGGTAAGTCGTTTATACTAAGTGTTAATCGGATAGTAGAACTTTTTGCATAAGCGGATAACCCTTCGCTACCTGCCCCTGCGCATACAAAGGCGTATTGTGCGCACTCCGGTTGCGCAAGTAGGGTGCGCACTTGTCTGCGGTGTGTGCGGACAAAACGAGCTGTTGTTGTTTGTTGTATTTCACACCCCTTGTTATTCATGATATAATCTTTAACGTGATTTATTATGCGAATTTGTTGAATGTATTATATTATTTTATTATATTAAGTGCGTATGGGTGTTATTATTTTGTTATTGATTCAGTCAGTTTGTGATAGAGAAAAATGCATAGTTATTTCACATTTTTACAATATTATTTATCTATTTATCATATACACCCTACACAATTTGATGCATTCTGTACACTCATATCTACAACAACAATAGTAATGAGCAAAAAATGCAAAAGAAAACACATCACATTTTTTACGCAAGTGCAATATAGGTCAGGTGCATGGTTAACCCTTTCGTAGCGTGGGAGTGCATTTTTTACGCACTCAATTTTCAATACGCACTTTTTTACGCACATGCGAAGTGTTTGCGATAATTTGTTCCCACAGCCGTCAATGCGATCGGGAAGTGATGACAGCTATTGAGATCTTTTGATACCTTTTCACTAAACTGCAGCCCGTTATGTCTATTTGCGCAAAAAAATTAAAGGGTTTACTGTAAAATCATGTACCTACATATACAGTTAGGTGAATAATTGGTATGCGGGTGTACACTCGTGAAGTTTAAATGGACGTAATTTAAATTCACAATTGTAAGGACAGTTTTCATTATTTCTTTATGTTATACGATTAATTTTGGTTTAAAAAACCATACATCTTATTTTAAGAAAGTACCTTCTAAAGTTCATTATGATCTGAAAGTCTTCAATCGTAAACTGATGGATGGATGGTATAAGCAACAAATAATTTCCTATTTCACTTTTTCTTTGTCCACCTTTTCCATTGAACATCCTATAAGATAATTGTCAAATCGCGATTAGTTTCACACATTATTGCCACTAGAAAGTCCTGCGACATGTGGCCATCCACCCTTTGATGATTGATAATCATGCGAGGATATTAATGACGGCGGAACAATGATCATTTGATGTATCCGTTTTTTGAGATAGACGGAGGTAATGGCCTTAGTCAAAACATATTTGCTGAAAGAATAATTGGTGCGCTCTGCAGGGGCGGGCAGGAAGCAGCATTTGCAGTGGCATCCAACTTCCGTTGTACTGTCAGCGACCTGACATTATTGCTATAAGAGTGCATAAAAAATGAATTACGATTCTCCCTCGCAGTGAAGGGTTTATTTAGGCTAATAAAATTTCCGCTAAGCAAAAAGAGGTTGAAAAAATACTAGAATTAGGGTACCAGGTAGATAAACTAACCGACTTATACATATATGAAAATTTTAGTACATAACTGTTTGATTTTAAGTATTACGAATTCGGAGTAAGTACGTCTCTTCTTCTACGTCAGATCTTACGAGATGTTGTACAAATTGCCTGAAAGTTTTAAAATGAATTCCGCGGCAAATGTGTGCTGAAACAAAGTTAAAAAAGCAATATGTGTACTCATGTAGACAGTTTGCTCAGTTTTTACTGGTGTCAGGGTTCATGTTGGCGTGAGAACGCTGCGCAGGCGCACGGCTGAAAACGGGGGAGTTTTTGTTCAGCCAAGTTCAATGACTTTAGCAAACGATTGCAGTGTTGCTGGATGATGCATGTGTTCATGAAGAATTTGAAACTTAAGTAGTACCATGAAAATTAATGAAGCTAAATTAGCTGGTGATATCTGAATGGCCTATCTACTCGTTATTGCCACATTTTAAAACATAATAAAGATATGGAGTATACCTCCTTTGCTGTTTTTTTTTAATAAGAATATATATTTTTTGGTTTCATAAAATAATATTTACCACTTGACGAACAGCCTAAATAGCTTAATGGTTTTATGGAATTGCATACAAAACTTCGTTAAAAAGTCTTGCCTAAGGCAATACATAATTTACTGTAATGAATAAAAGGCAACTATATTATTAACCGACTTCAAAAAAGAGAGGTTATTGAATACCCAACTCACTCTTAAATAGAAAGGAATTTATAATTGTAAGACGATAAAACCTATCTTCGTTTCAAAATAAACTTATCACGTCGATACCAAACTGAAAGAGCGGATTTTGTGTTTTTGTTCGCATTTTTTGTGCAAACTTTACTATCACAAAAACGGATTTTGTAACTTCTTAGCGATCACATTGTTTACCAAGTGACAAAGCAAATATAACATTTTTAGAGAAGAATGATTCATGGATATGAATATGTGGACGGATTTAGTAAAAGGTGTACTATTTATTACTTGTAATAACCAAACGATACGAGAATATGGATAATGGCTTCAATGTTTTTAAGACGTAGATGTCTAGTAACTTAAGTTAATATATTATTTTTTTGTGAAATGTACTGTGTAAATAAGAAAACAGCTTATAATGTGAAAAAAACATTCTTAAGATACAACACACTTACTTACATCACAGCTTCTCCACCATAGAGCAGAAGAACAAAGCCTCGCGAAGTAAGTAAAAAATATCTGCAAAATTAATAGTATCCGAGCCGACCTGAACCGATGTCCCGGGCAGTACAGTTATACCCTCCCACGGTTTTGCACAAATCCGACAAAAAAGTTATCAAATTTATCGATCCGTCTACCTGCTCGTGTGGCTTGCAGAATTTTGATATCTTTTGTAAGCGATTTTTTGCTTTAATTTGTGACAATTATACCGGTATATGACTTTTTACCTGCCGTTTTTTGTTCCCCAACGCTAGATTCCGTATATCTGACATTTTGCACGACCGTTTGTTTTGGGATATCGCTGGATTCGGGTTTACTGTTAGTTCGCGTTGAAAAAATGTTAGCACAGGGTTATGTTACGTTCAGATATTTTTTACTGAATTCCTTTGAATACATTCCTGGTGAAAGCTCTCTCAAGCTATCTGATGCTAAAATATCAAGTATTTTCTGAGTTATCTTTTCTTTTCCGAGAATAGATTGTTTATCCTTTACCAATTCTGAATACCGTAAAGACAAGTTATTATAATAGATAGAATGTTCTAAGTTTATACAAGTAATAAAGTTATTTAAAACATTTTGGTTTATAGGTTTATGCAAAAGTTATTCTCTTATAGGTACAGAGCTATGCTTGGGATCTCTCTGCGTGATCGAATCAGAAATGAGGAGATCCGCAGACGTACAAAGATCACCGACATAGCTCAACGGTCCAGCAAGCTGAAGTGGCAATGGGCAGGGCACATAGCTCGAAGAACTGATGGCAGTCGGAAAGTTCTAGAGTGGATACCACGTATCGGCAAGCGCAGCGTGGGAAGGCCACCCGCGAGGTGGACGGATGACCTGGCCAAGGTCGCGGGCGTCGGTTGGATGCAGGCTGCTTCCGACCGGTCGGAGTGGAGGTTGTTGGGGGAGGCCTATGCCCAACAGTGGACTTCTCAGGGCTGTAAATGATGAGGTACGTAGTTAGATGTAAATCGAATAAATTTTCGTAAATCTATTTATTATGTAAATTAATAATTTCCCCAAAACCCAAGTTTTAAAGGCCCTGGTCTCGACGATTTTAACAACAAATTGAAATTCTGAGCGAATCCTAAATTCAATTTTATTCTCCAGCCTTTAATCGATTAGGGACGATCTATTAAAAGAATAGAACTCAAGATGTCCAGGTAGACTGATGATAGTGCATTTTATCTCATGCATGCGCATAAAAAACTCCTCTACATGTGCCATTTAAAAAATGAACAAAAAACGGTAGGCAAAGAAACGGTTGCATAGAGCCGATCGCGGGAAGGGTTGGAGTAAAAAGGACAGAATAAAAAAGATAAAACTACAATATTGCTGACATCGCTTCTTGACCTCTGATAAAATTTTGTCTTAACCATAGAGAGTGGAGATTCTTTATCAAAACTGTTTGTTTCATTAATATGTACAATATTTGAAAAGTTCTTTGGATGCTATTTATATTTTTAAAAGATTTTTACTACTAAAAATAATTCATTGAATGTGCGCAACTTTCTAAAATAGAATCAAGTTTAGTTGGCCGCACTATAATCCTTCGACGTGGGGTACAAATTGCGGGCAATATCAAACTTTTTTCTATATAAAAACAAAGCGTAAAGGGGCATTTTTTATCCCGCTTTCACAACATGTGCAATGCACAATCTACTTTTTGACCTACTTACACACTTCCTCTGCATTAAAGGGTTAATGGAATATCCGCGTATTTCATCAGAAAAAAAAATTACCGAGATTTTGTTTTTATTCACGTGAAATCTATTATTGTCTTGGAGTTTTTAAAAGCAGGTAACCGCCAAGGTATTGGGTTTAATTGCTTTTTACGTAACATACTCAGACTGCTGAAAAGTTGTGTGCATTAAAGGTATGAGTAATAGAACTAATATATACCTAGTACCTACTTAGGTAAAGAAGATTTAATAAATATTTAAAAGGTTTCCTCCTCGTACCTACTCGTATATTCACATAAGTACTAACTATCTAAATCGTATTGTTGACGATAGTAACTTAAATACCAGATATTCGATTAAGATAAGGCTAGGTGGTAAAAATAAATAATGCAATATTAGGGCTGAAATGACAAAGAAGTCAAAACATATAGCGCAATTCTCATTGACTCGCCCACAAACATCAGTGGCGAACCGAGCTGCGCGTATTTATAAACCTCATCAAGATCAAGGGCTCAAAAGGGCGAGGGTTTTGGCGCCTGTTACAAGCTCTCAGAAATAATAGTAAAGAGTTGACAAACTGACAGCTAATTGAGAAACACCCATGTGCGGGCTTTTTGCTAGCACAGAGGGCTAATCACACCCCCTTCCATGTTTTTTAAACGGTTTTTTTGGCACACATAGCGGCAGGGTTGAAGTAATAGCTTGTAGGTATTTTGGAATTGTTTTTAATGTTCTCAAAGTATGCGGTTATTTTTGTTTTATGTGTTAATTTGGAGTGGAGTATTGATGGATTTCATGGTTAAAGGTTGGTCTTGGGAAGCCTATATAAAGTCAGTCTCCAATAAGATTCAGCTTTTTCTGATAATAGTTTCAGCGTTCAAAATTACACCTAAGACTAGCTTTAAAATATTATTACTCTAAACTACGCTAACAAAATATGACATGCTAATCTACCTACAGCATAAAAAAGAAAGACACTAAATAAAAAATGGCGAACTAGCTTTAGTAAGTTGTCGCTAAATATACCCACGAAATCTATATAATTAACTGCAGTTGCAAGCGATCTGTCACCCGGCTCCTCCTGGGATTAATGTTAAAGCAAACATGTGTTTTGAAACGTTTAAATTGATATATTTTACTCCAAAGGGTTGCACACCTTCCGCATCGCGCGCAAACATATATTTTTACAAATGAAACAGTGCAGCAACATGAGACGTATGATATTGATATATGGTGTAAAATATCTTGTCTCTTAAGACGCATGGAGGTAACCCTCTCATACTAATTTGAATTCTACTTTGAAGTAATCCCGCTTAAACCTGGTTGGGATGGAACCCTTCAGCAATGGTCTTGTTTTTCTGTTTCCGCCTCCAAAATGAGATTTTGACGTTTTAACAATTGCCATTGTTTTAATAGGTTTTTGGGCTTAAATTAAAATTTATTTTTATATTGCTCAGTTAGCTATGAATTTCATAACAAGTTCACGTAGGATAGAGGTACCTACGTATTATAGAAAATAATTTTCTGAAGAGCTAAAAAAGAGATAAAATGTAGAGTTTTAATTTTATTAATATCTATTTACGATAACTACACTTGCTTATGGAAATAATTTAATTCTGATAACATTATGACATAGAATAGGAATATCTATTCTGATACTAGGAATGTATAAACAGAAAGAGGTTTCAAAACTCGTTCACTCCGAAACATAATATAGTCATTATCATAAACAGAATAGTATATTCTATAAGATAGAGATATACCTACATAAAAATTATTATATTATATTATATTATATACATTTCCAGTTAACCAATCAGACAGCAGTAAATATATTATCTAGAATAACAGAAATAAAACCGCTGTACATAAGATAGCGTACACACATGAGTGCTAATTTATTCGCGATACGCTTGGTCTAGACCTCCTGCGATTGGTCGAGCGCTCGGGAGGGAGATCCTCCTCCTCTCGAATCATGTGATTCGCGAAGCACTACACGCGCAAAACGTCCTGTGTATTGACAGCTCATATTTACGTTTGTGTGAGTTTTGCAAGATCTCTTGCTCGCCCACTGTTTCCGAGTACCAGGCGCGCAGAACTTGGCTCTTGTTTTCGTAATTTCGTTCGGCGATTCAAACTTAAATTTATTTTATTAAATTATGAAATAAATTAAATATATAAAAATAAAATAGATTACGTAATTGCAGTAAGTATAAGATTTAAACGAAAGTCATTAATTGAATACTCGAAATAAATGCACAATTTTTTTTTTCTATTTAAGTAATTTAAATTTATTCACTATGGTTGCGCCCACCACCGGGCCCTACACCCTCCACTGACCCTCGGATCTAATAACTCATAATTGCGACAACAGGCACTTGCACTAACTACAATCGCCACGAGAAACCAGACCCGAGCACCTAGCATGCAAGACGATACATTGCACTATTCCGAAATCAAAAACTAGATAAATAATCTACATATGTTTCGCCAACAACCGTGGCATCCTCAGGATTATAGAAATTAGTAAATTAGTAAACCACTAATTATTATGAACCTCTAAAACCCAACACATTACATACACACCGTAACTATGCATAATGCCTATTAAATGTTCATACATTTGCTTATATAACTACCTATTGACGTATAACTATTTAAACTAATAAACTAAATTAAACTACTACTGTTTAAACTTCCGCACCAATATATCTAATAGAGCAAGGATTAATAATTCGTTGCCTACTAAAATGTATCCAAATAAAATAAATACAGCATCAATCCGGTTATATGCGATTATTTTATACTGAATGGATATTTCATATCGTGCTGTATCAATCAATTCACACGCTACCCTGCAAATGCGGCTCCGTAGAGATCAGAGGTCACGCGGTGCAGTTTCACTCCTTTTGTAAAAACGTTAGGAACCTGTCGATTGCATAAATAGGTAGCTTTAACGGATTTTATTGGTTATGGACAGTTGAATTGGCTGTTTTTTGAGTTTTTTCATAATCTATATTAGAAGTCACTTGTAAGTTAAGCGTTGTTCTAAAAAAGTAACATAGAGTCTCTTTTTACGAATTTCTAAAGTGGGTAGGTACCTACTACTTACTTAGGTACTTGGTACTTTTACTTTAAAAGGTATTTTAACATTTAATTGAAATTTAATGACCTTAGTATAAAAATCATCATATTTTTAGTAAAGCCAATATGTAGTAAGTTTTCGAACAATAAAAATTTTCATTCAATAAAAAAGAAAGTTTCATTTGAATAAACTCATCACATTCTGTATAAAATTCGCACGTAACCTCAACCTATAATTAATGACAGCTAAACACCGTAACCGTTACGGCATTGTGTGCCTGTGAGAAAAACTCGTAGTGGTCAAAACTGCCCACTGGGCTAATGATTATAACTGACCAAAATCTGCTGCACCCATGCACTGACAGATCTTTGTCGCTAGTAGCTACGCAGACTGTTATTTTATGCTATGGGCTGTCAAAGTTTACGCTTATTTACCGAGACCAAGAAATGTTGGATCTATGGCTAGACAAAGCGAAGCCAAAACGGCTGGACATAGAAGCAAAACAATCGTGGACAATGCCGATTTTGCACAATACGCTTATTAATTACCCTTCTCAAACCATTCACGAAGGAAAGGGTTTAGTATTAATAAGCTTAGCAAATAAAAAAAATGTAAATAGCAATTCACGGTGACCGCTCCTCGTATGTTGGACTTTTAATTTGATGTGACGTTTATTGTTTTGGAATTGGCATCATTTTGTATGGAAATATTATAATACATTTTATTTTATAGTAGGTAGTTTAGATAATGTATAAGTTGAGTTTATTTTTATATTTTTTCTTGACATAAACTTAGATTCTGTGCTGATGCGGGGCTTCACTAGAATACATCAACGGCATATCCTTCCGTGCATGTCGTAAGAGTCGACTAAATGCAAGGGTAACTTGGACATCCTCTTATGTGATGATAAGCTAGCAATTTGTAACTGCTCAAATCTTCTACATATTTAAAACATTTATTTTAATTAAACTTTGAAAAGACTTTTATGTTTTTTAAATGTCCCGTTGACTGTTTGGTCTATTATCTACAAAAGTGTTTTTAATGTAGGTAATCGTTCTAACATCAACAATAAAAAGGTAGAAATAACAAAAAAACTTCGCACAAAACATAATTCAATGTCCAATATCAAGGTAACCATGTGAACCGACAGATCCAAGGATTGGCCGTGATTGGCAGACCTACTGGTCAGTCCTGGGTCATAGGTGACGAACGGCTGGACGGACCCGGTTTTATAAGGACAATCCGTTTTATAGACCCTAAGTTTTTTTTACTAAACTGCCGTTATAGCATTGTATGGGAGATGATTTGTCTCAGCCTCATTATTTTTATTTTGTGGTTAGGTAGGTATAGGTAGGTATTTAGCAAAATTTACATTTGTTAATTATGGTGGATAACTGGATAGACATGTATGACTATATATAAGAATTATAGGTACCAAGGTAAAGGTAAATTCTTCCTATAAACACAAGAAATCTAGCACAATAATGCGTGTGCATAATCTGAGCTTTAAGCCTCACAAATATAGGTAGGTACAACCCCAAAATCTCAAATAAATATATCTCTAAATGTATAGAGATATATTTATTTGAGATTTTGTTGGTATGTAAAAGTACCTGGCAAAAAAATTAATACAAAAAAACTACTTACAAAAACCCTCAGCAACAAAGCCCAAAAGCTTGGAAATTCGCTACAGGTGTGCTACACTGTCGCTGTCGCGTCGATCCGATTCGCAAAGAATTTCGCCGTCCGTTGGTCACCCCTGACCGCTGACCTGACCTCATGGGACTAGAAACTTGAACTTGGTCCTATATGATATTGAACCTGTGCAAAAATATGGCCTTGTACTTTGAGCTTTCTCACAAGTAAGTATGTTCAACAAAAAAAAGAAATCTCTCTCAGAGATAAGCACGCCTTTGTCTAATTGTATCTGTACAATAAAGAATAAGAATTTTATACGTTGAAAATGTTTTTTTTTTGTTACAGCAGTTACATATTTGCAGAGCTTTTGGAACATATTTTGTGAACTAATATCCGTATTGCAATCCCGTATCCGTAAAAGGGAGATCATTAAATTGATGTAGGTAGTGCCAAAAGATTTTAAATGTGGATGGTTTTAGGGTATGGAAAGGGGAAAGACCAAAGAACCGATTGATAGAATTTGATGATGATGCATAAGGGCAACTTAGGAGAATGTTATTATTTTGTACCTGCACACAGAAAATAATGCAATATTACAATTGAACAAAGAAACAAGTAAAAAGTACCTATAATAGTAGGTATGCACAGCTACATAGAGAATGGTAATTACTTAATATGTATCCTAACCTACCTATTTTTACTTCAAAAACCAAATTTTACACCAAAAAATATATACCCATTTATATAAAACAGGATTTATTAGCGTCACAGTCATCACGATTTGCCACCCTGTACGCCGTTGATCACCTTTTAACCCCCTGGGACAAAGGGTCTACATTGGTATTGACCTTACAAAGTACAGAACTAAATCTCTCTCAACAGCATATCGACATTAAATTTGATAGATAGGTACATAAACACAATTGAGGTTCTTACCTACGGGAAATCCAGATTTTCTTTCAGAGAATCTATAGGTACCTACACTTGAAACAAAACACAATTGTGCAATTTTTGCACTTTACCCTGCATAACAATGAAAGAGTTTATTCGCATGGTCAGTGGTATTCGCAACCCTAGCCGTTGGTCACCCTTGACCACTGCCCCCTGACCTCCTGGGAGACACTACTAGTATAGGACCCCTAAACTACTTGCTATTCAGTTAGCAAAATCTGTGAAAGTCAATGCAAAGTTTTGAGTTTGACATTGAACTTTAAGCTCTGGTGGTCGAAATCGTAGTTGTAATATTATAAGTAAGGTAGGTGCTCATATTAATTTTGTGACGAATTTCCTAATAGTAACAGGAGTAATTTTCTGTATGGAAACTATACTTATTCATAGATACTGATTTATCTGATTATTTACTTGATAATTTCCTTATAAATATGTTTTTAGAAATGGATTTTTTTTCACCCGAGTGGGACTCGAACCCATGACCTCTCGCATTCCGTGGTGTGCTCTCACCAACTGAGCTACCGGGTACCGGGTGATAATTTCCGTAAAAGCTTTAGCTATACTAAACGTTATTAAAGTTAACTTACATCCAACTTAAGCCAACCAATAAACCTTGGAACTTTAAATTCTAAAGTATATATAATTATAACCGACCATCGGAATAATTAATTCAAAATCAATACAACGCTGTTACCATCCTCTTCAAAAGATATCTAAAAATACAACAGTGTAATTTCTTTAATGTCTTTATTATTATAATGCATTCTATTGACCATGGTCAATATTCGTGCATCTGGCTTGCAAGTCGCGAAAGGGTGCATGTCTGGCCAGTGGCCAGCCGTTGCTAACCTATGACCCAAACCAAGAACGACCCTTAAAATATTAGCGGGCAATCTTTGTTACATTACATCCTCTGTCTATGAAGTCTCAAAAATAAACGTATTTTTTTTTTTAAATCCATAACCTGTAGGTAGACTATTGTTTGTCCCGCTGCTCCACTCTATGCGTGATATAGGTGTTTCTGACTTTTACATAATTTTATGTACAAGTACATATAAGTATTTCCGACTCTTGTCCTTTATGGTATTAAAAATATCAATATTATAAATATAAATCAGTGCAAAACATCGCCGTTCCATTTTCAGCTTAACATGAAATGTATTGTGCAATTTAAATATAGTGCGGCAATTATACGAAATAAATATTAATGCGGTGCAAATGTCACCAGATTAATGTATTCGCCTGCGATTTGCACGCAAACCGGCGCGTGTTTCGCAACTCGAACAATGTGGTTCAATGAACTAGCAACATGGAATCCTTTTGTTTAGAAGGGCTGCCTATTAGTACCTATTGACGAAAAACTACTCGAATGCATCTAATTATGTACATTCAATTATGTAAACTAGTTAATAAATAAGTAGGTAGGTAAGTTATTTGATTACTTTTTATACTGTACCTAAGTAAGTAATTTTATATTTCCTTGAACCCAAAATTACTCCATACAATATTTTAATTTTTTAAAATATGAACATCAGTTCGAACATCATTAGTTGTAAATCAGCCGATTAGTAGGTGCTCGTAGTACGTAGTAGCCGATTAGTCTCATAGATTCAATATTTTAAATCATAAAATTAAACTCCTTTTAAACTTTTACATGTGACAGTGCTACCGGACTGTTAAAGGGACAAATAAACTGAATCCTGTAACCTTAGAGGGCGATCAATTAATGCGTTTCAGGGAGGAGACGGTGCTCGATTTAGACCACGTTGTCGCAGGTCGGATGCACCGGAACTTTATAATGTCTTTTTATATTATTTTATAGAAGCTTCTCGTTGCATAGAGTAATGTAGAGCTGAGAAGTGAGAGAGTGGAATTTATCATTCAAACTGTATTTTCATTAGTTTAGGTTTTTCATAACTATGAAGGAATGAAGCACTTATCCAGGAATTCCAAACAATGTATAGTTACAAAAACAATTTGAAAACGCGTTACATGACCCTACATCAAATCGCAACTATTCGTCCATAGATAACACACATAGATCCACAGGTAATAACAAATATAACTATTGACATGATTATTTTTTCATAAGAAACTTAGCTGACACCCGCAGCTTCATCCTAGACTATCCGCTTCTGTGTCCTCTAGATGGAGCAGAGGGTGGCAGTTTTTCGCTATCCCACTCGATACTGACGCAGCTTCATTGTCTACTTGACCGTACTATAAAGTACCTAAGTTGTATGTGTTATTCTGATCTACTAAGCTATTTAACTGGCAAGTATATCATCATAATCCGTTTGGTAGTTTTTGCGTAAAGTAGAGGAAACAAACATATTAATACCTATCTTCACGTTTTCAAAAACTTTAACGTTGTAAGTAGGACAGTACATAGAACATAGGTACGTTCTGATTTGCTACTTGTCTCTGTTCTAGTCTGATCTATATAGTAGTAACGCTGTATTTTGATAATATTTACCGGCACAGTACATCTAATAAGCCGCATCGCGCACATGTCGCACTTACGTGGGAAGACGGATGGAGCTCCGACCTTTTTATTACGAATAATGAACCTCCTGTAATTACAGGGGAGGTTGCTAAATATAATTGAACTCCTTTTATTTTACGTGTTCTTCCGTTTTCCGGTTAGGGAGTAATTACTGAATAGTTAATAGAACTATGTCTTGGGCTACCTTTTAATGATAGGATTGAATTGCTTTCATCATTGGAAATCTTAATTTCTTTTTATGTCAATTTTAAGGTATTGATTGCTGAAAGTGTCAGCAGTAGAGTTAATTTATTTTAAAAACCTTGTAGGTAGTTCGGAATACTAACGAGTACATAAGCGAGCATACCTATACATAGATATATTATGTGCTAAACGATGGCTAAACGAGACTATATCTTTCGTAATTTTTCAGTTCTGGGGGCCAATTCTTGTAAAGAAAAAACGGGACCGTTGCAGACGCTCAGATCAAAGCAATAATGACTTTATGGTGACGTAATTAGACACATTTATTACTCTCAATATACGGAAAACTCAAAACTGTCAAGCGCAGATCACAAGATTTAGTTCATCTATGACAGCGGTATAGACAAAACGTGCTACAATGCCTTAGTGTGTTTTAAAAAATTGCGGAAACAATTCCCGAAAAGTTAAAATACCTACCTATATGTCTATCCATAGATATATAAAAACTCAACAACCACTTTGAGTTCAATGATAGCAATTTGACGAAATTAACTGCGCACTTTCCTTTGGTAATTACGGAAATTTTATTTCTGTGAATACGACATTTACTGTGGATAGTTATCATTATTTACAATTATTAATTGTGCCAGTGAGAAATAAACATCGTATTCAATTAGCGATTTACCCATTTGAAGGGCAATTTGCATTCGCTGATAGCACTATCACTAGCAAACAGAAATTGGACATTGTCGTAGGTCTGCACTATGTAAACTTGTATAATTCAAACAAAAATATAGTATAGTACTAATAGACGCCCACGATTCAGTCTGCATGTAGTGCAGAAAAAGTAGGTAGGTAGGTACACCTCCAATTATATAAAAGTGAAAACAAAATAAAATTTGATTTAGAAAAAAAAATCTAAAACATGTTGTTTTGTATTTTATTAGCTGAGAAAGCCCTTTTATTCTTTTACTGATATCTAATAGGTATAATATACGTAGACGTACAGACAAACTTGGGTAACAGATTTATTACATATACATTTAAGAGTAGGAAAAAGTCCAACAAACATTCTGGAGCATTGACGTCATGGCTACTTTTTTGTTATTTTGATTTTACGGAATACTCGTAGAAAAGCTACGTAGAAAGGTGAAATGAAAATATTATGCCAATGACCAACAATAAATTCATGACGTGGACGTGTCGATCATCGACGACTCTACGCGTCAAAAAAGTTCTGTTCTTTTCTACTGTTGTAGTTATACAGGATGATTTTTGGTCGTCAACGTTCCCGAAAACTACGGAATCTCCTGATCATCACGATCATTTTTCTCCATGGAAACATACCTAGGAAGTGTCTGGTTTTCAAAATATTAGGGTCCAAAGTTGAGTAAATAGACTGCGTTTTTATAAATGCATATTGACGCGTGTAGCAAGATTTTTTCACGAGAAATAATTAATATCTCTCTATGAAAAAACTAGCATAAACACTGGATACTATAAATTTCGCCCGATCAAGTAATTACAAATTTTTTACAAAAAAAATAATTTTTTTCCAGCATTTTTTTGCCATAAACTTACTTTATTTGATGTATAGAGTACGTACCCTTCGTTAAGGGTGGCCACGAAAAAACACCCTGTATTTGTGTTTATTGTAAATACATTAAAAAGAATGTTATTCTGTCACAATAAAATGCATTTCATTACCTATATGTACTAGCTAGTAGAGTCTAGGAACATAAAGTTGGTAGATATTGGTATAAAATTCTTGAACTTTTACTAGAGTGATTTTATACGTTCTCTATTTTAGTTATTAGTTAGCTATGCTTTCTACGTGAAATAATGTATTTTTCACATGTCTTAGTAGATGACAGAGACGATTTTAGCTAAATACTGTTTCTGGCATATTATTATGTTTTTGTCTTATATTTAATCAAATACTGACATAGAATCCTATAATAATACGATTATCACTTTATTAGTATAATAAAAATATTTGTTATGCACGTAATGATAGTAAGTAAATTGTAGAATTTAATTAATTACGCTGTAAATATAGGTATATAACTATTTTCTTTGTTCTCCGAATAGGTAACTAAGTGTTAATTTTTACAATATAGCTATAATTTTTGGTAAATTATAGCCATATTGTAATAATGATAAAGAAATTTGGCGAAAAATAATTTATAAGTAGAAAATATTCATTAATACTTAGGTACTTTAACTTTCATAATGCTTTGATGTTTTAAACTGATTAGTAAATGGACTATAAAAAAGTTATAAAAGTTTGTGGTGTAAGGAAATGACGTATGCGCGCGCGCCGAATGCGTAGCTTGTTGAGGCAGGACCACACCGTCGCCGCCGGTGTACAGTCCACAGAGAAATTATAGGTTATGAATAGAGATGGGTAAATAGCCGGATCGTTTGGATTATTAGCGATTATAATCCATTTGTAGCCATTAATAGCCAAGCAATGGATGATAACCTGCTATTAATTTCTAGTATAAAATATAAAAATTTTACTTTGTTTAATTGTATTTTTTGCACCACTACAAAGCGAAATAAATATCTTTGACACGAAAGACGAAAAAAATTACCTACAATAATATTGAGACTGCATTACTAGGTACTACCCTATTCTTTGTACTACCCGGTCGACTTAAAATGAAACATGGGCGAAACGCTACTTTCCTCCCACTTCCCCGGGAGAATTCGTGAGTGGGGGGGGCGTGAGCGGGCGCGCGGGGAAAGGGGCTCAACTCAACTGACGTGGCCGCAGTAAGCGCGCGCGCGTCAGGCAAACCACGCGGAATCTATACATCATAAGACATTATTTTGTGTTCCTACTTTGTGCATAAAATGGTTAGACCAAAGAACAATCTCGTGTGGAACAATTATGAACGTTTGGCAGATAAATCGGTAAAATGTAAACACTGTGATTTGGCATATAAACATGCTAATTTAAAAAGAATGATTCGACATCTAACAAAGTGTTTTAGGTGTCCAGTTGACATAAGAAGTAATATATCAGAAAGTACTTCAACCACAAATGTTACAGAGACAACAAGCCGAGAACAAGAAGAAAATTCAAGCCAAATAAGTGAAATACCACAAATAACTAATTTTAATGTTTCTTGTGACTTGGATATGACGACTGAAAAAAAATCTAGATTAAACATGAAATTTGCAAAGGCAGTATTTGTGACACGCTGTCCTTCATCTTTACATCACCATCCTCTTTGGCAAAGTTTTTTCGATGATTTAAACCTATCGTATAAAATACCAACAAGAAAAACACTTTCCACCACGCTTCTTGAAAACTGTTACACTGAAACGAAGCAGTCAATAACAGAGAAGGTAAACCTCAGTCAATACTTGCATTTACAATGCGACGGATGGAGTAATATCCGTCACGAAGGCATTATAAATTTTATATTATCAACACCGGATCCCGTCTTTGTGGAATCTTTACCCACTGAACAGTCACGTCATACAGCAGAATATATTTCTGAACAAATAATTCGGATCATGAAACAATTTGATGATAAAAAATTTATTGTTCTAATCGGAGACAATGCCAAGAACGTGCAAAAAGCTTTTCAACTCGTTAAATTGCAATATCCATACATAACGAAGCTGGGGTGCTGTGCCCATATCCTAAATTTGCTTTGTCATGATTTTATAAAAATTGATGTTATTGAAAAAGTTATAAATACGGCAACTAAAGTTGTGAACTCTATCAAAAACCACCAAGTTTTGAGTTCGTTGCTTCAAGACATAGTTAAAAGAAAAGGTTTAGGGGAAACACTTAAACTGGCAGTAAAAACCAGATGGAGTAGTCATTTAACCCTGTTAAAAAGTTTACTGAACACAAAAATAGCGTTGAAAACACTAGCTATAGACGAGAAAGCCGCACAACTTCCATCTGATGTTAAAAGCAATTTGCTAGAAGAATCATTTTGGGACCTTTTGAAGCAGATTTCATGTATCTTAGAGCCGATTGCAGATGCAATAAAAACATTAGAAGGTGATAAGGCTAAAATACAAAAAGTATTTCTTATTTTAAAAATTTAAGGTCACAAATCTACTTTGTTTTATCAGACGTTACAATTCTTGACAGTGATAATAAAGAAAACATTATGAAATTTATTGATAATCGGACTGCAATGGCTATTGAACCAATACATTTGGCTGCTTATTTGCTCAACCCTGCTTCATGTGGCACAGAATTAAATTCTGAAGAAGATATTAAAGCAATGCAATATATTTATGAACTGGGCCAACATTTAAACATAAACATCATGAAAGAGTTATCCGATTATAAAGCTAAAGATAACTTTTGGAAGAATCGCTTTATTTGGTCTCAAGTTGAAGGAACCGATGCCCTTTCCTGGTGGAAAGGAATTTGCAGCTCTACTAAGCTTCACAAAGTAGCAATTGCTATTTTATCAGCTCCTTGCACCTCAGCTGCCACTGAAAGGACTTTTAGTGCCCAAGCTGATATACATACAAATAAAAGGAATAAACTGACTACTGAACGAGCAGGAAAAATAACTTACATATCACACAACTGGAATTTGGAAAATAGGCCATCAACTAGTACGATTACAGAAAGTGATTTTCACTTGGATTGTTATTCGAAACCTTGCTCTCCAACATCAGATATCGATGAAATATCCTCTGATACTGATGAAATTATAAATATACCCGAAATGGATCCATTAGCACTCAATTCGTTAGATGTGCCAATCCTAGAAGATTTTGAAGAAAGTGTTTCTGGTATTAATTAGACTGAAGAATATTTTTAAGCTCTATATTTTATTATTTAATTTAAGGCATAACTGAAGAAAATGCAAGAAAAAAAACAAGTAAAAAAAAAAGGAAAAAAAAATATTATTACAAGAAATCGTTGTAAATCAATAATCTGATTATAAGAAAAAAACAGAGTACTTGCAAAAAAATCGTGCATATTACCAAAAATCATTGAATTATAGTATAGCAGATTGAAAATTTTTAAATGGGCCAGATTAGTTTTAAATTACTTAGGTAGATAAAAGTCTAATCTGACAGTCCTAAGCCTGAAAACCAAGAAGGGAAATTTTCAATCACTGAATAACATTAACATCAGGGTTATCATCCATAATTGGCTATTAATGGTTATTAACTGCTTTTAATCGATTATTATCCAAATGATATTAACCGGATTATTAGCATTACCCATCACTAGTTATGAATGAACATTCTTTCTATTTTTATAGTTTTGACTAATATCTAAGATTTGTGATGTGATAGTAACTTATACAGGCTGTTTGTGACAGCCAGGCAAATATTGATACCATGACTTCAGACCATGATTCTGAGGCGAAAATACTGAAAATTTTCGCAGGAAAATTCCAAAGTTTTCCGACACTTTTTTCATATTTTCATGAAAAAAATTCTTTAGTTCGTATAATTAGGCCTTAGATAATGACTTAAAAACTAAATTTTAGCCAAAAAACTTTTTTTTTTAAAGTTGCCTTAAAAAGTTCAAATAACTGATCAACCCTAATGGAGAATCATCATAAGTGATCCAAAAACAGCAATATGTCACACAATAACCAATAAGCCCAATTAATTAGTCACAGGATCGCCCGATACATTTGGCGCGGAGAGCATAGATTACTGATAGTCAAATCAAAAATACATCTCCTGCGAGTTATAAATAACACTGTCGTAGTCCTCAACACAATGGTACTTGTTCAGCATTTCAGTATTTGCCTGGCTGTCACCTACACCCTGTATGTACAAATATACTAAGTACTTCTATTTACCCTTATATTGACGTGAAGCGTTCTAAGACTCTTACTTCTTATTTAATTTTTATTATATTTATTATAAGTGCGGTAATTCCGAGATAATTAAAGCCTTTTTCTTCTATGGTTCCCGATAAATCAACTGTACAAAATATATAGATTAGCAATAAAACTATATGTATAGGAACATGAAGCATATAGATATGATGACTGTGGATTTAACGACATGAAGCTTCGAAAAGGAATGTATAGGTACACGCGAACCTACATAAAGTATACTACAATTTTTTTTAGACGATACCTAGATGCAGTTTATTTAACAATTTATTTCTCGTTCTTGTGAACCCAAACTGTGTTTATATTAGAACTTTTTAGATTCATTCCCCATTTCTCGTTATCTCGGGCAAAAACTTCTGAGAACATGAACTTCATTATCAGGCTTAGGTACCTGTTATGTCATTATCATCAGTCAGTAACCTCTTAACGAGGCACCAGCACTGTGCTGTGATTGACGCGCCACAGATAACGGTCATAGGGAAATATGCTTTGGATTTTGTGTTATCATTCTAAAACTGATCATTCTGAAGACCGATTTTTCCAATGGTTAGATAGGTTTCTTTGAAGGACTAAGTTAATGTTGTCGCTGTCAACTTTTAGAAAAAAAACACCATCTAAATTGTTAATATTGCAAATAAATAAAGTATTAAGTATTAAATTAATCAGTGACTATCTGCCTAGTGAAAAACTTGCCTAGTAAATAAATTTATCATTTGGTGACAAATAAATAAACAAAGAAGAAACGATTTTATCGATATGACAGGAAAGCACCACGTTATGAAATCTATTATCTACCCTTATTTATGGAAAACCAATTTCAGTTTTTATCTTCAAGGCTCCGAAGGAATTTTTTAAGTTTCTGTCTGTATATAATTGTACTCGTATGTGTACAATAAGAATAAGAATTTGGCGTAATAAAGAATTGGCAAAAGCTCTGATTTAAGCCTGATCATGAAATAAGTATTTACTTATAAGCTCTACCTCACAATATGCAACATTTGCTTTTACAGCAATATTTTTTACTTCAACTAGTTTTTCTTTGTTGACGGTACGAAGCTAGAAAAGTTCCTATATAGTACATAGAGTAACGGGAAGCATGACCGCAGATTCGAACGTCTATTCAGCTCATTCAATGTTAAACAGGCACCCTTTATTACTGTTTAGTTTTACTTGCGTTTTGGTACGTTAAGTAGGATTGGTTTGGATCGATGAACGTTGATCTTTGTGGCCTCCTTACCAAACTCTACATTTAGGTATTCTTATTACATAATATTACGTTATGTTAGTTCCACAGGTTAGGTTATGTTTATAGCAAAAGTTTTAAAATTCACAGTTGCATTGTTATAATTTTTTATCCGATTCTTAACTTAGCCATAAACAACAACTTTTTGTAAGTATTTTGTCAAATATTTTTTAGTAGCCAAATACTACAAATGTTCACATCTCTCAATATTCGGTATCATAACTGCTCTGTGTAAAAGTAGCATTTCATATACGAAACAGTCTCAAAACTATCGTCCAAAAAATAAACATCCCAAAACAGGCGAGTGCCTAAATAGCTAAATCCGGTCGGGCAGAGCGTTGGTTGGCGAAGCGGGTTTCGGCAGGCCAGTGGGGGGAAGCAAGGACCAGAGGGGCAGAGGGGGACAGGGGCAGAAGTGCAATGTCCTCGCAACCGGCAAGATGCCTTACTCCCTTCGCTATCTCGATAGATTGGAACGTCGGCGTGCCTAGAAAATTGTAATTTGTGTCACGATCAAGCGACGCGGTGGATTCTGTTCGTGTGGAATGATTTCGTACCCTAAACTGTGAAAAAATAATACCTAAGTACTAAGAGATAATACATATGCACCCTATTTATATGTGACATTTATTTCTCTAACATTTGATCAATTTTGAATTAGCAAGAGTCACCCTTGGATACACACATTGGATAATGAAAAATAGCATTTTAATAGACAGATTTTTTAAATGGGTAATACTGTTTACACAGTTCAATTAATTTCAAAATAGGTACTTACCTACTAGATTTGTTAAATTTAATAGGTAAGGACATCGTGCAATAAACTTTTATAAATATTTGTTTCGTAACTAGGCTTAGATGTATTATCACGTCACTGTAACTAGGTAATAAAGTAGGTGATCAAGTTCACCAATACCTTTTCATTACGCGATGTATCTAAAGTCATGTGGTGGCCTTTAAGGTCTTCCAACCCATCGGTGTCGATAACAAAACCTAAGGGAAGTCGAAGCCAAAAAAGTTAACGCAAACGTGAGGGTGACTTTGAAGTTAGTATTCACATTGGTGGAGTATTTTATATGAAAAACGATATGTTACTTTCTGATGTTATATGGTAGGTACAATATTCCAGATATACCTACACTTGCACCTGAAAGCCGTGTATTTGGCTAAATACTTTTGTGAATGCGAAAGTTTAAATAGTTTTAATGGAAACGATCTTGATGAGAAACATGATCTCAATGCACAACTTTGAACAGAATATAGGTAGAATAGATATTTAGTATTTATTTGGAATATGAAACGTCTACATTACCTTTGTATATGAAAGCTAGACAAACAGGATGGAAACCTGATAAAGAAAAGTATAAAATGTAATGTACCCTGTTTGGAACCTGACAGTACAGGTGTATGTGTATCTACCAAATGAAGAAGGCCGTTTTTCAGCTGAATGGAGGAAGGACCCAAACGGGGGTTACGTCAACAGATTTCATTTTCTTGCCAAAAATTTTTTGTATTAGAAGCAAATGACTTGAAACAGGAAAATTTAATTAAAATATAGAGTTTCTTATCGCAAATTTCGTAATAACTCCGATAGTGTGTCTTCGCGGTTTTAGTTTATCTCAGTATTAATTGAGTATTTGCAATTAAGAAACAATTAAAGTCACGTTTGCTAACGCCGGCTAAGATAAGGTACAAGTAAAGTTGTTTATTTGATACTATCCGACAGTTATTTGGGCTTTAGATTTTATCTGGGGATATTTTTACATACTAAAATAAAAAATGTAGCTATATTGTTTGGGCAGTTAGTAACAGACATATAATAATCATTTATCATCATTGTTAGAATAAATGACAATAATTTATTACAAAAATATAAACGTAATAAAATTTCATATTGGCTACCTTGAAAACTAAATGGCTGTGGTGTAATTGAGATACATGATAAATTCGTCGAAAACATTTTCCAAAAATGTAAAGTGTCTAGTCTACTCGTATTCGATATAAACTAAGGTATCTACGATTCCCATCAAAACTACCTATATCTATTTTGCCTATCATCCCAAAATTCAACTTGACCGAATTTCCTCTGTCAGCCAATCGTGAGGTGTTCCAACAAAACATGTCATGAGCTCAGCGGGTGTGAGGACCAGCGGGGTGAGGGGTTGCCAGAGCTGACCTTGGGAGGTATACCAAGCCGATTGCGGTCCCTGACCTGACTATTTCGAGTGGCAAGTGCGTCGGGCCGCGCTGCATGCAATGTGCATACCGAAATAGACTCCGCCCGTTGTACCATGATTCTACATAATACCTCAACCATGCACTGAACGCCAATCACGACGACGCAACTTACGCTTATAGATTATTAAATATATTGCTATCACTACACAGAATATTGGATGGAACCTGATGGTAGAACTGTCACAACATGTTTAGTTTTCCTGTTTCCGCTGATGCCTATAAAAGGTCATTAGGGCCATTGTTCTGAACATTTTTTTAAAAGATTTATAATTTTTCATGTGTAGTGAAAATTTAAATATCTTGGCAATTATGATAGTGAATTTGGTAAGTTATTAAATATACCTATAACATTATATTTAAATCTTAGAAGCCAATAAATTTTGCTCTTGTCTTTACCACTCTTCCATAATGATCGTTATATTAGGATCAGTAAAGCGTAACCAAACTTATCTCCGCACACCCAAATCATTAAACGTCTACATTCTGGAAGCTTCTGTGTTAAACGCGATTAATGTCCGTTACTTTAGGAATAGGTGAGAGCCCGTGTTTGATGGACGAGGGAAAGGGTACGTTCAAGGTTGTGGATGCACTTTCACGAGAAGTAGCACAGTTATGGATGCATCCATTACGCTATGCAGCGGGTCTGCGCCTGCGCCTGACACCCACGCGGTTAGAAATCCAGTGATGTTGAAAAGCAGATAAGATGGTAGCTAAGCACAGATTATCGGAGTGCTTATACGTTTTAAGCTACATGGAAAGACTCGATGGAAAGACGCGCATTATTTTGAATTTGAATAAGGATATTGATAGAAGTGAGGTAGAATGATATGGATTATACGTTAAATAGTATCCAATATGCAGCTTTATATACGGTATAATAATATATCTATGAGAAACATAGAAAAGGGGGAGAAGGGGTACAGTAGGATACTTTACCAAATACCACTATAATAATAGCAGTATTTATTATTTTAAGTATCGATAGAGTTCTAGTAGTAGGTTGTATACAAAATACACCTGTTATATCAAAAACGATTGGCAAATTATAATACTACGTACCTATATTTTTTTATCCAATCCACCTATACATTTTAAGCTTTCGTACTCGGAATTCTTGATGTGAGGGAATCTATAACATACAATTACATTCAGCTAGGTGCGGCCCTCAGCCCTCCACTCACACGCATGTATAGAGTACCTACACTGTAAACATACTGTGTATGTGTGTGCCACTAATCTATTGCGCCCGCGCTGCACTCAAGGTCACTGCCCAGTGTGACGCGACGCATCGAAAATTCTAAAATTGTCACTAAGTGTACATTGTATTAAGATTGTTCATAGTGTGCACTCAATTGAAAAATACGTAAATATTTGTGAAGCAAAAAATATATCAAAATCGGCGTACGAGTAGCTTAACCTTAGCCAAGGTGAGTATATATTTTAATTAACTTAATAAATTAAGTAGTATTTTTCCGTATAGTAAGTATAAGTGGGTAAAGTAGTATATAAACATTACCACACAAAAAATTGTCAGTGCATGAAAATAACAAAATATCAAGAAAGTAAGTAGCCCAGTCATTGATGACACAAGCAAAAGCCGGCCATTACGACAGAAATGTTTAAACAATAAGAGGGCGCAAGGCGAGGGTGGCCATCCTGCTTCTTCAACGTCCGGGACGCGGCCAACGACCTGCCCAATCTCCGCTGCATTAGCATAGCGAGCAATATTCGTGTCTAGCCGAAACCCTGCGTGCATGCGTGTGCGGCAAGTGCGACTGTGTGCATGCGCGGGCGCTGCAGTTCACAAGACGCGAGTGTGCGCTGATAGATTAACAGCGACTGTATCTTGTTAAGAACCAACGATCTAAAATTTTCACTTATTATTTTTATTAGTATCTCGAATCATTGACATCTTTTCTTATAACTTCGAACTACTGAAGCGTCCAATAATTTTGCACTAGATTGCGCAACCCGTTGAAGTCTTTTGCATTTTGCAGAATACTTTAAATGGCAAATTCATTCGTAACCTAAGACTGGTGTTATTTCTAAAGATTTATCTACGGTGACTCTAGCATTAATAGACCTGTAAACGCATCCACCATACAATGAGAGTTAGTGTGTGTGTGTGTGTGTGTGTGTAGCGCGGAATGCGACGGCGACGCACGCTGATATCATTTTTAGTTCACCACATTTGATAAAAAGATCAAGTTCAAAGAGCCAACTATCGCGTCTGATATTTCAGGGGCGCTTTTTTTTTGTAATTTTCGATTTTGTATAACATATATCATACCACATAAATAAGATAAACCATGCATAAAATACAAATAAATGTCTGACATAACCAGACATTTCTGTTAGTGAAAACTAGTACAGAGACATTTCTCTTCGAAAGACTTACAAGTAAAACAGATAATTAAATTAGCAAAACTTATTCTTAGAATCTATAATGTGTTTACAGTGCTCATAATCGAATACGGTAGTCCATTCACAGGTCTCATTGTCGTGAATAAAAAGAGGCCATAAAGAGATTTGCATTTATTTGCATACAGTGTCATTAGAGCACTGAATGGCACTTGTATTCGCATTCGCATCGGCCCTTTGTCGGTGGGCCCCTTGCACAACAAAGGTTGCATTTCGTACCTGCGAAGTTAAGTTTTTTGCCTCATTTTGACAACATCATAAAACGCAGCCATTGCGTAATTTTTCCGCATTGTATAAACCCTTTCCGTTTGTCCTCATTGTGTCCTTTTCGTTTCGGCATCTTTGCGGAGTTCTGCAATATTTGAGGAGAGCTGTAAAATAATAAAACAGTGCTATTCTCCGCGAAACGGGAATAGGAAAGGGTTTAATGTTGGCGATGGTTTCTCTTTTATAAGTGAATTTGAGCATCTCAGTACCGTTAGGTGCTTTTTAACCCTTTCTTCATGAATAAGGCACTAATGGTTCGGTTCTATGAGATAAGTGAAATGTCTTATGCAAGTGTCCGTTTATTATAACTTTTTATCATCCACTGGAAATGTTGAGTTGGGAACTAACTGTAGTTTAAAAGCAAGGAATAAATTATGGAGGATCATATGTATTAACTAAAGAAGGTGCTTTTCGAGTGCACTTAAAAATATCAAACTAATTTTACCCCATTTAAATATTTTAATATGAGAGGAAATATATCGCTTAGAATCAATGTTCTGGTTTAGTAAGTGAAGTGTTTATAAATAATAACAAGCAGTGAATATACAAAGGCAGATAACGAAATCACCTAAAGGTTACTTGTTTTATAAATTGCTTTACTTGTATACCTATTGTGGCTGCGGGAAGTCCTACATGATCCTGCAGTTCTGGCTACCCTATTTAGCCGTGTATATGTATATATGTATACCTACCACATAATCACAGGTTCCTTTGCCAAAAAGGGTTAAAAGGGGTATTTACTACCCAGAGAGAATTTTTCATAGCCTTTGTGAATTTATGAAGTATTATGTGTACAATATAATATGTGATTAAATTATTGTCCACGTTTGACCCATTTATTTTAGTTATGTCTTTTTGATATGTTAAAATTGTAACATTGAAAAAGTTTTACGTCACGTAATTCCCAACACAAATATAAACTTTTACTCCTTTGTTAGTTTTTTAAAGCACGAAAATGGTTTATTGCGTGCCTTAAAAAACTAACTTTATCAATTGGCCAAATGTTAAAACGCAAAATAACAATACGCCCTAACTGTTTTGGAGAAATAAAACTTTCTAAAGAAAAGTAATCTGCACTGGCGCTTACGCTCAAAGACGCCGCCATTTTATATAATTTTTTGGCAAAGGCGCCTTTTTATGAAGCCCAGGATAGAGTGTAGACCACCCACGAATTCGCACAAAACTTATCTGTTATCAGCCCTTAAAAAACTGGCGGGTAAAAAACCAAAACGCAATCTACAGTTACCTATTCTCCTTCAGTTATTACCTACCCGCTATTAATACCTGTTATTATCTGTTCGCTCGTTACTTTCTTATCGTCAATATATCGCCAACGAATTTGGATAAAAATACAGTCGAATAATCGATTGCGCTGGTAAATGGGCCTCAGAGAAAACAACGGACAGCTTTCATCCATCAACCGGGCAATCAGATATAGGACGGTGGGTAAATCGCCTTAGTCCATTACCGCTCGACAATTTGAGGAGGCATAGAAAAACATTGTGTTTGACATAGTCGAGGCAAATGACAAAAGTCAATCTAAACATCAATCGCCAAACATTGGAAATTCGGGAGGTAGCACGCGAGTGCTCAATAATGCACGAGTATCGACGTGGGTCATCACCACCACCTCCTCCTCGTGCGTGGATATCGACATCCGCCGAAAAATATTTTAATGACTAATGTACATATTGAATTGTGCTATACTTACTATGTTTCCTTGTATGTATACTTATAATGTCTTTGATCCTAACTGCATATAGGCAACTTGAGAAATAGATGTGAGATGTAGGTAGTTGCTGATTAAGATAGAGTCATTGCTACGAATGTAATTGTATACTTTTATTTTCCCCTAAATTTGACGGCACCTTGGTATTGCTGTAATGCCGTCAAGTCCGTGTAATTATAAATAAATAAAATAGATGAACTTTTTAAACGAATACTTTAAGAATGTTAAAAATTCGAATGAATTATTTTTTTAATAATCTGAAGATTTTATATATCCATTAAATTTTCTGCTCGTTTTTTATATTTTATCTGTATAATTTAGCGTCACACGATCTAAAGTAAGTAATTGCGTAGGCTGTCAATACTTTCCAAAATGTTGACTTTGGTGACACGGGGTAGATGGACACGGCCCTTCAGGGTGGCCAGGGGGCAAGGGTGGAGGGGGTTGCCAAATGACACGTATCAATTATTCACACAAATTTCCCTACCACATTTGCGTGTGTAAGACAAATAGATGGAGTTTGAAGTTCGGACACACATCGAACATATAATTATGATGGTATATATCGAATGTGGGTCTATCAATTTGGTTGATGTGATTTATGGATATGGTCTAAACACGGTAATAGACTTTTGATGCTTGATCATAGATTATGCAAAATGGAAAATGGGGTCTTCGTTACATACTTAACTAAAATATAATTTAGGGATAAGCTTAATATTAGGGTGAAAATGGGTACCTACACAATACGAATCAAGCCTGTCAAAGTTTTTTGGAGGTATATTTAAAAATCATAATCCTTTAAAATCATAAGTAAACTACCGACAATTTGTCCGAAGAAAATGGGTTAAAAGGGTTGTAATATTTTTTCCGGTTCCAAAAATTTGTTCTACATAGTTATAAGCTATTGTTCTATTTTTATAAACTAAGGTCATAAATGATTGAGTATTTTTGTATAACAAGCATTATACTCGATTTTTTTGTAGAGTTCGATATTGCGACGGTACATGCACTAAACGAACATAAAAGTAGCGAGTCTTGCCTCGATAAGTATTTTTTAAAATACGCATCAGTTCGTTCATCCCATGCCATGTAAGTATTTGCACTGTTATCATATGATAAAAATTGTAACATAAGTGGGCGAGGGGTGGCAGTTCACCCTTTAATTATTCATGGCGAGTATTTTGGTCATGAGGACATCCACGTCACTATCAGCTTTCAATATGTCATGTTGTCCTCTATATTCGCTGGAAATTAATGCTATGAAAGTAAATTAAAAATAGTGCTGTTGCTTATTTCTACATTCTTCCGCCCATATAGCCAGCACAATTAAAATAATATCGTAATGAGATATACGTCTTTCAACCATTGTATCGTATCATTTCTTTTCGGTTCTTTGGTCTATCCCCTTGTAATCTAGATAAATCCTAATGTGTTGTCAGGAGAATTCATACGAAACATCTTCCTAGACTCTAAAATGAATAAATATTCAGAAAAAATGTTAAGAAAATATGTGATTTATATTATTGTACTTCGATTTCACTATGGGTGCGCCCACCACCCTCCACTGACCCTTGGATCTGATAACTCATAACTGCGAAAACAGGCACTTGCACTAACTACAATCGCCACGAGAAACCAGATCCGAGCACCTAGCATACAAGACAATACATTGCACTATTCTGAAATCAAAGGTATTTCGATTTCTAAAGTTTTCGTCGTTTTATAGATATGTATTGAAAATGGCTTATGTTGAATTTTTACTATTGACTCATGGTTCAGGGTGCCAATGAAGGACTTTAAATATGAAGCATTATTTATGGTAATATAGGTAATGTACTTATCTGAACAGTAATTATTTTAAAAGGTTATTGAATCTTTATGTAAAAATAGAGGTACCTACCATTTCTTGGGTGTGTACGAGTAGGTACATCAAGGCAAAACTTAATATGACACGTGTAAGATAATACAACCGAAATGTAAACGATTTGTAAAGCTTTTCTTTTTATTTAGATTTTTTTTTCTTTTAATATATCAACGAATTTATACGTTTTTATACGATTTTATTTAAATATACATAGGCACATCAAGCTAGATAAATGTTACTTTCTAAAAGTCTTTCTAGATAAATGAGTGACAAGGTAGGTAATAAAAAGAAATAACTTTCATTATGGGACCAACTCCGAAATATTTAATTGTATCAGGCGTTACTATTCGGAAGTTCAAATCTCCATTGGCATCCTGATGATGCTACGGGTGTTAGCGAACACATATTATGTCGATTAAAATATTTAATTGGTTTTCGGATTAGCAGCTATGTACATATTTATGGTTGCATGCTAGGTGCTTGGATCTGGCTTCTCGCTGCGACAGTAGTGTCTTGTGTTCGTGATCGTGAGTCGGCAGATCCGAGGGTCAGCGGAGGGTGTAGGGCCCGGTGGTGGGCGACCCTCAATGGAGCAACTCCGAAATATTGAAAAAAAATCTGATGTTCCATACAATCTTGAATAATTACTGTACTGAAATGTATGGAATGGGTATACCTATTATAGTAGAACTTTTTAAGTAATAATTTTATATTGCATAACAACTAATAGCATAAACCTCTTTTCGCAGAATATCGTTTGGCATTAACTCATTTAGCATACATTGAAACCCATATTTCTGTAAGTCAGAATTATCTGTACGCATAATTTTGGTATCCATAATAATCACAATGTATAATCATCACATCGCAGAAAGTTCAAAACCAGATTCATCTTTAGGCATATATTTCTTATCCATAACTATTTAAAAGTAGAACCATCATTTCGAACCATAATGCTTACAGCAAGAATCATCTTTTATGATTATTGCAACACTTTTCTAATCAGGCGTTATGTTTTTTTTTCTAATAATTGTAATAAATAAAAGTTGATTTAATGATAATTATTTGGTTTTTATATCCTTGCCCATGAGAGCATGTTCGTTTCTGGCACTCGCCGGCCGCTGCCGCGGCACGCTCGCTTCGCTCGCTCGGCTCGTGCATAAGAGGTCACAGTTCTAACCTAACCTAACCTACGCATTTTTAAAGAAGAAAGTAACCCAATCTATATTATTCTAATTGAAATTCTATGATCTTCATAGTATGCCTAGTTAAATTATGCCAAATAATCTGTACTCTAAATGAACGTTATGCTAAATGATATTATACAAAATTATAACTATGCCAAAGGTAAATATGCCAATAAAAATTCTACTATCTTAAATGTATGCCATTCTAAATTCGGTCATAAGCACATTATACCTAAAAATATTTATGTCAAATATTTTTTATGCCTAATAAATGATCGACTAAAGAAGTTTCTGCGAAGTCAGTTATCCCAAATAGGTTTCGGAGTATCAAGTTTCTACCAAATAGACCGCCCCCGTATGGAATACATAGCTGATTTTTAGAAGATAATTACTAATTTTAAATAGACCTTATATACCTAAGTAGGTATGTAAATGGTGTTTAGTTTTATTCATAGTTGTATATTAAGATAAACTGACTGTTTGTTTTCCGAATAAAAAAAAAAAAAAAAATAAAAAAAATAGTAAGTATGAAATATTTAAAAAACAATACAGCACATACTCGTATACAGAAAACAGATACAACTCAAAACAGAAAGTACTTAACACCTACCTACTTGATGTAAACCACACATATTCGTAAAACGAACTCTTTAATCTTACAATCTACAACATTAAATAACCTTCCTTTACACAAAACTACGTTAAAATGTGTCTCAGTAGAATATCTACATATTAGCGACGGAACCTTGGCCCAAAATCTCCGGTAGCCTCGCCGGCTCAATGATCTGTTTAGGCGACAAATATCGCAACTTCATATAGATAATTTTATCTGTTAACGTTATTTACAGATTTCTTGGCAAATACGTTTATGTTTTTCTTGTTTTATTTAAGTTTTACTGACATTAAATGGGTATTGGACTTGAATTGTACACGCTGACGTAGCTGCATCTGTACACCGACATATTATTGATATACTAGATAGCTTTGCTATTCAATACGTAAGTCTGTACCAAAATTTTAGTGAATAACTACAACCTAGTAGATGTTAAGTTATTAAGCAAGTTTTTTCAGCATTTTTTCACCAGTTTGCAAGCTTCTCTACCGCGCTCTTAGTACTAGGTATAATTTAAAACGTGTCGTCCTAAATCCATCACTGAATGAAAATTAAGTACCTAATCACCAGTATCCAAACATTTTTGTAAATAAAATAACCTTTTATAACATGTGACGTTAATACAAATGTGTGCTAAGTGTTATTTTGAATCGGATTATCGGATACATTTAGTTAGATGTAAGTAGGTAAACATATTTGAAGTTGGCACAGCTAGTTGTAATGTTTTATTTTATATTGATTTTAATAACTTAGAACCGAGAGACGCGTTATTTCTAGTAAGTAATATTGGGATTGTTGTAAAAGTGTGAAGATTATAATTTTGGCCCAATTTTCAGTACTATTCCACTTTTGATAAGATGCTTCATAGTCATCTTCCTGCCCTGTTCCCATTTATTTGTGGTCGGCGCAATATGTATTATTCTTCCATTCATCTCTATTATCCGTCATCTCATCGCTCATTCACAGTACACGCATATCCTCTCTCACACAGTCCATCCAACATTTCTTTGGTCTACCTCTTCCTTTATATCCATCCTCCATGCATTCATGCACAACGCTCTCTATAAAATATGCCTTTCATCCCGTCGCTTTACATGCCCGTACTAGTACTAAGACAGACGGTTACTTCGTAACTTGTCTGTGATCGGCGTAACTTTCAGACTTCCTCTTATACTTACTCATTTCTTATTTTATCCATTCTTGTAACTCCACATATCCATTTCATTCAACATTCTCATCTCGCTTACATGCAGTTGATTTTCATCCTTCTTTACGGCCCAGCATTTGGATGCTTATAATATGATACTTATTCAGTTTCAGTTTATTTAGAAATAAAACAGAAATATCAACAGTATATCGTAGTGTAACAAATGTATAGCTTAATAATAATTTAAAAAATTAAGACAGATATACAAAGTTTCTATAAATATCCGCTTAACAATACATATGACAAAACAAAGATAAAAATGTAATGGATACGAGTACACACATACTCAATTGTAAAGAGTTAGCGATTATCTGGGTACTAAAGTACTAGGGTATCAGAAGCGTTATCAGTGACTCAGGCGCAGGCCTGTGATTCGCGAATACCTAATACATGATTAGGTATATAAAGGGTATATATTTCGCGAATCGGCCACGCCTACTCGCCAACCAGTTGCCAAAATTACACGCACACATACGCGTTCACGGTCACGATTTTCGCGAAAATTTGGCACAACATATTCATGATCTTGTTTTATTGGTTCCGTAGCATTATTTTTTTTGTTACAAGCAACAGAAGTTAAAAGCACGCTTTTGTACATTTTCTTTGTCATAAACTTTATTTGTTAAAACTTTACAATAAAGCATAATAATAATAACAGTAATAAAATCGAATACACAAATATAGGTATATTAGGTACGACAACTTTACAACTAATTTAGACACAGTCTACTTAAAACTCCTCAGCATAATTCTATCGCTTATAATTACTCATATACCGTGTATGCAGTCAAATTGTGGAACTCTCTGCCCTCACACCGTGAGAGATTGCCAAACTGTTGCTGCATTTAAGAAAAGGTTAAAGAACCACTACCTCTCGCTTCAATAGAAATGAGTCTGTCTGTTATATATTTATTTAATAGATATTTATGTATGTTTATGTAGGTATATTTTATTAATTATATTGATTAGATTAGGGTATCTATTTATTAAATTCAAATTTTATTATACATAGATTCTGTGTACACGCATATCTACCTTTTATATTTTAATTATCACTTTCCCAAATGGTTTGTTGGAAGAAATCTCTTTCAGAGATAAGCACGCCTTTGTACATTTTCTTTCATAATTTCTGTCTGTATATAATTGTATGTGTACAATAAAGAATAAGAATATTTCAGTGAATTTTAACTTTTTTCTATGGTAGGTACTTAAAGTACTACTAAGTGACAGCTTGCATTATATTATAGGTATTCAATTAGCAAGTAAACTATGTACTAATCTATTAAATAAATGGATATAAAAGTAACAAAATATTACATAGCAGGTAACTGTAGTAGGAACTAGGTGCGTAGCTCTTAGGTACAGGTTACAGGAAATAGCCGATGTCTAGCACTGTTGTGAACAGGGATTTGATATCTCCGTGAAGAATGTCATGTGTCACACCACACCCATCTATAAACACGCGGAATATAACTGCAAAGCAATTACAAATACCTATTTATTCAGTAGAAATACCTCTCACAATTTTATTATAATAAATTTTATAGGGAGTAGGAAGGTAGATACTACGTAGTTCTACTAATATTAAAAATGCGAAAGTTTGTAAGTTTGGATGGTTGTTACTCTTTCACGTAAAAACGGCTGAAGCGATTTCAATAAAATTTGGTCTATGGAGTTAGCTGACACCCTGGATTAACACATAGACTACTTTCTATTCCGAGAAAATATATTTATTTCGGATAATTTCGACATTTTACTGCAGTCTACGCGGACAAAGTCGCGGGCGTCCACTTGTAAAATATAAATGGCTTTATTTAATTCCTTGTGGATCTCTGAAAATAAGCACATAACAGTATCAGTGTGTAATAGCCTATATACATAATCGCACACTAATGAAAACAGCCGTTATGTCTGTGACTCTTGATCTTGTGTAGAGCTCCTACAAATTCATAGTATCCTAGTACTAGTCTCATTTTACTCAAATACTTCCTACATTTTTGATTGAGCGGAAAAGTTAGTTACCATTATTTGTATGCTGTTGCAAAATAGATTCATTTATTGTTTCGTTCGAGTATCGTGAAACAAAGTTAACTTTTTCATTGTACCTATAGAAAAAAAAGGGATAAATAATTTATATTAAAAATAACTTTTCAAAGATTATAATATTTCAAACTGTAATAGCTACTAATGACATAATGCTAATGTGCTATTACAATAATGTTTTGAAAAACAATACAGCTTTACATTTTACATTAGTCGAGAGAAGAATACAAAAACTCGAAACATTTGCAAGGTCACTGACACTGACCATATTTTGCGCACGAGACATCCTGACATCTCATGACGCCCTGGTACAATTGTGCGAAATTGACGTAATCGACCATCCTCCGCCTCCAAAAAAAAAAAACTTTTTGCAATGAGCACGCTCCACTCCCACTGGCACCACTTTTATTGTTGTTATTACGCATGCTGCACAACAAAAGTGGACCGCGCACTTGCTTTGCTTTTTTGTAGGTCGGGGATCCATTCATTCATACTACTTACATGACTGTTTGCAAGACTGCGAATTTTACGAGGTTATCGTCCTAAGGTGATACGACTGTGTGCAAAATATTTGGCTGTGTGTTTTTTAGTTAGTAGTGAGTGTAGAGATTGATGTGTGGGTATAGAGTGTAACGTTGAATCATAGTAGCCTAGTGTCGCCTTAGATCGGTTTCAAGTTATGTTAGTCTGGTAACTTTAATAGTAGTAACGGAATTAAACTTCGGTAAAATATGCTGACAAAAGTCACCATTTTTTTAAACATCAAGCTATCGTTATCAAGTGCTCTTTATCTGCACTATGCGTGTACGCATCGCGCGTTGCATTTCGCGCGACATGCATTCCCTCACCCTGCACGTTTTCAGTGCGGTTGCATTAAAAATAAATATAACTTTCGCAAGCAAATTATTAGATTTCACAATACGTGAGATTTATTAGGAAATATGCGTTACGCACATGTGCAACTATGATAATAGTTGCATTGGTTAATTGAAGGCATGCAGGTGTTGTGTTGGTTAGATTAGAATGTAGAGCCATAGATATCAGAGTAGTACTGTACCTATACATATACAAAAGTGTCCTTAACTATAGTTTGAATAGTATTAGTTTTGTCTATCACCTCGTTCATGTCAGACAGACCAAATGTCAGTATGTAGGTGGTACCCTACTTATATGAATTGTAGCGAATTCTATACATATCGCATTTTCTAATGTCACCGAGTCAGCACAATCCTCACACACGCAATATCTATTCATCAATATCTCAGCACGTCTCTATTTTGGTTTCTCGGAACATACGTCTAAAACGCATATACATTTATGCGTAGGCCGTGATAGGTATTCGAAAGATAACGTTCTGCAATATACGAGTCGACCGGCGCGGTAATCTGGCGATAGATAACTCTATCAGTACCTAGAAACGAATGCATTGCGATAAAATTAGATAACAACTGTCAAATTGCAATAATTGCTATACACACTGGCCGTTATCATTAGGGTGTTGGGAGTCCAATTTACGAATCGACTTTCTTTTTTTTACCCAAACAGTGATATGTTTTCTAGCGAATCTTAAAGATTTAAATTTTTTTTCGCTTTCATTTTATTACCAAAGTAATACCTAACAATACAAAGTATAATAAAAGTAGAAAATAGATATTATAAATATTGTGATCAGTTTATTTGACACTTCATACGACACATCTATAAAAGGATCAACGCATATTTGGCAATGCTATTTACAGGCATTACTTTAGTGGTAAAAATGAGAAAAAGGGTATAAATGTAATCCTTTTGAGACGGGTCGAATTGGGTATGGACAGGAGGACATGCTTGCCTATTTTTTGCTATTATTTGGATAATAAAACTGTCAGATTATTTATGCGTAAGTGATATTTATACCAATGTTTGTTGGAGACTCAATTCGTTTGGGATAAAGCTTGACAAGTTTGTTGTAAGCGAAAAGAAAATTAAGGTAGGCTAGAATGGGTATATTGTGTTAAGATTCAGGTTCGGTGTAGTAATAGATAAATACAATGGGTGCTATAGGTACTTATTACAGTTTCTTTAATTAGATCAGTGATATTTCTCATTAAAAGTGAAACGGCAGAGTACTGAAATTGTAAATGCAGTACGAACTTAGGCAAAATTGGGATATATGCTCATAGATAAAAATAACTAGCCGCATTTTTAATCACATCACAAGAAACATAACTCATATAACCATAAACAATAAAACTAGTACTCAGTCAATGATACCCGGCAACTATATCAAATATCGCTATAACAAGTAATAACGTATTGTAAAAATATTGCTCGTAGCTAATTACACGATACCCTCGTACGTTGTCTATTTGCAGCAAAACAACCCTACAATATTTACCCTAGAACTGGCTTTCAGGGCAATTACAATAAAAATACAATTTTGGCCACAACCCCATAGCAACGAGGGGTGTTTGCGAATAGAGACACCGTAAACCTCATAATCATAGCACAGCTTTTTAGACATATGCTGGCTGCGTGGTCAGAATATAGGATAATATATCTATTTTATAGTTTGTTTTCTGAAACTAAACTTTCACGAATTTTAATAATGTATTTAAGTAATATACAGTTAAAAAGTTAAAGTGGATTTATTACAATGTATATACAGGATGATTTTTGGTCGCCAACGTTCCCGAAAACTACGGAATCTCCTCGCCATCACAATCATTTTTCTCCATGGAAGCATACCTGGGAAGTGTCTGGTTTCAAAATATTAGGGTCCAAATAAGATACAATAGACTACGTTTTTCTGCATAAATGCAGATTGAGGCGTGTAGCAAGATTTTTTCACGAGAAATAATTAATATCTGTCTATGATAAAACTAGCATAAACACCTTCGTTAAGGGTGGCGACGAAAAAACATCCTGTATACACACCCTGTTTCTTCGCCACCCTTAACGAAGGGTACGTACTCTATACATCAAATAAAGTAAGTTTATGCCCAAAAAAATGCTGGGAGACGATGTAAATTTATTGGATTTTTTAAAATTTCTTGATCGGGCGAAATTTATAGTGACAAGTGTTTATGATAGTTTTATCATAGACAGATATTAATATTTCTCGTGAAAAACAATCTGATACGCGCGTCTATGTGCATCTATGCAGAAAAACGCAGTCTATTTACCAACTTTAGACCCTAATATCTTGGGAACCAGACAACTTCACAGGGTATGCTTCCATGGACAAAAATTATCATAATGCTGAAGAGGAGATTCCGTAGTTTTCCGGGAACGTTGACGAACAAAAATCATTCTGTATACAGTTTTTTTCGTACGCCACCTTAACGAAGGGTTAACTATTCTATACGTCAAGTAAAGTAAGTTATGCCAAAAAAAAGTTAAAACAGTGTAATTTTTTTTTGTTTTTTTACTTTTTTATAAATCTTTTTTGGATGATTTTTTGATTTTTAAACGTTACCCAAATTAGGAATCATCCTGCCATCAAAATCATTTTTCTCCATGTAACATTAGTATAAAATACCTTTTAAATTTTTATTTTTTAAATTTTATATTTCTTTATGTAGGTAAGTACAAGATATGAGACATTTTTTATTAAATTGCCTTTATAGGTTGGTGTGGCAAGAGCATCGCTTTTTCATTTAACGTAGAACTGAGGACATAATTAATATCTGTAACAGAGTAAAAACAGTAAAAAAACCTTCGTTAAGGGTGGCGATCCGAAAAATGCATATCCTGAAGATACACACTTCCTTAAAATTACTTTGCAGATACTAGGTACAAACGGGTCTTTAGCGGCAAGATCTGCGCACGTATTATGTTGCTAGTTTGGTGACTTATACATTTATTCAGTACCTACACTCAGCCTGGGACACATTATACGTTCACGAAATAGCTTCATTGCCGCTGATCGGCGAAATAATAATGTCCAGTGGTATGATAGTTTTATTCGTAGATAGATATTAATTATTTCTTGTGAAAAAAATCTTGCTACGCGCGTCTATGTCTATGCAGTGCATTACTCATATAGCAGAAACTAGATATTTCCCAGGTTTGCTTATGATCGTGATGATGAGGAGATTCCGTAGTTTTCGGGAACGGTTGACGGACCCACCTATATATCCATTGATAAATCCACCTACACTACAGAAATACCAAAAACTAAAACAAAGAGTACGAGTTAGATTTTTTTGGAAATGGCCATCTTCGGATATCTCAGATCTTTAGCTATATTCCATTTAATTTCATCGAGATCTGTCTAATCCCTTTATCGTAGAAAGATAACAAACAGCTTGATCTCGTTTTAGGTGTATGTTAGTTCATGGTAGAGCTTTACACAGGGATCTATTTTATTTATGGAAAGAAAAATTAATCATAAAAATATACAAAATAAGTGCTAGATAAGTGCATACTCATAGCTTTATATGTTTGATGTTCATAAAAGTTTTAGGAGGGGTGCAGAAAGCCAGTAATTTTGCATGTCACTATTGCCAGAGCCTTTATTGCTTCGTTTTATTGGGGACCAGTTTATTGCGAATGATACCCGTAATTATAACGTATCGCGGCGTCCATCTACCTCACTGGTGCCATAATGCACCGCCAACGGAAATGACACATAGTTATTATTGATTTCGCTAAAAAACATCCACTATTTGATACCTTGCACGTGCGCCAACATAAATCCGACGCATTTTGACAAAAACTCGCCAAAAATTCGGATTAGGTCTACGCTAGTTACGTTCGTAAAAATTACGAAACATGTTTTAAAACAGAAGGTAATATAATATATGAGATTACGTTTGGAAGTAGGTGTTACGAAAAGGTTTTTTTTACATTTAGCGAGCGCCATAAATCTATGGCAAATAGGCACATTATGTCCCATTAGTACTGGGTGCGACAAAAGTACCTACTAATTGACACACTAAAATTAACTTGTTTCACAATTGCCATTCCTACTTCGCAAAAGTCTTAGCAAATAGGTAACTCGATAAGTACAGACTTAAAATTGTATACATTGTGCGTGGCTGTTGTTTTTATTGGCTTCGACGCATTACAAACATACTGCGAGTTTAGTAACTAAAATAGTTTTCAACTTTCCAATGCATTTTAATGTATCCTTTTAGGTGCAACGACCAGCGTTCGGCGGTGGGACGATCTCTCGCGGCTGCGGATCGAGTCCGCTCAAGGACGTCTACCTATGGAACAGCCTTCGAGAACCCTATCTAAATGCCCCCAGAGCCTGTTTCACCACGGCAAGCTCAATCTCTAATCCCCGGGTAAGAAAAATGATCCTGTATAAAAAAGGTAAAAAAGTCAAAAGCTTGCGTTTGTTTTTATTTTGTAGGCGATCCAAGATGGCCGCGATCCGGACAGCGAATTATCTTTGGATATACTTTGAAGATTTTTATCTTCTTGTCATGAACGTATAAAGTTATACGTTCATGCTTCATGTGTTAGGATATTCAATGGATAGTTTTAATACATCGAGAAGCTGATTATATGCATATTCCACATTGTCGCTTGGTCTCAATTATAGGTAGTTAGAAGGTAATTTATTATGCTAGAATTTTTACTAAGACGATTTGTGCTAAGATATGCTAAAAATTGCCTGTCAACTAACTGTTTTGCACAACAGTACATAAATACTATAGGGAGCAATTAATAATAAATATCTACTGCGAGGTGGACGGACGACCTGACCAAGGTCGCGGGCGTCGGTTGGATGCAGGCTGCTTCCGACCAGTCGGAGTGGAGGTTGTTGGGGGAGGCCTATGTCCAACAGTGGACTTCTTAGGGCTGTAAATGATGATGAATGATGATCTACTCTTAATAAATAACTAAAACACTTCATGAGAATCGTCCATATTTTTTTTGTAACTGCCACGTTATGCCAAACGAACGTTGCTTCTGTAAAAAAAAGTTTATGCGCCACTGCGTCTACCAGGCAGGTGCTTGCCGATATATTTTGACAGTGATAGTTAGCAGAACCGCCCCTTTTTCTATTTTGTTATATTACACTTTTTTCGGCTCCTTGACCCATTTTGTACGAGATGATGTTATCAATTTAATGAACATTTGCATTTTAAAAATATTAGATAGATAATTTCATAAGGTAGCGATAATGTGATTAGTTTTTTGTTCACTTAAATTTCACCTGCTATCGAAAATACTTGTAGATGTAGTGTGAAAAGCTTTTCTCCGCGTTTCTATTATAAAAAAAGGGTCTTCCGATCTCTTTCAGGAATTCCACTTTGATTTCAGCGTCTAATTTATCATTATAATTATACAGGCCCTGAAAAAACACGCCAAGTACAGCGCGATTAGGCAAAACTACTAATTTGTCCCTTTCGCGGTTGAGACTGCAGGCCCCTGGGGAGAGGAGGCCAAGGATTTTGTAAGGGGCATCGGGCGAAGGCTGCGAGTCATGGAGAAAGACTCACGCTCACAATCGTTCCTCGTGCAAAGAGTGTCCATAGCGATCCAGCGTGGCAATGCCGCTAGTGTTCTGGGCACCTTCGCACCGGGAACGCACAGCCACTAGCTCTTAATTAGTTTAAGTTGTATAGTTTTAATTTGAATTATTTTTATGTTTAATCTTTATCAAATTGTATAAATATCTATTAAACATACTACAGCATAATGTAAATTATATAACAACATTATTTAATTTTGTCCCTAGACGTATTAGTTACAAATCTATCATCGCGTTTGTCACCGTCATCATAATAACAAAAAAGTTCCTACAGATTCAATTGTTTCTGGCAAAATATTAACTCTAGATGACTTGCTTTTCGACACCAACAATACCTACACATAGTACGTAAATATTATTTAATGTAATTTCGCGATTATATATATGTAGGTAAGTCACGAATCGCTATAAGGGTAGAATACACCGTGGGCATAGACAATGGGAGGAAGGAGTATTGTTTCACCTCGCTCGGGGGAGTTTCGCTACAATGAGTCGCATCCGGGGTCTAGGGGACCCGGGCGGCGATCGCCGAAAATTAATATATTACGCACTTAAGTAATGGCCGTTGGTATAAGTCGGTTGACACGACTTATATTGACTTAAGACCATTGTTTTAGGGTGAATGTGCAACAGTTTCACGTTAGGTTTAGGCATGAACGTATTAAGAACAACGGACGTAATGCTGTCACTGCACAGATTGAAGCACCGAAATGGCGGCGCGTTAGGCATGTGTGCGTATTTTCCAGTAGGCGCCGAGCTTACTATGGTTTGTATATGTGGGTGGATAACGCGTCAATACAAATCCCTACTCCATGGAATATCGTTGCCGAGCTTACTATGAATGCTTCACTCTGTGTCGTCACACACAACACTCTGTCCGTTATTCTTTATACGTTCATGGGTTTAGGTAGCTCTGCAAATAGGTAGTCCATTATAGAATCCACATAATACTAATAGTTACAATCGACATACTTTAATCCTTGTAGGTATAATTTAAAATCAACTAGATAAATATCTTACCTTATCTACATTTAATTTGATATTCATGTTCATTCTCTCTACTCCACACAATCTGCACTGTCTATTATTTAATTGTGTTTGAGTTAACAATATAGATAAGAGGGTAGGTCACCCCATTTAAAATAAAATAATAAATACAGCGCGTGTCCGGATGCTGGTGACAAATGACAAGGTCGCGTGAAATTACAATTATCTCCTTTATAACACAACCCTTCTGTAATTATGCAAAGTTAATATATTATTACCCTCATTAATGCAATAAGTGGTTTATCATATCTTTTTAATGGATATTTTTAAGTTAAAATGTTAATAAATGAAGATTATTTCAGTTTCAAATGGAAATAACTTTAGGATCTGTTCTTATAGATCTATCATATTATTACAGCAGCCTGTGGTGGAGTTTATTTCGGCAAATACTTTTTTATTAGTCTCTAATTTCTCCCTAACTTTCGGTTCATCAGTCGCGTCAATTTGAGGACTCAACTAGCCACCATGCGGGATCGCGTTATTGCTTTTTTATTAGTTTTTTTTCTAAACCCGTTGCAGTTTTTGTTACACAGCTCGTGGGATAGGTCGATACGAGTATATCCCTACTTATGCTGGTATTAGCATAATGCACCTATATCCCTCGCTTTAACCGCATTGTTAGGCAATTTACTGAATCAGTGTGAATTGCAAAATAATCGAATAAAGTCGTCGTACTCATCGAATATTTTATGTACCTACGTGGGAAACAATTGCGAATTCTCATGCTAATTACATGTTTGTTTGGATTCGCGTCAAAGGTCATTTTCCTTTTTGAACCTATAAATTGATTGTCATTATCTTAGGGAATTTGCATGTATTTTACTTGTTTCCGGAGCAATAATCAAATTATCGGTCGGTTTTAACGGTCGTGTGGTTGACCGCACCGCGTCGTCGGGGTATTGCAAATTATTTAGTATGTTAAGGCGCTCCAATAGACTTTTAGGTATTTGAGGGGTTGAGGTAGTAACGTAACTTTTGCGGGGCCGCCCCCCGCAACCAGCGCAATCTGCGCGGACAGTCCTTACTGTCGCCATCCGTATTCTGGTTGATTTCGGAATTAATTGCCGGGATTTTAAATTCTTCCTGTATAATCAATTTTGTTAACTGGTTGCTTATGCGTATGTAAATATATAAAAAAAATTTACAGGTGTGTAGGTGACAGCCAGGCAAATACTGGAATGCGAACAAGACTATAGGGTTGAGTTACACGACAATATTATAACTCTCAGGAAATGCATTTTTATATTTGATTATCGTACCCTAATGTTTGTTTTCTGCGCCAATTGTATCGGGCGATATTCGACTAGTAAAATGGGCTTATTGGTTATTGTGTGATAAATAGCTTTTTTTTGGTCACTTGTGACTCTCTATTAGGTTTGATCATGTTTTGAACTTTTGAGCGTAATGGTTTTATTAAATCGCTATTTGTAAAATTTTGTTTTTAAGCCTTTTCTAAGCCGAATAAATAAATCAAAACATAACATAATGAGGAGATCAACACTAAAATATCGTTTCAGCAATTCGATTCTGAAACTTCGCCGGCAGCTGCCGCGGCACGCTCGTTCGTCGCTCGGCTCGTGCGTTGTTTGTCTACTCTAAGCTAACCTAACTTATTATTTTTATCATTGTAGGAAAGGGAACTGTATACACCCGACAAAACGTCATTCGTCTTATACTAGTTTGTGCGCTAACGTTAATGATGGAGTCAGTATTTATGATGAGATTGTAGTATTTTGTACAAAAGATATTAATTGTCTTGCAATTCGAGGAAAAACAGTTTATGTTGGGCTGATATTATGTATTTTCGAATTATCTGCTGTATTTATTTTGTAAAAACATTGAGTTTATTGTACTAAAATTAATTTAATTGCTGTAAATAAAGTATATAAAGGGGCATACTGTATATTTGAAATATTTGAATTTTGAATACTGTACAAGTCAGTAGAGGAACAAGAGGGTCTGATGTTTTGTAGGCGATGGGTTGGACCATCTGTCACTACTAACCGAACTTGTATATCTCAACTATACCCTCAAAATTGGTCAGAAGTGGCACCCTTGGTTCTATCGGACCTTGGTACTCTGCCTACCCCGTAAGGGATAAAAGCGTGATTATATGTATGTAGTATGTAATAAGTATAATAAAAGATGAGATTAAATTATAGGGCGATTATTTATTTATGTACAATTAAAAAAAATCTCCTAAACAAAATAAACTATGATCTGTTATAGCTTGCAGTTGCGGATAATACCACATATTTATAACTCTTCTACCCCAAAGGTATTAAAGTATATCTTCAAATTCTTCTTTCGGATTAAATGCGAAAGTAACTCTGTCTGTCTGTGTGTTACGCAATTACGCATAAACTACTGAAAACCGATAAAATGAAATTTGGTACAGAGATAGTCCAGAGCTGTGAGAAGGACATGGCTACTTTTTAATGCAAAAAAGAGATGGAACGGGGTTGAATAGGGATGAAAGTTTGTATGGAAATACGTCATTTTTAAGCTAGAAGCTTAAAACTATTTTTAGGCTTTTCATTAGATATAAATAAATAAGACATTCAAAGTTTGTAAAAGAATACCCTTAAAGGGGCTAAAAATAGGGGGGTGAAAAATTTGTGTATGACATCGGAAAAAAGCTCAGAAAATAAAAAATAGAACAGAACAATACAGAGAATTAAGTAAAGAAACTTACCAAGCACTGCGCGCCATATGCAAAAAAAGGATGTACGGGGTTTGAAATAGGGGATGAAAGTTGGTATGGAAATTACGTCATTTTAAAAGTTTTGTCTCCTAAAAATATGCGAGTACAAACTTCATAATGATTATCAAGCAGGACAATAGAACAAACAGCTCTTTTAAAAATCGTACTAAACGCAAATAAAAATGTACTGAAATAAGCTTAATAACTTATTTTAATTACATGTGTTATACTTGCAAAATAATTAGCCTAAAAAAAATTTAAAATGCTGCGAAAGTTCACTATTCCACGCGGACGAAGTCGCGGGACAGTAGGGATTTGCGGGTAACTTAGGGATTTATGTTCGAAAACAATTTAAAAATCATTATACATATATTACATAATAGTCACGCCTTATCCCAAAGTGGTGTATATACAGGGTGTAACAAAAGGAGTATGTTAACCGAAAAGCTATAAATAAAACCCACTATAAAGAAACTATCACCAAAATTTTAGACTAAAATCACATATTTATTGTCCGATAGTATGGAGAACACCTAACCCACTCAGGTAATATAGAACATACAATTTGAAAAATAAACATGCGATTACTAGTCTAAAAATTTCGGGATTGTTATCTACAGTGGGGTGTTTTTATAGTATTCGCTTACCATACCCTTTTTGTTACCCGTATATACTGTACCTGTTATATTGATACTAGTGGACGCCGCGACTCCGTCCGCGTGGACTACAGAAAAATAAAAAGTAGCATATATGTAAGTGTAAAAAGTAGCCCTATATGTTTTATCGGTTGTCTAAAAAATTAATTCCCGTGGTCTACTTCCGTGAATTTCGGGAATACCGTTCTAATTTTTCCTCGCAGTCCCTAATGAACATATATGCCCAATTTTAAGTTTCCATTGTATAGCGGTTTTCGTAAAAAACTATGAATTCCCGTTGTCCCCTTCCGTGGAAATTTCAAAGGAAATCCGTTTTTAGTCCTCCCTCGCTGTCCAATGAACATATATTCCCGATTAGCTTATATGTATAGCGGTTTGTAAAAACTATGAATTCCGTTTGTTCCCCTTCCCGTAGGGAATTTCGGGAAATACAGTTTTTTAGTCCTCCCTCGCTGTAACCAAGAAACATAATGCCCGATTCAGCTTCATATGTATAGCGGTTTTCGTAAAAATATAGAATTCCCGTTGGTCCCTTCCCGTGGGAATATCGGAAATTCTTATAGCCTATGTTCATCCAGGTAATAAGGATTCTAACGGTGAAAAAATTTTGAAATCGGTCCAGTAGTTTTTGAGCCTATTCACATTACAACCAAAACACAAGTTTTCCTCTTTATAATATTAGTGTAGATTAATACTAAGGTATTTGCAGTTTAATGTCATAAAGAAGGACTATACTAACACACGTAAAACTTTGCACATAATATGTTCGGAAAAATCCCGGATTTTTTCCCCGAGATTTTGTGGATCTAAAAAAAACTAAGTATATATATAAAATTAAACTAGTCATAGAAATGGTTAAAATAGACACGTAACATAATAACCACTTATGTAATTCATTTTTTAAATACGAAATCAACATATATAACAAAGTCGCTTTCTGATGTCTGTCCTATGTATCTTAGATTTCTTTCAAACTAGGGAACGGATTTTTTTTGATGCGGTTTTTTAATAGATAGAGTGATCAAAAGGAAGGTTTATAATAATGTAACTAGGGACCCGCCTCGGCTTCGCACGGGAGTAATGCACTCTCACGCGGGCAAACGTGGGCGGCGTAGTACAATCTAAAATATATAAAAGTATCTATGTAGTAGGTATTAATGTTTTCTACGTAAGTCTTTTTTACTAAGGTCTCTTCTTTTTTTAAACTTTTGTTACACAGATTTCCAAGTCTAATACTAAGTAAATATCGTATTTTATATTATGTATTTGCGCGCAAAAAACCAAGCACAGAACGGCGTGGACAGTGGTCACGGCTGGTACTGAATGTTCCGAGCGAGACTGGCCAGTGCAAGGATTAGAACACAGGTAGTTGTAGATGTGTTTTTTATTAATGTTAATTATCTACAAAATTTACAAAAATGTGTACTTTTGCCATAAAATAGATCTGATAAAAGCGCTATCAACTATGCCAAGTTCGTGTTGATATTCACAATAGTTTCAAGATATTTCGCTTATAAAACGAACAAAAGGTAATTTTCAAATCGAAATCTATCGAGAATTTTTAAAGTAATTGAGTTTCCAGTTGGCCACAAACTTGTAAGGTTTAAATAATAACTATAACAAAAATTAGAGCTTTGGTAATCGGACAAGTATTTAAAAACTCGATTCTAAAATGCCTCTTTGTATGATCACACCGCCCTAACAGTATTTTTACTGTACGTAATAGGTCCGAGCGGGGTAAGTGCGAACACTCCTACCGTAGATAATGTCTCCGTTATGATTCTACAATCAATATTTCTTAATGTTTTTGACAATTATGTCTGCGATAGATAAACAAGGTGTACGCGTCAATTTAGAAAATGTAACGGAGTTTCGATTGATAATAGCTATCGATGAGCACGCAATAATATTAGACGAATGTCATACGCAACGTTTGCATTTCTGTTGAATATGAAATGAGGTCATTCATGCGTTTTTGCAAATAAATAAATAGAACATATTGTGAAACTACCTATAGATAAACGTCATAATAGATCTAAAAGGAGTTGCAAAATGATATTATTTCACTACTATTAAATAGGTACTATAATTTATTGGGAATTCGATGAAGTGCGATATCGAGAGGCTTAGTTATACCTATTGGCTCTACGAGTATTGAGACACCGATATCGAGCTTTAGTTCTTGATCATCTTCATAATTTTAGCCATATGTCGCCGCCAAAGACCTCCACTGCGACCGAATGAAAACGATTGCATTCAGCAGATAGATAAGTACTTTTTCTTTGTTGGTCCTTTCTTCGTTGGTATACAGTGTTTAACAAAAGGGGTATGTTAAGCGAAAATCTATGTAAATAGCCCACTAAAAGGAACCTATCCACAAAATTTCAGACTCGAAATCACATGTTTATTTTTCCAGATAGTATGGAGAATTCCTAAACAACTTAGGAATGTTCATACAATCTTGAAAAATAAACATGTGATTTCGAGTCTCAAATTCTGGAAATAAGTTCTCTATAGTGGACTATTTACATAGCTTTTCGCTTAACATACCCTTTCTGTTACACCCTGTACATGTATAGTAAAACTGAGTATGTATGAGTATAGATAGCATACCTACTATCTATACATACCATAAAGATTATTCAAGTTTTTAAAAGTAACCTACAAAATATACTGTAAATATGCAAAATCGTCGAGTGCGGGTTCAATATTCCCACATAGTTTGCATTCTCGATTACAGTAATCGAAAGGCCGTCATCGATATGCAAATAATCGAGTGTAGAGCTCAAGAGCCCTACAGAACCCTTGGTGCAAGTGGCGAGAGTAGCTCTGACATTCCCTGCCTTTGTTTCTATAATCGTGAGAAAATAAATCACAATGCCCATTACGAATTAATCAAAGAGTTTTCGAGTTATTGTTATGTTATTGTTGATATAGTCATCATCATAGGTAAATTTATATGAGAAGAGACGTTGAGAAGTTAATATATAGGTAGTAAATTGTAGGTAGGTACCTAGGCTTTAACATTATGGGGACTAAATTGTACCCCACATATGTTTAAGATTTCTTATGGGTAATACCGTTTCCATAGAATGTTATGAAATTAACAAAATATAATCATCACTTATATATTCGAAATATTTATAAACGATTCTAACAGTAGACATAATTTAGCCAATAGGTATGAGTACTGTGAGAATTAGGTTACGTTTTGTTCATAGATCAGCGTATCAATGCGATTCCCCTTTTATACCCTTTACTTGGATGTGAATTCCTTCCAGTCTCGTGTCCCGTATTATTGTGATGAAGAGTGACAATATACGTGTATTGTTGATTAATATCTGGTTCCAACAAAGTACTGGTGTCTATTAGTGGCAGATGTTGACATTATCCATTATCTAAGTTTACTTCATTTGAAGGGAATAACTCTTAATTCGCTGTTATGAGGGTTGGCCCGATAACTTCGCAGATATCGAAATTGTTTTTATTAAAATAAATTAAATTAAGTAAGTAATATTTAATTCTTGAAGTAAACTTTTTATATGCATAGCTATATCTTTTTTTACTAGTTAGAGTCTAGAGAATTTAAAGTATGTAGACATCCCTACCTCAACGGTTGCAAAGCGATAAACTAATTTAGAAGTTAAAATAAACTACCACTCGAAGCAAATTGGATAAAATGCCATATGCTAGTTATAAAAGTGACACATTAAACCATTCTAAACGAAATAGTTATCGGAATGTATCGCATAAAATAAATAAATTGGGTAAACGAAAACATTCCCCAAATTCGACGGAAGCCGCGGGCGCGTTCACAAAAAATATTGCACACAGTTGGAATAGAACTATTTTTGAGTGCATTTTGCGCTATTTTGGCGTTCCCTCCGCAAGCTATGTGTCAATGACCCCGTTTAGAAGCGTTTGTTCACGCACTTTTGAGGATTTTGGGGCGAACTATCAAAAGCGTATGGCGCGGCGTATTTTCAGCATATTTTTGTAGCGCCCGGCTTGTTTGTGTTGCATTTGCTGCTTTTAAATTCAATTTAGAATTGTGGCGTTGACGTCGACTGATTGAAATGGGATATTATAGATTGAGTATTGATGCGTGATTATAAGATATCTACTCTTGACAATTTGGATTTAAAATACGGTAAAACCACTGGTAAAACCAAACATAAACTTAATTAGATTGACTCGATGATCTCTACATTTCTATGTTATATGCAGTGATGTTACTTATTTCTCAAAATGTTTGAAGTGGTTGAATAATGAAAGCAATAGGTTGGTAAGAACATAGATAGCTACCTATAACCTATGTACCTACTTGAGATGGATCGCTACCTACCTCAAGTCAGGTACTGAAAAGTCGCTATTTGCAGTGAGCTATTCAAAAAGAGCCACAAATATATTTTTATTGTAATCTTAGTACGTGCATATTTAAATACTAATGGTAAATTACCGTTTGGAAAGTACGAGCTCCATAGAGTTCCAAATGCATTGTGGTAGAGTTTAAGAAAATGCGCTAAATTAATTACCTACGTGTCTACAAAAACAGTAAATCTACCTAATTAATTGACCACCTTGCATTTCACGTCGGACTACATCAGCATATATTTTTTATCTCATGTAAATGCATCAGGGCATATTAATTAGATTTTTATGTTAATCCACGTGGCGAACAAACAAAAATTCTTAGTTTAGATGGCACGACGCGAAGTTCAACGTTAGCATACAAAGGGCCGACTAGGCGCGGCAACTACTATTTTTTTATAGGATTCGATCGTCTCGCGGCGGCTGGTGTGCGTGAGTGCGCGCGCGCATGTCTCGTGTACGCACGCACACACGCACGCGGGGCCCTCTTTGCTGCAATTCGTCGGCTAGCCCCGCGCGCTTCCTCCGCCCGCACGCAATTGCATGCACTCTGTGCGGCGCGCTGTGCGTAAAAAGCGCACGCAGCGCGGGGCGTGGGGGACGGGGTCGGCTGCAGCCAGCCACTGCCGGCAGTCAGCGCCGAACGCCCGCGAGAGCAACCGCCCCCATAGCCGGGTGCAAGCGAACCACCCTGTGCTACGAACTGTTACAGTGACAGTGTGTTTCATCTATGAGTTTTGGAAAACATTTCTCCGAACTGGATATTATTTTTTAAAGGTGAGTTAAGTTTTTTATTCATGTTCGTAGACGTGCTACGAATTCGTAGTACTTGAATTAGGTATCCTATCACTATATTGAAAAAAAAAACATTATGTTTTTATTATTGTAAACTTTGTTAGGTTCCAATAAGATCGAAGTTCCGCAAGTTTGCATGATTCCGGATTTACGGGCAAGTTATCAGGAGGGTCGGCGAGTTGTTTTCACCGGTCCCCTACTTCGTTTTACCTGCCGAATAAAAGGTAAAAAGTCAATTTGGCAGTAAGGAAGGGCTAGCTGTGTAGGGCTCTGGTGATATGTAAATGTGTAGGGCGGTGCAGTTGAGTTTCGACGTCGGTACGCGTCGTACGTCCAGCGATCGCGAAACACGCACAAAGCGCACGTTTGTTTTGGATCGCGATTCGTGACTGTTGTCTCAAATATTGTGTCACAGCGATGTATCCTGGCTCTACGTGCGACGATGTGATGTCGCTGATGCCAGGTATTGCGAACAGTCTGTGTTATTATTTTCTATTTTTTTCTTGTCTCTACATTTTTTATGCAATGGTTTCTGTCGCGAAAATTTATATAAAAAAGTTTTTGTTGTTTTACAATTATTTATTATTTTTCATGTTCAATACTAATTTATTGCTGCAATTATGTCCATTAATTAATTATATAAATACTATTTTATAACTTTTCATTTAAGTATATAAGTACATTATACTTCTTGTGTGGGTACATACTACCTACAATTTAAAAGTTTTCTTAACATTCGAAATTCGAACGAAATTATTTACTTCAAATTAAATTTTCAATTAAACCTGTATAGAAATATAGAGCTCATTTTACATTATTTTAACGTTATCTTATTTTTGTCTACAGAAGCTCAATTAAGAAAAATGGGGAGCAGCGAAGGCCAACAAACCTTCTGCTTGAAGTGGAACCACCACAAAACCAACCTGGTGGAAATCCTGGAAGCCCTCATCAAGGTAGAGACATATGTAGACTGCACACTGGTGGTCGACGAGCAGGTGACATTTAAAGCTCACCGGGTGGTGCTCGCTGCGAACTCACCCTACTTCCAGTCCATACTAGCCGATGTGCCTATGGACCACTGCAGCATTCTGTTTCCTGGAGTCAAAGACTTCGAGATGCGCGCCCTTCTGGAGTACATGTACACGGGTGAGGTAAACGTGACTCAAGCGCACATTCCGCGTATAATGAAGGTAGCTGAGCAGCTGGAAGTCAAGGGGCTGTTCGACATGACGGAGCTGCGTCGGCCGGGCAGTAACGAGCGCACGCCGGGCACGTCGCCGCCGCGGGTCGTGCCTGCCGCGCCGTCCAGCGTATCACCGCCCGCGCCCGCGCCGCCGCCGCGCTGGCCGCCGCCCCCCACCTTACCTGCCCTCTCCGCCGCCTACGAAACCGCCGACATGAACCCTCTGAAAAGGAAGAAGCTCTCCAGCATGCTCGCCACTCGCGACACACCTATCCTAAGGAACGTACTCGCACAGGCCACACCTATCGACTCTTCGCAACCCATTTCTCTTGTATGCCATCCCATTAGTCAACAAGCACCCCCGCGTCTGCATTCCAATGGGTCCGCCCACGAGTCCGATCGACCTTTGAGTCCGCAGCGTCATTTCGACTATCGTCCACGAAGATTATCCTCCCGGGCGTCCTCGCCTCACTACAATAGGTCCGATCGCTCCGAAGATGCTCATTCTCCGTACACGGAACGCTCTTTTGACGACGACAGTAATCTTAGAAATTTCCACCCCTCACCCCCGCCGCCGAATTTCCAACAAGACGTTCGTTCAGGTCTTGCGCCATATGTTCCTCCTCAACAGAAACCCGAGTGGAAAAGATATAAACAATATACACGATCTGATATTATGTCAGCCATTGAATGTGTAAGAAATGGAATGAGCGCTTTGCAAGCATCGCGCAAGTATGGCGTCCCATCGCGTACGCTGTATGACAAAGTTAAGAAATTAGGCATTACAACAAGCCGGCCGATGAGTCGTGGAGTTAAAAGAGAGTCAAATGGGGCTGCATTCCCATACGGCTTGAGTGGAACAGGTGGAAACGACCACGAACCTCCACCGACAACTCCACTTCTTGACCCTTCGTTCTTGCAGCAGGCATTAGAAGGAGCAACTAGAGATGGAGGACGAGAAGCACTGCATGCCATGGCTCTAGCTGCAGCAGCACACGCCGCAATGGTCCCACGGACGCCACCACGATCGGCACCGGAGTCCCCGCGCACCCCACCCCCTGACGATGATCATGTTGAAGACCTTTCAGTTTCGCGACGTCGTGATCCAGAACCTCCGTCCGGTGTGATCATGCCACCGCGGAACTTTGCTCTAGATTGCAGTAGTGATCGGGATTGAGCGGCTCATCTAACGCTCAAGGACGCAAATATTCTAAAAGACTGACTTAGGCGTACAAAGTTAGATTTAAGATACCTACTTATCACTTATCAGTAGGTTACTGGTAGGTCGCGCCGCTGACCTAGCGCTCCGGCCGGGCGACTGCAATGGGCCCCGCGGCCATTTAATTCTACCTCTTCTTTTTATTTATTTCCAAGCACCGCTGAAACTAATAACGAAATCAAATTTCCGTTATTCTGTAGGTAGTGTACTTTGTGATTCTATGTTTTGTTTATCTTCTTCATGATTTTTTTTGTTTTATAAACTTTACGTCTTTGTTAATGGATTAGCAAGATAGGTTAGCTTTAATTAGTAGTTAGTGTTTAAGTAGGAACAGGTTATGAGCAGGGCCGAAGGGAGGCCGTAAAGGCAGAGCGCTGGCCACGCCGCGCCTCAGGCAGGTCCGCCTAGACGAGTTATTGTGCAATTTGTTGTCCGCGACTGTGATGTTTATAGACTGAAACGCCGCCACTACCTCACGCTCGCTACAGCTCAATCTAGTCTGCAGCGCCGCATGCTTTTACCAGCCGGACACCGTTCAAGTCGATTACAGCCTACAATTGGGAAAGTCCATGCGGCGTGCGACTCTTTTCAGGTCATTGCGAAGAGCGACGCATCTTACCTTTAATTCCTTAGTTTACGGGTTAACATTACATATTAATTGTTTGTCGATTGCCATAATGTTCATTGTTGTTATGGTACCTAGTTGTTCTCACTAATCTGTGTGTTGCGTTTTACCTAGCCACGGCCGTTCTAACTAGAATTACTTAACTCAGAAACATTTGTAAGAATGCTCAATGTACATTGATTAATTAGGTTTGGATTACTGAAAATAGTAATTATAATATCATCGCGGTATGTAGTGCATCACTAAGCATGTAGTTTGAATATATAAATGTATTTTAATACGAGTGTCATATTTTAAGAACAGTATGTATAACGATTTATAGATTTAAAAGTGTAGATTGGTCAGAAGTAAATTCTAGGTATCTGTTACTAGGCATTTTATCGTTTGCGCGTAATCAATATTGGGAATTAATTTTATCAAAGTTAATTTTATGAAAAAACTAAGTTTAAATGAACTTATAATTTAGTACTCGAAGACTGATTTGTTACTTTAGTCTAGTTTGAAAATGCCATAGAGACAATTACATACGTACATGTTAAGCTTATAGATTGATTCACATATGAAGAGTTTGTAGCGGCTACACTTGTGTATGTCAGTTTGTTTTACCTCCATGTCCTTAGAGATAAAGGGTGTTTTAGGGCAAAGTGTGGTAGCTTTTGAAGTCTCACGGTGTTGTGCCTTTATTGTAAAAAAGTTTGTAATATGTTAGGACATTCCAATTAGTACCTACACTATGTGTTCATTTAGTTTACGAATTGTGCGGTGGTATCTGACCTTTACGTTGTTTAAATATTACTGTAACATTTTTTGGAGACGAGTGATTTTTCATTGGTCGCAGGGATTAACATTTCTGCGAGGGTCTCATTCTCTTCATAGAAACAGATGGTTTTGTTTACAAAATGGTGTAAAGCTTTTAATAATAAATAAAGTTTGATACATACTTACCTATTTACTACATTAACTTTGTTTCTGTGTAGAGACAGTAGATTCCTATTGGACTTCTAGTATACATTGAGAAATCACTTGAACTTAAGTATAAGTTTAATTATTCTATTTTCTTATTAAACGAAAGTCACTTGGGCTCAGACTCACTCACACATTACCTCAGTTAGGTATGTTTAAATCAGATGTTATCAGTTGTAATTATTAATAATCAACCACTTTTGTGCCTATAGATATTTATATTATTAGATATTTAGTATGATTATAATTGTTATGCACTAGAGTTCATCTTATGTAGGTACCTACCTACATTAGGTACTTCATATATGTAGTTGACTATGTATTTATGTATTCATTTAGTAAATTGGACATGTTTGTTCATTACGTAAATAAAATATTATAGTAACTATATTTACAAATAATATTATGTTATAAATATAAATTAAACGTTTAATATGATAAAAATTGTGTTTATTTAGCCCTAGACCAGCCCAAGTAGCATTACCTGAGAAACACTATATGATAAACCGATTTATCGATATTTAGCCTGTCAAAATACGATAAATATCAGATAAATATAGCCGCCATGTTGAATTTTGTACAGAGATCTTAATAGTGATGATACGATATCGTACGATTCGTGGTCATGCTAGGGGGGCAGTTCACACTTGCTCCCTAATTTACTTGGAGCTTCTCTTTAGCGATATCAAAATTCTAGATGCAAGATCATGGATTCAAATGTAGAGGTTAGAGGTAGTCTATAGTTATAGATCCAGGATATTGCGCGTGCGACGCCGTGCCGTAGCGTGCTACGAGCTGTGGCTACGAGCTATGCGCTTACTACGTGCATACCTAAAGCCTACATAATAATGTTCTGTAAAATTATGTTCAAGCAAAATTATAATAATCTCTATGTGTACTTAACTGAAAATAGGTATAGTTATTTAAAAAAAAGTGATTAAGTCAAAAGATACGGACGGATATTAGAGTCAGTTTCATAAATTAACTACTGTGCCTGATTTCGGAAATAATATATTTTGTATGCAGTAACAACGATAATGTCGTCATAGTGATTTCACGTACACACGGTTGTGTTCTTAGAATGTGGCAGCCAGAACTATTGAATCATAAAGGAGATCCCACAGCTACGCTTACTATAGAAGGGACAGATGTAAATGGTTGTGACAAGTTGCTAGCTTATAGCTTGAAAGAATGCCCGAGTTCCTTAATTGACTCTTACAACATGTACAATCAGACAGTTTTATTGTATATTTCTGAGGTTTACGTATGTGTTCAAGTGCAACTCGTAGAATACAAAGAACTTAAGATGAAATAAATGAATATGGCTGTTTAGAGACCATCTTTCTATCACCTTCATTTCCATAGAAAAAAATAAAATAAATAAAGCTACGTTTTTTACAAACAATATACTGTGACGAAGTATTGCGTTCTCTTTTAGTCTATTACAGTGATCAATTTCGCTATCCTGCTGTCATTGTCTATAGTATCGAAAAAAACATTGCTTATTACGTCACATCGCGCCACACAATTTTAGACATTCCTATTGGTTAAAAATATCATCAGATGTCAAACGCCAAAAACGTAAACAAATGCGTACATACATGAGTTTTGTTTTTGTGAAAAATTGTATTTTTAATACTATTTAACTAGTGTTAAGTAAAATTATAGGTTAAGTCGGATAAAGAATAAGAAATGGATGACCCTTTTATTAATTCAGACGTTTTCAATGTACAGGACATAGCTGAAATAGAAGGTAACGATAGTTACATGATAGTTACCTAATTTTACATCATTTTTATATTAATTATTAAAGAAGGACCTTCTTCTTTCAAGAAGTATATTTAACTTTAAGTACTAATATTTTCATTAAAATACTTTAGAAGGTTACTTAGAATTTAAGAGTTTTGACACCTTATTTTGTATCTGCCTCATAGTCAATGAAATAACATTAAACTGTGTTTTGCAATGTAATAAAATATACTTACACTGTTATTCCACATCGTTTCAGACTTCTTTAGTGGGTGTGATGGAGATTTCATGAAAAAGTTGGAAGAGGAGTTAGCATTTGTGGACAATGATGATTCTGATGCAAAGATTAAGTTAGAAGGCCAAGTTCACGAAAGCCAGACAACCCCATACTACTCTAGTGGTAATCCACTAGTGTCCCAATATACCCATGTGGCCAAAAATCCTCAAGTATCACCACAACCTAAAAGTAGTCCAGTACAAGGTGTTTATGGAAGGGAGGAGGGCTACAATTTGCGAGTAAAAAATGAGAATGCACCGCTTCCTGACGTTATACAGCATGGACAAGCGAGACTTCAGCCCCAGCCCCAGCCCCAGCTGGCACCGACACCCATGTTAGTCCAACAAGTTGTTCAAAGTCCGATGTATGTAAATTTGGCACCAGGAAGTCTGCAACCAATAAGTGACCGACAAGGGTCCCTCGTAAAACTAGAACCAACACCGGTGAACAAAAAACAGCAGTCTGGTCAACCAATATTAATACAGAATAATTCAAAGGGAGTTACTCCGTTTATCATAAAAAGTGATGCAAACTTCTCTCCAGTTATACTTCAGTCTAATATTATAAACTCAGATTCACAAACTCTTATGTATACTAGTGCACCTATTCAAAGTAAGTAATTATATATCATAAAAGTTATTGCCCACAACTTTGTCCGAATAAGGGAGTACATAATATATACTATGTCCTTTTCTCTACTCCCAACCAGGTAATAAACAAAAATACTGACACATTTATAATATTAGTTTCCATAGTGTAGATTGTCATTAATTAGGAAACTTAGTTTTGCAACTGAAAATAATGTATGATGCAATTCAATGATTCATTGTGTTAGGTTACATTACAGTGCTACTTATGGTATAATATGCCTATAGTGTACAGTCATACTCCTCTCTCTCTGCTTTATTGTGCCAAATTTTTTTGGTAAATTTACTTTTTAGGAGCTCCCAAGTTCCTTAACCATAGTTATACATATTGGGTCAAATAATTGTTTGTTTTTTTTTTACATCTTTAGTCTCTAGTCAGATTATTAATTAATTTTTGCTTCAAATCACCTTGTTCATAGATGAAGTTGTGACTTATCAAAGTATGTAATATTCAAACTAATACCATTTTATATTACAGGTGCACCACAAAACATATTACCAAATACCAAACCAGTAACTGAAAACCGTCCTATTCATACATTTTTTGCTAGTAATGGCACTCCTACCCTATTAACTACTGGCATACCTGTAGTATTAGATGGTGACAAGATAGCCCTGAGCCAGGCCCAACATGGTCCACCTAAAGTGAAGGAAGTCAAGAGAAGTGCCCACAATGCTATTGAAAGGAGATACAGGACCAGCATAAATGATAGGATCGTGGAGCTAAAGAATATGCTTGTAGGAGAAGAAGCCAAGGTAAAACTGAATTTAGAGATGTTTTTTAATGACCTGGGTAGGTATTGGAAGAAAATTAACATGAAAAGAATTAATTTATGAAACTCATTGATATGGATGCATGTATAGTAAAAGTAATGTATATGTTTTATTTAAGTATACAAAATATTCACACAGCTGTCTTCCCAAAATGCCAGAATACAGCACAATAGAAAGATATTATGCATAAAAAACCTGCAGACAATTTGGAAGTTGGTTAATTGGGTATATGCGTGAACTTTTTATTTTTAGATCCTACATAAAAAAATTAAAGGATGCCCTTGGAATGGCATATCTTAGTTTAACAGTTTTGGATTTACAGCGATTAAAAAATATGAGCCGGCAATATGTTTTTGAAAAGTTCCATTTGTTCAATACTAAAATTTTAATTAAATTAAATTAAAAAAAACTTTGACGTCATAGTACACAACGGTCTCAAATTAGTATGGGAAAAAATGCAATCTTATTTTATAAACATAATATAACATTTTTGTGTATATTTGTCAATAAAAATTGTTTATTAATAGGTACAGATATTAATAAGGTATTTATTAAATCCATGAAGAAGATATAAAAGAGGAGGTGGGACTATTAACTGAGTCGTGTGGCAATTGTGAGGTCATGACGTCATGATAGCGGCGGAGCTTCAGCGCTAGTGTAACGCAGTAGCTGTAACCATACGCTTGTGCTCCGAAATGTAACCATATTAAAATTACAAAAACACTAGCTCTTTTACCAGGGTACTTTTTTTTACTAAAACATAGTATAATATTGCCATCTAGTGATGAGTAATTGCACTAGTAAAATAATCTTGAACCATATTGATAATGAGCAAGTGGTTTGACTAGTCAGTACAAGGTGGTCTCTATGTAAATGGGCAGGGCTACAGTGTTCAATGCTCCCCTCGTTCCATACTTCAGCCCAGCTCCGTGGCACACTATTTTTGTATGAAAATATACTTAGCCGCTACTCCTCTTTCATTTCTTCTCCATAATTAAATCAATGAGATAGTTCAAAATATGGGTAAAATTGTTTTATGTTAAACTCCTTTTATGTTAGCATTTTTTTTCTTTAAATTTTTTAAACCTTTAAACAGCTGTAACTTTGGTATTTATTAACTGATTGATGTTATTTTTGCATTATTTGGTTTGTATTTGTAACTAGTGGACGCCCGCGACTCGTCCGCGTGGACTACAGAAAAAACATAATGTCGAAATTATCCGGTATAAAAACATTTTCCCGGGATAAAAAGTAGCCTATATGTTAAGTGGGACCTGTCACAATATATTCCTGAAAACTACATCGAAATCGGTCCAGCCGTTTCTGAGATTAGCGTGCACAAACAGATCTGTTACAATTTTATTATATGTAAGTAACATATCTTTCGAATATAATATAAAAAATCTGTTTTTAAGTCAGACGCATATTCCCTATTAGGTATTGTCATAAGGCATATTATGGTGTACACTACTTTATGTGGATTCTGTACATTTGTTATTATACTTATTATTTTCAGTTAAACAAATCAGCCATACTAAGAAAAACAATTGACTACATAAAGTACCTACAGAATCAGAATGCCAGGCTGAAGCAAGAGAATATGAGCTTAAAACTGGCTTGTCAGAAGTCAGGTGTAACTGTCAAGGAACCGGTGTTTGATGGAGGTTACACTCCACCACACAGTGATATATCATCACCGTACCACTCTCCACAAGGCATGGACAGTGATTCTCCTTCGTCACCAGAGTTTAAGGTTAGTAGTTAGTACTTTTGTGTTTTATCATATATTGCAATATAAAAGAACCTTCTATGGCATTGAGTTGATAAATGCTTCAACTCAATGCTAAAGTCATGATTAATTTGTTTTCTATCTATACTAATATTATAAAGCAAAGGAGTTTGTTTGTTTGGTTGAACATGCTAATCTCAGGAACTACTGTTCCAATTAGAAAAAATACTTCAGTGTTAGATAGCCCATTTACTGGGGAAGGTTGGCTATATATGACCCGCCCCTGCTTCGCACGAGTGTAATGCTCTCACGCGGACGATGTCGTGGGCGGCCGCTAGTCAATATCTACGTATGTTTTAACTCTAGCAAGAATATACCTGCGTGGTGACGGCAGAGTAGAGTTTGTACCACCCCATGCCTGCCCCTGGGTATCGTACGATTAAGGGTTTCCGGGAGGCGGGCAGCAGCGCCTCCCGTGCTGACAACATAGTCCGAAAATCACGCTGCGGTCACTAACCCGCCTGCCCAGCATGGTGACTATGGGCAAAACCCCCCTGTGGCAGTAGCCTTGTGGCGTGCCCTGGGGGAGGCCTATGTCCAGTAGTGGACTGCAATAGGCTGAAGACGAGACGAGATACAAAAAAATAACAGTTCTGTTATATTATCAATATTCATAAAAGTAGTTTTGATTTTGAAATGTATTTCACTTTTCTAATCTAAATTCTTATGTTTGTTTTTACAGTCTGATGATAAATATTCCAAACTGGTAATGGGTATGGGCGACCACTCCCGTATAGCTCTCTGTGCCTTCATGGTGGGGTTGATAGCATTTAACCCCTTCAGTGCATTCCTGTCCAGTTTTGCTTACGAACCTAGTACTACAGATTACTCCTCTAGAGTGGATCAAAGGAGGATTCTGTCTGATGATGACTTCAGTAAGTATAATATCGTAAAGGAAGGTAGTCAGTCTCTTTAGCAAACTCATTTATGCAGCCTTAGTACATCTGCGGCTAGTACTACTAGCATGTTAATATGTATAATGAAACTCAATTTTGTATCTATATTATAATATATAGCTATGTTCTGATACCTTTATTCCAAATAGTGGACTAGCCCAAAAAGCCTAATATAGTAAGTATACATACAAACTTTAAAACCAAAAAACATATTGCTTTACTAGTGGACGCCCGGGACTCCGTCCGCGTGGACTGCAGAAAAAATAAAATGTCGATATTATCCGGGATGAAAACATTTTCCCGGGATAAAAAGTAGCCTATATGTTAGTGGGACCTGTCCAAACATATTCCTGAAAACTGCATCGAAATCGGTTCAGCTGTTTCTGAGATTAACGTGCACAAACATCGATCCGTTACAATTTTATTATATGTATAGATAGATTCATGTTTTTATAACTAAAAAGGATATACTATGTGAATTAAAAATAAGAGTTGAGTGCTCAAAAAACATTTTTTTTTTATAATTGCTATAATATCTCAAAAGAAAATGTTTTAATAATGTTTTTCTAATAACTTTTTTTTAAAGGAATGATATATGTAACTTCATATTTCAGGTTCAAGTGCTGTATCATGGGGCGCCTGGATGTTTCAAGTATTCTTTATTTATTTGATAAATTTTATAATTCTCGGTGGATGTCTGATTAAATTGCTCGTATACGGCGACTCGGTGCCGAAAACTCAGTCAAAAGAAGCTGGCGTTTTCTACAAACACAAAAGATTGGCTGAGAATTTATTAAAAAAGGTAAGCTTGTATATCTTAGTGTTACATTCTTCTTCTTCTTCTTCAGCCTATTGCAGTCCAATGCTGGACGTAGGCCTCCCCCAGGGCACGCCACAAGGCTACTGCCATAGGGGGGTTTTGCCCATTGTCACCACGCTGGGCAGGCGGGTTGGTGACCACAGTCCGATTTTCGGACTATGTTGTCAGTACTTGAGGCGCTGCTGCCCACCTCCCGGAAACCCTTAATCACCTCGTATGATACCCACGGGCAGGCAGGGGTGGTACAAACTCTACTCTGCCGGCACCACTCGGCTAGTGTTACATTATAGGTATAAAACTATAAACTTTTCATATAGAGATGCGATGGGGTAACATTGCATATTTTTTACACGTCACGTTTACACTTACGTCAACTAGACATATTTGAATACATTTTAAATAACGTCTATCAGATGCACATCTCTTTCTCTCTTTGACAAAATAAGCAAGACAGCATGTATGCTAATTCGCAGATAAAATGACATCTAGGATTACGCATTTGGTACAAGTGGGAACGTCAGCAATAACTGTATAGTATTCATAATCATTAATCATACTGCTAATATATATGTCGTGGCCATATCGTAGAATTGATCATTTCATGAAATGGTCGAGCATTTCATGAAATGGTCGCATTTCATGAAAAGTTCAACTGTCTATTGGCCACATCATGATATGGTTTGGGCAGATCGATGATAAAAATCGTTTCTCGATATGGGCAACTAAACGCCCGATCATTTCATGAAGTGGTCAAGATTATTGATCATATCGTAAAATTGTTACATGAATCACCGGTAGAGGCGCTGCGCGCGTTTTATTTATGTGTGAAGATGGCGGATTTTTCTTTTTAGGTTATAAAACAAATTAAAGAGAGTAGGGTGACTATGCAGAAGAAGTTCACGAATAGTGTGTTATATTGTATAATGTATATTAGACTTAATGGTGGTTTATAATAATATTGTTAAACAAAAACCTTAGATAGGTTAGATAGGTTAGGTTAGGTTAGACTATGACAAATGACGCACGAGCCGAGCGAGCGGAGCGAGCGGAGCGAGCATGCCCAGGCAGCGTCCGGCGATGTGCCAGATGCGAATCGCTTTTGTAAAGTCTTTTATGTTTTTAAATATTATATTGTGAAAATATCACATAAATAATAGCAAAAAAAATCATACCACCATACCTTATGGTATACTTATATATGGTGTACGGTATATATTATTTATATAAGCTCTTACCACATTCGGATTTTATGGACACCCTGTTAATACGATTTGGCCAAACGTGGATGACAAAATCGTGAAATGTAGACGATTTAACGATCTGGTCAAATTGAATTGGCCACTTCATGAAATGCGACCACTTCATGAAATGCTCGACCATTTCATGAAATGATCAATTTTACAATATGGCCACGACATATATACAATACAGTACAGTACTGCATTGAATATAACCTATGCCATAGAGGAATAAGATGTAGACATAGAGTGCTAATGTCATACTAACTGTTTAGATGCACCATTAGACTTTTCTGCCTCACGATTCCAGTCCTTGACACTTAGATTCTATTAGTATAATGTATAGTAATGTACTACGTTACTAATGTATTGTAACGTGTAGTAATGCAATTTAAGTGTCCAGGACTGAAATTGTGAGGCACCGAAAAGTCTAATGGTGCATCGAAACAGTTAGTATGACATTAGCACTCTATGTCTACATCTTATTCCTCCATGCCTATGCATATAGATCAGGGATGGGCAAACTACGGCCCGCGGGCCGGATCCGGCCCGTATGAGGTTTTAATCCGGCCCGCCGAACGTTTTTCAGAAAAATTTTAATATCAAAAATTCAAATTGTATTATATTTTTAGACCTTAAAATATTTTATCTACACTTAAAACATTTAAATCTCGTATTTTTTATCACAATACTGCTAATGTGACAATTTTTTATGTGAAAAAGTATAAAAATAATAAAAAAATCATTTAAGTTTCTAAAAAACGATGTTTTTAAACTTTACGCTTAGTAGCCTTGCCCCAAGTGTTTTTAATTAACCGGCCCGCGGCAATATTTTTTTTAATTTTCTGGCCCGCGACAATTTTTTTTTTAATTTACCGGCCCGCGAGGAAAAAAGTTTGCCCACTCCTGATATAGATCTATGTAGCTAATTAGCAAGCGTAGCGTTGGACGCTCTCCGGCCAGATGGACCGATGACTTGAAGAGGCTGATAGTGACTAGATGAAAAAAAAACGGGATTCGAGCGTTGTGGCGTACTCTGGAGGAGCCCTACGTCCAGCAGTGGGCTGCAATAGGTTGATGATGATGATAATCATTAAAAGTATCTAATTGCAGGGTGATCAAGTGAACGCTCGTCTAGAATTGCACCAATCGCTGGCCGCCTGCGGTAAAAGCGTCCAATCAGGCGGACAAGGGAAGGCTAAATGGTCGGCGCTGGCTTCTGCTGTACTTCGTCAAGTATTGCAGAGGATGCCCTTCGGAGGGTTCCTTTGTAGGAGGGCTGGAGACCTATGGGGTGATAGGTATGTACTATACCAGTTTTTCTCAATAGAATCATTGCTTTTGACAATAATAATGTGTGAAATTTCTTTTAAATTGGCAGTTTTGTCGGTCAAAAGTTGATTAGGGTTCAGGAAACTATGATGGTCTGGCTAAGCACATAAAATTTTAGTAAACACTAATAGATTTGCGAATTTCGCATTGTCAAGTGCAAATCCGATTTCGAAGCAGATAAGCTTCTCGCCTCAAATATACATACAAAGCTTCTCGCCTCAAATATACATACATGTATTTCACGTGTACGTCTCTTTTTTTACGTCTTTGAACGCGTGTACCTCGTTTACTTGATAGAATCGTTTGAAGAATGATTTGCTAGAAAAGAGATTTAGGTTCATTGAAGAATAGCACCACCTACGGTCGACACCTACTGCGGTCACCAACCCGCCTGCCCAGCGTAGTGACTATGGATACACCCCCCCTACGGGGCAGGCCTACGTCCAGCAGTGGACTGCAATAGGCTGATGTATGATGTGTATATCTATGCCACCAACATCCATGTAAACGCTTAATCTAGCAGCAAATATCTTCCAAACCAGCCCAGCTAGAAGAGCAACGCAACACTGGGCGGTGGAAGTATCGACAGTCTCCCATCGCCTCGCTCAACTGGAGATCCTTTCCACCCATGCGGGGCGAAGCGAGCGAGTGCTTCTCGCGCTTCAGGCGATCAATTTGGCTGAAGTGTCAGGGAATAAGCAACTGCTGGCCGACACCTATGTGACCGCTGCACTGGTCTTTAAGGATCACTTGCCGAAGATTGGCAATTGGCTGTGTGGGTAAGTAAAGTTAGTTAAATAAAACTATTGGTATTATATGAGGCCTATGTTCAGCAGTGGACTTCTCATGGCTGATAATTATGATGACTTATACACTTTTTAACCCTACATGTTTGTCTGTAACTCTAACTATTACTTCCACGCCTCACGATTCGCGTGTTCGGAGCTGGGCGTCGTCGCCGGCGGGACAGCGTGAGCTGCGCGCGCACATAATATACACATTTTCTTAGCCTTTGAAACTCTAGTTATTATTTCTAGATCCATGCCTTTGAAGCTCTAATTATTGTTTCCACACATTTTCTATGCCATTTTAACTCTAGTTACTGCCACTCTCGCGCTGCCGCTCGGCGGGGCAGTGCGCACAATATAACTGTATATACCTTTACAGTTAATTTCAATAAATGATTTCGAGAGATTTATTGCATATTTCACGTTATCGGCTCTTCGCGGCGGCGTGTGGTAAAACTAATTTGTTGAAGCGCTCACCTCTGGTCAGAGCCTTGCGGCTGCTGAGTGTCGTCCACGAAACGGTGGATTTGTTCTCATGTGCAATGAGTGAATTCACTAGAGTGACAATATTTACAATATAAAATTATTAATAAAGAAATGGAAAAAATTCCTCACCCGGGTGGGAATCGAACCCACGACGTCTGCATTCCGCGTATCAGTGCTCTAACCACTGAGCAATTTACAATATGTTACAGGCCAAAGCTGTTGGTATTGTAAATATAATTATTATTTAATTTTTATTCTAATTTTTTTATGTACTTAATACTATTTAATATGTAATGATTTGGATCATTCTGTTACGTTATATATTATATGAAATAAAAAAATGTATTCCATTTTCATACAAAATTTCTCATTTTGGAATTTAAAAAAACGAAGATTCTCTATGATCGGGATTGAAATTGGCAGTTACACATTTTCTAAGCCTGCATCCCCACATGTCTGAAACTCCAGCTACTACCTCCGCGCCGCACGCTCCGTGTGTTCGGAGCTGGGCACGGTCCCTGCACGCCTGCGCTGGGCGGCGTCCCCGGCGGGACAGCTCGTGCTGCGCGCGCGACGCTGGAGCTGCGAGCGCGCGCCTAGCGCCGCCGAGCTGTTCGCGCGCCTGCCCGACGCTAACGACCCGCTCGCTTATGCTATGCGCGTGAGTTGTTTTAACATTGCCGCATGAATGCTATTTTCACTATGAGATGTAATGTAGGTATTACATCTTGAGATGTAAATATGTATCGCTCGTCAAAGATTTTGTACGAAACCATGACGTATCTTGCTAGATACTATAATGCCACTAGTAGACCGCCAGCGATTCCATCCTTTATGTTACTGTACATCAGAGCATTTGAGCTGCAAAGTTAAATGAAAATCGTTTCAACAGGTGAAATACTTATAGTAACGTTTTCTAATAGAAATAGGAAGGATTGTAATATAGGTAAGAGTAGTGTTCGGTGTGTCTTAATAAATAAAATAAGTGAGTACATTAATATTTTTCGATCGACCTCACATATTTTTATAATACATTTTATAATGAAAACCATCGAATTACTTAAATGCATAAATATCTAAGTGGCTTGGTGCTCGTTGTTACACTGTAAGAATGTGTTATGTAATAAATAAATAAATGAAATAGCTTACCAAAGTTAAAAATCTAGAATTATAATTATAATGCAGTGACTGTCCTTTCTTATCAGGCCTACCATCTAGAACTCCTGCAGAAAGCGCTACAAATGCTGCTCTGTGCGGATGAACGTAGCAACACACGTGATGTACTGGATCTGGTCAAACTGATCATCGATGACGTTTCCACTGACGCGCCCCATCATACCGGTATGGCTCTGAAAGTTTTGTATATCTAAAATTGATTAGTTGTACATTTGATATAGCATCAAAATGCCTATATTGATAACTGGCGATTTTAATGTAAAACTGTTCAGTGGTCTTTGATCAAATGTTTATTCGATGGAATGCCATGTCAATCTGATTTAAAACTAAGTACTTACTTATCTTGTTGTATCGTCTGTTTCTAACACGTCAAATGTGTGTCTTGAGTTGATCGCCTGGTAAAATTGTATGGAAAATGCAGAAGTCGTCGTCAAAGTGTGTTATGTTAACGTAGGTATGTCCTCATTCCTCATAAGCGTGCTGTCTGAAGCCTTTTAGGTCCCGATTCTGCCGACATTCGACATATCTTGCCCTTACAAATAATCTAAAAAGAAAATGGCAGCTTTATGATCAGCTGATGTTTTTCTACTACAATATAATTGTAGGCAACACAACATTTATGTCTACTGATACATCGCAAGTTATTATGTGATATAACAATTCCAGGCTGCTGGGACCCTGTAATGGAATGGTGGGCCAACTTGGTGGGCGTGGCGGCCACGTGGTTACTGGCGGACTCCAGTAAGGCGGCGTACATTGGCGATCGGTTGGTCATGCTGCCCGAACAGTTGGCTCACTGCGAAGATCCTTTACCTGGGTGAGTTGAAGATATTTTAATAGATACATACTAATTATATTAATATTCACACATTTCACAACACATTAACTTAGCCCCACATTAAAATATTTTAATAGATCATACATGAAATAAAGTAATTATATTAATATTCACGTAAAAAATCCTGCATATTGCACAGAAAAACGCAGTCTATTTACTCAACTTTGGACCCTAATATTTTGGAAACCAGACACTTCCCAGGTATGCATCCATGGAGAAAAATGATCGTGATGATATTCCGTAGTTTTAATACATACACCCTGTATACACACGGCTGTATTTCCAAAATGGGGTATCCAAAACGAAGGAGTCCTTAGAGTGCGTTTCGAGGGGTGATAGGCTATTTGGGATAAGCGCCATTTATATATATGGCGCTTATCTCAAACAGCCTTTCACCCCTCTGTTTCATCGTATAGTTCTGTTGGATGATGGCGCTAGTTACTGTGTGTATGACCACATTTTTTGTGTCACTGTATACAAAACATGTTAGTTCCGAAATCAGGCGTAGGAGTTATTCTATTAAACGGACTCTACAGCCAAGTTTAGCATCGCCTTACAGGACACCCCTAAATTCCTTAGTCAACTCTTGCAACGAAAGGAGATGCAGCTGATGTATTCTAGGCAACCCATACTTTAGCACGGAAAACACATGCCCGTCAGCCTATCGCAGTCCACTGAGGGACGTAGGCCTCCCTCAGGGCTCGTCACCCGACTACTGACTTAAGGGGGTATTGGCTCATAGTCACTACGCTGGGCAGACAGGTTGGCGACCGCAGTGTGATTTTCAGACAATATTGTCAACACGGGAGGCGCTGCTGTCCACCACCTGAAAACCCTTAATCACCTCTTACGATACCCACGGGCAGACAAGGTGGTGATATTCTACTCTAGCGAACTCCACACGGCCGATTGCAATATATTTAATTGAATTTTTATAATTACAAACACGTAAATCGCTTGTCTCTACACTCTGACAAATACACTCACTGACTTACCAACACTTGGTCACTAGTTTAGTCATACCATACCACTATTGAATACAACAATGCATATATTCACATATACAGACTGGCTTAGATAATCTAGTCGCTATGTTTATAAAACACGGATATAGTTTATATTAATATCTATTGTGTTTTGTAATACAAACATGATAATATTGATCTATCGTATTGTTTAGGGCATTGCATATGGCGTACAAAAGCAGGCGCGGATTGCTAAGCCTGGCACAGTGTCGAGATGCTAGTTCTATCGAGAGGACATCGGAGACCATACTCAAGGTAAATATGTGAAGATACAAGTGTTTGCAGTTGATTCTAGTAAATCTAGTACATTGTGCAACTCCAAATTAGCTATTAAATATAACGTTACTTTAACGTGAATCGTTATGGCGATGGCAGCAAATTCAAATTGTTTGAATGTTTTCGATAATTAGCCGCTTATTTGGTTTGCAAATTTTGTGTATTTCGTAAAAAAAAAGTTAAAGTATTTTAACTTACCACCATGATTATAGCGTTTCACATTGACAATTAAATTTAACATTTTATTGCAATCTGAAAAAAGCTATAATAATAAGATTTGTATTAATACTTTTCACAGGTGTGCGATATCGCTGGATCCAGGTTGACTGATTCTTTGGCGTACTACCTTTGCCGGAAACCGACTCAACTTATGTTGGTAAGTCTGTTTAATAATGGAGTTGTCCTACTAGCGACGAAAGGATTACTATTTTCAATTGAGCTACTAAAAGATACTAAATGTCGCTTTTCTCTGATTGTTCAACAAAAAATTCAGCCTGGAATGGTGGATCAGAGAGCTCACAACATTAACACATCCCATAAGTTAATGTACACGTATATGAAGGCGTATATTATGTATGTAAAAATGCTGATAGTTTTAAACAATATCGCCTGTATGTAGTGGATACATGCTCGATGGTTTTTCTCATTCCTTTGGGGTAACCATAAACTCGTAAAGCACGATGTCATAGTAAAAGCGACATGCTCGTATTGGCGTCTCACCTACACCATGAAAACAATCCTGCTCTGCGTGCTCATGTAAAGTCGTGACTTCAGCAAACGTTTTTCCTACACTGGTTTTGACAACCAACAAGAAAAATTGGTATAATTTTGTTAAATGTTATGGAAACACATTCGCTGCTTTGAAGCCTATGAATGCTGTACGTTTTTATTTTATTTTATGGTTGTGATGTGTTGTATTGTATTTTCTACATGCGTGTTTAATATTGCGGGGTGAAAGGACTTTGAAGTTGTTGTTAGAATACGATTTACTTTAATAACAAAAACTGGCTAAAAGCAGTCATCGTCTATGTTGACTTCAGAGTTTAAATAACAAATAGCATTAAGTAAGACTTTTTTATTTAGTTTGGATGGATTACAAAACGAGAAAACTACACGGCAAGACGGCCATGACACGACAATGAAAGAGGCCTCGTCTAGCGGCCAAAACTGAACCTCTCGTTTTTTATACAAACAAAGCTAACATAGAAACTAAACCATACTGCTACCGTATTATTAAATGTGTACTTTAATAGTCTAAATGTCTCAATAAATGATGTACAGTACACGCGGCCTAAGCTCAGGTTTGCATTTGTGTGAGTTTACACAGATATCGTAGGTGTTTGTAGGCCTAGAGCAAAACGCGTGACGCGAAATTGGAATTTAAACGATGTCTAGTCTTTTTCATTGTACTTGAAATCCCTGGACCAATCCCGGGATTGCCTTTTTAAATCCCGAAATCAAGGGATTGGAAATAATGGGCGGGATTGTATTCTCGAGATGCGTCCTTTGCTTGTACTATCACAAAAATGCAAACCTGAGCTTAGACTTTAGACCGCGCGCATTGTACTATATTACATATAAAGCTGCATCTTTTGTTGTTTGTTATGGTTGTCAAGACAAAACTGCATGTTGAGAAGACCTCAAGACATAATAACTAGTGCGAGAGTGCATTGTAGTTGCATTGCACCCGTGTGCGGTGTGTGCAATATCACTACAAGGCAATTCTCGCGCTGGTTACATTCGCCGCATGGAAGACTGGAAGTTTTTGTTTTTTTTTTCGTCGCATGGAAGATTGGAAACGCTTTGTGTTGTATTTTTTTTAAGCTTAGCTCAATCAGCTTAACAACTAGTAAGTAACCTATGGCAAATGTATCTGGTTACAGTTCTCATTATTGTTTGCGCGGAGTAAGTTTAGCTTTGCATTTGAGTGAGTGTGATAAAGCAAATATGACCTTAGACCGCTTGTGATACAGCCACGTTTAGCACAGCGGGGCCAGATTCAAAATATCTGTGTATAGTTTTTGCTCATCGCCAGAGGAAACGACTTCTGATTTATTCAGTTAATAGACTCGGACAAGCGCAGAAGGAGATGCAGCTTATGTATTCTATGTAGTAAAGCACCACATCAGCACGGAACGCGTTATTTGTAACAATATTGCAGCTGATGCAAGTGCTGTGCTGTGACTGGCTGCTGGAGGTGCGCGCGGGCGTGTGGGAGGCGGGGCCGGGCGCGCGCTCGCAGCCCGCGCCGCACGCGCAGCTGCGCGCCTTCCAGCGGGATTTACATTCGCTGCGGCGGCTGACGCAGTCTCTGCCGGTAAGTGTGGATGGATTAGACTAAGAAACTAATCACACTAATAATATTATAAAGGCGAAAGTTTGTGAGTGTGTATGTTTGTTACTTCTTCACGTCTAAACGGCTGGAGCGATTATAATAAAATTTTGTATGGAGTTAGCTGACACCCTGGATTAACACATAGGCTACTTTTTATCCCGGAAAAATATTTTTATCCTGGATAATTTCGTTTTTTTTTCTGCAGTCCACTCGAGCGGAGTCGCGGGCCACAGCTGCTAGTCATAATATAAAACAAAGTTGCTTCCCGCTGTCTGTCTGTCCATATGTTGTACGCTTAGATCTTTAAAACTACGCAATGGTTTTGATGCGGTTTTTTTAACAGATAGAGTGATCACTAGGAACATTTACATCTGTCCCCGCATTGGGTGTGGCTGTGGTATCTTTATGATCATGCAGTTCTGGCTACCCCATGTTGGGAACACAGCCGTGTGTATAATATTGCCTACCCCCATTTAGTTATGTATATACTTAGTTGGTATTTACCCCGCCTATCGTAGTGTTAATTCCTTTTATATTTCATGATGAAATCAAATGTATATTCCCCAGTGGGTAACATCGCGCGTGTTCCTACAAGGCGCAGTGTGTCGTATGATGGCGGGAGCGTCGCCGCGACGCACACAAGAGCTTTTGGACGGCAGTCTACGCGTGCCTGTGTTGAGATCCAACCTCATTTGTGGGAAAGGTAAGGACAAGGAACTTGCATGCAAAATAGACAGCTTACAAACGTTATGGCAATTCAAATATGTGTAAATCATAATCACTTGTTGTTTACAAGAACTTCTTTGGGACCACCTACATTTTTTACTTGTTCATCAACTGTCATGGAATTGATGTGCATATTTATTTATAGGTACATTATTTCTTTTACTTATATTATAACTATTACAGTTATCTTAATTAGCCCTTCAGGCCTTCAATGAGGCCTCCTGGGTCCAAACATTGGTCCTTCGAGCCGGATATTAGGTTCTAAATTATTTATCGAATTTCAAAACAAAATCCGGTCTTTGAAAAGAGCTTTATCCCTCTCCCACTTGCTTGTTACACTATATTATCACCTAGGCAGATCGGTCATGATTTTTGTCGCGCTTGACATAAAATAACCATTTGTATGTTTTTTCTCAAGCTTATTATAGTATAGGTTATCAAATTCCGCGTATATTTTAATTCAGAGTCCAAGGACACCTTAATTCTTATTGTAAGTAAGTATTCATTGTAACCGGTCTTCCTTTAGAGCTCAAAATTAAATACAACCCTAGGCGAGTTTCCATTTATAATTTAAAAGTGTTAAGTGCGAGTTTCCAAAATTCCAGAGCGTGCATTAGAAGGCGGCGGCAGTGAAGGCGAGCGTGCAGTAGCTTTGTACATGGCGTGTAAACACCTCCCAGCGGCCGTGTTAGCTGCCCCCGGGGAACGGGCCGGAATGCTTGCGCAAGCCGCGGCTACTCTACAGAAAATAGGGCACAGGAGCCGACTGCCACACTGCTACCATCTCATGAAGACGGTCGGCACTCTGCCATCTGCACCCTAATTTGCAAGGATGTTCGAGAGACATGGATTGGTGAGATTATGATGACTTTATTGTATGAAGAGGTATAGTACATGTTGCACTGATACTGATCTGTTATGTCTGATGCATGTTGATCCGTGAGTTAGTGGTCTTATTTATGATAGCTACGTAAAGCCTTTGAATCCGTGAAATTAGGAAAGGTAGATGGTTACCGATATGATTGTCAATGAATCTTACGATTTCCTGACTCTTACGATAGAATATCGGATGCTACCATACAATATTAGGTACTCTTGGTTCGGAAATAATTATTTCAATTATAAATTCTCCTTACAACACAGGTAGCACCCCGATAATTATGTGACTTACAAAAGCAAAGCCAAAGTAATGCGATCGCGAATATTGTGTTTGAGTGCGCGGGGCGAGTGTGAGGACGCCACACATACATTATACACTCACAATTTTCGCCATCGCATTGTTATGGCTTTTGCAAGTTACGTAATAAGCCTACGGTTCGGATCTTAACCCATTGGCCAACGGCTTTACACTCGTATTATTATACACCAAAATTAATAATAGGCAATCTCAGTAGTTTTATCGGCTATTAGGTTTATACAAGTTGGTAGTCCTAATCCGCCTTGTTTTTATCTTTATTTGAATGATGAAATCTGTTAAGAAGGTTCTGTACCTACTGATAACCTTTTTATAGAATCCCAGTGCTGGACACATTTACTTGTATGTATGTATGTAGGGAATCTGTCAAAAGTAATCTAACCTACGTAAATAAATAACGAGTAGCCGTATTTTATAAGTGGTAACCTTAAGTGCATTCTGATTTTGCATACCCGAAAAAATACAAATTCTGTACAGAATTTTCTCCATTTCGAGCTTACGCTTTTGCTATGTATTTCACTGTGGCGACAATCAAATAAATTGGTCTCCGTCGCAAATTTAAATGGAATTTGTTTTATGTATGTAACAAAAGAAATTTTAATTTTGTTTAACGTACTACCCTTCTGTTTCACCATGTGTACTAGTCAGGGTACCATGAATTATATACTTACAGCAGGGCTATTACCTAATTTGCAATAGCAAAGCCAAAGCAACGCGACAGCGAAAAGTGAGAGTGTGTGAGTGCGAGGCGTCCTCCCGCGCCCCGCACATTCACATAGGTTCGGCTTTGCAATTGCAAATTAGGTATAGCACTACACATTGGCTATTATAAGTA